>JBBGZY010000187.1:6505000-7987500 GCA_037952925.1 Lithobates clamitans
CTAACAGGGATACGGCTCCTGGAAAAACATGTTATTGTGAATGAGATTTAACCCTTTTACTACCAAACTATATTGTTTATTTCAACCCTTTAACTGCCAAACCAAGTGAACCCCACTTCCCCTCCACACACATTAACCCTTTCACTGACAAATAATTTTTTCCCCCATTTCTCCCCCATATGTTAAATTATACCACCAAATCATATTTTCCCCCATTTTTAACCCTTTAACTGCCATGTCAAATATTTTTTCTTTCATTTATGAACCATTTCACTGCCAAACCATATTTTTTCATTTTTTTAACCTTGCTTTGAAAAACAAAGATTTAAGTTTTTGTTTTTTGAAACTCTTTTAGCGACAAACCAAATTCTTTTTTTTTTTACCCTCTCCCTCCCCGTTTTTAACCCTTTCACTACCAAACCAATGGATTTTTTTCCCATTTCTCCCCCATATGTTAAAGTATTACTAAAGGAAATCCTGTTTATTGTTAGTGTTGGATGAAGTGAAGAGGGATTAGAACCCCAGTCAGGTTTTTATTGCTGTCTGCGCACCCTTTAGGGTGATTCATTCTCTTCAACTGCCAAATAAAAATTTTTTCTTTCAGTTTTTAACCCTTTCACTACCAAAACTATATTGTTCATTAGTTTAAACCCTTTAAAGCAGAGTTCCACCCACTTTTTGAAGTCCTCTGCATCCCAAGCCGCTGTATGTGCAGAAAACGATCAGGTATTACCCTATGAAAAACTCATATTTGAACACAGGGGTTGGCCAACTAAGTATAATAAAGTGTGGAATGCTTGGTGTTCTTCTGCCCTTACTGTAACCAACAAATAGCCATTGTACTTTTAGTTTAGTGTTTCTATGGTGTTTTCTATGACGTGTATCGGGATCAATATGCTGAGAAATGCAGTGTACTTGTAATGACATTGACATTTTTGCACTGTAAGATTTATAGCACTGTTTTGTTCGCTCATGTTGAGCGCATTTGATAACTGTCATTTTCATGTACCTCTTTCAATAAAAAAAAGTTAAAAAAAAAAACAAAAAAAAACAAAACACAGGGACAGAACATTGTCACCCGATAACAGGAAGTGCCTGAACAAGGACCTTCACGACAGGATCATCAGGGATTATATTAATGAAAGATTCAGATTTACAAGTATTGGAAATTACAATTAAAAAGCCTTTAAAATACATGTGAAACTGTATCCAACCCAAGCGGCTTTTAATTCTAGGTGGAGTGTGAAAGCGTTAGTCCCTCTGTCAGGTTTTTATTGCTGCCTGTGTCCCCGCTGGGGAGATTCACTCTCTCTGATTATCATCAGGACAAAAAGTGAAGAGGAATACAAAATTTAAAACGTACTATCAGAACAGGAATGGAGGGGAAATCTCCTAATGGTGACAGCCAAGACAGGATTTTTCTTACTTTGGAGAAATTTCCTCTCTGATGTGTCTACAGTACAGGAAGTAGAGGGAAACAAAAAATCACTAAATGAATAGGTGGCAATTCGTTCGCCGATTTTCCCTAGCTAGAATTATTTTGGAAACGTCAAGCTCTGATCATTTCCAGGGTCCAACGCTGTAATTGCCTGGCTGCTGTGTCCGGGAAGAAGCTGATTGAGTATGGTTTGTGCTCTTTTAGGTTCAAAGGAGTGCAGAGGTGACATTGGAAAGTCAGTACTTCTGATTGCAGCTCTGGGGTCCTTGGTTCTAATCCTGGCCAACCAGGGCACAATCTGCATGGAGTTTGCATGTTCTCCCTGTACTTGCCTGCTTTTCTCTGTGTACTCCGGTGTCTTCTCGCGCTCCAAAAGACATGCTGGTAGGTAACTTGGCCCTAGTACAGTATGTACTGTATGTGACACACTGTATATACAATAAGGACATTTAGATTAAATGTCTGAGCATGTTAGTCCAAAAGTATGTGTATGTGTGGTTAAGACATTGGATTATTAGCTGCTTTTGCACAGCACCTTTCATTGAATGCAGTTCACCATTGCCACCTAGTGTCAAAATACAGAATGGCAGCATTTTCACTCTGTTTAGGGGAAGGTTACTTTGCGTGCATTTCCAACACATTTGGATATTAACCAGTACATTTTTGGACTAACTTAGGCTATCAAAGAGGCCGGGCTTTAAAAAAAAAATGTAAAAAAAGACACAGGTTAGATTACTTTGTCAGGCATTATGCAATTGTATAAACTTAAACTGCTGTTTTAAAAGCTTGTAAATTTATTAACCTTATTCGCACACAGAATGAGTTGACATAACTGTTGGGGAGATTTACTAAAACTGTTGCACTCAGAATCTGGTTCAGCTGTGCATAGTAGCCAGCTTCTAACTTCAGCTTGTTCAATTAAGCTTTGACAATAAAACCTAGAAGCTGGTTTCTATGCAGAGCTGCATCAGATTTCGCACTGGGCAGTTAGTAGATCAACCCCTGTCTATCAAACTATTGCCCAATTAATACGTTTTATTCTAACCACTTCAGCCCGGAAGGATTTACCCACTTATTGACCAGGCCATTTTTTTGCGATAGGACATTGCGCGGTCGTGCGATGATGTACACAAACAAAATTGATCCACTTTTTTTCCCCACAAATAGAGCTTTCTTTTGGTGGTATTTGATCACCTCTGCGATTTTTCATTTTTTGCACTATAAACAAAAAACAAAACAAAAAAAAAAAAAAAAGCGACAATTTTGCAAAAAACAAAAATGTTTTACTTTCTGCTATAAAACATTTCCAAAAAAAAAAAAAATTAAAAAAAAAAAAATGTATTCATCAGTTTAGGCTGATATGTATTCTGCTAGATTTTTTTTACCAAAATTGCAATAAGCGTTTATTGATTGGTTTGCACAAAAGTTATCTTGTCTACAAAATAGAGGATAGATTTATGGCATTTTATTTATTTTTTTTTTTACTAGTAATGGCGATGATCAGTGATTTTTAGCTGGACTGTGGCGGACAGATTGGACACCTAACTGACAATTTTGAGCACCAGTGACATTATTAGTGATCAGTGCCAAAAATATGCACTGTTATTGTACTAATGACACTGGCAGGGAGGGGGTTAACATCAAGGGGATAAAGGGGTTAACTGTATGGGGGAAGGGCTCACTGAGACAACACATAGATCCTTCTTGTTGCATAGCAGAAACACAGGATCTGTGTGATCTCCCTTGTCAGAACGGAGATTTGCCTTGTTTACACAGGCAGATCCCCATTCTGTAACTGCTGGGAACGATCGCGGGCGGCCGGCAGACATCGAATCCGCTGATTGGCTCCCCCGCTGGCCAATGGGGAAGTGTAACGCGCCACAAAAGCAAGTTCCCGGGCTGACGTACAGCTACAGCGATTCGCGGGATTGTGCCACCTTGCCGCAGTATAATGACGGCAGCTGGTTGGCAAGCGGGTAAACACCACCTCATTTTAAAAGCCGATCCCACATTCCCATTACTTTTTTTATATAGTACATTCATTTTTCTGAAAACAAATTTTTGATACATACAGTACTTGTGGCTAAACCTAAATAACATCCTGTTATCCCCGTGTAAAGAAGTAGGTATAATATAGGCCAATTGTGTATATTTAAATAAAATATTTATTGTATATATAAATATGTACAAAATATGAGAGCTGATCCACTGTTAGTTACTACTAGTTTAAGTAGGAACTGGTATCTTCCACAGCAGTGCAGTCATTATCCAGGTACTCTATGATAATATTTCCACCGTTGTACAAAGCATTTTCTGGACTTGAAAGCCATGTTTCCACTGTACTGTCCAAAGGCAGAGCCTGTCCTGTCTCTGGGTGGCACACTCTTAGCTTCTACAAGAAACAGGAAAATATTACAATGCAATATATTTAGGTTTTTTTTACCAGATATATTTTTTTAAGCAAACATTTTCTAGAGTACACAAAAGCAACAAGACAGGGAGGTAGAAAAGACATACAGCTCATAACATGGGGGTCTCACCTTTGTAAAAGAAGAACATGTAAGTTACAACAAAACAAAGTATAGCAATAAAAAAAAAAAAAAAAAAAAAAAAGAGTTAGGAAACTCCAATTAGATTAAAAGGGGACACATCAGCTCCATCCAGATGGAGTAAAATGTATGCACTGCATTCCGGAAGTAGTACGTGTGTTTTTCAAATAAAATACCTCTATTCACTTTGGATGACCAATGCTCTACAGACAGAGGAGTAGCTGATATCTTAGTGTAAGCAACATGCGAGGAACAAAAAGTGATCTAGTGGCCGCCAGGGACAGACAGTCATCCATAAGGGAAGTATCATAGTAACCTAGACTACAGGCGAGTGGTTCCACCACTACTACAATAAAGCAATATTAAACCCAAAAGCAAATATTTATTTTATTGCGTCTTACCAAGTCTTGGATATGATGGCTGTATTCGTTTTCTTTTAAGGATTTCTTTTTTTTTTTTTTTTTTTCCTAGTGATCCAGCCAGTAAGGGCCCTTTCACATTGATCCATTTTTTTGATGTGGTGTTGGTGTTTAAAAAGCACAACAAAAAATGCATGAAAAATGTATCCCTTTAAATCCTCTAGAACACTTCACACCAATGTGCTGTGGGATAGGTGAATGCTGCATTTTTTGGACCAAAAGGGATGCACCTCCCTATTGAAATGAATAGAAAATGCATCAAAAAATGTACCACGGTTTTGTTATTGGTGCAGTTCTTGTGCATGACTGGAGTCAGGCAATGAGAAAATGCACCAAAAATGCATCAAGCGCATATGCGGTTTTACCTCATTTTTCCAACGAAGCAGTGTGAAAGGGCCCCAAGTCTGCTTTTAAACAGAACAAGCTGTTCTGGAAATGTATCAGAGGGTTGAAACCATTTACCACTGACAGCGGTGCTTACAATGATCAGCTTTTATTTTTTCAGCTAAAACCCTTATCCCAAAAGAAGAATAACTAACTGCAGTTCGGATTGAATTTGTTAGTGTATCTAAATCTGCTAATACATCTAACACTCCCCTCCTCACAGATGGACAATGCTGCTGTCCAAAAAGGTGCCCCCTGTGCTCCTTCATCCAGAGTGAGGCATTCTAATACAGGAGGTGTGTTACAGGCCAGATCATCAGGTAAAAATAGGGAGAAAAAAAAAAAAAGAAAGAATGGAGCAGCCACCACATCAAATGATTGGTAGGTTGCAATATGTTAAATTGCAAACCAATTCTATGTAGAAATTTGGGGGTACAATATACTCTGTGGAGGATGAAAAGCTGTGTTAATCTATGCGAGTACGATAGAGATCCCATATGTGCAGACTGCAAAATATCACTGCAATATATTTATCTTAATTCAACACCAATCTGACAATATTAACTATATCATAATAGAACTTTACTGTAATGTATTACTTGTACCTTTATTTAAACCTCTTCCCGCCTGCCGTCATATGATGTCCTTGACTTTGAGCGGGGATATCTGAATGATGGGTGCAGCTACAGGCATCATTCAGATATCAGCTTTCAGTGCTGGCAATTCCCTACACCATAAGAATGATCATAGCGGCCGTTCCGCCTCTTGAACATTCTTATGGGCGGCGAGAGGGGACTCCCCCACCCCACCCTGGTGCTTCTACCGACTCACCGCTGCCATAGGTGAGTCGGAGAAGGGATCCGCTGGCCCCGGATGGTGACCATAGAGATTTCCGTCGGACCAGATGGTCATCCCTGGAGTCTCTATGATCTTTCAGAGGCCAGAAGCAGAGATCTTTTTTTTTCCTTTTTTTTTATTTCAGGCTTCTCAGCCTAGAGGTGAGATGTGGGGTCTTATTGACCCCATATCTCACTGTAAAGAGGACCTGTCATGCCATATTCCTATTACAAGGGTACATTCCTTGTAATGGGAATAAAAAAATAAAGTGATGAAAAAAAAGTGTCAAAATAGAAAAATTAAAGTAAAATGAATTAATAAAAAATTTAAAAAATAAATAAATAAAATGTGAGCGCTCCTGTCCCCGTGTGCTCACACGCAGAAGTGAATGCATAAGTAAGTCCCGCCCACATATGAAAACGGTGTTCAAACCACACATGTGAAGTATCGCCACGAATGTTAGAGCAAGAGCAATAAGTCTAGCTCTAAACCTCCTCTGTAACTCAAAACATGTAACCAGTAAAAATTTTTCAAGTGTCGCCTATAGGGATTTTTAAGTACCAAAGTTTGGTGCCATTCCACGAGTGTGTGCAATTTTGAAGCATGACATGTTAGGTATGTATTTACTCAGCGTAACATCATCTTTCACATTATGCAAAAAACTGGGCTAACTTTACTGTTTTTTTTTTTTTTTAAAGCATGAAACTTTTTTTTTTCCCCAAAAAAAAAAAGCGTCTAAAAAATTGCTGCGCAATTACCATGCAAGATAAAAAGTTGCAACGACCGCCATTGTAGTCTCTAGGGTCTCTGCTAAAAAAAAACACATATAATGTTTGGGGATCTATGCAAATTTCCAGCAAAAAAATATATATATATATATAAACACACTGGGGACGGAAAGTATTCAGACCCCCTTAAATTTTTCACTCTCTGTTATATTGCAGCCATTTGCTAAAATCATTTAAGTTAATTTTTTTCCTCATTAATGTATACACAGCACCCCATATTGACAGAAAAACACATAATTGTTGACATTTTTGTGTTTTTCTGTCAATATGGGGTGCTGTGTGTACATTAATGAGGAAAAAAAATGAACTTAAATGATTTTAGCAAATGGCTGCAATATAACAAAGAGTGAAAAATGTAAGGGTACTTTATACTTTCCGTCCCCACTGTGTGTGTATGTATGTACACACACACACACACACACACATTCCACTCCTTTTACCAATGTCTACCAGCCAGCTAGATGGCTGTACAGCTTCTGAATCAATGGCACGCATGCCTAAATGACAGTGGAAAGCATATAAAACTGCTCTAGATTAATTTTGCTGAATTTTAACGGATTTTATTATATAGATGAACTTGTGGGCTATTCGTATGTTCATCATTCTATAACAAGTTCAATTTACCAATATAACACAGATTGTTTTTTTTTCAGCTGTGGCATGAAAATTTAACTAGAACATACCTTTGCTGTTGCCTTGTTATTGTCGTTCTTCAGGCTTGCTAATGAAGCTGTATAATCCACTGCCTTACCGATACTCCACTTCTTGCAGAAGAATAAGGGTTTACTTTTGTCCTTTCCACCCTTCGGCAGGAAGACCTGGAAGTAGATCCTTTCGGACTGAAAAATATAGAAGCCATATCAGACAACAGGACTGGGAGTAGTTAAGCGCAGAGAAGTTTTTTTGAAGCAACCAAAATCAGCTTTTTTTAGCATGATGGATCCAAGTTTCTGATAGAGGATTTCTGATTGGTCATTAGGGTTACACTGATACTAGTATCGGTATCGATACCAAGCCTTTGCATGAGTATTGGTACTCGTGCAAATGCTGCGATGCTTGATCCGATACCTGCTGTATCGGACCAGGAATCCTCAGTGTAGCAGGGGGGGCCGGGCAGCCTCACAGGTGATCAGTGTGGCGGCGGGGGCAGTTACAAGCACCAATCCCCCCCTGTATATCCTTTCAACAAAGCAGCTGACAGCCGCTTCTCCCCCTCTACCTCCCGCGGCTTTCAGCTTTTATTGAAAGGATATACAGGGGGAAAATTAGCGATTAGTGATTGTAACTCCCCTCCATCACCGCACTGATTACCCCCGACTGTCCCCCTGTGTCCTCCTCCGGCTCCCCGGGCCCTCCTCAGGCTTCAGGTGTCCTCCTCCCTCCTGTGTCATCCTCATTCTCTCCGTGTCCACCTCCGGTCTCCGTCCTCCTCCGGGTCCCCCTCTGTGCTCCGTAGGTTCCCCCCCTCCCAGATCTGGCAGGATGGAGAGCGGAGGGAGGAGCCGGTAAATCTGTCATTCACCGGCTCCTTCTTTTTTGGGAATGAACAGAGTCAGTGATCACTGACTGTCCATTCATAACTGAGCATCGTAAATGATGTTTACGATGCTTCAGTTTATGAATGGACAGGAGCCTCTGTCTCCTGTCCATTACCTTTCTCAGCAGCCTCAGCTGCACTGAAGATGACTGGGGAATCTGCGTCCTCAGTCCCTTTCTCTGTCTCAAAGGGGAGGTGTCAGGGTGTGCATCCCTCCATAGATATGCCTCCCCAGACCATCACTGACCCACCACCAAACCGGTCATGCTGAACAATGTTACAGGCAATATAACGTTCTCCACGGCTTCTCCAGACCCTTTCACGTCTGTCACATGTGCTCCGGGTGAACCTGCTCTCATCTGTGAAAAGCACAGGGCGCCAGTGGTGGACCTGCTAGTTCTGGTGTTCAATGGCAAATGCCAAGCGAGCTCCGCGGTTCCGGGCAGCAAGCACAGGGCCCACTAGAAGACGTCGGACCCTCAGGCCATCCTCATGAAGTCTGTTTCTGATTGGTCAGAGACATTCACACCAGTGGCCTGCTGGAGGTCATTTTGTAGGGCTCTGGCAGTGCTTATCCTGTTCCTACTTGCACAAAGGCGCAGATACTGGTTCTGCTGATGGATCGAGGACATTCTACTGACCTGTCTAGCTCTCATAGAGTAACTGCCTGTCTTCGGGAATCTCCTGCATGCTCTTGAGACTGTGCTGGGAGACAGCAAACCTTCTGGCAATAGCATGTATTGATGTGCCATCCTGGAGGAGTTGGACTGCCTGTGCAACCTCTATACGGTCCGGGTATCACCTCATGCTACCAGTAGTAAAAACTGACCCTAGCCAAATGCAAAACTAGTGAAAAACAGAAAAGACGAGAAGGGAAAAAAAAAAATTATATATTATAATATATATATATATATATATATATATATATATATATATATATATATATATATATATATATATATATATATATATATATATATATATATATATATATATATATATATATATATATATATTTTCCCTTCTCGTCTTTTCTGATAGAGATATATATATATATATATATATATATATATATATATATATATATATATATATACATATATATACACACGTGGTCTTCACTTGTAAAACCATTCCTGTTTTGGAGGTCATCACATTGTTGACCATCTAGTGCACCTGTTGTTAATTTCATTAACACCAAAGCAGCTGAAACTGATTAACAACCCCCTCTGCTACTTAACTGACAAGATCAATATCCTAGGAGTTTAAATTGACTTGATGCTATACTCTGATTAAAAAATGTCCGTTTATTTTTTTTTTTCTTGAGCAGTGAATATACACTATATTACAAAAAGTATTGTGACGCCTGCCTTTACATGCACATGAACTTTAATGGCATCCCAGTCTTAATCCGTAGGGTTCAATATTGAGTTGGCCCTCCCTTTGCAGCTATAACAGCTTCAGCTCTTCTGGGAAGGCTGTCCACAAGGTTTAGGAGTGTGTCTATGGGAATGTTTGACCATTCTTCCAAAAGCGCATTTGTGAGGTCAGGTACTGATGTGGACGAAAAGCCCAGGCTCACAGTCTCTGCTCTAATTCATCCCAAAGGTGTTCTATCGTGTGGAGATTAGGACTCTGTGCAGGCCAGTCAAGTTCCTCCACCCCAAACTCGCTCATCCATGTCTTTATGGACCTTGTTTGTGCACTGTTGCGCAGTCATGTTGGAACAGGAAGGGGTCATCCCCAAACTGTTCTCACAAAGTTGGGAGCATTAAATTGTCCAAAATTTCTTGGTATGCTGACGCCTTAAGAGTTCCCTTCACTGGAACTAAGGGGCCAAGCCCAACCCCTGAAAATCAACCCCACTCCATAATCCCCCCTTCACCAAATGATTTGGACCAGTGCACAAAGCAAGGTCCATAGAGACATGGATGAGCGAGTTTTGGGTGGAGGAACTTGACTGGCCTGCACAGAGTCCTGACCTCAACCTGATAGAACACCTTTGGAATGAATAGGCCTTCTCCTCCACATCAGTGCCTGACCTCACAAATGCACTTCTGGAAGAATGGTCAAACATTCCCATAGACACACTCCTAAACCTTGTGGACAGCCTTCCCAGAAGAGTTGAAGCTGTTATAGCTGCAAAGGATGGGCCAACTCAATATTGAACCCTACGGACTAAGACTTTCCAACACACAAACACACACATATACTTTCCCACAAGAATGGAATCTTCCTATAAACCGCATTCCTTCCCCCCCCCCCCATGATAAAAAACGCAGCAAAATGATGGCAGAAAAAGACAAAGTAGTCCGAGTCTGCCCATTGTCTTTTTTATGGTTTTTGCTTTTTTGTCAACAAGTTACACAACGCTATACATATATATTGCTCATGCACATCAGTCCCTGCCCTCAAAAAGCTTACAAATTTAAGGTCCCTAACTCACATTCATACATACACATACTAGAGCCAATTTTGACAGAAGCCAAATACCTTACCAGCATGTAAGAGTGTGGGAAATAAACTACTGTTAGGCACAAAGTGCAGGTACCTAGAGGCCCATAGTCCCCATCACTACTTCTAAATGCCAGACCCTCTGACAGAGAAAGCTTTGGCACTAGAAGGAAGTAGCTTGCCAACACCCTCCCACACGTTACTTGGACATTGGGTAGGATGGGGTACACCAGCTTGGACACTACCAGGAAGGGTCAGAGTCTAGCTTGTAATAACTGCCTGACACTAAGGAGGAACAGCAGGGTGCCTGCACTTTTTTTTCTAGTAACATAGTTGATAAGTCAACACCATCTTAGTCATTTTCCTCCAACTATACTGATTAGGCAGGGCTCTTCATAGTGACTGTGTGTGATGACCAAACACTTGCCTGCGGTAAAGATTTATCTCCCAGCGCATGGAGCTTCAATTTCATCAGTGCAACTTTTGCTGCAGTCTCGCTGTTTTTTGCTCCCTTTCTCCCTTTGCTGGGAGGAGCAGATTTCTTGGAATCTGAAAATCAGATAAAAAAAATACAGTAAACAGTAAGGATAATTTCCTGACAAGTTTATGCTGCTTTCCAGACTGGCAAGGTCTTTCTGTAGGCAACACAGAATAGTCTCTGATATAGTAAACCAACAGTCTTCCCTAGGTGGCTCTAAGGCAATGGTTCTCAACCCTATCCTCAAGTACCCCCAACAGGACATGTTTTTGGATTTTCTCTTAGATAAAATAGCTGTCCAAAATACCAAGCCAATGACTGATTTAAAGCACCTGTACAAGATGAAGAAAAACATGCAAACATGGCCTGTTGGGGATACTTGAAGCGGAGTTCCGCCCAAAAGTGGATCTTCCACTCATTTATCTCCTCTCCCTCTCCAGTGCCACAATTGGCATCTTTTGGGGGAAGGGGGACAGGATACCTGTCTTTGACAGGTATCCTGTTCCCACTTCCGGGAGTCCGTCCCACGGTCCGTGACATCACCGCGGGGCTCCCTCCTCCTCTCCCTGTCGCCGGGCCAGTAGGAGACAGGAGTGGGGCCTCGCACATACGCAGTAGGGTTCCTGTTGTGAAGCCGTAAGGCTACACTGCCGGGTACCCTTACCCGCAATGGAGGCAGCAGCACCCGACAGCTGATGGAAACATCAGCTGCGGTGCCGACATCGTGGGACTCCAGGACAGGTAAGTGCCCTATTATTAAAAGCCAGCAGCTGCAGTATGTGTAGCTGCTGGCTTTTCTTTTTTTTATTTGGGTGGAACACCGCTTTGAGGACAGGGTTGAGAACCACTGCTCTAAGGTATGTACTACATTGCAGACAGTTGATAGACCGGAAACTCTCAGGCTCCATTCACATTTGGCATCTTGTGCAGAATCGCTGCATTTCTGCCCAGACACCGCAATGTGCGAAGCGTGTCACCTAAAAAAGGGTAGGTGCTTCTTTTGTGCAACGAGCTTTGAGCATTGCAGTTTACCATGATAATCGCAGCAAAACTGTACCGTAACAATAAATGGCACCCCAACATGCATTTTGCAATTTTAGTTTAGTTTGAGACCACTGGCAGAATCGCAGTGATTCTGCCCAAAATGCCAAATGTGAACGGAGGCTCACACTTTACCCACTTTAGCCCTGGAAGGATTTACCCTCTTAATGATCAGGCCATTTTTTGCGATAACAGCACTGCATCGCTTTAAATGACAATTGTGCGGTCGTGCAACGTTGTACCCAAACAAAATTGATGTCCTTTTTTTCCCCACAAATAGAGCTTTCTCTTTGTGGTGTTTGCTCACCTCTGCGGTTTTTATTTTTTGCCCCGTTAAACAAAAAAAAGAGCGACAATATTGAAAAAAAATAATAATTTTTTACTGTCATAACTGATCACATGTGCAGCACTATGGCAGAATCAGCTTCCTTGGCTGTAAATGATAGGAGGGTTTAATTCCGCTTTAAGGCTGGCAGCAGATCGGCCTCTACAGATTCATCAGTGCCCAAAAATGCCGATCACTGAGCATGTGCAGAGCAGGAAGAGACAGTGCATTACTGGATTTTATACAGACACTTATTTTTAATGTTTTACATAGCTATACCTACAAAAGGGGCCAGCCTGAAGTGATCTAGCAGGACTTCATTTTCTGACTAAAGTACCACTTTAATAGAGGGCAAACATAAAACTGAATATTCAGGCTGAGGCTGGGTTCACACTATTGCAATGTCAGACATCGCATGTGATTTGCACTGCATTGCCATGCAGATCACATGTGATGTCTGAGCAATGCAAATTCAGCCATACAGATTGTATGGCTGAATTCACATTGCATTCGGACCAGAATGGTGCAGGACCTTTTTTTGGTCCACACTGGAATTGGATCTCATGGTTGTTCACACATATGCGATCTGATTCCTGCAGCATTTTACAGTTCGCACAGCGATCTGCGAACCAATCTGGGGGTGTCAATAACTTTGTATTGACACCCGCAGCGGTTTGCATAGGGCAGTGTGAATTGCCTGCTAGTGAAATGCGATGCGGGATCCTGCACAGGAATCGCACTGGCTCCCGCATCTGTGTGAACCCAGCCCGAAAGTCAAACTGGTTCTCTTTAACAATTACGCACTATTGTAAAAAAATAAAAATAAAATATATAAAAACAGATCCACTGACCGACAATCTCTTTTACCAGCTGTTGTGTTGCCGACATTCGATGCTTGGGTGCTTCAAGCTTATCACACTCATGATCTGACTGATGGCGATGTCTAGAAAAGATATACTGTGTTATAGGAAAACCATAATGTCACAGTATAAGTGTGTATGTGTAGATAGAATAGATATAGAACATACTTGAGACAGAAGTGTTTCTCACAGAACGGGCACAGAACTTGCACTAGCTCCTTGTCACCGCAGCCTGTATAGGTACATGGGTACTGTGTGCTCCCCTCTGATTTTCCATGATCTGTACTCACGTGAACCTGTGGCTAAAACAAAAAAACAAAAAACAAAAAAACAAAAAAAAACATATCAAACTCTAATTTTTAAAAACGGAGGGTCTTCACCAATAGTTTTCTATACATTTTAGTAATGCTACAGAGCTTTATAGGCTAGTGTGTAGATAGCAGAAAACTGCGAAACGCAATACAAAATGGTTAATAAATAAGACTATAAACACAGAATTTAGAATGCTTTCTGTAGCACATATGGTTACCGGCACTATAGGGAACTATTCCACATAGTCAGGAATGGAATGCACACGACATGTAGTCATGCTAATATTGCGGGGTCGCTCATATTTAATAGAATCGCTGTTAACAAACTGAATCTTCTCAGTCAGAGAAAGTCAGATTTCAATGAAGGCGACACTAAATCAGAGAGGGGCACAGAACAGGATTTTTTTGCTTGGAAAGGTAAAAGCAGACATCTTGAGGCAAGACTTTATAGTTCAAGAGTATAGGGCACAGGCACTGCAATGTCCACACAACAAGCAAAGCATGTCATAACTGGTGCAAAGGTGTGAAATGGCTCTAAAAGATTAAAATGGAGTTCACGTTCAGTGAAAAAAAAAACCTGCACCTAAAAGTCCAGACAAAATCTAAACCTAAATCTATTCCCAACTCATTCTAAGCCATCTACTAACCACCCTATAGTGTAGAGGAAAGATTCTTATACTTCTCTATTCTGAGGGCTCTTCAGTTCAGTGAGATGATCTCCCCAGTTTCAGTGTAGAGGAAAGATCGCCGACAATGGCTGCAATCCATGAGCGGTAAGGTCAACCATAGAGAAAAATAAGGGGACTAGGGGAAAAGGGGGACAATGGGGACTTTATATGAAACACATCACTAGGGCAGGCTGAGTCATCAGATGTAAAAAAATGTAAATTTATTGATACCACATGAGAGACAAGGTGCAATAGATGATACTCGCATATAGTCAATAGATAAGGTACAAAGTATGTAAAACATGACAGTAGAACATATAATAGTAGCATAGTAACATGTCATACATTGTAACATAGATAGATTGCAGCATCATCAAAATTACACCCCACATGTGTATACGTGATCCATATTGTATTAAAATCCAACTGATGGCTAAAACACTAAAATGCCCATGATAGATACATATTTGTTGTGACATGTCAAGAAGTTATGAATGTTCAGTTGTATTGCTCGACGCGTTTCGTGGAAGTTTGTCCACTCATCAGGAGCAGCTATCTGGAAATATCTAGAGTAACGTATAAAGTAGTAATTAATAATATTTAATTACAACAGGAAGAGGGGAAGCAAAACCGCTAGTCCTAACACTCTTACCTGTAGATATATGGTATAATAGTAGTAGGGCATATATAGGGAAGTTCATGATGGTAGGAGATAACCAGGGGTGGACACATCAACCCCACGGGAGCTGAGGAGGCAACGAGGCGGCAGGGCGAGGCAGCTCAGGGCACCGTAGAGCAATGGGTAGTGAAAAAGTTCACCTAAGTTTCCAACATGGTGGTGTAGGATAGAGCATTGACCCAAGGTAACTGTAAATAAATAAAATAAAATACGTATAGGTGAAAAACAAGTAATGTTGGATGGCCACTAGGTGGAAGATCGAGTGTGGGACAAGGTGAAGTGACAGTGGAGTGAACATAGGAAAAACAGACAGATAGTGTCCGGGAGACCGGTGAAGTGAAAGAACAAAAGAGAGCCCACCACAACACCAAGCGAACAAGGTGAAGGGATAGTGCAAAGCAGGTCCCTATCGCACTATCCCTTCACCTTGTTCGCTTGGTGTTGTGGTGGGCTCTCTTTTGTTCTTTCACTTCACCGGTCTCCCGGACACTATCTGTCTGTTTTTCCTATGTTCACTCCACTGTCACTTCACCTTGTCCCACACTCGATCTTCCACCTAGTGGCCATCCAACATTACTTGTTTTTCACCTATACGTATTTTATTTTATTTATTTACAGTTACCTTGGGTCAATGCTCTATCCTACACCACCATGTTGGAAACTTAGGTGAACTTTTTCACTACCCATTGCTCTACGGCGCCCTGAGCTGCCTCGCCCTGCCGCCTCGTGGTTGCCTCCTCAGCTCCCGTGGGGTTGATGTGTCCACCCCTGGTTATCTCCTACCATCATGAACTTCCCTATATATGCCCTACTACTATTATACCATATATCTACAGGTAAGAGTGTTAGGATTAGCGGTTTTGCTTCCCCTCTTCCTGTTGTAATTAAATATTATTAATTACTACTTTATACGTTACTCTAGATATTTCCAGATAGCTGCTCCTGATGAGTGGACAAACTTCCACGAAACGCGTCGAGCAATACAACTGAACATTCATAACTTCTTGACATGTCACAACAAATATGTATCTATCATGGGCATTTTAGTGTTTTAGCCATCAGTTGGATTTTAATACAATATGGATCACGTATACACATGTGGGGTGTAATTTTGATGATGCTGCAATCTATCTATGTTACAATGTATGACATGTTACTATGCTACTATTATATGTTCTACTGTCATGTTTTACATACTTTGTACCTTATCTATTGACTATATGCGAGTATCATCTATTGCACCTTGTCTCTCATGTGGTATCAATAAATTTACATTTTTTTACATCTGATGACTCAGCCTGCCCTAGTGATGTGTTTCATATAAAGTCCCCATTGTCCCCCTTTTCCCCTAGTCCCCTTATTTTTCTCAGATATAATTGGATGGAGACCTGTGTACCGGATGGTCATGGTCTCATATAAAGTCCTAACCTATGCCTCTTGTTTCAAGGTCAACCATAGGCTTATTATGGGGCATCCTCTACATTGAAGCCAGTGCTGGGAGCCAATCATGTGACCGGACCAGCACACCCTCAGCAAAGGTAAGTATAAGCATCTTTTGTCTGCTGGGTAGTTAGTTTAGGGCTTAGAATGGGGCTGTTTAACATGTTACTAAACCCTGGACCCTGCATTCACTATATCTGGTCTCCCACAGTGCACAGAACATGGGAATGCAATTATTTTAGTAAATATAAACTGCTAAATACCTTTTCTCATTAGAAATATATAGCAGTCTTGTGACATCTATCACTGCCTGCTTAAGCTTTTAGGAGTTTTCATTCTCCTCTGATCCTTTATCTGGACAGTGCTGATTGGCCCTGTGCTGATCACATGCACTCTCCCAAGAAAAAAAAAAAACTCTCTAGCAATACACACCAAACTGAGCATGTGCAGCCTGACTCCTAATGCTCTGTTCTATCAAGAGATGGGTTGGAGTCAGTTAAAGAAGAGGCGGATCAGAGAAGACAGAATCACATAGCCTTTATACACAATGCAGAGGATTAACCCCTTAGGTTCCACAGCTAGTACAACAAGTAAGGATGGGCTCTGGCTTTTCATGTGAAAAAAAAAAAAAAAGGGGATGGGCTCTGGCATGTTTGCAACTCCACCTGCCCGCCAGGAAGCTGACACTTCATAGCGCTAATCACAAGCAGTGAGACATTTCCTGAGCCGCGGCTGCACAGATCGGGAAAGGTCTCACTACCTGTGATTAGCGCTGCGGAGTGTCAGCTTCCTGGCGGGCTCTGCACGTGGAGTTGCGAACACGACTGAGCTCATCCCTAATAACCAGCATGCTTTACTGCATATACAGGCTGATTTTACTGTTGTGAGTTTAGTAACACTTTAGGTTTAACAGGACCTTCTACTTTAAATACCACAAGGCAGAGGATCTACAATACAAGAGTTTATTTTTCATTTAAGCATGATCCATTTCCATGAAGACAGCCGTGTAATCCAGATAATCCCAAAAATTCGACAGCCATCTATAACAACTTACATACAGCTGTTTCTGACTTGGTAGGCTCACCCATGCAAGATATGGGAAGTGTGGTACAGATGACCTCAGAGGCACAAATTATTAATTGCATGGCTCCACCAGCCTAACTTCAGTTTTTATTTATTTATTTATTTTAAATTGGAAACAGTAAAATGCAAATACCTTTGAATGTATACTTTCCACTTTAATTATTAGATCCTGTAGCCCATGAAAACAAAGTCTGACCCCGAAGTCTTAGTAGTCTGTACCTAAGCGGTGCTACATGGAAAATACACATATGTTTTATAATAAAAAAACTGTCCGAATACTGTTAGATACACGGCTTGTAAACACACTATTACCTCAACACAGCCATGAGAGTCTCTGCTTCTGTGTGCGAGGCTGTAAAGACAACAAAAATGCACATTTGGAATAACAACAAAAACAACAGCAGCAGCATAAAACATCATATACTTATTTTTCTTATTAGAAGTTTTAATACTGTAAAAAAGGAATGATAGGAAGATAACCTACACCGATTATGCATTTCTAAAATCATTTTATTTTAAATATTTTATATGAAATGGGTGTAATAACCTGAATTTGTCACATATGAGCCTCATATAATCCCCTGGCAGCACAGTGCAGACAGGGTTAGTTGTGGTAAATAGAACTCTCCAGTTCTCTCCCTAACATTACAGAAAGCAAGTAAAATGTAAACCACATTTTTAAAATACTTATTAAAGTAATGCTATGTGAAGAAGAACATGTAACAAATATAAAGTAGATATTATCCTAATTTGGTTGCAAAAGTGGAAATATACTTTAACCACTTCAGCCCCGGACCATTTGGCTGGCCAAAGACCAGAGCACTTTTTGCGATTCGGCACTGTGTTGCTTTAACTGACAATTGCGCGGTCATGCGACATGGCCCCCAAACAAAACTGACGTCCTTTTTTTGGTGGTATTTGATCACCTCTGCGGTTTTTATTTTTTGTGCCATGAACAAAAAAAGAGCAACAATTTTGAAAAAAGAACGCATTATTTTTTACTTTTTGCTATAATAAATATCCTCAAAAAATATATAAAAATACATTTTTTTTCTCAGTTTAGACCGATATGTATTCTTCTACATATTTTTGGTAAAAAAAAAAAAAAAAAAAATCGCAATAAGCGTTTATTGATTGGTTTGCGCAAAAGTTATAGCGTCTACAAAATAGGGGATAGTTTTGTGGCATTTTTATTAATATATATTTTTTTTTTACTAGTAATGGTGGCGATCAGCGATTTTTATCGTGACTGCGACATTATGGCGGACACATCGGACAATTTTGACACATTTTTGGGACCATTCACATTTATACAATGATCAGTGCGATTAAAAATGCATTTATTACTGTGTAAATGTGACTGGTGGCAGTGAAGGGGTTAAAAACTAGGGGGCAGTGTAGGGGTTAAGTGTGTCCTAGGGAGTGATTCTAACTGTGGGGGGGAGGGGCTACGTGTGACACATCACTGATCACCACTCCTGATTACAGGGAGCTGTGATCAGTGTCAGTGTCACTAGGCAGAACGGGGAAATGCTTGTTTACATCAGCATTTCCCCGTTCTTCCTCTCCGTGAGACGATCGAGGGTATCCCTGCGGACATAGAGTCCGCGGGACCTGCGATCCTACTCACGGAGCTCGTGGCGGGTGCGCGCCGCCGGCAGCAAATTCAAAGGGACGTACAGGTACGCCCATTTGTGCAGCCGTGCCATTCTGTCGACGTAAATATACAGGCGCCGGTCGGCAAGTGGTTAACGGCTTTTAAAAAAAAACAAAAAAAAAAAAAAAACACAAACATGTTATATTTACCTGCTATGTGCAGCAGTTTTGCACAAAGCAGCCCCGATCCTCCTCTTCTCTGTTTTTTTTATACGTTTTTAATGTTAATGTTCTTCTGACTATCAGTATGTCTTTCTATGGTTTACTATTGTTGTAATTTTCAAGTTAATGCTGTATGCCACTTGCGTTGCAGTTTTGCACTTTGCTTACTTTTAAATGATTCAAGTGAGGCCGATCATAGGCCCTATTTTTGTATTATGTTTCTGTATACCTCTTTACCTTTGTAAAACACTTTCAATAAAAAACAATTGGAACAGAATTGGGCAGAGGTTCAGGGCTTCACCTGCACAGCCGTGCCATTCATTCACAGAAACCTGTAAATGAATGAAATATAAGTCTCTGCCACCTCAGCACCTTCTAGTTCTCAATGGCACACAAGTGCAGAGATCAGCACACTCGTCGTCCATTGACACTTCCTCTAGCTCTCCAAGCCTCTACCTCCATATGGACATTAAAAAGAGTCTGCAGGGGCCTGGCATTGTATGTGTGATCCACTAATCATGACTGTCATTTTTTTGCAGGCTCATTTGCAATAAAATAATACATGCACATTTTTTTTTTTTGCTGCAAGAACAGGAGGTACATTTATTATATGTTTGTAAAAGGTGGAGTACCATTCTCTCTATGTGTATGCTGAATCTTACATCTCTTAGGCCCCAATTTGCTAAGCATGCTTATTGGGGGGGCAGCATAGAGCAGCCCATTCACTGGAATGGGCTGCTGCCCTACACACAACAAACACAGCAAGCATTTTCCCACATTTTTAAAAAGTGGTTTTTGCCGTGTTTGTCATGAAACAAAATGTGCGTGTCCTAGCCGTGTTTGGGTGTCATTACCAATTAATGGCAATGTGTTTCTCATGTGGCATGGAAATGTGTGTTTCTGCCTGCGTTCCCGGAACACGCAATTGTGAACGGGGCCTGACATTTACAGAATAATGATTTCAGGTGAATAGCAACAGCAGAACATTTCCCAAAACAATGTCTACCCTCCAATGCCCAACACTCACCAAAATACTTTTGAGCAACCATCACAGACAAAAGGGAGAAAATCTGTGGGACAAAATCAGAAACAGAATGAGACTTGACAATACCATAGAACATAATCATTCTAAAGGGCAGTACCACAGCATGCTATGTTCTGACCGGGGGGAACCGCTGAGCTCGCCACCTGCCTATTTCATCAGGTAAAAGGCAGTATTTAGTAACCTCCAGCCAGACATCGTTCTTTCATCTGAATACAAGAGAATAGAATCTGATTGGCTGCCAGGGGTGACTATACTCTGCAGTCATTCATCCTTTGAACAAATGAGCTCACCTCTGCTAATTCTCATTAAAGCATCCATAAACTGTAACTAAATGACTTCTAAATTGGCTAATGCTCTGTGTATTATATACGTCTGACCTTTTTCATCCTTTATTGGATCAGTTCTGCTGATCTCCCACGGCTTCTTTATAGCTACTTCCCATCTACATGCATGGCCTAAAAGAGAAGTATTGTCAAAGCTTTTTTAGCGATACTTCTCTTCTGGGTCACAAGAGTGCACTAACATGTGCTCTCCTGTGACCCAGAATCAGCCAATGGTGGGCTAAAGTCTGCTGTTGGCAGACCTCACAGAGCTGCTCTAGGGTCTGGATGGATCCTGGCAATAATGTCGGGATCCACCCAAATTCCTGATCGGCATCTGGCTCAGCCTCTCAGCGTGCAGCTGAGAGCCCAAGCCGCCTGTGCACGCCTCTCCATCCTAATGCTGCAGTAAGTGCTGGAGGGGCAGAGCACAGATTGATCACCTAGTCAATGAAACTCGGCTGATCACAGATTGGAGTAAGGGGCCAATCCCGGTCCCTTACCACATGATCAGCTGTCAGCCAATGACAGCTGATCCCGTGATGTAAACAAAAGATTGGTAATCGGGCTTCTTTTCTGCTCACGCTGACAGTGTGAGCAGAAAAAAAAAAGCCGATCACTGGCTTTTGTCAGAGGGACAGCCATCTCGAAGAGGGTGAGACATCACCCAAGTATCTGTGCCAGCCAGTGCCACCTGCCAGTGCATACCAGTGCCCACCTGTGCCACCTATCAATGCCCATCAGTGCCTCATCATCAGTGACACCCATTAGTGCTGCCTATCAGTGTCACCTAGCAGTGCCCAACAGTGCAGGAGAAAAATTACCTGTTTGCAAAATTTTATAACAAACTATAAAGCTGTTTTGTTTTTTTTGTTTTTTGGAAAAAATAGAAAACCCAGCAGTAATTAAATATCATTATATGTGTATGACATACATTACGTCACGCAGCCACGGTGGTGGCTGATTAAATACCACCAAAAGAAAGCTCTGATGGTGGGAAAAAAAAATGATAAAAATGTCCTTTGGGTACAGCGTTGTATGACCCTGCAATTATCGTTCAAAGAGTGACAGCGCTGAAAGCTGAAAATTAGTCTGGGCAGGAAGGAGGTTTAAGTGCCCGGTAAGCAAGTGGTTAAAGGCTTTTTTTTTTTTTTAACTTAAAAAAAAATAACAAACATTATATACTTACCTGCTATGTGCACAAAGCAGCCCGGATCCTCCTCTTCTGTGGTCCCTCCCACCCCCAGAGCAAGCAGCCTGCTATGGGGGCACCCAAGCAGGCTCGCTCCTGAGCCGTGGCTCTGCGTATCTATTCACACACAAAGCCATGGCTCAGCCCCGCCTCCTCTCATTGGCTGTGATTGACAGCAGCGGGAGCCATTGTCTCTGGAGAGCTGTGGCTTTCGTGCACATCGCTGGATCGAGATGGGGCTCAGGTAAGTATGAGGGGGGCCGCTTGCATGAAGGTAAAAAACCTTGAGCCTTTAGAACCACTTTAAATCAGCAGCTTAGTAAGGGTAAAATGACACCTAGTGATCCCACCATGAAGGTCGTCATCATTCAGGCACTCTCTTATCGAGTGACAACACTCTGTCCTTTGCTTCAATTTATGCTCCAGTGTTATCACCCACGTGGGCACCTAATGGAGACTACGAGTGGCCATTTCCACATAATTACCCAGGCATAGTCCACTGGTGCGACCATTAGGAAACCCAGCCCGAGACATGCCATGCTGCCATCAATGTGGTGCATGTCAACAGGAAGTGGCAGCAAAGAGGCTGCAGAAGATCAGCAGCACTGAGATCCAACGAAGGATGAACAATGATGAAATCAACTATTAGAAATAAAAAGGCATCTGTTTCTGATACACAGTGCAATCACAAACTGTCACTCAGGTTTAAAGCAGAAAGGTCAGCATGGCAGATAGACAAGTGGTATTGTCAGATCTAGAGATAACACATTTCATTGAATGACATCTCATCACCTAGCTGGCCGCAGTGCTCCACATCACAGTGCTCTCCGATCTCCAGCTCTGCCATTGCAGCTCCCTGTGTCAACCGCCTTACACCGAAGAACGTTTGTTGATATTGTATGGAAATGACTAATCTGTATTCCACATTTCTTCCGTCCACCTCAGATGACATCATCAAACAGCGATCCTGGGACAGGTCTATAAGGTTCACGGACTCATCTGTTGATTATCTCCCTCTGCTGGCTGGAGGCCTCTCCTGTGTCCCTACAAAAAATAAGAGAAGGGGGCAGAGCTGGGGAGTTGATGGGTAGTACAAGTGTGTGATATATATATAGTGATCGAACAGTGTGACATATCTATGTAGAGATATGGATATTAGATTTACATTGAGGCAAAATTAAACCAAAAAAAAAAAACATAGGGCATCTATGCAGTGCATGCATGTTTTCTCCCTTTACAGAACCTACAAGTACAGAACAAACAATAGGATCAATAACTGTTATGCCCCGTACACATGGTCGGATTTTCAGACGGAAAATGTGTGATAGGACCTTTTTGTTGGAAATTCCGACCGTGTGTAGGCTCCATCACACATTTTCCATCGGATTTTCCGACACACAAAGTTTGAGAGCAGGATATAAAATTTTCTGACAACAAAATCTGTTGTCGGAAATTCCGATCGTGTGTGTCAGGGTATCACCGGCACCAGACATGGGCGTCGGCGCGCGCCTATGCGCCGGCGCGCTCCATTGCACACTTCCCAGCAAAATCGTGGTGTTCCCGGGCGTCAGCGCGGCGCTAGGGCGCGCGCGGGTACGCGGCGCTCGGGCACGCGCGCGTTCGCGATAGCGCCGGTTTGGCGCCAAAGTGCACATAAAAATCCCCCTGTGCCTCTGGCACATTGCTGCTTCGTCTCAGCTTGTGATTTGTGCAAACCTTGAACCTGATTTCTGTTACCCATCTGACCCGGCTTGTTTGACTATCCGTCCTGCTCCTATCCGACCCGGCTTGCCTGACTACTCTTGTGCTACCTGCCTGATACCGTTGCCAATCTCCGCCTGCCTACCGACTCTGCCTCTGCCTGCTGTTTTTGCCTGTTTCATACCCGTGCTGACCCGGACCGTCTGACCCTGCTTGTGCCTGCTGTTGTCCTTGCTGTTGCACCTTCAGCTCCAGCTCCAGCAATCTCTGCATCTACAAGCGTTCCAGTTTGCTGCCTCCAGTGTCTACCTGATCTGCAGTCCAGCCATCCCTGAGGGATCTCTCATCACCTCTGCTCCAGAGACTCCGCTCTACAGGCACTCCTACCCCACTGTGCTCAGGAGACCACTGTCCCCACTCCAGTGGCTCCTGAACCAGCGTTGTATGAGAGGTCTTCTCCTACAAGTCAGGCTCTACTACCAGGTACCTAACAGTACGAAGCAGCCATGTCTGAGCCTGCAGGAGATACCTCTCCAATGAAGGAGATATGCACACACCTGGCGGCCCTCACCCAAGCAGTACAAGCCCTTCAGGATAATTATAACAGACTGGAAGGACAAGTTCAGAACCTGGCGGGGTCTAACCCTCCTGCCTCTTCTTCAGCTGCTGCTCCAACACAGACTGCTTCAGGGCCCGCAGTTGTGATGCTCCCGCCTGAACCACGGGTCCCCATTCCAGAAAGATTCTCTGGGGACCAGGCTAAGTTTCGGACCTTCCGCAATGCTTGCCAGCTCTTTTTTGCCTTACAGCCCAGAACTTTTTCACTGGAAGCCACTAAGGTTGGATTTGTCATCTCCCTTCTGCAAGGGGAACCTCAGACCTGGGCCCATCGTTTACTTGAAGGGGACTCTGCTCTAACTCAATCCTTATCCGCCTTCTTCCAAGCCATGGCACAGTTATATGAGGACCCTCAACAGACTGCTTCAGCTGAATCTGCCCTGTTCGCGCTCCAACAAGGCCGCAGACCCGCGGAGGACTATGTTACTGAATTCATGTTGTCGGAATGTCCGAATGTTCGGACATTCCGAAAACAAAATCCTAGGATTTTTTCAGACGGATGTTGGCTCAAACTTGTCTTGCATTCACACGGTCACACAAAGTTGTCGGAAAATCCGATCGTTCTGAACACGGTGACGTAAAACATGTACGTCGGGACTATAAACGGGGCAGTGGCCAATAGCTTTCATCTCTTTATTTATTCTGAGCATGCGTGGCACTTTGTCCGTCAGATTTGTGTACACACTGTTAGGTACCTGGTAGTAGAGCCTGACTTGTAGGAGAAGACCTCTCATACAACGCTGGTTCAGGAGCCACTGGAGTGGGGACAGTGGTCTCCTGAGCACAGTGGGGTAGGAGTGCCTGTAGAGCGGAGTCTCTGGAGCAGAGGTGATGAGAGATCCCTCAGGGATGGCTGGACTGCAGATCAGGTAAACACTGGAGGCAGCACACTGGAACGCTTGTAGATGCAGAGATTGCTGGAGCTGGAGCTGAAGGTGCAACAGCAAGGACAACAGCAGGCACAAGCAGGGTCAGACGGTCCGGGTCAGCACGGGTATGAAACAGGCAAAAACAGCAGGCAGAGGCAGAGTCGGTAGGCAGGCGGAGATTGGCAACGGTATCAGGCAGGTAGCACAAGAGTAGTCAGGCAAGCCGGGTCGGATAGGAGCAGGACGGATAGTCAAACAAGCCGGGTCAGATGGGTAACAGAAATCAGGTTCAAGGTTTGCACAAATCACAAGCTGAGACGAAGCAGCAATGTGCCAGAGGCACAGGGGGATTTTTATGTGCACTTTGGCGCCAAACCGGCGCTATCGCGAATGCGCGCACGCCCGTACGCGCGCACATGCACACGCGCGCGCGCCCGAGCGCCGCGTACCCGCGCGCGCCCTAGCGCCGCGCTGACGCCCGGGAACACCACGATTTTGCTGGGAAGTGTGCAATGGAGCGCGCTGGCGCATAGGCGCGCGCCGACGCCCATGTCTGGTGCCGGTGATACCCTGACATTGCCCCCCCCCAAGGGGCAACCTCCGGGTGCCCAAAAGCCTTTTTTCAGGATGGTTAGCAAAATAGGCTCGAACTAAATGCCTAGCATGCACATTGCTATCAGGTTCCCATGAATTATTTTCTGGGCCGTAGCCCTTCCATTTGATTAGGAACTGGATCTGCCCTTGTCTTTTCCTGCAATCGAGGATAGCTTCAACTTCAAATTCCTCGTTACCATCAATCACAATAGGTTCAGGAGGTCTAGTCCCTCTACCAGGAAAGGGATCAGGTACAGCAGGCTTGAGCAAAGACACATGAAACACGGGATGAATTTTAACCACTTCAGCCCCGGAAGGATTTACCCCCTTCCTGACCAGAGCACTTTTTACAATTCGGCACTGCGTCGCTTTAACTGCTAATTGCGCGGTCATGCAATGCTCTACCCAAACGAAATTTGCGTCCTTTTCTTCCCACAAATAGAGCTTTCTTTTGATGATATTTGATCACCTCTGCCGTTTTTATTTTTTGCGCTATAAACGGAAAAAGACTGAAAATTTTGAAAAAAAATGATATTTTCTACTTTTTGTTATAAAAAAAATCCAATAAACTAAATTTTAGTCATACATTTAGGCCAAAATGTATTCGGCCACATGTCTTTGGTAAAAAAAATGTCAATAAGCGTATATTTATTGGTTTGCGCAAAAGTTATAGCGTCTACAAACTAGGGTACATTTTCTGGAATTTACACAGCTTTTAGTTTCTGACTGCCTATGTCATTTCTTGAGGTGCTAAAATGGCAGGGCAGTACAAAACCCCCCCAAATGACCCCATTTTGGAAAGTAGACACCCCAAGGAAATTGCTGAGAGGCATGTTGAGCCCATTGAATATTTATTTTTTTTGTCCCAAGTGATTGAATAATGACAAAAAAAAGAAAAAAAAAAAAAATTACAAAAAGTTGTCACTAAATGATATATTGCTCACACAGGCCATGGGCATATGTGGAATTGCACCCCAAAATACATTCAGCTGCTTCTCCTGAGTACGGGGATACCACATGTGTGGCACTTTTTGGGAGCCTAGCCGCGTACGGGGCCCCGAAAACCCAGCACCACCTTCAGGATTTCTAAGGGCATACATTTTTGATTTTACTCCTCACTACCTATCACAGTTTTGAAGGCCATAAAATGCCAAGATGGCACAAAACCCCCCCCAAATGACCCCATTTTGGAAAGTAGACACCCCAAGCTATTTGCTGAGAGGCATGGTGAGTATTTTGCAGCTGTCATTTGTTTTTGAAAATGAAGAAAGACCAGAAAAAAAATTTTTTTTTTCTTTTTTTAATTTTCAAAACTTTGTGACAAAAAGTGAGGTCTGCAAAATACTCACTATACCTCTCAGCAAATAGCTTGGGGTGTCTACTTTCCAAAATGGGGTCATTTGGGGGGGGGTTTGTGCCACCTGGGCATTCCATGGCCTCCGAAACTGTGATAGGTAGTGAGGAGTGAAATCAAAAATTTACGGCCTTAGAAAGCCTGAAGGCGGTGCTTGGTTTTCGGGGTCCCGTGCGCGGCTAGGCTCCCAAAAAGTCCCACACATGTGGTATCCCCGTACTCAGGAGAAGCAACAGAATTTATTTTGGGGTGTAATTTCACATATTCCCATGGCATGTTTGAGCAATATAACATTTAGTGATAACTTTGTGCAAAAAAAAAAAAAAAAAATTGTCTCTTTCCCGCAACTTATGTCACAATATAAAATATTCCATGGACTCGACATGCCTCTCAGCAAATAGCTTGGGGTGTCTACTTTCCAAAATGGGGTCATTTGGGGGGGGGGTTTGAACTGTCCTGGCATTTTATGCACAACATTTAGAAGCTTATGTCACACATCACCCACTCTTCTAACCACTTGAAGACAAAGCCCTTTCTGACACTTATTGTTTACATGAAAAAGTTATTTTTTTTTGCAAGAAAATTACTTTGAACCCCCAAACATTATATATTATTTTAAAGCAATTGCCCTACAGATTAAAATGGTGGGTGTTTCTTTTTTTTTTTTCACACAGTATTTGCGCAGCGATTTTCAAACGCATTTTTTGGGGAAAAAACACACTTTTTTAAATTTTAATGCACTAAAACACACTATATTGCCCAAATGTTTGATGAAATAAAAAAGATGATCTTAGGCCGAGTACATGGATACCAAACATGACATGCTTTAAAATTGCGCACAAACGTGCAGTGGCAACAAAATTACTACATTTTTAAAAGCCTTTAAAAGCCTTTACAGGTTACCACTTTAGATTTACAGAGGAGGTCTACTGCTAAAATTACTGCCCTCGATCTGACCTTCGCGGTGATACCTCACATGCATGGTGCAATTGCTGTTTACGTTTGACGCCAGACCGCCGCTTGCGTTCGCCTTAGCGCGAGAGCAGGGGGCGACAGGGGTGCTTTTTTTTATTTATTTTTTTTCTTTATTTTTTTTTGCTTTTTTATCTTATTTTTAAACTGTTCCTTTCATTTTTTTTTTTTTTTTAAATCATTTTTATTGT
Source organism: Lithobates clamitans (assembly GCA_037952925.1). Lineage (NCBI taxonomy): Eukaryota > Metazoa > Chordata > Amphibia > Anura > Ranidae > Lithobates > Lithobates clamitans. The sequence continues at coordinate 6,532,966 of JBBGZY010000187.1, forward strand.
TATCTCAGGGAATGTAAATATCCCCTATGATAGCAATAGGTAGTGACAGGTACTCTTTTTTGAAAAAATTGGGGTCTATTAGACCCTAGATCTCTCCTCTGCCCTCAAAGCATCTGACCACACCAAGATCGGTGTGATAAAATGCTTCCCCAATTTCCCAATGGCGCTATTTACATCCGGCGAAATCTAAGTCATAAAATGCTCGTAGCTCCGGTTTCTTAGGCCATAGAGATGTTTGGAGCCACTCTGGTCTCTGATCAGCTCTATGGTCAGCTGGCTGAATCACCGGCTGCATTCTCAGGTTCCCTGTTGAGACAGGAGAGCCAGAGAAAAACACGGAAGACGGTGGGGGGGGGCATTCCCTCCCACTGCTTGTAAAAGCAGTCTAGAGGCTAATTAGCCGCTAGGATTGCTTTTACATGAAAGCCGACCGCTGGCTAAAAAGAATGATACCAAGATGATACCTAAACCTGCAGGCATCATTCTGGTATAACCACTCAAAGTCGTGAATGGCGTACCTGAAGACAAAAAAATGGTTAACAATAAAGCACAGTAAACGGTAAAGTATAAATAATTACATACCTGAAAAACAAACATGATAAAACATAATAACAATAACAATAACAATAAAACATTGCAGAATAGAATACAGTAAAAAAGAGCAGAACAATAGAGAGAGAGAGAACAATAAAACGACAACTATTTTTTTTAATTTTTGTTTGTGTTTTTTTTTTTTTTACACTTTTTTTTTGTAACTGTAACCTTTATAACTGTAACCGGTTCCAGGTTCGGGTCTCTCAAAATGCGGTGGAATCTTGGGAGACCCTGTGAAAGTGTGCCTAGTCTGTGCAATGCTGTACGCTACGCTAATACTCAACTAGTGCATGGTAGCGTTCAAAACATTCACCAAGTGTTACTGCAGTGCTGGTTTGACTACGACCGGGGTGTACTACGCCGCTGGTGCTTGCCAGTTCACCAAAACGCTACAAAGAAAAGTGTCAGTGATCGATCGATACTGCACTTGGGTGGGCTGGACTGGGCTGGGCCGGGCGGAGGGGCAAAACGCAGGTGCTAGCAGGTATCTGGGCTGATCCCGCTAACACTGCGTTTTTGGGAACCCTAAACTGCTGGGGACGCTAGTATAGATCTGATCGGATCAGATATTGATGCGTTCAGATACTATACCACTAAGGAAGGTGTACGGTGCGTGTACGGTGCGTGCGTGGGTGTTCGCGGTACTGGCGCTAATCTGACGCTGCCTAGGGCGACGCATATCACCGCCGGGCGATCAGGGGGCTAAACCTTTATTCGGTAATAAACGGCGGGTGCCCTGACACTATAAAAAATAAACGAACTAACCAGCGTCACCCGTAACGGTTATACGGTGATCAGTGGTGAAAGGGTTAACTAGGGGGCCATCAAGGGGTTAAAACATTTATTAGATAGTATATGGGGGTCCCTGTCGCTATAAAACGCTGACGGCGAACCTAAATATTTACATCCCTAACTAGCGTCACCAGCGACACTAATACAGCGATCAGAAAAATGATCGCTTAGCGACACTGGCGACAGGGGGTGATCAAGGGGTTAAAACTTTATTAGGGGGGTAAGGGGGGTACCCTAGACCTACAGGGGGGTAAACCTTTATTCGGTAATAAACGGCGGGTGCCCTGACACTATAAAAAATAAACGAACTAACCAGCGTCACCCGTAACGGTTATACGGTGATCAGTGGTGAAAGGGTTAACTAGGGGGCCATCAAGGGGTTAAAACATTTATTAGATAGTATATGGGGTCCCTGTCGCTATAAAACACTGACGGCGAACCTAAATATTTACGTCCCTAACTACCGTCACCAGCGACACTAATACAGCGATCAGAAAAATGATCGCTTAGCGACACTGGTGAGGGGGGGTGATCAAGGGGTTAAAACTTTATTAGGGGGGTAAGGGGGGTACCCTAGACCTACAGGGGGTAATACTAACTGTCCCACCACTGCTAACTGTCACAAACTGACACTATGCAGTAATCAGGAAAAAAAAAAAAAAAAAACCTGCTTGGTGTCAGTTTGTGACAGGGGGGGGGGGGGTGATGGGGGGGGATCGGGGGGCGATCGGGGGGGGATCGGGGGTGTAATATATGCCTGGCATGTTCTACTGTGTTGTGTGTGAGTGTTGGTGCACTTACATGTCATCTCTCCTCGGCGCTGGAACGGAAACTGCCAGACCGAGGAGAGATGACATCACATCCTCTGCCTCTGTGTACTATACAGAGGCAGGGGATGTTTGTCATTGGCTGGGAGCGATCGCGAGGGGGGGGCCACGATCGGATGGCCTCCCCCTCGTCTGTCATCGCTCCCAACCAAATGCCGACCGCAGCTGGCACCGGGGGGGGGTCCGATCGGACCCCCCACCCGCGGGAAGGCAATCACGTTTCAGGTACGTGATTTTGCCTGCCCGTGCCGCTCTGCTCACGTATATAGGCGTGAGGCGGTCGGCAAGTGGTTAAGAGAGTCAGGCAAAGTCAGTTCATACGAGACATCATTAATCTTCCTCCTAACCGGAAAAGGTCCCATAAACCTAGGTGCCAACTTTTTAGAAGGACAAGCCAGTTTGATATTATTTGTAGAAAGCCATACCTGATCGCCCAGCTGAAGCTTCAATTCCCCTCTTCTCCTTCGGTCAAAGATCCTCTTGCTGTCCGCCTGAGCCTTGGACACTGCTTCCTGCAACATCTGGTTGTTACGATTGATGAAGTCTACCGTACTCTGCACTGCTGGAACTGAGGACTCTGGAAGGAAATCGGGTAAAAAGGTTAGATGGAACCCATAATTAGCGAAGAAGGGGGATTGACCGGTGGCTGAGTGCTTGGCGTTGTTGTAGGCAAATTCTGCCAAGGGCAGCAAGGATACCCAATCATCTTGAGAAAAGGAAGTAAAACATCTAATATACTGTTCAAGAGTCTGATTGGTCCTCTCTGTCTGGCCGTTGGTCTGAGGGTGATAGGCCGATGACAAGGCCAGCTTGATTTTTAAAGACTCACACAGGGCTCTCCAGAAGCGTGAGGTAAATTGTACCCCTCTGTCAGAGGTTATGTTTACGGGGATTCCGTGGAGTCTAACGATCTCCTTGATGAAGACGTGAGCAGTTTCCATAGCTGACGGAGTTCCTCTTAATGGAAGAAAATGGGCCATTTTGGTAAAACGATCAACTACCACAAAAATTGCAGAACATCCCTCAGAACATGGCAGCTCTACAATAAAGTCCATGGATATCATTTTCCAAGGCCTATCGGGTACCGGTAAGGGTTTTAACAGGCCCCAAGCTCGACTCCTGGAAGTTTTATTCTGGGTACAGATAGGACACGAGCTAACATATTTCTCACAAAAGTCCTTTAAATTGGGCCACCAGAAGGTACGCTGTACCAATTCCATGGTTTTACGAACCCCAAAGTGACCTGCCAGCGGGTGATCGTGAAGAAGTGCTAAGACCTTGACCCGAACCTCCTCAGGAACAAAAATTTGGCTCCCTTTCCAGAATAGTCCGTCCTTGTTACTTAAGGTAATCCCTGTGGGTCTGGCTGATTCAGAGGATGCTTCCTTAATCTGGGAGAGGAGATCAGTTTGAATGAGCAGAAAATTGTTTGCAGGTAAAATGGTATCCGGAGCAGATGAGTCCTTTGGGTTGTCATGCATACGTGATAATGCGTCTGGTTTGACATTTTTTGAACCCGGCCGATAAGTAATGTGGAAGGAAAAGCGTGAGAAAAACAGCGCCCAGCGGGCTTGTCGGGGTCTTAGCCTTTTAGCGGATCGTAAATATTCTAGATTTTTGTGGTCAGTATAAATTAGTACTGGATGCATAGCCCCCTCCAGCAGGTACCTCCACTCCTCTAATGCAGTTTTGATGGCAAGAAGCTCCCGGTCTCCAACATCATAGTTCCTCTCCGCGGAGGAAAGTTTTCGGGAGAAAAACCCCACAGGATGCATATCGTCTTTACTGCCCCTTCGTTGTGAGAGTATCGCTCCGACCGCTATTTCAGAAGCGTCCACTTCCAAAATAAATGGCAAGGATGGTTCAGGATGACTGAGGATAGGTGCTGAGGTGAATAGTCTCTTGAGGTTCTCAAAAGCCTCTTGGGCTAGGTGATTCCAGGAAAAACGGGTATTTTGTTTGGTTAGTTGAGTGATTGGTGCGATTATCGCAGAAAAACCCCTGATAAATTTTCTGTAGAAATTTGCAAACCCGATGAATCGTTGCACCCCCTTCTTGTCTAGGGGTACCGGCCAGTCCAGAACAGCAGACACCTTCTGTGGATCCATCCTGATGCCAGTTGAGGAGATTATCAAGCCCAAGAACTGAATGCTTTCTTGCTCAAACTCGCATTTCTCCGCTTTTGCATAAAGTCTGTGTAAGCGGAGACGACCCAACACTTGGCAAACATGTTTTCGATGGAGATCCAAGGATTCTGAAAAGATCAAAATATCATCTAGATATGCAATCACAAATAGGTCTAGGAAGTCTCTAAGCACGTCATTAATCAGGTGTTGAAAAGTCGCAGGGGCATTGCAGAGTCCAAAAGGCATGACTAAATATTCATAATGCCCGAATCGGGTCCGAAAAGCTGTTTTCCACACATGCCCAGCCCGAATGCGGATCAGATTATAGGCCCCTCTCAGATCAAGCTTAGTGAAAATGACGGCAGTCCTTAATTTCTGAAACAGTTCGGGTATCAAAGGTAGGGGATACCGATTCTTGACCGTGATCTTATTCAGTTCTCGGTAGTCAATACACGGGCGGAGAGATTTGTCTTTTTTAGCAACAAAGAATATTCCCGCACCTGCTGGAGAAGTGGAATGGCGAATGAATCCCTTGGCCAAGTTTTCATCTATGTAAGACTTCAGCACTTCTTGTTCTTTCTCGGATAGAGGGAAGATGCGTCCGAAGGGAATTTCGGATCCTGGCAGCAATTCGATGGGGCAATCGTAGGGGTGATGAGGTGGAAGAGAGTCTGCCCCCTTCTTGCTAAAGACATCAATGTAATCATGATACTGTTTGGGAATGACCTGACAATTTTTCTGGTCGGTGTCCAGGCACAGCAGGGTAGCCTGGGAATCCAGATCCTTCGCCAGACAGTGGTCCTGGCAGTAAGATGACAGGAATTTCACTTCTCCAGAGACCCAATGGATGTGTGGGTTGTGAGCCCGGAGCCAGGGAATGCCCAGGATAATGGGGAACATAGGGGAGGTAATGGCGTCCAGGATCAGCAATTCCTTATGTTGAGAGTCAATTGTAGTGGGTAATGGCAGGGTCTCTTGCGTCACTTGTCCAGATCTGATACGAGAGCCGTCGGCAAGAAAGACAGAAAGTCCATGGGTTTTGGTTTGCCAAGGAATGTTATGCTGCTTAGCAAAGTTTAAGTCTATAAAGCAGCTGCATGCCCCGGAGTCAATAATTGCGTTGACTTGGAGTGTCCTTTCTTGAAGCTGTAACGAGAGAAGGATGGCAAGATGGGTAGAATTGGTAGATAAAGCAGAAAAACTGGTAGGTATAGGAGATGGACACTTACTCATTCTAACTGGGCAATTATGGACAAAATGCCCGGTTCCACCACAGTAAAGGCACAGATTTAATTGCCGACGTCGGGCACGTTCTTCAGAAGACAGAGCAGGTCGCATCACACCCAGTTGCATGGGTTCGGAGGTATCTGGTGTGGTATTGACTGAATTAGGACTGGATGCAGGAGAGTAGCGTGTTGCAGGCATCGGAGCCCGGGCTGTCATCCAGGTCGGGCGGTTTGGTTGAACTGATCGTTCAGATCGTCGTTCTCGGAGGCGACGATCGATCTGAATGGTTAGGGTGATCAAGGCCTCTAAGGTATTTGGAACACCTACACGAGCAAGTTCGTCTTTCAAGCTTTCAGACAGTCCAATGCGGAACTGGTGACGCAGGGCCGCGTCATTCCATTGTGTGTCCGCGCTCCAACGTCTGAATTCAGTAACATAGTCCTCCGCGGGTCTGCGGCCTTGTTGGAGCGGACATGATACCTCCGAACCCATGCAACTGGGTGTGATGTGACCTGCTCTGTCTTCTGAAGAACGTGCCCGACGTCGGCAATTAAATCTGTGCCTTTACTGTGGTGGAACCGGGCATTTTGTCCATAATTGCCCAGTTAGAATGAGTAAGTGTCCATCTCCTATACCTACCAGTTTTTCTGCTTTATCTACCAATTCTACCCATCTTGCCATCCTTCTCTCGTTACAGCTTCAAGAAAGGACACTCCAAGTCAACGCAATTATTGACTCCGGGGCATGCAGCTGCTTTATAGACTTAAACTTTGCTAAGCAGCATAACATTCCTTTGCAAACCAAAACCCATGGACTTTCTGTCTTTCTTGCCGACGGCTCTCGTATCAGATCTGGACAAGTGACGCAAGAGACCCTGCCATTACCCACTACAATTGACTCTCAACATAAGGAATTGCTGATCCTGGACGCCATTACCTCCCCTATGTTCCCCATTATCCTGGGCATTCCCTGGCTCCGGGCTCACAACCCACACATCCATTGGGTCTCTGGAGAAGTGAAATTCCTGTCATCTTACTGCCAGGACCACTGTCTGGCGAAGGATCTGGATTCCCAGGCTACCCTGCTGTGCCTGGACACCGACCAGAAAAATTGTCAGGTCATTCCCAAACAGTATCATGATTACATTGATGTCTTTAGCAAGAAGGGGGCAGACTCTCTTCCACCTCATCACCCCTACGATTGCCCCATCGAATTGCTGCCAGGATCCGAAATTCCCTTCGGACGCATCTTCCCTCTATCCGAGAAAGAACAAGAAGTGCTGAAGTCTTACATAGATGAAAACTTGGCCAAGGGATTCATTCGCCATTCCACTTCTCCAGCAGGTGCGGGAATATTCTTTGTTGCTAAAAAAGACAAATCTCTCCGCCCGTGTATTGACTACCGAGAACTGAATAAGATCACGGTCAAGAATCGGTATCCCCTACCTTTGATACCCGAACTGTTTCAGAAATTAAGGACTGCCGTCATTTTCACTAAGCTTGATCTGAGAGGGGCCTATAATCTGATCCGCATTCGGGCTGGGCATGTGTGGAAAACAGCTTTTCGGACCCGATTCGGGCATTATGAATATTTAGTCATGCCTTTTGGACTCTGCAATGCCCCTGCGACTTTTCAACACCTGATTAATGACGTGCTTAGAGACTTCCTAGACCTATTTGTGATTGCATATCTAGATGATATTTTGATCTTTTCAGAATCCTTGGATCTCCATCGAAAACATGTTTGCCAAGTGTTGGGTCGTCTCCGCTTACACAGACTTTATGCAAAAGCGGAGAAATGCGAGTTTGAGCAAGAAAGCATTCAGTTCTTGGGCTTGATAATCTCCTCAACTGGCATCAGGATGGATCCACAGAAGGTGTCTGCTGTTCTGGACTGGCCGGTACCCCTAGACAAGAAGGGGGTGCAACGATTCATCGGGTTTGCAAATTTCTACAGAAAATTTATCAGGGGTTTTTCTGCGATAATCGCACCAATCACTCAACTAACCAAACAAAATACCCGTTTTTCCTGGAATCACCTAGCCCAAGAGGCTTTTGAGAACCTCAAGAGACTATTCACCTCAGCACCTATCCTCAGTCATCCTGAACCATCCTTGCCATTTATTTTGGAAGTGGACGCTTCTGAAATAGCGGTCGGAGCGATACTCTCACAACGAAGGGGCAGTAAAGACGATATGCATCCTGTGGGGTTTTTCTCCCGAAAACTTTCCTCCGCGGAGAGGAACTATGATGTTGGAGACCGGGAGCTTCTTGCCATCAAAACTGCATTAGAGGAGTGGAGGTACCTGCTGGAGGGGGCTATGCATCCAGTACTAATTTATACTGACCACAAAAATCTAGAATATTTACGATCCGCTAAAAGGCTAAGACCCCGACAAGCCCGCTGGGCGCTGTTTTTCTCACGCTTTTCCTTCCACATTACTTATCGGCCGGGTTCAAAAAATGTCAAACCAGACGCATTATCACGTATGCATGACAACCCAAAGGACTCATCTGCTCCGGATACCATTTTACCTGCAAACAATTTTCTGCTCATTCAAACTGATCTCCTCTCCCAGATTAAGGAAGCATCCTCTGAATCAGCCAGACCCACAGGGATTACCTTAAGTAACAAGGACGGACTATTCTGGAAAGGGAGCCAAATTTTTGTTCCTGAGGAGGTTCGGGTCAAGGTCTTAGCACTTCTTCACGATCACCCGCTGGCAGGTCACTTTGGGGTTCGTAAAACCATGGAATTGGTACAGCGTACCTTCTGGTGGCCCAATTTAAAGGACTTTTGTGAGAAATATGTTAGCTCGTGTCCTATCTGTACCCAGAATAAAACTTCCAGGAGTCGAGCTTGGGGCCTGTTAAAACCCTTACCGGTACCCGATAGGCCTTGGAAAATGATATCCATGGACTTTATTGTAGAGCTGCCATGTTCTGAGGGATGTTCTGCAATTTTTGTGGTAGTTGATCGTTTTACCAAAATGGCCCATTTTCTTCCATTAAGAGGAACTCCGTCAGCTATGGAAACTGCTCACGTCTTCATCAAGGAGATCGTTAGACTCCACGGAATCCCCGTAAACATAACCTCTGACAGAGGGGTACAATTTACCTCACGCTTCTGGAGAGCCCTGTGTGAGTCTTTAAAAATCAAGCTGGCCTTGTCATCGGCCTATCACCCTCAGACCAACGGCCAGACAGAGAGGACCAATCAGACTCTTGAACAGTATATTAGATGTTTTACTTCCTTTTCTCAAGATGATTGGGTATCCTTGCTGCCCTTGGCAGAATTTGCCTACAACAACGCCAAGCACTCAGCCACCGGTCAATCCCCCTTCTTCGCTAATTATGGGTTCCATCTAACCTTTTTACCCGATTTCCTTCCAGAGTCCTCAGTTCCAGCAGTGCAGAGTACGGTAGACTTCATCAATCGTAACAACCAGATGTTGCAGGAAGCAGTGTCCAAGGCTCAGGCGGACAGCAAGAGGATCTTTGACCGAAGGAGAAGAGGGGAATTGAAGCTTCAGCTGGGCGATCAGGTATGGCTTTCTACAAATAATATCAAACTGGCTTGTCCTTCTAAAAAGTTGGCACCTAGGTTTATGGGACCTTTTCCGGTTAGGAGGAAGATTAATGATGTCTCGTATGAACTGACTTTGCCTGACTCTCTTAAAATTCATCCCGTGTTTCATGTGTCTTTGCTCAAGCCTGCTGTACCTGATCCCTTTCCTGGTAGAGGGACTAGACCTCCTGAACCTATTGTGATTGATGGTAACGAGGAATTTGAAGTTGAAGCTACCCTCGATTGCAGGAAAAGACAAGGGCAGATCCAGTTCCTAATCAAATGGAAGGGCTACGGCCCAGAAAATAATTCATGGGAACCTGATAGCAATGTGCATGCTAGGCGTTTAGTTCGAGCCTATTTTGCTAACCATCCTGAAAAAAGGCTTTTGGGCACCCGGAGGTTGCCCCTTGGGGGGGGGCAATGTCAGGGTATCACCGGCACCAGACATGGGCGTCGGCGCGCGCCTATGCGCCGGCGCGCTCCATTGCACACTTCCCAGCAAAATCGTGGTGTTCCCGGGCGTCAGCGCGGCGCTAGGGCGCGCGCGTGTGCATGTGCGCGCGTACGGGCGTGCGCGCGTTCGCGATAGCGCCGGTTTGGCACCAAAGTGCACATAAAAATCCCCCTGTGCCTCTGGCACATTGCTGCTTCGTCTCAGCTTGTGATTTGTGCAAACCTTGAACCTGATTTCTGTTACCCATCTGACCCGGCTTGTTTGACTATCCGTCCTGCTCCTATCCGACCCGGCTTGCCTGACTACTCTTGTGCTACCTGCCTGATACCGTTGCCAATCTCCGCCTGCCTACCGACTCTGCCTCTGCCTGCTGTTTTTGCCTGTTTCATACCCGTGCTGACCCGGACCGTCTGACCCTGCTTGTGCCTGCTGTTGTCCTTGCTGTTGCACCTTCAGCTCCAGCTCCAGCAATCTCTGCATCTACAAGCGTTCCAGTGTGCTGCCTCCAGTGTTTACCTGATCTGCAGTCCAGCCATCCCTGAGGGATCTCTCATCACCTCTGCTCCAGAGACTCCGCTCTACAGGCACTCCTACCCCACTGTGCTCAGGAGACCACTGTCCCCACTCCAGTGGCTCCTGAACCAGCGTTGTATGAGAGGTCTTCTCCTACAAGTCAGGCTCTACTACCAGGTACCTAACAGTGTGTACACAAATCCGACGGACAAAGTGCCACGCATGCTCAGAATAAATAAAGAGATGAAAGCTATTGGCCACTGCCCCGTTTATAGTCCCGACGTACGTGTTTTACGTCACCGTGTTCAGAACGATCGGATTTTCCGACAACTTTGTGTGACCGTGTGAATGCAAGACAAGTTTGAGCCAACATCCGTCGGAAAAAATCCTAGGATTTTGTTGTCGGAATGTCCGAACAAAGTCGGACCGTGTGTACGGGGCATTAGCGCAAAGGACAGTATAACTGAAACTAAGGATGAATTACTTGTATACAGTCTATAAACAGTTCATCAGTCCATGGAAAAGGCTGCCCTCAGAGAGAGTCAACTCACTATACAGAAAATAGAAAGGGGAAACACAGGAAGCGCCACCTAAGTGCAGTATTAAAATCAGGGTTTTAATGGCAAGGTACATAAAAAGAGGAAGATAGAATATAAGCTCATATGTAATTAGGGTTGCCACCTGTCCGGGATTCACCCAGACAGTCCGGGTTTTAAATCATGTGTCTGGGTTTCAGTTCAAACCTGGACATATAATTCGAACAGCAATGAGACATGGAACAGGGCTTGGCAGGAGGGTGAGGGGGCACTATGTGCGCCACATTACTATTCTCTTTGGAGCACCCAAAGGTGTCCCAAGTCTGTTACAATCCTATAGTGTATACAAAAAAAATGCTACTGTGTGCTGCCTAAAGCTCGGTTCACACTAGGACGACTTGTCAGGCGACCTAGTCGCCTGACAAGTAGCGTCCCGTTCTGTACAATGGAACAGTTCTAAGGGGAGCGACGCAAGTCGCTCCGACTTAGAAAAAGGTTCCTGTACTACTTTGGGGGCGACTTGCATAGACTTCTATACAGAAGTCGTTTTGCAAGTCGCCCAGGCAGTCATGTGCAGGTCGCCTCGGTGAGGCGACCTGCAAGTCGTGCCGCTTCTAGTGTGAACCGGCACTTAGTGTTTCGGGTTTGGCTTGAAGAAAATGTGGCAACCCTATCTGTAATCCGGTAGTCCAGGGGGCTCCTAGTGCCCAGAGGGGGCCCCAATGCGTAGCTGTGTTGGTAAGGGATCTGCATCGCGTCCTGTGACCACCAGGAAGGAAACCAGAACCAGCGTGGAACGCACGGAAATGACTTCACAGGCAGCAGGAATACATCCGGGGAGCTGTTAAAATGAAGGAAGATGGGCAGGCAGGCTACGCACTCGGAGCATCAGCCCCATCTGAGGCCTGTAGAAAGAAATGATGCTCCGATCGTGTAGCCTGCTGGTGTTTCGTCAGATTTGGCGTCCTGTCAGAATAACGTGACGTTTCGTCGCCGCCATCTTGATACACACCGCACTCCTCCATAGTAAGGATACACTGAGAAGGGGGAAAGCGGACATCTTGTTACACCCACCAGAGTTTTGCATTTTACACTTATTTTTAACAGTAACCTGAGGTTATATCGTGAAATACAGTACTTAGAACTCCGTATGAATGTTTAGATGTTGAATTTTTAATTTTTTCTTCTTTTCTTTGGCAAAGAAAACACCAAAAGCTCCTAAACTCAAGTTTAGGAGCTGCCAGTGTACGCTAGTGTACATGAAGCCTAATGGCTCATGTACACACAGACTAGGTTGACTGCCAACTGCGGGAAAACACAAAATGTGGCAAAATCAGGCCACGATTTTACCGTGATTTTGCAGCGGTTTTGCCACCAGCTGTCAAAACGTTCCTATCCTGAACACAATTCTTCGGGAGGTTGAGGGGGGGTCGAACCTCCCCTAACCACAGCAGCTGCTAAACTCTTGTAAAAAACAGGACGAAGTCTACTCAGACGAAACGCGTCGGGATGACTCCACTGCCGCCCCCTTTTTTATGTACAAGCGCTTTTTAACAACTTTATCATGTAAGTGTATTTCTTTTACTTTAATAAATACGGTGTCTACGGTATTACACTATTAGTCCCTTTTGTGTCCTTTATGAACCCTGCGTGGAGAGATCCAACATTACATGTGGAGAAGATATACCTCTAGGAAAGCCCTTCTCTATACCATCAGGTGGCCAAGGTCTTCTCACCATTGCCAGGGTGCAATAAAAGCTGGTTTGACCCTCACAGTATATACTGTTTTGGGTTCAAACCCTCCGGTAAGCCCCCATCTATAACATCTAAGTGCACTGCATGTTTTGAAGACACAGTGGTGTGATATTAGAGTTTGGTTTACGTATGGACTATCCAATTTATTGATAAAGACCTTTTGAATGACTGCAGGACATCGGTCTCTGAGACTTTTTCCTGTTGTATGTTGGTGAAGGCGCTTCTCACCCCACGTTTTGGGTAGCGATACATTCATTTCCAACTCATTGACTGTCCATTCGATACATCTTTATTTTTAGTCTGATTTTGTATGTACCTTTATACGTATATATACATTTTGGGTATTGGCCTTTATTATATCAGTTTGAAATTTCTTGTCTTTTAGCGCTACACATTTTTGTTTATTACCTATATGTTTGACAACGATTCTAGTTGTGGTGTCAGCTGCTTACAATTTCTTCTACTTTTTAGAGTAAGCGCAAATCTATTAGTGGTGTGAATTCTGGTGTAAACTCTTGTAAAAGCCTATGTGTACATAGTCACATAGGGGTTGATTCACTAAGAGGTAAATAACGGCTAATCCTATGCGGTAAAATACCGCATGCGGTAACAATTGGGCAAGTGTTCAATTTACTAATAATTTGTCGTTAAATACCACGTGTGGTATTTTTTCGATTTAGTGGTAATTACCGAATTAAGCTGGTTGCTAAGGAGCGGGCCAGGAAGCCGGCCACCGCGTCCTTAACAACCAATGACTTATTAGCTGTCAGCGAGCTTTCCCACTCACAGCTGATTGTAAAAAAAAAGCTGACGCTGATTGTAAAAAAAAAAGCTGACAATTAAAAACTATGAAAAAAAAATAACGCATGGGTCTGGTATGGATTTTAAGGGGAACCCTACACCATTTTTTTTCCTAAACAGCGTGGGGTCCCCCCCATAAATCTTTACCAGACCCTTATCCTAGAATGCAGCACGGCAGGTCAGGAAAGGGGAGGGGGGACGAGTGAACACCCCCCTGAACCATACCAGGCCACATGCCCTCAACATAAGGGGAGGGGTGCTTTGGAGCAGGGGGGCTCTGCCCCCACCCCAAAGCACCTTGTCAAGGGCCCCATCCCCACAACCATGCCTGGTGGTAGTGGGGGTCTGCGGGCAGGGGGCTAATCGGAATCTGGAAGCCCCCTTTAAGAAGGGGGCCCCAAGATCCCGGCCCCCCTCCCTATGTGAATGAGTTTAAGGTTTATCGTACCACTACCCATTCATCAAAAAGGTGTCACAAGGTAATAAAAACACAGAGACAGTTTTTGACAATTCTTTTATTAAAAAAAAAAAATCACAAAATATTGTCCCACAATGTAAATCCACCATCAATCACACCACCCCCCAAACCCGAAAAAGAAACAAAAAAAAAAAAGACACTCCCAGCGTCAGTGAAAGCTTGCTGCCTACTGCAGGCTCAGCCATCTGACATTTCTTATATAGGTAAGGGGCGGGGCCACCTGGCTACTTCACCTGGTGGCCCCACCCCTTGCGACTTCACCGACGCAGCATGCACCGGTGAATGGTGAATTGGACTTAAGAGCTTTTAATGCTGTTATTACCGGCACATTTCGCTATTTTCTTTTGTGAATTGGACTTAGTTTACCACATGCGGTAAAGCTTTGTGAATTGACCCCTTAGGACCAGAAACGCACCAGCACCTTTGCAGCCATAGTGCTATCTGCTGGGTGTTTGATGTGCTCCTGTACCTTTAAGAAGGGATGGGCTGCCCTTCAGTCCACCTGCCTGCATTTATCCATCAGAATGCATGTGCATCCACTGTGGTGACGCTCATATTTTATGTGTTAGGACCACAGATATCAGGATGCCGTGACGAGGCTCTGTGGCTTACGCATGCATTTGCAAATGCGTGTGGACTAAACCCCTGTTTTTGACGCATACTGTTAGACAGGTCAATTTGGTTGTCTGCGAGCTGGTGGTAAGTAGGCTTGGAATTTTTTCCTGGGCATTCCCCAGGCTTTGTTTGCATCTGTTTGTAGCCCTCCAAATCCACTTACTGCGATAGCCAGCTATAAATGAAGGCGGTGGCAAGTTTTTTGATATCACGTTGGTGTGTGTTTTGGTCCAGAAACACACCAGCACCTTTGCAGCCATAGTGCTATCTGCTGTGTTTGTGGTGTGCTCCTGTACCTTTAAGAAGGGGTGGGCTGCCCTTCAGTCCACCTGCCTGCATTTATCCATCAGAATGCATGTTGGTAAGTGAACCTGTTTTTTGCAATAGAGTTTGTATACAGTACATCTTCTCTTATTCTAGTTAACCCTGCCCATTCTGGTCCAGGATTCTATAGCTAGTGTTAAATAAGGGCTCAGTAACCAGCAAAGGTTAAAGCCAGGTTAGGTATCCAATGACCCAAAGGTACTTAGAGGTCCAGTTGCATGGCAGATTAAAAGCATTTAGGGACTAAGCAAAGTAAATAGATTGACTCTGATTTCCAGTATCACACTACGGTTTGTCACACTGCGGTTTCTGCCGGTGAGAAGCTACATTCCAGGCTGGTTGGACATTGTGGTTCCATTCATTTTAAGGAAATACAGCTCCAACGCACGTGCACTGCAGTGCATCACAACAGACGGTAACACACTACTAGGTGGGCTGTTTTCTATTGCACCGAAGATACACAGAGGACACAAGAACGAACTGAATTTTTGGACAAGGTCAACAAGGTTTTTTTTACACTTTTCAAACCAATAGGACAAAAAATATTTTCAACTGCTAAACCAATGTCAAATATTTCCTAAGCTGCTCCAGGTGAGATCAGGCTCCGCACTCCACAATCACATTTCAACAATTATTAATCCATACTCATACTATTATAGCTTTCTGCTGTGTTTGCTACAGTGGAATACCCACATCTCCTAAAAAAAAGCTCCACTCCTCCAGGACTCTGATCTTTCCTGGTTCTCCTTCTAGCTATCTAAGAACTTCTTTGGTGTCACCTGCAATTCCATCTCCTCTTCCTCCTCTTTCTGTAGGGGTCCCCCTAGGCTCTGTCCTAAGACCACTGCTATTCTCTATCTATTCCTCCTCCTTTGATCACTTTCCATGGCTTCCAATACTATCCCTATGCTGATGACACCCAAATCTGTCTCTATACTCCTCACCTTACCCCTTCAGTCTCACATTACTAACTTACTAAATTATATATATCAGTTTGGATGACGTGATAGTATAGCCCAGGCTGTATTGATATATGGGTATATTATGTCATTGCCAGCTGCAGGATAAAATTATGTTGCGGGAGATATCATGTCTTTGCCAGCTTGTGGGAAATTGCAATGTCATGGGGATATTATTTATTAACAAATATACTATACAGTATCTCACAAACGTGAGTACACCCCTCACATTTTTGTAAATATTTTATTATATCTTTTCATGTGACAACACTGAAGAAATGACACTTTGCTACAATGTACAGTAGTGAGTGCACAGCTTGTATAACAGTGTAAAATTGCTGTCCCCTCCCCGGTGTCATGTGACTCGTTAGCGTTATAAGGTCTCAGGTATTAATGGGGAGCAGGTGTGTTAAATTTGGTGTTATCGCTCTCTCTCTCATACTGGTCACTGGAAGTTCAACATGGCACCTCATGGCAAAGAACTCTCTGAGGATCTGAAAAAAAGAATTGTTGCTCTACATAAAGATGGCCTAGGCTAAAAGAAGATTGCCAAGACCCTGAAATTGAGCTGCAGCACAGTGGCCAAGACCATACAGCGGTTTAACAGGAGAGGTTCCACTCAGAACAGGCCTCACCATGGTCGACCAAAGAAGTCGAGTGCACGTGCTCAGCGTTATATCCAGAGGTTATCTTTGAGAAATAGATGTATGAGTGCTGCCAGCATTACTGCAGAGGTACAAAGGGTGGGGGTCAGCCTGTCTGTGCTCAGACCATACGCCACACACTGCATCAAATTGGTCTGCATAGCTGTCATCCTAGAAGGAAGCCTCTTCTAAAGATGATACACAAGAAAGCCCGCAAACAGTTTGCTGAAGACAAGCAGACTAAGGACATGGATTACTGGAACCATGTCCTGTGGTCTGATGAGACCAAGATAAACTTATTTGCTTCAGATAGTGTCAAGCGTGTGTGGCGGCAACCAGGTGAGGAGTACAAAGACAAGTGTGTCTTGCTTACAGTCAAGCATGGTGGTGGGAGTGTCATGGTCTGGGGCTGTATGAGTGCTGCCAGCACTGGGGAGCTACAGATCATTGAGGGAACCATGAATGCCAACATGTACTGTGACACTGTGAAGCAGAGCATGATCCCCTCCCTTCGGAGACTGGGCTGCAGGGCAGTATTCCAACATGATAAAGACCCCAAATGCACCTCCAAGATGACCACTGCCTTGCTAAAGTAGTTGAGGGTAAAGGTGATGGACTGGCCAAGCATATCTCCAGACCTAAACCCTATTGAGCATCTGTGGGGCATGCTCAACTGGAAGGTGGAGGAGTGCTCTCTAACATCCACCAGCTCTGTAATGTCGTCATGGAGGAGTGGAAGAGGACTCCAGTGGCATCCTGTGAAGCTCTGTTGAACTCCATGCCCAAGAGGATTAAGCCAGTGCTGGAAAATAATGGTGGCCACACACAATATTAACACTTTGGGCCCAATTTGGACATTTTCACTTAGGGGTGTACTCACTTTTGTTGGCAGCCGTTTAAACATTAATGGCTGTGTGTTGAGTTATTTTTAAGGGGACAGCAAATTTACACTGTTATGCAAGATTGTACACTCACTACTTTACATTGTAGCATAGTTTTATTTCTTCCGTGTTGTCACATGAAAAAATATTATAAAATATTTACGAAAATGTGAGGGGTGTACTCACTTTTGTGAGATACTGTATAAACTGCTTATAGCATATGGAGCCCTGGTGCCCAACATACGGCCTGCTGCCTCCATGTGTACAGCCTGCTGTGTCCACCACCTGTTGGGCATAGCTCCCAACTGTCTCTGATTTCAAAGGACTGTCCCTGATTTGGAGCAATGTCCCTCTGTCCCTCTTTTCCCCTCATTTGTCCCTCATTTTGGTCTGATCTATTTAGTTGTAAAAAGTGTTTCCCAGTGCTAAACTTTTCATCTAATTTCTAAATTGCTGCATTTGTAAATTTTAAAAGCCAATATAAAGGAATAGTAGTGGTAAAAAAAAGTCCCTTGTGGATCTAATGAACCTTTTTTTTTTGGTTAATTCTCCTTTAAGGGGGTGTGGCAGGGGGTGTGTCCTATGCCTACATATATTTGCTAGTAGGTGTCCCTCATTCCCATCTCAAAATGTTGGGAGGTATGCTGTTGGGCACTTGATCACTTTGCAAAGTGGCAGCTGGAAGCCAGTCCCTGAAACATATTTTGCATTTCAGCACCCGGCACTGAGCCAGACAGCACTGTCGGGTGGAGTGACCCCTGCCTAGTAAGGTCCCAGCAGGATAGGAGGAGAAAGTACAGCGCGGGAACTTGTAAGTAGGTAAGAAGGTTACATTTCACTACCACTGCACTGGGGGGTTAAAATAAAACACTGCACTGATCACTAACATGGGTGGGTTGGGGGAGTGAGAAACACTGGCATTGATCACTAATGTGTGTGTATGTGGGGGGCTGCAGTTACCACCAATGCAGGTAAAGTGGGTGTTTAAAGTCCACTGCACTCGCCACTGTAAAAAATACTACCACTGACCACCAATGTGGGGAGGGGTCTAAATAGCACTACTACCAAGCACTGGTGTAGCATTATTACTGACCACCAATGCTGGGGGAGAGGGGTTTATTAGTACTGCCACTAAACTAGTGCCTTGGGGTATTATTGCAGCCACTGACACCAGTAATGACTTCCATATTCTCTTCAGTGCCGTACGTTGCAAAAAATTCAATAGAATATGATCAGGTGTTAAGGTGCATTACAGCACGTCCATTTTGAATGGATTTCCTAACATGACACAATGCATCTTAACACATGAAAACTAGCTGTTCTTGTGTGGTCCTCTGGAAGTGTTAGTGGCTGCTGCATTTCAGGGCCTCTGTAATATTTAAGTTGTCCACCACTGATATAGAGGCTTAAAGTGGTATTAAAGTAAGATTACCAAAAACCACTGACTGGCAGGGTTACATAACAGAAGAAACCCTAGATGTGTCTTCTGTCATAAATGTTCCCCCATCCCCCCCCCCCCCCACCGCTTGTCAGCCTTTATGTACATTGAGTCGTGCATGCGCAGCTCAGACCACATTTAGGGCACGTTCTGTATGCCGCGATGATGTGACTCCTGTGCGTATGCGTAGGAGTGACATCACCCCGGCCTAGCCATTCAAGCGGCCGAAGATACGAAACCCGAAAGGAAGACCGGGCAAAGATGGAAGCACTGGGGGAGCCAGGATAGCGCTGAACTGGAGGGCCCAGTTTGTAGGTAAGTCTGTCATAATGTACTAGTATGCACTGCATACTAGTACATTATGACTTAGACCTGCAGGCAGTGGCGTCGTTAAGGGGTGGCTATTGAGGCTGGAGCCCTGAATCTGGGGCCCATAGCCCCGAGTCCAGGGTCGGCCCTACTGTGAGAGAGTCGCAGGCCGCCGGACACAGCGCTTCAGGCACTGCCGCGGCACTCTCACTGAGTCTGCACTCTGTGCTCCAGTGACAGCCGGAGCCTGGAGATCAGTGTGAGAGCGAGTCTCCTCCTTTTCTCCGCCCATATCATAGAGACGGGAGGAACAGTGCAGACCATATGGAGGGGGAGGGGGGGAAACTCTGTATACCCAGCCTCTCAGTATATACCCAGCCTCTCTGTCTATACCACTAATACCAGCCTCTCTGTATACCTGTATATGTGTGTATGCCCGACCAAGCGTATGACTCTCTTTACTTTGCTGCTATGGGCTCTAGTCCCAGATCTTCTGTAGACCTAGCAAGGCCCCTGCCTGCAGGGGGGCCAGTTATTTAATATCATCAACAAGAGTTTACTACCACTTTAAAGGCTTGACCATACTCATGAAGTACCATAATGCTTCTCTAGGATTCGGACTGCAGCACATCATTTTAAAGCAAACCTAAAAGTAGACCTAAAATCTGAAACTTACCTTGGGTCGGCCTGCTCCTCATGCTGCTTACTGTCACTGGAATCTAATAGAGCACCCAAATACTTACCTGTCAGTGGTCTTTCTCAGAATCCAACTGCACCAATGATTCTCTACGTTTTCTGCTCCAACACCATTGGTAAGGGTCAGGGAATATGAGAGGCAGTGATAATGACTGGCTGCCTCTGCCTGACCGGCCTTGACTGGCTTGGTAGACATAGAAGGGGGCTATGCTGGGGGACAGTATTTGGGGGCTCTTTTTAGGTTTAAATGACAATAGGCAGCGTCTTGGAAATTTTACAGATGGACAACTCGTAACCTAATACTGGTCAGTGGTTCCAAATTAATAATAACTATTGCAGTAGGAAACAGACACAAAAGGATACATTCAGCATCTTTCTAAATAACTGTTCTTCTTTATTCACCACATTTGACATTTTTTATAAACATGCTTTTGTAGATATGAAATTAAAGTGTTACTAAACCCACAACAGTAAAATCAGTCTGTATATGCAGTAAATCATGCTTGTTATACTTACTGTGGAACTTAAGGGGTAATCCTCCACATTGTGTAAAAAGGCTGTTTGATCCTGTCTTCTCTTCTCCTCCACTTCTTCTACTGTCCTCAATCCATTTGCTGATAAGACAGAGCCTTTGGAGTCACTCTGCACATGCTCAGTTTGGTGTGTATTGCTAAAGAGTTGTTGTTTTTTTTCTTGGGAGGGTGAATGTGATCAGCACAGGGCCAATCAGCTCTGTCCAGACAGAGGGTCAGGGGTCATCAGCCTCATAGGAAAGTCAGAGTAGAATAAAAACTCCACCTACAAGCTTTAACCAGGCACTGATAGAAGTCATAAGACCGCTATATACTGCTGATGAAAAAAGGTATTTAGCAGTTTATATTTACTAAAACTATTACATTTCCATGTTCTGTGTACTGTGGGAGACCAGATATAGTGAATGCAGGGTCCTGGGTTTAGTAACACTTTAATATTAAGGAATGCACTTTTAGGCACTTGTAGGTTCACATATGTGCACCCGTGGTTTCCAGCCTAGGTCCGGTGCATTTCTGTTCACCGGTTCAGGTACAATTCAGGTCCAAATTTTCACCTGAATTCTCACCTAAACCGGACCCAAAAACGCACAAGACCCTTTTGAAAACCACACCGTGGCCGCCCCGGACATGTGTGAACCGGCTCCATTGAGAGCCAGTCACACTCGCATGTCATGCACACTGGATGCGGTGAAAAACGCATCCAATTTGCACATATGTGAACCCGGCCTGAAGATAACAAGGGGAGTAACTGAAGCAGTACATAGATGGGCTAATATCTTATCCGGGTCTTAGGAATGTAAGTACATGGCAGAAGAGTATGATGTTAAGGGTGGTGGCAGCAGTGGACAGAGCATACAAAATGAAATACATGTACAGAGAGTTGAAACTGTCTTAGTAAGGGTGCAGGCAAACCTAAAGTCATTTTTAGAGTATACTGTATGTCCACTTTGGCTTTCCACAGACATGAAATGATGGTTGTCCAGTCTAGTCAGGTGGCAACCCCCATGTCTTTATGGCTCACACATTACTTCCATCTTGCCTCTGTAGGGATGGGGGGACACCAAGTGGACAGGTTAGAAAATGTGCCTCGATGCTGCTGGTAAATCTTGTAGTATGTGATGTCTGCAGGGTACCCCAGCCCAGCACAGTCTTCTCATCAGTGGCGTTGCTAGGGGGTGGCTTTTGGGGCCATGGCCCCGAATCTGGGGCCTATAGCCCAGAGTCTCTGCAGGGGTCCCCAAGGGGAGGGGGGCTCTCTGGGGACCCTGATGTAAGTGGGGGCTCTCTGGGGATATATATATATATATAGATATAGATATAGATATATATATATATATATATATATATATACACACACACATACACCCACATATTATATACATGTGTATGCCCGCCCATGGGTATGACTTTCTTTACTACGCTGCTATGGGCTCTAGCCCCAGATCTTTTGTAGACCTAGCAACGCCCCTGCTTCTCATCTCATCTTCTCGCTATTAAAATAAACATGAATGTTTGGATGAGATAAACATTCATGTTTATTGAGGACTGAGACAGCACAGGATCCTGCTTGCACACCAAACAACCCTCTTTTGTCTACAGTCACATTTTAGAAATGATACAGAGATCATTACATCATCACTGTATGCAGTTCACATTCGTCATATTTGCCAACAGTTCAGAAAACAGGATTATGAAATACTTTCCTGCAGCTGAACACACCTCCTTATCCTGAGCAATTATGACCATCATTAATAGGTGAACCCTCACCTTGTAAAACAAGCCATTCAGTTGAAAATACAAATGAAAGGCAAAACATTTGTGTATGGATATAAAAACATTTTAAATACCCTTTTCACTATTTTTTTTAATAGGTGATTACATTCACTCTGTCACTCTTATCTGCAGAAGGATCTTAGAAAGCTGGGGGAGGAGGAGAAGCAGCAGCACCCTGGTCTTCCAAGTGAACGGTTGTGCAGGGGGCTTGTCAGGGTAAGTCTCATTATTGGAGGAAATATTGATTTCCCAGTCAGAAAACTGACCGCACTGTGCTCTCATGCCTAGTGTGGTCAGATTTTAATAGGAAGGCAGAGGGACTGGCAGGAACACTAGGGATTCCACAAAAAGGAAGCAATACAAAGAGAAAATGATACATCTTCATACAAGTACTGTATATGGTACAACAGGCACATATCAGGAGTATGACATTTTGGTAGGCATATTCTTTAACCACTTAAGGACCGCCCCACGTGCATTTACTGCGGCAGGGCAGCCTTTAAGCACAAAATCACGTACCTGTACGTGATTCTCGTGCACGACTCTGGGGCACGCACGCACATCACCGGAGCCACGCTGTGTCCAATCACAGCAGGAGCCAATCAGCGGGTCCCGCAGCTGCGATGGCCGACAGCCACCTGCGATCGCACGCTAGAGAGACAGAAGGACAGTCTGCCTATGTAAACAAGGCAGATCCTCCTTCTGTTAGACAGGAAGAGAGACATCTGTGATTCCTGCTAATCAGGAACACAGATGTCTCTCTTTCTCGAGTGCATCCGTCCCCCACACAGTAAGAAAACACACTGAGGGAACACAGTTAACTCTTTGATTGCCCCTGATGTTAACCCCTTCCCCGCCAGTGTCAGTGAATTTTTTTTAGCACTGATCACTGTATTGGTGTCACTGGTCCCCAAAAAGTGTCACTAAGTGTCAGATATGTCCGCCGCAATGTCACAGTCCTGCTAAAAATCGCTGATTGCTGCCATTACTAGTAAAAACATTAAAAAAAAATAAAGTCCCTAAATCTATCCCAAAGTTTTTAGACGCTATAACTTTTGCGCAAACCAATAAATATATACACTTTTTGGGGGTTTTTTTTACCAAAAATATGTAGCAGAATACACATTAACCTAAATTGATAAAGTAATTCGATTTTTTAATTGAGATTTACTTCATCAATTTTTTTAAATTTTGAATTGAGAATGTTTTATAGCAGAAAGTAAGAAAAACATTTTTTTTTTCAAAATATTTGGTCTTTTTTTTTTTTTATAGCGAAAAAAAAAAATCGCAGAGGTGATCAAATACCACCAAAAGAAAGCTCTATTTGTGGGAAAAAAAGGACATCAATTTTGTTTGGGTACGACGTGGCATGACCGCGCAATTGTCAGTTAAAGCGACGCAGTGCTGTACCGCAAAAAATGGCCTGGTCAGGAAGGGGGTATAACCTTCTGGAGCTGAAGTGGTTAATTAATGTACTCATTCTCCAGGATCCTTCAGTGATCTCTGCTCTCCTCAGAATAAGCTTTATAATTCTGTATACTAGCTGCATAGCGGGTCAGTTCATGGTTGCTGAGTTGATGCAAATTTCTGATATATTTTAAATTTGCGGCCCTTTTCCTCTCAAGATTATGCATTTACTGTATTTTACCTATTCCTTGTCTTTTTTGCATTGTAAGCTCTTAAGGGAAAACTCTTATATTGGGTATATCAGCAATAATTAATTACACTAGTTATATTTGTTCAATATGATTGCTATATGGGCCACGTGCAAAGAGTTGTCTAAATAGGTCTAAAAAAAAAAAAAAAATCTACCCAGGGCATTCAACCAAGTTCTCATTTTCATGTAAAAACCTAATCTACAAAGAAAACTAAACTATACTGTTCGCAGAATTCCCGTGTTTTGTGACTCCAGCTTTTATACTTTCTCCAATTTCCGATTCAGGCCACACAGTTAGTTTGTCACAAACAAAAGCTCATTTGTGTGAAGATGGGTGAACCTGGATGAATATAAGCCACTGAAGAACATTGGCAGCTTCGGTGTCCCAGGGGATTGGGTTTCATAGAGTGTAAAATTCCTCGGCGCTGTCAAAAGGAAGATAAGGAGCTCAATGGGAGCAGGGGGATAAAAACAAGTCAAACATCAAATTATTGTCTCGCAAGACAAAGGCGCTTTGAATTGAATTTAAATATTGTGGCAAATTAGCCATGCGGTATCATGAGCGGTAGGGAGCTTCATGCTGATGCAGAAGTGCATACATTATAAACTGTGCAGAGGCTCGCTGGTAATACTATGTATTTGCTTCCTGAGGAGGCAGTGAAATTCTATAATAAAAGATGAACTATTGGCTAATTAAAATGCAAGATATATTGTTTTTAAGTGGGAATCAGTAAATGTAACCAATAATGGCTTTGTCTTTCCATGCAGTGAGGGGGCATCTAGTACACAGTCTATCACCTGATCTTCTTACCAATGTGACGTGTGTGCCATCTTTTTCTTCACACTGTGATGATTGACAGAACAGCTCATGCAGTGGCAGAGCAGGTAAGTTTCCTATTGAGTCATTGGAGATGTTTCTGGGTTAAACCTACTGAACTATGGAATGCTGAGATAAAATGAAAATGTATGCACATGAGATGGGGTCTTGGTTGTAGGTTTTTCTTTCTGGTTAATTCAACTTCTTTTGAAGTAAACTTGTTCTTTGCCCATGCATGACCAAGCAATAGGTTTGATTTAATTTCCCCAGCACCGTTCAGCTGGAAAAA
Source organism: Lithobates clamitans (assembly GCA_037952925.1). NCBI lineage: Eukaryota > Metazoa > Chordata > Amphibia > Anura > Ranidae > Lithobates > Lithobates clamitans. The sequence goes on from JBBGZY010000187.1 coordinate 6,557,574, forward strand.
GTACACAACTGCTGGGCAGTGGCGGCTGGTGCTCAAAATTTTTGGGGGGGCGCAAACAAACTGAAAAATTCTGAAAAAAAAACATCAATCGCAGCCACTGTCATCAAAATACAGCCACTGTGTAATCAAAAACGCATTTACTGTGTCATCAAAAACGCATTTACTGTGTCATCAAAAATGCAGCCACTGTGTCATCAAAAATGCAGCCACTGTGTCATCAAAAATGCAGCCACTGTGTCATCAAAAATGCATTCACTGTGTCATCAAAAATGCATTCACTGTGTCATCAAAAATGCATTCACTGTGTCATCAAAAATGCATTCACTGTGTCATCAAAAATGCATTCACTGTGTCATCAAAAATGCATTCACTGTGTCATCAAAAACGCATTCACTGTGTCATCAAAAATGCATTCACTGTGTCATCAAAAATGCATTCACTGTGTCATCAAAAACGCATTCACTGTGTCATCAAAAACGCATTCACTGTGTCATCAAAAACACATTCACTGCATCATAAAAAACGCATCCACTGTGTCATCAAAAACACATTCACTGCATCATAAAAAACGCATCCACTGTGTCATCAAAAACACATTCACTGCATCATAAAAAATGCATCCACTGTGTCATCAAAAACGCATTCACTGTGTCATCAAAAACGCATTCACTGTATCATAAAAAATGCAGCCACTGTGTCATCAAAAATGCAGCCACTGTGTCATCAAAAATGCATCCACTGTGTCATCAAAAACGCATTCACTGTGTCATCAAAAACGCATTCACTGTATCATAAAAAATGCAGCCACTGTGTCATCAAAAATGCATTCACTGTGTCATCAAAAACGCATTCACTGTGTCATCAAAAAACGCATCCACTGTGTCATCAAAAACACATTCACTGCATCATAAAAAATGCATCCACTGTGTCATCAAAAACGCATTCACTGTGTCATCAAAAACGCATTCACTGTGTCATCAAAAACGCATTCACTGTGTCATCAAAAACGCATTCACTGTGTCATCAAAAACGCATTCACTGCGTCATAAAAAACGCATCCACTGTGTCATCAAAAACACATTCACTGCATCATAAAAAATGCAGCCACTGTGTCATCAAAAATGCAGCCACTGTGTCATCAAAAACGCATTCACTGTGTCATCAAAAACGCATTCACTGTATCATAAAAAATGCAGCCACTGTGTCATCAAAAATGCATCCATTGTGTCATAAAAAAAATCGCATCCACTGTATCATAAAAAATGCATTCACTGTATCATAAAAAATCGCATTCACTGTATCATAAAAAAATCGCATCCACTGTATCATAAAAAACGCATTCACTGTGTCCACTAATCCCAGAAACCATGATTGTCTCCTTAATAGCAGCCAGCATCTCTTTGAACAAGGGGGAAGGGGGGCAAGTTATCAAAGAAAGATAATGACAGTGATTTGGGGGGCTGGGAGAGGATGCTTTATGTGCTAGGGGCCACTTTGGGAGCAGAGAGGATTTGTGCTGGGGGGAGGTCTAATTTTATATTCAACCCCCCTTCTAGCACAAATCCTCTCTGCTCCCAAAGTGGCCCCTAGCACATAAAGCATCCTCTCCCAGCCCCCCAAATCACTGTCATTATCTTTCTTTGATAACTTGCCCCTCATGTCCTGTGTATGTGTCCATTCTCCTCCCCCTCCCCCTCTGTCTGTGTATAGGAGGTGTCTTCAGTCCGTGTGTAGTGAGACAGGAGGGAGGGGGGGGGAATGGGGAAGAGAGGGACAGATACATGCAGCTGTGCTATGCTGGAGCTCACCCTCCTTGCCAGACAGCAACCCGTCCCTCATACTCTTCTTACCTTCCTCCTGCAGCTCCGCTCAGCCGAAGAACGGAGCTGCCGACATCACTTCCGGCTCTCGTCTGCTTCTTCACGAAAGCCGGAAGTGACCTCAAGATTTGAAAAGCAATGCTCCCGCCCATAGAATCACACTGATTCTACAAGCGGAAGCTAATCGGCGTTTTCGTTTGCGCCACAAGGCGGGATAAAAGCCCGCAAATGAAGCGCCGCGTCTGCAATCTCGTGATTGCATTGACGTGGCGCTTCCCATAGTGCACTGGCGTCCGGCGCCACAGTGCACTTTGTTAAAGGACTTTTTTCTTTTTTTTTTTTTTTTCTTTTTTTTTTTTTGTTCTTAAAGGGGCCGTTTTAAAAAAACATTTTTTTTTTTTTTTGAATTTTTTTTTTTTTTTTTTTTTGACTACAGGAGGGGGGGCGGCGCCCTGGCGCCCCCTATGGACGGGCCGCCACTGCTGCTGGGTAATGCATACCTCCCAACTTTTTGAGATGGGAATGAGGGGCACCTATCAGCAAAAGTATTCAGGCATAGGTTACACCCCTTGTCACGCCCCCTTAAAGGAGAATTGTACAAAAAAACAAGATTGGTTAAAGGGGTTGTAAAGGTAAAAAGTTTTTAGCCAATATGTGTTCTCTGTGTTATATACATAGTGAATATAGTTGTTATTTCTGCTTAAAATATTTCTTTACCTGTTACATAATTATGCTATTTCTCCACTTCCTCGTTCCCTCTCTTGATTCTCTCCTCAACTTCCGGGTTTTGGAGCGCGTTCACTAAAGCTTTTTCGCTGTGTCACATAAAGAGAACGAGCCTAGTTCTCGTTTCAATATCTGGCTATATATTGTTATATATATTGTTTAAAACCATGTTTTGTAGTTGCTGCTGTCCTTTCAATCAAACTCTGCAGCCGAGCCGACAATCCTGAGTCCAACTCTCAATGCAGCAAATAAGGAGGCGGAGTTAAGGCGGGGCTGTGCAGCTTAGTTGGTCATTCAGTACAATAACAAGGCACGGGAGGCGGAGCTACAGCGTCTTAGACACGCCCGCGGATCCCCTGCCTCCAGTGCCTGTGAACGCACACAGCGCCTCCCCGCAGGGAGGGGGGCGAGCACGCTGACTAACCCCCAGCCAGAACGGCTCGGGTGATGGGGGTAAGCTGACAGAGGAGGAACAGGAAGTGAGAAATTCAGACAAAGAAAAAGTACATTTAGAAGGGAAATCGAATGAAAAGGTATATAAACCAACAATGCACTAGCTTAAAGGAACCTAATTAGAAAATAAAACCGAACCTTTACAACCCATTTAAACCCACAAGTCCTTTTTTTTCCCACTACTATTCCTTTATATTGGCTTTTGGCATTTACAAATGCAGCAATTTAGAAATCAGATGAAAGGTTTAGGGCTGGAAAACACTTTTTGATAGATAAAAAGTGACAAATGAGAAGGAAAGAGGGACAGAGGGACATTGCTCCAAATCAGGGACAGTCCTGCGAAATCAGGGACAGTTGGGAGCTATGATAATGGTATAGAGGAGCATATGGTTAACTACATGAGAGGGCACTGGCGCTTGATGATTGGCCCTAACACTGTTACTTGAGGGTAGAGAGAGTCCTCAGCTTTGAGTAAACTCCAACTGAAGCAATTAGATTCTTACACTGGGTTGTCTTTCCTCACTCCCAGTGGCTGAATGGAGCAGTGGAATGATGTAGATATGTGCATCTGGGAAGAGAGCATTAAACTGAACCTATTGCTTTACTCTGCTCAGGCATAGCACTGGTTATATTGACACCTGCAGGATGATTGGACCCTAGCAAGCAAAAAAAATTGCAGCCCAGCCCAGGATAACTCCTTATACCCCCAGCATCCTTCAGTTTTGTGGTAAAGCAGTACTAAGAGCATGATCATAAACACAGAGAGGTGAAAACTATGTCTCTCAATGGGCTCCAAAGACTCCATTTTCTTTTTCATCCATTGAGGGACACAGGAAGTCATATACTGTCAGGGCATCCCAAATTAATCCAACCAATGGGTGGGTAACAGCAAAAGACCCCCCCCCCCCCCCCAAAAAAAAAAAACAATGAAAAGTTAAAAGACTGCAGCTCCTAGAAGACCTTAGGCCTGAAACTGGCATCAGAAGAGACCTGAACATCCACCTGGTAAAATGTGGAGCATATTAAAGTCCTGATGAGCTGATGAGCCTAAAAGCCACTTACAGATCTAGTGGGGTGTGCCTTGACAGAAAAGGGTGGCACCCGATCCTTAAGACTGCAAGATAAACTATCATCATAGCCCGAGCTACATACAGTTAGGCTATGCAGTTCGGCTACACCCCCTCTCTCCTCATTGGTTAACTGACTTTGACCACATTTGTCAGTTTAGTCTCTGGACTTTGTTATACTCATTGTTTGTTCAGCCATGAAGTACAGTAAAAGCCAAACTGTTCTAAGCCTGGTCTGAATTCATTCAAAGGGGTTCATAATGGTTTCTGACGCATGAAAGAACTTGGTCTGTAAAGCACATGTGGGATATGAAGCAAAGCCACTACACAAGGGTTACTCAACAGGACAAGCAGGAGGAAGAATGTAGTTGTATAGTTAACCAGTAACTAGTGCAAGATACATTGCAGAAAGTCGTTAGGCGTAGTACTTGATGTAGGTAACAAGTCTTCCAGTCATGAGGAGGTCATAACTGGGACCAAACCCTTGGTACAGAGACCTCATGTACCTGGCCACATGGTACAGGTGAGTGGAAAGAGTTAAATAAGTGCATGCATGAGGTCCATGCTAGGTGCACGGCGGGACCCCATTCTGTCACTGGGAGTGAGGTGGCAGAGTATCAGGGACCATGAATCAGACCGAAACAGAAGTATAGTTAAATCACACATGTTTAATAATATTAATAATAATAAGGTAAACAGAGTAAGCGTAGTCAAAACAAGCCAGAGTTCAGTAACCGGATCGGGTAGTCAGCCAAGCAAATGTCAGAGAGCCAGTTATAAACGTAGTAGTACAGCAAGCAGGATCAGGAGCCAGAAGGAACGTCAGCCGAGCAAGTCTTCAACAGGAACGCAGGAGAAAGTCTCTGTGAGGTTGACAAAGGCGAAGGCAGAGATCCAGTGAGCTGGACGGCTTTAATTAGGCAGGACTGACGAGCAGAATCAACAACAGCTGGGTAACTGTGGAGAGATGGGAACTGGCAATTAGCCGACAGCTGAGCGGCCAGCTCAGCGAAGGAAGGGCTGAGCCCAGCTCTGACACTGGATTGGTGGAGAGGGCATGGGCTCAGCAGTATCTCTCCTAAATGCAATACACCTAGTGAGGGTGCGTAGTGACATGGAACAGCACTTTTACGGAAGGACTCTGTACTTTTACTTCTTTTACTTTACACAGTCTACAGCTCATCTCTAAGCTTGGAAACTGCCATAATGTCTGATTTTCACATGAAAGCGGTCCCCGCCTGGTCCCGGGCATTGATTAGCATGCACACGCGTGAAAAGTACCCCCATGTGCAGGGCTAGGTGGCCCCGCCCACAGTAAGGGTTATCCTGGGCTGGTCTTCAATTTTTTTGTTTGCTAATATCCAGTCCTCCTGTAGGCAGCAGTATAACCCAACAGTATATGACTTACTGCATCCTTCAACGGATGAGAAAGGAAACAACACTTCAAATGCATCAAATTCTTTACCAAGCCTTGTTCCAGCACACTGACAAAGAAAAGTGAATATTTACCTTTCTTAGCCAGATAGTAACCCTATAAATGGTCCCTGAAGAGTGTTTCCAATCCCTTAAAAGGTGACAGCGGCTTCTCACAGGAATGTAACCATTCTGTATTGTTCATTATGAGGAAAGGAGGGGTTAATAGATAGTATATACAGTAAAACCTTGAATTGAGAGTAACTTGGTTTGAGAGTGTTTTGCAAGACAAGCATAATTTTTAAATACATTTTGACTTGATATACAAGCGATGTCTTGATATACAAGTAGCGTCACGTCACAACTGAGTATAAAAGAGAAGAGAGGCGCCTCTAAGTGTTAATATGGTAAATTTAATGATGGTACAACATCTAGCAACTCACATGGTGTATGATTAACCACTTAAACCCCGGAAGGATTTGTCCCCTTACTGACCAGGCCATTTTTTGCAATACGGCACTGAGTCGCTTTAACTGACAATTGCGCGGTCATGCAACACTGTACCAAAACAAAATTGACGTCCTTTTTTCCCACAAATAGAGCTTTCTTTTGGTGGTATTTGATTACCTCTGCGTTTTTTTATTTTTTGCTCTATAAACAAAAAAAGAGTGACAATTTTGAAAAAAGCAATATTTTTAAATTTTTGCTATAATAAATATCCCAAAAAAATATCCCCCCAAAAATATAAAAAAAAAATTCTTCCTCAGTTTAGGCCATTATGTATTCTTCTACATAATTTTTGTAAAAAAAATCGCAATAAGCGTATATTGATTGGTTTGCGCAAAAGTTATAGCGTCTACAAAATAGGGGATATATTTATGGCATTTTTATTATTAATTTTTTTTTTACTAGTAATGCTTGTGACCTGCGATTTTTAGGGGGACTGCGACATTGCGGTGGACAGATCGGGCACTTTTGACACTTTTTTGGGAACATTGACATTTATACAGCGATCAAAGCTTAAAATAGCCACTGATTACTGTATAAATGTCATTGACAGGGAATGGGTTAACACTAGGGGGCGATCAAGGGGTTAAATGTGTGTCCTACAGAGTGATTCTAACTGTGGGGGGATGGGACTGCCTGGAGTAGGAGACCGATCGCTGTTCATACTTAGTATGAACAACAGATCTTTCTCCTCTCTCCTGACAGAATGGAGATCTGTCTGTTTACATTGACAGATCTCTGTTCTGGCTCTCTTAGAAGCGATCGCATCGTGGCCGCCGGGCACGTGCATCAGCTCCGTCATCGCGCATGCCCCCTAATGATCTTAAAGCGACCGACGTACAGCTATGGCGATTTGCGCAGGGGAGTCAACAGGCTGCAGTATAACTGCGACGGCTGGTCCTTTAGTGGTTAAAACAGGCACATCTAAGCTGCCCACATAGACCATCCTCTGCACAGCCACCGATTTCATCCCTTCCACGCTGTGCTTCACGAGCATTTCAAGCCTCGCTTTTAGATTGCTCTACTGCAGGGTAATCTTCCCGTTCATGATTGCAGACTGAGAGCAGTGAGAGCCGGCGGTGTGGAGGACCGTCTATGTAGACAGCTTTACCCCGGATGCCTGCATACTGAGTTGTGTCTGTTTTAATCATCAACCATGTAAGTTGCTAAATGTTGTACCTTCATTAAATGTAACCATATTGCTACACTGAGAGCCCATTCACACAGGGACGACTTTGCATCCAACTTGAAGTTGCCCTTGGTCGCCCCAAGTCGTGCAACATGTCAAATTCCATGTTAGTCAATGAGACCCGTCTTAATGCACACTACTGAAGTCGATCCGACTTCAGAAAAGGTTCCTGTACCACTTCAATCCGACTTCTAGGGGACTTGTACCCATTGATTTCAATGGAAGTCGCCTCCAAAGTCGGATCGTGTCTTAACTGAAGCAACAATACAGGAAGAGAAAATTGTTTTCTCAAGCAAACCCCTCCCTCCCCCCTCCTTCCCACAGAGCTGATTGTTGTTTGATTGGCCACTGGAAAGTCGTTTGTCCTGGAGGCGACTTAAAGTCACCTTGTAGGTCGCCCCAAATCGCGCTGTGGTGCACGCTCAGGTCGTGTCCAGGTCGCCTCGCAAAGTCGCGCCCAGAGTCGTGTTGCCCCTGTGTGAACTGGCTCTTAGAGGCGCCTCTCTTCTCTTTTATACTCTGTAGCTCCTGCTGGATTTTGCTTCTAATCCCCTTATGGAGGCTTCCATTTGTGGATGGACATTTTATGGTTGCACATTGCTATAAGCTTTTTATCTAGACTATAAACTGAAGGACTTATGAATAAATGGTTGTGGAAGGAATCATCTGAAATTCCATTATTTCTTATGGGGAAATTTGCTTTGATATACAAGTGCTTTGGATTACAAGCATGTTTCTGGAACGAAGTATGCTTGTGTAGCAGAATCTCTAACCTCTTCCAGTGTAATGAGAGCCTTTGAGGCCACAGACCGCTGCCATCCTTCAATATGTAGTGGGTTGTGAGGCATAGTGGGTGCAAAAATGCTGAAAGTCATTAGGCGCCAGACACTTCTTGGATGCAAAAAAGTTTTTATTTCTTTTAACAGTCCTTTTTATATTTTGCAAGGGAAAGAGGGTTAGGGCCAGGACACCCTTAAGTGGTTGCAATTTCAATAGGCAGACTCCGAGACTTCAATAGGAAGACAGCCGTACCGGGAAAGGCCCCAGCAAGGTGCCACTTCTGCACGTGCAGGTTTGCTGTCTCCTATGGCAACAGTATCTAACAGTTCCTAACACAAAGTTCAACAGTTCTCCTAGCTTCACTACAATATGCACCTGTAGCTCTTCAGCCCCTTGAGCATTTAGTGTCTCTCACTGGATTCTCTGATTCAATGACTCTAAATCCCGTGAGCTCCTCAAGACTTTTGCTGTGGTATCTCCCTAAAGCGTCACCCAGGCTTCCCTGCTTGGTCCCTAGTTTGGCACTCCAGATACCTTTTAAGCTTCACCCCTGCTGACTGGCTCGGTCCCTGGCTTGACACACAAGGCTGCTCTACAAGCATCATCCCCGCTGGTTGGGTCCCTGACTTGTTCACCGTCTGAAGTTTAATGATTCTCCACTGTGCCCGTTTGGTGAGAAGGTTGCTCCGGTACTTGTTTTAGTTACTCACTGTGGTCCCTGGTAAAGGTGGTTGGTCCCTTAGTGGCGACAGCTTCCTATCTACCTCCGATCACGGCAGGTTCTCCGGCCGGCAGAACCGTCACTTTTGGTTGGACTGCAAGCCGCAGTCCCAACTCTGCACTGCCCTCTTACTTCTGGATAGGCCCTCACACAGCCTGGCAGCCAGATGCTCCCGGGATAGGCCCAATCTCCGGCCTAGTAGCCCTTGGCAAACGACACACGTCCACCCAGACGGCAGTCCGGGTGGCACAGAACATAGATCACCTGACTCCACCCGAATATATAGGTTCTCCCAGCAGGCTAAAGGATTCAAGAAAACCATTGGCTGAGATATCCCATATACCCATAACTTGACATTGAGATGTCCTTCTCACATCTAATGCCATCAAGTGCCCGGCCACCTAGTGGCAGAAGAGAAAAGTACAACAAGGCCAAACTTAGGTAGAAATCAATGGATCTCTAACAACTATCTACAGTAGCTACCCCTGATAAGGAATTTGGTGAGGAGCTCCCTGATTAAACCCCAGAGAGCTACACTTGCAATCCAAGGTTTTACTGTATACTGTATAGGGCCAATGAAATGCAGCTATAAGGCTGAAGGCCATTACAAAACATATTGTGCAGAGGAGAGAAGTTATGCTATTACACGTGAACAATCCTTCCTGACTGTATGGATTGTACTGTATTCCAATGACATGTGCGCTATTAATTTGTGACATGTGCATTATGATTATGTGGGTGTTATTGTATAAGATGTTTAATAAATAGAGTTATGCTGCTGTGCATTTTATTCCCTTTATTCCTCCGCCCACAGAGACATTCATAGGACATTATGGAGTAAACAATGGCCATAGGAGGTAAGTTTTCTAGAATCAAAGTAATGCTGAATTAGGAGTATATCCTTGCCATAGTTGTGGCTTATATTAAATTTATTTGTAAGAGGCAGATTGAAATTTTGAGTCCATTTCCAACAGTGTGCTAGTGATGGTTCAAAAGGAACTTGTTTGTGCGTGCTTTTGGATGTGATTCACAGGATTTATGAATGGACTATTGTTACTATATAGATATTGTAAAACTCATGCCTTGCAGCTCTGCATTCTGTCTTTGAATCCCACAAGGGGCATTATATGCATGGAATTTCTATGTTCTGCCTGTTTGTCTTCCTCCAGGTGCTCTAGTTTACCCCCCAACCAAAGAATAATATGTAGGTTATTCGGAATCTGACAAGCTCTCAAATGTGTATGGCTGTGCTTTTATAACTGTAAGTTGCTGCATGGATCGATATGTGGACAAATGATTAAATGTAAACGTCTATGCAATTTGTCAATGTTACTGTACATTATATAATACTCATTTTGAATCACTACATTGCAGCCAAGATGTACCCCATTTTTATGAAAAAATGCTAGATATGTGCGTTGTGGTATGCTGCCTGCTACTGTTTATTCTACATTAGAGTGCCATTCAAAACCAATGGCACCGCACGCAGTACACAGTGCAGTTAAACATGCTTTTTGCTGTGCATTAGGGCATTTTTTTTTAATAGGTCCCTGCAGGTTTATGCCATAATGTGCTAGTCTTCTTTCCGGGTTAGCATTCTCTGGTCATTTGAATGGCCAAGCCACTATGATGTCACTCCTGCGCCAGTGGGAGTCACGATCGCTGCATGGTGTTCTCTGTATTCACAATACACTCCGTGCACCCTGAATACAGAGTGCACTGACATCATGTGACTTTGTGAATATCTCCTAAACAAAGCATGTTTAGAAGATAGTCATGGTACCTACAAGTTTTTAACTGCATCCAATTAACAGAACATGTGAATGTGACCAGCTTTCAATATAGCCGGTTTGCACATGTCTGGGGCAGCTGTGGTTCAGTGTTGAAAAGGGTCCTGTGCGTTTTTGGGTCTGGTTTAGGTGCAAATTCAGGCAAAAATTTGCATCTGAATAGCACCTGAACTGGTGAACAGGAACGCAATGGACTCCGGACTGCAAACCGCAGCCGGACATGTGTGCACCCAGGCTAAGTATACGCTTGCAGATGCCTCAAGGTTGGCACAGCAGAGAGAGGCTGGCACAGAAGAGCGGCAGGCTGTAGGTGACAAAATTACATGACACAACTCTTTCTACCACAAGCAACTGCAGAATTTTCTGTCAGGAATACGATGTTTATACATCAGTACTGTATGGTTTTACACGATGTGCAACTGCTTGGTGTAATTTCACATGTACATCGGTTCTGAAAGAGACGACAGGTCCATAGTCCAGTCTTTCTATACCAGAGCTGTGGGGATTTGACGGGTCCATACAGGAAACACCTGGGAGATCTATCTTGTCTGTTGAATGTCTACTTACCTCTGCCTGTGTGACTCATTATCTTACTGTATTTGGGTCCACATTTTCTGGTAAGTGTACCCTCATCACCCTAGGTTACAGGATTCTCACATTGGTGGCCATCCATATTCAAAGATCACCATCCTAAGCACTTATATGTAAGGATGAGCTCAGGCGTGTTTTTGCAAGTCCACGTGCCCGCGCCCACGCCCGCCAGGAAGCTGACACTCCGCATCGCTAATCAGAGGCAGTGAGATCAGATCGGGAAATGTCTCACTGCCTGTGATTAGCGATGCGGAGTGTCAGCTTCCTGGCGGGCGTGGGTACGGGCACGTGGACTTACGAACACACCTGAGTTCATCCTAACTTGTATGCACTTTTATGCGCCGCGTTATGTGGCCCTTTATGGACTATTTTATATATGAACTTTCGTTTGTTTTGTTTTTTTACACATGTAAAGTGTTGTCACTTGAGTGTACCTTTTGTATTTATATGTATGGATTCATTTTAGCTTCACGTTGCAACTTGTGACAACCATATTGCACTTATTTAGCGCTGCACTTTTATATTTCTGTTTTTGCACAATAATTGTCAATTGTGGTGCTTGCTGCTCTGTTCAAACATCAGCGCGGTAATTTTCTCTGAATTTTATTTTAAGTATACGCCTACCTGTAGGTCCAAGTTTTAAGTTAAGTTCACTACCGCTTTCATGGGCCTAAATGTTTTCATTATTTTCATTCTAATAAGATAGGCAAAAGAAAACTGTCATTCATAATTTCAGCTTTTGTTGAGACATATTGTACATGGGATTGTGACACTTACTTGCTAAAAGTAGCAGGGTTAGTCATTGTTTAGCTGTGGATGATGTCAGTGAAACATATAATGAAATTTAATTTAATATGCCATGTGGTAGGGTGTGCGATCATCAGAAAAGGTATTTACCTACGTAACAAGTCACTTGATCATGCTAATCTTGCCCCACCCCACTGGCAGGTCAGCTGAAGTTGCCTTTCAAGTTTTACTAGTCAGGAAATGACAGGTGTCTGCCTAGCAGGACTGATCTCCGTTCCTCTCTTCCTGAATCCAGAGTTCTGAGAGGGATAATCCTGCTGGGTGGCTTATTTCTCACTGGTGACAAGCAGAAAATAACACACAGCCATGAGTAAAATCGCCAAACTTTTCAAGCCCTCCGGTGGGTCTTCTAAAGATAGGAAAGGGGGCCCCAGTGCCCAGGAGGCTTTGTTCAGACTGCGGGAAACAGAGGACATGTTAACTAAGAAACAGGAATATTTGGAAAAGAAGATCGAACAGGAACTGAGCACGGCAAGGAAGCACGGAACCAAAAACAAGAGAGGTGAGGACGTCACCACCCTTCCAGGATCTTGTCTTCACTTTAACCCTTCCTATTGCTTTTATTAACAGTGTTCTTCATAACTTGTAACTATGAACACTAAAACTATTTCTACATCTTAAAAAAAAAAAAAAAATGTAGAACACACTTCCTAAATAGGGAATGGTGTTATAGTCTTTATAGTACATAGTTTATCTGTGCCTTGGGCAAGGTTTGTCTGGTGTTTGCAAAATGGCTGTCTGGGATCTTAGGACATCCGCTTCTGCCTTGCTGTAGTGAGTGTGGCTGACTTAGTATATTATTCCTGTGAGATCTCTGGTGAACAGTGGGACGGTGTAGAATAGGCTTTCTCAACCAGGGTTCCCTGGAACCTTGGGGTTCCTTTAGGGATTACAAGGGGTTCCTTAAGCAATGAACAATTCCTGACTCTCTGATAAGTAACCACTGATACCAGTCATCTTTATCTCTATCTGTAAGGGGGGTATTCTTTCCACAGAGCACCAATATAAGGTGCATTCTTTCCAGTGGCCACCAGTGTAATGGGGCCCTTCTCTCATTGATAATCTATATATGTAAGAGAGCCTTTCTTCACTGACTACCAATGTAAGGAAACATTTCACTAACCACCAATGGATGGTGGCACTACACTGGCTACTGATGTAAATGTGGACTTTACTGGCCTCAAATGTAATGGGCCCTTTACCCTGACCCTCATAATAAGCAAGCCTTTCTAAACTGACCTCTAATATTAGGGAAAAATACAGACTATTATTACAATTTTTTTCATTCCATTATCACTAAAAATAATTTTGTCATATATGTAGATCAACCCTGGGTGTAAAATACACCCCCCACATTCCTTATTCTTTTCTTATTGTGTACGTTCTTAACATACCATAGTAAAAGCATTAGGAAGCGTTAAACTAAAGACTAACAACCCACATTCCTTTTTCTCTTCTTATTCTGTAAGTTTGCAACTAACCGTTCACACTGAGCTACACAATAGATGTAGTAATTATTAGCACTAAAAGTTATTTTAAGGGTTATAAAGGTAGATAAAGGGTGGTATAGAGGCCCTTAGCTTATCAGGCTTAGACATGATAACAGCAAAGCAGGCCATACATTAGGCAACCCATGGTTGCAGGAAAGAAAATTGCTTGGTTCCCCCATTAACACAGTCAGTATTGATGAGGGGAATCTCTCTTGCGGAGCTATTGTTTTCTGACTGTGGAAGGTTTCCCAGCCATCAGAATACAATAATTACTGCTGGAAGTGATCGAACAAAAAAATCTGACAGGCTGGTTGTACTAAAGTCGATTGGTGGATCAACTTCAGTACAACCAGCCTGCCCATACATAGATTGAAATGCGGCTGTTCGGGGGCGTGTCGACTTCCGGTATGTGAGCAGCATTTCTTCTGAGCTCCGAGCTGCACCAAAATCCTGCATTATCCTGCACAGCCACACAGACATGACAGGGAACACCCAGAGCACACAATAATGGTCAAATATGGACATAGCGTAGACCCGTCGCCCGCGGAAAGGCTCACTCATTTTGCTCACGAGACCAGCCAAGATGGCGCCTGACACCTGGAGGAGAGGCTGCATGACTCGGCTGCTGCAGACCAGCCCTGGGCAGAAAGGAAGGCAAACTGGATGGAGGCTACGGACCCCTTAGCAATCCGGTCCCACCTTCAGAAGAGGCCACAGGCTCAGGTTCCCAGGTAGGTGAAACATTCCTGTCAAAATCATGGCAACCATTAAAAGCTGCCATGCATCCCTGTTCACCCAGATAGAGACAACCCGGGTGGACTTTGCCCTGCTAAAAGATGATGTCCACAAAATTATGAACCGTGTCACCTCAGTTGAACACTGCATCAGTGCAGTTGAAGATAATTTGACCCCACTCATGGTGACGGTCCGGGAAGTGGTGGCGGACCACAAGTCCCAGGAAGCCAAGCTCGGAAACATCGAGGACAGAGTACGCAGGAATAACCTGCGCTTCCTGGGATTCCTGGAGGGTTAACACCCGGAGGAATTCCTAATGACCTGGATTAAGCAGGCCTTTGAAGCTGACTCCTTTTCCCATTTGTTTGCGATTGTGAGGACGCTGAGAGCCCCACCGCCAGACCGGTTTCCCAGACCCATGCTAGCCTGTTTCTTATACTTTAGGGACAAGGCAACTATCCTTCATAAAGCTTGCAATATGCAGGAATTACTTTACAATAATAACCGCATAACTATCTTCCCAGATTTTTCTGCGGAAACGGAGAAGCAAAGAGCAGCATCATGCCGCCTTAGCCTCCGCAACATTTCCAGAATACGGCCCTTTTTAACTAATGACACCACCAAGCTTCTAATTCACTCCCTGGTTAGCTCTCGCCTCGACTACTGCAACTCCCTCGTCATTGGATTACCTTTACATAGACTATCCCCCCTTCAGTCCATAGTGAATGCCGCTGCAAGACGCATCCACCTTACCAACCATTCAGTGTCCTCCACCCCTCACTGCCAGTCCCTCCACTGGCTTCCACTTACCCAACAAATAAAATTCAAAGTACTAACAATAATTTACAAAGCCATCCATAACTCTGCCCCCAGCTACATCACTAAACTAGTCCCAAAATACTAACCAAGCCGCTCTCTTCGGTCTTTCCAAGACCTCCTGCTCTCTAACTCCCTTTTCACCTCCTCCCATGCTCGCCTCCAGGATTTCTCCAGAGCTTCTCCCATCCTTTGGAACTCCCTACCCCAATCTGTCCTACTGTCCCCTAATCTATCCATCTTTAGGTGATCCCTGAAAACCCTTCTCTTCAAAGAAGCCTATCCTGCTTCTAACTAACACTGTTTAACTTCCTCCATCAGCTCATCACCCCACAGCTATTACCTTTTGTATCAATTGACCCTTCCTTTTTAGATTGTAATCTCGAACGAGCAGGGCCCTCTGGTTCCTCTTGTACCAAATTGTAATGTAGCTGTAAAGTCTGCCCTCATGTTGTAAAGCGCTGCGCAAACTGTTGGCGCTATATAAAACCTGAATAATAATAATAATTCCCCAGTGTGAAACACCTGCGTGAGCGCAGCCTACCATACAGTATGCTATATCCGGCAAAGCTTAGGGTGATCCATAAGGGAAAAGTACAATTCTTTACCTCTCCTAAAGAAGCTAGATGGCTGGAATCACTGAGTAGCGCCTGACATGGCAAGCTCTGTGCTAAAGGAATTCTTTCTGTTCCCCTGTCTGATACCTTTATAGTTTCCTGGTGTGCCTTACCCAGTGCCGATCCTGACCTCCCTGGGGCCCTAAGCAAAATTCTGCTAAGGGGCCCTCTACCTGACCCGTGATGCTGTGAGCTATGTAAACCATTTGCCATTGCCACACAGTCACACCTGACACTTCAGTGCTCCCAATACAATCCTCCCTCCCCAGAGAGCCTCCCCTTACATCAGGGTCCTCAGAGAGCCTCCCCTTACATCAGGGTCCTCAGAGAGCCTCCCCTTACATCAGGGTCCTCAGAGAGCCTCCCCTTACATCAGGGTCCCCAGAGAGCCCCTCCTTACATCAGGGTCCCCAGAGAGCACCCATTAAATCAGTGTCCTCAGAGAGTCTCCCCCTACATCAGGGTCCCCAGAGAGCCCCCCCCTACATTAGGAGCCCCAGAGAACCTCCCCTTACATCAGGGGCCCCAGACAGCCTCCCCTTACATCAGGGTCCCCAGAGAGCTTGGCCCTGTAGAAGAAGGGATGTCCCCTTTGAAACACGTCAGCTGATAGTGATGCTTGTGCGTTCCTCCACGACCCTTGGAAGGTATCGCTCATCCCTAAACGCTTGCTGTCAGTCGGTGCACTTTTATTTTGTGCCTTCTTCTACAATTGCTTGTGAGTTGTTTCCTTTTTACCATTTTATTCAATAAATATTTTTATAAAAGGTAATGCATAAGGCTGGTGCGCCCCTTTTTCCCTTTTCTTTCGTTCCCCAGAGAGCCTCCCCTTACATCAGGGTCCCCAGAGAGCCTCCCTACTTACATCAAGGTCCCCAGAGAGCCTCCCCTTACATCAGGGTCCCAAGAGAGCCCCCCTTACATCAGTGCCCTCAGAGAGCCCCTCCTTACATCAGGGTCCCCAGAGAGCCTCCCTACTTACATCAGGGTAACCAGAGAGCTTCCCCTACATTAGGGTCCCCAGAGAGCCTCCCCTTACACCAGGGTCCCCAGAGAGCCTCCCCTTACACCAGGGTCCCCAGAGAGCCTCCCCTTACACCAGGGTCCCCAGAGAGCCTCCCCTTACACCAGGGTCCCCAGAGAGCCTCCCCTTACACCAGGGTCCCCAGAGAGCCTCCCCTTACACCAGGGTCCCCAGAGAGCCTCCCCTTACACCAGGTTCCCCAGAGAGCCTCCCTTACAGCAGGGTCCCCAGAGAGCCTCCCCTTACAGCAGGGTTCCCAGAGAGCCTCCCCTTACAGCAGGGTTCCCAGAGAGCCTCCCCTTACAGCAGGGTTCCCAGAGAGCCTCCCCTTACAGCAGGGTTCCCAGAGAGCCTCCCCTTACAGCAGGGTTCCCAGAGAGCCTCCCCTTACACCAGGGTCCCCAGAGAGCCCCCCCTTACACCAGGGTCCCCAGAGAGCCCCCCCTTACACCAGGGTCCCCAGAGAGCCCCCCCCTTACACCAGGGTCCCCAGAGAGCCCCCCCCTTACACCAGGGTCCCCAGAGAGCCCCCCCTTACACCAGGGTCCCCAGAGAGCCCCCCCTTACACCAGGGTCCCCAGGTTGCCCCCCCTTACACCAGGGTCCCCAGAGAGCCCCCCCTTACAGCAGAGAGCCCCCCCTTACATTAGTGTCCCCAGAGGCCCCCCTCTTACATTAGTGTCTCCAGAAAGCCCACCCTCTTACATCAAGGTCCCCAAACAGCTGACTCCCCCCCCTGCAGAGGTTCCCCTGTACCTGGCTGGTGGAGGTGGGAGGTGGAAATCGGCAGCTCTATGGTGTCCACAGGCAGGGGGATCTCCCTGGGGCTAGTAGCTCTATCTCCGAAAGTTTACAGTGGAGAGGGGAGGGGCCTCTGACCCGGGCATCAGCAGCAGTGTTCAAGCAGAGTGAAAGTGAAACTGATACCTTCCAGGTCAGAGGCCCCTCCCTTCTCCTCTCCACTGTATACACTGACACTTAAGAGAGTACTACAAGTCCCAGGGAGATCCCGCCACCCACACAGGCACCATAGAGCTGCCGATCGCCGCTTTCCACCTCCTCCCACCTCCTCCCACCTCTCCCTACTGCACTCTAAACAGCCAGCCAGAGGTGCAGGGGGGGATGCTGGGTCTTGGGGGGCCCCACGCAGCTTTCGTAGTGAGCGTATAGGGCGGATCGGCCTTGGCCTTACCTATGAATAGAGGCTCCTGATTTAAAAATAATGCACTGCTGTATGGCTGCAATGAATATTTCTTCTATCAAGCGGTTCACATTTCGCTCAACTGCTCACCAAGTTATCATCCTTCCCCTTTCTATCTGGCTGGATAAGAAGGGACTCACCCCTGATAGGGTGACACTGATGTTGTTGTTTGAGGAAGAGGCCTGTAGTATGTTGGGGACTGCGGGCAAGGAGGGGGGTGGGGGGCTGTGTTCCTGTGTTTTGGATCACTAACTACCAAGTTGGGGACTCAAGTTTTTTTATTTATTTTTATCTGTTTTGTTCTATCTTCTATGTTTTTCATACTATTGAAAATCCACTACCTAACTATGCAACTACCTATGTTAAGCTGGCAATTTACTGCTATTGTAAGTTACCCACCCAGTGGGTGGGATATGTATTACCGTATGTGCTCCAGAAGAGCCCTCTGCCATTACCCCGATATGGCGGGCCTCACAACATAAACACAGTTAACTATGACACCAATACTAAATACTCTTAAACTCCTGTCCTGGAATGTAAGAGGCCTTAACTACAGAATTAAAAGGGCATTAGTCTTTATATTCAGAAGCGTAATCCTCATGTAATTTTCCTACAGGAAACGCATCTGGTAGGCTCTAAAACTATGCATTTCATTCAACTTACTCTAATTATGCAAAGGGAATGTTCGTCTTGGTAACAAAATCCTTACTATGTACCCTGGAGGAGGTTGTAACAGACCCCTTCGGATGGTTTGTAATAGTAATCCTCATCAAAGATAATACCCCCCACACATTTTTGGCAATTTACATACCACCAACGTTCACAATTGCATTGTGGTATACAGTAATGGCAAAGGTGCTCCAGGTGGCAAAAGGCCCAATTATCATGGCAGGGGACTTAAATGCAGTACCATCCCCCAATATAGATAGATTCCAGACTGTCTCTAAATGTGCCCACCATTGGCACCAAGTGCGAAACAGTTTGGTCTGGTGGAGGCATGGCGCTGGAAGAACGCTGATGCGAGAGAGTATTCATGTTTCTCCTCCTCATATAACACCTTATCCAGACTAGATATGTGTTTTGTGACTAAGGAAGTGTTGCCGAGGGTGGCTGATGTAAGATATCTCCCAAGGGCCATATTGGACCACTCCCCCCTGTTACTCTCCATGAACATGAGGCGGTCCCAAGGTTATACACTCTGCAGACTTAGCCCACTATGGTTAAAGGAGGACTGTTTTGAGAGGTCAACAGCCACTGATATTGCAAGCTTCTGGTCAGTAAACAAAGGGGAGGTTCCCCTTAGTAGCACTTTGGATGCTTTTAAGGCCACTCTCTGGGGGTCCATTTCGGGGTTAATTAAAAAACTCATGTCTGACAGAGAATGGAAGGTTAAAGAATGTGAGCAGCTCGCTACAGAAGCGGAAGTAGAATATATCAAAAATCCTACCTCTGCCAACCTTTGGGTATGGAGGGATAAGGCCCGCCACCTAGACCTAGTGTTGGTTGAAAAGACTCAAAAAAAGCTGTTGTACCAATCACAAGGTATCTTCAAGTTTGGTGACAAGAACAGTAAATTATTAGCATATTTTGCCCACTCACAGCAAGCACCGGCCTCTATTCCCCGAATTTATAATGAACAACATACCTTCTGTAGTCTGTACCAAACACGAATATCTAGCCGCTGCTTTTTTTGACTTCTGTTCAGATCTATACACATCCAGGGTGGATTACGCGATGGAGGAGGTCTGCAATATTTGGCGCTGATCCCTATCCGGGAGCTGCCCAGCAATGTGGTGGAGGATTTGGACCTCCCTTTTTGGCACGTACGAAATTATGTCCGCAATACTCTCTTTGAACCCGAATAAAACACCCGGTCTGGATGGATACCCGGCTGAGTGGTACAGTGTCTATAAGGAATTTCTGGCACGAAAACTACTAGAAGTATATGACGCACTGAAGAAGGGAGTGCTCCCAGACTCTGAGGGAGGCACTGATTGTATTGATCCCCAAGCCTCACAAAGACCATGACTACTGCAAATCATATAGGCCCATATCATTGATTAATGTAAATGCAAAAATTTTAGCTAAAATTCTAGCCAAACGATTAAATAAGGTGATAGTGTCTATTGTCCATTCAGACCAGATGGGTTTCATCCCAATGAGATCTATGGCCATAAATTTGAGGAGGCTCTTCGCGGTATTACAATCCGAGGGTCCTACTCCGGATACCTGGGTGGGTTGTAGTGTCATTGGACACCCATAAGGCCTTTGACTCTATGGAATGGCCTTATGGGCAGTTCCTGAACGGCTCAGCTTCAGCCCCAAATTTATAGCTTGGGTGAAATTATTGTATGCTAAACCCCTAGCACGGTTGAGGGTTAATAACATTGTCACAGATACTTTTAAAATAGCTAGGGGCACTCGGCAGGAGTGCCCATTGTCGCCCCTGTTGTTTGCCCTGGCTATAGAGCCTTTAGCGGCACAGTTGAAGTAGGATGAAGAGGTGAAGGGCTGCTGGATAAACACTAAGGAAGAAAAGACCTCTTTGTATGCCGATGATATGCTGCTATACCTGGCAGAGGCGGAGAGCTCTTTGGCAGCAGCTTTGAGTAGAATCACAAGATTTGGGGGGTATTCAGGGTTTAAAGTTAATTGGGAAAAGTAACCGATTTTCCCCATCTGCCCTGAATACTCACCGAATCTGCCTAATGAAGTCCCACTAAAAATAGTTTCCCGATTCCATTCCGATACCTCAGGGTTGAGGTCCAGCTATCAGCAAGCATATATACCCTGTTTCACCGAAAATAAGATGTAGCGTGATGTCGGTGATGGCTGCAATATAAGCCCTACCCTCTTTCCCCGAAAATAAGCCCTACCCTGAAAATAAGACCTACAAGGACTTTAACTAGGGCTTATTTGGGGGGTAAGGCTTATATTGCAGCCATTACCGACAATCACCCTAGGTCTTATTTTCGGGGAAACAGGGTATTAAAAACAACCTACATCCTTGTGGTACATTTGAAGGATAACTTGCAGACTTGGTGTAAGCTGCCCCTCAACCTCCTGGGCCGAATCAATATATTCAAGATGATATACCTCCCCAGGTTTCTATATTTGTTATGGCACGCACCAACCTATGTCCCCAAAAAACTATTCATGGAGATTAACACGTTACTATCCTCATTTCTTTGGGACCCTAAACCAACCAGAGTATCCCTAGACACTTTGTTTTTACTGACCCAAGCTAGTGGGCTGGCCCTGCCAAACCTACAATGCTACTACTTAGCAGCACAGCTAACACATATCCACTGGTGGTTTTTCCCTCAGATGGATATAGCTTTGGTGGACACCCAAGCTGCCCTGATGCACTCGTTTGAAGCACTTACCAATGTATTATACAGGAATGGTCCTTACCCTTCCCAAGGGGCAGACATACTGAAACTTTCATATAAGATTTTTCATATTTGCAATAAAAGAGCGAGGGGTAGCCCACTGACCTCTTCCCTGAATGCTCCTTTATGGTATAACCCCCAGTTAAAAGACATATATAAAATCCCTGATGGAGCATGCTGGACCCAGTATGGTCTCAAATATGTTTACCAATTATTTAGGAACCAAACATTTAGAACCGTCAAGGGTATTCAAATTGAATGAAAATGCCCCAACACCTATTTTTATATTTGCAACTGCCCCATGCTGGGGCAGCCCAATTTGGGCTTCGGGAAGTTCAGCTCGCCCATTCTGAGTTGGAGAAATTACTGTTAGAGGAAGATCACTCAAAACTTATCTTGAGATATTATTTCGCCCTACTGACCTCTTCCTCACCTAGGATGGAGAGAGTGGAAGCTCAGTGGAGAACTGATATCTCATCCCTTACAAAGGACTCCTTGGCTGAGGTCGTCGACTCAATGTTGCCGTCGATGATTTCGGCTAGGGACAAATTTATCCAGTTTAACTATCTCCACCGGGTATACTGTACGCCTACATAAGATGGGCAGGGTGGGAACACCAGAATGTCAGAGATGTAGGGCTGAGGTAGATTACTTTCATATGGTATGGTGGTGCCCTTAGGTGGAGAAGTTTTGGGCAGCAATCTTAAAACTCTTAGAGGAAAAATTAGCCCTTCCAAATACATGTGCCCCAGCCAGATGCCTACTGGGTGACTTTGGGGAGGGGGAATTGTCTGAATCCAAAAAGACTCTTTTAAGAATACTCTTTTTCTATGCTAAAAAGGCTTTAGCTTTGAAATGGAAGGATACAAGGCCTCCATCCCTCCAGTATTGGGTGGACCTGGTCAAGGGAGCCCTACCAAAATATAAATTAACTTACATTTCCAGGGGATGCCCAAAAAAATGTAACAAATTATGGGCTGGTTGGGTTAAATCGGTGTCCGGAGATATAGAGGTGTAAAGGCAGGGTATATGAGACCAGGAATGGTTTAGGTCTTTATCAATAATAACAAAAAAAATACTGCTACACAGCAAAGTTACCAAGTTTATTAACACGCTGTTAAAAGTAGATTACTATATTTACAATGTTGAGTATGGTTAGTTTTTCTTATTTGTTTGTTTTTTTCTTTTTTGTTCTTTTACATCCTACGAAGTCACTGGAATCCCTCTGGAAATGAAGGAGGTTGGAATTAAACACTGCTGAATATATGGAACGCTAGTAATGCAAATAATGTTGCTTAGCAGCCAATCATTTTAAATATGTATGTCACTGTCTCTTCATTTATTGGAGGTTATCCTCTGTAACAAGAATGTTTTGACTACTGTAATTTCTTACCTGAAAAATGAATAGATTTACCCTTTAAAAAAAATAAGAAATGCGGCTGTTCACTGCTGAACCTGCTGAATTTCGATACATCTATGGCCAGCTTAAGCCTTGTCCATTCGTGATACTGCATCTGTGCTTTATATTTATTTATACTGTATATGCAGCGATGGGTGATTGACATTATCTTCCCGTTTCTTCTGCCTCATTGTTCTTCCATCACCCAGAAACATACTGTTACTTTAATTGGATTCCTTCCAGCTGGAACCTAATTGTATGTGACAGGAACATTAGATTGTAAATGTATTCAGAGGCGGCGTTTGATGTGAATGGTTGAAGATTCTGAGTAGAGCTGTGTCAGTAATGTATAAATAAATACATTGTATATCAATATATACCCCAGTAAAATATAAAATGTGCTATATTCCCATTATCTCTTTAATGGAAGCATCATAGTTGCCTAATAACTAAGAGTTTGTTACATTGTGTGTAGCGTTGTACTGCTCTGTGGTTTTGTTGCTGACCGTTAATAGTGAGGAAATATTGTGGTGCCTATTGGAGTTTACCTTCCTTCATCACTTTATGTATGTCCCTAATTACACAAAATAGTTGGAAAGAACCAGCCACAACACAGCGACTACAACAATCTGAAAGCCAAAACTTTTTTTATTTGTTAAAGTGGTTGTATACCCTATTTTTTGACTTTTACCTACAGGTAAGCCTATAATAAGGCTTACCTGAAGGTAAAATCATTATCTCCTAAACATGTATGGTTTAGGAGATATTTACTTTGCATGCAGCCACTAAAGTCAGTGGTGCATGTACTGTGAAGGTCCGGCAGACGCTGCCAGACCTTGCCGGGAAAAAGACTTGCGCGCGGGAGTGACGTAATCGCGGCTTCGGCCACTCACAGCGCCGAAGCCGCTATACCCAGAAGAAACGCAGAGGGAACATGTCAGCTCCCTCGGCGTGGACCACGATCAGATGTCGAGGCCTCGTTCTAAGGTGAGTATTTCATAATGAGCTAGTATGTGCTGCATACTAGCTCATTATGCCTTTGCCTTGCAGGTTTTTTTGTTTAAAAAAAAAAAAAAAAGGTGCGGGCATACAACCGCTTTAATTTTGGTTAGAGCAAGGGAAGGTAAAATGCCTACCTCTGTCAATTTTGTATTTGTTTTACTATCTGTGTCTAATAGAGGCATAAATATTTAAAGCCAAGAAGCAAAGCTTTATATATTGAAGCTTGCCAGTCCTTACATGTGGTTGCTGCAATATTTTTTTTAATTTTTTTTTTTTTAGGCCAAATACATTATCTGTAAGTACAGGAAAATGCCTGTTGATTCTGCCGAAAAATTAATTATTATTTTTTTTTTTTTTTTTTGTAACTTCCTGTGTACAAAACTCTTCTCAAACTATTTTACCAGCCTTTTCAGATTACTTCTGTGAATTAGAAAAACAAACCCCCCTACAAATTGGGGATGAGGAAAGGGGGAGTTTGTTTGTGGTGCAGATCAGGAGAGCAGCCTAGGGTGACGACACTTCTCCTCCATAGATACAGGACTGTGAGTGATGTCACCCTGGGACAGGAAGTGTGCTACTGGCAGGACTACAAGTGCAAAAAAAAAGCGGAAAAAGGCCTATAAAATAAAACTAATGCAGCCTCCACATCTAAGGACTGGTAAGCTGTAAAATATGCTATTTTTGGTTTAGATAGGCTTTAATAGGTCTAAACTATTTCATAATAACACCAGAGTCTTGCTTAATCT
Source organism: Lithobates clamitans (assembly GCA_037952925.1). Lineage (NCBI taxonomy): Eukaryota > Metazoa > Chordata > Amphibia > Anura > Ranidae > Lithobates > Lithobates clamitans. The sequence goes on from JBBGZY010000187.1 coordinate 6,581,860, forward strand.
AGTCATGACCAGTTCTCTTTGAGCCACAGCGAGTGGCAAAAATTTTCTACGCAAACCGCAGCCTTTGGGATTCAGGTCTATTCTTAGAACTCCGCAGGAAAGGCGTGCCTTGTTTTGTTTCTTTTATGGCTTTATGATTACAGACATCATATTCTAGTTTGCTTTCTTCAGAGTCTCTGCCGGGAGAGATGTTGACCTTAGATGTTTGTGAATTTCTTCTAATGAATAATAGAGCGCCTTAGACAGAGAACTGAATCCTGAGGTGAAATACTATCCTGGAGAAATAGAAGAAATGTTTTACCAGGAGATTTGAAACCCAAAGTTGTGGAAAGATAAGAGAACAGAGGAGCACTGAGAAACTTATACTCTAAAACACTATTGTGAATACATTTCCGAGGAGAGTCTTGACTGCTAGTCACACAATATTTAAATAAAGCATGAACACTCAGTCACACAATAACAAATTGAAATGTCTTATCAAATTGTATAAATGGCAGTGTCAAATTAGAAATAATTTCTTAAAGCAGACCCTAAAGTCAAATATTGGCTGTCCCACTCCCACCAACCACATCGGCCATTGTCCACACTGCCACTTCCGACAACCCAGGCTGCAGCTCTACAACTACTCTTTAGTAGTTAACTAACTCTATTGCTGGGAAATGATTTTCTTTTGAAAAGGACCCCTTAGACCAGAATGATGTTCTTTATGTTACTGTAGACAGTGGGGCTGGTGCTCCATTTTTTCTGGGAGGTGGAGAGTTGGAAAACAAACACACCACACTCCCCAGCCACTGATAAAGTGTCAAGGGTCGCAATGGTGACCCCACCCCATGCTCTTGGGGGGCCAGTGCAGCCTCCCTGTCTCATTTTTTGTTTTACACCTAGACAGGAGGAGCAGCAGGGTCAGCATATACAGGAACCAATGCCCTTGATTTTCCTTCTAAAACCGCTGAAAGCCAGCTTCTCTTCCTCTCCCTCCCACCAACATTCAGCGACTGCAGGAGTAAAATGTTCATTATGCTATTCAAAATAAAAGAAAATTGAAATTCTGAACTATTTCAGTTCATTGTGACCCATGACCAGTTACTAAATCACATAAGTGGCCCTCACTCTTCAAAAGATTGAGCACCCCTAGTTTATACTTGCCTCTCTGGTGGCCGCTGACTCGGATTTGTTGCTTTACTGATCTATGTGCGTTGAAGATTCTTCATCATCCGAACCACTTTGAGTATTTGCTGTGGGTTCTCCTCATGGCCTCTATGTGAATACTGCGTACTGTTGTAACTTGGTAGCTGGGGATGTGACATGCCAGTAACTTCTTTTAATGTAGACTTGTAAAGTTGCACATATAATAAGTCTCCCTAAAGTAAACCTGTGGTCCCTGATTCATACTGCAGGAACCTCTGGTGCCAGAGAACCCTTAGTGAATATCAAACACATCTTTCATGGTTGATTTTTTTTTAGCATAGTTTATAACTTGGAATACTGGGCCCACCTCTTCCCACCAATGTGCATTTTTATAGGCCCCTGGGGATGCCCATAACATTTGGTGGCCAATGAGAAGGCAAGGAGGTAAGCAAAAAGTCCACAACAGTCAATCATTGTCTATGTTTTCAGGATACCTGGGTGCACAGTGGATATAAAGTGTGGTATGGTAATACCCATAAAGGACCGATGAGCCTAAGTTAAAGCTAGGGCATGTATATTTGACCATATTAAGTTAAAGGATGCCTAACACATGGTTTTTCAACCTTTTTTTTTTTTTTTTTTTTTCAATCAACACCCTTTTTAAAATTATGCACAATTTCAAGGCACCCACTTCTAAAATGTATGTGTAGCAAGGTCACAGGCCTCCTTTTAGTCTAATGAGAATCTCCAGCGTTAGGGACAGCTGACATCCTTCTGTATAGAGTGGGTTGAAAGACACAGTGGGTGTAATGCAAGGTAGATTCATGGGCGCCAGACCCTTCTTGAATGCAGAGATTTATTTTCTCTTGAACAGAAAGGTGGGAGAGAGGGTTTAGGGCCAGGGCACCCTTAGGTAGTTGCAATGTCAATTGGCAGACTCAGACTTCTACAGGTAGACAGCCAAGCAAGGAAAGGCATCTAGCAAGATGCCACATCTGCATGTGTAGGAGCACTGTCTCCTATGGCAACAGTCTTAGAACAGTTCCTAACACAAATTGTAACAAACTCCTTTACTTTTCATGCAATCACTTCTTGTAGATTCTCAGCTCACTGAGCTCTGTCTCTCTCACTAGACTTGCTGATTCACTTGCACTAAATCCCTTGAGCTCTTCTAATGTTCTTACTTTAGTTTCTTCCTCCAGCGTCACCCCCGCTTCCCTGCTGGGTCCCTGGTTTGGCACTCCAGATACTCCTTAAGCGTCACCCCACTGGCTGGGTCCCTGGGTTGGCACCTGCTGAAGTTTCCAGATTCTTCACCATCCCCGTGTTGGTGAGAATACTGCTCCTTGCTTCAGCTACTCATCTACTACTGGTCCCTGTTAACAAGGTGGTTGGTCCCTTAGTGGCCACAGCTTCCCCTTTACCTCTGACCACGACAGGTTCACTGGCTGGCAGAACCGTCACTTCTGGTTGGACTGCAAGCCGCAGTCCCAACCCTATGCAGCTCTCTTGCTTCTGGATAGGCCCTCAGACAGCCTAGCAGCCAGATGTGCCCGGGATAAGCCCAAACTCCAGCCTAGCAGCCTGGGCAGCACAACACACGTCCACCCAGACAGCCATCCAGGTGGCACAGAACATAGATCACCTGACCTCACCCGAATATATAGGCTCTCCCAGCAGGGCTGGGGATTTAAGAAAACCCCTGCCCATTGGCTGAGATAACCCATATACTCCTAATCTGTTCTTGCATCACCCTTATCTAATGTCACCAGATACCCGGCCACCTAGAGGCAGAAGAGAGAAGTGCAGCAATTCCAGACTTAGGGTGAACTCAATTGATCCCCAATAATTGGCCAAGGCAAATACACCTGGCAGGAAAATTTAATAGCAACCCTGCCTAAACATCCGGGTGCTACATATAAAACAAAACAGTTTTACATAACGTATCACCATCTACACATGTAGGACACCCAACATTAGAGGTGATTAATTCTTCCAAAGGAAATATACCTTTGCACACTGGTACTGGTATTCCAATGTTTCTCTTCTTCCCCAGTTTGTCTGCCTTAACCAGCTAACATGACCCCAGTGCTGATGGAGAAGGGCAGGAAAGGGCCCAACAAGGATGCTGTGCAGGCGCCCGACTTCCTCCTTATCAACCAATTACATCATTGGTTGTTAGGACACCGGTAGCTGGAAGGTTGTAATTGTGCACAATGAAAACCTATGGCTTTCTTTTAACTAAAATTCATCCATCCACTCGCTTGTATACAATTTTTTTTGGACAATTTTTAGGCATTTTGCCAAGGCACCACTGAGCAAATCTGAAGGCACCCCAGGGTTCCTGGACACCCTGGTTGAAAAAGGCTGGCCCACCAGACCACACAATGGGGAAATTTAATAAAGCACTAACAACACTTTAATGGCAGTATGGCCCCTTTAAAATGACTAGTGCCAGATTGAAAAATCCCTGCCGCCAGTTTTATCAGCTTTACTGACACATGTGGCAGATTTGTATAGTTCAGTTTTACAAAGTGGTGCTATTGCTGCAATAAATTCAAAAATAACTACCTCAGTTCATGGATAATGAAATTGGAGGCAATTAAGACCAGCTTTAACGTGCTGTACGGAGTGTCTGTCTCAGTATGCTGTGTAGCAGAGTGGCATGTTTGCCACCACTACCCTCTCCCCACCTGCCACTGGTTGTCAAGGATGCTGTTGGCTTCACAGCTGACAGGCTTCTAGCAAATTGTGATGCTGAAAATGGGTTAAACTTAAAAGGGAAGCTGAGCGACTAGTTCCCTATCAGGTCCGCCCTCTCCTTTCTATTCTATGCCCATTTGCAGGCTTTATATCGGCTATTAATTAGCTCAATGTCAATCACAAGGAGAGAGCAGACCTGATGGGGAGTGTCTCTAATTCCCCATCAGGCTCCACCCACCCAGATACAAAACCTGTGCGCCTTTGCACACAGCGCTTGCCCACAAGTTAACTTACCTGTTTACAACAGGTATATGAACATGTTGCCCGCACCGACATTAGCCACGTGGGGGGCAAGATGGAATTCTAAAAAGGTTCATAGACGCTGTTAAAGTGGAGCTCCACCTAAAAGGGGAAGTTCTGCTTTAAGACATCCCCCCCCCCCCTTTGCCTTACTTGGCATGTCATTTTGGAGGGTGGGGGAGCGGGTACCTGGTTTTGAAGTTTTCCTCCCAAAGTGCGTCGGCAGCGGTGCTTTGCGGGCGCTTTTTAACCCTTTTTCAGCCGCTAGCGGTGGGTTAAAAGTGCCCCACTAGTGGCCGAAAAGCACCACTAAAATGACGATAAAGCGCTACTAAAACTAGCAGCGATTTACCGCCGACGTGGCCAGCGCCTCAGTGTGAAAGTGGCCTTAAAGCTTTGCATAGGAAATGTATATCTCCTCAGGGGCAACTCAAGTAAATACGGTACTTTAGGCGACTTACCTTGACAACACCACCCCAACTCTCCATGAATGACCTAAGCTTTCAGTTATGAAGGGCACCTGTCCACCCACAATGCAGTGCTCAGTGTGAGTGACTTGCTTCAGGAATGAGCTCCGTGACATGATCAGTTATAGTTGGCAAATGTGTTTAATAAAAATTGCAAATAGAAGTTTTAATAGAAGTTGATTATTGATTTATTAATTTGCTGCTTTGCGGATATGCCTCATGTAACTTTTGTTTGACTGTAATGGTCTTTTTTTACAGTATTCATCCATGATGTGTTTTTATCATCTCAGAAATGGAAAGCTTTTACAAATTACATGTTTTGTTCTGGTTTGTTTTTTACACTTTGGATAATCTCTGCTCTCTTTACAAGTATACATCTATACTGCAATTTTCAGTCACTGTAACAGCTCTCACACACCCCCTCTGGCTTGTCATTTGCTGTTATTACTTTATCAGAGAATGTATCTTCTGTTGCTCGCTGGCTCTGTGGGCTTTAAAATCAATCATTTAAAGGATAAGTTCACCATTATTAACACGTTATATGCTACACCCTCTCCCCGAACCCACTGTCACAATTTAAAAAGTAGTGCAGCTGTGTGGGGATCCATTCACACAGCAGTGTCATTAATTTACAGTGTACTGTGAACGATTGAACTGTCTGCCACCACAGCAGATGGCTTGTAGTTCTCAATGAACTGTGAGGGTGCTTGGTGAGCGCTCTCATAGTTCATTGATTCTTCCTGCTCTACTGGAGGTACAGGGAGACAGGTGTACTGAGTGTCTGCAGGAGCTTGACATTGCACCCACGATATATTGATCACGGGTGCAATGCCTTGCAGGCTCCATTGTAAAAAAAAAAAAAAAAAACGCATATTTTTTTTACCTGCAAAATCATGTGGATTTCTTTTATTATTTTTTTACAAAAGGTGAACTTAACCTTTTAAGCTGGCCCACCTCAGCTTGCTGGGGGTGGGCCTTCTATTTGCAACTCTGTATATACCCCTAAAAGAGAAGTATGGGCTTGTGTAAAAAAAAAATAGATAGATAAAGCATCAATCCCCCACCGGCTTTAAGACTGAGAATTGAGCGATCAAACACCGCTGACCGCTCAGTTCTCAGCCTTCAGTGAGCAGAGAGCCATGACCATCAGTCACCTACTCTCTGCTCTGCCCCTCCAGTGCTCACTGGAGTGCGGGGCTGTGGCGGGAGCGGCTGGCTCAGGCTCTGTGGCTCGATGAGGGGCTCAGCCAGCTGCTGGCCCAGGCTTCTGGGTTGATTCTGAATGTAAAGTCGGGATCTTTCCCGAGCCTGGCTTGGCTTAGGGATGTCAGCCGAGAAAGGACCTTAGACTGTGTCGGCTGAAAATGGGTCACTGGAGTGCAGAACAAACTGCACTCCTGTGATCCATAGGAGAAGTATAGCCAACATAGCTTTGGCTATACTTCTGCTTTTAATATTCACTAAACTGTAAGGCCTCATTAAGAAGTGTATTTCAAGCATTTTAAATTTTATATTCAAGTTTCGGGTGTTTTTGCCAATGTAAGGTACCAGTGGGATTAGACCAATTCTTGCAGGTTAAAAAACACCTGAAATATGCCTGAAAAAACACTTGACTTGAAGTGTATACAGGCATTCCATTAAAGTCTCTGGGGCCAAAATGCTCAAACCTGCCTCAAAAGTAGCTCATGTAACCTTGGGAGCATCAACTGTCATGCTACAGGTACCAGAGCGCTCATATGTAAATGGCCATCATTGAATTACATGTGATTTTGGATGTTGAATGTTCTGGAGCTTCGAGCTACAAAATGCTCAAGTGTGAACGAAGCCTTAGGCCTTGTTCACACGAGGCGTATCAATGTATACCCTATGTGAGGGCCATGTTTGCCAACATAGGGAGGCACAGGTGTTACGTGAATCCCCATGCAGGCAGGTTCATTGATGTCAATTGGGATACAGCAGCTGCACAGACACAGATGCTGCTTCCAGTTTGACATCCGCACAGGTACACAACACCAAACGCAAACTATTTGAGTTCAGACACACACACACCTGAACCCACACGGATGTCAAATTGGGAGTAGCGGCTGTGTCCATGCCATCAATGGGACTACCTGCACAGGGATGCATGAAACACCTGTGCATCCTCCTGCAGGTCAAGATGGCTCTCACATGTTGTCCACAATGATGTGCTCCATGTGAACAAGACCTAAGGCCTTATTCACACTTGAGCGTTTTGTAGCTCAAAGCTCCACAACGCTCAACAGCCAAAATCCCTTGTACTTCAATGATGGACATTCACATATGAGCACTCAGGTAACTGTAGCAAGACACTTGATGCTCCAAAAGCTACATGAGCTACTTTTGGGGCAGTTTTGGGCATTTTGTCCCCCATAGACTTGAATGGGAATGTCTGTAAATACATGAATCAGGTGTTTTTTTTAGGCTGTAAGAACTGATCTAATCTCTCTGGTGCTTTCCATTGGCAAAAACAAAAATGCTTGAAGCTTAAATATACATGTAAAATGCTTGAAATACACTTCTAACACACAAAAGCGTTCAAGGTGCTTTCCATTTGCAAAAACACTTTAAGCTTGAATATACATGTAAAATGCTTGACATACACATCTAACACATAAAAGCTTTCAAATTAAAAACGTCTGAAAGTCATTCTGCTCAGATATGCATGTAAACTAATTGCTAAAAATGTGTGAATGTTTGTGGAGCTTTGATGTCCATTTACAGGCAGATCTCTCACTGAAAAAAACAAGTATGACCAGCTGCCTGGCAGTCACTATGCTGCAGTGCCAGGACTCACAATAGACCTCTCCTTGACTTAGCTGGAAGTGTGGTGCACATGCAGTGAAATGTTTGTCCCTTTTGAAGCCACAGAAAATTAACATGAAGGAACGTGAAGCATCTGGTTTTGTTTTGAGTAAGGGAACGTTATAACCCCTATCAGTTTTTATTTATTTATTTATTTTTTATGACCTGTGTGCCTTTTGGGTAAATTTCCCTTTACTTCCTGCCCCATAGCCAAAACAGGAAGTGAGAGGAAATCCCTCCAAGGTGAGGAAAGCTCTGGCTGTCAACAGAACTAGTTTCCTATTGGAAGATTTCCACACTATTACTGTTTGTGTGACAACTCAAAATATGGGATTTTCTTTCACTTTCAATAATAAGGGTACACAAGAAAAATAGATAGGATGAATCCCCTTAATCTGGACAAAGACAACAATAAAAACCCAACATGTGTTATAATATTTCTCAAAAAAAGTTTTGCCTATAAAGTAGTTACAATTTAAATGTCCTCATCATCACACAAGATTCTGAGAGCTTGTGCATTTCTTGATATTACTCGGAACAATGAAACTTAAAAAAAAAAAGTGATTTTTATTGTGAAGTTAACCACTGTTCATAACCCAGGGAGAAATAGGACCCGGCTGGTATCTATGCAGTAGCATAGCTAAGCTGTCTTTGATATAAAAGGTGAACTAAGACACTGTTTGGACAACTCTTATCTATCAAAGTTTGTACCTTTTGCACTCTTGGCAGAAAAGACACTAACTGGGATTTTAGTTAAGCCTTAATGGCACTTTTCTGGCGGTAGTTTTCTTTAGAACTACCTGCATCTAATTCAGGCAAGCATTTGCACCAAAACAATCAGAATCGGTACTGCTCACATGCCCCCAAACCTATTTTAGTCAGATCAGCATGTGAATAGACTGGTGCAAGACAGACAAGATTGGCTTGTCAGGCTGTAGTAGACTTCAACATAATGGTGACCATCTGCAAAATACCCCTGTTGCATAGTCATGAATGAGATGGGTAAAAGTTGGCATCAACATCTGTTCCCCACCTATAGAAAACTCCTCAGACATGTTTTGCCCTTTTTGGGGCTTAATCGTAGAGGCCTTGGGCACTGACAGATTCACATACCTATCTGTGACAAGTACATGAATTCGCTGCAAGCGCCACCACTTTCAGTGAGGCAGCCCCACAGATTTCTAAAGGGTGTTTATAACACCCTTTAAGAACCCCCCCCCCTTAAAGGCCTCATTCACACTCGGCGTTTAGCCCAGGTGAATGGGGCTTTGGCGTTTACCTAGCTGTGAGCTGAGGGCACAGGTGCACCATGGTTGGGGCTGAGCAGTGTGGTATGAACATATACTGCAATATGTGCCCAGGGATGAATGCCCGGAACGCAAGCATTTTGCATCCCTGGGTGCAATCTGCCCTAGATGGAAGTACCACTGAGTACACCATCCAACAGTGTCTAACCCTAGCAGTTGACAGACTTGCATAGAGTTTGACAGGCTAAATGCCAGAACCTCAAGCACCGGAGATAAACACCCAGTGTGCATTGGGCCCAAGAATGATATTGTAGGAAATTACTTTAGGTAAGACATAGTCATGAAGATATATCTGTGTTCACATCTTACAGGAACAGAAATGGCAAAGAAATAAATAATATAAAATTATTAGTAGAGTAGTATTTTTTCTAGCTGAGGGCCCAAGTGCAGGTAAATTTAGCCAGTCCTGTGCCTTAGGCTGGGCCTGGCTGTTGTGATTTGGGACTGGGAGTGTTCAGTGTAGTGGGGGGTGTGGCCACTTGTGCTCTGACTCTGTGATGCCTCCCCTGGTGCATTATCTTGCGGTATTGGCAGGGGGCAGGCCTCTCATATAAGCTGGGGTTTCATGCTTCCAGAGAGGAGATCTGGAAAGTAGGAACAGACAATGGAGTATTGAGTTGCTGTTCTGGGCGTCTCCACGTGGGGATGCACCGTGCGCAGAGGAGGGATGGAGGAACTGCCAGGAGGGAGCTTAAGATAAAGATCGTCATCCTTAAAGGAGTATTAAGCTGTTGTGACCAGGAAACACAGGACTTGCATGCTGGAGGAGATCTGGAAGGAAGAAGTAGCAGTCAAGCGGAGGAGGTGACCGGGGACACAGAATGGCCAAAGTACCCAAAGGTCAGTTACAGAACAAGAGAAGTTATTAAGAACAGTGCAGAATGCTGAACACAGCACTGGTAGCCTTGGACTGGCTGAAAGCAGTGGTCTGTTCACTGCCATGTGTCAGGTCATCGGGGGGAGGTATTGTGTTACCGCTGGCCTGGTTAGCACATTGGTAGTGCCTTCCAAAGACTGTGTGGATGTCTGATTCTCTGGGCATCGGGAAGAGGCTCTGTGTGCTTCTGGCTCTTTGAGTCGCATGGACAATCCCAAATGGGAAATTATTCAGAGTGATTCTTCTTTGTTCAAGTGGAAGTAAAGAAATAGGCTATCAGTGTGTGTTTTTTTTTCAGTAAGGATCTGTACAAAGAAAGTGGAAGTAATAGTCTGCAGAAGAGTTATTCAAACTAAGAGACTAAGGTGCAAGCAGTGCATCAAGTTTCTTGCAAGGCCACGGTCACTGAATAACTAATTAAAACCCTGAGCTAGAAAAATACTATTCTAGCACCTACCTTTTTAGATAGAGGGTGCTACATATAAAAGGTCAATGAGTTTCTGGACTCTTAAGAGACCCTTGCATCTTTCATCCAGTGCTGCACCGATGTTTCTGGATTCTAAGTCATGGGGAAAGCAAGAGAATTGTCAAAGGATCTGCAGAAAAAGGTAGTTGAACTGTATAAAACAGGAGAGGGATATGAAAAGATATCCAAGGAGTTGAGAATGCGAATCAGCAGTGTTCAAACTTTAATCAAGAAGTGGAAAATTTTGAAATCAAACCACGGTCAGGTAGACCAACTAAAATTTCAGCCACAACTGCCAGGAAAATTGTTCGGGATGCAAAGAAAAACCCACAAATAACTTCAGGTGAAATACAGGACTCTGAAAACATGTGGTGTGGCTGTTTCAAGATGCACAATAGGGAGGCACTTAAAAAAAGATGAGCTGCATGGTCGAGTCGCCAGAAGAAAGCCATTACCCCACAAATGCCACAAAGTATGCCGTTTACAATACGCCAAACGGCACAGAGACAAGCCTCAAACCTTCTGGCACAAAGTCATTTGGAGTAATGAGACCAAAGTTTAGCTTTTTGGCCACAACCATAAATGCTTCATTTGGAGACGAGTCAACAAGGCCTATGATGAAAGGTACACCATTCCTACTGTGAAACACGGAGGTGGATCGCTGATGTTTTGGGGATGTGTGGGCTACAAAGGCACAGGAAATTTGGTCAAAATTGTTGGCAAGATAATTACACTATGTTATCAAAAAATACTGGAGGAACATTTGCATTCATCAGCCAGGAAGCTGCGCATGGGACGTACTTGGACATTCCAACATGACAATAAACCAAAAGACAAGGCCAAGTCAACCTGTCATCGGCTACAGCAGAATAAAGTGAAGTTTCTGGAGTGGCCATCTCAGTCTCCTGACCTCAATATCATTGAGCCCATCTGGGGAGATCTCAAACTGCAGTTCATGCAAGACAGCCTCCAGATCCTGTGAATTCTTGGGCTGTTTGCAAAGAGGAATGGGCAGCTTTACCATCTGAGAAGATAAAGAGCCTCATCCACAAATACCACAAAAGACTTCAAGCTGTCATTGATGTTAAAGGGGGCAATACACAGTATTATGAACTGGGGTATGTAAACTTTTGATCAGGGTCATTTGGGCAGTTTCTGTTGTCATTCTGATTTAAAAAGCATAAAACACCGTTGATGGTTAGTGTTTGGCTGAAGCTATTGATTATCAATGAGTGAAAGAAAAGTTTTTGTGTTATTCATATTTTCTGAAAAATGGGCAAGAAATCATAAATATGCAAGGGTATGTAAACTTATGAGCACAACTGTATATAACACTGAGATAATCTTGGGAATCTAAATGCAGTTTGTAACTATATTAAGTAACTTTTTGATTTACAGCAGTTGTAGTGTTTACTGCAATGAGTCAGCAGCTCGCTCAATGCATTTATGTGTCGTCTGGAATTGTTGCTAAAGAAATGTCAGCTTGCTCATTGAAATCACTGCATGCATCTCAAGAGTTAAGTGAAATTCATTATAATAGAAAGATGTTTGACAAGTCACAGTGCTGTAAAATTCCCCATACACACCCAATAATCAGTACAGACAGGTCAACCGGCTTCCAGGATCTACACCCCTAACTTCTCTGTTCTTAAACTACTTACAGTACAGTACATGACAATAAAAGTTTTACAATATTGACAGCTTTGCTTATCCTAGAAATAAGCTAAAAATGCTAGAGGAATATTTTACAAAGTGATTTCTCAACAAAATAAAGCATGGAGACATGGATGGATGGGTGAGTTTGCTTTATAGATAAAAATTAATCAAATTGTGTTTTGGTTTGTGGCGCTCAGATACAATTAATATCCATTTTAATGTAAATTACATACATTGACTTTGTCAAATAATATAGTAGACTAGGGAACCTTTTTAATCTACTCATTTCTCAGATGTACTCTGCTGCAGCTAACCATCCAGTTGGATGTAGCCATAGTGCAGAGTGCTGCTGCATCCAGATGCTGAGTTTAGTTGTATCCAAGTGCTGCAGCCTAGCTGCCCATCAGAATGAGCCTTCTTCTTCATGGTCTCCATAACTAGGTGCATTACAGGGGTGTGCCCTTTGCTTACATATTTTGTGCTAAAAGATGTCCCTCTTTTTAATCCCAGAAAGTTGGGAAGGATGCTGTTATAATGCTATAAATGATTTTTTTTTTTCATATTGTATACGGAAAATGTTATGCATACAGTATATAGAATTAAAAAAGGGTGCGCTTGGCCAATATAGTGAAAGACTGCAGCACTGAATAAATCCCTGAATTGGTGCAATGTGGTAAATGTGGTATTGAGTGTAAAGTGCGCTGTCAAAACGAAATGTATAAGTTCATAGACCTATATGCAAATACCAAATGTGTATAAACAATTGATAAAAAAATGAAAAAAAAACAGAAACAAACCAGTGAAACAAAGTCTGTAAAACAAGAGTCCTGAAATGAAAGTGCAAAAAACCTCCTAATAGGTACGTTCAAAATTATGGCGACTGATCGTAACTAGCTGAATTATCCTGGTGGACACACACACACAAAGTTCCTGCTGGAATTTCTTCAGCAGCAGGGGGAGTCTGTGTTTCAGCAAGTGATCTTTAGCAGCCGATTTCCCATTGTGGAAAAAACGTGCATATACAGTGGATATAAGGTGTCAGGTTTTTGTGATGTAAAAAAATTTGACAAAAATAAATCATTTCAGAATTTTTCCCACCTTTTAATGTGACTTATAAACTGTACAACTCAGTTGAACAACAAACCAAAATCTTTTAGGTGGAGGGAGATGCAAATAAAAAATAAAATATGGTTGCATAAGTGTGCACACCCTTACACTAATACTTTGTTGAAGCACCTTTCGGTTTTATTACAGAACTCAGTCTTTTTGGGTATGAGCAAGGCACATCTTGACTTGGCAATATCTGCCCACTCTTCTTTGCAAAAAACACTCAATCTGTCAGAGTGCGAGGGCATCTCCTGTGCACAGCCCTCTTCAGATCACCCCACAGATTTTCAATCCGATTCAGGTCTGGGCTTTGGCTGGCCCATTCCAAAACTTTAGTCTTCTTCTGGTGAAGCCATTCCTTTGTTGATTTGGATGTATTCTTTGGGTCATTACATGCTGAAAGATGAAGTTCCTCTTCATGTTCAGCTTTCTAGTGGAAGCCTGAAGGTTTTGTGCCAATATTGACTGATATTTGGAACTGTTCATAATTTCCTCTACCTGTTCTAGCTGAAGAAAAACAGCCCCAACGCATGATGCTGCCACCACCATGCTTCACTGTGGGTATGGTATTCTTTTGGTAATGTACAGTGTTGTTTTTGCTCCAAACATATATCTTTTGGAATTGTAGCCAAAAAAGTTTAACTTTGGTTTCATTAGACCATAACACATTTTCCCACATGCTTTTGGGAGACTTCAGATGTGTTTTTGCATAATTTATCTCGGCTTGGATGTTTTTCTTAAGAAAAGGCTTCCGTCTTGCCACTTTACCCCATAGCCCAGACATATGAAGAATACGGGAGATCGTTGTCGCATGTACCACACAGCCAGAACTTGCCAGATATTCCTAGAGCACCTTTAACCACTTCAGCCCCGGAAGGTTTGGCTGCTCAATGACCAGGCCATTTTTTGCGATGCAGCACTGCATCGCTTTAACTGACAATTGTGCGGTTGTGTGACACTGTACCCAAACAAAAATTTCATTGACGTCCTTTTTTTCCCCCACAAATAGAGCTTTCTTTTGGTGGTATTTGATCATCTCTGCGTTTTTTTTATTTTTTGCGCTATAAACAAAAAAAGCAACAATTTTGAAAAATACACAATATTTCGTACTTTTTGCTATAAAAAATATCCCCGTTTTTAGCTTTAAAAAAAAAAAAAAATGTCCTCAGTTTAGACCGATATGTATTGTTCTACATATTTTTGGTAATAAAAATCGCAATAGGCGTATATTGATTGGTTTGCACAAAAGTTATAGCATCTACAAGATAGGATATATTTATGGCATTATTAATATAAATATATATATATATATATATATATATATATATATATATATATATATATATATATATATAAATAATTTTTTTTTTTTTTTTTTTACTAGTAATGGAGGTTATCTGCGTTTTTTTTTTTTTAATCAGAACTGCGAGATTATGGCGGACATATCGGACACTTCTGACACATTTTTGGGACCATTAACAATTATACAGCGATCAGTGCTATTAAAATGCACTGATTACCGTGTAAATGTCACTGGCAGGGAAGGGGTTAACTGTGTTCCCTATGTGTGTGTTCCAACTGTGTGGGGGGATGGGACTGACTAGAGGAGATGACAGATCGTTGTTCCTAGCAGTAGTAGGAACTCACGATCTGTCTCTCCTCACAGAACATGGATTTGTGTGTTCACACACACACACACGTTCCTGTTCTGGCTCTCGTGGCTGGCGGTCATCGCGACCTCCGGCCACGCGCATCGGCACCCCTGCAGTGCAGCGTGTGCCTGCTACCCCGCTTAAAGGTGCCGACGTACAGCTACGACTGTTCGCGAGAATGTGCCGACCTTCTGCAGTATAATGATGGCGGCTGGTTAATATTGCTGTAGGCCACTTGGCAGTCTCCCTGACCAGTTTTCTTCTTGTCTTTTCATCAATTTTGGAGGGATGTGCAGTTCTTTGTAATGTCACTGTTGTGCCATATTTTCTCCACTGGATGATGACTGTCTTCACTGTGTTCCATGGTATATCTAATGCCCTGGAAATACTTTTGTACCCTTCTCCTGACTGATACCTTTTAACAATGAGATCCCTCTGATGCTTTGGAAGCTCTCTGCGGACCATGGCTTTTGCTGTAGGATGCGACTAAGAAAAAGTCAGGAAAGACCTACTAGAACAGCTGAACTTTATTTGAGGTTAATCAGAGGCACTCTAAATGATGGCAGGTGTGTACTGACTCTAATTTAACACCAGTTTGAATGTGATTGCTTAATTCTGAACACAGATACAACTTGAGTTATAAGAGGGCGTGCACACTTATTATTATTATTATTATTCAGGATTTATATAGCACCGTCAGTTTGTGCAGCACTTTACCACATGGGGGCAGACAGTACACATACACATACAATACAAATCAATACAGGAGGGATCAGAGGGCCCTGCTTGTTAGAGCTTAAAATCTAGAAGGGAGGGTCAAGTGAAACAAAAGGTGATAACTCTGGGGCTGAGGTACAGTTGTTAGGTGTGGGTAGGGTAGGCTTCTCTGAAGAGAAGGGTTTTCAGGGATCGTCTAATAGAGTAGGAGATAAGCGGACACATTGGGGTAAGGCGTTTCATAGGATTGGAGAGGCTTGGGTAAAGTCCTGGAGGCGAGCATGGGAGGAGGTGACAAGGGAGCTAGAGAGCAGGAGGTCTTCAGAGGAACGAAGAGAATGAATAGGTTGGTATTTAGAGACTAGGCTAGTGATGTAGCTGGGGGCAGAGTTGCAGATGGCTTTGTAGGTCGTTGTTAGTATTTTGAATTTAATTCAGAGTGATTGGTAAGGTGGATGATAAGGCAACCAAATTATTTTATTTTTACTCCCCCTCCCTAAAAGAATTCAGTTTGTTTTTCAATTGAATGGTATAGTTTATAGGTCGCATTAAAGGTGGAAAAAGTTCTGAAATTATTTAGCTTTTAACTAATTTTTTTACATCACAGAAACCTGACATTTTAACAGGGGTGTGTAGACTTTTTATATCCACTGTAGATCCTTTTAGGATCTTTGGATCTGGTAAGCTTCCATCTATTTATTCCTTAGCATGGTGATGAAGTATTTTTGGATATGATTGCACTGAACCTTTACTTGTATTGTTTTGGATTGACATTTTCATTGGATCTAGCATTTGATTCGCAGATGGACTAATTTTTATACACACAATTTTTTGTTATTTAGGTTGTTCTTAACATAACCATAATTTTGAACTTACCTATTAGAGGTTTTTTGCACTCATAATTTTATTTCATTTTAGGACTTTTTTCAGACTTTGTTTCACTGGTTTGTGTAAATTTTTTTTGTCACAAAAAATGCGCTTCTGGAAGAATGGTCAAAAATTCCCATAGACACACTCATAAACCTTGTGGACAGCCTTCCCAGAAGAGTTGAAGCTGTTATAGCTGCAAAGGGTGGGCCAACTCGATATTGAACCCTACAGACTAAGGGGGAGATTTACTAAAACCAAAGCATGCAAAATCTCGTGCAGCTCTGCATAGAAATCATCAGTTTCCATGTTTGTCAAAGCTTAATTGTAGAAGCTGATTGGCTACCATGCACAGCTGCACCAGACTGAGTGCACTAGTTTTAGCAAATAACCCCCATTGAGATGCCATTAAAGTTCATGTGCGTGTAAAGGCGGGCGTCCCAATACTTTTGGTAATATAGTGTATCTACACTTGGGTCTGGTTTAACGTTTATCTAAACCCAAGAACAAAAATGTAATATATTGCAGATTACAGGTCCTTAGATATGGTGGCTGCATTCATTTTCTTTTTTATTAGGATTTATTTTTTTCTTTATTTTCCCCCAGTGATCTTGCCAGTAACATACAGTATGTCCTGTGCTAGGGAGGCAAAGCTCACGCACTATTCTGTATCTGTGGAGGAGCAGCGTTTTAACCAAGGCTGTTCTTCTGATTTACTACAAACCTTTCTTATTTTCCTCATCTCTATTACGTAAAGCTGAGGTGTCATATAGTCCACATAGGAGAAGGGAAGGCCTAAAACACTGTTTGAGATTTTAGTTCTGTGCACAGGAAGGACACTCAATTTCTAACAGGATCAACAGGTTATTTTTCTGTACCCCACATCTACGATGGTTAAGCTGCAATATACACCGATCACTCAAAACTTTGACCACCCACCTTCTATTGAGTAGGTCCCCTTTTTGCTGCCAAAACAGCCCTGACCTGTTGAGGCATGGATGCCACTAGACCTTTGAAGGTATGCAGTGTTATCTGACACCAAGCTGTTAGTAGCAGGTATTTTAAGTCCTGTAAGTTACAAGGTGGGGTCTCCATGGACTTATATTTCCATCACATCTCACAGATGCATGATTTGGTTTGAAATCTGGAAAGTTTGGAGTCAAAACCTCAAATTCCTTGTTCTGTTCCCTAAACCATTCTTGAACCATTTCGCAGTATAGTAGGGTGCATTATCGTGCTGAAAGAGACCACTGCCATCAGGGAATACTGTTTCCATAAAGGTGTGTACTTGGTCATCAGACCAGGCCACCTTCTTCTATTGTTTTCATGATCCAGTTCTGATGCTCACGTGACCATTGTAGGCACTTTGGGCTGTGGACACGGGTCAGCATGGGCAGTCTGACCAATCCTGTGGCTATACAGCCCCATACAGAAAAAATGCATGGTTTCTTTACCGCTCTCACCAAGGCTCTTCTCCCCCGATAGCTCAGTTTGGCCGGACGGTCAGCTCTAGGAAGGGTTCTGGTCGTCCCAAAAGTCTTCCAAGTGTGTGGCTTTCCTAATCAAGTCCAATCAGTATAATCAAACACAGCTGGACTCAAATGAAGGTGTAGAGCCATCTCAAGGATGATCAGAAGAAATGGACAGCACCTGAGTTAAATATATGAGTGTCACAGCAAAGGGTCTGAATACTTAGGACCATGTGATATTTCATTTTTTCTTTTTTAATAAATCTGCAAAAATGTCAACAATTCTGTGTTTTTCTGTCAATATGGGGTGCTGTGTGTACATTAATGAGGAAAAAAATGAACTTAAATGATTTTAGCAAATGGCTGCAATATAACAAAGAGTGAATACTTTCCGTCCCCACTGCATATAGATGTTTTTAAATGTGTTTAAATGCACTTTTTATCTATCAAAAAGTGTTTTCCAGCAGTAAACCTTTCATCTGATTTCTAAATTGCTGCATTTGTAAATTCCAAAAGCCAATATAAAGGAATAGTAGTGGTAAAAAAGCACTTGTGGGTTTAACCAATCTTGTTTTTTTGTACAATTCTCCTTTAAGTGGCGTGGCAGGGGGTGTGTCCTATGCCTGCATGCTTTTGCTGATAGCTGTCCCTCATTCCCATCTCAAAAAGTTGGGAGGTATGAAAATGTGATGCCATTTTTTTTTCTGTTTTCAACACATCAACTTCAGGGACAAAATGTTTACTTGCTGCCCAATAAATCCCACCAACTTTCAGAACCCATTGTAACAGGATGATCAATGTTATTAATTTAGCCTGTCAGTGGTCATAAAGTTATGGCTGATCAGTGTATTACATTTCAAGTCTTGGGTTTAGGGATTATATCTGTTCTAGTAGTTGATTGGACACATTTAATGAAGTAGTCTGAATGAATGTTTATAATGGGTCTTTTTCTTGTTTAGCTGCATTACAGGCTTTAAAGAGAAAAAAGAGACTAGAGAAGCAGTTATTGCAGATTGATGGCACGCTCTCCACCATTGAGTTCCAGAGAGAAGCACTAGAAAACTCCCACACAAACACAGAGGTGCTAAAAAACATGGGCTATGCTGCCAAGGCCATGAAAACAGTACACCAAAACATGTAAGTATGTAGAATGGTGTGTCTATGGCTGCAAAAAATACTTGCTTCCACCAAATGTTTGTAACATGTGATTTGTCTGATCTAGGACACATGGAGACGCAGCTGCTACTGTTTACACAAGGATACCACATTAGGGGCCGGTTCACACCAGGAAAGTCACGCTCCATTAGAGCTGCACGATTCTGGCCAAAATGAGAATCACGATTTTTTTTGCTTAGAATAAAAAGATCACGATTCTCTTGCGACGTAAAATCTTTCACATTATACAAAAAAAAAAAAAAAAATGGGCTAACTTTACTGCTTAGATTTTTTTTTTTTTTTTTTTTTTATTTAATTAAAGTAATTTTTTCCAAAAAAATTGCATTTGAAAGACCGCTGCGCAAATACAGTGTGACATAAAATATTGCAACAACCACCATTTTATTCTCTAGGGTGTCTACTAAAAAAAAAATATATGTTTGGGGGTTCTAAGTAATTTTCTAGCAAAAAAAAATGATTTTAAATTGAAACCAGAAAATGTCAGAAAAAGGTTTAGTGTTTAAGTGGTTACACTTTTTTCACTTACACAGGAAGCCTATTCCATTGACAAACTGTTACAATAACTATACTTAAGTTCAACTGATAAAGAATGTTTTGCTTCTTGGCAGACTGCCTGGTTTTACTCTTCCTTTCTTTTGAGGGCTGTGGTTTTAGAAGAGCAGAGAGAATTCTGTGCATAGAAAGAATTGTGAGCCCTTGCAATCTGCATGCGGATGCCAATTTAATGTTGACGCCACCCCCAATGCAGATCGCAAACCGTGCATTTGAGGACACCAAATTGCATGGTACCGCAGTACCATGCGATTTGGTGTAACAGGTTTTTAAACGTAGTGCATGCACTACTTTTTCTACTTTCTGGTGAGATTTTCAGCCCATTAAAATGAATTGTCTGCAAAATCGCGGCGCGCATTCCTGTTCAATCCCGATGTGACCCTTACATGAATGCAACCAAATGATACCAAAACATAACATGCAGTGTTGGGATTTCGGTCAAGGTTTGTCATTAATTACTAACTCTTGTAAACACTTCAGAGATAAGTAATCTTAAAAGTGATATGCACAGGTTTACACTGCAGTCTGGGTATGTTTGGCTTTAAAGCTGAACTTATGCCTTACCTTTAGTCTTGCACAGCTGTGCAAACTCTTCTCATGTACTGCATTTGTTTACCCTGACTTCACTGCATATTGTGAGTTCTCACAGTGTGCATTAGAAGCCACAGCAAGTCAAATATACAGTAGCCCACCTCATTTGCTGGATGGAGGACATTCACCATAGTTTAACTCTTTCCTTCCCACACTGACTGTCCCTGGCCCATCCTTTTTATTTAATCGATTTCAGTTATGGAGGCTCATTAATACAGGTTGGCATTATCTAGGGAAGTCTGCATGCAAGTAAAACCTGCCTAGGAACGCCCACTCCTTCAGACTGACATCTACCCTCAAGGCATTTTGATATTTTCACAACTCTTACCAAGAGCCAGCCCACTGTTTTCATTAGGTCTGGGGGCTTTTAGGAGATGTGCTGAGTTCTGTGATTATTTCAGAAATAAAGGCTGTTGGAGTTATAAGCTGCTTGGGACTATCTTCCACCACTAAAGTTCCCCTATGGGCTGTGGCTGCTACCCAGATAGCAAGCAATTGTGCTTCAAGTTTGAAAATGCTATTTGCTATTGCTAGACTTGCCAGGCTTCACAAGTTTGTTGCACAATTGCAGCAAGTCCCCATTGCATGACTTCAGATCAACTTTCTTTGCAAACATTCTGCAAGTTTGCTGCAAGTTCTGGTTCAGTTATGTTGTGCAATAGTCCTCCCACCACAGGGGGCACTGTGGCTGAATTTTCATTCTTTAGACTTACAGAGCGCTTGCTGTAGACTCACCACTGCAACTTTGCTCTTGCTAGAGACTTGCCACACAAATTTGCTACAAATTGGAAAAGTGTCAACTAGAACTTGTGCTTCAAGTGCTCCGCAAGTGTACAACTTGCCAGTGAAAATGTGCGGTAAGTTAACAGACCTACAATTCAATACTGCCACAAATGGCAAGTTATCCTTGCTATCTGGGTAATTACTTTAATAGACCAATAAAGAGGAGGGCGGTACAAGGGGCAGGGGTTCGCTCAATTTTACTGGAAATATATATATTTTTTTAGTTTATTACATAGCCTATTTTAGACCCAATGAAGTCACCATTGGGTCTTTGTGCTGCAATTCATGGTTGGTGGGAGGACCGGTAGGGTGCTTTTCGTATATTCCTGAAAACATCTCAGTACCCTGCCTCAGTACTCCTCTCAAGAGCCCTCAGTCTGACAAGCAGTGGCCTGGATCTGGAGAGGGGTTAGGCAAATATCAAAATGCGTTAATGGGTGGAAATCAGTCTAGATGACTTGGCGGTTCCTATGTAGGTTGCATTTGCTTGCAGACCTCCCTAGGCAACGCCCACATGTCATACAGAACCTTCATAATTGATAAAATAGATGTAAATGAATGGGGTGCGCCAGAGACGGTAAAGCTGAAGGGGAAGAGATGGATGATTCTGGACAGCCAGGAAATTAGATTGGTTCTTTTTCAATTGCTGCAACTTCTAATGCACACTTTGAGAAGCTCACAGTGTGCAGTGAGGTCAGAGTAAGCCATTTTGGAACAGATGAGGAGCCTTTAACCATAAGTCCCTAAGACAAAATCTAACGAAATATTCACTTCCTACTAGGCTGGCATGAAGATCAGAGCTGACTCTGTCCTCTTCTAAATATTTAGTTAAAGTCCTTTAGCAGTTGGTACATAAAATGTTGTTATATGAAGTAGGTTATGGGTGTCTGAAGAATATAAGTTTCAACAGAAAGTGTTAATGGTTTTGCTTGGCTGTAAAACAGTAACTCACATTGATAAAAACCTGATTACACAAGGCTTTGTGCTGGAGTCATGTGCAGGAGCCTTTCAGCAAAGGTGACTAATGATCCTTTATCTGGGGCTATATACACATACAAGCATGACCTGGATAGGAGCCAATGCATAGCTCAGCATACACCCACAGGAAGTTGTCAGAACCAGATCTTACCATCGTGTGCAAAGCCATATTTCAGTCACATGCCCCCTTGCTCACTGCAAAAGTCCCGACAGATCTTTATGATTGTACATTTCAGTCTCCAGCATCATTTTTAGGAGCTTACAGGAGTCTTTTTTTTTTTTTTTTTTTTACCAGATGTGGGTCTGATGGGTGTTGGGACCTCTTCGCTTAGTTCTATGTAGCTGTCAAGCCTTTTCACTTAGCCAGCAATTCAATGGGGGGTCCAAACTAGGGTTGCCACCTTTTCTTCAAGTCAAACCCGAACACTTTAGTGGTGCATGCCAAATTGTTTTTGTAGTATACACTATAGGATTGTAAAATTGCTGGTACACCTTAGGGTGACACTTCCCAGGCCCAGCTGCGCCCCACAATCCCGGACATGCATACAGCTGCAATTAGTGAGAGCGGGGTGGGGACAGGGACGGGATCTACTGTGGCCGGTATGCTGGTATGTGAGTGAACAGGGCAAAGGGACAGTGTGCAGAGACTGTGCACGGGGGGTGTCTTCGCAGTGAGCAGCCCATGTTGTAAAGGGAGAAGGGAGGAGTCTGTACACTATACTGATCACTTCCAGTCATTCCCATCCCTCTGCAACAAACCGACTCTCCTAGAAGCCTGCATAGAGGGAGCCACACTCTGGTCTGAATGTGTCCTAATTTCAGGCGGACTGAAACCCAGTCTCATGATTCAAAACCCGGACTGTCCGGATTTATCCCGGACAGGTGGCAACCCTAGTCCAAACACTGGTCTTGCGCAGGGGCCCTTTGGTGTCTGCCATCAACCAGCTTATTAGAGGAATTCACTTAATCCCTACCGACACTTTTCTGGCACTATAGTCCTTTAAAATAGCCTGTACCAGATGCGAAAATCCCTGTAGTCCGTTTTGGTAACTTTACCATCAGCAGATTCAGGTAGTTTTTAAGAGCTCCACTTTTACAAAGTTAAAGCTATCAATGAACCAAATTTTAAAAATAATTATTTCCAGTTCATAGATAATCAAACTTTATGTACCGGTAATTATGACCAACTGTAAGTTGGCATACAGAGACAGGCAGAATACCTGTCTCTGTACGCAGTGTAGATGGGCACTCAGTGCACCTCCACGTTGGTGAGTTCCCCAGATTCATGTACCTTCCCTATATGTCTCCTACTGCTTGTACACACCAGCCTGCACGCTAATACAGTCTGAAGCTGCCACGCAAAGGTGGATGGTAACTTTGGGTAAGCTCCAGTGCATTGCAAAAAATTGCAGCATTTCTATATTTTTTCACAATGCACTGCAACCCACCCCAAGGAAATATTTTTGTGTATTTTTGACCCCAGATCTCATATTTAAGAGGTCCTGTCATGCTTTTTTGTTTACATTTGTTGTGATAGGAATAAAAGTGACGCCATTTTTTTTTTTGTAAAACAACAGTGTAAAAATAAAAAATAAAAGCTAAAATAAGAATTTTTATTTTTCTTAAAAGCGCCCTGTCCCGCCAAGCTCGCGTGCAGAAGCGAACGCATACGTGAGCAGCGCCCATATATGAAACCGGTGTTTAAACCACACGTGAGGTATCGCCGCGATTGGTAGAGCGATAACAATGATTCTAGCCCTAGATCTCCTCTGTAACTCAAAACATGCAACCTGTAGAATTTTTTAAACGTCGCCTATGGAGATTTTTGAGGGTAAAATTTTGTCACCATTCCACGAGCAGGCGCAATTTTGAAGCGTGACATGTTGGGTATCAGCTTACTCGGCGTAACATTATCTTTCACAATATAAAAAAAAAT
Source organism: Lithobates clamitans (assembly GCA_037952925.1). NCBI lineage: Eukaryota > Metazoa > Chordata > Amphibia > Anura > Ranidae > Lithobates > Lithobates clamitans. Next base: position 6,605,415 of record JBBGZY010000187.1, read on the forward strand.
TGGGCTAACTTTACTGTTGTCTTATTTTTTTAATTAAAAAAGTGTATTTTTTCCAAAAAAAGTGCGCAAATACGGTGAGACAATGTATTGCAACGACCGCCATGTTATTCTCTAGGGTGTAAGGAAAAAAATGTATGTTTAGGGGCTCTAAGTAATTTTTCTAGCAAAAAAAAAACTGTTTTTAACTTGTAAACACCGAATCTCAGAAAGAGGCTCGGTCCTTAAGTGGTTAACCAGTATAGACACTTATTTTTAATCAGGGCTTTTTTTCTAAAACAATAGGTGCTGGAACTCAATCACGACCCCCCAAAACCCCTCCACCCACACACACCCTCCAAATCACATCAAACAGTGGGTGTGGTCAGTCAAATTTCACGAACAGTAGGAGGGTCTTAAAGGGGCATTAAATACCAGGATTGCATTACATATAGAGTGCAAAGTTCAGGGGGGTTACACACAGAGTGCAGCAGAGCTGTCACTTTTAAACACAGAAACCGGACTTATGTGTTTACAAGTGATTTTGGTGAGCAGGCCCCCTCCAAGTCTTAGCCAGAGGTGGTGGAAGTTCCACCTGAAAAAAAGCCCTGTTTTTAATGTTTTACATAGCTATACCTGCAAAAGGGGCCAGCCTGAAGTGTTCTAGTAAGACTTAATTTTCTGACTAACCACTTAACCACTTCAGCCCCGGAAGGATTTACCCCCTTCCTGACCAGAGTGTTTTTTGCGATTCCGCACTGCGTCGCTTTAACTAACAATTGCGCGGCTCTGCGACGTGGCTCCCAAACAAAATTGACGTCCCTTTTTTCCCACAAATAAAGCTTTCTTTTGGTGGTATTTGATCGCCTCTGCGATTTTTATTTTTTGCGCTATAAGCAAAATAAGAGCGACAATTTTGAAAAAAACGCATTATTTTTTACATTTTGCTATAATAAATATCTCCCCAAAAAATATAAAAAAACATTTTTTTCTTCAGTTTAGGCCGATACGTATTCTTCTACATATTTTTGGTAAAAAAAAATCGCAATAAGCGTTTATTAATTGGTTTGCGCAAACGTTATAGTGTTTACTAAATAGGGGATAGTTTTATGGCATTTTTATTAATAATTTTTTTTTTTACTAGTAATGGCGGCGATCAGCGATTTTTATTGTGACTGCGACGTTATGGCGGACATGTCGGACATTTTTGACACATTTTTGGGACCATTGTCATTTATACAGCGATCAGTGCGATTAAAAATGCACTGATTACTGTGTAAATGACACTGGCAGTGAAGGGGTTAACCACTAGGGGGCGGGGAGGAGTTAAGTGTGTCCTAGGGAGTGATTACTAACTGTAGGGGGATGGGCTGTGTGGGTGACGTCACTGATCTCTTCTCCGATGACAGGGAGCAGAGATCGAGTGACACTTGTCACTAGGCAGAACGGGGAGATGCTGTTTACAACGGCATCTCCCCGTTCGTCCTCTCCGTGAGGCGATCACGGGTATCCCTGCGGCGATCGAGTCCGCGGGACCCACAACCCGACTCACGGAGCTCCCGGCTGCCGCCGGCGCGCACGCAATGGCACGGCGGGGAATTCAAATGGACGTACAGGTATGCCCATTTGCCCAGCCGTGCCATTCTGCCGACGTACATCGGCGTGCCGTACATATACTGTCGCAAGGTGGCTCTATTGCGCGAAATGACGTACCTGTACATGATTTTGTTCAATAGCCACTGGGTGGCACACGTGTGCTGCCAGAGCCGCGATCGCGCACTGATTGGCCACAGGGGGATCACTCCCCACAGAGACAGAACGGCGGTCTGCCGATGTAAACAAGCAGAACACCGTGCTGGATATTGATCCATGTTCCTGATAATCAGGAACAGGGATCACAGTGTCCATTCAGTGAGCCTATCCCCCCCTCACAGTAAGAATTACAATTAGGGAATACACTTAACCCTTTGATCGCCCCTGATGTTAACCCCTTCACTGCCAGTGTCATTGCATATTTTTAGCACTGATCACTATAATAATGTCACTGGTTCCCAAAATAGTGTCAAAAGTGTAAGCTAGGTGTCCGCTCTGTCCGCCGCAATGTTGCAGTCTTGCTAAATATCGCTGATCACCGCCATTACAAGTAAAAAAATAAAAATAAATAATACAAATGCCATAAATCTATCCCCAATTTTGTAGACGCTATAACTTTTGCGCAAACCAATCAATATACGCTTATTGGTATTTTTTGCCAAAAAATATGTCGCAGAATACATATTGGCCTAGATTGTTGAAGACATTTTTTTTTTTTTTTTGAATGCTTTATAGCATAAAATAAAAAATATTGTTTTTTGTTTTTTTAAATTGTCGTTCTTTTTTTGTTTATATCGTAAAAATAAAAAAATGCAGAGATGATCGAATACCACCAAAAGAAAGCTCTATTTGTGGAGGAAAAAAAGGACATCAAATTTATTTAGGTACAGCGTCGCACGACCGCGCAATTATCAGTTAAAAATAGCGCAGTGCCGTATCGCAAGAAATGGCCTGCCCATTAAAGTGGTTGTACACCCTGTACTTGTACAACCACTTTTACTTACAGGTAAGCCTATATTAAGGCTTCCCTGTAGGTGCTTGAAATATCTCCTAAACCTCCATGGTTTAGGAGATATTTACTAAAAAGACGAGTGCCGATGACTTTAGCGCATGCGCCCTTTAGAAAGGGCACATCGAGCCGTTTCTAATAGGGGTCATGCCGTGATTGGCGGCTCCCGCGTGCATGTGCGAGAGTGACATCACGCTACTCCGCCCAGTCACAGAGCCGGAGTTTGCGGCCCTGGAAGGAAGAGGGGCGAAGATGGACGCTCCCTGCTCGTGGGGACAACGGCGACATCGCGGGCTTCAGTGTCAGATAAGTGACACATAATGGGCTACTATGTGATGCATAGCAGGGAAATAAAGAGGAAGTAAAACCCACCAGGGTTTACTTCCTCTTTAAGGGGGTAAATCTTCTGCAGCTGAAGTGGCAATGTTTTTTGTGGCTTTGATATTTAAGAAGTATGTAGGTTCTACAACGTCCTGTAATAAAGACCAATCACTGCTGCTCTCTCTCCTTGTGCAGTGTGACTGGTCTTGTCTCCGCCCCCTCCCGTAGTTTTCTGCAGGCAGCCTGTAGTGGGTGGGGATACTGGGTCCCTCCCACAGCTCTGTTTTCTGTGGGGGTAAGGTAGGGACATAGCTAATTTATTTTTAAAACAGAATTGCGTTTCTGATGTCATCAAAATACATGAAACTTTGGATTTATTCGTAGCAATCGGAAACCAATGAATTTAAACTGAAACGTTATATAAAAGCGCTTTAAGCATAAACAAATGTTCTTTTCTATAATTTATTATTGTTAATGCAGTTTAATGGAATAAATCTTTAATAAGACATCTTTTTAGTAGTGATAAATATTTATTTTGCTGTAAGATTAAGACGTGCGCGTCTAGACAGTTTATACATAACAAAGGATCACATTGCCAGTTAATCCATAGGAGATATAATAGGAGGGACATGCGGCTTGCTTGTTTCCTGACATTAAATTGATGTAAAAGAAGATCTTACAAGAGCACAATACACTTCACTGAAGGAATAACAATGTCTTTTGTGGCTCTGATATTCAATAACTCTGTAGGGTCTACATGGTAGCTTTTAGAGAAGAAAATTCATAGCTTGTATCCGCAGTCAATTCAGACTTGTTCTGCAATTATGATCTGTTTATTGTGCGCTATCTGTAACACTACATATTTATATCCGGGCTCCTGCAATCAAATACCTCCTCATTTCCATGCAGCTTCTTTTGATCAGCCTGTATCCAGCAGGTATTGTAGCACAAAGCTCACAGCAAGTAAAAAAGATCTATTTATCTCTGCTATTAAATGTAGATTGTTGTAATAAAAGGAAAATAAAGGAAACTTTGGAATTATGTATAATGTAAAGGAAACGTGTTCCTCAGAGGCAATCTTCTGCCTTCTATTTCTCTCTTTCTCTGATCAGCTTACAACTAACAATGTTTTTGAAAATATGATTTATTTATTTTTTTCTTATTGACATTTTTAGCCTGGGATTAGAGCTGCGGGATAGACTTAAAGTATCACTGAGCTCTTCAAGCTTTGGTTTATAAAATAAAAATTCTATTCAAATACGTCTTCTTAAAGCGGTAGTAAACCGCTAAGTGTGTGTTATTTTTTTTTTTTTTGCAACTCGCATGGTAAAGCCATAATGTGCTAATATCACATACTAGCACATTATGTGAAACTTACCTGAAAACAAAGCTCTCCAGCGCTGCGCTGTCACCACTGAGAGGTCTTCATTCTTCACACGGTCTTCCTTCCAGGTTCGCGGGCTCCTTGCAAACTGCAAAGTAAAGCTATAATGTGCTAGTATTGCATACTGGAACATTATGTGAAACTCATCTGAAAATGAAGCCCTCCAGAGCTGTCACCGCTGAGAGGGCTTCCATCTTCACCCGGTCTTCCTTCCGGGTTTGTGGACTCTGGCTGATTCAGTGGCCGGAGCCGCGATGATGTGCCGCCGCTTACGGCACAGGACTCTGAAGGAATGGCCCGGGTGGCCGTTCCTTCTGAGCGTGGGCCCGTGACGTCATCGGCTACATGTACAGTGAATATCTCCTAAACGGTGCAGGTTTAGGGGATATTTACAATACCTATAGGTAAGTCTTATTATAGACTTACTTATAGGTAAAAGTCAGAGATGGGAGTTTACTCTCACTTTTAACTCAAAAAGTACCTTCTTTTACTCTCAGCCTTTTCCAAACTTCCATATTCCTTGTCCCTTATTAGAGGGTGGCTACGTTTATTCTCCATGGTCCCACTGTATGTAGGACAGTAACTACCCTTTCTCGTTTGCCCCCATAGGTGTGCACAGCCTATTGCATTAGGGTGTGCACCCCAAAGCTCAAACACACGTGTGTGTGTGTGTGTGTGTGTGTGTGTGTGTGTGTGTGTGTGTGTGTATATATATATATATATATATATATATATATATATATATATATATATATATATATATATATAATCTATCTAACTATCACACACTCTTATAAATAAATGTAAACCTTATAAAATTTATTAACATGGATGGTGTCAGTAGAGCAGTGAACAGTGTCAGGCACCTTTCACACGGGCGCCTCTGCACAACAGAATCCGCTTGCTCAGCAGGGGATCACTCCGCACAGCGGAGCAGACATGGACACGGTCCTGCTCTCCTCTATAGGGAAAATCGGACCATCGTTTTTAATTTTTCCATCCGATCCGAGACGATCCCATCCGCTGGACAGATAGAAAATAGGACCATCATCTGTCTGTTTTTGGCAGACAGGATCGGATCGAATGGCAGCAGGTGTCAGCAGACATGTCTCTGCTGACATCAGCCGCTCCATAGAGGAGACTGCAGGGTCCAATCAGGTCCACCTGAAAAACTGACAGACGGACCTGATCGGACAGTCCATGTGAAAGGGCCCAAAGTCAGTAGAGCGGTGGATGTGTAAGTAGGGCAGAGGTTGGTGCCTGTCAGTAGAGCAGTGGATGGTGTCAGTAGGCAGAGGGTATAATTTTTTTTTACAATTTTTTTAAAAATTTTTTTACAATATTACTTTTTTCTTTCTTTTTAGGAGCCCCGTTGGGGGCTTTAGTAAAAAATCGGGGGTCTAAACAGACCCCTGATGACTCACTTTTGAGACAGAGAAAGGGACTGAGGACAGAGATTCCCCAGTCCTTTGTCTGCAGCCTCAGCTGCACTGGACAGTGAATGAATGGGGAAGTGCTCTGTGCTGAGCGGCTTCCTGTTCATTCACAAACTGAAGCATAGCAACTGTTTACTATGCTTCAGTTATGAATGAACACAGGGGCGATCAGTACTGATCACTCACTGTGTTCTTTTAGAAAAGGAAGAGGCCAGTACATTACATATTTACTGGCCCCTTCCCCTGCTCTCCATCTTGAAACGTCCTCTGCAGCAGCTGGTGGGAGAGCCGAGGAGGGATTTGTAGTGTGCATAGAGCTAACTTAGACTGCTTGTTCCAAGCAAACCGAAATGAGAGGGGAAAAAAAGGTCCAGGAGCTAGCAAAGGACTTTATAAAGAGGCAGAAAAGCACAGTAAGAAACAATTTAATGGAAAATAGATTACACAGCCATTAAGTAGTGAATATGTATGGATTACTTTTAGAGAATAAGGATTTTTTTTGCATCACTTTAAAGGGGAGAATGAAGTGTTGAAGCTAAACCCAAAACAGGCAAGCGGAGGTTAAGAGACTTGTCACCAGAATTAGCTGTAGACTCCCTGCAGCTGATATTTACCCCATTCTATGCTTTTTTCTGCATTGTGTCTCTCTGTGGAGTTAGTCACCTTGGTAGGGGGGCAGCGTTTTGTTTTCTGATGTCATTGCTGCCCCCCTACTGACTGCTGATCTGATTATTGATGGGGTAATGATCCAGCAGCAGCAGCAAAGGTTGCAAAAGCACAGATTCACAGAATAAATGCAGGAGGAGCAGGGAGATGCCTGCACCATGGGTCCTCAGGTACAGCTTGCTCTCTGGCAAAGAGAACAATGAGTAGCACAGAAACTATGACTCCATCAAATCTCACTCCAAGCCTCCTGATATTAGCAAGAAGGGGCACCAGTGCCCTAAAGCAGAGGTCTACAAACTTGATAAACACAGGGCCAGATTACTGTCCTTCAGACCTTAGTTGGGCCGGGCTGTGGTCAATGAGAGCAGAAAATGCCCCATCAGCAGTGGAAGTAGACAATGGGGGTTATTTACGAAAGGCAAATCCACGTTGCACTACAAGTGCAAAGTGCACTTGAAATTGCACTGAAAGTGCACTTGGAAGTGCAGTCGCTGTAAATCTGAGGGGTAGATCTGAAATGAGGGGAAACTCTGCTGATTTTATCATCCAATCATGTGCAAGCTAAAATGCTGTTTTTTTATTTTCCTTAAATGTCCCCCTCGGATCTACAGCGACTGCACTTCCAAGTGCACTTTCAGTGCAATTTCAAGTGCACTTTGCACTTGTAGTTTGCACTTGTAGTGCAAAGTGGATTTGCCTTTAGTAAACAACCCCCAATGTCTCAGAGTGCACTTTTTTTTCTTAGAAGGAATTCAAGACCAAAGTTAACATTTCATGGTAACCATATTTAACCATTCTCCATTCTATTGGCAGAATGTAGATATGCTTTAAGCCCATAGTGCTGCCTCCCAGCGGCCTGTTAAAGTACAACTATAGGCAAAACTTTTTTTTTTTTAGTTTAAAATAATGTAGATACAGATTAGAACGCTTGCCAGTTTTTATTGTTGTCTATGCCTCAATTTCACCATCTCTATTTGTCCTATTTACCATTATCAATGATAGTGAACGTAAAATAAGTTCCCAAATTTAGGGTTTTCCTCAGAAAAGTAATAGAGGTGAAATCTTCCAACGGGGACACTAGTTCTGGTGACCTTGGGGTCCCCAAGCGATTCCCTTAATTTGCAGGGATTACCTCTCACTTCCTGTTTTGACTATGGGACAGGAAGTGAACTTAAATCTCACCAATGGGACACAAATGGCAAAAAAAACCTACCCTATCCAAAAAGAAATAATAGTTTTGCCTATAATTCTAATTTAAGATGCTTTAATTATTATTTATTTATGGTACTTATATAGCGCCGTCAATTTACACAGTGCTTTACATTTATGACTGGGATACGGCACAGCTTCTCTATCATGTGACCGTTGTGATTGGCTCTCACAGTGGTTATATGATTGGGCGCCTATTGGGCTGGCTCACGATCAAAGGTCTTGATCAAGAGCTGTCAATGTACTGGGAGCTCATAGTGAGCAGGTCTCAGCACACAACCTCAGGCTGCCATGGACACATACATGCTGCAGATGGACGGTAAAGCCCACTTTTCTTGGTGCTGCATGTATGCGTAATGTGGTTGGCAAAAGGTTAAGAGCATCACGAAAGCCCCGTACACATGGGCAGAATGACGGGAGACATTTATCAGTAAAAAAAAATACCGGCCGACATTCTGCCTGTGTGCATGTTGGTCTGTCCGACAGAAGCCGGCCGTTCGGCCAGCTTCTGTCGGACATGCATGCTGGAAAACCATCAGCCGACCGACTCCTGATCAGAGCTCTCAGCCAATGGCAGAGAGCGCTGATCGGAGTGTTCTGGGTGGGGGGGCCGTCCCCCTGTCAGAACACAACAGCTCAGCAGGGGAGATCGCTGGACTAACCTCGCATGGTTAGTACAGCAGCTCCCGACCGGAGCTGTCAGGTTTTTTTTTTCGTACGACCCGTGAAAAAAAACTGTAGTGTGTATCCGGTTTAAACACAACCTCTCTGGTGAAGAACACAGTGTAATCTCCTGTAATTGATGTTTTCTTAGTGGTCCTTATCAGCTGACAGTATGCTTTTTTTTATTTGTAGGGATCTTGATAAGATTGATGACCTAATGCAGGACATTCATGAGCAGCAAGATGTTGCACAAGAGATTTCCGATGCCATTTCTCGACCAGTTGGTATCAGTGAAGACTTTGATGAGGTAAATGGCAAACGTCATAACTAAATTACAGTATATTGTTATATTTGTTGTACGAGCATATTAACTTATAATGATATTTTGGCTGTTGTCGAGTATTTCATTGTATGTCTATTAACCTTTCAGGATGAGTTATTGGCAGAATTAGAAGAGCTGGAACAGGAGGATCTCAACAGACATATGGCCAGTGTCACGTTGCCTAGTGTACCATCCCACAAACTTCCTGCCCGCCCAGGTATACAGCTTTCTGAATGTCTTGTATTAGTCAAGTAATCTATACCTTAGTGGGCACCAGACAGTGCTTCGTGAGCCCCATATGACTCCATACATTATAATATAGCTTTGAACAATCTTTCCAATGAATTCTAAACTAAAAAAAAAAAACTGATTTAGGAGAACTTTCTGCATTCTACATTTCTGATGAACCAGAAACCAGTCAAGAGCTCTCCAACTGCATACAGTTCAACAGCTTATTATTTATACGTTTTGGAGCAACATAGTGTTGCTTGCCATAATTTAAATTATTTACAGACAAGACATAGAGCAGACAGATAGAAAAACGTTTGTCTCTACAGCCTACGTGGTCATCCCACCCACAATAGTATAATAATGCCAGTGGACAGAGAAAACCAAAATCTTCTCGTGTCTGCTGAGGACTCCAGCTGTGAGATTTCGGCACCTAAGCTCCCAGATGCATGCATTCCCAATGGTCACTATAAAAAAGTCTTCAGCTACAGTGCCTTGAAAAAGTATTCATACCCCTTGACATTTTCCAAATTTTGTCATGTAACAACCAAAAATGTAAATTTATTTTATTGGGATTTTATGTGATAGACCAACACAAAGTGGCACATAATTGTGAAGTGGAAGGAAAATGATAAATGGTGTCTGCCTGAGCCTGACATTGCACGTGCGATTTACTGAGTGCGGGTGCAATGCTTTGCAGTGTCAGAAAAAAATAATGAATGCACATTTTTTTCCTGCAAAAAATATGTGTATTTTTAAATTTTTTTCCTAAAGGTGAACTTGGCCTTTTAAGTCAACTCATTTCATTCAAAAGTCCTTGCAAATTTTATCCAGACCTACTACTTGAGAGGATTTCCAGACATATTAAACAGGGTTCTTTTATTGGTTATGAAATATTTATTTATTTTCAGATTTGAAAGTATATTTAAATTTACATTATACTGTATGTTCAGCCAATAGGAGATGTATATACAGTATCTCACAAAAGTGAGTACACCCCTAAGTGAAAATATCCAAATTGGGCCCAATTAGCCATTTTCCCTCCCCAGTGTCATGTGACTCGTTAGTGTTACAAGGTCTCAGGTGTGAATGGGGAGCAGGTGTGTTAAATTTGGTGTTATCGTTCTCACTCTTTCATACTGGTCACTGGAAGTTCAACATGGCACCTCATGGCAAAGAACTCTCTGAGGATCAAAAAAAAAAGAATTGTTGCTCTACATAAAGATGGCCTAGGCTATAAGAAGATTGGCAAGACCCTGAAACTGAGCTGCAGCACGGCGTCCAAGACCATACAGCGGTTTAACAGGACAGGTTCCACTCAGAACAGGCCTCACTCTGGTCGACCAAAGAAGTTGAGTGCACGTGATCAGCATCATATCCAGAGGTTGTCTTTGGGAAATAGACGTATGAGTGCTGCCAGCATTGCTGCAGAGGTTGAAGGGGTGGGGGGTCAGCCTGTCAGTGCTCAGACCATACGCCGCACACTGCATCAAATTGGTCTGCGTGGCTGTCGTCCCAGAAGGAAGCTTTTTTAAAGATAACGCACAAGAAAAATAAAATATTTACAAAAATGTGAGGGGTGTACTTGCACGTGTGTGTGTGTGTGTGTGTATGTATATGTGTATGTGTATATATATATATATATATATATATATATATATATATATATATATATATATATATATATATATATATATATATATATATATATATAAATGTCTTTGTTTGAGCCTGGGTTCACACTGCTGCAGTGTGAGACACTGCATGAAATTTGCACAGGAATCGCAGCACATTCCTGTGCAAATTACATGCAGTGTCTCTGGGGTGCGATTTGAGCCATTAATTTTCATGACTCAAATCGCACTGCATTCGCACCAAACTGGTGCAGGACCCTTTTTTTTGTCTGCACGAGATCGCGCTGTGTTTTGAAAACCGATTGCGGGGTGTCGTTAACTTAACATACACCCTGCAATCGGTTTGCATGAACGGGTTGCAATTTAGACGTGGTACCGAATCTGCAGCGAATTTGCGGTGAATTCGCACTGCATCTAGTGTGAACCCAGGCTCACGCAAATCACAAATGATGCATTTTATCAACACTCAGCCTGGGTTCAAACTAGATGTCACGCAAATTCGCCACCGCATCTGAATCGCAACCCGTCCATGCGAACCAATTGCAGAGTGTATGTTAACGACACCCCGCAATCAGTTAGCAAAACGCAGCGCGATTTGCATAATCGGATCGCATGGGTGTGCACAAATCTGGTGCGGACAAAAAAGGGTCCTGCACCAGATTGGTGCGAACGCGGTGCGATTTGAGCCATACAAATCCATGGCTTAAAGCGCACCCCAGAGACACCGCATGTAATTCACACAGGAATGTGTCTGGCACCGCAGCAGTGTGAACCCAGGCTTAATCTGCCCAAGAGGCTCTAAATTCATCTTTCAATTACACAGCTCAGGTTCCTCATTACTTAACCTTGTTTTGCTTTTCTACAGCCTCATCACGGAAGAAGGTGGAGGATGAGGATGACATGAAGATGTTGGCTGCCTGGGCTACTTAATTTGGAACTTTTTCTACTCTCTGTAGAGATTTGTAAATTCTGATTATCATTATATATACAGACCAAGGATCATGAATGTGTGCTTCATTAACTGCAGTGCTACAATTACTGGAACTCGACAAGCTGAACACTATCACCCATTTAAAATGGCAAATACGAGTGGGAATCAATACATTAAAGTGACATTGTATCTTGTGTACCTTTGCTGGGCCCTCCAGGTCTCCAATGTGGTCACACTGATCAGCTACACTCACCCAACTGAGAATCAATTGACCAATACTTGTCAAATTGTATAAGCTGTGGGAATGTGCTAATTTATTTAAAGCTGAACTGTGGGGTAAGCAGATATTGTCTAATTACAAGAGGCATGTGTACTCTTACTTGACTTTTGGGGTGATGTGAGTATTTCTTCCAGATCTTTGCAGTAATCCATTGTGAAACGTCCCTTCTGTGCAGGAACTTCCTGTAATAAAGACCGCTCACTTCTGTTTCCTTTCCTTGTGTACAGTGACTGGTCTGGTCTCCGCCCCTTCCTGTAGTTTTCTTCAGGGAGTCTGTAGTGGGTGGGGATTTTGGGTCCCTCCCACAGTTGATGATGATGTCACCACAATGTTTACAAGGCAATAACTGTATGCAAAATCATTTGATCCACATAAAAAGGCTTTATAATTTTTGTGGTTAATGAGGAATTTATTTAGATGAAAATTTTGTACCAAGAGTTCAGTTTAAAAACATTACCTGAGACTGGTCCTAAGAAGATATGGCGAATACTAATGCAAGAAGCATTGACTTTTGGTGTATCAGAGCCTTTAAAATGTTTTTTTAAAACAATTATCTGAGCAAAGTAAAACAAAAAAAAAATCATTTTTAAAAAATGTTGCATAGACTTACACCATAATAAGACACAAGAGAAATATGCAAAGTGCAGTAACCCATAACTACCAATTTTTTTAATCTAACTGCTCTAAATTGATGTAGACTGACATTTGTTTGGTTATAATAAGTTACAGCACATCACTATTTGCACTGCCTTACTAAATAGCCGATTGTCACCTGTTTACAGTATATTGTAGTATTTGTATATAATTAGAATAACCAGTATAGTTTTCAGTGTTCCAGGTAACAGGATATGGTGCAAGCTGCTTCTCCATATGGCCCCTATAGTATGATAACGATCACTACACATTCCAGTTTTGTGCTGTTCTTTTTTTCATCATTGAGAATGCCAGTGTACCAGCTCTTGGCTGAACTAACAGCTTTTCTCCATACCAAAAGCTTGTGCACTAAAATACCCCAATACAGAAGAAAACATATTACTGGGGTGTGCTGAAGTGACCACTGTTCACACCCCTTTTTATATAGATTCATATATTTATATTTTTTGACAGTAAAGCATCCCTTACTCATTTCTAGTAAACTTTCTTTAAACAACAAATCAAAATCATTTAATATAATATAAAGTTCTGCGTTAACCCCAAACAACTATTAAAAAAAGACCCAAGCTGCTGTATTAACATCATAAGGATATTGAAAAAAATGAAGAAATCCGTATCTGCAGTGCCATTATTCTAATAATCTTTTACCATAAAATTCAAAATGAGCGTATATAAAGTGATACCTACTGTATAAACAACAACAAGAATATTTTGTGTGTGTATGTGTGTGTATATATATATATATATATATATATATATATATATATATATATATATAGACACAGTGTTTCAAATAATCTAAAAATAGACTGGATTGTCACACTAAACAGCGCTAATGTTGAGCTATAATACAATAAACATGTGGCCAACCACACATGCATAGGGAAATCCTTTATAGGAAAGTCCTTTAAAAGAGAGTCCCTTGAAAAGATAAGTGGTGTAGAGTTCAGGGTGTAATTTAAAAAAGTTCATCAGATGATCATGAAAAGAGTTTCTTAGCGTGCACCTTCCACCGATCACTCAGGATTCCACCCAGTGTAGACACACTCCCCCTAGGGGGTTAAACTCACCAGAATTGGAAAATAATAAAGCATTCAGAATAATCCAAGCCAGCAACTATTGTTGACACCACTCATGAGGAATCACGGATGTTCAGGGCTCATAATAGATATGGGAGTTACAGAGCTGAGGGTCCCTCAGGCCTATGGCCTGCTATAAAGTACTGGTGCTGCAGATATAAATCTAAATGATCTACAAACACAAGCGCAAACAATTGTGTATATGTCATATCAAGTAATTCATTTTACATAATATTTTATGATAATTCAAGGAGGAAATGTTGGACAAAGTTTGTTGTGTTGGAATAAATGATAAACAGTTGTTCTATAGATCACAGGGGGAGGCAGATGAACACTTATGCAGCGTACACACGAGCGGACTTTTCGACCGGGCTGGTCAGACGGACCGAGTCCGGCGGACAATCCGATCGTGTGTGGGCTTCATCGGATCTTCAGCGGACTTTTCCAGTCGAAAATCTGACGGACTCTAGATTTGAAACATGCTTCAAATCTTTCCGAGGGACTCGAGTCCGGTCGAAAAATCCGCTCGTCTGTATTGACGAAAACCCACACTAGGGCAGCTATTGGCTACTGGCTATGAAATTCCTTATTTTTGTCCGGTGTACGTCATCACGTACAAATCCGTCGGACTTTGGTGTGATCGTGAGTAGGCAAGTCCGTTTGTTCAGAAAGTCCGTCAAACGTCCGGGATGGCCGTCGGACTTTTGTTGCTGAAAAGTCCGCTCATGTGTACGCGGCCTTATTGGTAACCATGGGTAAGTGCGCACTCTTCATTCTTTGGAGCAAAATAATCCTAAAAGTTCTTTAATTATGGATAAAGCTGTGAATGTGACATTTCACCAAGCATTCCGGGTGATTGCACATTTTTGCACATTGCACACGCACATTAAGGATCATATTTTTTTTTAATGGACTGCCTAATAACGCACCAAATAAGTAAGCAACCACTACTTTGTGTAATACAGCACACCACAATGAAGGATACTGCTTTACCATGAGTTGTGATTTCACTGCACATTGTCAAGGTGTTATGGAAAACCATTCAGAATGAATAGAACTGCATTGTGTCAACGCATGTTCAAGTGTGTTGTGGTAACTCAGCACAAGGGTGTGAGCGGGGCCTCGAAGCAGGGAATCTTCTGGTGCAGGGATGTCAAACTCAGTTTCATTAATGGCTGCATCAGCATTATGGTTGCCCTCAAAGGGCCAGATGTATCTGTAAGACTAGAAGTCCCCCCCCCTTACATCAGATGTCAAGAGTCCCCCCACCATAAGAAGTCAAGTGTCCCCAATGCTTCCTTGCATTACAGTAAGGCCTCATGTACACTGCTGCTGGTAAACGGACGTTTAGGAGAAGTTGGGCATTTTTTTCAGCTGCCCTTGAACTCTCCTCTGTTATCTTATCAATACAAGTACACAGGGTCGTTTATAGTTGTTTCTAGGCAGTTGAGTTTAGAAGACTTTTTTGGGTTCAGACGGATGTTCAGAGGCATTTGAAACGCCAAATGCCTGTAACAGCTTGTAAACGTGGTAACTCACGTTTAACAGCGTTTCCGTTTACAGACAGTTTTCATTTAAAAAATAAATAAATAAATCTTTTTTTTTTTTTACAAACGCTTCTGGATGCAAATGCGGCATGTAAACGGGGTTAAACAACTGTTTTTAGACGCCGGTATATAGCAGTCAAGTTAAATCATTCAGGAGAGGTTGAACAACGTCCCGTGTACATGAAGCCTTACTTTGGGCTGCTCCTGGGAAGAAACTGTGGGCGGAGCTAGGAAGCAGGAAGTGCCAGGTCTGGAGGAGCCCTCCTCTGGATGCATTAAGGTGAAAAAAACACGAGAGTTTACAACCCTTTAAGCACAATCAGGGTCGCTGAATTTGAACTGGTATCAGTGACTTGCTGTACAGCAGACTCAGAGAGCTGGAAGCAGTACAAGAAGACAGTCCATTGTGCTGATAGGAGAAAAGAATAGAGTGACAGGGCCCATCAAAGTACTGCTTCTCCTTTCACTGTCCAGTCACAGGCTGGGAGAGGGACAAGACCTAGAAGTGTTACCCAGCTGCAGCAAATTTAAATAAATAGGGCTCTTCCCCACCAAACAGGACTGTGCTATATGGCAGAGCTGTTTTTCCTTTCATGTATTTCATGTGTATTCAGTTGTTGGCTTGACCTTTATCTTTAATGGGAAAATGTATATTTTCACCATGAACATGTTTTTACTTATTTCAGTGTTTGATTGTTGATGTGACTTTGCCATCTTTACAAGATTTCTCTTTCGTTTCTACTAAGCCCATCAACCCTTATGTAATGAAGGGCAGACATATTGTAAATAAAGCCTAGCTGACAGCCCCGGCTGCCTCCATAGACACAGTGCAGTAAATGAGCATTGTCACCCTAGGACAGGAAAGGGGAGATTTACTAAAATTGGTACACACAGAATGTGGTTCAGCTGTGCATAGTAACCAATCGGCTTCTACCTTCCACTTGTTCAATTAAAGTTGTAGTAAACTTTCCATTATGACTTTTCACTATGTCTTTCAAATTACACTAACCATTGCCATTCAGGAGAAAATGCCCAATGTTCCCTTTAATGACGTCACCGGCATGTGCGCTTTTTTGCCCCGATACGGCATGCTCGTTATACCGTCAGTCCATTAACTGCTTGCCGATCAGCGCACGCCAATGTACGTCAGCAGAATGGTGCTGGTAGGCAAAAGGGCGTACAGGTACGTCCCCTTTAAGAAGTGGTGTTGCAGGCGCGCGCCCGCCGTGGTCTCCGTGACCGCAGGTCCTGCGGACTCTATGTCCGCCGGGTGCCCGCGATCGTGTCACAGAGAGGTAGAATCGGGAGATGCTTTTGTAAACAAAGCATTTCACCGTTCTGCCTAGTGACAGGACAGAGATCAATGCTCTCTGTCATCGAGAGCAGTGATCACTGTCCTGTGTGTTAAAGCCCCTCCCCCTAACAGTTAGAATCACTCCCTAGGACACACTTAACCCCTTCACTGCCAGTGTCATTTACACAGTAATCAGTGCATTTTTTTAGCACTGATCGCTGTATAAATGTCAATGATCCCAAAATAGTGTAAAAAATGTCTGATGTGTCTGCCATAATGTCGCAGTCCCGATAATGTCGCCATTACTAATAAAAAAATTTAAAATGCCATAAACTATACTCTATTTTGTAGATGCTATAATTTTTGCGCAAACCAATCAATATACGCTTATTGCGATTTTTTTTTTTTTTTTTTTTTTTTTACCAAAAATATGAAGAAGAATACATATCGGCCTAAACTGAGGAAAAAAATAGTTTTTTCTATATATTTTGGGGGGATATTTATTAGAGCAAAAAGTAAAAAATATTGCGTTTTTTTCAAAATTGACGCTTTTCTTTTTGTTTATAGCGCAAAAAATAAAAACCGCAGAGGCGATCGAATACCACCAAAAGAAAGCTCTATTTGTGGGAAAAAAAAGGACGTCAGTTTTGTTTGGGTACAGCGTCGCATGATTGCCCAATTGTCAGTTAAAGCGACGCAGTGCCGAATCGCAAAAAGTGCTCTGGTCAGGAAGGGGGTAAAATCTTCCGGGGCTGAAGTGCTTAAAGGGAGATGCCGTGCCTCTGTCATCACCGCTCTGCAGCATTGCAATCCCGCAAAAGTACAGGCCCATTCACAACAAGTAATACGCATGCGTGGGATTACGGCCCACAACAGAATGAAAGGGCAGAAGTAATATGCACTTTGAAAGGGATGACAACAGTTTACATGGCACCGGCTTGCGACCAGGACACATGAAAAGGAAAATAAGTGGCAAAACAAGTAAGGCATCACAAATAAGGAGTAGTAAGCTGCAATATATTACATTTTTGGTTTTGGGTTTGCAATGTATAAAGAATGCATTGCAGAGCTGGAAGCAAAGCCTGATTATGGAATGAACATATTTGGCGGCCCATGTGTACATCTCTTTATAAATTCGATTAGAATTTAAAAACATTAACTCACATTGATAAGGTCGTTTCCAGTTAGATGATCTTTTTTTATATGTAAATTTTGAATATACTGAAAAGATTGTCCATATTTATTCAAAGGGATTATACAAAGGGTTAGTAATGAGGAACACCTACAGCCATACTTGATATGTAAAATTTATATTTGGCAGCATGTATAAATAATGTAAATTACTCCAGTTCAGAAAATACAAAACTGTACATACAGTATATCATACACTGCAGTTGTATTGTGTAATACCTTCACTCTTTATTGCTTAGGGTGTGAAATAAAATACTATGGTGTTTATGATTTATAGAAACTGCTTGGAAAGTAGTCATTTGGGTTTTCTGAATTCAGTAATAATGTGGTATGTCAATCTGACCCATTCCTCAGTGCTGTGTGGAAATGTTCAAAGTTCTGGTATCTGGAGTGATTTATGGACCCTGGAGCAAAGCCTAATAGTGCCATCGTGTGATAGTGACTAGTCGAGTCTTGGATGGGAAAATAAAATATGAATCAGATTTTGTGCTGTGGGCAAGACTCCCATTTTCTTTGCTCGGGCTTTAACCACTTGAACACCAGGGCTTTTCTTACACTTTTTGTTCTGTATTTTTTTGCTAGAAAATTACTTAAAACCCCTCAACACTATATATGATTTAAAGCAAAGGCCCTAGAGAATAAAATGTTGAGTGTTATGTCACACGGCATTTCCGCAGCAATTTTTCAAACGCAATTGTTTGTGAAAAAATACACTAACACAATAGAATACCCTATTGTTTGGTAAAATATAAATGATGTTACACTGAGTAAACAGATTTCAAATATGTCACACTTTAAAATTGCACACACCTGTGCAACAGCAACAAAATATGTACATTTTATTATCCATAGGTTTAAAAGCCTTTATTGGTTACAACCTTTAGATTTACACAGGAGGATTGTTGTTTAAATTATTTCTCTAGATCTGATGTTTGCAGTGATGCCTCACATGTCTGGTGCAATCCCTGTTTACGTATGCGTGCCGGTCCGACGCATGCATTCTCCCATTCTCCTTTGCGTGGAGGGTGGGGGCACTTTAAAAAAAAAGTTATACTTTTTTTTTTTTTACACTGTCCCTTTAATTTTTTATTTTTTTTGGATCACTTTTATTGTTATCACAGGAAATATAAATATCCCCAGAGATAGCAATAGGCAGTGACGGGCACTCTTTACTAACAGATCTGTGGTCTATTAGACCGCAGATACTCTCCTCCACCCTTAAAAGCTTCGGATCATACCAAGATGCTTTTTTCAAACCACTAATGGTTTGTATGCAACCAGTAAAACTGGAAGTTATTAAATGCTCATTGCTTCCGGTTTCGCAGACCTTAGAGGTGATCGGGGCCGTTCCGGTCCTCGGTCAATTCGAAGGTCAGCCGGCAGAACTGGCGATTGCACACTAGGATCTCCCGGTGGGATGGGAGAGCCACTTAAGGGAGGAGGGGGAGGGAACATGCCCTCCCGCCGCTTGTAAAAGCAATCCAGTGGCTAATTAGCTTCTAGGATTGCTTTTACAGGAAAGACGACTGCCAGCTGAAAAAACTGTCAAAGTCCAAAAAAAACCCACTCAAAGTCCAGCGACATATGGGTATGTCGCTGGTCAAGTGGTTAATATATCAACACTAATATCTAGGGAGTTCCCCCTGTTTTATTGGTTTGGAGATGAAACAAGTGCACTCTAACCCCAATGGCTAGGAGTTTGACTTGAGGTATGTCTCTTTGTCCCAAGGTAATGCCCATCATCTCAAAATCCAATGACTTATTGAAAGGTCAATATCATTGGTCGTCAAACTGTAGCCTGGGAGCTGGATAGTGGCCCTTTTCCTCCCACTGACACCAATGATGGTGCACTATTACTCCCTCTGATGCCAATGATGAGGACTATTCCTCCCTCTGACACCAACAATGAGGCACTATTCCTCCCACTGACACCAATGATGGTACACTATTCCTCCCACTGACAAAAACAATGAGGACTATTCCTCCCACTGACACCAATGATGGTGCACTATTACTCCCTCTGATGCCAATGATGAGCACTATTCCTCCCTCTGACACCAACAATGAGGCACTATTCCTCCCAATGACACCAACGATGGTGCACTATTTCTCCCACTAATGCCAACGATGAGTCACTATTCCTCCCACCGATACCAATGATGGGGCACTATATTCCTCCCACTGACACCAACAATGGTGCACTATTCCTTCCACTGACACAAATGATGGGGCACTATTCCTCCCACTAATGCCAACGCTGGTGCGCTATTCCTCCCACTGACACCAACGATGGGGCACGTTTGCTCCCACTGATGAGGCACCATTCTTCCCACTGACACCAACGATGGTGCACTATTCCTCCCACTGTTGCCTATGATGGGACACTATTCCTCCCACTGATGCCAATGACGGGACACCATTCCTCCCACTGACACCAACAATGGTGCACTATTCCTCTCACTGACACCAACGATGGTACACTATTCCTCCCACTGAAGCCAATGATGAATGAATTGAGAACCTGAATAGAGACAACAATGAGAACAATTGACCTTGATCAGGTGTAGGAAATTAACTATCAGCATTAGTGTTGTGTGAAGTCCATCACAAGAAACTTGAATTCACTAAAAAATGGGCGCTGCTATGGGCACATTGCTGGGCAACCGCATGGTATAAAGGGCGTGAGGTGTACAAGGGTGGCATCGCTCTCGATGTCTGCATGACGAAACGCGTAGGGTAGAGGCTACAGCGCCACTTCCGGTTTTAGAGTTTCTGGTCTGTGGAACGCAAGGCGTCCCAGAAGATTTTGTTGTATATCATGTACTACCTTTTGGCACTAGTGAAAGTGCTTTTTGCTAAACTTTTATGCAATAAATTCTTATTTACGGATTTACACGATGGGATCCCCTTTTTTCTTAACCATTTATTTGTGAGTGCATTGAAAGATCGTGGATGTCAAAGAGAGAACGCAGGACAAAGAGCTGACTCCCTGCAGGGGTACATCCCTTTGGCAAGTGCGGACCTGAGGGGGGAGAACGTGTGAAGAGTCACCAAATTTGTTGATTAACCACATGCCGACCAGACTACACCGATATACGTCGGCAGAAAAGCACGGGTGCACAAAACCACGTACCCGTACGTCACTCTGTCATTGGTGGCTAGCGGGCAAGCCCGCAGGTTCGATGTCTGCCGGTGGCCCGCGATCGTGGCACAGAGAGGCGGAACGGGGAGATGCCTATATAAACAAGGCATTTCCCTGTTCTGCCTAGCAACATCACTGGGAGCAGTAGATCCCCATCATTGGGAGCAGCTATCTCTGTCATGTTCTAGTGAGCCCACCCCCCCTACAGTTAGATCACCTTGAGGGAACACACTTAACCCCTTGATCACCCCCTAGTGTTTAACCCCTTCCCTGCCAGTGACATTTACACAGTAATCAGTGCATTTTTATAGCACAGATTGTTGTATAAATGTCAATGATCCCAAAATAGTGTCAAAAGTGTCCGATCTGTTCGCCCCTATGTCGCAGTCATAATAAAAATCGCAGATTGCCGCCATTACTAATAAAAAAACAATTAATAATAAATCTAGCCCCTATTTTGTAGACAGGATAACTTTTGCATGAACCAATCAACATACGCTTATTGCGTTTTTATTTTACCAAAAATATGTAGAAGAATATATATTGGCCTAAACTGAGGAAGAAATTCGTTTTTTAGATTTTTTTGAGGGATATTTATTATAGCAAAAAGTAAAAAATATTCCTTTTTTTTTTCTTACCAAAATTGTCGCTTTTTTTTGTTTATAGTGCAAAAAATAAAAACCACAGAGGTGATTAAATACCACCAAAAGAAATCTCTATTTGTGGGGAAAAAAGGACGTCAATTTTGTTTGGGTACAACCGCGCAATTGTCAGTTACCTGCTTCAGCCCCAGAAGATTTGGCTGCTGAATGGGCAGGCCATTTTTTGCGATTCGGCACTGCATTGCTTTAACTGACAAGTGCGCGGTGGTGCGGCGCTGCACCCTAACAAAATTGATGACCTTTTTTTCCCCACAAATAGAGCTTTTTTTTTGGTGGTATTTGATCATCTCTGCGGTTTTTAAAAAGAGCGTCAATTTTGAAAAAAACACAATATTTTATACTTTTTTGCTATAATAAATATCCCCATTTTTTTTTAAAAAAAAGCTAATTTTTCCTCAGTTTAGGCTGATATGTATTCTTCTACATATTTTTGGTAATAAAAATCGCAATAAGCGTATATTGATTGGTTTGCGCAAAAGTTATAGCAAACTATATCTACAAAATAGGGGATAGATTTATAGCATTTTTATTATTTATTATTTATTTTTTTTACTAGTAATGGAGGCGATCTGCGATTTTTATCGGGACTGCGACATTAGGGCGGACACTTTTGACACTTTTTTGGGACCGTTGGCATTTATACAGTGATCATTGCTATAAAAATGCATTGATTACTGTAAAAATGTCACTGGCAGTGAAGGGGTTAACACTAGGGAGCGATCAAGGGGTTAATTGTGTTCCCTAGTGTGTGTTCTAACTGAAGGGGGATGGGACTGTCTAGGAAAGATAACAGATCGCTGTTCATACTTTGTATGAACACACGATCAGTCTCTTCTCCCCTCAGAGAACCGGAAACTGTATGTTTACACACACAGATCCCGGTTGTCGGTGTCATCAGCGTTCACGGGAGCCCGGCGGTGATGGCGACCGCCAGGCACTCGCATCAGCTCTGAGGGCAAGGACGAAGCGACGTTACATAATGTTGTTTCGCCCAGCCGTGCCATTCTGCTGCGGTAAAACTGCGGCAGCTGGCTGGCAAGTGGTTAAAGCGACGCAGTTCTGTATAGCAAAAAAGGGCTTGGTCGGGAAGGGGGTAAATCCTTCCGGGGCTGAAGTGGTTAAAATTATTTTTTCACTTTACCACTATTTTTTATGAACTTTAAAATTGAATGGCTTCTATATGTCAGTGATGGGGAACCTTGGCACCCCAGATGTTTTGGAACTACATTTCCCATGATGCTCATGCACTCTGCAGTGTAGTGGAGCATCATGGGAAATGTAGTTCCAAAACATCTGGGGTGCCAAGGTTCCCCATCACTGCTCTATGGTCATTGTTAAGATAGGGGGCTTTGTGCATTTTCCTCTCTCCAGTTGGAAGTTAGTTACATTGATTTAATTAGATGTGTAAAGTCAGGACAGCAAGTGAAAAAAAGTCAGGGATGGCTTATACTGAGAGTTTCAAGCTATGCTGTTCAGGGTGAAGGTAAATGTGGTAGTATGTACTACACTTGCCATGGCAGTATTGCCTTTAAATAATAAAAAAATTAACAATATAAGAAAAAAAAAATCACAGCAAAAGTCATGTGTTCTATGGCAATATTGGATCATGTATGGTAACGTCACCAAGCAAACTTACCATGTACTACCCAAAATGACCAGTAGATGGTAGCATAGCTATTTTATGCTTCTACAAAAGCAAGGGAACGTTTAGACAGCTAGAAAACAGAAAAGCTCAGAAGTCAATGTCCTCACATGAATGCTTGGAGAACCATCAACAACGCCTGTTCTGCATGTAAAATGGTCCCCTAAAAAGGGTTTTGGACCGATGTGAGTGTACGTTATGCATTTATATAGTTACACTTTCTTAGTTTACCTGCTCTGAAACACACAGCTGTTGAGTGGCAACTATATAAAGACAGAATCTGCTTGTTTTATTAGCCAATAAATAATATGATAAACAAGCCATTTTTTTTAACCACTTCAATACTGGTCACTTTAAACCCTTTCCTGGCCAGGACAATTTTCCGTGCTGTCGCACTTTGAATGACAATTGCGCGGTCATGCAACGCTGTACCCAAACAAATGCACCCAGCACATCTAAGAATTGGTAAGCTACACTATAATAAATGTTTGTTTTTGGGTTTCACTGAAGTTGTCACTGGACGGGAATTAAATGGAATTCTTCCAATGGGGACATCTGTTCCGGTTATAACTGTCTAAGAGGGAATTTCCACTCACCTGTTGTGTCTCTGGGACTGAAGTGAGTGAAGTATCCCCAATGGAACCTAGACAGAAAAAAAAAAGCTAACAGGTGTAAACCATTCCTTATGCTATCCTTAACTTAAAAAAACAAAAAAACAAAAAAACAAAAAAAAAAAACCACAGCACCTCTCATGTATTGATTATATAGCTCTGTGTTGTTCTTCTGCTTATTTATGAAGTATACAGGAACCAAAGATGTTTAGCAACTGACCTGTGGTCACAGTGCTGCTGCCACATTGTAATCAAACTGGTGACAAAGGTTATTACATTCACATGTATATCTAGAAACCATAAAAAGTCTATTGATTACCTTTAACAATTACGGTAGTGTCAGACCTGCTGTGGCTTTCTTCCCAGAATTCTACTCATAATGTTTTTACTTTTAAACTTACTTTGAAAGATCTCTCCATTTTTCTAATGGTGAATTGATTGACTCATCGGATTGCAGAGATTTAATACATTTGTCTCCTGAAGTGACCCAAACCCAAGTGTTTCTAAAATACAGGTCATCATGTTCACAAATTCATACATTGTACTCTCCCTGAGCACACTGCAGCTTTGACCACACATGATGGAGCGTGAGGAGGAGGTGATTACCATGACCTACAAGCAATGTCCACTTTAGTACAATTTTTATACATTACCCCGCAGTGTTCTGTGCCATATGCACAATGCTAAACTCAAATACCTGGAAACATTTTAAAGCCCCTTGAATCCAAAATTTTGCAGGGGCACCGTTGCAGTGTGCCAAATTAGTGCCTTGGTCAAAATTCTAGTATTTTTACAGGTGTGGTTTGCCAAGACAGACCTTTTCAGGGAGTTAAATTAAGATATTCTGATAATCTGCCCACACCTCAAAAACAACATCTCAGCTTGGCTATACACACAAAGATGCCCCGTAGCACTAAATACATATAGCTCCCAACTGTCCCTGATTTTGAGGGACTGTCCCTGATTTGGAAAAATGTCCTTCTATCCCTTACCACCTCTTTTGTCCCCCATTTTGGTCTGATCTATACACAGTGCCTTAAAAAAGTATTCATACTCCTTGACATTTTCCACATTTTGTCATGTTACAACCAAAAACGTAAATGTATTTTATTGGGATTTTATGTGATAGACCAACACAAATTGGCACATAATTGTAAAGTGGAAGGAAAATGATAAATGGTTTTCAAATTTTTTTTACAAATAAATATGTGGAAAGTGTGGCATGTATTTGTATTCAGCCCCCTTTACTCTGATACCCCTAACCAAAATCTAGTGGAACCAATTGCCTTCAGAAGTCACCAAATTAGTAAATAGAGTCCACCTGTGTGAAATTTAATCTCAGTATAAATACAGCTGTTCTTTGATGCCCAAAGAGGTTTGTCAGAGAACCTTAGGCTGGATTCACACCTATGCAGTTTTAGTGCTTTTTGCATTTTGCAGATTTGCACTACAGAACATTTAACATGGTTTCCTATGGGTCACGTTCTGTAGTGCAATTCTGCAAAATGCAAAAAGCACTAAAAATGCATAGGTGTGAATCCAGCCTTAGTGAACAAACAGCATCATGAAGGCCAAGGAACACACCAGGCAGGTCAGGGATAAAGTTGTGGAGAAGTTTAAAGCAGGGTTAGGTTATAAAAAAAAAATATCTCAAGCTTTGAACATCTCATGGAGCACTGTTCAATCCATCACCCGAAAATAGAAAGCGTATGGCACAAATGCAAACCTACCAAGACATGGCCGTCCACCTAAACTGACAGGCCGGGCAATGAAAGCATTAATCAGAGAAGCAGCCAAGAGGCCCATAGTAACTCTGGAGGAGCTGCAGAGATCCACAGCTCAGGTCGGAGAATCTGTCCACAGGTGACAATGACATCAACAGCCATGCCAATCAGTTGAATGACAGGCAGTCATTTTAATATTAGAGGGCAAACTGAAATTACATTGGACATATACCATTATAATTAAACCAAATTTCTATAAAAACAATACTTTATTTTAACAATCATTAATATGAAACAATATACAACATCATAGCTGACAACGTATGGGTCACTTCAAAGCACCAACTCTGTATACAAACGTAAGTCCTTCCCTACTTGTCCCACCATAAGTAATAAAACAATGAAATTAGGTGGGAACTGCCCAATGCATTTTAAGAAGACTCTCTTCATCAGGGGCTGGAGTAGGATTATAGCGTTGTGATCCTTAATACTTATATGCCAAAAATATCAATTTAAGAACAATCCCAGCTGGACTGTGCACTGGTCCATCCAGGAGAGTATGGAGGTGGACCCCTGAACAAGAATGTCTGGGTGGCCCTTCCAACAGGCAGGAGCTCCCAAAATATAAAAAAGGAGGCAGGCATTTTAACATTGCTGAACAGAGTTCTGAGAGATTTACATAAACGCCTAAAACTCAATAATAAAGCCAGAGGGAATCCCAAGTACAACTGTAGCTTTGTAGAAGATAGCTGGTATAATTTTGAGTTTAAAAGCTGAGGATTTGCATAGTAGAACAGCCCAGGTTTTAAGGATTACTGTGGGACTCCAGCAAACATCTACATGTATGTTGGAGGGCTTGCTTTAAAGTAATATATAATGTTTCTTCAGGTTTACCTCTAAGTGGTTCAGGGAACATAAACTACCCATCCCCCTCTATCCCCGCTGGTTTTACTCACTTACTGTTTGCTTGTCCATTGCCTCATGCACTCTCTACAGCAGGAGTGTCAAACTCAATACAATTCAGAGCAAAGTTCCAGGGGTGCCCCATGCACAGAATGCAGAGTATAGGGGTGCGCTACGTACAGATTTCAGAAGTACTCTACATACAGAATTCCAATTTCAGGGGTGCACTGTGTACAGAGTGCAGAGTTTAGGGGTGCATTATGCACAGTATACAACCCCAACTCATTACTCAAAACTTCCTTGCATCTCTTTTTCCTACCTGGCCCGACTCTAGCACCTCCCTGTGTAGATGGCTCTGCCTCCCCTTGCAGGGAGATTGCTCTTTCTTTCAGATTCTGGAGATCTGTACCCACTGTGACTGTGTGCAGGGAGTTATTAGATCCAGGAACCCCTGAGAGCAAAGCTGTCCCTTGTAAACACAAAAGTCTTCTGTGTTTGCAAGTGACAGTAGGGAGTGGGAGCAAAGGGAGAGAGCTGGAGGAGGCGGAATGGAATTCTGCCATGTTCCAGGTATAAAACTGGGTCCGAGGGCCACATGACAAGGCCTGGCGGACCAGATTCAGTCTGTGGGCCTTGTGTTTGACATATGTATCTTACAGTGTAAAGAAATACTTTGTGTATGGGCAAGCTTGTGACTCTCCCGTTATTTCGATGAAGCTGTGATGTGTTTGAGTGTCCAATCACCAGGCCTTACACTGTCACATAGAGTAAAGAGAGCCCTAGTGACATAGCTCACATAGGATTGATCTCTTCATTGGGTGAACCGGCCATTGGAGGAATAACAGAAGAGGAGTATAACCAGCAGGGTGGCATCCAAATTAGGAAACCCATTGCTGTGTTCTGCATGGGTGAAGCACAGGATGACTTTAAATTTGTTACCTGTTTTGGAGCCGAATTCTAATAGAGTGAACAGACCTTACATCCCATTATTAATATGTCACTCAGAATTAACAGGAAAATTCAGAACAGTTTGCAGTTTTGACATCAAAACTTTTTAATGAGTTTGTATGCTCCTTGCTGCCTTTTTAATCCACATCTCTCCAGAGAACATTAATTTAACCAGGGAATTCCAAATGTATTCCGTTTTTTTTTCACGCAAAGGAACCTATGATGCCCTTGGCTAACAGCATAAAACAGTTTCACAGATGGTAATAAAATCAAGTCATTTTGATGTGAGCTGTTAAGCAGCTTCTTTGTGAGATGTTCCTCCCAAATGATGAACTACCTTTTATTCTGCCACTAGGGATTAGGCTATCTAGACTCCCAACGGTTTGATAGAAATGAATCCTAAGCGTTATCAGAATTAGTGATGTAAATACAGAAAATACATAGATGGTGTATTTAAAAACAGGAAGGAAAGAAAATTGGACTGCTGGTACAATCACACAGGGCAATTTGTCCTGGCGCTCCCCAATGTTTAAACTCTGAAAGATTTAGATGTTTTATTATCATTTTGTTTGGAAAAATTATTAAAATCAGATTGAAACAAACTCTGAAAGGGCCTTATTAAAAGGAATGTTAAAAGTTGTGTCTAAATATGCTCACATTGGCTTAAGACTTATAAATAGATTGATTAAAACCTTGTATGCCCTCTTTAACCACCCTGGCGGTATGATTATGTCAGATTTTTGCGTCTGAAAGCGATACAATGTTTTGCATTGAAATTTGGCGTTTTATATTGTAGGCCCGTAATGCTTAGTAATAACTCACTTAAATCTGTCCAAACAAGAGTCTAGTAGACATCCCGGGTATGATGAAGTTTGAAACACGAAATCATAAATTTTAATAAATAACTATAAATAATTATATAAAATAATAATTAAAAAATGAATTTTCCCACGAATCACTATCGCTCAATTCTGCAAGTGATTGTAATTTATTATCGCTGTTTTCTAGCTGGTCTAAAACCACTTTTGACGTAAAGGGACACTTTTTGGTTGCCATGGACATTCTCGTGTTTCTAGGCAGAAAGAACAGTATATATAATATAAAAGTGCATGCAGGGCATTGGACAAAGCACTAGGGACAAACGGGAGGTAAAATGATTTGATACAGTAATGTAATCTGAAAGATTACAGTGTACTGTATGTGATATTTTTTTTTACGTTTGGAATTTGCCACCGGGCTCTGCCCCCATGGGTCATGATGCTCGCCGGGAATGGAGCCCGACACACAGAGCATCTGGCGGAGGACACAGCGGGGGGACATTGCAGGATCCTGGTGACAAGGTATGTAGGTTGTACCAGGATTCTGCAATTCAATCCCAAGTGTGGCTCTGGGTTACCACTAATGGTACTGAAGTTTAATGCCCGAGCCACACTCGGGAATACCGCCAGGAGGGTTAAAGAGCATCTAAAGTCAAACCAGATTTGTATTGCTCAAGAAGTGTAGTTGTGTGTTGTGCTGGCTTTTCACAATATTAAAGTCCAATGTGATTAAATGTGAATTCAATTTCTAGAACTCACTGGCTCTGGTTGGGTTGCTTTCATCAAACAAGGTACCCTAGAATGGGAGCCCAAGGTCAGATCCCCACCAATGATGGAAGCGTCCAAGCTGACTTTTAATTATTTCATACTAAGCTAATACAGTCATCATGTTTAGGAGGTCTGTGCACTCCCCAATCATCAGGAATGAAATGCACTGAAAAAAAAAAGTAGGATCTATATAATGTAATGTTTGGAATATTGTTTTATGGCGGATTCACACTATTAGGAGAGCTGCCACGGAACTTTACCAATGCAGCAGCTCTTCATTGCCTGCTGTGGTAGGGTGCAGTGTGGTGTACCATTCAGTGCATTGCACTGCTCCCTTTTTTTGTTGTTGTTCTGTTGGAGCTTTATTTGAAGTGTACAAAAGATACATAATTTGGGGGCCCCAAGCAAAATGGACATGGAGGCCCGACCCCCCCCCCCCCCCCCGCACGCAGGTAATATGTGTTAAAGCTTTTTGCAAAAATTTCCAAAGCAGAGAAAAGACTGTACAGTAGAGTCTTTTTTCTGCTTTGTAAATTTTGTACATTTTTGCAAAAAGCTTTAATAAATATTACCCGATTCAGAAAAGAAGTAATAAGATGGAAATGGGATGGTAAAAAAAGAAAATGGAAAGAAAGCTATGGTAATTGTTTTTATTATGGTCAGCAAGCTACCATATTTTTATGGGTCTTGATGACTGCCTCCCCCCCTTACTACTCTCCCCCATGTTCTTTTTAACCAACCCCCCCCCCCCCCCCCGCACGCACGCAAAGCCAACGCAAAGTGTTCACCAACACTTTATATATATATATATATATATATAAATAAAAAAGGTTTTCAACAATTGAACATTTGCAAAAAAACACCACTCTACCATTGATTCAAAACAGATGCAATAAGATGGAAATGGGATGGTAAAGAAAGCTGAAAATGGAAAGAAAGCTATGGTAATTGTTTTTATTATGGTCAGCAAGCTACCATATTTTTATTACTAAATGGGTCTTGATGACTGCCTCCCCCCTTACTGCTCCCCCCCGTGTTCTTTTTAACCCCCCTCCCTACCTCAAAACCCCCGCGGCAGGAGATTCAGTTTTTCTGTTCCCGGCCAGCCGGACTGAAAGGAAGTGAGCACTCAGTGTGTGCACTTCCTGTCAGTCCGGTCAGGAACAGGAAACTGAATCTCCTGTACTGCGCGGATGCAGGAGGAAGGAAGAGGAGCTCGGCCACGCTACAGGCTGCAGCTTATAGGAAGCGGCGGCTGGCGGCACGGCTGCGGCCCCAGGCCAGCTCGGGGCCCCAAGCAATTGCTTGTTTTGCTAAATATATGTTAAGTGAACAAGACACTAGTCAGATCTTTTACCCAGGAGACACATTTCCGGTCCACTATGGAGATGATTTAGGCAACTAGTCTGTGCACTTTGCAAGTGCAGACGCTCCAGAGCTTAGTAAATGAGGGGAAGCCCTGCTGACTTCCATCATCCAATCATGTGCAAACAAAAATGCTGTTTTTTTTTTCCTTGCATGTGATTGGGTATTCTTTGTAAAGTGAAACTTTACCTCATTTACTAAGCAGGACAGTGGCTAAGTAGTTAGCACTTCTACCTAGCAGATGAGGGGAAGGGGAGACATCATGAACACTCTTGTATAGTAAGTTCCAACCAATTTTAATGAAAAAGGATTAAAAGATGTGTACTCACAAAGGTGCGTGAGAAACATGAATGTACAAAGAGGAGGATGAGCCTGTAGTAACAGCATTGTCCCAAACATGTGCAGCTGGATGGACGAGCCACTGAAGACACAGAGTCCGGATCACTGTGCTGCTGGCTAGGTAGCTGCTCTGACAGTCTGACATGCACAATGTGCCCTGGCTTCCTCGCCCCCACCCAGGGTGGATGGCCAATGGCTGGTGTAGTCCACCTGATGTCCAGGGTCAAGGGATGCATTTCAAAGTACCTTCCTCTTCCTCCTTTTTGCCTAGTAGCAACAGGGTCATCGGTCTGAATCCCAATCATGGCACTAACTGCACAGAGTTTGCTTGTTCTCCCTGTGGCTGCATGGGTTTCCACCCAGACTCCAAATACATGCTGGTAGGCCTATTGGCTCCTGTCTAAACCGGCCCTGCTATATGTATGGATAAATATGAGTTAAGCTGCCCATATATTATACAATTTTGTTGTTCAATTTCCTTTAGATTTACCTGATTACATACAAATTGAAAGCGTTTAGGTTTGACCTCTTATTATATGGTTTTGGTAAATTGTACAATAAGATTGTATAATGTGTGGCCAGCCTTAAGCACCTTAGAACGTACACTATATTACCATAAGTATTGGGACGCCTATATATATATATATATATATATATATATATATATATATATATATATATATATATATATATATATATACATACACACACACACACACATACACACACTTTAATGGCATCCCAGTCTTAGTCCGTAGGGTTCAATACTGATTTGGCTCACCCTGTACAGCTATAACAGCTTCAACTCTTCTGAAAAGGTTGTCCACAAGGTTTAGGAGTGTGTCTATGGGAATGTTTGACCATTCTTCCAGAAGCGCATTTGTGAGGTCGGGCACTGATGTGGACGAGAAGGTCTGGCTCACAGTCTCCACTCTAATTCATCCCAAAGGTGTTTTATCGGGTTAAGGTCAGGACTCTGTGCAGGCCAGTCAAGTTCCTCCACCCCAAACTCGCTCAATGTTTTTATGGATCTTGCTTTGTGCACTGGTACACAGTCATGTTGGGACAGGAAGGAGCCATCCCCAAACTGTTCCAACAAAGTTGGGAGCAGGAAATTGTCCAAAATGTCTTGGTATGACGATCCCTTAAGAGTTCCCTTCACTGGAACTAGAGGCCAAATCCAACCCCTAAAAAACAACCCCACACCATATTCCCCCCTCCACCAAATGATTTGGACCAGTGCACAAAGCAAGATCAATAAAGACATGAATGAGCGAGTTTGGGGTGGAGGAACTTGACAGGCCTGCACAGAGTCCTGACCTCAACCCGATAAAACACCTTTGGAATAAATTAGTGAGTGGAGACGGTGAGCCAGGCCTTCTCATCCACATCAGTGCCCGACCTCACAAATGCTCTTCTGGAAGAATGGTCAAACATTCCCATAGACACACTCCTAAACCTTGTGGACAGCCTTCCTAGAAGATTTGAAGCTGTTATAGCTGCAAAGGGTGGGCCAACTCAATATTGAACCCTACGGACTAAGATTGGGATGCCATTAAAGTTTATGTAAAGGCAGGTGTCCCAATACTTTTGGTAATATAGTGTATAATAAATATGTGTAAAGCACTGCGTAAATTGATGATGCTATATGAGTACCTGTAATGAATAAAAACCTATATGTGTGATTGAACATGCACAAAAGCACCTTCAAGTGGACATCCTTCCTCTGGTTTTCACATGTGAGGAAGCCCCTATAGTCTGCCAAAGTAAAGTTTTTCAGTATTTATGGAATCACTGTATGCACTTCTCCTGAACAATTTCTATCCTGCCAGTCACTGTGATTTCTGTTGCAGGCTGTCAGTGCATGGGACACAGAACAAAACCTGATAGAAGTTTTAACCTTTTCCTAGCAAGCTGAAAGGCTTAAGGGTTTTATTCATCAATTTCATTTATTTTTTTTCTTTCCCACTTTTTTGATCTTTTTCGCCTAACAAACCCCCGAAGTACTTGGGACCAAATGTCAATGTACAAATTGACTAACAAATACTCTAAATTTGAATTTCATATACTGTTCTGTTATTTTATTGCCTTCTTATACTTTGGATTAGCAATCAGGGGAGTTAGAGATAGCTCCCAATAGACCAGGGATGTCCAAACTTTTTTCACAGAGGGCCAGATTTGATGAAAGGAACATGGGTGAGGGCCGACCATTTTGCCTGACATTCTTTGAACCGTTAAAATTCGGTCTGTGTGTTTGTTCGAGCACTAATACACTGCCCAACAAGAATTCCCCTGCCTTTGTCGCTGTGTATGAGTAAAGAGATGCGATTGGGTGTGTTATTTGGATATCCCGTATTTATTGGTGTATAACACGCACCTTCACTTTAAGAGGGAAGTTTCAGGAAAAAAATCTTAAATTTTCAATAAAGAACTATGAAGCAAAATAAGGGTCAGTGTCCATCTGAAGCCCCACCATTACCATGAATGCAGCACCCCCATTGCCATCAGTGCAGCACCCCCATTGCCAGGAATGCAGCCCCCATCATTGCCAGGAATGCAGACTCACCAATGCAATCAGTGCAGCCTGACTGATGCCCATCCATCTGCAGCCTTGGCGGGGACAGAGAGGGGGCGGGACAAGCGCCAAAAGATTAGATACAAGAAAAACTCCTGTTTTCTCAGAGGCCTCTTTAATAGAAAGTCCTGCTTCCTTTGATGGACAGAACAGACGTCCAATGGCAGCGCCAGAGATGGGACTTCCTATTACAGAGGCTGCCATGTAAACAGGAAATACTCCTGTGTGCACGGCCCTAATCCCGCCTCCTCCCTGTCACCTCCAAGGCAGCCAGAATATATATCTTTTGTGGCCCAGGCACTGGGAGACTGTTGGGGGCCACAAAAGATATATATGTCCAGTTTACCAGGCGGGCCATTCAAAGCCGGAATGCGGGCCGCGATTGGCCCACGGGCCGGTCTTTGGACATGCCTGCAATAGACCATGAAATTTGTTTTAGGGGCAATTCATCTTATGTATGGGCATTATCTTAATATTGTAAGGACTATAAGTTGATTATGCACAATACTAGTGATAAATGTGTGCCAGCATCTATATGTATTTTACTATATAAATCTTCTGAAAATACCGTAAAGCTTAATGTACAGGGACATTTTTACAACCTCTCCTGAACGATTTAACTTGACAGATTGTAACCCACATTTAAAACGTCTGTTTTGCCGCGTTTGCATTTAGAAGTGTTTGGAAAAAAAATGTATTTTTTTTTCTTCAAAATAGCCAAAAATGAAAAAAACGCCTGTAGACGAAACACGAGTTACCGCGTTTAGCAGTGTTTGGCACTTGAAATGACTCTAAACTCAGCGTCTGAACTCATTTTTTTGCTTTCCAAAAAAGGCCTCTAAACTCAACTGCCTAAAAATGACATTAAACGAACCTGTGTACATGGACACATAGGATAACATTGGATGAGTTC
Source organism: Lithobates clamitans (assembly GCA_037952925.1). Classification (NCBI taxonomy): domain Eukaryota; kingdom Metazoa; phylum Chordata; class Amphibia; order Anura; family Ranidae; genus Lithobates; species Lithobates clamitans. The sequence continues at coordinate 6,639,242 of JBBGZY010000187.1, forward strand.
AGGGGCAGCTGAAAAGAGTGTGCATGAAGCCTAATAAGGAATGAAAAAAGCGCCTTTAATCAGACCTAAAGCATACATTCTTATTTCATGTCACCTGTATGTACTGCTTAAGGCTCCATTCACACGGGTCATTAGGGCCAGTGCAAATAGAAGCTGCAGCAATCGGATTCCTGCTGCAGCCTTCAGTGGATAGGTGCGACAGTTGGCCATGTTCTCTATAATGACAGGTCGCCGGGGGCCACAGCTATTATCACCAGCCGTGTTCGCTGCTGGACACACACAAGTGACCCTAATCGTTGGTGTGAAATGTCGGGACCCAATAGTCCAAATGTTGAGACCCATTTTAAAATAGCTACCAGGATAACTTTAGGGCAGCGATCTCAAACTGGCAGCCCTCCAGCTGTTGTGGAACTACAAGTCCCATCATGCCTCTGCCTGTGGGAGTCATGCTTATAACTGTCAGCCTTGCAATGCCTCATGGGACTTGTAGTTTCACAACAGCTGAAGGGCCGCCAGTTTGTGAACCCTGATTTAGAGCCTCTGGAAGTAGATGAGAAAATGACAGATTCAGCATTTTAATTTCTTAAAATATGGATTGCACAAGTAAGGCATTAAGAGAGTCCCCCGTTTGACTAATATCAGTAACTTTTTTACACCCTTACAGAACAGCATTATAATCTTTATGAATGATGACAGGCCAGCTGCTTAATATATGAATCAAACGTAAAACACACATATAGATATACTATTATATTGTGCACAAATGCATTTGATTTACAGAAACATGAGAATGTGTGATGTTCAGTAACCACTCTGAATTAACTGGTGCTCTCTGCAACACATTACTATACACATTTTAATGAATATACAGTATAAAAAAACGCAGTTCAAACAATGCATTACTTTACCATTAAAACATTATAACCAATTAAGTTTAGACATATATTGCTATAAATATCCTTAAAAGGCACTCTCCCCTAAAAAGAAGATTCAAAAACTCAAACTAGAATTTCCATACAAATGACTTTCCTGTTAAATTCCAAGAGCTCAGCTATACATGGGATTGTGAATAGCCTAATAGCAGATTACTCCTGTTGTCAGATGTGTCACCTGCAAACAACTTAAATCATGTTGAAAACCAAGCAACTATTAAAACGAGATTCATCCCAATCTACTAGGATCCTGGAAAAAAAAAGGTAATGTGCAGCTGAGCCCTTAAAGCCAAACTCCAGGAAATCTAGGGTGTTTTGTTTGGCAACGAAGGGGGAAGGGTTAGGGCCTCTGTCAGTGTTTATAGGGGAGACATCTCCCGGCATCCTATCAGGACAAGTAGTCATGGGAAATCTCACCAACAGGCAAAGAAATCAAAACATTTTTTGCTCTTTTTTTTTGCAGAAGTAGGAGGAATGGGAGCTTCTATTATTGTTTGCACCCCTGTTCATGCTGTAAGTTGTCCCAGTGATAACGCCAATTTCTTAGAAAACAGAACAATTCCCTACTTGGGTCAGAGACAGGGATCAAAATCTGACATAAATGTTAATTCTTTGCCATTAAAAAAAAAAAATTGCAGGTGGGCATACAAAAGTATAACAGTACTGAAAAATATGTAGGCTGCTATTTTTGATCTTGTTTTGAAAATGCTAGTTACCTGGCCAACTGTTCTCATTACTTGAGTCTTTTACATGGATACTTGTTCCAAGGCAGAGGCATTGGATCTGCATAGAAGACAACTAGAACTTTAAAGTAGTAGAAGTCAGCAATGGCCGCCTGCATGTTACCCCTGTACAAGTTTCCTTTTAAGTGCAGGCATGTTCCTGCTTATAATGACCCCAGCCTTCAAATGACCATTCACATTTGGAAACAGTCATTTTGCAAGGCAAATACTACAGAACCTGTCAAGTGATTAACAAGCAGCGGTATCGCTGTGAACTGAAACGACATAAATTAATGTAAATACAGTAAGGAGTTTTAACCATCCCACACTTCAGACCTTTGTTAGGGTAACCCATTCATGAACAGCTAACGCAGGACTACAAATTAACAAAAAAAAATGAATGGCAGCACAATGCACTGCCATGCATTATGCCAACGTTCAGTTTTTTTAAATTTTTATAAAATAACAAACATGTCATACTTACCTGCTCTGCGCAATGGTTTTGCACAGAGCAGACTAAATCCTCCTCTTCTCAGGTCTCCTGTCAGCGTTTCTGGTTTCTATCCCTTGTCTAGTGCCCCCATAGCAACCTGCCTGTTACGGGGGCCCTTATGCATGCTCACTCCCAAGCTGGCTCTGTGTGTCTATTAACAGCTTGGCCCCACCCCCTCTCTCTCCTCACTGGCTCTGATTGACAGCAGTTGGGGCCATTGCTTCTCTGTCCAATGAGGAGGGAGAGAGCCAAGTGAGCTGGATGGAGATTGGGCTCAGGTGAGTTGTGTGTAAAAAAAAAAAACCTTCAGCCTTTAGAAACACTAAGATTTATTTGTTGCAGATCAGATCATAAGGACTCATTCATGCGGGTAACAAAAACACATACAGATGTGTATAGCATTTTGTATGAAGCAGTAAATAAGGCCCATTCACACAACTGCCCTAGGACACATAAAATAGAAAAATACGGTGTTTACGGTATATATTTGGGTTGTATTTTACACTGCATGCATGTAAGCCCTAGTGCTAGTATTTACATGTGTACAGTGTACCTGGACACTACTCACCACCGCCACTGCTCAACATGTAAATATGAACAATGTGTAGCCAGCAGCACTGTCGCTGATTACATACTACTGATGTTTACATCTTTCCCTGAATGAGTTAATAATGAGGTGGTGGTGCCTGCTCATAATGACCCCAGCCTTCAATTATTCAGAATGGGCCAAGGTCACTCTGCACATACACCAGCAGCCAATAAGGTCCATGAAGAGTGGTCAGACAAATGTTACATGCTTACAGTGTACAGACAATTGTTTTAATTTAGGATCTTGCTGCCAGCACAAATCAATAGGGCTATGTTATTGAGACCTAAGCAGAGAGTCACAAGACAAATTTAGATCATTGGGCATTCTCTGGTTCTATTGTTGTCACCAAGAGGTCCTAGTTTTACACAATATTGCTTACAAACACCACAAATTTGCAAAACATACCCTATTTGTAATAAGTATGGGAAATAAGTGGGAAGAGATATACAATGAATTGTACACTAGAAACTCATGTGTTATCTGTAAGCTTTACACTGACCTTCAACTAACACCACACAATGTTGTGGAGCTGGAAATGTCACTCAGAGAACAGCAATACTCGTTAATTGCATGTGAAAAATATCATCATGACCAAAAGAGGTTTTTGTTAGAAGTGGCCTAAAAACAAAGGCGTTGCTTTGTTTAAAGCTGGAATCCAGGAATTCAGCCACTTTGTAAAATATGCTGGCATTCTAAGAGTTAAGTCCAACAGGGTACAGGTCACCTTCTGGACTAAACTCTGTAATTAACATCTGACAGTTTTACAGAGCTCCAGAGTGCAGCTATCACTACACTCCTGGGGCTCTGCGGTATGCTGCATTCTCACACACAGTATCTCTGCCCGTCACTCCCCTCCACAGAAGCCTTTGTCTTCTGTGAATAAGTTGACAGAATACAAAGGCTTCTGTGATTGGGCAGGAGGAGGGGTGGGCACAGTGGCTGCATGCAAATCTGAAGCTTCAGGAGCCGAGACCAGAGAGTCCAGCATTGGAGTGCCAGAAGCATAGCGATAGTTATGCTCCTAGAACGCAGAAAAAATGTGAAGTGTAAATTAAAGAGATACGTCCACAAGGTGGTATGCCACTCGTTGGACATAAACCCCTACTAATCCAGCACATTTTACAAAGTAGCTGAATTCAACTTTATGCTTCCACCCACCAATATGCAGAAAGAACATGGACTGGGGAGGGGTGGGCTTTACACCTAGGGGCCCCATGTATAAAAAAACTTGAGACATGAAACCGAGAAGAAAAGTGGATGACATGCCCATAGTGACCAGGTGTCATTTTTTATTCTCTGAGAAAATGAAACAAGGAATCGGATCCATTTTGTGGCCAATGACTTTAATGTTTGTCTGACCTGTATATCCTCAAGTTTAGGGTTTCTCTCTGTTAAAGGTCCTATGCCAAGATCTTCCTTCTTTGGACACTACAACAGCCTCTTTCTTACCAAATGTCAGTGAAACACCAGTTTCTCCATAGGAGATTATTGGGTCACAGCACTTGCTGTATGACCAGCAAAGGGAAATGCTCAGGATAGAACCTTTAAAAGAGACTAGTTCAGAAACGTGGCAGTGAGGAAGGCCTGTCTATCAGTTTCCCGCATGCCCCCTTATAACCCCCTGAGCTTGAACAAATTAACTCTTAAAAAAAATTCAAGACAAAATGCAATTTGGTGGAAAAATAACATAAATGTATCCCAAATAATCAATGCTACTTTTAAAACGTTCATCCTTTGTGCCTAAGAGAGTCTGTATTTCAGGGTACAGTGAAGTTACTGGCTCCGTGGGCATTTTCTGGGTGAAGAACACCTAACATACAAAATGGTTGCCTTCAATCTCCCGTATACACTACATCAATTTTGCTTTGGCTACCACATTATATATCTTCCAGATATTAAAACAAAAAACTTCTTATCAAGGAAACAAAAAAAATTATAACAATACAGAGTACAGAAGAAGACCAGCTAACCATGGTGCAGAATGCAAAACAATTGATGTGCTTGTCTGTGTAGGTTCTCCTCTATTCAGATCACAGTATATCTAGTAGTTGGTCACATTCAACTAGACTTGTTCTTCAATGTTCAAGACATTTTGTAGCTTATCCAAGAACGTAAGAAGCAGCTATGAAATATCTTCAAGGATACAGTCCTGTTGAATGCAGCTAACTACTATTAGATAAGTTATGAGATTCCACACCACAGATGTAAGTTTGGCAAAAAAAAAAAAAAAAGCTTTACACGGCATAACATACACAAGCATCCATTTCCTCTCAATGTATAAATACTTTGGGATTTGGTACATCTAGATTCATAGTTAAAATATTGGAACATTTATATATAAATGTATATATCTAAAACCCATCTGGAAATTAGGATTGTGTTTGAAGACCTGCCACGAACGGAGATAATTGAGTTCTTTGGGAGGCGGGACACAAATTCAGTATACTGCAGAATCCTTGTCCAAGGTCTCCCTCTAGTGGAGTGTGGGAGTAACGGTAAATTGAAGGAGGCTGCAGACCCTGGGGGGTGTAGGGGGAGAGCATGCAGGCCCTGCAGTCAATATCATAGCATGGGGATCTGAGATAAAAGTGCAGATACACGATATTACCAAAAGTATTGGGACACCTGCCTTTACATGAACTTTAATTGCATCCCAGTCTTAGTCCGTAGGGTTCAATATTGAGTTGGCCCACCCTTTTGCAGGTATAACAGCTTCAACACTTCTGGGAAGGCTGTCCACAAGGTTTAGGAGTGCGTTTATGGGAATTTTAGACCATTCTACCAGAAGCACATTTGTGAGGTCAGGCACTGAGGGTGAACGAGAAGGCCTGGCTCGCAGTCTCCGCTTCAATTCTCCTGAAAGGTCAAGTCAAGTTCCTCCACCCCAAACGCGTTCATCCATGTCTTTATGGACCTTGCTTTGTGCACTGGTCCAAATCATTTGGTGGAGGAGGGATTATGGTTGGGGTTGATTTTCAGGGGTTGGACATGGCCCCTTAGTTCCAGCAAAGAGAACCCTTAAGGCGTAAGCATACCAAGACATTTTCATGCTTTGTGGGAACACTTTGGGGATGGCCCCTTCCTGTTCCAACATGACTGCACACCAGAGCACAAACAAGATGTATAAAGATATGGATAAGCGAGTTTGGGGTGCAGGAATGTGACTGGCCTGCACAGAGTCCTGAACTTAACCCGATAGAACACCTTTGGAATGAATTAGGGCGGAAACAGTGAGCCAGGCCTTCTCGTCCAACATCAGTGCCTGACCTTACAAATGCGCTTCAGGAAGAATGGTCAAACATTCCCATAGACACACTCCTAAACCGTGTGGACAGCTTTCTCAGAAGAGTTGAAGCTGTTATACCTGCAAAGGGTGGGCCAACTCAATATTGAACCCTACGGACTAAGACTGGGATGCCATTAAAGTTCATGTAAAGGCAGGTGTCCCAATACCTTTGGTAATATAGTGTATCTTTAAATATTGTTTATATCCAATATGTTGTGATCTCACCTCAATGGTTAGTCCCCATGGTCAAGTTCTACAGATCAATGTGATCTTATGACACAGCTTATAGCTCTTCTGAGAATTGGGACACATGATTTTGCACTGGAAGTGGATCATGACACAAGCAATTAGACCAAAATGCTGGGTAAGAGCAGTTCATAATTTAAACATAAATTGGCATAAACAGTATTTAATTCCATCTCCGTTTATGACAGGTTTTCTTTAACAATCTGAAAAGCAGCCATTTAAAGATCCCTTAGATTGAAGTTCTTTCTCGGGCACCAATGTACACAAAGGTTTCAGGTCTTCATGGTAACTTACAATAAATCTCGGAGGGCGCTGCTGGAGGTCAGGTGTGCTGCCTGCACAGTAGAGTCACACCGGTCTAATAATAGAACAACCTGTACTCCTGTGTTGTTGCTCAGTTACTAGAAATTCTCCCTCTGAGCCGTCACTGATTAAAATAAAACGATTGGCAACATCCACAGCAGGAAACAAGCGATTCTTTGTGTGGAAAAAGAAAGCAAGCAGGAAGCAAAACTTGGCAAAGCAGAAGAGGCCCGTGTGGCACTGATGAGATTAATGTGGACTTCAACAAAAGTGCTTGAAACAATGCCATTCTCACACAGACACAGCTAGACAGAAATGTATCATTAATGTGCAAGAATCTAAAGATGGGCTTTGTTTATTCAGTTCTAAGGTGCAAGTCCCCTTACGTCCCTGGATTGTATAGCAAACTTCAATGGGCTGGCCACATAGCAGCAAAGACGGCACTTTCTTGTTTAGTGTTATCTGTGCATGTAAACATCCCGCATTAGTGAGTTAAAGGCTCTACTACGTCACTGGATGGCACAAACACATAAGGATGAGCAGAACTCGTCCAGTGTATAGAGGCACATTAGATGTCTTCATCTGGATCTGCCACCTCAGCAACTTCAATCTCTGGCGGAGGCTCTCCATGGGAAGACTCATTCCAGCAGTTCTCATGGCTGTCTCTAAAAGAGCTAGGAAATAAGAAAAGAACAAACATCAGGGATAGATGTAAACAAACAAAATGTCTACTTTTATCAATAAAATGGATCTAACAATGTAATCTAATTGCTCAGTAGCGATTTTGTAACAAAGGATAACTGTACAGCATTTATAGCAGCTTTTAGCCAAAAAACTTCAGGCAAAGTCTTAATAACAATATAATATAATATAATATATATATATATATATATAAGTGAGTAGACCCCTCACATTTTTGTAAATATTTTATTATATCTTTTCATGTGACAACACTGGAGAAATGACACTTTTGCTACAAAGTAGTGAGTGTACATCTTTTATAACAGTGTAAATTTGCTGTCCCCTCAAAATAACTCAACACACAGCCATTAATGTCTAAACTGCTGGCAACAAGGGTACACCCTTGAAAATGTCCAAATTGGGCCCAATTAGCCATTTTCCCTCCCCGATGTCATGTGACTCGTTAGTGTTACAAGGTCTGAGGTGTGAATGGGGAGCAGGTGTGTTAAATTTGGTGTTATCGCTCTCACTCTGGTCACTGGAAGTTTAACATGGCACCTCATGGCAAAGAACTCTGAGGGTATGAAAAAAAAAAAAAAAAAGAATTATTGTTCTACATCAGTGGTTCTCAACTCCAGTCCTCGGGACCCACCAACAGGCCAGATTTTAAGTATTACCTTGGGGAGTTGCAGACTAGAATACTGCAATCACTGAGCAGCAAGTGATCTCACCTGTGATGTATTTCAGTTATCTTGCAAACCTGGCCTGTTAGTGGGCCCTGAGGACTGGAGTTGAGAACCACTGTTCTACATAAAGATGGCCTAGGCTACAAGAAGATTGCCAAGACCCTGAAACTAAGCTGCAGCATGGTGGCCAAGACCATACAGCGGTTTAACAGGACATGTTCCACTCAGAACAGGCCTCACTCTGGTTGGCCAAAGAAGTGCTGCCAGCATTGCTGCAGAGGTTGAAGGGGTGGGGGGTCAGCCTGTCAGTGCTCAGACCATACGTTGCACACTGCATCAAATTGGTCTTCCCAGAAGGAAGCCTCTTCTAAAGATGATGCACAAGAAAGCCCGCAAACAGTTTACTGAAGACAAGCAGACTAAGGACATGGATTACTGGAACCATGTCCTGTGGTCTGATGAGACCAAGATCAACTTATTTGGTTCAGATGATGTCAAGCGTGTGTGGTGGCAACCAGGTGAGGAGTACAAAGACAAGTGTGTCTTGCCTACAGTCAAGCATGGTGGTGGGAGTGTCATGGTCTGGGGCTGCATGAGTGCTGCCAGCACTGGGGAGCTACAGTTCATTGAGGGAACCATGAATGCCAACATGTACTGTGACATACTGAAGCAGAGCGTGATTCCCTCCCTTCGGAGACTGGGCCGCAGGGCAGTATTCCAACATGATAACGACCCCAAACACACCTCCGAGACGACCACTGCCTTGCTAAGGAAGCTGAGGGTAAAGGTGATGGACTGGCAAAGCATGTCTCCAGACCTAAACCCTGTTGAGCATCTGTGGGACATCCTCAAATGGAAGTTGGAGAAGCGCAAGGTCTCCAACATCCACCAGCTCTGTGATGTCATCATGGAGGAGGGGAAGAGGACTCCAGTGGCAACCTGTAAAGCTCTGGTGAACTCCATGCTCAAGAGGGTTAAGGCAGTGCTGGAAAATAATGGTGGCCACACAAAATATTGACACTTTGGGCCCAATTTGGACATTTTCACTTAGGGGTGTACTCACTTTTGTTGCCAGTGGTTTAGACATTAATGGCTGTGTGTTGAGTTATTTTGAGGGTTCAGCAAATTTACACTGTTATACAAGCTGTACACTCACTACTTTACATTGTAGCAAAGTGTCATTTCTTCAGTATATGTTTTAAAAAAATTGGAACGACTTTAATCAACAAGTGTATCAAATTCCCCACATCACAAAGATATAAATTGGTCGGAAAATACATCTAAAAAAGAACAAAAATAAATAGAATAAAGAAAAAAAATCAAAATTAAAAAAAAAAATGATATAAATATGATCATCTATATTCACATCAAAATATATTTCTAATGAATATTCACAATCATATAAAGCCTAATGTAATAATGTTTAAAAATATATGAAAACGACCTATATAAAGGAAAAATAAAGATGAAAAGAAAAGTTATATTAATACTGAAAAAACAATTAAAGAAATAAATGTCAAAAACTGAATTTAACCCCTTGGGTTGTTAAGTAACAAGGAGGTGTATCCAGTCAACCTGTCTTTTCCTCAACTCTAGTTCTCTATTACCTCCTCGTCTGTTTTTAGATATCCCAACAATAATCATATATCTCAGTTGTGATACCTTATGATCTTTTTCCATAAAGTGTGTAGCCAATGGTAATTTATCCAGTTTATCTCTAATGGAGTATTTATGCCTTGCAATCCTTTCTTTAAACTTTGTGTCGTCTCTCCTACATATAAAAGCCCGCATAGACATTTAATAAATGTATATAACATAAGAGGATTGGCAGGTATAGTAGTCCTTCATTGGTATGTTATAGCCTTTATGGGGATGAGAACAACTTTTACCTTTAATCATGCTAGTACACTGTATGCAACAAAGACAAGGAAATGAGCCCTTGTTCGGTGGACCTAAAAATGTGACATGAGAGGTAGGTGTACAATATTGATCAGATTTAACTAATCTATCATAACTAGTTCTCCCTCTATCTTTGTGATATATCGTCAAGGAAGATCATATATATACTGATAAGGAATTTTATATGCTCTATTGTAAAATAAAATATGTGGCGCTATTCCATCAATCAGTGACAGTACAAAGTGTGGTAAAATGGGCAGAATATAATCCACCTCGTGTGGTAATAGACCAAGCAACAGTAAATACTAGCCAAGAATAGATGCCACCATACAAGAGTATATCAAGAAAAGCGGATGCGATTCTGCGATAAAAAACATAAATGAAAATTGAACAATATACAAAGTGACACAATGCTAAAGGAAATAAAGCAGTCACCCCTCAATAGGTGAAAAAATATCTGTAGATGTAAAAATGACTTCCCAAATGAATACTCACAAAAAAAATCAATATAAGTGAAAGCAATCAACTGCAAGGTGACTCAGTGCTTAGTGAAATAAAACGGTCACCCCTCATTGGGTGAAGAAATATAGTAACTGTGAGTGAGGAAAAATGCCTTCCCAAATGAATTCCTCAAAACCAAAAGTACATGTCACAGGTGATGCCAGTGGCTCAAAATAAATCACTGAAAATAAATACTAATACTAATGAATAAAGTCACTTCTTCTACGTGAACTACGAATAAGCAGTGCTAAAGTGACAGTAATGTGCAAACAAAATCTTGAGAATAAATGTGCATGAATTGCAAAAAAATAATATATAATGACCAAATAAATATTAAAATCATGCCATAACAATTAATAAATGCAATAATTTGAGTGTTTAAAATAATTAATAATGAATAATTAATGTTGATAGGGCAGCTAATCCCACTCCAGAGATGCTGTCCCAAACGGTGACAATAGTGCAAAATAGTCCATACAACAGTGCAATAGTGATGGGTGATTTCCGCAAAAAGTCTTAAGACACAGTGCAAAAAATGTGCAGTGACTGGTAATTTTTCTTCTATGCACGTTCTGGTGCAATTCCCAGATGTTTCCCCCAGCCTCTCACCTCCAACAGCGGCCCCCAATGAGCCTAGTAGGGCAGGTAGATGTTTCTAGGAGAGGATGTGTTTCTTGCAGCGTGTCTTTCACCATCCAGTAGGTCTGTCTCTCTGCAGCTCAACCCACAGCTCCCAGCACTCTCAGCGGTTCCAGCGGTTATTAAGAGCAAAGGAAAGATCTCATGGTGTAGTATTCAAAAAACCCATTTATTAAAAAAAGTAGTAACTTACATTGAAATGTACAGCAAACAGTGAATACGAGGGAAGCTTCCGGGTTCGGCCGTCCCCGAGAAGCGTCGGCACCTGACTCCTCCTACCCTGACGCGTTGCGTCACAGCACGTGACTTTATCAAAGGGATGAGGAGTCCGGTGCCAGTCATTCCATTTATATGTGCGCCGTTGACATAGTAACGGATCAACAATAACAGGAGCCGAGGTTCTGTGTGCAATACCGCATCATAGGGGGGTGTCGATGATACACTCATTTAAAACCAGGGAATACATGATCAGTAAAGCAATATCTCTTCATTTAGACTATAATATTAAAAAACATTTTAAAAGGCAGCGCTTGTTAAAACCATTACGATTATAACTTCCTATATTAAAAATCAAATATTGGATAAAACTATAAGGCCATCAACGCCATCTTGTGGTGACTTGGAAATTAGCCATGTAATCCATTCTAATTTCACAGGGAACCATACAATAAAATAAAATAGTAATCCAATATAACTGCTGGTCACTATGCCAATAATCAAAACCATAGACAACCCGCTCATCAGATTAAGATCCATAAACCTAATAAATTGAAATATGTGTCATAAACAATTGTGTACAGAGACGATTAATAAAATTATATAAAATATCCATTAAAATATTGCAATAAAAAAAGGGGGAGAAATACATAGGTCTTCAGTAAATAACCACATAAAAAGAGTGGAGATAGACATACTAATAAGAGGCATACAGACTGTCTAGGAGGGAAGAAATGGAAAAAGTAAAGGGGGGGGAGGGGAAAGGGGAAATAAATCGAACATTTCGACATCCCAGATCCCTTGGTCAGAGGTATACTGCACTAAAGTATGAATAAATAATAAGGCCGCTAAAAATTAGAGATAAAACAATTTAAATCGAATTCCACGTTATGTCCTAGGGGCGATAAAGTCTGTAATTCATGAATCCATCTGGATTCGGCCTGACTAATTTTGATAATTTTATTGTCGCCCCTCCAGTGAGGTTTATACTTTTCAATTCCGCATATTTTCAGTGATGAAGGATCACTATTGTGGTATTCTACATAATGTCGAGATAGACTGTGCTTGTCAAATTTTTTCTTGATATTTTGTACATGTTCTTTCAGTCTAATCCATAGTGCCCTCTTAGTTCTGCCAACATATTGGATATGACAGGGGCACTCCAGGAGATAGACCACTCCTTCACTCCTACATGAAATAAAATCCTCTATTTCATAATTCTGTGTAGTAACAGTGGACGTAAAGCTTGATTTTTTCTTTTTATTTTCTTTTGTATGTCTACAAGCATAACAGTTTTTGCATGGGTAAAACCCCTTTCCCTCAAAGAAGGAGAATTTTTTCTTTTGGGGTGGATCTAAAACATTTTTTGCTAGACGATCCCGCAATGTCGGGGCCTTCCTGTATATAAATTTAGGTCTTGTTGATAGAATAGGGCCAAGATGGCGATCTGTCTTGACAATGTCCCAGTATTTCTTGATAATTTTTTCAATTTGTTTATATTGCATGTTATAGTCCATAATAATGGGTACATTGTCCTCTTGGATAAGGTTTTTTTCTTTTTCATCTTGTATCAGTTTATCTCTTTCCAGACGTATAACATCAGTAATTTTTTCATCGATGAATTTAGCGTCATATCCTTTCTGGATAAACCTTTCTCCAACCATTTTAGCCTGTTCCATAAAAACTTCTTTTTTAGTGCAATTTCGCCTTAGTCTTACTAGTTGTCCCTTAGGTATGTTGTTCAACCATAATGAGTGGTGACAACTGTCCAGAGGTAAGTAACTGTTTCTATCCACTGCCTTAAAATAAGTTTGAGTACATAATTTAGTTCCTTCTTTTTTAATTTCAAGATCAAGAAAATTAATTTTCTCATTATTGATCTCCCACGACAATTTAATATTTTTATTATTATCATTCAAATAAAAACAAAAATCGCTAAGGCTTTCCTTGTCTCCCTTCCAGATAATAAAAATATCATCAATAAAACGTTTATACACTAGCAACTGATGTGGTCGATTATTATACAGTACTTCTTCCTCCCACTCTGACATATACAGATTAGCCACGCTAGGTGCATATTTAGCACCCATTGCAATTCCCCGTATTTGTTTGTAATAGTTCTTATCATGCCAGAAATAATTGGATTCCAAACTAAATTTTAGACAGTCTAATAAAAATCTTCTTTGTTTACATTTTAGACTGCTAAATTTCCTTAAGGCCCATTTAGTTGCCTGTAAGGCTTCATCATGATTGATAATCGTGTACAAGGACGAGACATCGGATGTTGCCAGATATATAGGTCCATCACTCAAGGTCACATCATTGAGGAGTTGAATAAGGTGCTTAGTGTCTCTCAAGTATGATTTTGTCATCTTCACTACTGGTTGTAAAAACCAGTCAATGTATTCGCCTATTCTTGCACTTACTGAATTGATCCCATTCACTATAGGTCGTCCTGGGGGTTTGTCCTTATCCTTGTGGATCTTTGGCAGCGTATAGATTATGGGTATCTTGCAAGTTTTTGGCTGTAAGTAAAGAGCCTCCTTCTTATTTAAGAGGCCCTTGTTGACCCCTTTTTGAATGACTTTTGCCAATTCTTTTTTGAGGTTTGATGTTGGGTTACTTAATAATAAACAGTAGGTGTCTTTATCATTCACTTGTCTATTCAGCTCCTCATAGTAGTAGTCCTTGGATTGGATAACAATTGCTCCTCCTTTATCGGCCTGTCGAATTACAATATCTTTCCTTGATTCCAATTTTTTTATACCATTCTTTATACTTCTTGGGTCCTGTATGTTTTTCACTTTTAATTCTTGTAGATCTTTTAAAACCATTTTTTTAAAAACTTCAATATGTCCATCTTTACCAGCGGGTGGATTAAAAAGAGATTTATTCCTCAAATTGCTAAACATAATTTCATTATTATCTGGTAAAGTTTTTCTTCTTTCCAATGGGTTACTGATCATGTATTTTTTTATATTAAGGCTCCTGATGAACTTATTAATGTCCACGTATGTATTGAATTTGTTCAAATTCTTCCTTGGGGCGAACTTTAGTCCCTTATCCAGTACTTTAATCTCTTCTGATGTAAGTTCTACCCCACTGATGTTAATAATGCCCTCCCCTATTGTTCTCTTTTTCTTTTGCTCCTTGATTCCTGCTCGGCATCCTCTTCTCGTTTTTCGTTTTTTCCTTTCTTTTTTTCCACAGATCTTCTTGGGGTGTTTCTTTGATATTCCCCCCTGTCTTGATCCCTTTGTCCTTCCTGTCTCCTGTCTTCTCTCCTCCTTGTTCTCCTGTCCGGACTGGGATTCGGGGTACGCCTGTTCTGTCTCCTTGGGGGATCCTCGTGGTACTGGCGCCTCGGGGATACTCGATGGCGTTGATCTAAAAAACGATATGGTGTTCTCTCTCGTTCATGCCTTTCCCCTTGTCGTTGTTTGTAATACCAGGGTGATCTCCCTCCATCATTATACTCCTGTAATTGTTCATATCTATTGTATGTCGGTACAGCATAATGATCAAAGCGTGGAGGGGAGTCCCTTCTTCTCCTTTCATCTCTCTCGTCCCTCAGAGGTCTTTCTTCTCTTCTTACTCTATCCGGGTAGTAGTTACTTCTATCCCCATTGTTCTCATAGTTTTGCCATCTCCGATAAGGGGATCTTCTATCCCATGGAGACTGATGGTAACTTCTTCCTTGATGATTATTCGGATTTCCCCTGTTTTTCCAGAAAGGTTTATTCCAATTATTGCCTTTCCATCTTTGTTTCTGTTGGGGGGTATTATAAGTGTTATAATTGCCCTGAGTGCCATTATTGGGCGGAGGCTCATCGATCTTCCTTTCAATTATCTTCTCTAACACTTTTACCTCTTTAACTGGAGTGCTATTGTTTGAATTTATAATAGCCTCTTCATTTTTATTCTGCCACTTGAACACCAGATCATCATTGAAGTCTTTAATATCTCTCTGATATTTTTTCCTTTTCCGTGTGGCCGTTTCCTTATCTTTCAATTCCATATCGTGATTCAGTTGTTTGGATAGTGTCTTAAATTCTGGTAGTTCTTTGGAAGGTTCCAAAGTGATTTTAATTTCCTCAATGGTTTTATTCAGGAGTCTGATTTTCTTTTGTTTCCTTTTCCTCAGGAATTCCAGTAACTCCAATCCCTTCTCATTGAAGAAGTGGAACCATTCATCTGTAGACTCCTTGTCTACCAGACCATCATTTATAGGAACATCCCACCGGAGTCTCCTGGGTACTATTTTGTCCTTGATATATTTTTCATGGGTTACTATATCCCACCATGCATTAATTTTCTTCTCCATCAAATGTCCTATCTTCCTAAAACCACTTTCAACATTCCCTGTCTGGTTGATTTCCTGTTTAGTAAACACTGTATCTATATCAAAAGTTCTATTATCTAAAAATTGAAAAACTTCCATGGTATGCAGCACTAGTAAAAAAGAGGATGAACAGAATTTAATATGTAAGTGCCAGTGCGCAAAACCACAATGAGAGTAAGGGATTAATAAAACTGACGGTGAGATACCCGATGGAGAGCCGCCAACATAGATAGGTTCACTCAATTCCCCAAAAAGAACAACTGTAAAATAAAATATGTGGCGCTATTCCATCAATCAGTGACAGTACAAAGTGTGGTAAAATGGGCAGAATATAATCCACCTCGTGTGGTAATAGACCAAGCAACAGTAAATACTAGCCAAGAATAGATGCCACCATACAAGAGTATATCAAGAAAAGCGGATGCGATTCTGCGATAAAAAACATAAATGAAAATTGAACAATATACAAAGTGACACAATGCTAAAGGAAATAAAGCAGTCACCCCTCAATAGGTGAAAAAATATCTGTAGATGTAAAAATGACTTCCCAAATGAATACTCACAAAAAAAATCAATATAAGTGAAAGCAATCAACTGCAAGGTGACTCAGTGCTTAGTGAAATAAAACGGTCACCCCTCATTGGGTGAAGAAATATAGTAACTGTGAGTGAGGAAAAATGCCTTCCCAAATGAATTCCTCAAAACCAAAAGTACATGTCACAGGTGATGCCAGTGGCTCAAAATAAATCACTGAAAATAAATACTAATACTAATGAATAAAGTCACTTCTTCTACGTGAACTACGAATAAGCAGTGCTAAAGTGACAGTAATGTGCAAACAAAATCTTGAGAATAAATGTGCATGAATTGCAAAAAAATAATATATAATGACCAAATAAATATTAAAATCATGCCATAACAATTAATAAATGCAATAATTTGAGTGTTTAAAATAATTAATAATGAATAATTAATGTTGATAGGGCAGCTAATCCCACTCCAGAGATGCTGTCCCAAACGGTGACAATAGTGCAAAATAGTCCATACAACAGTGCAATAGTGATGGGTGATTTCCGCAAAAAGTCTTAAGACACAGTGCAAAAAATGTGCAGTGACTGGTAATTTTTCTTCTATGCACGTTCTGGTGCAATTCCCAGATGTTTCCCCCAGCCTCTCACCTCCAACAGCGGCCCCCAATGAGCCTAGTAGGGCAGGTAGATGTTTCTAGGAGAGGATGTGTTTCTTGCAGCGTGTCTTTCACCATCCAGTAGGTCTGTCTCTCTGCAGCTCAACCCACAGCTCCCAGCACTCTCAGCGGTTCCAGCGGTTATTAAGAGCAAAGGAAAGATCTCATGGTGTAGTATTCAAAAAACCCATTTATTAAAAAAAGTAGTAACTTACATTGAAATGTACAGCAAACAGTGAATACGAGGGAAGCTTCCGGGTTCGGCCGTCCCCGAGAAGCGTCGGCACCTGACTCCTCCTACCCTGACGCGTTGCGTCACAGCACGTGACTTTATCAAAGGGATGAGGAGTCCGGTGCCAGTCATTCCATTTATATGTGCGCCGTTGACATAGTAACGGATCAACAATAACAGGAGCCGAGGTTCTGTGTGCAATACCGCATCATAGGGGGGTGTCGATGATACACTCATTTAAAACCAGGGAATACATGATCAGTAAAGCAATATCTCTTCATTTAGACTATAATATTAAAAAACATTTTAAAAGGCAGCGCTTGTTAAAACCATTACGATTATAACTTCCTATATTAAAAATCAAATATTGGATAAAACTATAAGGCCATCAACGCCATCTTGTGGTGACTTGGAAATTAGCCATGTAATCCATTCTAATTTCACAGGGAACCATACAATAAAATAAAATAGTAATCCAATATAACTGCTGGTCACTATGCCAATAATCAAAACCATAGACAACCCGCTCATCAGATTAAGATCCATAAACCTAATAAATTGAAATATGTGTCATAAACAATTGTGTACAGAGACGATTAATAAAATTATATAAAATATCCATTAAAATATTGCAATAAAAAAAGGGGGAGAAATACATAGGTCTTCAGTAAATAACCACATAAAAAGAGTGGAGATAGACATACTAATAAGAGGCATACAGACTGTCTAGGAGGGAAGAAATGGAAAAAGTAAAGGGGGGGGAGGGGAAAGGGGAAATAAATCGAACATTTCGACATCCCAGATCCCTTGGTCAGAGGTATACTGCACTAAAGTATGAATAAATAATAAGGCCGCTAAAAATTAGAGATAAAACAATTTAAATCGAATTCCACGTTATGTCCTAGGGGCGATAAAGTCTGTAATTCATGAATCCATCTGGATTCGGCCTGACTAATTTTGATAATTTTATTGTCGCCCCTCCAGTGAGGTTTATACTTTTCAATTCCGCATATTTTCAGTGATGAAGGATCACTATTGTGGTATTCTACATAATGTCGAGATAGACTGTGCTTGTCAAATTTTTTCTTGATATTTTGTACATGTTCTTTCAGTCTAATCCATAGTGCCCTCTTAGTTCTGCCAACATATTGGATATGACAGGGGCACTCCAGGAGATAGACCACTCCTTCACTCCTACATGAAATAAAATCCTCTATTTCATAATTCTGTGTAGTAACAGTGGACGTAAAGCTTGATTTTTTCTTTTTATTTTCTTTTGTATGTCTACAAGCATAACAGTTTTTGCATGGGTAAAACCCCTTTCCCTCAAAGAAGGAGAATTTTTTCTTTTGGGGTGGATCTAAAACATTTTTTGCTAGACGATCCCGCAATGTCGGGGCCTTCCTGTATATAAATTTAGGTCTTGTTGATAGAATAGGGCCAAGATGGCGATCTGTCTTGACAATGTCCCAGTATTTCTTGATAATTTTTTCAATTTGTTTATATTGCATGTTATAGTCCATAATAATGGGTACATTGTCCTCTTGGATAAGGTTTTTTTCTTTTTCATCTTGTATCAGTTTATCTCTTTCCAGACGTATAACATCAGTAATTTTTTCATCGATGAATTTAGCGTCATATCCTTTCTGGATAAACCTTTCTCCAACCATTTTAGCCTGTTCCATAAAAACTTCTTTTTTAGTGCAATTTCGCCTTAGTCTTACTAGTTGTCCCTTAGGTATGTTGTTCAACCATAATGAGTGGTGACAACTGTCCAGAGGTAAGTAACTGTTTCTATCCACTGCCTTAAAATAAGTTTGAGTACATAATTTAGTTCCTTCTTTTTTAATTTCAAGATCAAGAAAATTAATTTTCTCATTATTGATCTCCCACGACAATTTAATATTTTTATTATTATCATTCAAATAAAAACAAAAATCGCTAAGGCTTTCCTTGTCTCCCTTCCAGATAATAAAAATATCATCAATAAAACGTTTATACACTAGCAACTGATGTGGTCGATTATTATACAGTACTTCTTCCTCCCACTCTGACATATACAGATTAGCCACGCTAGGTGCATATTTAGCACCCATTGCAATTCCCCGTATTTGTTTGTAATAGTTCTTATCATGCCAGAAATAATTGGATTCCAAACTAAATTTTAGACAGTCTAATAAAAATCTTCTTTGTTTACATTTTAGACTGCTAAATTTCCTTAAGGCCCATTTAGTTGCCTGTAAGGCTTCATCATGATTGATAATCGTGTACAAGGACGAGACATCGGATGTTGCCAGATATATAGGTCCATCACTCAAGGTCACATCATTGAGGAGTTGAATAAGGTGCTTAGTGTCTCTCAAGTATGATTTTGTCATCTTCACTACTGGTTGTAAAAACCAGTCAATGTATTCGCCTATTCTTGCACTTACTGAATTGATCCCATTCACTATAGGTCGTCCTGGGGGTTTGTCCTTATCCTTGTGGATCTTTGGCAGCGTATAGATTATGGGTATCTTGCAAGTTTTTGGCTGTAAGTAAAGAGCCTCCTTCTTATTTAAGAGGCCCTTGTTGACCCCTTTTTGAATGACTTTTGCCAATTCTTTTTTGAGGTTTGATGTTGGGTTACTTAATAATAAACAGTAGGTGTCTTTATCATTCACTTGTCTATTCAGCTCCTCATAGTAGTAGTCCTTGGATTGGATAACAATTGCTCCTCCTTTATCGGCCTGTCGAATTACAATATCTTTCCTTGATTCCAATTTTTTTATACCATTCTTTATACTTCTTGGGTCCTGTATGTTTTTCACTTTTAATTCTTGTAGATCTTTTAAAACCATTTTTTTAAAAACTTCAATATGTCCATCTTTACCAGCGGGTGGATTAAAAAGAGATTTATTCCTCAAATTGCTAAACATAATTTCATTATTATCTGGTAAAGTTTTTCTTCTTTCCAATGGGTTACTGATCATGTATTTTTTTATATTAAGGCTCCTGATGAACTTATTAATGTCCACGTATGTATTGAATTTGTTCAAATTCTTCCTTGGGGCGAACTTTAGTCCCTTATCCAGTACTTTAATCTCTTCTGATGTAAGTTCTACCCCACTGATGTTAATAATGCCCTCCCCTATTGTTCTCTTTTTCTTTTGCTCCTTGATTCCTGCTCGGCATCCTCTTCTCGTTTTTCGTTTTTTCCTTTCTTTTTTTCCACAGATCTTCTTGGGGTGTTTCTTTGATATTCCCCCCTGTCTTGATCCCTTTGTCCTTCCTGTCTCCTGTCTTCTCTCCTCCTTGTTCTCCTGTCCGGACTGGGATTCGGGGTACGCCTGTTCTGTCTCCTTGGGGGATCCTCGTGGTACTGGCGCCTCGGGGATACTCGATGGCGTTGATCTAAAAAACGATATGGTGTTCTCTCTCGTTCATGCCTTTCCCCTTGTCGTTGTTTGTAATACCAGGGTGATCTCCCTCCATCATTATACTCCTGTAATTGTTCATATCTATTGTATGTCGGTACAGCATAATGATCAAAGCGTGGAGGGGAGTCCCTTCTTCTCCTTTCATCTCTCTCGTCCCTCAGAGGTCTTTCTTCTCTTCTTACTCTATCCGGGTAGTAGTTACTTCTATCCCCATTGTTCTCATAGTTTTGCCATCTCCGATAAGGGGATCTTCTATCCCATGGAGACTGATGGTAACTTCTTCCTTGATGATTATTCGGATTTCCCCTGTTTTTCCAGAAAGGTTTATTCCAATTATTGCCTTTCCATCTTTGTTTCTGTTGGGGGGTATTATAAGTGTTATAATTGCCCTGAGTGCCATTATTGGGCGGAGGCTCATCGATCTTCCTTTCAATTATCTTCTCTAACACTTTTACCTCTTTAACTGGAGTGCTATTGTTTGAATTTATAATAGCCTCTTCATTTTTATTCTGCCACTTGAACACCAGATCATCATTGAAGTCTTTAATATCTCTCTGATATTTTTTCCTTTTCCGTGTGGCCGTTTCCTTATCTTTCAATTCCATATCGTGATTCAGTTGTTTGGATAGTGTCTTAAATTCTGGTAGTTCTTTGGAAGGTTCCAAAGTGATTTTAATTTCCTCAATGGTTTTATTCAGGAGTCTGATTTTCTTTTGTTTCCTTTTCCTCAGGAATTCCAGTAACTCCAATCCCTTCTCATTGAAGAAGTGGAACCATTCATCTGTAGACTCCTTGTCTACCAGACCATCATTTATAGGAACATCCCACCGGAGTCTCCTGGGTACTATTTTGTCCTTGATATATTTTTCATGGGTTACTATATCCCACCATGCATTAATTTTCTTCTCCATCAAATGTCCTATCTTCCTAAAACCACTTTCAACATTCCCTGTCTGGTTGATTTCCTGTTTAGTAAACACTGTATCTATATCAAAAGTTCTATTATCTAAAAATTGAAAAACTTCCATGGTATGCAGCACTAGTAAAAAAGAGGATGAACAGAATTTAATATGTAAGTGCCAGTGCGCAAAACCACAATGAGAGTAAGGGATTAATAAAACTGACGGTGAGATACCCGATGGAGAGCCGCCAACATAGATAGGTTCACTCAATTCCCCAAAAAGAACAACTGTAAAATAAAATATGTGGCGCTATTCCATCAATCAGTGACAGTACAAAGTGTGGTAAAATGGGCAGAATATAATCCACCTCGTGTGGTAATAGACCAAGCAACAGTAAATACTAGCCAAGAATAGATGCCACCATACAAGAGTATATCAAGAAAAGCGGATGCGATTCTGCGATAAAAAACATAAATGAAAATTGAACAATATACAAAGTGACACAATGCTAAAGGAAATAAAGCAGTCACCCCTCAATAGGTGAAAAAATATCTGTAGATGTAAAAATGACTTCCCAAATGAATACTCACAAAAAAAATCAATATAAGTGAAAGCAATCAACTGCAAGGTGACTCAGTGCAATAATTGGAATAAACCTTTCTGGAAAAACAGGGGAAATCCGAATAATCATCAAGGAAGAAGTTACCATCAGTCTCCATGGGATAGAAGATCCCCTTATCGGAGATGGCAAAACTATGAGAACAATGGGGATAGAAGTAACTACTACCCGGATAGAGTAAGAAGAGAAGAAAGACCTCTGAGGGACGAGAGAGATGAAAGGAGAAGAAGGGACTCCCCTCCACGCTTTGATCATTATGCTGTACCGACATACAATAGATATGAACAATTACAGGAGTATAATGATGGAGGGAGATCACCCTGGTATTACAAACAACGACAAGGGGAAAGGCATGAACGAGAGAGAACACCATATCGTTTTTTAGATCAACGCCATCGAGTATCCCCGAGGCGCCAGTACCACGAGGATCCCCCAAGGAGACAGAACAGGCGTACCCCGAATCCCAGTCCGGACAGGAGAACAAGGAGGAGAGAAGACAGGAGACAGGAAGGACAAAGGGATCAAGACAGGGGGGAATATCAAAGAAACACCCCAAGAAGATCTGTGGAAAAAAAGAAAGGAAAAAACGAAAAACGAGAAGAGGATGCCGAGCAGGAATCAAGGAGCAAAAGAAAAAGAGAACAATAGGGGAGGGCATTATTAACATCAGTGGGGTAGAACTTACATCAGAAGAGATTAAAGTACTGGATAAGGGACTAAAGTTCGCCCCAAGGAAGAATTTGAACAAATTCAATACATACGTGGACATTAATAAGTTCATCAGGAGCCTTAATATAAAAAAATACATGATCAGTAACCCATTGGAAAGAAGAAAAACTTTACCAGATAATAATGAAATTATGTTTAGCAATTTGAGGAATAAATCTCTTTTTAATCCACCCGCTGGTAAAGATGGACATATTGAAGTTTTTAAAAAAATGGTTTTAAAAGATCTACAAGAATTAAAAGTGAAAAACATACAGGACCCAAGAAGTATAAAGAATGGTATAAAAAAATTGGAATCAAGGAAAGATATTGTAATTCGACAGGCCGATAAAGGAGGAGCAATTGTT
Organism: Lithobates clamitans; assembly: GCA_037952925.1. NCBI lineage: Eukaryota > Metazoa > Chordata > Amphibia > Anura > Ranidae > Lithobates > Lithobates clamitans. The sequence continues at coordinate 6,662,208 of JBBGZY010000187.1, forward strand.
ATCCAATCCAAGGACTACTACTATGAGGAGCTGAATAGACAAGTGAATGATAAAGACACCTACTGTTTATTATTAAGTAACCCAACATCAAACCTCAAAAAAGAATTGGCAAAAGTCATTCAAAAAGGGGTCAACAAGGGCCTCTTAAATAAGAAGGAGGCTCTTTACTTACAGCCAAAAACTTGCAAGATACCCATAATCTATACGCTGCCAAAGATCCACAAGGATAAGGACAAACCCCCAGGACGACCTATAGTGAATGGGATCAATTCAGTAAGTGCAAGAATAGGCGAATACATTGACTGGTTTTTACAACCAGTAGTGAAGATGACAAAATCATACTTGAGAGACACTAAGCACCTTATTCAACTCCTCAATGATGTGACCTTGAGTGATGGACCTATATATCTGGCAACATCCGATGTCTCGTCCTTGTACACGATTATCAATCATGATGAAGCCTTACAGGCAACTAAATGGGCCTTAAGGAAATTTAGCAGTCTAAAATGTAAACAAAGAAGATTTTTATTAGACTGTCTAAAATTTAGTTTGGAATCCAATTATTTCTGGCATGATAAGAACTATTACAAACAAATACGGGGAATTGCAATGGGTGCTAAATATGCACCTAGCGTGGCTAATCTGTATATGTCAGAGTGGGAGGAAGAAGTACTGTATAATAATCGACCACATCAGTTGCTAGTGTATAAACGTTTTATTGATGATATTTTTATTATCTGGAAGGGAGACAAGGAAAGCCTTAGCGATTTTTGTTTTTATTTGAATGATAATAATAAAAATATTAAATTGTCGTGGGAGATCAATAATGAGAAAATTAATTTTCTTGATCTTGAAATTAAAAAAGAAGGAACTAAATTATGTACTCAAACTTATTTTAAGGCAGTGGATAGAAACAGTTACTTACCTCTGGACAGTTGTCACCACTCATTATGGTTGAACAACATACCTAAGGGACAACTAGTAAGACTAAGGCGAAATTGCACTAAAAAAGAAGTTTTTATGGAACAGGCTAAAATGGTTGGAGAAAGGTTTATCCAGAAAGGATATGACGCTAAATTCATCGATGAAAAAATTACTGATGTTATACGTCTGGAAAGAGATAAACTGATACAAGATGAAAAAGAAAAAAACCTTATCCAAGAGGACAATGTACCCATTATTATGGACTATAACATGCAATATAAACAAATTGAAAAAATTATCAAGAAATACTGGGACATTGTCAAGACAGATCGCCATCTTGGCCCTATTCTATCAACAAGACCTAAATTTATATACAGGAAGGCCCCGACATTGCGGGATCGTCTAGCAAAAAATGTTTTAGATCCACCCCAAAAGAAAAAATTCTCCTTCTTTGAGGGAAAGGGGTTTTACCCATGCAAAAACTGTTATGCTTGTAGACATACAAAAGAAAATAAAAAGAAAAAATCAAGCTTTACGTCCACTGTTACTACACAGAATTATGAAATAGAGGATTTTATTTCATGTAGGAGTGAAGGAGTGGTCTATCTCCTGGAGTGCCCCTGTCATATCCAATATGTTGGCAGAACTAAGAGGGCACTATGGATTAGACTGAAAGAACATGTACAAAATATCAAGAAAAAATTTGACAAGCACAGTCTATCTCGACATTATGTAGAATACCACAATAGTGATCCTTCATCACTGAAAATATGCGGAATTGAAAAGTATAAACCTCACTGGAGGGGCGACAATAAAATTATCAAAATTAGTCAGGCCGAATCCAGATGGATTCATGAATTACAGACTTTATCGCCCCTAGGACATAACGTGGAATTCGATTTAAATTGTTTTATCTCTAATTTTTAGCGGCCTTATTATTTATTCATACTTTAGTGCAGTATACCTCTGACCAAGGGATCTGGGATGTCGAAATGTTCGATTTATTTCCCCTTTCCCCTCCCCCCCCTTTACTTTTTCCATTTCTTCCCTCCTAGACAGTCTGTATGCCTCTTATTAGTATGTCTATCTCCACTCTTTTTATGTGGTTATTTACTGAAGACCTATGTATTTCTCCCCCTTTTTTTATTGCAATATTTTAATGGATATTTTATATAATTTTATTAATCGTCTCTGTACACAATTGTTTATGACACATATTTCAATTTATTAGGTTTATGGATCTTAATCTGATGAGCGGGTTGTCTATGGTTTTGATTATTGGCATAGTGACCAGCAGTTATATTGGATTACTATTTTATTTTATTGTATGGTTCCCTGTGAAATTAGAATGGATTACATGGCTAATTTCCAAGTCACCACAAGATGGCGTTGATGGCCTTATAGTTTTATCCAATATTTGATTTTTAATATAGGAAGTTATAATCGTAATGGTTTTAACAAGCGCTGCCTTTTAAAATGTTTTTTAATATTATAGTCTAAATGAAGAGATATTGCTTTACTGATCATGTATTCCCTGGTTTTAAATGAGTGTATCATCGACACCCCCCTATGATGCGGTATTGCACACAGAACCTCGGCTCCTGTTATTGTTGATCCGTTACTATGTCAACGGCGCACATATAAATGGAATGACTGGCACCGGACTCCTCATCCCTTTGATAAAGTCACGTGCTGTGACGCAACGCGTCAGGGTAGGAGGAGTCAGGTGCCGACGCTTCTCGGGGACGGCCGAACCCGGAAGCTTCCCTCGTATTCACTGTTTGCTGTACATTTCAATGTAAGTTACTACTTTTTTTAATAAATGGGTTTTTTGAATACTACACCATGAGATCTTTCCTTTGCTCTTAATAACCGCTGGAACCGCTGAGAGTGCTGGGAGCTGTGGGTTGAGCTGCAGAGAGACAGACCTACTGGATGGTGAAAGACACGCTGCAAGAAACACATCCTCTCCTAGAAACATCTACCTGCCCTACTAGGCTCATTGGGGGCCGCTGTTGGAGGTGAGAGGCTGGGGGAAACATCTGGGAATTGCACCAGAACGTGCATAGAAGAAAAATTACCAGTCACTGCACATTTTTTGCACTGTGTCTTAAGACTTTTTGCGGAAATCACCCATCACTATTGCACTGTTGTATGGACTATTTTGCACTATTGTCACCGTTTGGGACAGCATCTCTGGAGTGGGATTAGCTGCCCTATCAACATTAATTATTCATTATTAATTATTTTAAACACTCAAATTATTGCATTTATTAATTGTTATGGCATGATTTTAATATTTATTTGGTCATTATATATTATTTTTTTGCAATTCATGCACATTTATTCTCAAGATTTTGTTTGCACATTACTGTCACTTTAGCACTGCTTATTCGTAGTTCACGTAGAAGAAGTGACTTTATTCATTAGTATTAGTATTTATTTTCAGTGATTTATTTTGAGCCACTGGCATCACCTGTGACATGTACTTTTGGTTTTGAGGAATTCATTTGGGAAGGCATTTTTCCTCACTCACAGTTACTATATTTCTTCACCCAATGAGGGGTGACCGTTTTATTTCACTAAGCACTGAGTCACCTTGCAGTTGATTGCTTTCACTTATATTGATTTTTTTTGTGAGTATTCATTTGGGAAGTCATTTTTACATCTACAGATATTTTTTCACCTATTGAGGGGTGACTGCTTTATTTCCTTTAGCATTGTGTCACTTTGTATATTGTTCAATTTTCATTTATGTTTTTTATCGCAGAATCGCATCCGCTTTTCTTGATATACTCTTGTATGGTGGCATCTATTCTTGGCTAGTATTTACTGTTGCTTGGTCTATTACCACACGAGGTGGATTATATTCTGCCCATTTTACCACACTTTGTACTGTCACTGATTGATGGAATAGCGCCACATATTTTATTTTACAGTTGTTCTTTTTGGGGAATTGAGTGAACCTATCTATGTTGGCGGCTCTCCATCGGGTATCTCACCGTCAGTTTTATTAATCCCTTACTCTCATTGTGGTTTTGCGCACTGGCACTTACATATTAAATTCTGTTCATCCTCTTTTTTACTAGTGCTGCATACCATGGAAGTTTTTCAATTTTTAGATAATAGAACTTTTGATATAGATACAGTGTTTACTAAACAGGAAATCAACCAGACAGGGAATGTTGAAAGTGGTTTTAGGAAGATAGGACATTTGATGGAGAAGAAAATTAATGCATGGTGGGATATAGTAACCCATGAAAAATATATCAAGGACAAAATAGTACCCAGGAGACTCCGGTGGGATGTTCCTATAAATGATGGTCTGGTAGACAAGGAGTCTACAGATGAATGGTTCCACTTCTTCAATGAGAAGGGATTGGAGTTACTGGAATTCCTGAGGAAAAGGAAACAAAAGAAAATCAGACTCCTGAATAAAACCATTGAGGAAATTAAAATCACTTTGGAACCTTCCAAAGAACTACCAGAATTTAAGACACTATCCAAACAACTGAATCACGATATGGAATTGAAAGATAAGGAAACGGCCACACGGAAAAGGAAAAAATATCAGAGAGATATTAAAGACTTCAATGATGATCTGGTGTTCAAGTGGCAGAATAAAAATGAAGAGGCTATTATAAATTCAAACAATAGCACTCCAGTTAAAGAGGTAAAAGTGTTAGAGAAGATAATTGAAAGGAAGATCGATGAGCCTCCGCCCAATAATGGCACTCAGGGCAATTATAACACTTATAATACCCCCCAACAGAAACAAAGATGGAAAGGCAATAATTGGAATAAACCTTTCTGGAAAAACAGGGGAAATCCGAATAATCATCAAGGAAGAAGTTACCATCAGTCTCCATGGGATAGAAGATCCCCTTATCGGAGATGGCAAAACTATGAGAACAATGGGGATAGAAGTAACTACTACCCGGATAGAGTAAGAAGAGAAGAAAGACCTCTGAGGGACGAGAGAGATGAAAGGAGAAGAAGGGACTCCCCTCCACGCTTTGATCATTATGCTGTACCGACATACAATAGATATGAACAATTACAGGAGTATAATGATGGAGGGAGATCACCCTGGTATTACAAACAACGACAAGGGGAAAGGCATGAACGAGAGAGAACACCATATCGTTTTTTAGATCAACGCCATCGAGTATCCCCGAGGCGCCAGTACCACGAGGATCCCCCAAGGAGACAGAACAGGCGTACCCCGAATCCCAGTCCGGACAGGAGAACAAGGAGGAGAGAAGACAGGAGACAGGAAGGACAAAGGGATCAAGACAGGGGGGAATATCAAAGAAACACCCCAAGAAGATCTGTGGAAAAAAAGAAAGGAAAAAACGAAAAACGAGAAGAGGATGCCGAGCAGGAATCAAGGAGCAAAAGAAAAAGAGAACAATAGGGGAGGGCATTATTAACATCAGTGGGGTAGAACTTACATCAGAAGAGATTAAAGTACTGGATAAGGGACTAAAGTTCGCCCCAAGGAAGAATTTGAACAAATTCAATACATACGTGGACATTAATAAGTTCATCAGGAGCCTTAATATAAAAAAATACATGATCAGTAACCCATTGGAAAGAAGAAAAACTTTACCAGATAATAATGAAATTATGTTTAGCAATTTGAGGAATAAATCTCTTTTTAATCCACCCGCTGGTAAAGATGGACATATTGAAGTTTTTAAAAAAATGGTTTTAAAAGATCTACAAGAATTAAAAGTGAAAAACATACAGGACCCAAGAAGTATAAAGAATGGTATAAAAAAATTGGAATCAAGGAAAGATATTGTAATTCGACAGGCCGATAAAGGAGGAGCAATTGTTATCCAATCCAAGGACTACTACTATGAGGAGCTGAATAGACAAGTGAATGATAAAGACACCTACTGTTTATTATTAAGTAACCCAACATCAAACCTCAAAAAAGAATTGGCAAAAGTCATTCAAAAAGGGGTCAACAAGGGCCTCTTAAATAAGAAGGAGGCTCTTTACTTACAGCCAAAAACTTGCAAGATACCCATAATCTATACGCTGCCAAAGATCCACAAGGATAAGGACAAACCCCCAGGACGACCTATAGTGAATGGGATCAATTCAGTAAGTGCAAGAATAGGCGAATACATTGACTGGTTTTTACAACCAGTAGTGAAGATGACAAAATCATACTTGAGAGACACTAAGCACCTTATTCAACTCCTCAATGATGTGACCTTGAGTGATGGACCTATATATCTGGCAACATCCGATGTCTCGTCCTTGTACACGATTATCAATCATGATGAAGCCTTACAGGCAACTAAATGGGCCTTAAGGAAATTTAGCAGTCTAAAATGTAAACAAAGAAGATTTTTATTAGACTGTCTAAAATTTAGTTTGGAATCCAATTATTTCTGGCATGATAAGAACTATTACAAACAAATACGGGGAATTGCAATGGGTGCTAAATATGCACCTAGCGTGGCTAATCTGTATATGTCAGAGTGGGAGGAAGAAGTACTGTATAATAATCGACCACATCAGTTGCTAGTGTATAAACGTTTTATTGATGATATTTTTATTATCTGGAAGGGAGACAAGGAAAGCCTTAGCGATTTTTGTTTTTATTTGAATGATAATAATAAAAATATTAAATTGTCGTGGGAGATCAATAATGAGAAAATTAATTTTCTTGATCTTGAAATTAAAAAAGAAGGAACTAAATTATGTACTCAAACTTATTTTAAGGCAGTGGATAGAAACAGTTACTTACCTCTGGACAGTTGTCACCACTCATTATGGTTGAACAACATACCTAAGGGACAACTAGTAAGACTAAGGCGAAATTGCACTAAAAAAGAAGTTTTTATGGAACAGGCTAAAATGGTTGGAGAAAGGTTTATCCAGAAAGGATATGACGCTAAATTCATCGATGAAAAAATTACTGATGTTATACGTCTGGAAAGAGATAAACTGATACAAGATGAAAAAGAAAAAAACCTTATCCAAGAGGACAATGTACCCATTATTATGGACTATAACATGCAATATAAACAAATTGAAAAAATTATCAAGAAATACTGGGACATTGTCAAGACAGATCGCCATCTTGGCCCTATTCTATCAACAAGACCTAAATTTATATACAGGAAGGCCCCGACATTGCGGGATCGTCTAGCAAAAAATGTTTTAGATCCACCCCAAAAGAAAAAATTCTCCTTCTTTGAGGGAAAGGGGTTTTACCCATGCAAAAACTGTTATGCTTGTAGACATACAAAAGAAAATAAAAAGAAAAAATCAAGCTTTACGTCCACTGTTACTACACAGAATTATGAAATAGAGGATTTTATTTCATGTAGGAGTGAAGGAGTGGTCTATCTCCTGGAGTGCCCCTGTCATATCCAATATGTTGGCAGAACTAAGAGGGCACTATGGATTAGACTGAAAGAACATGTACAAAATATCAAGAAAAAATTTGACAAGCACAGTCTATCTCGACATTATGTAGAATACCACAATAGTGATCCTTCATCACTGAAAATATGCGGAATTGAAAAGTATAAACCTCACTGGAGGGGCGACAATAAAATTATCAAAATTAGTCAGGCCGAATCCAGATGGATTCATGAATTACAGACTTTATCGCCCCTAGGACATAACGTGGAATTCGATTTAAATTGTTTTATCTCTAATTTTTAGCGGCCTTATTATTTATTCATACTTTAGTGCAGTATACCTCTGACCAAGGGATCTGGGATGTCGAAATGTTCGATTTATTTCCCCTTTCCCCTCCCCCCCCTTTACTTTTTCCATTTCTTCCCTCCTAGACAGTCTGTATGCCTCTTATTAGTATGTCTATCTCCACTCTTTTTATGTGGTTATTTACTGAAGACCTATGTATTTCTCCCCCTTTTTTTATTGCAATATTTTAATGGATATTTTATATAATTTTATTAATCGTCTCTGTACACAATTGTTTATGACACATATTTCAATTTATTAGGTTTATGGATCTTAATCTGATGAGCGGGTTGTCTATGGTTTTGATTATTGGCATAGTGACCAGCAGTTATATTGGATTACTATTTTATTTTATTGTATGGTTCCCTGTGAAATTAGAATGGATTACATGGCTAATTTCCAAGTCACCACAAGATGGCGTTGATGGCCTTATAGTTTTATCCAATATTTGATTTTTAATATAGGAAGTTATAATCGTAATGGTTTTAACAAGCGCTGCCTTTTAAAATGTTTTTTAATATTATAGTCTAAATGAAGAGATATTGCTTTACTGATCATGTATTCCCTGGTTTTAAATGAGTGTATCATCGACACCCCCCTATGATGCGGTATTGCACACAGAACCTCGGCTCCTGTTATTGTTGATCCGTTACTATGTCAACGGCGCACATATAAATGGAATGACTGGCACCGGACTCCTCATCCCTTTGATAAAGTCACGTGCTGTGACGCAACGCGTCAGGGTAGGAGGAGTCAGGTGCCGACGCTTCTCGGGGACGGCCGAACCCGGAAGCTTCCCTCGTATTCACTGTTTGCTGTACATTTCAATGTAAGTTACTACTTTTTTTAATAAATGGGTTTTTTGAATACTACACCATGAGATCTTTCCTTTGCTCTTAATAACCGCTGGAACCGCTGAGAGTGCTGGGAGCTGTGGGTTGAGCTGCAGAGAGACAGACCTACTGGATGGTGAAAGACACGCTGCAAGAAACACATCCTCTCCTAGAAACATCTACCTGCCCTACTAGGCTCATTGGGGGCCGCTGTTGGAGGTGAGAGGCTGGGGGAAACATCTGGGAATTGCACCAGAACGTGCATAGAAGAAAAATTACCAGTCACTGCACATTTTTTGCACTGTGTCTTAAGACTTTTTGCGGAAATCACCCATCACTATTGCACTGTTGTATGGACTATTTTGCACTATTGTCACCGTTTGGGACAGCATCTCTGGAGTGGGATTAGCTGCCCTATCAACATTAATTATTCATTATTAATTATTTTAAACACTCAAATTATTGCATTTATTAATTGTTATGGCATGATTTTAATATTTATTTGGTCATTATATATTATTTTTTTGCAATTCATGCACATTTATTCTCAAGATTTTGTTTGCACATTACTGTCACTTTAGCACTGCTTATTCGTAGTTCACGTAGAAGAAGTGACTTTATTCATTAGTATTAGTATTTATTTTCAGTGATTTATTTTGAGCCACTGGCATCACCTGTGACATGTACTTTTGGTTTTGAGGAATTCATTTGGGAAGGCATTTTTCCTCACTCACAGTTACTATATTTCTTCACCCAATGAGGGGTGACCGTTTTATTTCACTAAGCACTGAGTCACCTTGCAGTTGATTGCTTTCACTTATATTGATTTTTTTTTGTGAGTATTCATTTGGGAAGTCATTTTTACATCTACAGATATTTTTTCACCTATTGAGGGGTGACTGCTTTATTTCCTTTAGCATTGTGTCACTTTGTATATTGTTCAATTTTCATTTATGTTTTTTATCGCAGAATCGCATCCGCTTTTCTTGATATACTCTTGTATGGTGGCATCTATTCTTGGCTAGTATTTACTGTTGCTTGGTCTATTACCACACGAGGTGGATTATATTCTGCCCATTTTACCACACTTTGTACTGTCACTGATTGATGGAATAGCGCCACATATTTTATTTTACAGTTGTTCTTTTTGGGGAATTGAGTGAACCTATCTATGTTGGCGGCTCTCCATCGGGTATCTCACCGTCAGTTTTATTAATCCCTTACTCTCATTGTGGTTTTGCGCACTGGCACTTACATATTAAATTATATGCTCTATTACTAATTGATTCCAGATTGCTTAATAATTTAATTATTTAATCACATGATGATGATAATGAGCTATATATTCTCTTATCCATGTGACCATCTGTAGGTATGTGGTTTTAAAGAAGGGAGTTATCTATGTTAGCCTGAAACGTCACCATGTACACCATGCATCTTTGATGTAATTTTATATTTTCAATAAATATTTTTATGTGCAGCAATCTCATCTTTTTCTATATTTTGGCCCTTGGGAAGGCCAGATTGCTTGCACATTTTACTGTGACTGACGTGCACCTCACCATTTCAACTTATATATATTTATATTTAGAGGAATTTGCTTATCCATACTTAAAGGGGCTGTAAACCTTCAAAACACCTGTCAGTGACCGGCCCCCCGTTCTACTTACCTGAACCCTCGACCTTGACCCACAGGGAAGCGCTGTCTCTCTGCCTGGGGTTTTCGGCTCTTGATTGGATAGATTGATAGCAGCGCAGCCATTGGCTTCCACTGCTGTCAATCAAATCCAATGACATGGGCGCCGGGGGGCGGGACCAAGTTGCTGGACTCGTAAGCGTGCCTGCAAGGTAACCACCTTGGGGAAGAGTTTCTCGGAGGGGGTTACCAGATGTGGGGAGGAGCCGCGAGAGCCGCCGAGGGACCCCAGAAAAGCAGGTTCGGGGCCATTCTGTGCAAAACGAGCTGCACAGTGGAGGCAAGTATGACAGGTTTGTTATTTTTTTTTTTTACCTTTACAATCACTTTAAAATGTATGTTTATGTTGGCAACTAACAGCCCAGCACCATCACTATATTGATATAAAAAGATATCCAAAACCTTGAACATGCCAGTCAGTACTGTTTAATCACTTATTAAGAAGTGAAAAATTCAAGGATCTCTTGATACAAGCCAAGGTCAGGTAGACCAAGAAACTGCAACCACAACTGCCAGAGCAATTGTTCTGAAAAAAAAAACAGTGTGGCTGTTTCAAGGAGCACAATACAGCAATAGTTGAACAAAAATGAGCTTAAAGTCATAGCTGCATGATCTAGTGTACTTTATTAAGTTTAAATATTACTTTTTTTTTTTACATAAACCCGTTTAGGCTAAACGCTTAAAAAATTGCACTCAAATCTGCAACCAGCTATAAAAAACTCTCTGTCACAGTCTTATGCCGCGTACACACGATTGGACATTCTGACAACAAAATCCTGGATTTTTTTTCCGACGGATGTTGGCTCCAACTTGTCTTCATACACACGGTCACACAAATCTTGTTGGAAATTCCGAACGTCGAGAACGCGGTGATGTACAACGAGCCGAGAAAAATTAAGTTCAATATCCAGTGCGGCTCTTCTGCTTGATTCCAAGCATGCGTGGAATTTTTTGTGTCGGAATTGTCTACACATGCTCAGAATTTAAGACAACAAATTTTGTTGTCGGAAAATTTGAGATCCAGATCTCAAATTTTTGTTGTCGGAAATTCCGACAGAAAATATCAGAAGCCTACACACGGTCGGAATTTCCAACAACGAGCTCACATCGAACATTTGTTTTTGGAAACTCCGACCGTGTGTACACGGCATAACACTGCCAAAATGTCAAATAACTCAAACTTATACTTTTACTCAGGTCATGGTATTGGAATCCCTCCCCCAACCCCCGGACATCTTAAAGAGTTCCTTTGCAATAGAAGTTTCATATTTGGTGAGATACTTTCATAGATTTATGCACATCTAAAACTGCTGACACAGCAGTTTTCCTTACAACACCACAGATTTTTTTGGATGGCTAGAATGAAGGCAGACCTTTTCACTTAAAAGCCAGTTTTAGAAAAATCATGCTAACCTTGCATCAATATGAAACAGAAAAAAGAAGCTAAAACACTACAGTAAAATGTTGCTAAAAACTTTGCAATGTACATAATTAAGCTGGAACTCCCTATGCCAGCCAAAAGCCAGAGGATGGATGAGGCTCCGCTACAATGCTTGTGAAGTTAAAGTGTCACAAAACCCACATCGTAAAAAACTATCAAATGGTGTATTACATGCTGTTCATACTCAGTCACTATGAGATTCGTTTTTTGCAAAAAAAAAAAAAAAAAAAACGCTGTTCCCCATCGCCACCTTCTGTTGAACCCAATTCAACTAGGAATTTTGGAGAGCAGTGTTGGCAACTCTGCACATGCTCAGTTTTCAGTGAGTTTCTATGCTGGGTACTGTGTTTCCTCCCTATCACATCTGAGATCTAAGAAAACCATGCAACTACTGAGTCACACATGTGAGCTTATACACAGTGGTAAATGACAGCCCACTCCCTCCCTCTTCCTCCTCCACTAACCAGCTAATCTAAATGGGGGTGAGGTATTACATGTAGATTGATGGAGGCATCACCTCCCTCTTATTCTAAGACACAAGCTGGAGGGGCGTGACACAGCCTGAGACTGGCAGAAATCCGCCCACACCATGTTATTGCCAAAACACAATAAAGATTTGATTTCAAATATATATTTGTAAATTTGAAACAGTTTATGTATATTATTTATTTTTATTCTGTATTCCAAAGGCTGTTTTTTTTTTTTTTTTTATCTTGAACATGCGACTAGCAGCAGAGGACTAGAAGCTCCTCCTGCTTAGGTTTCCCTGCAGACAGGCTGGGAAAGATCTGGGTCATGTGACAGCTGTATATTATTAGGAAAAAGGTACTTAGATGTTTTTAATATTCTTAAAATAATTATAGTGCCATCATCCATATACAGAAAGAGAAGGGACAATGTCAATTAAACAGTGTGTGTTTAGTATCACTTTAAACGGCTACCATGCCTGGCTAATAGGGGGTGTGCAACGTGGCTTCCAAAGATGTCAGAACAGGCAAAAGGGGTGTGCTGCTGATTCCTCCCTCCTCCTGTCCAAATTAACAAACTGGCACTGTCCACCGATAACGCTTTCCTATGAAGACCGAAAGTTCAAGGAAGCACCCCTGAGAGAGCAGGAGCTAGCAGAACTGAGAGTCAAACTGTAAGTGCAGGAGGTACAAATTTTAGGAAATCGTTCATGGGGAATGTTTATATTATTGTGCTCAATGTGTTAAGCTAAAAAACGCTGAGGGTTTAATATTACTTTAATGGATTTTAAGTGAATGCATAACTGCAATAAATGACATTACTTAAATCATCCCTGAATTCAGCTTTAAACACGGCTCACTTTTACTAGAGAGAAAAGGAAGAACATTGTAGTCTCTAATGTCACAAAAGCAACTGTTCAGCAATTCTACCCTTCAATGATATCACTTATGCCACAGGTAAGAATCGCACTTTGTAATCCATTAAAGAAGAAATATTACATGCAAATGGTACCTTTAACCAGCTGCCAGAATGGATTTTAGTTGTGAACTTCATCAAAAGAAGCATATTAAGGCAATGTAAATGTCACATTTATACGCATGCAGCAGAGAACAGATTGAACTCTTTATATAATGAAAGTTCTGCTTTAATGACTGGAAGGTCACTCCACTGATCAAAGTCATAGTCATTACAAATATTATGCCTTTACCCAAAATTCTTATCACTATTTGCTTTTTAATTCTCATGTGTAAGAGCTCAGCTTAAAGTGGTTGTAAACCCTTTACAACCACTTTTTATTACAGGTAAGCCTATAATAAAGCACACCTGTAGCTACCCCGGATATCTCCTAAACCTGCACGGTTTAGCAGATATCCCCTCTAAGAGCATGTGCCGATGTCACGTGCGTAACGTGCCACTAACGTGCTACTAACGTGCTACTAACGTGCGTGCCGTTGCTTCAGTTCGTGTGCTGTTACCGGCAGCTCCCCGTGCGCATGTGCGGGAGTGATGTCATCGCAGCTCCGGCCAATCACAGCGCCGAAACCCGCGATACCCGGAAGTAACTCTGGGAGTGATGTCGCCGGCCGGAGCGGGTTATGAGGACCGCTGCGGGGGCTTGAATCTCAGGTAAGCAATTCATAATGAGCTCATTATGCCTTTGTCTTGCAGGTTTTTTTTTTTCTAGTTAGTGGGTTTACAACCACTTTAAAGTGCTTGTAAAGGTTCACTTTTTTTTTATATATAAAAAACAAACATGTTATACTTACCTCCTCTGTGCATTTGGTTTTGCACAGAGCAGCCCAGATCCTCCTCTTCTCGGGCCCCTCTTCGCTGCTCCCGGCGTCTCCCTTCTTTGAGTGCCCCTCAGCCAGCAGCTTGCACAGGTTATCACCTAAGCCAAGTCAGAGTGCCGTGTATCCATTCAGACACCGAGCCCCGTCCTGGCCCCGCCCCCTCTCTCCCCTGATTGTCTGACTGAATTTGACAGCCGCGGGAGCCAATAGCTCCGCTGCTCTGTCTCAGCCAATCAGGAGGAGTGTACTGGATGGCTAAGGGGATCGTGGACATTGCTGAAGAGAGAAGGAGCTCAGGTAGGTAATTGGGGGGTGCTGGGGGGCCTGCTACACAGAAGTTTTCTTATCTTAATGCATAGAATGCATTAAAAGTGGATGTAAACCCACTCTCATCAATTATAAAGTACTGCCATAGTGCTGAACTATAAGGATAAACATTCCTCCTGCATGTATCCTTACCTTTCAAATATCTCCCCTTTCTCCATTTGGAGCCCCGAAACACTCCAGGTTCAGTGGGCGGATCTGTTATCTGGCGCTCGGTGGGTTCAGTCATGACGCTAGCAGACTCCCCGCCCACCTCTACACTCCCCTTGGCCGGAGCGCACACAGGAGAGGCAGAGCGCGTTCTGGGTAAAAGCAGACACACGGTCACACACCGTGTCCTCCTCATCCGCCCGCTGTGTCCTCATCCGCCCCCCCTCGTCCCCCCTCTCCCATGAGCTGCAGGGGGCGCGGGGGAATCTGTCAGGATGGAGAGCGGAGAAAGGGTCCGGTATGTCATTTACCGGCCACTTACTTTTCTGAATGGGACATAGTGAGTGTTTGTTACTGATCGCTCCTGTGATAACTGATCAGAGTAATCTTCAGTTTATGAATGGAGAGAAGCCTCTGTCTCCTCTCTATTCATCTTCAATGCAGAGAAAAAGACTGGGGAATCTGTGTCCTCTGTCCCTTTCTCTGTCTCAAATAGGAGATGTCAGGGGTCTCGGTTTAAACCCCTGACATGTCACTAAAGCCCCCAACAGGGCTGATAAAAAAAAAATATATATAAATATTACAAAATAAAAAATTGTAAAAAAAAAAAAAAAACCCACCACGACTGACACCACAAACGCCCCTTCCCCACCCCCCCACCATACACCGACATGGTCCAGAGCCCCAAGCCCCCCTACCACCACCCAAAAAGGATTGTCAAAAAAATTAAGAACAAATTAACTTGTAAAAAGAAAAAACATAAAAATAAAAAAAACTACTAACACCGTCCACTGCCCTACTGACATCAACCACTGTCCTCTACTGCTGCCCTACTGACACCAACCGCTTACACTGACCGCTGCCCCATCTCCCTTTCCCAAAAGCACTGTGAAAAAATATATTTAAAAAATAAAAACCCACCCCCCATTATTGTGAAAAAAATAGTACAAAAATTGTAAAATCGATTAAAAAAAAAATGATAAAAAAATGTAAAATTCTGACACTGTCCATTGCTCTACTAACACCATCCACTGGTCCCAAAAAAGCATTTAAAAAAAAAAAAAAAAAAAAAAAAATTTATTGTAAAATAAACTACTAAAACTGTCCACTGTCCCACGGACACCATCCTGCACATACTACCCACCTCCATACACTCCACACCCCTCTCCTGCATACACTACTCACTGTAAATTCCCTATATAATTTTATTACTACATTCTGCGCTGTCATCTCAGATTGTATTAAACCACACCCCTTTAAGTCAACACCCAATATTTTACGTAATTGTAGCACCCTCTAGTAGTGTAGGTTCTAGAGTGAGAATCGTTAGTGTAGGTAAATTTAGGCCGGCCTCACCTGTTTTTGTTTGATCTGGGCTGGGAGTGGCTCAGGGTAGAAGCTGAGTGACTCACAGGCAGCATCACCAAGACCTCCCTCTTCTTTCCAGAGCTCTCTAGAAGGTTCTGGGAAGAGAGGCTGTGCCTGTGGTATTCTGAGGAGCCCTGACCAATCCCCAACTTGGAATTGGCATGGGGCAGACCTCCTCAATAACCTAGGGTCAGAAGTTTTCGGGTGGAGGAGTTGGAGATTGAGTACTGAGGCTGTTGTGGCCTTGGAGGGAGCTCTCCAGTCGGGGGGGGGGTTACCTTGGGCCGGGGTGTGGACAGGAGGCACAGGGGGAGCAAGAGGACAGCAGGAGAGAGTACTGCCGGGCAAGTCTCCAGGGAGAGGAACCATCGGTTGCAGCCAAGAGGGCTGGTGACTGGCATGCACATTCGGGAAGACTGAGGGAGTGCAGTTGGAGATGGGTGCAGAACCAGAGGAGAGGACTGTGGTGTCGTGGGCAGTGGAGTCGAGCAGCTGCAGCCAGGAGGGCTGGCAGGGTCTGAAGAGGGCTGACTGGGATCAGTAGCAGCATGTGGGACAGCTAGTACCAGAATTTACTATTTTCTTTTTGCTATATAATAGGGGCCTGCGGTCCCTGCCTCTGAAGGGCATTTGCTTTAGGCTCTGCTGAATCAGTGTCTGACCTACAGTGCTAGCTAGTCTGGAGAACGAAAGACAGGAAGCGATGTGCAGGAGGAGTATGGAGCACTACTCAGAAGAGAGAAAGCGATGTGCAGGAGGAGTATGGAGCATTACTCAGAAGATAGGAAGTGATGTACAGAAGGAGTATGGAGGGATACTCAGAATATAGGAAGCAATGTGCAGGAGGAGAAATGGAGCGATATATATACAGGATATATATATATATATATATATATATATATATATATATATATATATATATATATCCCATGTTTCAATGTTTGATCATCTGGGCATCTCAGGAGTCCCCATCCGTATCTAAGTTCCCCTCAAAAACAAAATGCAAGGACTGCTTTGTCCTCCAAGGAATGAAAAAGGGTGTGCCTGGATGGACAGGGTGACAGACGGACCATTATACTCAGCAGCCTCTACAGGGGTACTGCTACACAATTTAAGCCACGCCCACATTTGGCAGCGGCTGTATAATTTCCGCACACTCTCTGATCAACTCCTGTGTCATGTGGATGGATATGGGATATGACAGGACGGAGATGTTTGGGTCATTATTAGACAGCTATGATTTGGGTAAAAGGTGGGGATGGGAAAAGACATTGCGGTGCAGGCAGGAGAGGATGACGACTTTATTCAGTGTGATGTTTGTACAAGAAAGTAGGGACTTGGTGGGAGCAGCCAGGCGACACGAGTAGGGACTTGGTGGGAGCAGCCAGGCGACACGAGTAGGGACTTGGTGGGAGCAGCCAGGCGACACGAGTAGGGACTTGGTGGGAGCAGCCAGGCGACGCGGGTAGGCTGTGAGCTTTGAGCTGATTCAGCCTTACTGGGTGTAATTATGAAAAGTGAGACATCCACCCCTCCCCCGAAATAACAAATCCTGGTGATCAAAATTAATGTTGCAACTGTGATCAGGTGACCTCAGACACACCGACTGCACCATAACAATCATCAGATCCCTGGAGCTTCTCCTCTGCCTGGCTCTGACTAGATACATCTCCCCTAAATCCAATCATTTGTCTGTATATCTTCTGCTGGCCGTCCTGTGAGTTCACTGCACCATACATGCGTTTTCTCCTCTCACACTGATCTGTGGATCACACCCCATAATGAGAAATATCCAGTCAAAACCCAGGAAAGGCAGCCAATCCTGGGAGAGCTGAAGAAGAAAGAGGGGAGGGGGGGGGGAATGTGAATTGTGAAGTACACAGAATGCCTCTCTCACACTGGTGCATGAGATATGTAAATCACTTGTCACTCACAGCAAGGGGGGAAGAACAGACGTTTATTTCTGTCTTTCTGTTATTTTTCCCTGAAAAAAGACAAGAGGATTGCTTAGAGCTCGATTAACACTTAGTGGCAAGACTGGGCACAGATGACATGAAATCCTACACTGTGTAAGGTTCAAGCCTTAATTAAAAATGTTTTTTTTCGGGTTTACATCCACTTTAAGATAAAAAAAACCTTCTGCCTTTACAACTCCTTTAAAGAGCAAGTTTACTTTTTGTCTTTTAACATATATCCCCTACCCCATTTAGTGAGTTCTTCACACCTTCTATTGGCTGGTCCATACTCAGGGTAGTCCCCAGCCATTCAGCAGAGTACAAACCATCACCCAAAGGAACAATAGCGCTGCGGTGCACATGCACACTAGGCCTAGGACCAGGGTGGATTTGATTTAAATCACTAGTAAAAAGGCTAGATTTAAATCATAATTTTTAAGTGCAACTGTCATTTCTGTCCTGCAGCATCTCCTCCTCTGACCTGCTGTTGACTTACCAACAGTCCCATTCACTTTAATGGGACGGCTGGTGATGCGGCAGTGACACAAGATGAGGGACGTGGTGGCAGCAGGTGAGTGGATGCCCACTAACAGGCGCTGCCATGATGGATCTGAAATGACAGGTGCTCTTTAAATGTAAGGACTTATTCTTGTTGGTAGTAAAATATTCAATATTTGCAAACAAAATTAAGGTTTCCCATTTCAAATAATAAGCTGTCGGTTTAGTAAAACAGCGATATCAGAACCGATTCAATCATACAGTTTGTAGTGTACATAGCTTTGCAAAACAATGAGATAAAGGAATATTCCTGAACTTTGTTTTATCTTATGGTTACTGGGAAATTGTGTGAATGCATCAATGCAGTGCATGTTATCTTATATAATTTAAAATAGATGATAAAAATTGGCATGTCATTCTTTTTGGGGGGGGGAGCAGATACCCTCTTTTTAGGGGCATCCAGCTCCCACTTCCTCACTGGCCGGAAGTTCACCTCTCCCCCCCCCCTCCCTCCGCGCAATGTTCTGGGACACGTCACAGTGCGCAGCGCGGCTTGCGCATGCACAGTGCGTGCCCGGATGTGAAGCTACAACCAGACGCCCACAGTCACAATGCCAGCCATGGGGAGAGGAGGGGGAGAGGAGCGGGGCTTTGTTCGCCTGCATCCCTGGACCGTAGGACAGGTGAGTGTCTAATTATTAAAAGTCAGCAGCTACACTTTTTTGTAGCGGCTGACTTTTATATGGGAAGAACTCCACTTTAATGCATAGAATGCACTACGATAAAAAACCTTTAGGCTTACTGCTAAGATAAAGTGGCTTATTGACCTTAGGTTCACTTAAACTGCCAAGTACCATGGCAGTAAGATTTTGTTATCCTTATGAATGAGACTAGGCTCACCGCAAACCATGGCCTTCAATAAGTCTCAATTTCCCTAATGATGTTATTTGTCTTTATTTTCGTAAGTTTACGGAGATGTATGGCTTCGCATTACCCCAATGTAATCTTCTAATGGGATTTATACCTTTCTCTTGGAAAATATTTTTCAATAAAATCTATTGGAAACGAAAAAAACTTTAAAGTGGTTGTTAACCCAATTGCCCCCAATTAATCAGGCACACAGTACATGGTTCCCTAAGCATTGCAGCATCTTCATATTATTTTTGTGTAAATACCTTTTATTAGCTTTTTTTTAGCTCTGTCAATTGTCCTATATCTGAGCCAAGAGAGCTGAGTAGGAGGGACACAGATTCCTTCTGACTTATGCAAGATTTGTCAGAAGAGGAATCTCTTATCTTCCTCCCTGTGGCCATCAATGCAGTGTGTACAAGAGGAGAGGAGAGGAGAGGAGAGGGGAGGAGGGAGGTGAGGAGAGGAGAGAGAAGGGGGAGGGGGGAGGAGAGGGGAGGGGGGAGGAGAGGGGAGGGGGGAGGAGAGGGGGGGGGGTGGAGAGGGGAGGGGGGAGGAGAGGGGAGGGGGGAGGAGAGGGGAGGGGCGTGGCTAGGAGTATAGATTTTCTCACTCCAGACTACATGTTGACAGAGGGGGGGGGGGGGGGGGAGCTGAAAACAGGCAGAGAGGAGACCTGCGGATTACACAGACACGCATTTAGACCACGATATCTTGGCTCAGCAGCCATGATAATCGTGGTCTGTTCTCAGGGGGAAGACAGGAGCTGGCAGGATCAAACGGGTATTGTAAGAGATACAGAGAAGTAATGCAAAAAGCAACAGCACCATGCTGCAGCTTGCACATAAAAAGGGACAGGAGCAGCATATTTTATTTTGGGTTAAACGCTTTAAAGTGGATGTAAACCCTCTCCTATTTCCATTTAAGTGAACAGCCTCAGACGATACACAGAGATTAAACAAATCTCCCTACAAAAGTTTTACATGTCTATCTGCTGTCTTCAGCTTCATATACTGTTTATAAAGTGTACATTGTGTTAGAATTTTCTCTTCCTGTTCCAGCAGGGGGAGGGGAGTCTTGTCACACACCGTAAGACAACTGATTGGAGGAAAGGCACACACCCCCACTCCATATAGGCAGAGACTTGCAGAGCTGTGCTGTGAATTGACCAACTGTCTGCTAATCTATTTCTAGCAACCGCCCTGACACACATTTCAGGCTGGTTTTATCATATGTGTCATAGAACTTGTCAGAAGTTATCATGCTGATAACAGAAGAACGGAGCAGGAGACAGCCTCGGGACTTAGGGCTTTAGAGAGAGAGACAATAAAACACTGCAGATATATGTGCCCAGCTCAAATTTTATGAATCAGGTATACATCCACTTTAATGCTTTAGAAACACTATGAACCCTGCATAGTGCCCCTCTTCTATGGATATTGCTAAAACTGTGTGTTGCTTATGTTTCTTGCGGATGCGCCTTTCCATTCTAATTCACGGGACCAAAGCAGTGCCGTTGTCTTGGTTTACATTGCTGTCTTCTTTGGCTCTGTTCTTGTAAGTCCTCTCATTCATTCCTCATTGAGAAGGGGGGTATTCTTCCCTTTAGTTCCACTTTAACAAAAGCTTTAAGATAGTGTTGGAGTATAGGTGTATTGTACCTGACCTCATGTGTACTGGTAATCTACTCTAAGGCCCCTTTCACACTGGGGCGGTGGGGGCGTCGGTGGTACAACAGCGCTATTTTTAGCGCTGCTGTACCGTCGTTCTTGCAGCTGTATTCAGCCGCTAGCGGTGCGGTTTTAACCCCCGCTGGCGGCTGAAAAAGGGTTAAAATCACTCGTACAGCGCGGCTATAGCAGCGGTATTGCCGCGCTGTCCCATTGATTTCAATGGGCAGGAGCGGTGAATACACCGCTCCTTTCCCGCTCCAAAGAAGCGGTTTGCAGGACTTTTTTCACCGTCCTGCCAGCGCACCGCTTCAGCGTGAAAGCCCCGGGCTTTCACACTGAACAAACAGCGGAGGCTGTTTAGGGGCGGTTTGCAGGCGCTATTTTTAGTGCAATACCGCCTGTAAACCGTCCCAGTGTGAAAGGGGTCTAATGGTTGATGTTTTGGTGAGTTGTTGAGTTGTTGTGGATTCTTGCAGCATGGTCTTGGTAAACCGTCCTCTTGGTACCGGTTATTGTGCCATTATCACATTCTGCTCCCTGAGCCCGTTCTATGTAATTTTTTCACATAAAAAAAAACAAAAACAAAAAAAACACAATTATAGGCATGTAGTTACTTTTGCACATCTCTGTTCATACAGTTCCACAGAAGCCACAATGGGCATGCATCTGCTGCAGGCATTCATATTCATTTCTGGCCATTTTCTAGACTTCAGACAGTTCTGCTCCATTTTCACAAGGAGAAAACCCAACACAAGTATAACTTACCCATTCTCTGTAGAGGCAGCTTGATCGGCTTCAATGGCGGAGGACTCCACCTCACCACTGCATTCGCTCTCCTCTCCGGAAGGTCTGCGTGCCTTGCTGTGTCCTATACTCATTTCCCTACAAAGAATCAGATTTGTTTATTTACTAAGGATGTTACAGCTGGATTCCAGGGAAACAGTCAAGTACACAGATGATACATATAAGGGAACTGTTGTACCTGCTAAAGGATTTGTATTTTTGCGCATCAAGTCTTGAGCTTTTCACCGTACAACCAGAAGAATGACACCACTTCCTCAGTGACAGGAATGCAGAGGTGTCATCTCCCACCTCCAGTGATGTGATTGGACATTAAAAAGTACAGACTGATGACCTCTCTGATCACTGTACTCTCCTATCAGCGAGCTTCTTGTCAACATAGTTGCATGTAGCTCCCAATGCTGCCACTCCCCTTCCCAGTCTGAGTGGTACTGTACAGGGGTGTCGCAGTGCAAGAGACTCATACCAGATCAGATTCAGTTACATGCAATTTTTTTTATTTAACTGTAATAATGTATTAATACAGTATATAACTGCAGCATATTTAGGTCATGTATAGAAGTACAGAGTTTATCTCAAAATGCAACTGAATAAATTGATGCTAAACTATAATATAAAGGCCCTGTCACACAGGAGTCATTTGTTCAGTCATGTTTTTTTTTTTTTAAAGAAGCAACAGGTCCAGTTTACATCAGTTCTCAGTTCAGTTCACACTTGCATGCTGGTGTCCTTAACCCTTCCCGTTGCCACCTCCCAGCCCCTTTAAGAGCTTCTAAATGCCGGGAGGCGGAGGTTGGCATTAAGGTCATGTGACTGCTGTGATTGGCTGTCACATGATCGGAAATTTCCCAATCGCAAGTATGCATTGGGAGCTTCCCAGTCCCTACTGGTGGCTATGCTGAGAGCGTGCAGGGCATGCGCTCTCAGCACAGAAAAGTGTTTAGACAGGGACACGTATATGTGGCCTCTTTGCGTTAAAGCCCACTCACCGAGAGGCCACATATAGGTGCCACGTCGGTGGAAAGAGGTTAACAACCATGACTCATCCTTGCTGTCAGTGGGGAATTCTTCACAAACAGCAGAAGGTAAACCAAAGAGCTGACAATCTTTCTTTATTTTTTTCCAAGATTGGTGTGCAGGTCTCTCCCCCACCCAATCCATAGCAGGCCCTTCTGCTATGGATTTTGGCAGGATCATACGCCAAAAAAGAAAAAGACACGAGGTGCCCCAAAAATCCAGCTTTATCCGAGTATGGTTTGGGGGATCTCACGCCGTTTTTTTTTTACAATTTTTGGCTCTTTTGTTTACATTCTGTCAGCAGAGAATCACCTGCTGACAGCAGGGACCAATCACTGTTTGCTAGGTGCTGGTGGGCGCCGTTTTTCTACCAACCAATGTAAAAAAGGATGCTAAAAACGGACTGTTGTCTGTTGACATCCATTTTGGTCTGCTTCCGTTTTTTAAAATGGAACAAAAATAGAGACTTGTTCCGTTTAAAAAAAAAAAAATGAAATGGTGTGGCGCTACAATATTGTCAGGCCAGTGGTCTCCATCTCCTGCAGAAGCTCCCCAGTCTTTAACCGCCCTGGTAGCACATCCATTCTGAGCATCTTCTGAAGGATGTCCATGCCCTCGGGCAGTCTTCTGTAGTACTGAAGTATTATATATACTGAATATTATGTGCAATCATTGACAGATGAAAAATGAACAGCAATGTATTCCTATGAGTAAACAGATGATCATTCGTTTACACCTGCGTCCATTCAGGTTTTTTTTTTAAACCATATATTAGAGATAATTTTGCACTATGAAATTATAAAGTAAATATATAGCAGCACCCGTCATCCAATGATCTACCCTAAGGTAGAGTGCATGACTAATTAAATGATGATGCAGTGCTACAATATCACCAGGCCAGTAGTGTGGTTTTATTTAAAATTATAAATTTGATCATGCGAACTACAAAACACCTCCCTCGTCAATAGTGATAATACTAGGTTTCACCTAATCTCAATGCATGCATGCACTTATAGTGAATATATATGAATATATGTGAATGATGAACTCGTAAATGGTGCAAACTACAAAGCACCTCCCCCCTCTACTTCAAGTGTTAAGACTGGGGAACACTTGTAATTTGCTACTGGAGATCACGGGCAGCACATCCCTTAAAGTGTTACTAAACCCAGGACCCATTATTTCTATACAATTATTCACTATAACTGGTCTCCCACAGTACACAGAACATGACAGAAAAAAAACGCTCAGTGCTCTGATTTGAGCAAGGTACCTTGAAAGAGTAATGTGCTCAGCCTTAACAATGTATATGATACTGAGATAAATTTAATTTAAAATTTCAATTTAAGAGAAATTAATGTCCATAAGCGAATATAGTCCTTAGGTAGTAGTCCTTAAGCAGATGAGTAGGTCCATGAGCAAGCCCTATGGGCAGCCAGTATAGGAGAGCTAGAAGAAAACTCTATGGCAGACAAGAGGTGGGGGGGGGGGGGGACACACACAGCGCCTCTAAGTGCAACATGCACTGACCATTTACTCAAATAGTAAGAGTGTAAATTGGCTACTCACAAATACAACCCCTGGCAAAAATTATGGAATCACCAGCCCCTGAGGATGTTCCTTCAGTTGTTTATTGTTGTAGAAAAAAAGCAGATCACAGACATGGCCAAAAACTAAAGGCATTTCAAATGGCAACTTTCTGGCTTTAAGAAACACTAAAAGAAATCAAGAAAAATAATTGTGGTGGCCAGTAACAGTTAGATTTATAGAACAAGCACAGGGAATAAATTATGGAATCACTCAATTCTGAGGAAAGAATTATGGAATCATGAAAAACAAACAAACAAAATAACACTCCAACACATCACTAGTACTTTGTTGCATTTTATAACTGCTTGCAGTCTCTGAGGCATTGACTTAATGAGTGATAAACAGTACTCTTCATTAATCTGGCTCCAGCCTTCTCTGATTACTGTTGCCAAATCATCTTTGCAGGTTAGATTCTATAAATCTAACTTTTACTGGCCACCACAATTATTTTTCTTGATTTCTTTTAATGTTTCTTAAAGCCAGAAAGTTGCCATTTGAAATGCCTTTAGTTTTTGGCCATGTCTGTGATCTGCTTTTTTCTACAACAATAAACAACTGAAGGAACATCCTCAGGGACTGGTGATTCCATCATTTTTGCCAGGGGTTGTAGATACAATGCGCTTACCTTTTATCTATTTGCGAGTAACCAATTTACACTCTTACTATTTGAATAAATGGTTTGTGCATGTTGCACTTAAGAGGCACTGTGATTTTTTCTGTCTAAATAGAGCATAAAAATGGTAAATATAAACTGCCGAATACCTTTTCTCATCAGCAGTTAGCGCAGTCTTGTGACTTCGATCAGTGTCTGGTTAAAGCTTGTAGGAGGGGTTTCCATTCTCCTCTCCAAAGCTTCTACTTAACATTTTTTCTATACAATTGGGGGATGTGGTGTTGATTATTACAGCTAGACTCGCCTATATGTAGTTTTCATTCTCCTCTGACTTTCCTAGAAGGGTGCAGGACCCCTCTGTCTGGAGAGTGCCGATTGGCCCTGTGCTGATCACATGCACGCGCCCAAGAAAAAATAAAAATAAAAATAGCAATACACACCAAACTGACCATGTACAGGGTGCCCCCAAGGCTCTGTTCTATCAGGAGATGGATTAGGGACTGCTGAAGAAAGGGGAGGATCAGAGAAGGGAGGATCAAACAGCCTTTTTACACAATGCAGAGGATTAACCCCTTATGTTCCACAGTGAGTATCACAAGCATGCTTTACTGCATATACAGACTGATTTCACTGTTGTGGGTTTAGTAACACTTTAAGAAGGCAGTGATCCTATTCCCAGAAGTAACTGCTATGGTCCAAGTGGTGCATGGTAGGTATCTAATGGTGGCATGAGGCCAGCAGACAACACATAGGGCATCAGGGAGAGGAGCCCAGGTGGGTTGTGACTACATATGTAGTACAATAAAATTTACAGTGGAATTGTATCTCTTGTAATTTTCTTTGTAGACTAAGTAGAAAAAATAGCTGCACACCAACATCCGTTCAACAGGTTTATTGAAAGACTGCCACCAGAACTATAACAACGGACCAAGGGGTGATGACGTTCCACACATACATTGCGCTTCTTAAAAACCCAGCACACAATTCTATGGAGTGTGGTCAATATGGATAGTGGGTATTACTGCGCCAACTCAATTAGCAAAGAAAAATGAACAGCTGCTACATCAGAATGTGACAAAAATTTAATGCAAAAGGTCAGTGAATGATGTAGCACTAAAAATATAAAACACTAAACATTGAACAATATCAAGTATTGTGTGTAAATTAGGGTTGTCCCGATACCGATACTAGTATCGGCACCGATACCGAGCATTTGCCCAAGTACTTGTACTCGGGCAAATGCTCCCGATGCCTCCCCCGATACCTTGACTGTCAGCTGTGATCGGCGCGTGGGGGAGTTACAAGATTCTCCCCCAGCGGCTTTCACCAGCTTTAGTGACAGACAGCGGTGATCGCTCACAGCTGACTGTCACTGCATCCTCCTCCATGCCCCCTCCTTTCCTCTGTCCCTCTTATCTGTCCCCTCTGTTCTGCTCTTATCTGTCCCCTCGTTCTCCCCCTCAGTTCCTCCGTCCTCCCCCTCAGTTCCTCCGTCCTCCCCCTCCTCCTTCCTTTGTGTATGGATAGAGTCAGCTGACTCTGTCCATTCACATAACTGAAACATTGTAATCTTCTGTGATTAAGATGTGTCAGTTTATGAATGGAGAGAAGCTGCGGTCTTCTCTCCATTCATTGTCAGTGCAGCTGACGCTGCAGAGAAAGGGACTGGGGAATCTTTATCCTCTGTCTCTTTCTCTGTCTCAAGGGGGAGATATCAGAGGTCTGTTAAGACCCCTGATATCTCACCAAAGCCCCCCAAAAGGGCTGATTAAAAAAAAAAAAAAAAAAAAAAAATAAAGAATAAAAGAAATATTATTGTAAAAAATAAAAATTGTAAAAAAAAAAAAAAAATAAACACACACATACAACGTTCACCCCCCCCCCCCCCCCCCAAAAAAAAGCAAGCACTGTTAAAAAAAAAAAAAAAAAATGAAAAAAAAAAACACTGTCACGTGACATTAAAAAAAAAAGTATCGGTAATCGGTATCGGCGAGTACTTGAAAAAAAGTATCGGTACTTGTACTCGGTCCTAAAAAAGTGGTATCGGGACAACCCTAGTGTAAATAATAAAAATCAATCTCAAATATAATGAATATAAAACAGAACATGTATATAATGAGTAGAAACATGGGTGAGAAAGACCGAAAAGGTGAAACAATTCTATGGTAAACATATAGTGGGGACGGAAAAGTATTCAGACCCCCTTACATTTTTCACTCTTTGTTATATTGCAGCCATTTGCTAAAATCATTTAAGTTCATTTTTTTCCCTCATTAATGTACACACAGCACCCCATATTGACAGAAAAACACAGAATTGTTGACATTTTTGCAGATTTATTAAAAAATAAAAACTGAAATATCACATGGTCCTAAGTATTCAGACCCTTTGCTGTGACACTCATATTTAACTCAGGTGCTGTCCATTTCTTCTGATCATCCTTGAGATGGTTCTACACCTTCATTTGAGTCCAGCTGTGTTTGATTATACTGATTGGACTTGATTAGGAAAGCCACACACCTGTCTATATAAGACCTTACAGCTCACAGTGCATGTCAGAGCAAATGAGAATCATGAGGTCAAAGGAACTGCCTGAAGAGCTCAGAGACAGAATTGTGGCAAGGCACAGATCTGACCAAGGTTACAAAAAACTTTCTGCTGCACTTAAGGTTCCTAAGAGCACAGTGGCCTCCATAATCCTTAAATGGAAGATGTTCGGGACAACCAGAACCCTTCCTAGAGCTGGCTGTCTGGCCAAACTGAGCTATCGGTTGAGAAGAGCCTTGGTGAGAGAGGTAAAGAAGAACCCAAAGATCACTGTGGCTGAGCTCCAGAGATGCAGTCGGGAGATGGGAGAAAGTTGTAGAAAGTCAACCATCACTGCAGCCCTCCACCAGTCGGGGCTTTATGGCAGAGTGGCCTGAAGGAAGCCTCTCCTCAGTGCAAGACACATAAAAGCCTGCATGGAGTTTGCTAAAAAACATCCGAAGGACTCCATGATGGTGAGAAATAAGATTCTCTGGTCTGATGAGACCAAGATAGAACTTTTTGGCCTTAATTTTAAGCGGTATGTGTGGAGAAAACCAGGCATTGCTCATCACCTGTTCAATACAGTCCCAACAGTGAAGCATGGTGGTGGCAGCATCGTGCTGTGGGGGTGTTTTTCAGCTGCAGGGACAGGACGACTGGTTGCAATTGCGGGAAAGATGAATGTGGCCAAGTACAGGGATATCCTGGACGAAAACCTTCTCCAGAGTGCTCAGGACCTCAGACTGGGCCGAAGGTTTACCTTCCAACAAGACAATGACCCTAAGCACACAGCTAAAATAATGAAGTAGTGGCTTCACAACAACTCCGTGACTGTTCTTGAATGGCCCAGCCAGAGCCCTGATTTAAACCCAATTGAGCATCTCTGGAGAGACCTAAAAATGGCTGTCCACCAACGTTTACCATCCAACCTGACAGAACTGGAGAGGATCTGCAAGGAGGAATGGCAGAGGATCCCCAAATCTAGGTGTAAAAAACTTGTTGCATCTTTCCCAAAAAGACTCATGGCTGTATTAGATCAAAAGGGTGCTTCTACTAAATACTGAGCAAAGAGTCTGAATTTTTAAGACCATGTGATATTTCAGTTTTTTTTTTTAATAAATCTGCAAAAATTTCAACAATTCTGTGTTTTTCTGTCAATATGGAGTGCTGTGTGTACATTAATGAGGAAAAAAATGAACTTAAATGATTTTAGCAAATGGCTGCAATATAACAAAGAGTGAAAAATTTAAGGGGGTCTGAATACTTTCCGTCCCCACTGTATATGGAGTCCACCACCAAAAGTTGTTGCTCAGAAGTGGGGTACAAAAGCCTCAGCAGGCATGTAGAGCATCAGGGATAGTGTGTCCTCCACCCGAGATAAGAGGTATACACTGTTACCGGAAATAGTGGACTTGAATGTCAGCGACGAGTCAATCAAGCGAGGATAGCCTGATCAGCACATTTCCAAAACGATCCAGGGAATCCAAAGAGCTCCAAGAACAAATCCAGGGAATCGTGCAGGTAACCGTGAGGCTGGAACTCAGATGTTATCAGCCAGACTGGAAAGCCAAAAACGGATTACAAGATCACCTTGTTCAGTCATCAAAAAGTTCACATTCTTCACTTCTCTCAAAAGTGGTAGCGGCTAGTTCCTACCCAGTAGAAGGACCCTGGTAATGTCACATCACCAGGGTCCTTTTACTGGGTAGGACCTAGCCGCTACCACTTTTGAGAGAAGCGAAGAATGTGAACTTTTTGATGACTCAACAAGGTGATCTTGTAATCAGTTTTTGGCTTTCCAGTCTGGCTGCTTAACATCTGAGTTCCAGCCTCACGGTTACCTGCACAATTCCCTGGATTTGTTCTTGGAGCTCTTTGGATTCCCTGGATCGTTTTGGAAATCTGCTGATAAGGCTATCCCCACTTGATTGACTCGTTGACGCTGACATTCGATATCACTATTTCCGGTAAGAGTATATATCCCTTATCTCGGGTGGAGGACACACTATCCCTGATGCTCTACATGCCTGCTGAGGCCTCTGTACCCCACTTCTGAACTTTTTGTGGTGGACTTCAAATATGTTTACCATAGGATTGTTTCACCTTTGGGACTTTCTCACCTGTGTTTCCATTCATTATACATGCTCTGTTTTATATTCAAAAGGGATTTTTATCACAAAGTTTTTATTATTTACACACAATACTTGATATATTGTTAAATGTTTATTGTTTTATATTTTTAGCATTACATTTTTCACTGATCTTATGGAGTGTGGTCACACACTGCACTGCCCTGCATTTAGTAAGAAGCTACAATTAGTTTACTTTCGGATCATGTACCAATCCCAGGGCAGTGATGCTCAAAATCTTTAGCTCATATGCAACAAAGAATGTGACAGATTTAGGTTCCAAGACTTTAACACTAACAGACTTTTCACTCTTAAAATGTTTGCAGTCCATCTGTTCTCAGACACAGGTGTGGCTAACAGTAACACAAATGTTGCTTCTATTCAGGGCCACATTCAGACCGCAATAAAGTGCTTCCTATCCTAGGTGTATGACCATCTGGTGACCTACAGAGGCTGCAAACACCAATAGTGCTGAGATTTACACAGAACTAAAGACAAAAATGAGGCAATTCCATCCAGAATCTGAAAATAACTCCAATAATTTTTAAGTAAAGAGCCCGCAGAGCAATGAAATTGTAGCCAGGAAATGTCCTCAGACGTCGCAGTTTAATAGGAAATACTCACTGAATCTGGCTTTCTAGGGTCTGTATATGCAGCTGTTTCTCATTTAACAGCTTCTTCATGGCTTCCAGCTCTTTCTGCTTCTCAGCAAGATCCCTTTGAAGTCTGTAATTTGTTTCTTCTAACGTCTCGCAGAAAGCCTAAGTGCACAGCAATGTTCAGTCAAATTTGGAAGAGGGAAAAAAACTGCTAACATCATAAAGCAGAGAAGAAGGCATTATACGGAAGAGAAGAAGGCATCAGATCAGTCAGCCTGCAGCTTTTTAGCTGCTCTGGAACTACAGATCCCAGCATGCTTCTTCATCTCATGGAAGCCACAGCTTCCTAAGCCTGCAGTATAATAGGAACATATAAAACAAGCCAATATGAAAATTAATTACAAAAACAAATCACACTCACCCTGCTCTCTTCTAGACTATCAAAAGGACCAGGAGGATCATCTAAGCAGAGAAACAGCCTCACTGAGGCACTGTAAGAAAAATACATCTCATTACTATAGTTTATTTCAGATCATGCACAACAAAAAATAATATGAATTGCTAAAAAGGTAATTTCCCAAAAAGTTATTATGCATTTTAAGCCCAACCTTACCCCAAACTTTTTTTTCTTTTGTAAAAGTTTGGATAGAATGGGAAAGAGTAATTTGCATTGCGGTCTGTGCCCACACAGTGACACCAGGACAAGAAAAAAAAAAAAAAAGAGGGTGCAGTTGTCACCAGGAACAGAGAAAGAAATTAAAAACATCTCATCATCTTGATTATATCATTCTGAATATTTTGGAAACAATTCCATACAGGCCCTAACCAAGTATTTAAAGTGGAACTTTGGGCCAGAATTACAAATGGCAGGAATTTTA
The DNA here is from genome assembly GCA_037952925.1 of Lithobates clamitans. Classification (NCBI taxonomy): domain Eukaryota; kingdom Metazoa; phylum Chordata; class Amphibia; order Anura; family Ranidae; genus Lithobates; species Lithobates clamitans. The sequence goes on from JBBGZY010000187.1 coordinate 6,693,131, forward strand.
ATGCAGAGAAGACATACTTCGTCTCTTCTACTTCAAAATGACTTACCTACCTGTCTGCCCCTGTACAGTGAGCGTGCACACGCAGCTCTCTATACAAATTTGGCAATGGCAAATCTGACTCAACTTCCACACATGAGAGGGAGTGATGCCACCCACATCCTGCCACTCGAGACCTGAAAGTCGGCCATGAGAAGATGTCAGCGGCCAGGTGGGGAGCTTAGGGACACCATGTCCCTGGAGCCAAGGAGAGTATAGTTTCTTTTTAAATTTCATTAAAAGAAAGCTCAACAGGTGTCCTAACACCTCTCAACTCTACCTAATAAAAGTACAGTAAAACTTTGCATTGAGAGTAACTTGGTTTGAGAGCGTTTTGCAAGGCAAGCAACATTTTTTTTAATAAATTCTGACTTGATAAACGAGCGATGTCTTGATATACAAGTAGTGTCACATCACAACAGAGTATAAAAGACAAGAGAGGCGCCTCTAAGTGTAGCAATATGGTTACATTTAATGAAGGTACAACATTTAGCAACTCACATGGTTGATGATTAAAAGAGGCACATCTAAGTATGCAGGCATCCGGGGTAAAGCTGTCCACATAGACCATCCTCAGCACCGCCATCGATGTCATCCCTTCCACACTATGCTCCACGAGCGCTTCAAGCCTCGCTTTCAGATCGCTCTACTGCAGGGTAGTCTTCCCAGTCACAAAAGACTGACAGCGGTGAGATCCGGCAGTGCGGAGGATGGTCTATGTGGACAGTTTTACCCCAGATGCCTGCATACTTAGATGTGTCTGTTTTAATCATCAACCATGTGAGTTGCTTAATGTTGTACCTTCATTAAATGTAACCATATTGCTACACTTGGAGGCGCCTCTCTTCTTGGTTGTGGAACGAATCATCTGAGTTTCCATTATTTCTTATGGGGAAATTCGCTTTGATATACGAGTGCTTTGGATTGCAAGCATGTTTCCGAAATGAATTATGCTCACAATCCAAGGTTTTACTGTATATTTCTTGTCACCTCTGCCTTCATCTAGGAGATACTGTATCCCATCATGTCCTTATGACACAGTCAGGAGGACAGGAATTGACGGTAGATTTTCCCAGTAGGGATATAAATAGCAATAATAATAATAAAAAAAAAAAAAAAAAGATATTCTAACCCTTCTGTATAGAACTAAAAATCACTTTTTGCCTGGAGTTGGGCTTAAGGAAATACAAATCCTCTCTGACCATTCATCTTTTAAAAACAGCAAAAGCTTGCATTCTACTTTGGTGAAAGCAAATATGCCACCCACAAAATCTCTTTGGTCTGCAAAGGTTAATGAGTTCAAGGCCATGGAAGATCTTACTGCTACTCTACATAACACTGAAGAGATCTTCAGGTCTACATGGAGGCCCTGGCAGTATTTTGTCTACACTGATGCCTACTTAAAAACATACCCTTGCAACTTGAGCAATCCATTCAGTCCTCACTTCTTCCTCCTAAGGAGAACCTTCTGTCCCCAAACCTACCCTCCCCTGCTTTTTCCTCCTTTGTCTTTGTCCTCTCCTCCACTCCTACTTCTATAGTCCCACTATGGCTACCATCGATACCATGTCTTGGTCATAAACTACAATCTTCACTTCCCATAATAGGACTCTCAGTTCATCCCTGAGAGGCTAAGCCAGGTGCCGGTCCAGGCTTCTAGGTGAATCCTGACCACACGGTGAGGTTCTTTCCCACGCCTGGACCGGCTGAGTAATGTCAGTGCTGTGAAAAAAATGCACACAGGCAGCCTTTGTATGCAGTGCACTGCACCACACCTCCCTGCTGCATTATGGTGTGAACAAGGCACAAACAATTGTTTTCTATGTGCCCTTGAATTGATCTGCATAGATGTTGTGAATGAGCCTTCCCTATGCAAAGTCAATACTGACGTTACTAGGTGAACAACCTCTACTCCTTGTAGCAAATCAACCCCAGTGATCCCTTCTTTCAATAAGGAAGTGCTTTTTATTTTTACAATTCTGAGAATTTCCACCTGCTTCCACTAAAGCAGTACTGGTAGTCCCTTCCCTGAGTCTCACTTCAGACTATTGGACTAAATAAAAACCAAAAGTAGTTGAAGCAATAAATTACAGAAGGGACTGCAATCACAGGCTCCCTGAACATAGGGCAGTGCAGGTTGTCAGATTAGCTCCATGGTCAGCAAATAAGGATCAGCACAATAGAATGTACAGGATATGTTACCATCGGGAGGTACTGTACAGGCCTTGTTCAGGAACAGTGACATGGGAAGAATTCCCACAGAATCATATTTTATGCAGCACTTAACTCAAACTGTCATCCTGCCAAAATCAAACTACACAGTTCCTTGTTATGGGGAGAGATGCTAGCCCACATAGTCACAACAGTCTGAAAAGGAGAAAGAGCAATTATTCATGTGTTCCCCCGCTGTAAAGACCTATTATACTACAAGGGCCACTGTACGACACTGTTCCCAGCAAAGACATTTCCAACTGACCTCCTTCCACCCTCTTAGGGGACAGGCCATCGCTGCTAACGTGAACATCTTTTGTGTGCGCATAGCTGTGTACAATTTAGGAAATATGCTGCTATTTAGTTCATTTATTTTCTGTTGCCAAATAGAATAATACATGTATTTTCTTTCATTTTCCCCAATCTCTTGCACATTTCTGGGCCATTGATGATTTTTTTTTTTAAAAAGATGAAAAAAATGCACCTGGATTGCATAGTACTGCAGTACCATGTGATCCCAGGCCCACACCGTGTGTTTGCAATCTGGGTTTGGGGTGTTAGGAATACATCGACACCTGCGCAGATTGCACACCCAGTGCATTTTGAACGTGGTTTGGGAAACCACCTAAAATCATTTGAACAACAGAAGGGGTGGCTAGAACTTCATATCAGTGTTTACTGCTATCTGTGTTGTTTAACAAGTATTATTTATTTCTTGCTCTATTTATCTTGCAATTTTGAATATAAGGCCTCATGCACACTGGACGTTTTTACAGCCGCTGTATTTGGCTTCAGATATTTTTTTCTACAGTCAAACTCTACAGCATGTTATCCTGTGTGTCCATGCACACATAGGCTGTTATCAACTGTTTTTGGTTGGGGTGCTTTTTGGCTGGAAAAAAACCCCAAAACTAGTGGGTACCGAGAGGAGTTTTTCAGCTGTAAAAACGCTCCAACGTCAAAAAACGCCTAAAAATGCTCAAAAAACATGGCTCACCAGCATTTAACGTTTTTGATCCCATTGAAAAAAAAAAAAAAAAAAAAGCTTCAAAAACGCTAACAAGCGATTAAAAACATTAAAAAGCGAGGAAAAAGGCAAAACAAAACCCCAAAACGCTAAAAACTTTATTGCAAAAAACGTGGAAGAACTCACTGCAAAACTACTGGCATTTTTATAACGTTATTATTATGTCCAGTGTGCATGAGTCCTAACTGTTCAAACAACAAATGAAAGAAAAAAAAAAATATGTATACAGTTTTTGTACAAACACAAAAAAATTCTTTTAATAATAAAAAAAGTGTGTGTGTGTGTGTGTGTGGGGGGGGGGGGGGACACCTGCCTTATAATCCATTAGATGAATACATATGTGTTTTGGCTTAAAAAGTGTCCAAATCAAATAAAAAAAAAAGATTTTTATATACACAGAAAGGCCCTGACATTCAAAGAGCGATCAGAGTACCAAAGTATTGTGCTATAGATTATAGTCCATTTTTAAAAGATAAATTAAAGCTGAACTCCAGGGATGGATTTTATTGGATAGTTAGACTGTTCCTGCTTGCACCAGTGTAGGTATGTATATGCCATACCTGTAAGATCCCTGTGGAAGCAGAGGATGGCTGTAGTAGTTACTGCTACTATAATGATCGTCGCAGTCTTTCGGATCCCCTGCCCTACTGCATAGTAACCACAGGGGGTTGCTTACTTGGCACAAGAACGCATTGCATTATTTTCAATGACTATAAGCCAGCTCCTCATTGGATTAGATGGCGAGGCATTGGGTGATGTCACAATCTTCACCTAGTCCACATGTGTCAAATACAAGGCCCGCCAGGCCTTGTCATGTGGCCCTTTCGCCCAGTTTTGCAGCTGGATTGTGGCGGAAATCTGTTCTGCCACCTCAGGCTCTCACCCTCTGCTCCTTGCTGACACTTGTAAACAATCTACTTGCAAGACAGTGCTACCTAACCAGAGAGGTATAACAGAGCCGAATACACGGGTAGTAGAGAGAGCCACCTACACAGGAGAGCACTAGAGTCATCTACATAGTTAGAGGTAGGCGTGACTAGAGATGCAAAAAATCTTTTTTTTGGGGGGGGGGGGGGTTGGGGGGCATAGTGCACCCCTGAACTCTACACCCTGTACACAGCACACCCCCCTGAACTCTGTTGCCTGGAGCTCAGCTTTAAATGTATAAAAGGTCTGGAATGCATATACGTTCTACAGCCTACTTATACGGGGCTTCAGTTTTTCATACAGGTACTGCTGGAGACCACCAGTCCACTCTCATTTAGCAGGTATCTGGCAATCTGGGAACCCCTTTTAATGAAGGAGAGTTGTATCCAAACACACTTGCTGTCACTCGCATATCTCAATGCATTAAACTGTCAGATCTTGGCTTAATTTCTGATAAAATGCGGATACAGTATGTTTTAATTAATAAATGGTCTACATCTAAAATTATGAGCACCTGAAAACACTTATGATTTTTTAACTTTCTGGATCGTAGAGTTAAGCTAGCCATACAGGTTAAAGGAGTTGTAAAGGCAGAAGGCATTCTGGCATTCTATGCATTAAAATAAAAAGCCTTCTGTGTGCAGCTCCCCCCTCAGCCCCCCCTCAATTTACCTGAGGTCCCCCTCTGTCCAGCGATGTCCACGAGTGTCTCAGTCGTCTGATATAAGCCTTCCCGATTGGCTGAGACGCAGCAGCGGTGCCATTGGTTCCCGCTGCTGTTAATCAAAGTCAGCTAGCCAATCAGGTGAGAGAGGGGGCGGGGCTCTGTGTATTAATAGACACAGGAAGCTGTGACTCAGCTTGGGTGTCCCCACAGCAAGCTGCTTGCTGTGGAGGCACTGAATAGGAGGGAGGGGCCAGGAGCATCGAAAAAGGACCCGAGAAGAGGAGGATCAGGGCTGCTCTGTGCAAATCCACTGCAACAGAGCAGGTAAGAACAACATGTTTATTATTTTTATAGGGAAAAAAAAAATTAGACTTTACAATCCCTTTAGGATTTCTCTCAATCAGCCCAGCAGGCTGAATGAGGGAAAATAATTTAATTCCCCTATCCATGCTAAACAGCATAAATGGATGAATTTGCAGCACCAGCTATTGGCTGCCTATATACCTGAACAATGACTGCATCTGACTGGCTGCAGGGACTGCTCGGCCCAAGACTTTACCAGCTGAGAACTTTCCTTCTGACTCCTCCCACAAAAGTCAAATAAAAAATCCATTGATCAAAAAAAAAAAAAAAAAAAAAAGAAAGGAAGAATGAATTTTGGACAATTTATCATGTATAGGCTAAAATTTGATCCATATATTGCCAGCTTTATATAATTTCAGTCTAGGTCTTACATGCACACATCACAGGGCTGAAGATGTTTTTGCTTACACCAACCTATTAAAAAGATCATAAAAAGGTCTATTTCACAATGAATGGTTTTTATCTAAATTTGGACTTCATTCTTACATGTCTCCATAGTTTTCATCTACCCAGATTTTTTAGAAGGTGAAAAGATGTCAATGATTTTAATGTCTTATTTACAGAGAATAATAATGAACTGTATAAAATTACTGCTTGGTTTCAAAAAATAGAGGCAATATTCCACTGCACTGCGGTCACTACGATTATTATTGTCATCTAGATTAAAACTCGTCTGACAACTATAAAAGCTCTACAAGAAAACTCACTGAACAGGCCAGATAGGATGTAATTAAAAAAGCAAGGTGTAGGTGGAGGATCAACAAACTGTTCTCAGAGAAACCTCAACTGGGGATTGCTGCACATGTCTTTTTATTATACAGGATTTCTACAGCGGCAACAATTTACGCAGTGCTTTACAATAAAAAGGGGGACAGTACAATAAAGTTCAATACAGAAGGAACAGGAGGGCCTTGCACATGGAGCTTACAATCTAAAATGTCTTTTGTGGAAAAGTGCAGAAGGCACAAATGAAAAATTGCCAGCCCATTTACAAAGCATCTTATTATAAAAAGTTGTATTTTTTTCTTAAAGTGGAACTAAACTGTATCTGAGAACCACAATCTGAAAACTATTTAATGAATGTTAATATTCAAAATAAAGTCCCCCATCCATCCATGTCTCCATTCTTTATTTTGTTGAGAAATAACATTGACCCCCCCCCTCCCCCCACCAGCATTTCTAGCTGTGGCCACCTTGAATAAGGGCAGATGATTTAAGTAGCATTTATTTCCTCAAACTCATCTGCCCTTAGCTCAGGCATGGTGTGCTTAGCTATAATAAAATAAAAAAAAAAAGTTTTCTGCCGGGACAGGCCGCAAAAGAAAAAACAGTAAGCGAGGTCACCACTTATTACAGTTTTGTTGCAGCCTGATTTCCTACCGCTGCAGGTTCCCAACACCACTCTTTTGGATATGGAAGTCAACAGTGACTTCCTGAGGGATCACACCAGGATTTCCGCTGTGCGAACGCAAAATTGCATAGCACTGTGTGACTGGAACTGCAGCTTCCAGGAATGTGTGACATTTCCCAGCAGGCTGTGGGAGGGTGTTGTGGGCAGGGGGTGTACCCAAGTGTACATCAATCTCCCCTAGGCAAGAATTGAGAAAGTGGGAGTGGTACCTGTCAAAAATAATGAAAAAAAAACAAAACACAAAAAAACATCAAAAGTGCTAACCGGAATTTTCACTTTTGAGTGAAGGTCTGCCTTAATAGTCAGTGGTGTGTGGTTTTGTGTTTTAAAGGAATATAAAATCCAGCCCCGTGGCTGTGGTAAATCTACTTCCCCAAACTACTGAACACTTAAAATGACTATACAAAATGACTAGTGTTAAATTACTGAAATTCCCCTTCCCTATAACTGAAGTCTCTTTCTAGGATGCCATGAGCGCCCGACAACTAAGGGTGTGCCATTATGTTGATACGGACTTCACCTAGAAATGTGGCTCCTGAATCCGATCATTGGTCACCTATCACAGATAGGCTGATAGTGAAGTGTCAGCCAAAGTTTTAAAGTGATCTGCTTCTCCTCTTGTGTCAGCCCCCATAGTAAGCTGCTTTCTATGGGGGTAGATATGCGGGTTCGCTCCCGAGCCAGGATGGGTGTCATAGACACACAGCGGGACTTGACTCCACCCCCTCCTGGTTTTTATTGACAGCAGCAGGAACTAATGGCTCCTGCTGCTATGAATCTGCCCCAGGAGAAAGAGCAGTGTTGCTGCAGACAGGCACAGTGCTGGATTAATACAGGACTTAGGTGTTTTTTTTTTTGTTTGGGGGGGGGGGGGGGGGGGTGAATAGCTAGTTAAAGTTTTTTTTTACCTTAATGCAGGTAAAGGTAAAATGCCCTGTGACTTTAACTGCCTAGCCAAAGAAAGTATTTGCAAAGTCAAGATCTCCTGTGTGCTCCCCTGTGTGCTGAATACTTTGTTTAATCCAAAGACTTTTTAGTAGTTGAACCTTGCTCTGGATTAGTGACTCAAAAGTACTGATGCCAGAAGCAGACAGGCAGCTAGCATTTTTAAGAGGGGGTCAGCAATGGTGTTATTCATACTTCTATAATTTCCTTCATGATTACTAATTGTAAAAAGTGTGAAATAAGCAGGCTGACATGTCTGAAAATGCTAATTGCCTGGCTATTTTGATCACTGAACTGGCATGAGCATACAGATAAGAGATTAAATGTCATGACTATTTACATACGTGACAGTGACAAGGTAGCCCGGCAATTAAAGTGGTTGAAAAAGCGCAAGATTTTTTTACCTTCATGCATTTTATGCATGAAGGTAAAAAGCCTTTTGTGTGCAGCAGCCCCCCCAATACTTACCTGAGCTCCATCACGATTTAGCGATGTGCACGAAAGCAGCAGCTCTCCCAGGCCTTTTCCTCCTCATTGGCTGAGACAGCAGCAGGAGTCATTGTCAATCACAGCCAGTAAGCCAATGAGGAGAGAGTGGGGGCGGGGCCAGGCCAAGCTCCGTGTGTGAATGGACACACACACACACACACACACACACACACACACACACACACACACACACACACACACACACACACACACACACACACACACACACGCGCGCGCGCAGCAGTGGCTCGGGAGCGCCAGCGGAGGACCTGAGAATAGATGGATCGGGGATGCTCTGCGCAAAACCAATGCACAGAGCAGGTAAGTATAACATGTTTGTTCTTTAAAAAAAAAAATTTCCTTTAACAACACTTTAAGAAACAGGTCAGCAATAGAAAGCATCACATTTCTCTTATAACAGGTTTCTTTTAAAAGAGAAGTATGGGTTTCTTATTTAAGATTCATACTTACCTAGGACTGTCAGCTCTCTGCTCTTCTCCCTCCTCACTCATTGGAGCACTGAGCTGTGGAGGGGGCAGAGCGGACCATCTCAGCCTCTCAGCGGCTTGCTGAGAGGCGGAGACTGGGCCAGTCCAGTCACCTAGTAGATCCAGATTTTGTCGTGATGACGCGGTGCCTGGACTGAAATCCGTGACGTCAGCAGAGAGAGGATTTAATGCCGCGTACACACGGTCGGACTTTCCGGCATACTTGGTCCAGCGGACCAGAGTGTGCCGGACAATCCGCCCGTGTGTGGGCGGCGGCGGACTTTTCCGGCGGACTTCTTCCCAAAAGCCCGCCGGACCTAGATTTAAAGAAAGTTTCAAATCTTTCCGTCGGACTCAGTTTCGGGCGGAAAGTCCGCTCGTGTGTGTGCTGGTCCGACGGAAAGCCCGCTCGTGTGTAGGCTGGTCCGACAGACCAAATACGACACGAGGGCAGGGTATTGCATCTCGCGCTCGCTGCAATAGGAAAAACAAATCTTCCTATTGCGGCGAGCGCGGGGCATACCAGGCCCTTAGGTCTGGTATGGATTATAAAGGGGAACCCCTACGCCGAAAAAACGGCGTGGGGCCCCCCCTAAAATCCATACCAGACCCCGATCCGAGCACGCAGCCTGGCCGGTCAGGAAAGGGGGTGGGGACGAGCGAGCGCCCCCCCCCCCCTCCTGAACCGTACCAGGCCGCATGCCCTCAACATGGGGGGTGGGTGCTTTGGGGGAGGGGGGCGCCCTGCGCCCCCCCCCCCCCAAAGCACCTTGTCCCCATGTTGATGAGGACAAGGGCCTCTTCCCGACAACCCTGGCCGTTGGTTGTCAGGGTCTGCGGGCGGGGGCTGATCGGAATCTGGGAGCCCCCTTTAATAAGGGGGCCCCCAGATCCCGGCCCCCCACCCTATGTAAATGAGTATGGGGTACATGGTACCCCTACCCATTTACCTAGGAAAAAAGTGTAAGTAATAAAACACACTACACAGGTTTTTAAAATATTTTATTAAACAGCTCCGGGGGGGGGGGGGATCTTCCTCCGGCTTCGGGGGTCTTCTTCCGGCTTCGGGGGTCCCTCCGCTTCATCTTCTCCCGGCGTCCGGTTGGTTCTTCTCCGCTCTCCGGCCTCTTCTCCCGGTGTCGCAGGTCTTCGGCCGGCCCCTCCGCTGTCTTCATGTAGCTCTATTGCCAGCGGAGGTCCAGACTTCTGGGCTTCTTGGCTTCTCTTCTCTTCTCTTCCCCCAGATGTTGACACGACGCTCTCTCCGGCTGGACTGGTCTCTGAGGGCTGCGTTGTGACTTATATAGGCGGAGACCCCGCCCCCATATGATGTCACAGTCCCTGGGCATGCTGGGACTGTGACGTTTTAGGGGGCGTGGTCGACCACGCCCCCTAAAACGTCACAGTCCCAGCATGCCCAGGGACTGTGACATCATATGGGGGCGGGGTCTCCGCCTATATAAGTCACAATGCAGCCCTCAGAGACCAGTCCAGCCGGAGAGAGCGTCGTGTCAACATCTGGGGGAAGAGAAGAGAAGAGAAGCCAAGAAGCCCAGAAGTCTGGACCTCCGCTGGCAATAGAGCTACATGAAGACAGCGGAGGGGCCGGCCGAAGACCTGCGACACCGGGAGAAGAGGCCGGAGAGCGGAGAAGAACCAACCGGACGCCGGGAGAAGATGAAGCGGAGGGACCCCCGAAGCCGGAAGAAGACCCCCGAAGCCGGAGGAAGATCCCCCCCCCGGAGCTGTTTAATAAAATATTTTAAAAACCTGTGTAGTGTGTTTTATTACTTACACTTTTTTCCTAGGTAAATGGGTAGGGGTACCATGTACCCCATACTCATTTACATAGGGTGGGGGGCCGGGATCTGGGGGCCCCCTTATTAAAGGGGGCTGCCAGATTCCGATAAGCCCCCGCCCGCAGACCCCGACAACCAACGGCCAGGGTTGTCGGGAAGAGGCCCTTGTCCTCATCAACATGGGGACAAGGTGCTTTGGGGGGGGGGGGGGCGCAGGGCGCCCCCCTCCCCCAAAGCACCCACCCCCCATGTTGAGGGCATGCGGCCTGGTACGGTTCAGGAGGGGGGGGGCGCTCGCTCGTCCCCACCCCCTTTCCTGACCGGCCATGCTGCGTGCTCGGATCGGGGTCTGGTATGGATTTTAGGGGGGGCCCCACGCCGTTTTTTCGGCGTAGGGGTTCCCCTTTATAATCCATACGAGACCTAAGGGCCTGGTATGCCCCGCGACGGGGCTCGCAAGGTGTCAATCTCGCCGATAAAAGCGGCAAGATTGACATCCTTTTCTAGTCCCGTCGCACCTGAGTCACTTTCAAAATGAACGGACTTGTCCGTGTGTGGGCAAGTTCGTTCATTCTGAAAGTCCGCCGGAACTCCGGCGAAAGTCCGTCGGAAACACGGGCGGACTTAGCCCGCCGGAAAGTCCCGGCGTGTGTGGGCAAGTCCGTCCGTTTTAAAGTCCGGCGCACCTGGCGGACAAAGTCCGTCGGAAAGTGTGCCGGACTAAGTAGGATAGAAAGTCCGACCGTGTGTACGCGGCATTAGTCCTCTCTCTGATAAAAATGGGTCACAGGAGTGCAAAACGAATTGCACTCCAGTGATCCATAGGAGAAGTACAACCAAAAGAGCTTTGGCTGGACTTCTCCTTTAAGATAACTGGTCTTAGAGCCTTTCCCAATGAGACTGTAAAGTAATCAGATAGTATTTGTACATTGTGCTCATTGCATAAAATCACACGGTTCATGAATGCCATGAATATACTGTGCGCAATATACAGGATTAACATTTTTTCCTTAGAGGAACTGAAACAAAAAGAAGAGGAACTGGTCTTAAATCTGCAACCCTCAACCAGCCACAATTTTTTCATATCCCTCTAACACAAAGCAATATTTACAAAGCTAATGATCAGTTTCACTGAACTGTAATTTACACTGCGACAAGTGGGAGGAAATATACTCAAAACAAGAGTTCAGAAAGATTCATAGATCACAAGACTGTGCAAGCAAAATCAAGCCCTAATAGCCGGTCATACCAGTTTGCAATATCCTTGTGCGCCACCAAGTTTTGTAGAAATGCCTGCAGACCCAGCTGTCGATCCTCTAGAAAATCGAAATCGTAATTGTCCTTAAACCATCGTTTAGGAGGAAGAGCGAGCCGGAAACCAGGAAACATTTCCTTAAGCTGGAAGGGATTAAAACACACATTTATTTGTCATAAATGGAATTAAGACTCTACACAACATGCAAAGAATGAAATCAGGAAAAAGGAGTCAAGCAGGTGTTTAAATTATGAGGCCTCATACACACTGCAGCTGTCAAAAACCTTTAGGGCCAGTTCACACCATAGAAACGCAGTCCGGATGCGCTCCAGATGCTTTTTTGCATGCGCGTTTTTGATGTGTTGGTTGCATTTTCGATGCAGTCCAATGCATTTTTCCTCCTTTTTTTCCCTTAACCTTAAATAAGAACATGGGCATTCCCGTGAGTTTTTGATGCTTTTAACAGCGTTCCAGTACAGACCAGTGCAGGAAAAATGCAGCATGTTCTACTTTTTTTTCTGGAACTGGAATCTGGAACTGGAACTCACTGGAACTGCAAGCACAGGTGTGAACTATGCAATTGAATACCATATAACCTACTTTCTATGTGTTTTTGATGCAGAAGAAAAAAACGACTGGACTGCATGTGGTGTGAACTGGCCCTTATTTTGTGCCCCTAAACGTCCCTCTATTTTAGCCTGTGTGTCCATACACGCATAGGCATTTACAGGCAGAAATCTGAACACACCAAGGTTACGTTCAGGAGAGATGGGCAGAAAAAACCCCTGATGCGTCCAAATGGGCGTGTTTATCGCTTGAGCGTTCACTCATTTCAATGGCCAGAATAAATTATGCCCAAACATTTGATGCGCCTGAGCCCATCTCAACGCAATTGAGAAACGCGACTTTAGGCATGTTTTTAATGCTGCATTTCTCCTGTCAGATGAATGGGGCCTAAAAAACACAAGTAAACGGATCAGTTAGGTTTGTTCTCTGGTATTACAGCACCAGCAACCCTTGTATTACAACTGTTAGTAAGAGCTGGTTCACACAGGGGCGACTTGTCAGGCGACCTAGCCGCCTGACAAGTCGCCTCCCGTTCTGTACAATGGAACCGTTCTAATCGGAGCGACACAAGTCGCTCCGACTTAGAAGAAAGGTTCCTGTACTACTTTGGGGGCGACTTGCATAGACTTCTATACAGAAGTCGTCTTGCAAGTCGCCTCGGTGAGGCGACCTGCAAGTCGTGCCGCTTCTAATGTGAACCGGCTCTAAGTCAAACCAAAGTTAAGATGTTTGAAAAGACTTAAAGTTAGAACAAAGTAACTACATACATGTAAACTCACTCAGTTGCTCAAATATTTCCCACACTTCTTATGCCGCCTACACACGAGCGGAATGTCCGACAAAAAAAGTCTGACGGAAGCTTTCATCGTCTATTCCGATCGTGTGTATGCCTCATCGGACTTCTTTTTTCGAAAATTCTGACGGACCAAGAAATAGAACATGTTCTAAATATTTCCGACGGAATCAATTCCTATCGGGAAAACCGTTCGTCTGTATGCTGTTCCGATGGACCAAAAACTACGCAAGTACGAGACGGAAGCTATTGGCTACTAGCTATTGAACTTCCTTTTTCTAGTCCTGTCATACGTGTTGTACGTCACTGCATTCTGGATGGTCAGACCTTGGTGTGACCGTATGTATGCAAGACAGCTTGAGCGGAATTCCGTCGGCGTTCCATCGGAGAAACCTTTGGAGTTTATTCCGACGGCAAAACCGGTCGTGTGTTCAGGGCATTACATTAAGGCTTCATTCGCATGGGTGTTTAGAGACGCTGTGAATGGCAGCAGCAAGAATCTACAGATTCCTGCAGCTGGGATTGAAAGCTGTGTGCACATAGCTGTAGCCGCCAAGCCCATACACTGCAATGACAGGCTGTTGGCGCCCGCAGCCAATTGTGACTAACTTAACTGTGGTAATTGTGGCTGGACGCACAAAAAAAGTGCGTTGAGCCGCGATCCAGGGATGTCTTTAATATGCCTAGTCTCTGCAGAGTGGCATCTATCAGGCAGGAAGGATTTGAACAGGCTTGGTTAATATTCTTTCCAACAGAGCATTCAGAGCAAGTTGTATTTGTATAGAATGGTTCTCTGAACCTCTTACCTTCCCAGCCGGATGTTATTACATTTCCAAACTGTCCAAATTAAAGGATAACCCATATTCAGGGTGTAACATATAAAATGTTACGAACAGACTGGCCACCTCTCCCCCCGCTCCGACAGCCAGCGGGGATCTTCTTCCTCCCTCAACTAGCTGTCACAACTTTAAAAAAAGCGGGGCTCCGGCTGCGCCACTCATTGACATTCCTCTGTGAATCTAAAAATTCAAGTCCCCACAGCCTTTCCGGGTGTCGGCTTGTAGTGTTCAATTAACTACCTCGGTGCTGTGGAGTGCTGTGGTAGTTCATTGAGTCTTCCTGTCAGATTGTATCTGCTTACCCATACGGCACACAGATACACTGACAGGTCTACAGGAGACCTGCATGGCACCAGTGATCTGCTGATTGCTGGTGCAATGCTCTAAAGGCTCCAGAAACAATAAATATTAAAAGCACCTTTTTTTACCTGCAAAAAACGTGCATTTATAATTTTTGGTTAAAAGGTAAACTTATCCTTTAAAGTGGTTCTAAGAGTCCTTTCACACTGGGGCGGTTTGCAGGCACTATTGCGCTAATAATAGCGCCTGCAAACCGACCCGAAAGTGCCACTGCTTTCATTCCAGTGTGAAAGCCTCGAGGGCTTTCACACTGGAGCGATGCGCTGGCAGGACAGTAAAAAAAAGTCCTGCTAGCAGCATCTTCGGAGCGGTGAAGGAGCCGAGTGTATACCGCTCCTTTACCGCTCCTGCCCATTGAAATCAATGGGACGGCGCGGCTTTACCACCGGCAAAGCGCCTCTCGGAGGTATTTAACCCTTTCTTGGCCGCTAGTGGGGGGGTAAAACCCCCCCGCTAGCGGCCGCATACCGACGAGTATAGAAGTTTGTTTTTTTATGCACCCCAAACTTCTCCTTTTAAAAGCATTATTTTGCTGCAGTTTTTCTACTACTGTATGTGTCCCAAAGTACTGCAAAGATTAAACTCTTTCCTCCTTACCTTGTCATTAAGTCTTGAAAAATCTGTGTATCTTCTGAATACAACCCAACTCTCATCTGGACTTCTTCTAACCAAAATTTTGTAAACCTGTCAATGATCAATTATATATCAGCGTTATCTGGTATAGCATTATTTGGGTGATACCAAAGTTAGAGATAGCAAAAGGTCAATGACTGATTCTAAGCAAGCTTATAACAAATATTTAGTTACAGACATAGGAAAGATATTCCCAAACACACCCACGGCACTGCCTAATGTTTTAGCCCAAGTAGCCTATTCATTCAGCTATAAGGAAATATTCTTCTAATATGTGCCACTTATGTGTATTTCTGCTATACACAGAAGCACTAGATTGACCCAATATGGGCCAGTGATCTCATGGGCTGTGCTTAAAACTGCTATATTATATATCTTTTTTTTCTTTAACATCAGATGTTTACAAAGCACAAGTTCACTTCCCCAACCTCAGGAAAACGGTCTTATCCAGTTCCGGAATGCACTTAGGAGAATCCTATAAATATATATGGCCAGGTAAAGAATGATTGTACTGGACAGGTGACTCACAACTGAACAAAAGGCCACACTTGTCTATTGTGTATTCTTCTGCTTTCTATGAACTCTACATTTTCAATCATTAACTGAAAGCAAATAGAGAGTCTCAAAAGGGTCATTTAAACATGGGAAAACAGCAGAAGTAACAATAGTTTATCTATTCATAAGACGGATACTGCAAACTATTCATGTGAAGCTGGAGACCGAGCTTCTAATGAAGTGCAACCCAATAAAACTCCATGCTTCTTTGTAGAAGTTATAAGCATCTAGTCATGTGAAATGCATACATTTTCCTGTATACTAATGTAATCCCAACAATCAACAGTCATATAAATTCACAGTAATACAAAGGGCCGTATTTATCCAAATCTGTAATGTGGATGCACTCATAAAACATAGAATTGGATCTCAATTCTGTCTTCATGGCAGAAAATGTAAAGAATCAGAACACATCTGTTCTCCCATACTTACCAACTAAAATAAGGTCATATTATTTTAAAATAATAACCATTAAATGTCAACAAACAGTATTTTTTACAACGGATCTAAAGTTGTGGTCTACAAACTGCGGCTCTGGGGCCCTTGTTTGTCTTTAATTCCTGCCACCGATACCAACAATGGGGGACTATTTCTTCCACTGACACCAACAATGGGGGACTATCTCTTCCACTGACACCAACAATGGGGGACTATTTCTTCCACTAACACTAACAATGGGGGACTACTTCTTCCACTGACACCAACAATGGGGGACTACTTCTTCCACTGACACCAACAAACAATGGGGGACTATTTCTTCCACTGACACCAACAATGGGGGACTATTTCTTCCACTGACACCAACAATGGGGGACTATTTCTTCCACTGACACCAACAATGGGGGACTACTTCTTCCACTGACACCAACAATGGGGAACTACTTCCTCCACTGACACCAACAATGGGGAACTACTTCCTCCACTGACACCAACAATGGGGAACTACTTCCTCCACTGACACCAACAATGGGGAACTACTTCCTTCACTGACACCAACAATGGGGAACTACTTCCTCCACTGACACCAACAATGGGGAACTACTTCTTCCACTGACACCAACAATGGGGAACTACTTCTTCCACTGACACCAACAAGGGGGAACTATTTCTTCCACTGACACCAAAGACGGGGCATAATTCCTCCTTCCACTGACAACAAAAATGAGGCACTATTCCTCCCATATAGTCACCAGATCCGGCATTGTTTACCCCCCACTGGGCACAGTGCGGCCCCCCTGAAGTCTGGAGGACAGTGAACTGGCCCTTTCTTTAGAACGTTTGGAGAACCCTGATATAAGGAATGAAAATACATGTCTACATGATGATACCTGATCCAAGGTAGCCATGGACAAACTTTTTGGTACCCTTCTACGAAAAAAGAAGAACCCACAATTTTCTCTGAAATACCCTGAAAAGTAATTGGCATCCATCACTGTTTATTCCAAAATCAGACTCTGCTTTTGATTAAACAGAATAGTTGAAAAAACAAAACTATCTTAAAAATGCCATACCCAAAAATGATATTCTCCGAACAGTTTGCTGCCTTTAAAGGGGTTGTAAAAGGTAAAAGTTTCGTCACCTTAATGCATTCCGACAATACTGCCCCCCCCCCCGTTTTACTTACCTGACCCCTCGGAAGTCCCGCGCTCGCCCCCGACATCCTCTTCGCTCAGCCTGGCCATTGATTGGCTAGAGTGGATGGATTGAAAGCAGCGCAGCCATTAGCTTGCATCCCATGCCGCGGCACGCTGGGGGGGCGGGGTCGAGTGATACAGTGAGCGGCTATAGCCGCCGGCTGTATCACGGGAGTGTGCCCGCAAGCACTCAACACCATGCGAGGGAGCTTGTATGAAGGTGTTGAGTTCTTGGTGGGGTGAGCCGAGACAACCGCCGCGGGACCCCAGAAGACCAGGTTCGGGGCCACTCTGTGCAAAACGAGCTGCACAATGGAGGTAAGTATAACATGTTTGTTATTTAAAAAAAAAAAATACCTTTAGTAAACCTTAAAAGCCTCGTACATACGATGAGAATATCGAACGAATGATCGTCCATTTTTTTTTTGCATGCTAGTCTCATATCGAAACTGAAGAGGTTACTAAAGCTATGAAAACTCTCGTACGACAAAATACAACTTTGGAATTGTAATGTGTTGTATTTTATTTAAAGTATTATTACTATTATACAGGATTTATATAGCGTCAGCAGTTTATGTAGCGCTTTACAACACATGAATCTCAATCAGAGCAGCCTGTACCACAAAAAAAATTCAATAAAATATTTAAACTAACTTATACAGATGCTGCTGCAAGCTAGAACACTAAAAATGGTGATTTCACAACACCCTCTCCTTAAATCATTACAATAATAAGTGCAGCGCAACAAACGCCACTTTATTAGGTACACCTTGCTAGTACCGGGTTGGACCCCTTTTTGCCTTCAGGGGGTCTTCATGGCATAAATTCAACAATGTTTTGGAAACATTCCTCAGAGATTTTGGTCCATAGTGACATGATGGCATCACACAGTTGCTGCAGATTTGTCGGCTGCACATCCATGATGCAAATCTCCCATTCCACCACATCCCAAAGGTGCTCTATTGATATCTGGTGACTGTGGAGGCCATTGGAGTACAATGTGAACTCATTGTCATGTCCAAGAAACCAGTGGTGAGATGATTTGAGCTTTGTGACATGGTGCATTATCCTGCTGGATGTAGCCATCAGAAAAAAAAAAAAAAAAAAATATCGAGACTCAGACGAGGCAACGTTTTTCCGATCTTCTATTGTCCAATTTTGGTGAGCCGATGTGAATTGTAGCCTCAGTTTGCTGTTCTTAGCTGACAGGGGTGGCACCCGGTGTGGTCTTCTGCTGCTGAAGCCCTCCTGATTGGACAAAACGAATGCGTGTGAAACGCCTCATCACGGCGACCCCTACACCTGTGTTCCACGCTGGTTCTCTGTGGCTCCATCCAACAGCTGATGGCAAGGTCACCCCTGGCACGCCAGGCCTGGCCATTAAAGCGGCTCACTACACATGGGCTATGCACTCCTCATCATCCCATTAGCCTCTACAGCAGAACTTGGAGGTCTTATGCCATCAAAGCCCAGAATCCTTGGCATCATTTGCTTTTATATCATTTTACACATTGCCAGGACTTTAATAAACAAAATTATTTTTACAACGACTGGACAGACTGTCTAGTGACCAGCCTCACATACACTTATTCCTACGAAGCTTACCTTAACACTTGTACCTAGGGCCTTGACTTCTGTCCCTTTTGTTTGTTATATTTGCTACTGTAGACCATCTGCTTCAAGGTTCGATGTGTTGTGCATTCCAAGATGGTATTCTGAGTTACTATTGCCTTTCTATCATCTTAAACCAGTCTGCCCATTCTCCTCTGACCTCTGAAATCAAGAAGACATTTTCCTCCACACAACTGCCGCTCACTGGATATTTTCTCTTTTTCGGACGATTCTCAGTAAACCCGAGAGATGGCTGTGCGTGGAAATCCCAGTAGATCAGCAGTTTTTTAAATAAGCAGACCAGCCCGTCTGGCACCAACAACCATGCCATGTTCAAAGTCACCTAAATCCCCTTTCTTCATTCTGATGCTCGGCTTGAACTTAAGCAAGTTGTCTTCACCACGTCTAGATGCCTAAATGCACTGAGTTGCTGCCATGTGATTGGTTGATTAGCAATTTGTGTTACCAAGCAATTAAACAGGTGTATCTAATAAAGTGGCCGGCGAGTGTATATATACCATCTAACAATGCATATAAAATTAAAAAAATATATGTATGCAGTCCAGCACCCACCCTAGTGCAATCAGTGACCATCTAACTTCACTTCTTTCCTTAAATACGTTAAAATTAGGCTCATCTGCATCATCCAAACGTCTTTAAGGCCTCGTGCACACTGGACGTTTTTACAGCAGCTGTTTTTTGGCTTCAGATGTTTTTTTCTACAGCCAATTAACTCCCCATCATGTTATCCTATATGTCCATGCACACATAGGCTGTTAGCAGTTTTTGGCTGATGTTTAAAAAAAAAAAGAAAAAACAAAGTCAATTCTGAGAGGAGTTTTCAGCTGCAAAAATGCTCTAACATCAAAAAACGCTCATAAAACGCTCAAAAAACGCGGCTCACCATCATTTAACGTTTTTGATCCATTGAAAAAAAATAAAAAAGTTAAAAATACAAATAAAACGCTAAAAACCGCTATTGCAAAAACGTTTAAAAAAAAAAACTTTGAAAAAATTCACTGCAAAGCTTCTGGTGTTTTTATAACGTTATTTTAACGTCCAGTGTGCATGAGGCCTAATCATGGAACAAACCCTCCTCAGATACAGGATACAAGATGGATCAACCTTCCGATGCCAAGCGCTCCCATATGCCATCAAACATAATTCACATGGAACAGAAAGGCAAAAACATAGTACTATTTCAAAAGCCCAATTAGGGGGCGCAACACGTCTGGGTGAGAGGAGCCGAGTCTGTGACGTCACGCCCCATCTCAGTGTGGAGTCTCTCTATTTCAAAAATGTAATAAAAAAAATAAAAATAAAAAAAACCCCCAGCCAATACAATACAGGTCAGGACAAGACAATACAGAAATAAAAACAAAATGTGCTTTGTAATACCGCATCTTTAACTTGCTCATCACTCCACACTGAGATGGGGTGGCGTGACTTCACCGGCTCGGCTCCCCCCACCTAGACGTCTTGCGCCCTCCAATTGAGCTTTTGAAATAAAGAGCACTATGTTTTTGCATTTCTGTTCCATGTGAATTAGGTTTGATGACATATGAGAGTACTTGGAATCGGAAGGTTGATCACTGGCAGGTGCTACCACCTTCACCCGGTCTTCCTTCCGGGCCCACGTCATCCGGCCGTCTGATTGGTCACGCGGTGAGGACATCATTCCCGTGCATGTGCGTGGGAGTTATGAACCACGGCATGGAGCTCTAAAGGGACGGCACGGGGCAGACGTCACCAGCTGAATGCAGTGTGAATATCTCCTAAACCGTGCAAGTTTAGGAGATACTTACTGTACCTGTAGACACAAGTGCCAAAAAAGGGTTTACTTCCACTTTAAAGATGTTTGGACGATACAGATAAGCCTAATTTTGAGGTATTTAGGGTAAGCAGGGTTTTCACCTGTTTGGTGGAGGTGCACAAATCACTAGAAGAAGTGAAGATAGATGGTCACTGATTGCAATAGGGTGCTGGACTGTGTGTATATCTTTACTTTATTTTTATATTTCTTCCATATACAGTGTTAGACGGTGTGTGTGTGTATTTAATATATGTATGTATAAAAATATATTTTACACCTTTAATTTTTGTATTAATTTATGGAATATATATATATATATATATATATATATATATATATATATATATATATATATATATATATATATATATATATATATATATATATATATATATATATATATATATATTTTTTAACCTTTATATTTTTTGAATACATTTTAATTTTGTATTAATTTATGGAACTCATGATCCTCTCGAAAGCTGTGCTCATATTATTGTATTGCTTAGAAAGCGGTCATCCGATTCTCTCATCTTGTGTACTAGGCATAGGGCTCTTTAAAGCGGGAGTCCGGCGACCAATCTTTTTTTTTTTTTTTTTTAGGCCATTGAGACACTTTGCTAACCCCAAAATAATACTCACAGTTTGGGTGTAATATTTCTGCCTCTGTCTGTTTTTGTACTGAAGAATAACTTAAAAAATGTGATGCTGGCTGTTTCCATCTTGCTTGTGGGCATGTGAAGTCCACAAGCATTGATTTCCTGGATGCGGTGAATGCTGTTCATTCACAGCTTGTTCACACACATGATCATTGTTTCCGCACTGAATCTTGGGAAGCCTGACACTAAGCTCCCAGGAGACAGCGCGGCGCCAGGGAAAGGCAATAAACACGCCTACTCCCATGGGAGGAGAGACAGGAAGTGCCACAATAAAGTACAATATAAAAGGTAATTACAGCGATAAAAAAATTTTTTGTGCGGCATTTGAACATCTATGCAATTAACTGAAGGGGGCGATTAAGGTAAAAATTTGAGTGGAACCCCGCTTTAAGATGTGAAGTCAGGGGTGGTAAAAGCAGGCAGTCAAGCAGCAGTTTTATTGCCCACCTGCACAAAGGACATGCTTCATGGCAAAAATGAACTCCCTGTCGCACTCAGCAGGCAGTGTCATGCTGAACACAAAGCATTCACGTTATTAAGGATACAGAGAACCAAGGTGCTCGACACTCCTGGAAGTGTTGAGTTTCCCAGTGGACTTCAACAGAAGATTTCTCTTGAACAGATCGGTATTCTGGCAGTGCAGACGTAGGTATATCTATCAGAACAGCCAAGTATACACTCTTTTTTGCAGGTAGATCTAAATAGATTTTTTTTTTTTTTTTTTTTTTTAACAATGCTGCTTTAATTAACCTGCCATTGTTGGCACCATCTGAACATGCCAGTTATCTGGCTGTGACCACTCAGACTTTCCCAACCAGGTTGAACATGCAGATCTGAAGTTCTGACTATGCTTGCTGCATGACTGTTCCAGGTCAGAGATCCCGAGAGAACTGAAGCCAGGGGATCAGAATGACGAACAGGCAAAGAGCATTTTCACAAGGTTGTCAGCCATGACATTCTTATTATTTGTTTCCTGGGATGTTGGTGCAGGGCGTCGCTCCTTTGAGGCCTGCTAGGGAATTAGCCAACGCTTTCTGATCCTCGGAAAGAATACAAATAAGGTAGAGATTTTACACCATTAACTTTACAAATTATAAAGTCTGAGCAGCCTAAAATATGATGTGTTCCCAGTACATAGAATCAGGCAATTAGGTCATTAGGAAGTCCTTAGAAGAGACAGAAAATGCAATAAAAAAAAATCAATACAAATAAAACATCTGAATAAAAATGATCTCTAATTTAAACAAAAGTAAAAGATCAAGTGCATACGAAAGTATACGGCGAGACTGCCTAATAGGCAGACATTTGTATGGATCTCGCTAATGATCACACAGCCTCCAATCGATACGGCAACATTACTGAAGGGAAGATAGACATCTGAGAAGCCTTAGCACTTGGTATGAAGATTTCTCTCTCTTAACAGCACAATACAATAAAAGCACATAGCTGCAACAGATGAGATGATGCTATTCGATTGGCTTTCTAATGACCGACATTCTTTGAAGGCTTTGGTTAGTCAGAACATATTTTTAGAAAAGATCAGGACCAGCAGTATATGGATTAAACAATCACAGGTGCAGGAAATGTGCCATGACTACAGATTTCAGTGTATGGTAATGTATTGAGATAAAACGATAAATTGTGTCAACAATTCCATTGTTATCTGCAGCTTTCAATCCAGCCCTCCCTTAACCACTTCAATAACGGGCACTTTCACCCCCTTCCTGCTCAGACCAACTTTCATCATTGTCGCACATTGAATGACAGACAATTGCGAGGTCATGCAACACTGTACACAAACTCAATTTTTATCATTTTGTTCACACAAATAGAGCTTTCTTTTGGTGGCATTTAATCACCGCTGGGTTTTTTACGTTTTGCTAAATAAACAAAAAAAAAAAGATTGTTCTTCAGAAATTAAGGTCAAAGTGTATTCCAATACATTTCTTTGGTGAAAAAAACACTAGGGATCAACCGATTATCAGGACAGCCAATTAGTGCGGGCCGATATCAGCATTTTCCAAAAAAAAGAAAAAAAAAAAAAATATATGGAATTGGTCACAAACTAGACTGATATTACAGACATTGGTCTCTGCAGGCCGCGGCCATCTTTTTGGGGGCCCAGAAGCCTGCAGACCCAGTGCGCAGGGGCACGCGGCACACAAAGTCATTATGCCTCCGCACACTGGGCCTAACGTTCTGTTTGACAGGCCTCGCCAGTCAAACGGACACACCAGCCACCCACAGGCCAGTCAGCTGTCACCCACCCACATCAAGGTGCCAGCCAGCAGCCACTCACCCACAGCAAGGTGCCTGCCAGGCCAGCCACAAACCGAAAGGTGCCAGCCAGGGCAGCCAGTAGCCACCCACAGCAAGTTGCCAGACAGCAGTCACCCACCCACAGCAAGGTGCCAGCCAGGCCAGCCAGCAGCCACCCACCCACAGCAAGATGCCAGCCAGCAGCCACCCACAGCAAGGTGCCAGCCAGCAGCCACCCACAGCAAGGTGCCAGCCAGCAGCCACCCACCCACAGCAAGGTGCCAGCCAGGCCAGCCAGCAGCCACCCACCCACAGCAAGGTGCCAGCCAGCAGCCACCCACAGCAAGGTGCCAGCCAGCAGCCAGCCACCCACAGCAAGGTGCCAGCCAGCAGCCACCCACCCACAGCAAGGTGCCAGCCAGCAGCCACCCACCCACAGCAAGGTGCCAGCCAGCAGCCACCCACCCACAGCAAGGTGCCAGCCAGCAGCCACCCACCCACAGCAAGGTGCCAGCCAGCAGCCACCCACCCACAGCAAGGTGCCAGCCAGCAGCCACCCACCCACAGCAAGGTGCCAGCCAGCAGCCACCCACAGCAAGGTGCCAGCCAGCAGCCACCCACCCACAGCAAGGTGCCAGCCAGCAGCCACCCACCCACAGCAAGGTGCCAGCCAGCAGCCACCCACCCACAGCAAGGTGCCAGCCAGCAGCCACCCACCCACAGCAAGGTGCCAGCCAGGCCAGCGAGCTGCCACCCATTCACCCACCCACAGCAAGGTGCTAGCCAGGCAGCCACCCACCCATGTTCAGTTTATACCAGATTTGTGCATAAAATAGTTGTTATTTTTGAAAAGTTGAAATGTACAAAATATTGGCACATAAAATCTGCTATCGGCAGGAGAGGTGGGCAAAATATCGGGATTGTATGGGCACCGAAAAAAAACAAATATCGGTCGATCCCAAAAAAAAAGTGTTTTCATATTTTTGTTTTTTACATACCATCACCAGTGCAGTAAAGCATCATCATATAACTGGTGTGTCAGCGAGCAGGGACACCGACTGGTGACCATATGCAAAAAAAAAAAAAAAAAAAAACACTTGAAAAAAAAAAACCCCCTTCCTGCCCAGGCCAATTTTCAGCTGTCAGGGCTGTTACTCTTTGAATGACAATTGTGTGGTCATGCAACACTGTACCCATGTGATATTTTTATGTACAAAATGTACAAAATATCGGCACATAAAATCTGCTATCGGCAGGAGAGGTGGGCAAAATATCGGGATTGTATGGGCACCGAAAAAAAATTGTGTGGTCATGCAACACTGTACCCATGTGATATTTTTATCACTTTTTTTCACACAAATAGAGCTTTTCTTTTGGTGGTATTTAATCACTACTACGGCTTTTATTTGTTGCTAAAATTTTTTTTTTTTTTGCTATAAAATTTATTTTTTACATCACGTGTAAACCACGTGATCAGTTGTCATTTGCTGACAGCTGATCATGTGGTAGGGGGCCAGGATCTCATTGACTCGCTGATCAGAGAGCGCGCGGCCCGCAGGCAGCTCATGCACGGGAGGATGTACATGGACGCCCTCCCGGCAATTTAGGCCGACGCTGTAACCATCTTTTGGCTATAGCGTGGGTGCAGGGGGGTTGATTTTCTTTTTTTACATACTGTCATAGAGTAGTACAGTGTTACCATAGTGAGGTGATCGGAATTTTTTTTTTTTTTATTTGTTTTTTTTTATTTTTTTTTTACACTTGCACACACACCAGGCTTGCTTAAAGCAGTAAATTTCACTGGTATAAGCAAGCATTTTACTCAATGAAAAGGATTAATTCAGTGTGTATTGTTGTGATTAACTGTGAATGGCCACAGCTAATCACAAGGTTACATAGTTAGTCTGGTTGAAAAAAGACACAAGTCCAACCAATACAGATGTAATTGGCCCGGTCTACCATGTGATCACTGGGACCAATCACAGCTAGCAACACAACTGTACACCATGAATGGAAGCCATTCATTGTTTACAATTGTCATGTGATCTGCTGTGATTGGTCACAGCAATCACATGGTACCGGCAGCAGGCTGGTACACCGATCTGTCATCTGATATGTCGGGTGGACACAGCAGGTGACAGATTGCACTGGAGTGCGACCTGTCAGCCCTGCGCGAGACGCATTCTAGGGAGGATGTCAGATGACATCAACACAAAGGAACAGGGCTCCCACACGGGTGTCATTTTGCAGGCAGCAGTTAAAATATGGCTGACCATTTACGGACTGAAATTTGACTGGTTCCTGATGAGCCTGCTGAAATTTCCTGTGTGGTGGCCCTGTTGGTTCCTTCCCACCCTGTATAATCTAAGGAGCTGGGCAGGAAACTGTTGGCTGAACAATGGCTGCATCCAATCAGATGCAGCCACTGTTCCGGGAATTCGGCCAGCAAACAATAGCCACAGAGGGATGCTGTGTAGCATGAACGGAAGGATCCATTACTAAAGCAGTAAAAGTATCCATACAATGCTACCACCAGTCTCCAAATTTATAAACAAAGGGCCAGTTTACTGTCCTTCAAAACTTTAGAGGGCTGGGCGTCAGTGGGAGTGAACGATGCCTTATTTTTGGTATTAGAGAAATAGTGTCCCATCATTCATGTCAGTGGGGGTGGGGGGTGGTAAGTAGTGTTCCATCATTAGTGTCGGGGGGGGAGAATAGTGTCTGATCATTGGGGTCGGGGGGGAATAGTGTCCCATCATTGGTGTCAGTGGGGGGAGGGGAATAGTACCCCATCATTGGTGTCAGTGGGGGGAGGGGAATAGTACCCCATCATTGGTGTCAGTGGGGGGAGGGGAATAGTACCCCATCATTGGTGTCAGTGGATTGAATAGTGTCCCATATCACTAGTGTCAGTGGGGGGGGGGGGGAAGTAGTGTCCCATCATTAGTGTCAGTGTGGGGGGGGGGAAATAGTGACTCATTGTTGGGGTTAGTGGTGGTGGGGGGAGAATAGTGTCCCATCATTAGTGTCAGTGGGGGGGGGGAAGTAGTGTCCCATCATTAGTGTCGGTGTGTGTGTGTGGGGGGGGGAATAGTGACTCATTGTTGGTGTCAGTGGGGGGGGGGGGGAGTAGTGTCCCATCATTAGTGTCGGTGTGTGTGTGGGGGGGGGGGGGAATAGTGCCCCATCATTGGTGTCAGTAGGGAAATAGTGCCTCATCATTGGTGTCAATGGGGGGGGGGGAATAGTGCCTCATCAGTGGTGTCAATGGGGAGGAATAGTGCCTCATCATTGGTATCAATGGGGGGGGGGGGAATAGTGCCTCATCATTGGTGTCAATGGGGGGGGGGGGAGAATAGTGCCTCATCATTGGTGTCAATGGGGGGGGGGGGGAATAGTGCCACCTCATTGGTGTCAATGGGGGGGGGGGGGGGGAATAGTGCCACCTCATTGGTGTCAATGGGGGGGGGAATAGTGCCACCTCATTGGTGTCAATGGGGGGGGGAATAGTGCCACCTCATTGGTGTCAATGGGGGGGGGAATAGTGCCACCTCATTGGTGTCAATGGGGGGGGGAATAGTGCCACCTCATTGGTGTCAATGGGGGGGGAATAGTGCCACCTCATTGGTGTCAATGGGGGGAATAGTGCCACCTCATTAGTGTCAATGGGGGGAATAGTGCCACCTCATTAGTGTCAATGGGGGGAATAGTGCCACCTCATTGGTGTCAATGGGGGGAATAGTGCCACCTCATTGGTGTCAATGGGGGGAATCGTGCCACCTCATTGGTGTCAATGGGGGGAATCGTGCCACCTCATTGGTGTCAATGGGGGGAATCGTGCCACCTCATTGGTGTCAATGGGGGGAATAGTGCCACCTCATTGGTGTCAATGGGGGGAATAGTGCCACCTCATTGGTGTCAATGGGGGGAATAGTGCCACCTCATTGGTGTCAATGGGGGGAATAGTGCCACCTCATTGGTGTCAGTGGGAGGAATAGTGCCTCATCATTGGTGTCAGTGGGAGGAATAGTGCCTCATCATTGATGTTAGTGGGAGGAATAGTGCCTCATCATTGGTGTCAGTGGGAGGAATAGTGCCTCATCATTGGTGTCAGTGGGAGGAATAGTGCCTCATTATTGATGTTAGTGGGAGGAATTATGTTCCACTGTTAATGTCAGTGAGTGGAAGTGTCTCCCAAGGGCAGATAAAGGCAAGCCATCTCCCTCTTCCCCTCGACATGCAGGAAATATGTGAAAACTGGACCAAGGTCCAAATACAGTGAGTAATAGCAAGAAAACCTGTAGGATGCAAAAACTAGAATCTATATCTTGTAATTATTAAAAGAGGATTGAATACATCTAAAAGGTTAAGCACAGGTGGGAGTCTTTTTAAAGGGTTTTGTAATGCTGGCTTGCTACTTTTCCGGTTAAGGGTAAATAAAGATCACAAGAGTGACATTAGGGCTCAGAAGGGTAGCCCAATGCTAGATTTTTACCAGATGAGCTGCAGACATTGTGAGAGGCCGGAGCTATCGGAGGAGGTAAGTACAGACTGGCTGGAAGAGGACTCAGGAGTAGAGGAGGATAGGGAGAGGGGGTGGGTGACTTTTGATACAAATGTATACATGTATTATAAAAATTAGGGTGTGTGTGTGTGTTTGTATGTGCATCATTTCCACTTTCGACAGTTAAAACCCCACACTGGGTTTTTGGAGCCTAGAAATCAATGTAACATTGTAAATGGATAAAACTTACCGTAAACTTGGCTCGTTCTTCCATTACTTCATATCCTAAAATGGTTGGAGTTGAAGGCCTTTGCTCCAGATCCACTGAATTTGGTATGTGTTCATGTTCCACTGGTCGGGAACTGTACTCTACTGACGAGTCAAACTTAGTCCTGATGAGAGGGCTGCCGCATACAGATGAAGTGCAGCTCATTTGATCGGGTGCACTCAGCTTCTTGCGCCCTCTGCGATCTTCATGTGGCTCCTTTGATGAGTTTGAACTGGTTGAGCTGCTTCCAAGTGAGGAGCTCCTTTGGCTTCTAGTTGTAATGCTGCTTGCAGAAGAATTTCCTATTGGCACAGGCATAGGTACAAAAGGAGTTGCCATACTTGTTGCACTTTTCAGCTGTTTGACTGTGCCAAACGATACCACCCATCTAACAAAGCATTCTGGTTGCACAAAAATACAGAATCTGTTGGAAAAACGAAACAGAAAAGATTGTGGAATGGATTGTGAAAGTATACAAACCTAGTTTTTATTTAATTCCAGATTTTTATCAATGTGTGTTTAGAAGTGATAATAAATTTTTTTAAAAAAAGTTGCAGGTAAAAGCAAAAATAAAATATTTTAACTTCGTATTGTTTTTGCCTAAATGTTTTTTCATTCACTTGCAATGTGCCTTTAAAGTGTCACTAAACCCACATCATAAAAAACTATCAATAAATAGTGTATTACATGCTGGTCATACTCACTCAGTCACTATGAGATTTGTTTTCTGTATTCTGCAAAAAAAAACCTGGTTGATCCTGCTGCTCTCTTTGTCCCCCTTCTCTCCATGTCCCCAATGCAGCTAGGGGATTATGCTCAGTTTTCAGTGAGTTTCTATGCTGAGCATTTCCTCCCTCTCATATCTCAGTAGCCCACGTGACTAGAGTCACACATGTGGGAGTATACACAGTGGTAAATGATACCCCAGTCCCTCCTTCCCCCTCCATACCAGCTAAACACAATGGGGGTGGGATATTACATGTAGACTGATAGAGGCTTCACCTCCCTCTTATTCTAGAACACAGGCTGGAGGGGTGTGCTACAGCCTGTGACTGGTACAAATCTGCTCACACAATGTTATTGCCAAAAAAAAAATAATATATTTGATTTCAAATTGATATTTGCATGACAATTTAAATGGTTTATTGATATTATTTATTTTTACTCTGTATTCCTAAGGCTGTTTTTTATTTTTATTTTGAACATGTGACCAGCAACAGGGGACTAGAAGCTCCTGCTTATGTTTCCTGGGCTGTGATAGAGCTGGGTCATGTGACAGCTTTATATCGAATAGGAAAAAAGGTACTTGCATGTTTTTAAATTAAAATAACTACAGTGCCATCATTCATGTAGAGAAAGAGAATGCATAATGTAAATGAAACAGTGTATATTTAGTATCACTTTAATCATTTGTCTACCGGGGCAATGTCCCCTTGCCCTTCAAAGCACCGGATCAAACACAGATCGCCTTTGATCAGCTGCTTTTCTGGCTATAACAGCCAGGAAAGGATGGCTCTGAAACCGGAAGAGATAAAAACCTTATCATTTCTGGGATCATTTGTTGTAGAGATGGGGGAATGGATGTTCCTTCATCTCCTCTGTAGGCAGCCGTCCTGACCACTTACAGCAGTCCTGGGCTCCCTGGTGGAAGGGGAGAGCACAGTAACCATCTAAGGTGGCGACGGGGATACATGAAAGATAATCGCCAGCAGTAAAAAAAAATAAAAATATATAATTAATATATATATTATATATATATATATATATATATATATATATATATATATATATATATATATATATATATATATATATATATATATATATATATCTGGATCATGGCTGCGGCCATGAACCTGGTATAACTACTTGCTATTCATGAAATGTATATACATGCGCCAGATAGGAAGTGGTTAAACAACTAAAGGCAAAACTTTTTTGTTTTGCAGTGGAGAGGGATTAGAAAACTTGTCAGTTTTTATTATTGTCTTCTGTGTCCCCTCTCTATTTGTCCTGCATTATCACTGAAAGCTGGCTATGGGACAGGAAGTGAAGGGAAATCTCTGTAATGGGACACAGGTGGCAAAAAATAAACTGACAGGAGTTATGACCCAAAATGAGAAAAAAAGTTTTGTCTACATGATTTCTACTTTAATAGAAATTTGACTACTGCAGGAAGAGTCCTTTACTTAGCACAGTCCCCTCCTTTGCACGTCATCTCCTCTACTGGGAATGACCAATTACAGTTTGTGCTGGCCCAGCACCTCTGCTCCCCCCCATATAACCTTTAATGTAGTAGCCAGTGTAGAAGTAAAGGGAAATACTATAGCAGGTCACTTCAGTGACAACTCTGGGGGGAGTGGTACTTAAATTTGTTGCATTTATAAATACATTTTATTTGGTGAATTAAAAAAATAAAAACAGGCGATATCCCCATTATGAAGGGAATGATGCCACCCACAAATTCCACCAAAATAAAAGTGATTGTAAAGTCTTGTTTTCTTTCCATAATAACAAACATATACTTACCTGCAATGTGCAGTGGATATGCACAGAGCAGTCCGGATCCTCCTCTTCTCAGGTCCCTCCCCCTCCATCCTGTTGAGTGTCCCCACAGCAAGCAGCTTGCTATGGGGGCACACAAGCCGAGCTGCAGCTTCCTGCTTTCATTCAGACAGAGCTTCAGTTCGGCCCTGTCCCCTCTCTCTCCTGATTAGCTAACTGATTTTGATTGACAGCAGCAGGAGCCAATGGCACCGCTGCTGTGTCTCTCAGGAGGGCACTGAAGGCTTTTTATCTTGCAGCGTTTGTTACCCCGAAAAAAAAAAAAAAGGATCCTGTATCTTTAAAGCATGAATAACAGCACAGTGCTTGTGCTGTGTAATTTGGCTCCCCATGTCACCTAAAATACCTGGCTGATCCTGCCTGGCTATGCCCGCCTCCCTGTAAACTGACCACGGTTAATCATGGATGCTGAGCCCTGACACCGTGGTCAGTTTACGTGCCTCCGCCATCTGCAGTTCTCCTCTTTGCTCTCCTGTGTCCTCCTCCCCCCTACCCTTCATGCCTGTCAGCTGTGTGTGAGCTGCTCCTCCCGCCCATCGCTCTCTTCCTCTGGTGTATGCACTACAGAGGGAGATCACTGCCCTGGAAATGTCAGAGGGAGATCTTGGCCCTTCCCTCCCTAGTATATACATTGGAGGAAGAGAGCGACGGGCAGTCAAGTGACTGCTGATCAGGGAGAAGAATTAAGGTATTTAAAAGAAGAATTATAAAATACGGCATACGGTATATACTACAGGTTATCCTAGCAGAGGGGCTGGCAGTGATTGTGTGCACTGCCTTAAAGCGGAGTTCCAACCGCCCGTTTAAAAATTAAAAGTCAGCAGCTACACATACTGTAGCTGCTGACTTTTAGCATTAGGACACTTACCTGTCCTGTAGTCCAGCGATGTCGGCACAGCAGCTTGTGTTTCCATCAGCTGGTCGGGTGCTGCCGACACCATTGTGGGTAAGGGAACCCAGCAGTGTAGCCTCTTGGCTTCACGTCAGGGTCCCTACTGCACATGTGCGAAGCGTACTGCGCTTTCTCACTGGCCCGGCAGAAGGGGAGGGAGGAGGAGGGGGACCGAGCTGCTGATGTAATTCGCCACGGCCCAGTCTCCCGGAAGTGGGGACAGGGTACCTGTAAAAAAAACAAAAAAAAAAATAACAGCAGAAGTTGCACTTTTGGGTGGAACTCCGCTTTAACAACCCCTTTAATGCATAGAATGCATTAAGATAAAAAAAAAACCTTCTGACTTTACAATCACTTTAACAGAAACAAAGTAAAACACACTGGGTCCATTGTACTGTGAATTCTAGAAGTCGGCTATCAGTTTGCTCTCTTAATACACAGGGAGCAGCATATTTACCTTCTATCCATTATAAGAACCCGGATGATTGGTCATGCTGTATGCCAACAAATACACTGGCCACAATGTATAATTAGGAACTATTTTAAAATATAAAAACAAAGCCAGATCGTATACTGAGCATCTTATTTCTGAACAGAAAAGAAGCCCAACTCCACAAGGCAGGATTACTTTACAGCACCAAAACATTCCTTTATTCATAAGGAGATATCCGTCATGCAGGCTCTCTTCTATCTCCTGTAAATCAGTCCGTGTACATGCTGGGATTAGTACGGCTCCTGCTGTACTTCCTGTAAGTGCTGTAGGTCTAGCAGACCCCAGCTCTGTGGTCATGTCTCCGCCCCCTCCCGACCATTTCCAAGACAAAGCCCGAGGCAAGGGTTTTCCTGAATGGTCAGGCGGTTGGGTGGGCCAAGAAATGACCACAGCACTGGGGTCTATGGATCTGCTGCACTTACAGGAAGTACAGTGGGAGCCGCACTAATCTTGGCATATAAACAAACTGATATGCAAGGTAAAGAAGGCAAAGAAATGTTCTTCTGTTGTAAAGCTGGTTATAAAGCCTGGAGTTGGGCTTTAAAGTAGAACTAAAAGCAAGGGACGGTTATA
This sequence comes from Lithobates clamitans, assembly GCA_037952925.1. Classification (NCBI taxonomy): domain Eukaryota; kingdom Metazoa; phylum Chordata; class Amphibia; order Anura; family Ranidae; genus Lithobates; species Lithobates clamitans. The sequence continues at coordinate 6,725,767 of JBBGZY010000187.1, forward strand.
ACATTGATCATTTTATTTTTTTTAACTATCTGTCTCATTGGAGAGATTTCCCTTCACTTCTTGTCCCATAATCAAAAACAGGAAGTGAGAGGAAATAACTCTAAAGTAAAGTGTCCTCACTGGATGATTTCCCCTCCATTACTGTTCTGGATACAACCCAAAATTTGGGATTCTCTTTCACTTTCATTTTAAAGTGATTGTAAACCCTCTTTTTAAATTTTTTTAAAATAACAAACATGTCATACCTCCACTGTGCAGCTTGTTTTGCACAGTGTGGCCCCGTTCTTCGACTTCTGGGGTCCCCCAGCAGCTCTCACGGCTCCTCATCAGATAACTCCCTAGGAGAAGCGCACGCTCCCGAGTACCGCATTTGCGTCCCTAGACACAAATGCTGTACTCGTCTCTGCCTCCCGCGTCATTTGATTTGATTGACAGCAGTGGGAGCCAATGGCTGCACTGTTATCAATCTATCCAATCAAGAGCCGAGACCCCGTGGAGAGAGCGCGTCTCTGGCAACGGAAATTCGGGGCTCAGGTAAGTAAAATGGGGGGCTGGTCACTGCCAGGTGTTTTTTCACCTCAATGCAAAGGATGAATCAAGGTGAAAAAAAACGTGAGGGTTTACAACCCCTTTAAGCAAAATGTTTAACAGGACAAAAAAAAAATAACAGAGGTGATTCTCCCTAATGGGAACAAAGACAGCAACAAAAACCTGACAGGTGTTCTAATCCCTCTTCACTTCATCCCCAGATAAAGAAAAATGTTGCCTTTAGTTATACTTCAAATTACATTTTAAGTGTGTTCATTTTTAGGTCCAACTCCACACAAAGGGCCAGTTGATTGTCCTTCAGACTTTTTTGGGGGGGCTGGACTGTGGCCAACAGGAGTGTGCATTTTTCTGGCATCAGTTAGAGTAAACATTACTGCATTTTTATCATTGGGAGGATTAATGCCCCCCTGTTTTCAGTGGGAGAAATGGTGCCCCATTGTTGATGTCACTTATCATAGTGTCTTCTATCAGTGGGATGAATAGTGCCCCAATGGACAGATAAAGGCAAGCAAAGGCGCGCAGTTTGGAGACCATTGTTCTATATGGTGCTACTGCTGGTAGACACACAATGACCTCATCAAGTACAATGCAGGACCAGCAGCTGTGCACTGTAAACAAGGATGGCGAGGAATTAACCACGAGTACTACCAATTATTCCTCATCCGCTAAAGGTAATGAGCATTTAACCCCTGCAGTGGGGGAGGGGGGGTTGCAAGGGTAAATGTATTTGTTAAATCCCTAAATTGGGAAAACAAAGAAAAGATAACCAAATCTGAGAGATGAGTTAACAATCAAATTCCTGCATAAATCATAGGAAGCATTCAATGTATAATATCATGAATACAGAACTATTGTGAAAACCTGCTGCTCAGTTCTGGAAAGACAGTTCCTAATTTCTGAGGATAAGTCCACTCACTTCAAAATCCAATGTTTTCATGTAATGACACATGTCTATCAGGGTGTCCCTAAATCTCGTTATGTCATTGCAGGTTCAGGTCCTTGGGAAAAGTCTCTTTCATTTCTGCAGTCACTTATTTATTTATTCTAGGTAATTACATAGTTCCCACAATTTACGCAATGCTTTACATATTGTACACTCATCACTCCCTGCCCTCAAGGAGCTTACGATCTAAGATTACTATCTCACATACATACATACATACACGCACATACTAAGGCCAATTCAGAGAGCAGCAACCCACCAACATGTGTGAGAGAAAACTGGAGTACCTGGGACGAAGCCCAATCAAGTACTGGGAGAACATGCAAACTCCATGCAGACAGTGTCCCGATCATAAAATACCAGAAACCAAGGCAAGAAAAGGGACTTTTTAACCACTTAAGGACCGAAATATTTTCCTCCTTAATGACCAGGTCATTTTTTTGTGATATGGCACTGCGTCGCTTTAACTGACAATTGCGTAATCATGCGGCGCTGTACCCAGACAAAATTTACATCCCCCCCCACAAATAGAGCTTTCTTTTGGTGGTATTTGATCACCTCTGCGGTTTATATTTTTTGCGCTATAAACAAAATAACGTGACAATTTCGGGAAAAAAAAGCATTATTTTTTACTTTTTGCTATAATAAATATCACCCAAAAAATTATAAAAAATTATTTATTCCTCAGTTTAGGCTGATATATGTTCTACATAATTTTTGGTAAAAAAAAAAAAAAAAATTGCAATAAGCATATATTGATTGGTTTGCACAAAAGTTATAGCATCTACAAAATAGGGAATAGATTTATAGCATTTTTTATTATTATTTTTTTTTTAACTAGTAAATGGTTGTGATCTACGATTTTTAGTGGGACTGCGACATTGCGGAGGGCAGATTGGACACCTGACATTTTTGACACTTTTTTGGGAACCAGTGACATTATAACAGTAATTATGGCTTAAAAATTGCACTGTTATTGTAGTAATGACACTGGCAGGGAAGGGGTTAACATCAGGAGTGCTCAAGGGGTTACATGTGTTCCCTGCAGGTGTGTTCTAACTGTATGGGGGACTAACACACAGATCCGTCCTCCTTTTTAGCAGAAAGACAGGATCTGTGTGGACTCCCCTGTCAGAACGGAGATTTGCCTTGTTTACACAGGCAGATCTCCGTTCTGTCACTGCGGGGAACAACCACGGGTGGCTGACGGACATCGAGTCCACCCCACCCCGATTGGCTCCCACCAGCTGACCACGGAGATCGAGGATCATAAAGTTCCAGGTGATCACTATGGCCTAAGAACCTGGAAGCGAAGACCCTAGATCCCTCCATAAAGGGGACCTGTCATGGCCCATGCTCTCACAAGAGATACTGTTCATCCCTTATGATAGCAATGAAATTAAAAAAAAATGTTATATATATATATATATATATATATATATATATATATATATATATATATATATATATATATATATATATATATATATATATATATATATATATATATATATTATTTTTTTTTAAATAAAATAAATAAAAAAATTAAAGCACTCCCCCCCCCCCCCCCAATGCATACATGGGTTGAGCACCTATATAGAGCTTTTTCGGTCCCGTAGTTTGGCGCTGTTCCATGGGCGTACACAATTTTAAACTGTGCCATGTTAGGTATCTATTTACTCGGCATAATATTTTTTTTTTCTTACTAAACCGTTGTGAGTTATATTGTGTTTTTGCACGTTAAAACTCATTAAAATTGTATTATCTCAAAAAAAAATTGCATTTAAAAAACCGCTGTGCAAATATTGTTACATAAAAATATGCAACACCCACCATTTTATTCTCCAGGGCCTTTGCTTAAAAAAATATTTAATGTTTGGGGGTTCTAAGTAGCTTTCTACTAAAAAATAAATTAAATAATTTTTACACATAGGAGAGTAGCGTCAGAATAGGCTTGGGAGGAAAGTGGTTAGAGTAGAACTAAAATGCAAAACTTCTTAAAGTGATTGTAAAGTCTCCCTTTTAAAAAAACAAAAAAAAAAAAAACACCAAACATGATTTACTTACCTGCCCTATGAAATTGTTTTGCACAGAGCAGCCCCGATCCTCCTCTTCTCAGGTCCCTCCCCCCCGATGAGTGCCCCCATAGACCAGCAGCTTGCTATGGGGGCACTTGAGCAGAGTCAGAGCTCCGTGTATCCATTCAGACACGGAGCCCCAGCACGACCCCTCTGATTGACAGTCCCAGGAGCCAATGGCGCCGCAGCTGTGCCCCAGTCAATCAGGAGGAGAGCCCCGGACGGCCGAAGGAATCGTGGCTATCGCTGGATAGAGAAGAAACTCAGGGTAAGTATTAGGGGGGTGTGCTGGGGGGGGGGGGGGGGGCTGCTACACACAAAAGGGTTTTTTTAATTTGATGCATAGAATGCATTAAGATAAAAAAAAACAAAAAACTTCTGCCTTTACAACACTTTTAATTTTATATCGAGTAATGGAGGGTTATAATCCCTGTTTTAGTTTTTTTTATGCCATCTGTGTCCCATTGGGGAGATTTTCGCTTTACTTCCTGTCCCATAGCCAAAACAGGAAGTGCTGGTTGTCACCAAAACTAGTGTCCCCAATTGGAAGATTTCCCCTTTATTCCTGTTCTGATAAGAAACCAAAATGCAGGATTTTTTTCCCCCACTTTCGGTGATAACGGTAAACAGGACACACATAGAGAGGGTGAATCTGCTTAACGGGGACACAGACAGCAATGAAAAACTGACAGGGCTTCTAACCTCTCTTCACTCTATCCAAAAAAAATTGCCATTAATATATGTCAATGTTACATAGAAGGTAAAGGCTAAGCAGTAAAAAGTGAAGCTGGAAGTTCTGCAATGTAAATGGGGACATGTAACAAAAATATGGAAGGCGTTACCCCCTATTTGGTTGCAAAGGTGGAAATACACTTTAAGAATAAAGTGAAAGTTCCTCAGCTCGTCGGTGATGTCAGCTGACACTCAGGGATGATTCCCCCAGAACTACATCGTACTGTCTATTCATAGGACTAAACACATGCAGGGAATACAGCGGTTGTCATGCACTGTACCTGTCCTGGTCTCAGGTCCCTCCGCTCCTCTGTGATAGGAAGAAAAACATGCAGCTTCATCCCCCTACCCAGCTCACACTCAGCCGACTGCACGATCTATTCCTCTACAACCAAACCTCACTCCGGATCACAGCCAAGCCTCCATCTGGGAACAGAGCCAAGCCTCGTTCTGGAACCAGGAAGTTTACATCAAGCCTCGTTCCCGCCTCCCCTGTACACTCACAGGACATTCCAAACAAGAAATGACTAACTTGTATAATGACTGTTAATAATTAAATAGGAGAGCTTCTTCCAGTGTAGAACATTAAAAAACCTTTGCTTTGTTTAACCACTTGCCCTCCAGAAGATTTACCCCTCTTCATGACCAGGCCATTTTTTGCGATATGGCACTGCGATATTTTAACTGACAATTGCGCGCTCGTGCGACACCATATGCTATATGCTATATGCTATGCTATGCTATGCTATGCTATGCTATGCTATACTATACATCCCAACATTTTGAGATGGGAATGAGGGGTACCTACTGGCAAACGTATGTAGGCATAGGACACGCCCCCTGCCACACCCCCTTAAAGGAGAGTTAACCAAGAAAAAGTTTAATCAAATCTACAAGGGCTTTTTTTCCCCACTACTATTCCTTTATACTGGCTTTTAACATTTACAAATGCAGCAATTTGGATGAAAGGTTTAGCACTGGAAATCTCTTTTTGAAAGATTAAAAGTGCATTTTATATACCACTATATAGATCAGACCAAAATGAGGGACACATGAGGGGGAAAGAGGGACATTGCTCCAAATCAGGGACAGTCCCTCAAAATCAGGGACAGTTGCGAGCTATGCTATACCCAAATAAAATTTATGTAATTTTTTCCCTACAAATAGAGCTTTCTTTTGGTGGTATTTGATCACCTCTGTGGTTTTTATTTTTTGCGCTATAAACAAAAAAAAAGCGATCATTTTGGAAAAAAAAACAAACAAATAAAACAATATTTTTTACTTTTTGCTATATAACATATCCAATAAAAAAATTGAAAAATCAGAAGGCGCATGCGCGGCAGCATCCAAGATGGCCATCTGAGCCCTTGTTCCGATCTGACGACGCCACCAGCCGACCAGGGACACTCCCTGCCACCGCCTGATGTCTGTAGGCTCTGCCCGGAAGAACCTGTCACGACAATTAGACTCAGCAGCAGCGCAGCCCGACCATTCCAAAATGGTGGCCACATCCACACGAGGCACTGCCCTTGCAGAGGATTCTATTGCTGACCAGGATCACGCTGACCTCCCTGCCTCCCATCAAACAGCAGCCACAGTGAGTACCCCACAGCAAGTGGCCCCCTTTCACCTGCATCCACTGAATCCCTGGTAGGGAGAGCACTAGGAGGACCTGCTCAAACGCCACTACAGGAGCTACTGAACAGCCCGGACCCATGGGAAAAAGAGATCCGAGACACCTCTCTCACTCCCTCAGACTTCCCATCCATGATGGCTGTGTTTTCCAAAACTAGGGGCCTGTCCCACACTGCGGCCCAGATCACAGCCTCTATCCATGCTGACCTGCAGCATATAGGCACGAGAATAGAAGTGATTGAGCAGAAAACTGACCAGGCAGCCTCTAGAATTAACCAAAATACCACCAGAATCCAGGATCTCCAGGACCAACTAGAAGCGGCAGTTTCCAAAATGGATGACCTCGAAAACAGATCGAGCTACAACTTTAGAATCAGGGGCGTACCAGAATCTGTTAAGGATTTATAAAAAATCGAATACCTGACATACCGGCACACCGCCTGGAACTGGATAGAGCTCACAGAGCACTACAACCATCACGCTCTGATGGCCTCCTAGAGACATCATCGTAAAACCACACTTCTACACAGTCAAAGAGGAAGTGATGAAGCTGTCCTGCTCTGCGGAGAAGCTGGCGATCATGGGTCACCAGATCCAAATCTTCGTTGACCTCTCGCCATACACGGTACGAAAGCGACGAGCGCTGAAACCGTTACTCCAAGTCCTGGAACACAAAGACCTTAGCAAACCCTACAACTTCTCATTTTCAGAAGGCGAACGACTTCTCCCACAACTAGGGCTGATCACCCAAGAATTGTCTCCACCACCTACCAATAGAGAGGCACCGTCATCAAAACGCCCGTCACCAACAAGCCTGCTGTCTCACGTGCAGACATCTCAAGTCACCCGCAAGATGCGGGAGCCTCCCGGACACCCACAAGTTCTGCCCGATATCCCGGCTGTGGGGCTGATCTTGTAGGGTCCCCTGGTTCACAGCTGAGGATGATCGGTGCAGCAGGAAGGACAGCTGTGAACACTGATCTCCTTGTATAGCTGACATCCGCTTCTCCTTCTCTCCCTCCCGCGGCTGTCGGCTAAAAAGCTATACAGGGAGATCGGTGATCACAGCTGTCCCTCCTGCTGCACCGATCATTTCTAACTGTTCCCTGTATCCTCCTCTTCCAGCCCCCCTCCGTGTCTTCTACGGCTCCCCTCCTGTCCTTCACCCGGCTCTCTGTCCTCCTCCTCCAGCCCCCCTCCGTGTCCTTCACCCCCCCTTCTTGACTGGCTCCCTGTCCTCCTCCTCCGCCCCTATCCCTTGCAGCCGGCTTCCCTCCTCTTCCGCCAGCTGTGGGGATCTGTCAGGATGGCGAGCGGAGGAAGGGATCGGTCATTTACCGGCCCCTGCCTTTTCTGAATTGGACACAGTGAGCGAGATCCTGTGCCCTGTGAAAACTGAGCAGAGTAACCTGTGTGTTATTCTGCGCAGTTTATGAATGGACAGGAGCCACTGTCTTCTGTCCATTCATCTTCAATGCTGAGAAATGGACTGGGGAATCAATGTCCTCAGTTCCTTTCCATGTCTCTGTTTAGACCCCTGATATCTCACCAAAGCCCCCCCCCCCCCCCAACAGAGTTGATTTAAAAAAAAATGCAAAAAATAATTATAAATAAATAAAATTGTAAACAAAAATTATAAAAAAATAAATTATAAAAAATATATAAAATAAAAAACTACTGACACCACCCCCTGCCCTACCAACACTGTCCACTGCCCCAACCCCCTCCCCCCAAAATGCATTGTGAACAAAAAAAAAAAAATAAAAAAAAACAATATGTAAAAATAAAAACTACTCACACCATCCACTGCCCTACTGACACCGTCCGCTGCCCTGCTGACACCGTCCACTGCCCTACTGACACCGTCCACTGCCCTACTGACAACATCACCGCCACATACTCCCCACCCCCTTCCCCAGAAGCACTGTAAAAAAGATATTTTAATAAATTATTTAAAGAAAATAATAAACAACAAAATTGTAAAAAATGGAGAAAATAATAAAAACAAAAAACTATTGACACACTGCTCTACTGACACTGTCCACTACCCCACCCCAAATCATTGTGAAACACAAAAAATAAAAAAGTAAATTGTAAAATCATTTAAAAAATACAATTGTAAAAAAATAATAAAAATAAAGAACTACTGACACCGTCCACTGCCCTACTGACACCACCCTTCACATCCCTCTGCTGTAAGTCATCTCAGACTCTATTAAACCACACCCCATTTAAGCCACGCCCAATCTGTAGCACAGTTTAAGCCACGTCCACCTCCCTGAAATGAGTTTGCCACCTCCCTGAAATGAATTTTTGCAGGTTGGGATGTCTGCATGTGTGGCAGAAACAACACCCTAAAAGATCAAGGGAGTCCCTCCCTCCATGATTTCGTCCACCATCTTCCAAAACATCTCCAATCTCCCGATTCCCTTTGGAACTGTGCGTTATGGCCAGCCTACCATCTTTTGACTGAAGTTTACCCCAATTACATTTCGGGTTTGGTCCCAAGTTCCACAAGGGACGATTGTTCCAGGGGACCGGCTCCACCCACAACTCCCCGTTTTCCCGTGCTACCTTACAAGTTAACCTTACAAGTTAACTGTGTCTTACTAATGTTTTTTTTCAATCCTTTTTCTTTTTGTGGCCCTGGCTCTACACCGGTATCACAATACTCCTATGGGACTCTAGAACTGACGGAGCCTAAGGGGTCACAAAAGCTCACTTGAGGAGGCTCCCCCAGCGGGTGCGTGATCTGCCTCCCCAAGCAATCTGTCGTCCGGTCTCAGGCAGCTGTCTCGTCCTCACCCATGGCCAATGGTGGGCGTCACCATGAAGCTTATTGCCTCTATTCATTACACACAGAGGTGACTAATGTCATCGAGTGGGGGAGTGGGAGACTGACCAGGCAGACCTGACTATGCTCTACTTCAATGTCAACAGGGCTTAGACTTTAAGTTTGTTATAATGTTATAGTTCAATCTTTCGGTGGGGGTGACTGAAGCGGTTACAGAGTGCCTCCATCTAACACTGAAAGTAGAGTTGAATTTTTCTCCCCTGTTGGAGTCAGATTACCTCGTCCTTTCTAGGACGACTTGGGTTACCTTTGGGTAAAGGGCTGGGAAGGGAGGGTTTCCTCCCCATCTCTAGTGGGACTGGAATGTCGTTGTAAAATATGTTTTCTAATGCATCTTCTTCTTCCATTTCTTTCACTGTTCTATCTTCTCTTTTCCTCCTCTCCTCCTCTCCCCCCTGTGCTCCACTCCTCACAGGGTCTCGCTGGAATTCCTACCTCACAATACACAGGACCAGGACACCATGGAGTTCATGAAGCCTTTTTGCTGCCAGGGAAGCTAACTTCGATAGGTAAGCACACTTCACACACAGTACCTTACTACCACCTAAACCATGACTAAGGCACCACCTACCAACCTAAAACTACAGATCTTTTCCCACAATGTGCAGGGACTTAACTCCCCAGTAAAAAAGTGCAAAATACTTCAACAGCATTATTCACTAAAAGCAGATGTAGTGCTGCTACAGGAAACACATTTCCCAGCTACATACAACCCCTCATTTCTTCACAAAGTTTACTCAATTCTACCTAGCGAATGCGGTCAATAAGACAAGAGGAGTAGCAGTGTGTTTCCCTAACAGGGTTAACTTTTCACCTACTAAGGTAATTAAGGACCCTGAAGATCGATATGTACTAGTAGCTGGCACACTTAACGGGGGGGGGGGGGGGATATACACATTCATCTCTTACTACAATCCTAACACAGGCCAGGGAAATGTCTTTGAAGCTGTTCTACAGACCCTGAAGCCTCACTTCCTAGGCACAGTAATACTGGGTGGCGACTCTAACATTACTTTTGACCTCTTTTTGGACAAATCCAACCCCCGGACCCCAAAGGCCAAGAGACCCCCCAGACGAAGCCTGTAAGTAGCACAGATCTTACAGGCAAACTGCCTGGTAGACATCTGGAGGGAAATTAATCCCCGCACCAAAGATTATACACACTACTCCATCCCATACAAAATCCACTCCAGGATAGACCACATTTTTCTACACTCAAATGCCATTCCAATGGTGATGACCTCTAAAATACACAACACCTCTCTATCTGATCACTCCATAATGATGCTTACCCTAAGAGGCGCCTCTGGGGTGAAGTGTCCCTTTAAATGGCGTATCAATGAAGCCCTACTGAGCAACCCTGCACAGTCTTGCAAACAGCGTTAAAGGATTATTTCTTGGAGAACAACACTGAATCGGTCTCGCCAGGCTCTCTGTGGGCTGGGCATAAAGCGGTAATGGGAGGCAGACTCATTCAGCTCGCTTCCCAACTTACACGTGAACGAAAGGCTGAAATACAGAAGTTGACGGAAGACTTTCACTTGCTCAGTAAACGCCACAAAAGCAACCCCACCCCAGACAACCTGACTAGGCTTGATTCCGCCTGAGTCCAATTAAACCTGTCCTTAACCACCTCAGCCGAAAAACACTTAAAACTAGTTTATACTACCAAAAAGAAAGAATAGGCTCTAAACTGGCAGCTAAACTTTGTCCAAAGCCGCGTACTCTATTCTTCCCCAAAATTCGCACCAAGACAGGAAATTTGACCCAGAATCCTGTGGGAATCATGGACTCCTTCCATGCCTTCTACTTGAGTTTATACAATGACCAACCTCACACACACCCCAAGAAAAGGGAATCGCTTCTCCAAGACCTCAATCTACCCTAATTAAAACAAACCCACTAAGAACTACTAGACAAACCTTTCTCCTCAGATGAAATACTGGAAGTTATAAAATCTTTTAAGATAGCCTCCTCCCCAAGTCCGGACGGATTCTCGATCTGCTACTTATTAGAAATTCGGGACCCTCATAGCACCCTTCATGGCCCGTCTCTTTAACTCTCTCTGGAATGGAGCCACCCTCCCTAGCGACCTGAGGGATGGAGCCCCCCTCCCTAGCGACCTGAGTGCTGCTTTTATCTCAGGCATACCCAAACCAGGGAAAGACACAAGTGAAGTCAGTATTTATCGTCCCACTACTCTGATAAATGCTGACCTTAAGATCATGACAAAAATCTTAGCGACAAGACTTTCCAGTTTTATTGCTGGATACATTCAGAAAGACCAGGTGGGCTTCATCCCAGGGAGACAAGACCCTGACCAAATCCATAGGGCAAATGACCTGATCTCACTCCTACAATCGCACTGGGACAGGGGCCAAATCAGGAAGGCTTCCTGTTATCGTTAGACCTTCAGAAAGCCTTAGACTCTGTGTCCTGACCTTACCTCTTTGACATCCTTGAACATTGGGGGTTTGGAGTCAAATTTCTTAGGCTTATACACGCCCTATATTCTAACTCGAACACCCAAGTGCGCTTAATGGGCGACTATTCCAACTCTTTTGATATCAGAAGAGGAACAAGGCAGAGTTGCCCCCTTTTGCCCAAAATTATCGCGACTGAATCATTGGCAATAGCCATTAGAACCAATTCTGACATTAAGGGAGTAAAATGTGGCCAGGAAGAGCATAAGTGTGCCCTCTTCGCAGACGACATGCTATTATTTCTCAATTCACCACTAATCTCTACCCCCAATGTCTTCCGGCTACTTCAGGATTTTGGGTCCATCTCCGGTCTACAAGTAAACATAACCAAATCCATAGCATTAAACATATCTGTCCAACCTAAACTAATAGACCAGCTCAAACAACACAGCGTTGGTACCCTATACACAGCCAACTATCCACATATGTTCAGCTCTCTCTTGAGGAATACCTAAACACATGGTCGAAGTGTGGCCTATCCTGGCTTTGCAGGGTAAATGCCGTAAAGATGACATTACTGCCTCATCTCCTATACCTTTTTCGTTCCCTACTTATTCCTATTGAAACAACTACTTTGACTAAGCTTCAATCCAAAATTATCAGCTTCGTCTGGGGAGATAGGGACACCGATTTGCCAAAGAGACCCTGCTCTGCCTTAAAATTCAGGGAGGACTAGGACTCACAAATCTATGGCTATATTACCAAGCAGCTCAATTGGCCCAATTCTCCATCATATACTCCAAGGGCCACAAACCGGACTGGGTCTTCCTGGAGAGACAGGCTGTCCCTCACCATACGCTTGACTTCCTACTCTGGTGACCAGCTAAACACAGACCGGCTATCCTGGCTCCCACTCTCTCTCACTCCTTAGCACTGTGTGACATAATACATAAACAAATGTAACATATCTGTCCTCTGAGACCCCTCCCCCATTTATTTCACAACCCCAATTTCTCCCCATGGATGAGCATGTATGCATTCCGCTGGTGACTGAATAAGGGGCTCTTTAGGATAGGACATTTTTTTACTTCAAACGGCCCATTATCATGAGGGCACTGTCTAAGCAAACTAGACATGCCAGAATCTGAAAAATTCAGACTTTCCCAGATCAGACACTCCTTCCACACACTATGGACTGACAAGTCAGATCTTCCCAAAGCAACCCTATACAAACAATGGTGCTTCAGCATAAGGGCTCAGAAGGGAGGCATCTCCATCATGTACTCTTCCCTGGCAGACAAGGGTAACTTTCCAGCTTACGCCCGATTTTGGGAGGCGGACCTGGAAATCCAGCTGGACCCTGACAAGTGGTTTCAAGCCTTCCGCAGATCGTCTAAAGGTATCTTGAACATCTCACTGATAGAAGCTAACATCAAAGTGTTCACAAGATGGTATTATGTTCCCGCTAGACTATCAAAGATATACTACTCAGACACCTCTCCCCTCTGCTAAAGAGGATGCGGTCATGTTGGCACGATGCTCCGTATTTGGTGGTCTTGTCCCCAAATAAGAAGCTACTGGAACAAATTCCTTCATGTGCTGCGAAAGGTAATGGGAATCCAGGTTCCTCAGGACCCCACATATATACTCTTGAACTGTAGGATTAACAACACCCCCAAGTGCACACAGCAACTTATTTTATTTATGTGCTTAAGAGCCAAGATAACATTAGCAAAAACAGTTGCCAAGCTGCTGGACATGGTCCAACGCTTTGAAAAGATATGGAAACCATGGGCTCCACATATCAGGATGCCGCTTTACCCGGGTCATCTGCACACATGAAGGAATCTTCAGAGTGACCAACTACCCCTTTCCCCCCTCTGTCTCTTTTCTACCCCTTCTATTCTTCCCCACTTTCTCTCTTGCCTCTTCTTCATTGTACATATCACCAGAAATGTTATTGGTGTTTGAAGGCTTCTCACTCAGCTCCTTGCAAGGAGACTTACTACTCCTTTTTGAGTAACATGCAACGATGATAGACTACAACGCTTTGGAACTATCTACAGTTTGTCCAAGGACAATAATTCCCTTTCCCTCTTCCGGGGATTGTTGTGACCTGAGGTCCTGCCAAGGTATACGCCCCTAGGAAAGGAGGAAGGTAACGGATGTGGCCCGTCATCGGGCTGAGACCATAGGCTTCGTTACTTCACAGTGTGAACTCAATTCAATTACACCGGGGTCCCTCTCCTCGGAGGGACTGGTGAACCAGCTCAGTTCAGAACATAGTGATTATGAAGGATTAGCTGAACAAATTGTACTTGGATGGTTGCCAGTCTTAAAGTGGTTGTAAACCCTCCTATAGTACTTTTCTACATTCAAAGCATACTGCAATACCTTATGTATAGCTCAGTTTTATTCTCCCCACAGCTTCACCGTTCCTGAGGAATCAACCTCTGTCCCCTGCAGTGACGTCTTTCACTTATTCGCCTTTCTGCTCCGATTCACGGCACACTTAGAGGCTATCAACCCCTTCACAAACGTGCCGTGCTGACGTCATCAGCACTTGGCGGCATCTATTTTAATCTCGCGAGAGCTCCGACACTTGCAGGCCGTGTAAACATTGGGTCTATGGCCAGCAAATAGGAAGAACTGCACATGCGCGGGATTATGGCAGAAAGGGCTGAAATATATTCCACTCTGGTACAGGATTCCAGGAGCTGACATGACACAGCCTGCTACCAGGAGACCGATATGGAAAGTAAGGAAAATTTATATAAAACCTGACATATATTGATTGGTTTGTGCAAAAGTTATAGCGTTTACATACTATGGGATATTTTTTTATGTTTTCATTTATTTTTTACTAGTAATGACGGCAATTAGCAACTTATAGTGGGGCTGCCATATTGCGGTGGACAGTTGGGACACTAACTGACACTTTTGACACTTTTTGGGGATCAGTGATCAGTGCTAAAAATATGCACTGTCACTGTACTAATGACACTGGCAGGGAAGGGGGTTAACATCAGGGCCAATGAAAGGGTTATATGTGTGCCTGACCAGTGCTTTATTACTGTGTGGGGAGGTGCTTGTACTAGTGGAAGGCATGGATTGGTGCCCCTGCTTAGCAGAGCCACAGGATCAGAACGCCATTCTGCCTGTGTACTAAAGCAGCGTCCGCACCCGACGATCAGCTCCCGCTGTGTCTAACCACAGCGGGAGCAGGCCACCGCTGGTTCGCGCACGCGCCCCAAACCCGGAAGTGCAGGATCATGTACTAGGTACGTGATCCTGCATAGAAGAGCCGCCTTACTGCCGTATATATACACTGTGTGCACAATTATTAGGCAAGTTGTATTTTTGAGGATTCATTTCATTATTAAACAGCTACAGCGCTCTCGGTCAATCCAAATTGTTTATAAACCTCAAACCTGAATATTTAAGAAAATAAAAGTGAGGTTTTGACTTTCTTAGGAGAATATCTATGTGTGCATAATTATTGGGCACCTATTAGTGTAACTAAATGAAAAACAAAAAATATCCCATCCCACTTGTTTATTTTCATCTGTTGTGAGAATAATAAACAAACAACTCAAAATTTACAAATACATTTAAATTTACAAATACATTTAAAAAAAAAAATCAGTGACCAATATAGCCCCACTTTTTTTAATAACAGTCATAAGCCTTCCATTCATGGAGTCTGTCAGTTTCTTGATCTGTTGACGATCAACTTTTTGTGCAGCAGCAACCACAGCCTCCCAGAAACTGTTCATAGAGGTGTACTGTTTTCCCCTTACCGTAAATCTCCCATTTAAGAAGGGCCCACAAGTTCTTAATAGGGTTTAGGTCAGGTGAGAAAGGGGGCCATGTCATTATTCTTTCATCTTTAAGGCCTTTACTGGCTAGCCACAGAGTGTAGTGCATCGATGTATGCGATGGATCATTGTCCTGCGTAATTATCATGGTCCTCTTGAAAGATGCAGACTTTTTCCTGTACCATTGCTTAAAGAAAGTATCTTCTAAAAACTGGTAGTGAGTTTGGGAGTTGATTTTGAGTCATCTTCAATCTGAAAAGGTCCAACTAGCTCATCTTTAATAATACCAGCCTATACCAGTACCCCACCTCCATCTTGCTGGCGTCTGAGTCGAAGTGGAGCTCTGTGCCCGTTACTGATTCAGCCACAGGCCCATCCATCTTGTCCATCAAGAGTCACTCTCATCTCATCAGATTGAAAAATATGTCTTCGGAAATTTCTTGGCCCAGTTTCAACTTATGTGTCTTGTTCAGTGGTGGCCGAGTTTCAGCCTTGCCTACCTTGGTCATGTCTCTGAGCACTGAACACCTTGTACTCAGTGGCTGCTGGTGCCCAAATTTTTTGGGGGGGGGGGGCAAACAAACTGAAAAATTATGAAAAATACTAAAAAAAACCCATCAATTGCATCCACTGTGCCAATAAAATGCAACCACTGTGGCCATCAAATGCAGCCACTGTGCAATCAATTGCAGCCACTGTGCCCATCAAATACAGCCACTGTGCCCATCGTATGCAGCCACTGTGCCCATCACATGCAGCCATTGTGCCCATCAAATACAGCTGCTGTGCCATCAGTTACAGCCACTGTGCCCATCGTATGCAGCCACTGTGCCCATCAAATACAGCGACTGTGCTGTGCCCATCAAATGCAGCCACTATGCCCATCATTTGCAGCCACTGTGCCCATCAAATACAGCCACTGTGCCCATCAAATACAGCCACTGTGCCCATCAAATACAGCTACAGTACTGTGCCATCAAATGCAACCACTGTGCTCATCAAATACAGCCACTGTGCCCATCAATTACAGCCACTGTGCCCATCATATGCAGCCACTGTGCCCATCAAATACAGCCACTGTGCCCATCATATGCTGCCACTGTGCCCATCAAATACAGCCATTGTGCCCATAAAATACAGCCACTGTGCCATCAAATGCAGCCACTGTGCCCATCATATGCAGCCACTGTGCCCATCAAATACAGCCACTGTGCCCATCATATGCAGCCATTGTGCCCATCATATGCTGCCACTGTGCCCATCATATGCTGCCACTGTGCCCATAAAATACAGCCACTGTGCCATCAAATGCAGCCACTGTGCCCATCAAATGCAGCCACTGTGCCCATCATCTGCAGCCACTGGGCCCATCAAATGCAGCCACCGGGCTCATCATATGCAGCCACCATGCTCAGCAAATACAGCCACTGTGCCCATCAAATAGAGCCACTGTGCCCCTCAAATGCAGCCACTGTGCCCATCAAATGCAGCCACTGTGCCCATCAAATGCAGCCATTGTGCCCATCAAATAGAGCCACTGTGCAATCAATTACAGCCACTGTGCCCATCATATGCAGCCACTCTGCCCATCATATGCAGACACTGTGCCCATCAAATACAGCCACTCTGCCCATCAAATACAGCCACTGTGCCCATCAAATACAGCCACTACTGTATTATTACTGTATTATTATTATTATTACTGTATTAACCACTCTGCCTATTAGAGCCTCTGACTCTAATCACATGCTTTAAAATACACCCCCCCCCTGTTTATCCCCGCCATAGTATTTTATGTGTCCGGTGTCCTTAAAGGGGCCGGGCACATGAATAGGGAGGGCGGCGGAGGTGTTGCGGGCGCGGTGCCCGTGCACCCACAATGCACGGGCCGCCACTGCCTGTACTTCTGGCACTTCAGTTAGGTTGCAGTTCTGGAATATGACAGCACAGGAGGATAATGGCTGCATCCCTCTGAACGACTTTTTACCATTTTTTACTTTTTAGAGTCAGTTAAATCTCTTTTTTGTCCCATTTTGCCTGCGGAAAGGAAGCTGCCTAATAATTATGCACACCTTGATATAGGGTGTTGAACTCCTTAGGCCACACCCTCCATCATTACACACATCACCTGATATGCTTAAATCCAATAAGCATTCAAGTTTATATAGCTTAGTTTATATAGCTTGGAGTTGGACAATATGCATAAAAATGATTATTTGGCCAAAATACTCACTTGCCTAATAATTGTGCACACGGTGTATACAGTACATGGTCAGCAAGCGGTAAACCATGCATATGTTCCCCTGTGCCATCAAATGCAGCTATTGTGCCCATCAAATGCAACCACTGTGCCCATCATATGAAGCCAATGTGCCCATCAAATGCAGCCACTGTGCTTATCATATGCAGCCACTGTGCCCAGCAAATACAGCCACTGTGCCCATCAAATACAGCCACTGTGCCCATCAAATGCAGCCGCTGTGCCCATCATATACAACTACCATGCCCATCAAATACAGCCACTGTGCCCAACAAATACAGCCACTGTGCCCATCATATGCAGCCAATGTGCTCATCATATGCAGCCACTCTGCCCATCATATGCAGACACTGTGCCCATCAAATACAGCCACTGTGCCCATCAAATACAGCCACTGTGCCCATCAAATACAGCCACTGTGCCATCAAATGCAGCTATTGTGCCCATCAAATGCAGCCACTGTGCCCATCATATGAAGCCAATGTGCCCATCAAATGCAGCCACTGTGCCCATCATATGCAGCCACTGTGCCCAGCAAATACAGCCACTGTGCCCATCAAATACAGCCACTGTGCCCATCAAATGCAGCCGCTGTGCCCATCATATACAGCTACCATGCCCATCAAATACAGCCACTGTGCCCAACAAATACAGCCACTGTGCCCATCATATGCAGCCAATGTGCCCATCAAATGCAGCCACTGTGCCCATCAGATGCAGCCACTGTGCCCAGCAAATACAGCCACTGTGCCCATCAAATACAGCCACTGTGCCCATCAAATGCAGCCACCGTGCCCATCATATGCAACTACCATGCCCATCAAATACAGCCACTGTGCCCATCAAATGCAGCCACTGTGTCCATCAAATGCAACCACTGTGCCCATCATATGAAGACACTGTGCCGATCAAATACAGCCACCGTGCCCATCAAATGCAGCCACCGTGCCCATCATATGCAGCCACTGTGCCCATCAAATGCAGCCACTGTGCCCATCATATGCAGCCACTGTGCCCATCATATGCAGCCACTGTGCCCAGCAAATACAACCACTATGCCATTGAATACAGCCACTGTGCCCATCAAATGCAGCCACTGTTTCCATCAAATACAGCCACTCTGCCCATCAAATGCAGCCATTGTGCCATCAAATGCAGCCACTGTGCCCCTCCACTGTGTCTCCTCCGCCGTGTCTTCTCTTCCACCAATTGGGACACAGGTCTCACTGACCTGCCTCCTGATTGGCAGGGAGGAACCATAGTGTGAATATAGTGAAAATTCATTCGCTATGTCACACAACAGGGTGGGATCAGGATGCAGTGCTCTGCGCCCTGAACCCACCCTTTTTTGAAGCCTATTAGAGCCTCTGGCTCTAATCACATGCTTTAAAATACACCCCCCCCTGTCTATCCCCGCCATAGTATTTTATGTGTCCGGTGTCCTTAAAGGGGCCGGGCACATGAATAGGGAGGGCGGCGGAGGTGTTGCGGGCGCGGTGCCCGTGCACCCACAATGCACGGGCCGCCACTGCCTGTACTTCTGGCACTTCAGTTAGGTTGCAGTTCTGGAATATGACAGCACAGGAGGATAATGGCTGCATCCCTCTGAACGACTTTTTACCATTTTTTACTTTTTAGAGTCAGTTAAATCTCTTTTTTGTCCCATTTTGCCTGCGGAAAGGAAGCTGCCTAATAATTATGCACACCTTGATATAGGGTGTTGAACTCCTTAGGCCACACCCTCCATCATTACACACATCACCTGATATGCTTAAATCCAATAAGCATTCAAGTTTATATAGCTTAGTTTATATAGCTTGGAGTTGGACAATATGCATAAAAATGATTATTTGGCCAAAATACTCACTTGCCTAATAATTGTGCACACAGTGTATACAGTACATGGTCAGCAAGCGGTAAACCATGCATATGTTCCCCTGTACACTCAATAAGGCCTCGTTCCCACGGGCATGCTTAAAGTGGTTGTAAAGCCACTCTAACATCTCTATACTATCCGCACTGTCTCCTAATCCTGTGTCCCCCTGTGTGTGTAATTTATAAAATAAATGCAGTATATACCTCATTTCAGAGCGGCGCTTGGCACTCATATGCCCTCTCCCCGTATGACAGCTGCAGTGGGTGGGGCCGAGATTCCCCCACTGACGTCAGTTGGGAGGGGAGGAGGAGAGAGCCACCCAGTCACATGAGCGCCGAGCGGCGCTCTGAAATTAGGCATATACTGCATTTTGTTTTCATAAATCACAAACACTGGGGGACACAGGATTAGGAGACAGCTCTGATAGTATAAAAATGTAGATGTATTCCAGCAGCAGGAGGGTGGGGGGGGGGGGTGGCGAGGTCACTGTCACTAGCTGACGGGCAGGAAGGGGAGGGGGGAGAGGAGCACAGAGGCGGACAGGAGAGTTGCGTATAACGGAGGCACATAAACTGACCACGGTGTCAGGACTCAGCAGCCATGTTATACTGTGGTCAGTTTACAGAGGGGAGGGTATAGCCAGGCAGGATCAGCTAGGTATTTCAGGTGATAAAAGGGGCCAAAGGATACAGCACAAGCACTGTGCTGTATAACATGCTTTAAAAGGACTTAAAGGACTTATCCTTTAAAATAAACATTTTAAAGGATAAGTTCACCTTTTGTAACCTGTTACATGTTACAGGTTACTGTAGCATTGGCCCCTGCACCCCACAAGTACCGACAGCCTTTGCAGTTGTTGGCTTGTATCTCTCAATTAACTACCAGGGCCCTGTTGAGAGTTCTAGGTAGTTCATTGAGTTTTCCTGGCAGTGTGCAACTGCCTGTTCATACGAGGTACGGGCAGGCAGTTACACAGAATGTCTGCAAGAGCCCTGCATTGCTCCTGCGATTGGTTGATCGCAGGTGCAATGCTTTTCAGGCTCCTAGTAGAAAAAATAATAAATATAATATTTAATAATTTTTACCTGCAAAAAAGATGTGTATTTTTTTACAAAGGTGAAGCTATCGCTTAAAATATAACTAAAATCAGTATACTTACCTCCTCTCTAAAGTCCGAAGTCCACAAGGTGTTCCTTACCAGTACCTGCATCTTCTGCCCGAGTGCTGATCTTTGGGCCTCTTCATCGGGATGACGTAACTTACACTCATGTGCAGAAGTTAGTCTTCCCGTCACACGGGGACCATGTTGGCGATGTAAGCTCAGCTGCACATATGCAGCTCAGTTTACATGTCAGAGAAAGCTGCAGGCAGGCAGGTTGGTGTATTGTATTACAGAAGAGACGTTGCATGTCTATTCTGTGATAAATAGCCTGCCTGCTTCCAAGTGTAGCGGTGCCCCCGTAGGAGCCGCAGAGTGTAGTGGTCCACCTGTCACCCTGCCCAGCCCGACAGTCACTTCAAGGCAATGAACAGTCCATGTGCTTGTTTTTGTTTGTTTTATTGAGGGAATTTAACTTGGATGGGGTAAGGGAAATATGGGATGCCCAGTGAATTGTATATCAGTCAATTGGTAGATTGTATATCAATCAATTGGCACAACTTTATACACTTCTCTGTACACGTTACCACTTCAGTCTCCTCCAGCACTTTCCTTGCTTGCAGAATATTCCTCTTCCTTCCTCCTGCACAACTCTAAACTTCCAGGAGCAGCGAGCACATTTAAAGTTAAGCCTGACACTGGCTCAGCCAGGCCTTGCCTTTTGCAGGCAGGGACCGCGGGCCCCTACAGTGTAGCAGAAATAGAAGTCTTTAGTGCCAGCTGTCCTACTGATGGACTTCTGCTCCCAGTCAGCCTCTTCAGGCCCTGCCATTCCTCATGGCTGCAGCTGCCCGATTCCACTGCCCATGACATTGCAGTCCTCACTACTGGCTCTGCACCCATCTTTGACTGTATGCTCCCAGTCCTCTCAGGCGTGCCTCCCCAGTCCTCCTGACTGCACATGTCACTCATCGGCCCTTCTGGCTGAAACCGGTGGTTCCCTCCTGAAGACTTGCCCGGCAGTACTAGCTCCCGCTGTCCTCTCTTGCTCCTCCTGTGCCTCCTGTCCAGAACCTTCATGCTTTCCTGAAAGGCTCCGTCCTGCACCTGGGCCCAGGCCCAAGGTCAACCCCCCCCAGACTAGGGAGCTCCTTCAAAGGCCCCGACAGCCTAGTACACCATCTCCAGTTCTTCCACATAACAACTCCTCCCCAGCTAAGCTGACTCTAGGTATTTAAGGAGGCCTGCCCTCTGCCAATCCAGGTTGGGGTTTGGTCAGGGCTCCTTAGAACACCCCAGGCTCCACTTCTCCTCTCAGTCTCTCCTTCTAGAATTCTCTGGAAGAAAGAGAGAGGTCTCAGTGATGCTGCCTGTGAATCACCAGCTGCTAACTCTGAGCCACTCCCAGCCCACACAAACCAAAACAAACAGGCCTGGCTGCCAGCTAGGCCTGCCTAAATGTACCTACTCTCACAAAAAGAATCCTAATCTAGCACCTACCTATGTAGAGGGTGCTACACAAGTGTTATGAAAATATCTTTTGTTCCACTTTAAGCGTACACCTGTGCAAGGGCTGTGTTTGCCAGAATGCGAGTTCAGGGACATGCACCTGCACCAACAAGGATGTCAAATTGGGATCAGATGTGTTGTTTGAGCAGCTGCTGCGTCCCAATTGTCATAATTGGGACTGCCTGTCCGGGGGTGTATGGAACACCTGCACATCCCTATGCAGGCAAACAGGTCCTCACACGTGTTCGATTAAAGCCTAACAGTGCGCTGTGCTGCATAAAAATGCTACATGTCTGCATTTTTACACAGCGCAATTTATTGTTCGCACCTCATGTCACATCACAGCTGCACATTACATTGCAATGCGGTGCATAGACTTGAATGAAGGTGGAGAGGTAGTCAGACGACATCACAATCTCCAGCTCAGCCAATCAAAGGAAGCTTTGTATTCCTTCATAAAATACAAAAGCCTGACTTTTAGTTCTAGCAGCAGATGGGAAGTCCCTGTACCACTGCCGGAGGACAGTGCTGTACACTCACTACATAGAAGAACTTTAATCTGCCACAAGGTCCATCCATTGACATTATTAAAATTCAAGTAAGTAAGACCCAAAAAATTGAAAAGCGATAGCATAGCAAAATCGCTTCTTCACTTCCCACTAAGTTCAGTAAATAGAGTATTCCTTTTGTCTCCAATACACTTCAGTCTTAAAGCTCTATAGGATACTTTGGCATTACCAAACCTTGTATGAATGCTCAAACATTTACTGTTTGGAGGAAGCCAAATGTCATATATGATAACGGTACTGCTAACGTTATTATACATAACAGCTTCCCACTATAATTGGTTTTTAAGAACTCAAGCAGCTTGTACGCAGGTTGAAGTTTCAGCTGCCCAGTTGGGAAGCTAAGAGCTAAGTGTGTTCCCGGGTTTTCTGTTTGGCAGTGTTTGCTGGGTCTGGCCCACTGGTTCCATGTGTGATAAAAGGAACGAAGAGTCTATACTCAGTGGAGAATACCTAAGCCTAAAAAAGGGTAAAAGAATGGGATGGCTGGAGTCGGATGGGACCTTGAGATGCGGGGGATAGAAAGCTGCCATGCTGTCATCAGAGTCTGGAGGACCAGAGAATTGCCAGAATAAGAGTTTTACCCACGATGGACTCATCCAATCATGGACTTATTTTAAACAGGTATTCTGGGTCAGCCACACGCCTGTAGTTAAGGACTAGGGATGCTAGGGGAATGTCTGCACTTTATTCCAAACTGTTACCTGTGATTGTCATCATGTTCAGGGCCATCTTTAATTTTGATTGGGCCCTGGGCAAACATTTTCTTGCCCCCCCCCCATTCTGAGACATACAAAAAATAGCAGGTAGACTCAAAATCAGTTTACTGCAGCAGATCATGCAGCATTTGCAATTGTTTACCAGAGGTTACAGCCTATCCTTACTGCTTGCTGGCTGGTTGCTAGAGGTTACAACGCATAATTTCTGCTTGCCGGTTGGTTGCTAGAGGTTGATGCACATTATTAGTGATCACTGATCGGTTGCTAGAGAATAAAGCAGATCACTACTGTTCGCTGAGGTTAATGCACATCATTACCTCTCACTGAGCAGTGGAGCAATCCCAAATAATTGAGCAAGTAAAGGGGCACATTAATACACTATACACATACTACAGGAGAGTGTCAGATAGTGCAGACATACTACAGGAGAGGTTCAGAGACTGCGTACATACTGCGTGAGAGGTCCAGAGACTGTGGACATACTACAGGAGATAATCAGAGACTGCGGACATACTGCAAGTGATTACCAGAGACTGCGGACATACTGCAGGAGACAATAAGAGCCTGCAGACATACTGCAGGAGATTACCAGAGACTTCAGACATATTTCAGGAGATTACCAGAGACTGCAGACATACTGCAGATTACCAGGGACTGCGGACATACTGCAGGAGACAATCAGAGACCGCAGACATACTGCAGGAGATTACTAGAGACTGCGGACATACTGCAGGAGATTACCAGAGACTGCGGACATACTGCTGGAGATTACCAGAGACTGCGGACATACTGCAGGAGACAATAAGGGACTGCAGGCATACTGCAGGAGATTACCAGAGACTGCGGACATACTGCAGGAGATTACCAGAGACTGCGGACATACTGTAGGAGATTACCAGAGACTGCGGACATACTGCAGGAGATTACTAGAGACTGCGGACATACTGCAGGAGATTACCAGAGACTGCGGACATACTGCTGGAGATTACCAGAGACTGCGGACATACTGCAGGAGACAATAAGGGACTGCAGGCATACTGCAGGAGATTACCAGAGACTGCGGACATACTGCAGGAGATTACCAGAGACTGCGGACATACTGTAGGAGATTACCAGAGACTGCGGACATACTGCAGGAGATTACCAGAGACTGCGTACATACTGCAGGAGATTACCAGAGACTGCGTACATACTGCAGGAGATTACCAGAGACTGCGGACATACTGTAGGAGATTACCAGAGACTGCGTACATACTGCAGGAGATTACCAGAGACTGCGGACATACTGCAGGAGATTACCAGAGACTGTGGACATACTGCAGGAGACAATTAAAGACTACGGACATACTACAGGAGACAATCAGAGACTGCAGACATTATACAGGTGATGGTCAGAGAAATATCAGCAATGCACAGCTTTACAGTTGAATAACACAGCTCAGGGTTTAAGCAGTCAGGCATTTTATTGGTGTAATTACAGCCTCCCATGTCCTCTGTGCACTCTGTAAAGTCGTTATCAGGGCCCCAATTCACGGGTAGTGCGGTCCCCCCAACAAAGATTGGGCCCAGGGCAAGTGCCCCGTTTGTCCTGCGCTAAAGACGGCCCTGATCATGTTCATTTATTCTTTGGTAAAGCTTTTTGGCTTTTTTTTTTCTGGCTAGCAAATTCTTCAATTCCAATTCTTCCTCCTTTTGACAGATCAGCAATAGAAGCAAAAATCACCAGTTGTTTCTGAATGTCATGCCATTTTATGCGTTTGAGTCTGATAACTCCAATCTTAAAATCTCAAAACACAGTTTCTTGCTACTCTCTGTTTTTGGTATGCGAGGCTCTGGAACTCTT
The DNA here is from genome assembly GCA_037952925.1 of Lithobates clamitans. Lineage (NCBI taxonomy): Eukaryota > Metazoa > Chordata > Amphibia > Anura > Ranidae > Lithobates > Lithobates clamitans. The sequence goes on from JBBGZY010000187.1 coordinate 6,750,671, forward strand.
CCAAATCTGCCCGAAGCAATACCTCCAACCCCGTGTAAGATTGGAGTTATCAGACTCAAACGCATAAAATGGCATGACATTCAGAAACAACTGGTGATTTTTGCTTCTATTGCTGATCTGTCAAAAGGAGGAAGAATTGGAAATGAAGAATTTGCTAGCCACTTGAAGTTACCAGTAACTGATGTATTAAGAGAGTTGTTTGCATTGTTTGACAGGGTCCCCCTAGCTGAGTGCTTTGATCCGCTGGACGGAGCGTTCATGCTTGTCTTTCCCTTTTGAGGAGGTCGAATGTGTTGTCCCCATTGAGTGGATATCCGTATACAAGCTGGTTTATAGCTTGCCTTTGGTAAGCGTGCATTTTTATAGGTGGTGGATTCTTCACTGGGTGCTTTTCGATGAATTTTGATTAATCACCATTGGACATTGATTTGGGTTCGGGGACCTTTCTCTCCGGTCATCGTTATTTATTTTCATAATTTATGTTAACACAATTGATTTTGGTTATTCACCTTTAGATACCGATTTGGTTTTGGGACTTTTTTCTCTGTTTAATGTCATATAAATTTATATTTTATGTCACTATAATTGATTGATTTTTTATGAATTTTGTAATTTCTATATTTGATATTGTTTATTATACTTTCTGTAGTATAATAATTCAATCCTGTAGCGCGGTTCCTTTATATTATTTTGATTTGTTTATTTGTGTATGCCTCACAATAGAACTGCAGCTTATTTAATTTTTCATGCTTGTGAAGCGCGGTAATTTTTTCTATTTTTCTGGTTTATTTACAACACATTCCACCCTTGATTTTTCTTTTCTTTCAGATTCCATACAGAAAATCACACCGTTACTAAGAAAATTCATTCTAAACATTAATTTTTCTTGAATGCAACCCCTCCCATATTTCTGTCATTGAGAAGGTAATTCAGTCTTTGGCTAAAAGTTCATTAGAAAATTCATTCTAAAGTTCTTTAGAAACAAGTCCAGGCTTGTAATACATCAATAGCCTTTCAAACTGTTAATTGAATACAACAATGGTATCTACGTCCCCATTGTATCCAATAGCATTTGTTTGAGAAGTTCTGTGTCTGAATGCTGTTCCAGTGTTATAATATATTAAAAAAAAATCATATTTTATATCAAATACAACACACACAGGCACAGGGAGACTTATTATTGTGTAACAGAAGGGATGGGAGGATTTTATATTAGGTATGAGAGCATAAGGAGCGAAGGGGGGGGGGGCGAGCACTGTCACGAGCAGACAGGCATGGAGGAGAGGGGGGGGAGGACACAGGAGCACAGAGGTGTCAGATAGCAGGCTTCAGATGATGGAGGCACCCACTCTGACCACGGTGGCAGGGCTCAGCAGTCATGCTATATCGTGGTCAGCGTACAGAGAGGAGGGCAGAAACTGGCAGGATCAGCTAGGTATTTCAGGTGATACAGGGGGCCAAATGAAACAGCACAAGCACTGTGCTGTATAACATGCTTTAAAGAAACAGGATCTGTTTTTTTGGGGTTAACAAACACATTAAGTGAAGTGCACGCATGGGAGTTTATTTATTAAAACTGGAGAGTGCAAAATCTGGTGGCTATGTGTGGTAGCCAATCAGCTTCTAACTTCAGCTTGTTCAGTAACAAAAAAAAATGGAAGTTGATTGGTTTCTATGCAGAACTGCACCAAATTTTGCACTCTCCAGTTTTATTAAAACAACTCATGTAGTCCACGCTAGGTGCATAGCGGGTCCCCACACCATTACTGGGAGTGAGGTAGCGGTGATATAGTGGACAGGTGGAGAGGGCATTGGCTCTCTCCTAAATGCACCATGGTGATGCTTACTACATCAAGAGAATTTGCTAGAGTTTGTTTATGTTTGTCTTCTACTGGGTCATAAGCGTGGCTCGGGTAAAGGTTCCCCAATGTGTATGGTAGTGATCCTGTACAAAGTGCCTGGTGTAGCCCAGAAAACCTACCCCAGGGTAGGCCTTTCATGTCTGGCCTGTGACGTCACTGGTCCCATTCACTTACAGGAATCCTCGTCCATGGAAGCAAGGGGCTGGGATAGTTAAAACAATTGCTTTATGGTTCCCCAATAATTCATACCAGGCCTTTCAGGTCTGGTATGACTTTTAAGGGGGACCCCACACCAAAAATAAAGAAATAAAAGCAAACAAAAGAAAATGGTGTGAGCTCTCCATAAATTGACAGTCAATTGCCCATTAGCCTAGCCCTAGAAAATAGCTAGAACAGTTTTTTTACCATTCTGCTCCTGATCACTTCAGTGAGGTTTGGATTCGGCCAGATGGACCATGTAAAGTACCCCAGTCCCCGTCTGGAGACTAATGCCCCGGGGGATCAGGGTGAGGGTCCCTTCTCTTTGGAGGAGGACCATGTGTACCCCCTGTGCACGTTTTGTGTTTCACTTCTTTGGTGTGCACTTTTTTTGCACCAGTGGAGTCTGAGGGTGCTCACACACCACTGGCTTTTAAAAAAAACCTGAACTTTAGCCACATTCACTGAACCGTGGAACTGAGCCCAGGTATATAGCTCATCACTATTTGGTATGCTATATTGAAGTGGAACTTTAGCCAACATTGATTATTTTGTTTTAGAGAGCTTGAATAAGGGTTATGACATCTGTCAGATTATTATAGCCATCTGTGGCCATATTTAGAAATTAGAAATTAGAGAGAATATTTACAATGGAGACAAAGAGAACAAAAAGGGCCTCGCATCAGCTTTTTTCTTTCTCCGCTCTACTAGTAGAAATGTATTTCTTTGCTTTCTGTGTCCCTGCTTCTGTGTCCAATACAATTACTATGATATGATAGGTGTAGGGCACTGTGCTAACACACAGACCCAGGGAGCATGTCCATGACACCCAGCAGTTTAGGAAGTAAAGTATGTTTTCATTTATAAATTTGGTAGGTGACTTATTTAAACAACTAAAGATAAAACTTTTTTGTTTTAGTTTTGAATAGAGTGGAGAGGGATTAGAACCCCTGTCAGATTTTTATTGCTGTTTGTGTCCCTATTAGGGAGATTCACCCTCTTTATCTGTCCTGTTTACCATCAACATTGAAAGTGAAAGTAAAAGAAAATCACAAATTTTGGGTTGCCCCCAAAAAAGTAAAAGAGGGGAAATCTTTCAATAGGGACACTAGTTCTGGTGACCTGGGGGTCCCCAAGGGATTCCCTTAATTTGCAGGAATTTCTTCTCACTTCCTGTTTTGGCTATGCGACAGGAAGTGAAGGGAAATCTTCCCAATGGGACAAAGATGGCAAAAAATAAACTGACAGGTTATAACCCTACCTTACTCTATCTAAAATAAAAATAAAAAAAGTTTTGCCTATAGTTCTACTTTAACCACTTGCCGACCGCACAATAGCTGAATGACAGCTACAGCGCGAATGGTCAATTCTGGGAGGTCGTCATATGACACTGCTGATCACAGATTGAGGTAAAGAGCCAATCAGCAGCTCTTTACCATGTGATCAGCTGTGTCCAATCACAGCTTATTACGATGTAAACAGAAGACGGTTATGGGCTTTCCTTTCCTCATGCTGACAGTGTGAGGAATGGAGAAGAGAGACGATAACCGGATTCTGTAAAAGGGACATATACACTGATAATCAGGGCACTGATTATCAGTTATTTTAAAAGAAAAATTTGCGCTAGGTGTACAAATATTGTGAGTGAAATTAGAAATATAAACCTGTGAAGAGGTATCCTGCAGCTGGACGCTATAACCCTGATAGGGGGCACCACTAAGCATGTATACAAGAAGCGCAGCGCTGGATATAAATAAACATTGAAAAAATACTGTGCTAGGTGCAAATAAACACTAAGAATAAAAATAAATACAAATGAAAAAAACTGTGCACAATAATTCACTTAAATATTGTCCGTGGGTGTTCCCAATATAGTGAAAACTAAAGTATAAATAAGACGTACTTGTTCATTTATATAGTGTCCATAGAGACATGTGGGAAAATCGCTATTGGATATATAGCTTCCACCGCTGTTAAACCCGTCGCCACAGAGAGATTAAAGGCTTACCAGACAGCCCTTAAAGAAAGGCATGAAACGACCTCCACTTTAGATGTTATCCCTTCTGTGGATGGGTCCTGTTCGGAAGTGCTAGGTGGCGTTTCGTGCCCCTGATGATGTCATTTCTGACGAAACGGCCGTAGGGTAGACACGCATGCATGGACTGCGCATGCGCGAACTTTCGTTTTCACCGGAGCTGATTTTAAACACTCCTTGCAAGGATTTTTGTGTATTGAATGCCTGCATGGCAATTTTAATAAAGGAACCTTAAACTCTTCTACACTATCGGAGCATTTCTTTTCCTTTTTGGATATCAAACATCGCTGAGAATGGCTCTCCTCCATGGATGACAATCTAGCACTTCCGAACAGGACCCATCCACAGAAGGGATAACATCTAAAGTGGAGGTCGTTTCATGCCTTTCTTTAAGGGCTGTCTGGTAAGCCTTTAATCTCTCTGTGGTGACGGGTTTAACAGCGGTGGAAGCTATATATCCAATAGCGATTTTCCCACATGTCTCTATGGACACTATATAAATGAACAAGCACGTCTTATTTATACTTTAGTTTTCACTATATTGGGAACACCCACGGACAATATTTAAGTGAATTATTGTGCACAGTTTTTTTCATTTGTATTTATTTTAATTCTTAGTGTTTATTTGCACCTAGCACAGTATTTTTTCAATGTGTATTTATATCCAGCGCTGCGCTTCTTGTATACACACTGATTATCAGTGCAGTCCCAACAATGCCCACTAGTGCTGCCATTCTCTGCCCACTAGTGCTGCCAATTTGTGCCCACAAGTGCTGCCAATCTGTGCCCATCAGTGCTGCCAATCAGTGCCCATTAGTGCCTCCTCATCAGTGCCACCAACCACTGCCCATCAGTGTCACCTATTAGTGCCCATGAGTGCTGCCTATCAGTGCCAATCAGTGCTGCCTATCAGTGCAGCCTCATTAGTGCCTACTCATGAGTGCCCACCAGTGCCACCTCATCAGTGCCCATCAGTGCAGCCTATCAGTGCTCATCAGTGCAGCCTATCAGTGCCAATCAATGCCCACCAGTGTTGCCTCATCAGTGCCCATCACTGCAGCCTATCATTGCCCATCAGTGCTGCCTCATCAGTGCCCATCAGTGCAGCCTATCAGTGCCCATCAGTGCAGCCTCATCAGTGCACATCAGTGAAGGAGAAAAATGACCTGTTTGCTAAATTTTCTAACAAATTAAAAAAAGGTTATTTTTTCAAAATTTTGAGTGTTTTTTTGTTTATTTCGCAAAAAATAAAAAACCCAGTGGTGATTAAATACCACCAAAACAAACCTCTATTTGTGTGAAAAAAAATATATTAATTTAATTTGGGTACAGCGTTGCATGACCGTGCAATTGTCATTCAAAGAGTGACAGCGCTGAAAGCTGAAAATTGTCCTGGGCAGGAAGGGGGTAAAAGTGCCCAGTAGGCAAGTGGTAAAGAACAGGACAATATCCAATCATGGACACCAATCAGATGGAAAATTACAGAATCTGATTGCGATAGGCAACACAAACGTTTCTGATCCAGGAAATCTCCTGTCACCTACATTAAGGCAATCAAATGAACAGTTATAATGTGCAGAATGCAGTAACCCTTACTAAACCTTGGCATTTTATTTTAATGTAAAGTTATATTGGTGAAACATGAATTCTGATTGGTTGATACGGGTTAATGTTGAATGCACATTAATTGTGTTAATGTAGCCTGGAATGTCAATGCACAATGACTGACATTATCACCTTTTGACAGAGATTTAATTGTAACAGTTTCTTCTCATTGTTCTCTATTTTGGCTTTTGTGATAAAGGTTTACCCTTTTGTTCCTTGTAAAATTGGAAAGAATATTTAAAATTCATCCACTGTATTAATTATGTACGAGTCCACAGCAATAAATTGGAAAGCATAATTTTCTCAAATTGGGACATGGCGACGGAGCACATACTTTTTTATCATTAGCCGCCTAATGGAATAATATAAAATTTTTAGCTTAACCCCAGTTTGAAGGCTGGGTCCTGTTATATTAAAAATGGAATTAATAATACAAAGTCATTAAAATGTTTCAACTATATTGCAGTCTTTCATTTCTGGAGAATAAGCACACAATGTAGAGGAGTGCATTATGGATATTATTTTACAAACACATTGCAAATTCATATATTTTTAGCAGAACTTTTTGTTGCTCTTAGAAAGCATATACATATTTAAAGCAGAACTCCAGGCATGTAGCTAAACGTAGCTGAATGAATTATATAGGTTCTGTGAAAGGATATGTAATTCTGTGCAGTCAGTCTTTTGATCCAGGCACTCCAGACAGCATAGCTAGATCCTCAACCGCCAGTGTTCAATAGCACTACTTCGACACAAACACACTCTCAACATTCTGATTGGATAATTATAGAAAGCTGCTCACTGATAAGTCAGCATCTCTGTACATTCTGCTCTCTTCCTGCCAGCCTGACTGTCTCATAGTGCTCACCCTCCCTCTTCTGGTCTGAGTGCTCTACAAGGGATTGAGAAGGTCGCTATTAGGACAAATTCAGATATTTCTTCTAAACACAGTGTTTTTAAGTTAATACAGACCCAACTTTTACAGACCCACCCAAAAGTGAAATATAGTCATAGGTGGAGTCTGGTAGGCACTACTTGGTTACTTATATCTTTGGGAGGCTGTAGGGACAAGGTCTTCCAGCTATTTATGGCTCAGTTCTCAGCCATCATGCAGTTTTGGGTGTTTCTCCTCCACCTGTTACATTCTTCATGATTTAAAGCAGGGGTGCCCAACCTTTTGAAGAGCAAGGGCCACTTAAGCGACTTGATAACCAGTCGTGGGCCACAATGAGCAGAGTGGGTGGATGGCAGGTCCATGTTTATTCTGCATATGCAGAGCAGACATGGACACAGCGCACTCTTCTTTATGGGACCTCTGATGCGATCCGCCCAGATTAAAGAGGATGGATCCCCTTTGTTTTTCTTTTAGCGGATGGGATTGGAGGTAGGAGGTTGTACACGGCACAAGTCTGTTTACATCTACCGCTCCTTAGAGGTGAATGGAGGGTTTGATTGGGTCGGACCGATCGTGTGAAAGGGGCCTAATGCCCTGTACACACGGTCGGATTTTTCGATGGAAAATGTCCGATCGGAGCGTATTGTCGGAAATTCTGACCGTGTGTGGGCTCCATCGGACATTTTCCATCGGATTTTCCGACACACAGAGTTGGAGAGCAGGAGATAAAATTTTCCAACAACAAAATCCGTTGTCGGAAATTCCGATCGTGTGTACACAAATCCGACGGACAAAGTGCCACGCATGCTCAGAATAAATAAAGAGATGAAAGCTATTGGCCACTGCCCCGTTTATAGTCCCAACGTACGTGTTTTACGTCACCGCGTTCAGAACGATCGGATTTTCCGACAACTTTGTGTGACTGTGTGTATGCAAGACAAGTTTGAGCCAACATCCGTCGGAAAAAATCCATGGATTTTGTTGTCGGAATGTCCGAACAAAGTCCGACCGTGTGTACGCCCTATAAGACTGCTTTCACACTGATGCGCTGCAGTTTACCCACACCGCGGGTGCAGCGCAGTGCACCTGTGGCTTTCCTGAAGGGTTAGCTGCACTTTGCCATAGACTTCTATTATATCCTACAGGTGTGGTGCACTTTCAGAAAGTGCACCAAACCCACAGGTAATAACAGAAGTCTATGGCTCAGTGCAGGTAGCCCACAGGTGCAGCCCAGTAACCACTGCAGAACAGATATGCCCATATATACACTGCGATTTTAGCAATAAACTTTCCTTTATTAACAGTCTTCCATTCAGGTATCATCGGCTGTTGCTGTCCCAAGCAGAGCGCATTTGGTATCACTCTGCCTGTGATAGGAGCCGGAGCTCTACAGGAAGCATTGGCTAATGCGGCTCTGCTCCGCAGCCGCTTGCTTCCTCTACCGCCTGATTTATTCACAACACTGATGCTCTGGGATGGTGGGTCGGCAACTCGCATTCTGGACTTGCTGATCCCCATCCCACAGTAGGAAGTCACTGGCCACATCAGAGGGCTCCGCGGGCCACATGTGGCCCCTGGGCCACTGGTTAGGCACCTCGGATTTAAAGATACAAAAAAACCAAAAGACAGGGGAAGACCCTTTGTTCTTGCTGTGGCTGGTGTAGTAAGCAGTAAAAGCTACTGAGTTTATGTTTACTGAAAGAAACAGTGCACGGAAAAGTGATATATTTTAATTATAGGTAAGGTCTTGAGTCATTCATTGGTTTTATATTTTTTGTGGGAAATTCTGTGTTTGGGGCACACACCCCAGAAAGCATAAAGCCCTAAACGTGAATACTGCTTGGTACAAAGGTCAGCCATGTCCACGCATATTTCAGCATGTCATTGGTTTTTTGACAGGCTGCTGGCAGTGGGGCTGAGCACTGCACTGGGCCTCCTTGGCACTTGAAAAAGCACATGGGCAAAACGACTAGTATGCATGAGGACTTAACTTCTAGCATCAACCGGAAATATCAATTAAGCAATAGTTTTTTTTTCTAAGCATTGACATGTGTGTCCTATGTGGTTTAGTCACGTTTTTGAAATCAGAGGACACACTTTGCTTGTCACCATGAAATTGATCGTCCCACATTTTATAATAAGACATAAAAACACGTTTACATGAACTTTGGATATAGTTCCAGTGTGTTTGTAAAGCAATAGATACAATCACATGTGTACAGAAATCACATCCAAATTTCCTTGGAAGTGCTGACATAAAAGAAAAGAATTGGAAGCATTTTAGGATGTGTTGCAATATTGTCAAATGCAAAGGAAAAAACAAGTGAACCATTGTAGTGTATACTCAACAGTAATTTGACCCTCTTGCCAGACAATTATTTCAACAACAATCTCCCCATAAGAGGTACAGGTGTATATAACATATTTTATTTCTATGTAAACGCCTCCCTTTTGTAGACATCCAAAAGCCCTGATATTGCTGCTGGGTGTCGCCATATTTTACGCAATGTCAGCAGCCCCAGCAGACTCAGAGCTGTCACTCAAGTGACACTCTACTGCATAGTATTCATACAGTCAGGGGGGTACAGCTGGTACACAAGTAAGGGGACCGGGGCATCCGAGGGGCCCGGACTACGGCTCACAACCCAGGCCTTATCTTTAATAGGAGGCAGCTGCCGTCAGAGCAGACCGGTTGCCAGGATCCAGGGGAGGGTGGAGAGGTGGGCGGATCCCATGTGTGTTTGGGTCGGGCCCCACTGTCAGGCACTGTGCGTGGTGGGGTGAGGTCAGCTGCCAGGTCGGAGGGCTCCATGGAGGAGGACATCAGGGGGGAGGAGCCCCCCTGTCTTTTGTGCATGCAGGTCAGGGCTTGCTGTCACAGTCAGGCAGGCTCTGCTCCGGTCAGGTACCAGTGTGCGCCAGGCTGTGCGGGGTGGGTGAGGCCAGTTGGTGCCAGCGGAGGGCCCCCATGAGATCAGGGTGGAGAAGCCACACATCTCACGCATACTCTTTTTCACACAAAAATCTTCTTTATGTAGCAAATATCAGGAGACCACCTATATAGTAGTGACGCATTGGTATAGAACTCCTGGCTAAGATTTTCTCAACAAACTGATCATTGTTGGTGCTGCGGCCTACACTCAGGCACCCTCTTACATATTTTCTGGGATTGCCCTGTGCTCCAACCCATGGCAACCCATGCTTAAGCTCATACATAAATTCACAGATATATGGAATAGGGATGCGGGGATTATAGCGGTGCCAAAAAAACAGAATATAATTAGATAAAAAACATGAAATTTTATTAACAAATTTTAAAAGATAAGAAGTTTATAAATTGTTACATAAACAGGGTGTGCATCAACATACAAGACATTAAAAACATTTGTAGCGAGATTTTACAAGATTCGGCCTTAAAGTGTGGCGGCCAATCCCGTGGATAGGTACCTGGGGGTCCTACATGTTTCGCCAGAAATGGCTTCATCAGGGACAGTTGGTTACACCTATACCGCTACTATATAATCTATAGAGAGAAATTAACAATCAGAAAACAATATATATGTGTGATGTTTGTATGTTGATGCACACCCTGTTTATGTAACAATTTATAAACTTCTTATCTTTTAAAATTTGTTAATAAAATTTCATGTTTTTTATCTAATTATATTCTGTTTTTTTGGCACCGCTATAATCCCTGCATCCCTATTCCATATACTAGTTTCAAATTATTGGGATGAGGTGCCGTGTCATATCGAGCACTATCCAACCATCCCCCTTTTATAAACTCACAGATATCTCCCTACAAGATAACCCAGCTGTGGTCCTACTTAACCTTACCTCCTTATCAAAGAAACGTTATCAGAAATCCCTTCTCAAACATCTCCTTAATGCTGCACGGGTCTGCATCCCACCTCTATGGAAGCAACAGTCTGTCCCAACGGTGGCCCAATGTCTCACAAGGGTGAAGGACATTGAGCAAATGGAAGATCTGACCTCTGCTTTGCGAGATAAGTCAGAGGAACATAAGTCCAGATGGTTTTATTGGGGTCTCTTTCGTTTCACACATGTTAGGATCCACTGTCTGGGATCTCCAGTGCTTGTTCAGTGCTATCGATCTTAGCTCCCTGGGGGTGACCCCCACTTTTTTAAATTTCTCTCTCTCTCTCTCTCTCTCTCTCTCTCTCTCTCTTTCTAGTCCAGGGGTCTCGAACTGGCAGCCCTCCAGCTGTTGCGAAACTACAAGTCCCATCATGCCTCTGCCTGAGGAAGTCATACTTGTAACTGTCAGCCTTGCAATGCCTCATGGGCCTCATGGGAGTTTTGCAACAGCTGGAGGGCTGCCAGTTCGAGACCCCTGCTCTAGTCTTTTCCTTCTTCTCCTTCTTTCCCTTCTCCATCTCTCCTTATAACTTAAGAAACAAAAAGTGATGGGCACAGAAGCATATATTTACCCTGTATTAGACTTCAGCTAGTGGTGTGAGCCTGATTGAGTGGTTCCCTTCACTCACATGCAATTGTCTTGTATGGTTTTGCATATTGTGCTCATTACTATTTATACACAATGCGAGGCTGTCTTTTTATTTATAGCTGTGTCGCATCTTTAAATAACATTTTTAAAAAGAAGCTGTGTAAAGGGCCCCACAATTTTTGATGGCTGCCCTGCATACAGTAGTTACATAAAAGATAATTAAAAGTGTAACTTCACTCTCTCAATCAGCATTGACTATTTTTATTCCTTATGCTAGCATTAGTAAATAGATAGGAAGGTATATTATATTTATTTTCTTTAGTTACTCCCAGGCCTATTTAGCTACATCCCCAGAGTTTTCAGGAGGCGGGGAGGGGTTTTCTTAGCAAAGCACACCCTCCTGTCTGCATACCTGAGCTAAGGGCAGATGGATTCCGGAAAGTAAATGCTACTTGAATCATCTGCCCTTACTCAAGATGCACGTGGTTAGAAATGCTAAGGAATTGGGGGGGGGGGGGGGGATTCAAAGGGATTTGGAGACATGGATCGATGGGTAAGTTTGCTTTGGATAGTAAAAATAAATAAATAGCATTTTTGGTTTGTAGTGTTCAGATGCTGTGTAGCTTAGCTTTAAGGATATGAGGAATGAAGTTGTTGAGCCAGCCATCCAGCCACTAATCAGAGAGTCCTAGAAGAGTACAGGTCTATGAAGTGACAAAAGGGAGGATGATGTGCTAAGGAATTGTGAAAAAAGAAAACTAAAGCGCTGATGTGGATTTTCTATAAAATAACAAAACACCAAAAAGAAATGTGTAAGCTGCAACCAACCAATTAGTGCTGTGACACCTGTTGCTATACATCAATACAAAATATGTTGGTGCGTTTATCAAACTATCCCCATCTGTTGGAGTGGTGCTTATATATAAAATCCTAAACCATAAAAATACCCTGATATCATAATCAGTAAAGTGAATAAGTGCAATAAAAAATCAATCAATAAAGTGAATAAATGCAAAAAAAAGTATCAAAAAAACATATACCCTGATATCACAATCAGTAAAGTGAATAGGTGCAAATAAATATATCAATCAATAAAGTAAATAAATGCAAATAGATGCATTAAAAACATATAAGGGAACACACATCCCTAGATATATGTCGATGGAAAAAAAAAGCAATAAATAGTGTCTGTTTGTGTTAATCCAGCTGAGGTCTAAATGTCCAATCAATTGCCTTTGATGAACTTGCTTGTATTTCAATTCTCACAGATCACAGTTGAATGATGAATTACATTTTCAAGGTGAGGATTCACATAAAGATAAAAGAAAAACCATCATTGCGCAGTGTTTTTAAATGCTACAAGACTGGGCAAACAATGTAATTCACTCACACATTTGCAGTAGTTGAATCGCTTTTGTTACAATGGTCAGACAGCTTCACCGCTCATACAGCTATCGCTGTGTTTACCGAACGCTATGCGAAGACGTCACTGACTACTTCTCCCCACGCGTATCATCACATGTCACGTGACTTTCTCAAGGGTCTTCACTAACCTCTTGCAACCAATCATTGAGCTGTAAGGATATGCAGTAACCTCTAGCAACCAATCAGTGAGCAGTAATAATGTGCAGTACCCTTCAGAAACCAATTGGTGAGTGGTAAGGATGTCCAGTAACCTCTAGTAACCAATCAGTGGGCAGTATTGATGTACAGTATTCTCTAGCAACCAACTAACAAGCAGAGGACAGAAGAATTACTGTAACTTCTATCAAATAATTAGTGAGCCATAATGTGTGCTGTTACCTCTAGCAGCCAGTCATTGAGCAGTAATGATACACTGTAAACTCTGCCAACCAATCGCAATTGCTGCCTGATCTGATTCATTAAACTGATTTTGAATCTAGCTGCTATTTATTGTATGTTTCTGAGGGGGGATGGGCAAGAAAATGTTTGCCCAGGGTCCAATCAATATTAAATACGGCCCAGGTTATAAGTAGTTGTAAACATTAAATGCTTCAAAAGCCCTACTTAGACCAGATACCACCCAATACCTGCTAATATGTATTAACCAGATAACTCATTGTTTATGCCTCCTTGACACTAACACTAGCTCACGTTGTCCCTAGAGGTCTGACTTTTTGTAACTTTAGAGTTAAACCGAATTCCTTTACTCTGTTCAACCGTATTGTCTACTGAGAAACTCTCTTTGGATCGAAATCAAGCTCCTAGTTCATAAAAAGCACAAAATGCAGAGACCTTGGGTTAACAAAAGTACTAGCTGATACTCTCTGGTGCCTGCAGTTAAACAGGACGTTTACCTTTAAAAAGTTTAAAAGGACTCACAAGTTTACTTTAAAGCTGAGGCACAAGAAGGCTCAGCCCTTAAAGGGTTACTAAACCTTCATTTTTTGTTTTTTTTAAAATAACAAATATATCATACTTACTTCCTCTGTGCAGTTGGTTTTACACAAAGTTGCCCCAATCCTCCTCTTCTGGGATCCCTCAGCAGCGCTGGTGGCTCCTCCTCTTCTCAAGTGCCGTACCCGTGTGGGCGCGCTCTCGAGTCCTGCTGCTGCATCTATTAACCCGTGTCATTGGATTTGATTGACAGCAGCGGGAGCCAATGGCTGTGCTGCTATCAATCTATCCAATCAAGACTCAAGACACCGGCCGGAGCTGGTGTGCTCATTCCCATTGCGGGAGTAATGGGGCTCAGGTAAGTAAAAAGGGGGCTTGGGGGGGCTGCTGCATGACAGTAGGTTTTTTACCTTAATGCATATAATGCATTAAGGTGAAAAACCTTAAGGGTTTACAACCTCTTTAAAGAAAATTAAGGGTATGGTATGTTTATACATAGTTACATGGTCCTGCTTGTACAGTAACAATGTTCAGTATATACCATACCTGGCTGATGCCCGGGAAAGCTGGAAATCACTGAAGTAGACAGCACTACTACAGTGATCTCCACCTGCTTCTGGGTCCCATGCTGAGTGGCTGGCCACTCAGCAGAGACGCCATTCAAAGAACCTTTTGCATTCTCTGAATAAATACAAAGCATTCCCTGACTGGATGAGGTGGAGTGTGTGACGTCACCCCAGGGGCGGATCCAGGGGGGGCAACAGGGCAATTGACCCCTCCGAGAAATTTGTGACAGACCAGTCAGCGGATAAGTGAGCGGGCGGGAGGCCGAGTGTGCCGGTTAACGAGCAGGCGGGCCAGGTGAGAGAGAGCCTGAGCGGGCAGGTCGGCGGACGAGTGAGGGGGGGTCGCCAGCCAAGTGTGCATGTTAACGAGCAGGCAGGTCGGCGTCGGCGGACGAGTGAGGGGGGGGTCGCCAGCTGAGTTTGCGGGCGTGTAGGGCAGTCTATGGACGCCGAATGCTGGACTCGGGAGCGCACCCGCAAGGTAACCCCCCGGGAGAGCGATTCTCCCAGGGGGTTATCTAATGCGGGGAGGAGCCGAGAGAGCCGCTGAGGGACCCCAGAAGATGAGGATCGGGGCCACTCTGTGCAAAATTAGCTGCACAGTGAAGGTAAGTATGCTATGTTTGTTATCTTTTCTTTTTAAATTTAACTTTAGTGTCACTTTAAGGGCAACCAAAAAAAGTTTACAGTTAACAGAAACAAATTGGCGTAAAGCTGTATTCATGAACTCAAATGGTACTCCTAGAACTAGTTTACACTGTACAACCATAAAGTCCTAGATCAGTGATGGCAAACCTTGGCACCCCAGATGTTTTGGAACTACATTTCCCATGATGCTCAACTACACTGCAGAGTGCATGAGCATCATGGGAAATGCAGTTCTAAAACATCTGTACATTTTCACTTAGGGGTGTACTCACTTTTGTTGCCAGTGGTTTAGACATTAATGGCTGTGTGTTGAGGGGACAGCAAATTTACACTGTTATACAAGCTGTACGCTCACTACTTTACATTGTAGCAAAGTGTCATTTCTTCAGTGTTGTCACATGAAAAGATATAATTAAATATTAACAAAAAGGTGAGGTGTGTACTCACTTTTCTGAGATACTCTGTGTAGAATCCTAATTCCCAGAAAGTTGAGACACTGTGTAAGATCTACATAAAAACAGAATACAATGATCTGAAAATCTGATAAACCCATGTTTTAGCCACAAAAGAAAATAATTAAAAAAAAAAACATATGAAATGTTTAAACTGAGAAAATGTACCATTTTAAGAAAAAAATAATGTCATTTTGAAATTGATGGGAGAAACAAAGTTGGGATAGGTGCATGTTTCGTATACTCTCTTCTTTTAAGAATGCTCTGTAAAAGTCTGGAAACTGAGGAGACCAGTTGCTGGAGCTTTGCAAAAGGAATGTTGTCCCATTTTTGCCTGATATAGGATTCTAACTGCTCAACAGCCCTTGGTCTTCTTTGTCATATTTTTCAATTCAATATTTACCAAAAATGGTCAATTCGTGAAAGGTCTGGACTGCAGGCAGACCAGTTAAGCACCTGGACTCTTTTACTATGAAGCCATGCTGTAGTCATAGATGCAGTACATGGTTTAACATTGTCCTGCTGAAATATGCAAATATGCCATCTGGATGGAACATATGCTGCTCTAAAACCTGGATATAGCTTTCAGCATCGATGTAAAAACCAGTGTTTCTCAACATTTTTTTCAGTCGTGGTACCCTTTAGGAGTATGCAAAATCTTGTTGTACCCAAATATAAAATATAAAGAAATGTATATGTTACATATCAATTGGAAATGGAGCCTGGGATAATGCACACAACCACCTGCATGAATCTAACTTCACATCAGGTCCCTCATTAAATCAGAGGTCCCCCTTTAGATCAGAGCCCCCCCCCCAATCAGTCAGATGAGTCTCATCCAAGCATTGTACCCCATACATGAGATCCTCCATCACATCACAGTATCCCCATGATAGAGTCTCCTCATCACCACAGAGTGCCCCCCCCCCGATCACAGAGTTCTCCCAACCATCTTGATTCAGGGCAAACTGGATCTTGTGCTCGCAGCACCGCAAGGGAACCCAAAGGGCGCCCACCTTAGTTGGAAAACACTGGGATGGATGAACAACAATCACTTTTCAATCGCAGTCGTTTACAGAAATTTAGCCATTTAAATATAATATTAGTTGATATAAAGGTTTGTTGAGCAGTTTGAGAAAAATCGAAAAGGCTGTATTTGACTGGCTACATTACACAAAAATATCTCATAAAATGATGTTTAATAAATACATTAGACACAGCAATAAAATATACCATGCAGATTTAAATTACCTTGGGGTGCTTACAGCCATTTAGATCAACATGGCTGGGTAACTTTTGATAACTGTTAAAAATAACAGCTGTGGAAATCGGAAAGGGATAATTTACACAAGAACCAAATAACTAACCTGCTGCTGTAAAATGCAATTATGTTCCTAAAATATCTCAATTTAAAATTTAATTTAAACAGTATTTAAGGCTGAGGCAAAGGAATCACATCTGTTTGCAATTATCTGTACATAGAGTGCACTTCTAGTCTAAAAGATTTAGCAGCTCTGGTCTTATCAGAGATCTGCAGAGACAGAAGATCTTTAAAATGTACCTAGCACCTAATATATATTTTCATGCCACCTGCATAGAAAGAGAAAGAAGTAATGTGTAAGTGTAATTCATGCAGGTAATTGTTTCTTTTAAAACAGCACTCCTTGTAATCATGCTTTTGTCTTCCTTTGTTCCCAGAAGGCTAGTACCATCATTCTTCAGGCATCACTTGAAGTCTACATATACTTCCTGGATCCCCAAAAATAGCAGGCAGGGGACAAATGACTTGTCTCTAGTATTTCTAGTGGTCTTTTCGCAGCTGATCTTTTTCCTGTTACTGACTTACCATGCCTTATTTTCTCATCTTGCCCTGTATGGAGGTGACCATCTTGCTACAGGAAAGGTTTTGCTTCCTTATGTTAGAACCTCCAGCAAGGAGAACAGTGAGCTGCAGCTGCACAGTAGTGACATCACCAAATCACTTCAAATCTCTGGGGACTAGAAGTCAGAGGCAACAGCTCCTTATATCTCACACTGCAGATATAAAGTTTTCAGACCATAGCTACAGGAGTGCCTAGGCATATTCACATACCTCGAAGCGCACAGCTGATTTTCAGGAGAAATTCCAGACAGATGTTAGATTTGTCTACTGCTTAGGTAGTAAGAAATGCTAATTGTGTTGCTTAGGCATGATTAACATTTCTAAATGCTCCTTATAACAGTAAAAATGTTAATTGTTTGAATTTAGTTCCTCTGGGAAAATATAACCTGAAGGAATACTTCTTCCTACCTGCAGCATATTAAAGTCAATATTATCGCAGATCTCACTCTTCAACCGGAGGACACTTACTTGCCTAAAGCTCAAGGACTGCTTTTTATTAATAAAAGGCACATATATGTTTTTAAAGTATTGTGTGTTTCCCATACCTCCCAACATTTTGAGACGGGAATGAGCGACACCTACTAGCAAACGTATGTAGGCATAGGACACAACCCCATGCCACATCCCCTTAAAGGAGAATTAACCAAAAAAAAGGTTAATTAAACAGGGGCTTTTTTTTTACCACTACTATTCCTTTATATTTTTAAACCTTTTTAAGGTTTTTAAAATTTACAAATGCATCAATTTAGAATTTGGAGGAAAGGTTTAGAACTGGGAAACACTTTTTGAAAGATAAAAAGTGCATTTTATATACAACTATACAGATCAGACCGAAATGAGGGACAAATGAGGGAAAAAGAGGGACAGAGGGACATTGATCCAAATCAGGGACAGTCCCTCGAAATCAGGGACAGTTGGGAGCTATGTGTTTCCTCTATATAGTTGCATGTCAGGAAATTATTAGTCATGCCAAGTTTACTGATAGGACCATTTTGGTAACCACCTCTAGAGAGCCTCCTGTAGCTTTACTGCTGCAGTGCTGCTCCACTGTGCTGGGTCACATATACTGTATATATGTGAGCCAGCATTTCAGGATAGGGTGTGCATGTATGAGCGACCACCTCCCTGAAAGTGCTGTCATTGGCTACAGCACAAGCCGGGTCCCGGGCCAATGATTTATGGCTGGGAACTGCTGATCGGCTAAGCAAATGACAGAAGCGAGCCCTGTGTTGGTAACAGAGAGCAGCAAAGTGACTGTTTTTTTCTCCCTGCAAGTCACTTTGTTTAGTAAAAGCAGCACACAATAAAAATTTTTACACTGGGTAAGCACACAGTTAACCCATTGAATGCCCCTAGTTGTTAACCCTTACCCAGCCAGTGTCATTAGTACAGTGATAGTGTATAGTATTACTGTAGCACTAATGACAGTATTTGTGTTACTGGTGATGTCAGTGTAATTTAGTCAGTTCCTATCCAGTGTCAGTTAGTGTCAGATTGACACTATCACAGTCACAGTATAAGTTGCTGATCATTGCCATTACTAGTATAAAAAAATAATAAATAAACATTCCAGTATACAGTGGGGCAAAAAAGTATTTAGTCAGCCACCAATTGTGCAAGTTCTCCCACTTACAAAGATGAGAGAGGCCTGTAATTGTCATCATAGGCATACCTCAACTATGAGAGACAAAATGTGGAAACAAATCCACACATTGTCTGATTTTTGAAATAATTTATTTGCAAATTATGGTGGA
Source organism: Lithobates clamitans (assembly GCA_037952925.1). Taxonomy (NCBI): domain Eukaryota; kingdom Metazoa; phylum Chordata; class Amphibia; order Anura; family Ranidae; genus Lithobates; species Lithobates clamitans. The sequence goes on from JBBGZY010000187.1 coordinate 6,769,394, forward strand.
AAATAATTATTTGGTCACCTACAAACAGGCAAGATTTCTGGCTCTCACAGACCTGTATCTTCTTCTTTAAGAGACTCCTCTGTCCTCCACTCATTACCTGTATTTATGGCACCTGTTTGAACTTGTTATCAGTATAAAAGACACCTGTCCACAACCTCAAACTCCAAACTCCAAACTCCAGTCATACTCCAAACTCCACTATGGTGAAGACCAAAGAGCTGTTGAAAGACACCAGAAACAAAACTGTAGACCTGCACCAGGCTGGGAAGACTGAATCTGCAATAAGCAAGCAGCTTGGTGTGAAGAAATCAACTGTGGGAGCAATAATTAGAAAATGGAAGACATACAAGGTTATAGGTTGGACTTGATGGACTTGTGTCTTTTTTCAACCTCACCTACTATGTAACTATGTAACAAGACCACTGATAATCTCCCTCGATCTGGGGCTCCATGCAAGATCTTAGCCCGTGGGGTCAAAATGATCACAAGAACGGTGAGCAAAAATCCCAGAAACACACGGGGGGACCTAGTGAATGACCGGCAGAGAGCTGGGACCAATTTAACAAAGGCTACCATCAGTAACACACTACGCCGCCAGGGACTCAGATCCTGCAGTGCCAGACGTGTCCCCCTGCTTAAGCCAGTACATGTCCAGGCCCATCTGAGGTTTGCTAGAGAGCATTTGGATGATCCAGAAGAGGATTTGGAGAATGTCATATGGTCAGATGAAACCAAAGTAGAACTGTTTGGTAGAAACACAACTTGTCGTGTTTGGAGGAGAGAGAATGCTGAGTTGCAACCAAAGTACACCATACCTACTGTGAAGCATGGGGGTGGCAACATCATGCTTTTGGGGCTGTTTCTCTGCAAAGGGAACAGGACGACTGATTCCTGTACATGGAAGAATGAATGGGGCATGTATCGTGAGATTTTGAGTGCAAACCTCCTCCAATCAGCAAGGGCATTGAAGATGAAACGTGGCTGGGTCTTTCAGCATGACAATGATCCCCAACACACTGCCCGGGCAACGAAGGAGTGGCTTCGTAAGAAGAATTTCAAGGTCCTGGAGTGGCCTAGTCTCCAGATCTCAACCCCATAGAAAACCTTTGGAGGGAGTTGAAAGTCCATGTTGCCCAGCGACAGCCCCAAAACATCACTGCTCTAGAGGAGATCTGCACGGAGGAATGGGCCAACATGCCAGCAACAGTGTGTGACAACCTCTGTCATTGCCAACAAAGGATATATAGCAAAGTATTGAGATGAACTTTTGATATTGACAACATCATCTAATGAAGATTCCATGGATTGACCCATACACTCCAACCAGATCACTATTCACTATAAGACCCCAGCATCCAGCGCTGGTTGATAATTCTTTCTGCTTATGTCAACGTTGTTACAAATTCTTAGTACTGGACCTTTTTCCATTTTGTTTTTTCATATCCTGAAACTTTTATTTTTTCTTTGCTAATATATTCTCCCCCAGGAATTTAGTAACTTTTGGTACCTGCTAACTACCAATATATAATTTTTCTGTTTTTTTTTTTTTTTTTTTTTTTTTACTTCAAGTTGCTGAGACTCTTTAAGGCTCCCTGTTTCATCTTTGCTTATAATGATAGAGTTTATGAATGTTCTGGGACTTCCTAGTTGCCTTCTTCCGAAAGGCATATATATAGCTTTTCATTTGTTTTTAATGGTCCTTGTTTACCTTTTTGTAACCAGGTTGCCACTCAAACTTAATGTCTCACTAACAATATATTTCTTTTACAGGTATTCATTAGGCCATATTTTTATCCGGAATGGGCTTGGATGTTATTCTCATACCTGGGGTATAACATATGTTATTGTTTAAGGATAGTTACTTATATAACCCCTGTGGTTCTCCGGTGGTGTTCCTCCCTTAGGAACTTCTTGCTGCCTCCCTAACCACCTTCAGACCCCCGCTACTGCTATTCAGGATTCTGTTGGTGGCTCTGGAACCTCTCAGAGACTTTTGATTACTCTCTTGAGATGCTCCTACACCCTATTGTTCTGTTTCAGATTATTGATGTTATGCTCTTATATTGGGGTAATTCGATTCCATTATTTTATTTCTTTTTCTATCACTTTCTTTCCTTTTTATCTCTCAAGGTGGTGGTCATGTCTCTCGGTATATGCTATGTTCTTCATGATATAACAATATGTCTAACACAGTTATGGCCCCCATAAACATTCTATCTTTAAATGTACAAGGGTTTAATATCCCACATAAACGCACAAAGGCTATGCGCTCCTTTACTGCTAAGAAGGCTCATATTATTTGTTTGCAGGAAACTAATTTTAACGACAAAGTTTACCTTAAATTTCTTTCGGCCTCATACCCACAATTTTACGCTGCCTCAGCTTCTGTTAAGCAGTGTGGAACCCTTTTTGGCTTCCATTGCGCTACCCCTTTTACCCTTGTATCACAATTGAATGATCCAGAGGGAAGATATATACTAATTACTGGTTATATTTCTGACACTCCCATTACAATTGTATCTTATTATGCCCCAAATAAATGCCTAGCTGATTTTTTGTCCCATCTTTTTCAAGTTGTAGATACACACAAATTTGGAACGGTTGTCCTTTGTGGGGACTCTAATGCAACGCAGAGGCGTAACTAGAACCTTCAGGGCCCCAGTGCAAGAAACAATGATGGGCCCCCCTTCCATCCGAGCTCCAGGCTTCCAATTTTGGGAGGGTATCCATGGACATCCTCCCAAAACCAAGCTTACCGCATGCCCCCTGGAACATGCATCCAGCGCAATCACAGTGGCCCTTTACCATGTGATGTCAGCTGATCACATGTAAACAGACTTGCCGGTTATCCGCAGCCCTTCCCTCCCACGCTGTGTCTGTGTGAGGAAAGGACTGCCATTAACTGTCAAGAATGTCAGTAAATTGTTTACACTGATAATCAGAGCCCCAATCGTCAGTGCCATGTTTCAGTGCCCATCAATGCCGCCTATCAGTGCCCATCAATGCCGCCTACAAGTGTTACCTATCAGTGTTCATTAATGCTGCCTATTAATGCCCATAAAATCTATTAGTGCTCATTATTGCAGCATCCATCCGTGCCACCTATCGGTACTCTTCAATACTGCCCATCAGTGCCCATCAATACTGCCTTAGTTCTGCCTATCAGTGTTCCTCAGTGCCCATCTGTGCAGCCTATGAGTTCTGCCTATCAGTGCTCATCAATGCCCATCAATGCCTCCTATCAGTGCAGCCTATCAGTGCCCCTTCAGTGCTCATCAGTGCTTCCCATCAGTGCCCCTATCAGTGCCTTCTTAGTGCCCCCTATCAGTGCCCCCTAGTGCCTTCTCAGTGCCCCCTATCAGTGCCTCCCTTCAGTGCTCATCAGTAAATCCCATTGGTGCCTCCCATCGGTGCCCCCTATCAGTGTCCCCTAGTGCCTTCTCAGTGCCCCCCATCAGTGCCTCCTATCATTGCCCACCAGTGCCTCCCATCAGTGCTCCCTATCAGTGCCCCCAGTGCCTTCTCAGTGCCCCCTATCAGTGCCTCCCTTCAGTGCCCATCAGTAAATCCTATCAGTGCCTCCCATCGGTGTCCCCTATCAGTGCCTCCCATTGGTGTCCCCTATCAGTGCCTCCCTTTGGTGTCCCCTATCAGTGCCTCCCCTTCAGTGCTCATCAGTAAATCTTATCAGTGCCCCCTATCAGTGACCATCAGAGTCCTCTACCAGTGTCCATCAGTGCCCATCAGAGTCCTCTATCAGTGTCCATCAGTGCCCTCTATCAGTGTCCATCAATGCCCTCTATCAGTGTCCATCAGAGTCCTCTATCAGTGTCCATCAGTGCCCATCAGAGTCCTCTATCAGTGTCCATCAGTGCCCTCTATCAGTGCCCATCAGAGTCCTCTGTCTTCTCAGGACAGCACGGCTCTGAGCGGAGAGCGTGTCTCTCCAGTGGCATGACTAGGGTTGGTGTCACCCGGTGAGAAAAAAATTGGTGTCACCCTCCACCAACTATAGCCTCCCCTCAGTACAGACCCCCCTCCACTAATTGCAGACCCCCCTCTCAGTATAGACCCCCCACTAAGTACAGACCCCCCTCTTGCAGGATAGATCCTCCTCACTAAGTACAGACCCCCCTCTCGCAGTATAGATCCTCCTCACTAAGTACAGACCCCATCCATCAGTATAGCCCCCCTCATTGCAGACCCCCCATCTATCAGTATAGCCCCCTCTATCAGCATAGACCCCATCTATCAGTGTAGACCCCCTTAGCGCAGACCCCCATCTATCAGTATAAACCCCCTCAGTGCAGACCCTCATCTATCAGTATAAACCCCCTCAGTGCAGACCCTCATCTATCAGTATAGACCCCCTCTATCACTATAGACTCCAGTGTAGACCCCCCCATCAGTGCAGACCTCCGCTCACTCATTGCAGACCCCCCCTCATTTCACCCCCCCCCTCAGTACAGACCCCCCCTCCATCAGTGCAGGCCCCGCCACAATGCAGACCCTCCTCATTGCAGACCACCCCCTCTATCAGTTCACAGCCCCCCTCAGTACAGACCCCCCTCCATCAGTGCAGACCACCCCCCCTCCATCAGTGCAGACCCCCCCATCAATGCAGACCCCCCTCATTGCAGACCACCCCCTCCATCAGTTCACACCCCCCTCCATCAGTGCAGACCTCCCCTCCCTCATTGCAGACCCCCCTCCATCAGCACCCCCACTCAGTGCAGACCCCCCCATGGTGCAGACCCCCCCATCAATGCAGACCCCACTCAGTGTAGACCCCCCTCAGTGCAGACCCCCCTCCCTCCATCAACACAGACCCCCCTGAGTGCAGACCCCCACCCCATCAATGCAGACCCCCCTCAGTGCGGACCACCATCCCTCTATCAGTGCAGACCCCCCTCCCATAGCGTCCCCCAGCACATGTCTATTTGGATAAAAACTTTACAGACCTCAGAACAGCGCGGGATAGGCACAGCGGCATATGTCCCTTGGACTCCTCCTCCTCCCCCTCTGTAAACAGAGAGACAGAGAGGAGGGGGAGGTGGCTTTGGTCCGCTGTGCGCAGTGCTGCGTAGTGGTGAGGACTGTGCGGCGTACGGTGCCGCTGCCCACAGGTGTCACCCCTCTGGCGGGTGTCACCCGGTGCGGCCCGCCCCCCAGGCAACGCCTGTGTGTCTCTCATCTAACAGCAGCACAGAGACACCGGCATCGTTTGTTTTATTTCCCTTTCCATGTGTCCTCTCTCTCACGGGATGACAGTGGACACACAGCTGATCTTCTCCCCCCTCCCCTCTCTGTGCTCCGCGGGCAGTCACGTGTGAAGCTAAGTAGCTCACATTTCCCGCGGAGCACAGAGAGGGGAGGGGGGGAAGATCAGCTGTGTGTCCTTTGTAATCCCGTGCGAGAAAGGACACACAGAGAGGGAAATAAAACAAACAATGCCGGTGTCTATGTGCTGCTGTTGGATGAGAGACACGCTCTCTGCTCAGAGCCCCGTGAAGAGCAACCCCGCTGGGCCCCCCCACAGTGGCGGAATGCCGGGCCCCGTCGCAAGTGCGACTGTTGCGACCCCGGTAATTCCGCCACTGATGCAACGGTCTTTCCTTTCTTAGATAAATCCCCTCCGGCCCCTACTACAAGCCCTGCTAAATTAACCCTCCAACCTCTGCTTACTACACATAGTTTAGTGGATACTTGGCGAGCTCTTAATCCTACTAGTAGACGTTTCACGCATTATTCATATCCACATAACTCTTTCTCACGTATAGATCATATCTTTGTCCCATCTAGTATGTTACCAGAAATTATTTCATTTAAAATAATCCCATTTCCATGAACTGACCATTGCGCTGTTTTCACCACTATTGCTTCCACTATACCCAGGTCACACGATACCACTTGGTGTGTTAATGACTCCGCACTGACCCATCCATCCCATAGAATTGTAATTGAAGGGGCACTCACTGATTATCTTTCATCCAATGGCACAGATGATGTTTCCGCTCTCACACTGTGGGAGGCCCATAAAGCTGTAATTCAGGGCAGATTGATACAACAAGCAACAGCAATTAAAAAAGAATGCAAACTTTTGTTCGTGAAGCTTGAGGCTGCTTTCAATAAATGCCATATGGCCTTTCAATCTTCCCCGAATGCCGCCAACAACTCAAAACTAGATAAAGCCCGTCTTGATCTAGACCTTTTTCTAACTGATTCTGCAGATAAATTATTGCGTAAACGCCAACATATCCAGTATCTTAAAGCTAATAAACCAGACACTCCCATGGCGCATAGTTTAAAGGCGATACAACATGTACAGACATCTATTAGACTGAAAACATCCAGTGATGGATATACCAGTAACCCAGTTAAAATATTAGAGGTGTTTCGCTCTAATTTAGCTAAATTGTATTCCCCTGCCCAAGACTTTGACAAGACAAAAGCAGATTCCTTGTTTTCTAACATCAGGCTCCCTACCTTAGACCAGAAACAGAGAGATATTCTTGAGTGTCCTAAAACAGCACCTGAAGTTCTAACTGCCATAAAAATATTAATATTATTATATTATTAAATATTTCTTTATCACAAGCAGAACTCCGGGACGTCCAAACCTCCTTACCTTTCAATTGGGTTTCCCATCAAATCTCATATTTAGGAGTACAACTTACAACTTCGATTAAAGATCTATTTTCGGCTAATTATTTGCCTCTGTTGAAACAAGTTACAGGCTATATGAAACAATTGACCACTCTTCCATTATCGTGGCTGGGAAGAATCAATGCTATAAAAATGTCAATTTTGCCAAACTTTTTATACCTGTTTAGGGTACTACCCATTTCATTACCTGCATATTTTTTAAGACCCACACAACATAGAGTTATGTCTTTTATTTGGGGAAACACTAAACCCAGAATACCTAAAACTACGCTTTACCTCAAAAAGTTGAATGGCGGGCTAGGTTTACCAAACTTTACTTCCTACTACTATGCTGAACAACTGCCACCCCTTCCTAAATATCATTCAATCGTGGAAACACCCCTTTGGGTTCTTATTGGAACTGTTGACAGCGACCCCATCTCTGTGGCCAATATGTTATTGCTCCAGCCTAAAGATAGATCTCATCTTTCTAATCCTATAACAAAACATTCCTTGGCTATCTGGGACAAATTTAGTAGAACTTGTAATCTCCAATTCCCACATAACCCCCTTCTTTCGTTCCTCAGGAACCTGGCCTTTTATCCTGCTTGGAAATTCCAGAAGTCATTCTCTGCGTGGTCTTCTACGAATTGAATTTGATTATATGAATTAAGCACTAATACTACCATGCATACATTCCCTGTGCTATGTGAAACTTATGGGCTTCCCAGATCTGAAATTTTTCGATATTTGCAAGTCAAAAATTTCTACACTCTCTTTCTTATTCCAGGCTCACCACTTAATCAAATGTCACAATTTGAGCGTATTTGTATAAGTGACCCATAACATGACATGTAAGAGGATTCATTTCACTTTTATACCAACAACTTAATGTGATTCCTAACGAAGCATTACCCTCTTACGCAGATAAATGGGCACAAGACATGCACCGAGTGTTTAACCCTAATGACTGGTCTAATATATGGTTAGCCACTAAAAATTCCTCTCCAAATTGCTTTACTTTAGAAATGAATTTCAAAGTCTTAGCTTGTTGGTACCTAGTACCAGCCAGAATTGCAAAATATATCCCGACATACCCAATTAACTGCTTTAGAGGCTGTTCTTCACCAGGTACCCACTTCCATATATGGTGGCAATGCCCAGAGGCCCAAGAATATTGGAAGAATATTTTTGTGATGGCCTCTAAAGCTCTGGAAACCTCTATTCTCCCAGACCCAGCCTTGGCACTCCTAAATCTGAAACCTGCAACGCTAACCCGTACTCAATTTCAGCTATTTATCCATCTTAGCACTGCAGCCAAACAAACTATAGTGAAGACTTGGAAGTCTCAAACCTTGATAGTTTGATAGTTAGCAGAAGCTAAACACAGAATGAATATAGCTCTCATATATGCTAAAATGACAGCTATTGAGGACAACAATATTAATAAATATTGCAAGATTTGGCAACCCTGGGTTAAACATTACTTCTCCTCTGACTTTGACCAGTCATTACTGTTACCATATTAGAATTCTTGCTTTCTTACCAACTAAATAAGTGTTTGTATTTGTAGTCGGACCACCACCTTGAGGGATTCTTCTTCTTCTTATTCTTACCCTCTTTTTTTTTCTTTTGTCTTATTGTTTTTTCCATTACTTTTTTTTTAGCTATTTTTCCTTTGAATAGCTAATCTATTAGTGTCGAGCACTATGAGATTACTTATATTTTATGTCCATCTTTATGTAATGTTACTCGTAGTGCTCTTTTTCCTAACCCTTGCTATATCCTACTTTCTTTTTTCCATCTTCATTAAGTGATACTTACTTTTGGGATACTCTTTTATTATCACCTCCTTATTTACTACTTACAATTAGTATGTGATATTTATCTGATTGTTTGCTCTTAGCAATTAAACACTGCAATAAGAGTGTTATGACCTTGTCTTATAATCTATTTCATATAATTTACCTCTGGTTATCGTTGTAGATACCATGTTTAAATGCCCCCACTCTTCCACAGTTTGAACCCATTTGGGGTTGATGGGTGGTCTGGAGGCATGATATATAGGACCTACTAATTGATCAGTGGCTCTTAGCCCGGTCTTACTTTCTCTATAGTACATAGATTGCTTATACATTTTCCTTTTTGTTTTGGCTTTATTCTTTCTTCTCTCCTTATTGTAAGTCACAATATATTTATGTACTTATCAAAAGACTCAATTGATATTGACAGTATCCCATGTACCAAAGTTTATACTATATTGTTCTTACTTATGTAATTCTCAATAAAAACATTGAACAAGATAATGGGGAAATCTATACTGGGGACACTTATAATGGGGACATCTATGCTGGGGACACTGATAATGGTGACATCTATGCTGGGGACACTGATAATGGGGACATCTATGTTGGGGACACTGATATTAGGGACATCTAAGCTGGGGACACTGATAATGGGGACATCTATGCTGGGGACACTGATAATGGGGACATCTAAGCTGGGGACATCTAAGCTGGGGACACTGATAATGGGGAAATCTATGCTGGGGACACTGATAATGGGGACATCTATGCTGGGGACACTGATAATGGGGACATCTATGCTGAGGACACTGATAATGGGAACACTGAAAATGGGCACATCTATGCTGGGGACATCTATGCTGGGGACACTGATAATGGGGAAATCTATGCTGGGGACACTGATAATGGGGACACTGATAATGGGGACATCTATGCTGGGGACACTGATAATGGGGACATCTATGCTGAGGACACTGATAATGGGAACACTGAAAATGGGCACATCTATGCTGGGGACATCTATGCTGGGGACACTGATAATGGGGACAGCACTGCTGGGGACACTGATGATAGGGAAAACTCTACTGGGGACACTGATAATGGCCACATCTATGCTGGGGACATCTATTCTGGGGACACTGATAATGGGGGCATCTAAAGTGGGGACACTGATAATGGGGACAGCACTGCTGGGGACACTGATGATGGGGAAAACTCTACTGGGGACACTGATAATGGGCACATCTATGCTGGGGACACTGATAATGGGGACATCTAATCTGGGGACACTGATAATGGGGACATCTATGCTGGGGACACTGATGATGGGAAAAACTCTACTTGGGATAATGATAATGGGGACATCTAAGCTGGGGACACTGATAATGTGGACAACTCTGTTGGGGACACTGATGATGGGGAAAACTCTACTGGGGACAATGATAATGGGGAAAACTATGTTGGGGACACTGATAATGGGGAAAACTATGCTGGGGACACTGATAATGGAGACACTGATAATGGGGAAAACTCTGCTAGGGACACTGATAATGGGGAAACTCAATGGGGCAGCTCTGCTGGGGACACTGATAATGCGGAAAACTCTGCTGGGGACACTGATAATGGGGAAATCTATGCTGGGGACATCTATGCTGGGGACACTGATAATGGGGACACTGATAATGGGGACAACTCTGCTGGGGACACTGATGATGGGGAAAACTCTACTGGGGACACTGATAATGAGGAAAACTATGCTGGGGACACTGATAATGGGGAAAACTATGCTGGGGATATTGATATTGGGGACCCGGATAATGGGGAAAACTCTGCTGGGGACACTGATAATGGGGAAAACTCTGCTGGGGACACTGATAATGGGGAAATCTATGCTGGGGACACTGATAATGGGGAAATCTATGCTGGGGACATCTATGCCTGGGACATCTATGCTGGGGACACTGATAATGGGGACACTGATAATGGGAACATCTATTCTGGGGACACTGATAATGGGGACATCTATGCTGGGGACACTGATAATGGGGACATCTATGCTGAGGACACTGATAATGGGAACACTGAAAATGGGCACATCTATGCTGGGGACATCTATGCTGGGGACACTGACAATGGGGACAGCACTGCTGGGGACACTGATGATGGGGAAAACTCTAATGGGGACACTGATAATGGGCACATCTATGCTGGGGACATCTATGCTGGGGACACTGATAATGGGGACATCTAAGCTGGGGACACTGATAATGGGGACATCTATGCTGGGGACACTGATAATAGGGACAACTCTGCTGGGGACACTGATGATGGGGAAAACTGTACTTGGGATACTGATAATGGGGACATCTAAGCTGGGGACATTGATAATGGGACCATCTATGCTAGGGACACTGATGATGGGGAAAACTCTACTTGGGATACTGATAATGGGGACATCTAAGCTGGGGACACTGATAATGGGGACAACTCTTTTGGTTACACTGATGATGGGGAAAACTCTACTGGGGACATTGATAACGGGGAAACTATGCTGGGACACTGATAATGGGGAAAACTATGCTGGGGACACTGATAATGGGGAAATCTATGTTGGGGACATCTATGCTGGGGACACTGATAATGGGGACAGCACTGCTGGGGACACTGATGATAGGGAAAACTCTACTGGGGACACTGATAATGGGCACATCTATGCTGGGGACATCTATTCTGGGGACACTGATAATGGGGGCATCTAAAGTGGGGACACTGATAATGGGGACAGCACTGCTGGGGACACTGATGATGGGGAAAACTCTACTGGGGACACTGATAATGGACACATCTATGCTGGGGACACTGATAATGGGGACATCTATGCTGGGGACACTGATGATGGGGAAAACTCTACTTGGGATAATGATAATGGGGACATCTAAGCTGGGGACACTGATAATGTGGACAACTCTGTTGGGGACACTGATGATGGGGAAAACTCTACTGGGGACATTGATAATGGGGAAAACTATGTTGGGGACACTGATAATGGGGAAAACTATGCTGGGGACACTGATAATGGAGACACTGATAATGGGGAAAACTCTGCTAGGGACACTGATAATGGGGAAACTCAATGGGGCAGCTCTGCTGGGGACACTGATAATGCGGAAAACTCTGCTGGGGACACTGATAATGGGGAAATCTATGCTGGGGACATCTATGCTGGGGACACTGATAATGGGGACAACTCTGCTGGGGACACTGATGATGGGGAAAACTCTACTGGGGACACTGATAATGAGGAAAACTATGCTGGGGACACTGATAATGGGGAAAACTATGCTGGGGACATTGATATTGGGGACCCGGATAATGGGGAAAACTCTGCTGGGGACACTGATAATGGGGAAAACTCTGCTGGGGACACTGATAATGGGGAAATCTATGCTGGGGACACTGATAATGGGGAAATCTATGCTGGGGACATCTATGCCTGGGACATCTATGCTGGGGACACTGATAATGGGGACACTGATAATGGGGACATCTATTCTGGGGACACTGATAATGGGGACATCTATGCTGGGGACACTGATAATGGGGACATCTATGCTGAGGACACTGATAATGGGAACACTGAAAATGGGCACATCTATGCTGGGGACATCTATGCTGGGGACACTGACAATGGGGACAGCACTGCTGGGGACACTGATGATGGGGAAAACTCTAATGGGGACACTGATAATGGGCACATCTATGCTGGGGACATCTATGCTGGGGACACTGATAATGGGGACATCTAAGCTGGGGACACTGATAATGGGGACATCTATGCTGGGGACACTGATAATAGGGACAACTCTGCTGGGGACACATGATGGGGAAAACTGTACTTGGGATACTGATAATGGGGACATCTAAGCTGGGGACATTGATAATGGGACCATCTATGCTAGGGACACTGATGATGGGGAAAACTTTACTTGGGATACTGATAATGGGGACATCTAAGCTGGGGACACTGATAATGGGGACAACTCTTTTGGGGACACTGATGATGGGGAAAACTCTACTGGGGACATTGATAATGGGGAAACTATGCTGGGACACTGATAATGGGGAAAACTATGCTGGGGACACTGATAATGGGGAAATCTATGTTGGGGACATCTATGCTGGGGACACTGATAATGGGGACACTGATAATGGGGACAACTCTGCTGGGGACACTGATGATGGGGAAAACTCTACTGGGGACACTGATAATGGGGAAAACTATGCTGGGGACACTGATAATGGGGAAAACTATGCTGGGGACACTGATGATGGGGACATCAAAGCTGGGGACACTGATAATGGGGACAGCACTGCTGGGGACACTGATGATGGGCAAAACTCTACTGGGGACACTGATAATGGGCACATCTATGCTGGGGACATCTATGCTGGGGACACTGATAATGGGGACATCTAAGCTGGGGACACTGATAATGGGGACATCTATGCTGGGGACACTGATACTGGGGACAACTCTGCTGGGGACACTGATGATGGGGAAAACTCTACTTGGGATACTGATAATGGGGACATCTAAGCTGGGGACACAGATAATGGGGACAACTCTGTTGGGGACACTGATGATGGGGAAAACTCTACTTGGGACATTGATAATGGGGAAAACTATGCTGGGGACACTGATAATGGGGAAAACTATGCTGGGGACACTGATAATGGGGACACTGATAATGGGGAAAACTCTGCTAGGGACACTGATAAAGGGGAAACTCAATGGGGCAGCTCTGCTGGGGACACTGATAATGCGGAAAACTGTGCTGGGGACACTGATAATGGGTAAATCTATGCTGGGGATATCTATGCTGGGGACACTGATAATGGGGACAACTCTGCTGGAACACTGATGATGGGGAAAACTCTACTGGGGACACTGATAATGGGGAAAACTATGCTGGGGACACTGATAATGGGGACACTGATAATGGGGAAAACTATGCTGGGGACACTGATAATGGGGACACTGATAATGGGGAAAACTATGCTGGGGACACTGATATTGGGGACCTGGATAATGGGGAAAACTCTGCTGGGGACACTGATAATGGGGAAAACTCTGCTGGGGACACTGATATTGGGGACATCTATGCTGGGGACATCTATGCTGGGGACACTGATAATTGGGAAATCTATGCTGGGGACACTGATAATGGGGACATCTATGCTGGGGACACTGGTAATGGGAACATCTATGCTGGGGGCACTGATAATGGGGAAAACTATGATGGGGACACTGATAATGAGGAAAACTCTGCTAGGGACACTGTTAAAGGGGAAACTCAATGGGGCAGCTCTGCTGGGGACACTGATAATGCGGAAAACTCTGCTGGGGACACTGATAATGGGGAAATCTATGCTGGGGACATCTATGCTGGGGCCACTGATACTGGGGACACTGATAATGGGGACAACTCTGCTGGGGACACTGATGATGGGGAAAACTCTACTGGGGCACTGATAATGGAGACATCTATGCTGGTGACACTGATAATGGGGACATCTATGCTGGGGACACTGATAATGGGGACAGCTCTGCTGGGGACACTGATAATGGGGAAATCTATGCTGGGGACATCTAAGCTGGGGACACTGATAATGGGGAAATCTATGCTGGGGACACTGATAATGGAGACATCTATGCTGGGGACACTGGTAATGGGGACATCTATGCTGGGGGAACTGATAATGGGGACAGCTCTGCTGGGGGCACTGATGATGGGAAAAACTCTACTGGGGACACTGGTAATGGGGAAAACTATGCTGGGGACACTGATAATGGGGACACTGATAATGGGGAAAACTCTGCTAGGGACACTGTTAAAGGGTAAACTCAATGGAGCAGCTCTGCTGGGGACACTGATAATGCGGAAAACTCTGCTGGGGACACTGATAATGGGGAAATCTATGCTGGGGACATCTATGCTGGGGACACTGATAATGGGGACACTGATAATGGGGACAGCTCTGCTGGGGAAAACTCTACTGGGGACACTGATAATGGGGACATCTATGCTGGGGACACTAATAATGGGGACATCTATGCTGGGGACACTGATAATGGGGACAGCTCTGCTGGGGACACTGATAATGGGGAAATCTATGCTGGGGACATCTAAGCTGGGGACACTGATAATGGGGAAATCTATGCTGGGGACACTGATAATGGGGACATCTATGCTGGGGACACTGGTAATAGGGACATCTATGCTGGGGGCACTGATAATGGGGACAGCTCTGCTGGGGACACTGATGATGGGAAAAACTCTACTGGAGACACTGATAATGGAGAAAACTTTGCTGGGGACAACTCTACTGGGGACACTGATAATGGGGAAAACTCTGCTGGGGACACTGATAATGGGGATATCTATGCTGGGGACACTGATAATGGGGAAATCTATGCTGGGGACACTGATAATGGGGACAGCTCTGCTGGGGACACTGATAATGGGGAAATCTATGCTGGGGACATCTAAGCTGGGAACACTAATAATGGGGACAGCTCTGCTGGGGACACTGATAAAGGGGAAATCTATGCTGGGGACATCTAAGCTGGAGAGACTGATAATGAGGACATCTATGCTGGGGGCACTGATAATGGGGACAGCTCTGCTGGGGACACTGATGATGGGGAAAACTCTACTGGGGACACTGATAATGAGGAAAACTATTCTGGGGACACTGATAATGGAGACACTGATAATGCGGAAAACTCTGCTGGGAACACTGATAATGGCGAAATCTATGCTTGGAACATCTATGCTGGGGACACTGATAATGGGGACATCTATGCTGGGGACACTGATAATGGGGAAATCTATGCTGGGGACACTGATAATGGGGACATCTATGCTGGGGATACTGATAATGGGGACAACTCTGCTGGGGACACTGATGATAGGGAAAACTCTACTGGGGACACTGATAATGGGGAAAACTATGCTGGGGACACTGATAATGGGGAAAATTATGCTGGGGACACTGATAATGGGGACTCTGGTAATGGGGAAAACTATGCTGGGGACACTGATATTGGGGACACAGATAATGGGGAAAACTCTGCCGGGGACACTGATAATGGGGAAAACTCTGCTGGGGACACTGATAATGGGGAAATCTATGCTGGGGACATCTATGCTGGGGACACTGATAATGGGGACATCTATGCTGGGGACACTGATAATGGGGACATCTATGTTGGGGACACTGATAATGGGGACAGCTCTGCTGGGGACACTGATAATGGGGAAATCTATGCTGGGGACACTGATAACGGGGAAATCTATGCTGGGGACATCTATGCTGGGGACACTGGTAATGGGGACATCTATGCTGGGGACACTGATAATGGGGAAATCTATGCTGGGGACACTGATAATGGGGACACTGATAATGGGGACATCTATGCTGGGGACACTGATAATGGGAACATCTATGCTGAGGACACTGATAATGGGAACACTGAAAATGGGCACATCTATGCTGGGGACACTGATAATGGGGACAGCACTGCTGGGGACACTGATGATAGGTAAAACTCTACTGGGGACACTGATAATGGGCACATCTATGCTGGGAACATCTATTCTGGGGGCACTGATAATGGGGGCATCTAAGCTGGGGACACTGATAATGGGGACAGCACTGCTGGGGACACTGATGATGGGGAAAAATCTACTGGGGACACTGATAATGGGCACATCTATGCTGGGGACACTGATAATGGGGACATCTAAGCTTAGGACACTGATAATGGGGACATCTATGCTGGGGACACTGATAATGGGGACAACTCTTCTGGGGACACTGATGATGGGGAAAACTCTACTTGGGATAATGATAATGGGGACATCTAAGCTGGGGACACTGATAATGTGGACAACTCTGTTGGGGACACTGATGATGGGGAAAACTCTACTGGGGACATTGATAATGTAGAAAACTATGTTGGGGACACTGATAATGGGGAAAACTATGCTGGGGACACTGATAATGGAGACACTGATAATGGGGAAAACTCTGCTAGGGACACTGATAATGGGGAAACTCAATGGGGCAGCTCTGCTGGGGACACTGATAATGCGGAAAACTCTGCTGGGGACACTGATAATGGGGAAATCTATGCTGGGGACATCTATGCTGGGGACACTGATAATGGGGACACTGATAATGGGGACAACTCTGCTGGGGACACTGATGATGGGGAAAACTCTACTGGGGACTAGGGATGAGCTTCGTGTTCGAGTAGAACCCATGTTCGACTCGAACATCGGCTGTTCGGTCGTTCGCCGAATTGCGAACGATATGGGCCGTTCGCGCCAAATTCGTGTGGCGCGTCATGGCCCATAATTCACTGCGGCATCGCAGTGCATTGCTTGCTGATGATTGGCCAAGCATGCACTATGACCCGCATGCTTGGCCAATCACAGCGCCGCCTGAACAGAGAGCCGTAATTGGCCAAAGCCAAGGAGGCTTTGGCCAATTATGGCTCAGGGGATTTAGTACACGCCCCACACTATATAAGGCCGCCTGCACGGCGGCCCTGTGTAGTGTGTGTTCCGGCGTTGAAAGAGATAGACAGAGAGACAGTGTCATTTGATTTGAGTTAGATAGATTAGGCAGAACAGTCAGTCAGTTAGCTGCACTTACAGTGTATTGTGTATATATATGCATCCCAGGTGTTGCATATATATATATACACTGTATTCAGTTTAGCTAGATCCGTTCCTGTTATCTTCTAGACTATTTACATTTAGTGCAGTGCGTCCTGCTCACAGTGTTCAGCTAGATCCGTTCCTGTTATCTTCTAGACTATTTACATTTAGTGCAGTGCGTCCTGCTCACAGTGTTCAGCTAGATCCGTTCCTGTTATCTTCCTACTGACAGGCAGGCTTGTCTTGTTACAGTATTAACAGCTACCTAAAGAAAATTACTGGTGTTCTTTTGATCCTATTAGTACCACGGTCAGGCAGCTAGACTATTTACATTTAGTGCAGTGCGTCCTGCTCACAGTGTTCAGCTAGATCCGTTCCTGTTATCTTCTAGACTATTTACATTTAGTGCAGTGCGTCCTGCTCACAGTGTTCAGCTAGATCCGTTCCTGTTATCTTCCTACTGACAGGCAGGCTTGTCTTGTTACAGTATATAAAGCTACCTGAAGAAAATTACTGGTGTTCTTTTGATCCTATTAGTACCACGGTCAGGCAGCTAGACTATTTACATTTAGTGCAATGCGTCCTGCTCACAGTGTTCAGCTAGATCCGTTCCTGTTATCTTCCTACTGACAGGCAGGCTTGTCTTGTTACAGTATTTACAGCTACCTAAAGAAAATTACTGGTGTTCTTTTGATCCTATTAGTACCACGGTCAGGCAGCTAGACTATTTACATTTAGTGCAGTGCGTCCTGCTCACAGTGTTCAGCTAGATCCGTTCCTGTTATCTTCCTACTGACAGGCAGGCTTGTCTTGTTACAGTATATAAAGCTACCTGAAGAAAATTACTGGTGTTCTTTTGATCCTATTAGTACCACGGTCAGGCAGCTAGACTATTTACATTTAGTACAGTGCGTCCTGCTCACAGTGTTCAGCTAGATCCGTTCCTGTTATCTTCCTACTGACAGGCAGAATTGTCTTGTTACAGTATATAAAGCTACCTGAAGAAAATTACTGGTGTTCTTTTGATCCTATTAGTACCACGGTCAGGCAGCTAGACTATTTACATTTAGTGCAGTGCGTCCTGCTCACAGTGTTCAGCTAGATCCGTTCCTGTTATCTTCCTACTGACAGGCAGGCTTGTCTTGTTACAGTATATAAAGCTACCTGAAGAAAATTACTGGTGTTCTTTTGATCCTATTAGTACCACGGTCAGGCAGCTAGACTATTTACATTTAGTACAGTGCGTCCTGCTCACAGTGTTCAGCTAGATCCGTTCCTGTTATCTTCCTACTGACAGGCAGGCTTGTCTTGTTACAGTATATAAAGCTACCTGAAGAAAATTACTGGTGTTCTTTTGATCCTATTAGTACCACGGTCAGGCAGCTAGACTATTTACAGTTAGTGCAGTGCGTCCTGCTCACAGTGTTCAGCTAAACCTACAAGTTAGTGGGGTGCGTCCACCTCACAGTGTTCAGCTAAAGCTACCTGTAGAAGGTTGGTGGTGTTCTCATACTACAGGCAGGCAGTTGATTTTGCTAGCTGCAGTATATATATATATATATATATATATATATATATATATATATATATATATATATATCCCAGCTTAGTGCAGCTACAGGCTATTAGTATGTCTGGAAGGCCAAGAAGGAGAGGCAGACAGTCACAAGCCAATAAGAGAGGGCAAGCAGGCTCTGTGTCTAGTGCTGGTCGTGGAGACGGTGCATCCTCATCAGCACGTGGCCATGGGACACGCTTGGCCTTTTTTTCTGCAGCTGGCCGTGTTAAGCCGCAACATGCGGAAGACTTGGTCGAGTGGATGACCAAGCCGTCCTCATCCTCCTCATCCTCTCTCACCCATGCCCAGGGTGCTTTGTCTGGCAAAGCAGCGGCCTCTTCCCTCGGCTCAATGTCATCAGTGACTCCTTCCCTAGCTCCACCATGTCCTCCTGAGGAGTTCCTCGAACTGTTTGACCACAGTGTTGGGTACATGCTCCAGGAGGATGCCCAGCGTTTGGAAGGCTCTGATGATGATACTGAGCTCGATGAAGGCAGTAACATGAGCACGGACAGAAGGGGTGCCCAAGAAGGACAGCAATCTGGCAGTCATGCTCCCCCTGCTGCAGCATACTGCCAGGTTTGCTCCAGTGATGAGGAGGGAGGGGATGATGAGGTCACTGACTCAACGTGGGTGCCTGATAGGAGAGAGTAGGAGGAGGAGGAGGCGGCACATCACCAATGAGGCAGGATGCCCTCCAGGGGCCAGCCTAAGGGCAGCACATTGACTGCATCACATGTGCAGGGCGCTGCAGTCTCTGCGCGTTATTCAAAAAGTTCTTTGGTGTGGGCCTTTTTTGAGACGAGTGCATCAGATCGCACCGCTGCTATTTGCAACATATGTCTCAAGCGTATCTCACGTGGCCAAAACATCTCCCGCTTGGGTACCACATGCTTGACCAGACATATGTTGACCTGCCATGCAGTTCGTTGGCAAGCGCATCTAAAAGACCCACACCAAAGAACAAAGAGGACCTCTCCTTGCTCCTCATCAGCTGAGATTTCCAACCCAACTAGACCTTCAGTCCTCTCTGAGACCTGCACTGAGAGGAATGAAGGTGTAGAATTAGGTGTGTCACAGCCAAGTACTTGTGGGCAATCTGCTTTTGGTACACCGACGTCAGATTGTACCAGGCAAATTTCCCTGCCCCAGCTGCTGCACCGCCGAAAGAAGTTTGCTCCCAGCCATCCACATGCCCAGCGGTTGAATGCTAGCTTGGCAAAATTGCTAGCACTTCAACTGCTGCCTTTTCAGTTGGTAGACTCTGCCCCCTTCCGTGAGTTTGTGGAATGTGCGGTTCCTCAGTGGCAGGTACCCAAACGCCACTTTTTCTCACGGAAGGCGATTCCGGCTCTCTACCGGCATGTGGAAGGCAATGTCCATGCCTCGCTGGACAGGGCGGTCAGCGGTAAGGTGCATATTACCGCTGACTCATGGTCCAGCAGGCATGGACAGGAACGTTACCTAAGTTTCACGGCGCATTGGGTGACTCTGCTGGCAGCTGGGAAGGATGCAGGACAAGGTGCAGTAGTGTTGGAAGTTGTTCCGCCACCACGCCTCCAAAATGCTAATGATTGTGACACACCTCTCTCCTCCACCCCCTCCTCTTCTTCTTCCTCCATGGCCTCTTCCTCGGAACCAGCGGTGCTCTGTAGTCGTTCAAGGGGCTACGCAAGTACGCAGGCCAAAAGATGCCATGCAGTGCTTGAGCTGGTGTGCTTGGGGGACAGGAGCCACACTGGGGCAGAGGTACTGTCAGCTCTGCAGGGGCAGGTTCAGAGGTGGTTGACGCCACGCCAACTTAAGGCAGGAATGGTGGTTTGCGACAATGGCACCAACCTCCTCTCTGCCCTCCGACAGGGACAAATGACCCAAGTGCCCTGTTTGGCTCACTTCCTTAACTTGGTGGTGCAGCGGTTCTTGGGCAGGTACCTGGGCTTACAGGATGTCCTGAGGCAGGCCAGGAAAGTCTGTGTGCATTTCCGCCAGTCATATAATGCCAGTGCTCGGCTGACGGACCTCCAAAAGGAGTTTAACCTGCCCATGAACCGCCTAATCTGTGACATGCCCACCAGGTGGAACTTAACGTTGGCCATGCTGCAGCGGCTGCACACACAGCAGAGGGCCATCAATGAGTACCTGTGCGACTATGGCACCAGGACAGGGTCAGGGGAGCTTGGTTTTTTTTCCCCACGCCAGTGGGCCATGATCAGGGATGCATGCACTGTCCTGTCACCATTTGAGGAGGCCACGAGGATGGTGAGCAGTGACAGTGCATGCATCAGTGACACTGTCCCCCTTGTCCACCTGTTGGAGCACACGCTGCGTGGAATAATGGACAGGGCACTTGAGGCAGAACAGAGGCAGGAAGGACTTAGCTCTCAAGGCCCCCTTTATCCAGACAGTGTTCCTGCGTGCCCGCCGATCACACAGGAAGAGGACGAGGAGGAGGAGGAGGAGGAGGAGGAAGATTGTGTCAGTATGGAGGTGGAGCCTGGCACTCAGCATCAGCAGCAGTCTTTAAGGGATCAGTCCCAAGAAACACATGGACTTGTGCGTGGCTGGGAGGAGGTGGCTGCGGACCATGTCGTCCTTAGTGACCCAGAGGACTCCGGACCGAATGCCTCAGCAAACCTACGCTGCATGGCCTCCCTGATCCTGCAAAGCCTGCGTAAGGATCCTCGTATTCGTGGTATCAAGGAGAAGGACCAATACTGGCTGGCAACCCTCCTTGATCCACGTTACAAGGGTAAGGTTGCGGACCTTATCTTGCCATCGCAGAGGGAGCAGAGGATGAAACATCTTCGGGAGGCCTTGCAGAAAGGTCTGTGCAACGCGTTCCCAGAGACTGGGAGGTTACAAACTCCTGTTTCTGGACAATGTGTTGCTGAGGCTTCGGTCAGTCAAAGAAAGAGCGGTGGAGAAGGTGGCCGTCTGACCGATGCGTTCAGACAATTTTTTGGTCCGCAGCCCCAAGGTATGATCGGTTCCAGCAACCATCGCCAGCGTCTGTTTTACATGGTGCAGGAATACCTAGGGGCAAGATCAGACTTGGACACCTTTCCCACCGAAAATCCTCTGGGTTACTGGGTCTTGAGGATGGATCACTGGCCAGAGCTTGCACAGTATGCAATTGAGCTACTGGCCTGTCCTGCATCCAGCGTTCTTTCGGAACGCACATTCAGTGCTGCTGGAGGCGTGGTAACCGATCACAGGGTGCGTCTGTCCACCGACTCGGTCGATCGACTGACCTTCATAAAAATGAATCAGTCTTGGATCACCACCAGCTACCAAGCACCTGATGCTGATGTAACCGAATAATTTTTTTTGAAATCTCAGATCCCTTCAAAGACTGCCTATGCTGATGCTGAGTGACTATCCCTGAGTAATTATCCTCTTCCTCCTCAATCATCACGCTGATAGCTTGTAAGAACATTTTTGGTTCTGGGCGCCACCACCAGTGCCTAAGGCACAATTTTTCAGCCCCTGTTTAGCAGCGGCGTGTAATTACAATTTTTGATGTAATACTTTGCAGCAGGGCTCATTCCTGCATTCCAACTAGAGTGTCTGTGAGGGGTTGCAGTGTTGTGGCACCAGCACCAGTGCCCAAGGCCCAATTTTTCTGCTCCTGTCTAACAGGGGCGTGTAATTACAATTTTTGATGCAATACTTTGCAGCAGGGCTCGTTCCTGCATTCCAACTAGAGTGTCTGTGAGGGGTTGCAGTGTTGTGGCACCAGCACCAGTGCCCAAGGCCCAATTTTTCTGCTCCTGTCTAACAGGGGCGTGTAATTACAATTTTTGATGCAATACTTTGCAGCAGGGCTCGTTCCTGCGTTCCAACTAGAGTGTCTGTGAGGGGTTGCAGTGTTGTGGCACCAGCACCAGTGCCTAAGGCCCAATTTTTCTGCCCCTGTCTAACAGGGGCGTGTAATTACAATTTTTGATGCAATACTTTGCAGCAGGGCTCGTTCCTGCGTTCCAACTAGAGTGTCTGTAAGGGGTTGCAGTGTTGTGGCACCAGCACCAGTGCCTAAGGCCTAATTTTTCAGCTCCTGTTCAACAGGGGCATGTAATTACAATTCTTGATCTAATATTTCACAGCAGGGCCCTGTGAGGGCTTACAGTGTTGTGGCCACAGCAACACCTAAGGCCCAAATTTCTGCTGAGTATATAGGGCAGGACCCTACCCTTTCAAACATCTAACTTACAAACGACTCCTACTTGCAAACGGAAGGAGACAACAGGAAGTGAGATGAAATCTACCCCTAGGAAGGGAAATTCTCTCCTGTAAGAGTTAATATGGGAAAAAAATTCTCCTTTCCACTGACGCTTTCCAATCCTTGTTCCACAAAAAAACCCAAATTTTCAAAAAACATTTTTCATTGGGACAAAAAGTGAGGTGAAATCTTCTGAAGAGGAGGAAAGACAGCAAAACAAATGTCACAGGGGTGATAACCCTTCCCTATGTTTTCCAAAAAGCTTAAAAAAGATTTTTTGGCTGGAGCTAAACACGTTAAAAATGTACCCGTTCAAAATTACAAACAGATTCTACTTAACAACAAACCTACAGTCCCTGTCTTGTTTGCACCGCCTGTATACTGCTGTTCAGAGTATATAGGGCCTGGTGGCCCCACACCTTTCCTTATTTTAATTTGGGTGTGGGGTTCAACTTAATATCCATACAAGACCCAAAGGGCCTGGTAATGGACTGGGGGGTACCCATGCCGTTTGTCTCACTGATTTTCATCCATATTGCCATGACTCGACATTATATTAAACCCGCAAGCAGTTTTAAATGAGATTTTTTCCTTTAAAAATGACATTTGGTGCAGGGACTGTTCTAAACACGGGAAACACGCGTCACTTTACAGGCATACTATAGACACCCCCCAGGTACGATATTTAAAGGAATATTTCACTTTTTTTTTTTACTTTAAGCATCTCTAAAATCACTGCTCCCGAAAAAACGTCCGTTTTTAAAAGTTTTTTTTGCATTGATACATGTCCCCTGGGGTAGGACCCGGGTCCTCAAACCCTTTTTAGGACAATACCATGCAAATTAGCCTTTAAAATGAGCACTTTTGATTTTTAACGTTCGAGTCCCATAGACGTCAATGGGGTTCTAACGTTCGTGCGAACTTTCGGTCCGTTCACAGGTTCTGGTGCGAACCGAACCGGGGGGTGTTCGGCTCATCCCTACTGGGGACACTGATGCTGAGGAAAACTATGCTGGGGACACTGATAATGGGGAAAACTATGCTGGGGACATTGATATTGGGGACCCGGATAATGGGGAAAACTCTGCTGGGGACACTGATAATGGGGAAAACTCTGCTGGGGACACTGATAATAGGGAAATCTATGCTGGGGACACTGATAATGGGGAAATCTATGCTGGGGACATCTATGCCTGGGACATCTATGCTGGGGACACTGATAATGGGGACACTGATAATGGGGACATCTATTCTGGGGACACTGATAATGGGGACATCTATGCTGGGGACACTGATAATGGGGACATCTATGCTGAGGACACTGATAATGGGAACACTGAAAATGGGCACATCTATGCTGGGGACATCTATGCTGGGGACACTGACAATGGGGACAGCACTGCTGGGGACACTGATGATGGGGAAAACTCTACTGGGGACACTGATAATGGGCACATCTATGCTGGGGACATCTATGCTGGGGACACTGATAATGGGGGCATCTAAGCTGGGGACACTGATAATGGGGACATCTATGCTGGGGACACTGATAATAGGGACAACTCTGCTGGGGACACTGATGATGGGGAAAACTGTACTTGGGATACTGATAATGGGGACATCTAAGCTGGGGACATTGATAATGGGGCCATCTATGCTAGGGACACTGATGATGGGGAAAACTCTACTTGGGGTACTGATAATGGGGACATCTAAGCTGGGGACACTGATAATGGGGACAACTCTGTTGGGGACACTGATGATGGGGAAAACTCTACTGGGGACATTGATAATGGGGAAACTATGCTGGGGACACTGATAATGGGGAAAACTATGCTGGGGACACTGATAATGGGGACACTGATAATGGGGAAAACTCTGCTAGGGACACTGTTAAAGGGGAAACTCAATGGGGCAGCTCTGCTGGAGACACTGATAATGCGGAAAACTCTGCTGGGGACACTGATAATGGGGAAATCTATGTTGGGGACATCTATGCTTGGGACACTGATAATGGGGACAACTCTGCTGGGGACACTGATGATGGGGAAAACTCTACTGGGGACACTGATAATGGGGAAAACTATGCTGGGGACACTGATAATGGGGAAAACTATGCTGGGGACACTGATGATGGGGACATCTAAGCTGGGGACACTGATAATGGGGACAGCACTGCTGGGGACACTGATGATGGGCAAAACTCTACTGGGGACACTGATAATGGGCACATCTATGCTGGGGACATCTATGCTGGGAACACTGATAATGGGGACATCTAAGCTGGGGACACTGATAATGGGGACATCTATGCTGGGGACACTGATACTGGGGACAACTCTGCTGGGGACACTGATGATGGGGAAAACTCTACTTGGGATACTGATAATGGGGACATCTAAGCTGGGGACACTGATAATGGGGACAACTCTGTTGGGGACACTGATGATGGGGAAAACTCTACTTGGGACATTGATAATGGGGAAAACTATGCTGGGGACACTGATAATAGGGAAAACTATGCTGGGGACACTGATAATGGGGACACTGATAATGGGGAAAACTCTGCTAGGGACACTGATAAAGGGGAAACTCAATGGGGCAGCTCTGCTGGGGACACTGATAATGCGGAAAACTTTGCTGGGGACACTGATAATGGGTAAATCTATGCTGGGGATATCTATGCTGGGGACACTGATAATGGGGACAACTCTGCTGGGGACACTGATGACGGGGAAAACTCTACTGGGGACACTGATAATGGGGAAAACTATGCTGGGGACACTGATGATGGGGAAAACTCTACTTGGGATAATGATAATGGGGACATCTAAGCTGGGGACACTGATAATGTGGACAACTCTGTTGGGGTCACTGATGATGGGGAAAACTCTACTGGGGACATTGATAATGGGGAAAACTATGTTGGGGACACTGATAATGGGGAAAACTATGCTGGGGACACTGATAATGGAGACACTGATAATGGGGAAAACTCTGCTAGGGACACTGATAATGGGGAAACTCAATGGGGCAGCTCTGCTGGGGACACTGATAATGCGGAAAACTCTGCTGGGGACACTGATAATGGGGAAATCTATGCTGCGGATATCTATGCTGGGGACACTGATAATGGGGACACTGATAATGGGGACAACTCTGCTGGGGACACTGATGATGGGGAAAACTCTACTGGGGACACTGATAATGGGGAAAACTATGCTGGGGACATTGTTATTGGGGACCCGAATAATGGGGAAAACTCTGCTGGGGACACTGATAATGGGGAAAACTCTGCTGGGGACACTGATAATGGGGAAATCTATGCTGGGGACACTGATAATGGGGAAATCTATGCTGGGGACATCTATGCCTGGGACATCTATGCTGGGGACACTGATAATGGGGACACTGATAATGGGACATCTATTCTGGGGACACTGATAATGGGGACATCTATGCTGGGGACACTGATAATGGGGACATCTATGCTGAGGACACTGATAATGGGAACACTGAAAATGGGCACATCTATGCTGGGGACATCTATGCTGGGGACACTGACAATGGGGACAGCACTGCTGGGGACACTGATGATGGGGAAAACTCTACTGGGGACACTGATAATAGGGACAACTCTGCTGGGGACACTGATGATGGGGAAAACTGTACTTGGGATACTGATAATGGGGACATCTAAGCTGGCGACATTGATAATGGGGCCATCTATGCTAGGGACACTGATGATGGGGAAAACTCTACTTGGGATACTGATAATGGGGACATCTAAGCTGGGGACACTGATAATGGGGACAACTCTGTTGGGGACACTGATGATGGTTAAAACTCTACTGGGGACATTGATAATGGGGAACCTTTGCCGGGGACACTGATAATGAGGAAAACTATGCTGGGGACACTGATAATGGGGACACTGATAATGGGGAAAACTCTGCTAGGGACACTGTTAAAGGGGAAACTCAATGGGGCAGCTCTGCTGGAGACACTGATAATGCGGAAAACTCTGCTGGGGACACTGATAATGGGGAAATCTATGTTGGGGACATCTATGCTGGGGACACTGATAATGGGGACACTGATAATGGGGACAACTCTGCTGGGGACACTGATGATGGGGAAAACTCTACTGGGGACACTGATAATGGGGAAAACTATGCTGGGGACACTGATAATGGGGAAAACTATGCTGGGGGCACTGATGATGGGGACATCTAAGCTGGGGACACTGATAATGGGGACAGCACTGCTGGGGACACTGATAAAGGGAAACACTCTACTGGGGACACTGATAATGGGCACATCTATGCTGGGGACATCTATGCTGGGGACACTGATAATGGGGACATCTATGCTGGGGACACTGATACTGGGGACAACTCTGCTGGGGACACTGATGATGGGGAAAACTCTACTTGGGATACTGATAATGGGAACATCTAAGCTGGGGACACTGATAATGGGGACAACTCTGTTGGGGACACTGATGATGGGGAAAACTCTACTTGGGACATTGATAATGGGGAAAACTATGCTGGGGACACTGATAATGGGGAAAACTATGCTGGGGACACTGATAATGGGGACACTGATAATGGGGAAAACTCTGCTAGGGACACTGATAAAGGGGAAATTAAATGGGGCAGCTCTGCTGGGGACACTGATAATGCGGAAAACTCTGCTGGGGACACTGATAATGGGTAAATCTATGCTGGGGATATCTATGCTGGGGACACTGATAATGGGGACAACTCTGCTGGGGACACTGATGATGGGGAAAACTCTACTGGGGACACTGATAATGGGGAAAATTATGCTGGTGACACTGATAATGGGGACACTGATAATGGGGAAAACTATGCTGGGGACACTGATATTGGGGACCCGGATAATGGGGAAAACTCTGCTGGGGACACTGATAATGGGGAAAACTCTGCCGGGGACACTGATAATGGGGACATCTATGCTGGGGACACTGATAATTGGGAAATCTATGCTGGGGACACTGATAATGGGGACATCTATGCTGGGGACACTGGTAATGGGAACATCTATGCTGGGGGCACTGATAATGGGGAAAACTATGCTGGGGACACTGATAATGGGGACACTGATAATGAGGAAAACTCTGCTAGGGACACTGTTAAAGGGGAAACTCAATGGGGCAGCTCTGTTGGGGACACTGATAATGCGAAAACTCTGCTGGGGACACTGATAATGGGGAAATCTATGCTGGGGACATCTATGCTGGGGACACTGATAATGGGGTCACTGATAATGGGGACAACTCTGCTGGGGACACTGATGATGGGGAAAACTCTACTGGGGACACTGATAATGGGGACATCTATGCTGGGGACACTAATAATGGGGACATCTATGCTGGGGACACTGATAATGGGGACAGCTCTGCTGGGGACACTGATAATGGGGAAATCTATGCTGGGGACATCTAAGTTGGGGACACTGATAATAGGGAAATCTATGCTGGGGACACTGATAATGGAGAAATCTATGCTGGGGACACTGGTAATGGGGACATCTATGCTGGGGGCACTGATAATGGGGACAGCTCTGCTGGGGACACTGATGATGGGGAAAACTCTACTGGGGACACTGATAATGGGGAAAACTATGCTGGGGACACTGATAATGGGGACACTGATAATGGGGAAAACTCTGCTAGGACACTGATAAAGGGGAAACTCAATGGGGCAGCTCTGCTGGGGACACTGATAATGCGGAAAACTCTGCTGGGGACACTGATAATGGGTAAATCTATGCTGGGGATATCTATGCTGGGGACACTGATAATGGGGACAACTCTGCTGGGGACACTGATGATGGGGAAAACTCTACTGGGGACACTGATAATGGGGAAAATTATGCTGGTGACACTGATAATGGGGACACTGATAATGGGGAAAACTATGCTGGGGACACTGATATTGGGGACCCGGATAATGGGGAAAACTCTGCTGGGGACACTGATAATGGGGAAAACTCTGCCGGGGACACTGATAATGGGGACATCTATGCTGGGGACACTGATAATTGGGAAATATATGCTGGGGACACTGATAATGGGGACATCTATGCTGGGGACACTGGTAATGGGAACATCTATGCTGGGGGCACTGATAATGGGGAAAACTATGCTGGGGACACTGATAATGGGGACACTGATAATGAGGAAAACTCTGCTTGGGACACTGTTAAAGGGGAAACTCAATGGGGCAGCTCTGCTGGGGACACTGATGATGGGGAAAACTCTACTGGGGACACTGATAATGGGGAAAACTATGCTGGGGACACTGATAATGGGGACACTGATAATGGGGAAAACTCTGCTAGGGACACTGATAAAGGGGAAACTCAATGGGGCAGCTCTGCTGGGGACACTGATAATGCGGAAAACTCTGCTGGGGACACTGATAATGGGTAAATCTATGCTGGGGATATCTATGCTGGGGACACTGATAATGGGGACAACTCTGCTGGGGACACTGATGATGGGGAAAACTCTACTGGGGACACTGATAATGGGGAAAATTATGCTGGTGACACTGATAATGGGGACACTGATAATGGGGAAAACTATGCTGGGGACACTGATATTGGGGACCCGGATAATGGGGAAAACTCTGCTGGGGACACTGATAATGGGGAAAACTCTGCCGGGGACACTGATAATGGGGACATCTATGCTGGGGACACTGATAATTGGGAAATCTATGCTGGGGACACTGATAATGGGGACATCTATGCTGGGGACACTGGTAATGGGAACATCTATGCTGGGGGCACTGATAATGGGGAAAACTATGCTGGGGACACTGATAATGGGGACACTGATAATGAGGAAAACTCTGCTAGGGACACTGTTAAAGGGGAAACTCAATGGGGCAGCTCTGTTGGGGACACTGATAATGCGAAAACTCTGCTGGGGACACTGATAATGGGGAAATCTATGCTGGGGACATCTATGCTGGGGACACTGATAATGGGGACACTGATAATGGGGACAACTCTGCTGGGGACACTGATGATGGGGAAAACTCTACTGGGGACACTGATAATGGGGACATCTATGCTGGGGACACTAATAATGGGGACATCTATGCTGGGGACACTGATAATGGGGACAGCTCTGCTGGGGACACTGATAATGGGGAAATCTATGCTGGGGACATCTAAGTTGGGGACACTGATAATGGGGAAATCTATGCTGGGGACACTGATAATGGAGAAATCTATGCTGGGGACACTGGTAATGGGGACATCTATGCTGGGGGCACTGATGATGGGGACAGCTCTGCTGGGGACACTGATGATGGGGAAAACTCTACTGGGGACACTGATAATGGGGAAAACTATGCTGGGGACACTGATAATGGGGACACTGATAATGGGGAAAACTCTGCTAGGGACACTGATAAAGGGGAAACTCAATGGGGCAGCTCTGCTGGGGACACTAATAATGCGAAAAACTCTGCTGGGGACACTGATAATGGGTAAATCTATGCTGGGGATATCTATGCTGGGGACACTGATAATGGGGACAACTCTGCTGGGGACACTGATGATGGGGAAAACTCTACTAGGGACACTGATAATGGGGAAAACTATGCTGGGGACACTGATAATGGGGACACTGATAATGGGGAAAACTATGCTGGGGACACTGATATTGGGGACCCGGATAATGGGGAAAACTCTGCTGGGGACACTGATAATGGGGAAAACTCTGCCGGGGACACTGATAATAGGGACATCTATGCTGGGGACACTGATAATTGGGAAATGTATGCTGGGGACACTGATAATGGGGACATCTATGCTGGGGACACTGGTAATGGGAACATCTATGCTGGGGGCACTGATAATGGGGAAAACTATGCTGGGGACACTGATAATGGGGACACTGATAATGAGGAAAACTCTGCTTGGGACACTGTTAAAGGGGAAACTCAATGGGGCAGCTCTGCTGGGGACACTGATGATGGGGAAAACTCTACTGGGGACACTGATAATGGGAAAAACTATGCTGGGGACACTGATAATGGGGACACTGATAATGGGGAAAACTCTGCTAGGGACACTGATAAAGGGGAAACTCAATGGGGCAGCTCTGCTGGGGACACTGATAATGCGGAAAACTCTGCTGGGGACACTGATAATGGGTAAATCTATGCTGGGGATATCTATGCTGGGGACACTGATAATGGGGACAACTCTGCTGGGGACACTGATGATGGGGAAAACTCTACTGGGGACACTGATAATGGGGAAAACTATGCTGGGGACACTGATAATGGGGACACTGATAATGGGAAAAACTATGCTGGGGACACTGATATTGGGGACCCGGATAATGGGGAAAACTCTGCTGGGGACACTGATAATGGGGAAAACTCTGCCGGGGACACTGATAATGGGGACATCTATGCTGGGGACACTAATAATTGGGAAATCTATGCTGGGGACACTGATAATGGGGACATCTATGCTGGGGACACTGGTAATGGGAACATCTATGCTGGGGGCACTGATAATGGGGAAAACTATGCTGGGGACACTGATAATGGGGACACTGATAATGAGGAAAACTCTGCTAGGGACACTGTTAAAGGGGAAACTCAATGGGGCAGCTCTGCTGGGGACACTGATAATGCGGAAAACTCTGCTGGGGACACTGATAATGGGGAAATCTATGCTGGGGACATCTATGCTGGGGACACTGATAATGGGGACACTGATAATGGGGACAACTCTGCTGGGGACACTGATGATGGGGAAAACTCTACTGGGGACACTGATAATGGGGACATCTATGCTGGGGACACTGATAATGGGGACATCTATGCTGGGGACACTGAAAATGGGGACAGCTCTGCTGGGGACACTGATAATGGGGAAATCTATGCTGGGGACATCTAAGCTGGGGACACTGATAATGGGGAAATCTATGCTGGGGACACTGATAATGGAGACATCTATGCTGGGGACACTGGTAATGGGGACATCTATGCTGGGGGCACTGATAATGGGGACAGCTCTGCTGGGGACACTGATGATGGGGAAAACTCTACTGGGGACACTGATAATGGGGAAAACTATGCTGGGGACACTGATAATGGGGACACTGATAATGGGGAAAACTCTGCTAGGGACACTGTTAAAGGGGAAACTCAATGGAGCAGCTCTGCTGGGGACACTGATAATGCAGAAAACTCTGCTGGGGACACTGATAATGGGGAAATCTATGCTGGGGACATCTATGCTGGGGACACTGATAATGGGGACACTGATAATGGGGACAACTCTGCTGGGGAAAACTCTACTGGGGACACTGATAATGGGGACATCTATGCTGGGGACACTGATAATGGGGCCATCTATGCTGGGGACACTGATAATGGGGACAGCTCTGCTGGGGACACTGATAATGGGGAAATCTATGCTGGGGACATCTAAGCTGAGGACACTGATAATGGGGAAATCTATGCTGGGGACACTGATAATGGGGACATCTATGCTGGGGACACTGGTAATAGGGACATCTATGCTGGGGGCACTGATAATGAGGACAGCTCTGCTGGGGACACTGATGATGGAAAAAACTCTACTGGAGACACTGATAATGGAGAAAACTTTGCTGGGGACAACTCTACTGGGGACACTGATAATGGGGAAAACTCTGCTGGGGACACTGATAATGGGGATATCTATGCTGGGGACACTGATAATGGGGAAATCTATGCTGGGGACACTGATAATGGGGACAGCTCTGCTGGGGACACTGATAATGGGGAAATCTATGCTGGGGACATCTAAGCTGGGAACACTGATAATGGGGACAGCTCTGCTGGGGACACTGATAATGGAGAAATCTATGCTGGGGACATCTAAGCTGGAGAGTCTGATAATGAGGACATCTATGCTGGGGGCACTGATAATGGGGACAGCTCTACTGGGGACACTGATGATGGGGAAAACTCTACTGGGGACACTGATAATGAGGAAAACTATTCTGGGGACACTGATAATGGAGACACTGATAATGCGGAAAACTCTGCTGGGAACACTGATAATGGCAAATCTATGCTTGGAACATCTATGCTGGGGACACTGATAATGGGGACATCTATGCTGGGGACACTGATAATGGGGAAATCTATGCTGGGGACACTGATAATGGGGACATCTATGCTGGGGATACTGATAATGGGGACAACTCTGCTGGGGACACTGATGATAGGGAAAACTCTACTGGGGACACTGATAATGGGGAAAACTATGCTGGGGACACTGATAATGGGGAAAATTATGCTGGGGACACTGATAATGGGGACTCTGGTAATGGGGAAAACTATGCTGGGGACACTGATAATGGGGAAAATTATGCTGGGGACACTGATAATGGGGACTCTGGTAATGGGGAAAACTATGCTGGGGACAATGATATTGGGGACACAGATAATGGGGAAAACTCTGCCGTGGACACTGATAATGGGGAAAACTCTGCTGGGGACACTGATAATGGGGAAATCTATGCTGGGGACACTGATAATGGGGACATCTATGCTGGGGACACTGATAATGGGGACATCTATGTTGGGGACACTGATAATGGGGACAGCTCTGCTGGGGACACTGATAATGGGGAAATCTATGATGGGGACACTGATAACGGGGAAATCTATGCTGGGGACATCTATGCTGGGGACACTGGTAATGGGGACATCTATGCTGGGGGCACTGATAATGGGGACAGCTCTGCTGGGGACACTGGTGATGATGAAAACTCTACTGGGGACACTGATAATGGGGAAAACTATGCTGGGGACACTGATAATGGGGAAAACTCTGCTGGGGACACTGATAATGGGGAAAACTCTTCTGGGGACACTGATAATGGGGACAACTATGCTGGGGACACTGATAATGGGGAAACTCTGCTGGGGACACAGATAATGGGGACACTGATAATGGGAGACTCTGAAGGGGACACAGATATGGGGGACATTGATATTGGGGAGACTCTAATGCGGACACAAACTCGCAGAAGTTTTCAGCCCCCGAATACTTTGTAAAATCTAGAATATGGCCCTTGTGTTGAAAAGTTTGGACACCCCTGCCTTAAGCCATTGTTTCAGTCTACCTCAGCCTTTTTACCCCAGAAGAACCTATAAAAATCTGTTTAGCGTCCGGGGAACCCCTGCTAGTTCATTAGTTCAGTGGAAAAAAATGCACCTTATATTGGTGATCAGTGGGAAGAATGCTGCTCTTTCGGTGGTTATGGGAATGGCACCCTTAAAGATCATTGGTGTCATGTAGGGATGAGTTCAGGTGGGTGTGTTTAGATCCTAGCCTGAACCCACCTACTGTAAATGATCATGCCTGTTATCTGTACTGGACCAATCACAAGCAGCCAAGCCATGTAGGCTTACAAGTTGGATCTTTCAGGTGAGTTCATCTGGCATCAATCTTAGGCTTGGTCATAGAGCCATTGACAAAAGCAACCATACACCATTGGTATACCTGCAGCTGCGGGGGAGGAAAATGCCTCATCAGTTTATAATTGGCAGGGTACAGGAGACAGTTTCCTGGAGGGATCACTCAGGTGGGTTCAGGCTAAGATCTGAACACACCTGAGCTATTCTAGTGTCATGCAGCTGATTCTGCCAAGTGCAATTGGCCCTAAAACTCTGCAAGCGCCATCAGATGGGAGGTCAGTCAGCCGCAGCTCAAGAAACCCCTATTAACCTCTGGAGGAACCTCAGGGTTCCACAGAAGCCTGGGTGAGAAAGGCTGGTCTGCTTCAAAGAAGGTAAACTATACTATGTGCAATACGCTGAAATTCATCCTGTTGCTTTTCAAAATTAGGGCCATGGATTGGAGTAGTTATCACAAACATACCTCCCTACTGACTAATACCAAAAGTGTCGGTTAAATCTGCAAGTAGGAGCAAAATGCAGATCATGGAAAATGCTGAAACATGGGAATTTGGATTATGTGGAACCAGCTGCTTCAGATAATTACATGACTTTTGTATATGTAGTTGTCTGCCACCTACCGGGATCATGGAGAAATGCACTCATTGACTTACAGGAAAAGAATACATTTACCTCCACAAAGGCAAATATGGTTTTTGCAATAGCTGACTTCTTTCCATACCTCCCAACTTTTTGAGATGGGAAGAAGGGACATATATTTGCAAAAGTATGTAGGCATAGGACACATCCCCTGCCATGCCTCCTTAAAGGAGAATTATAAATAAAAACAAAAAAAACACAAGTTTATTTACAAGCTTTTATTTACCACTACTATTCCTTTATACTGGCTTTTGAAATTTACAAATGCAGCAGTTTAAAAATTGGATGAACGGTTTAGCACTGGGAAACACTTAGGATAAATAGTGCATTTTATATGCATTTAAGATTAATTAGTGCATTTTATATGCAACTATATAGATCAGACCAAGATGAGGGACAAATGAGGAGGAAAGAGGGACTTTGTTCCAAATCAGGGACAGTTGGGAGCTATGTTCCTTCTGATAATGATAGTTGCCTGGCTGTTATGCTGACCCATACTACTTTCTGAGTCACAGACCTAGAACAAGAACCAAAAAAGAAAAGGAAAAATTCTATCTGTTTACCTGTATGTTTCCTCCAAGTCAGTGGCCTGGGGTATTGAAACCAGAGGGCAAGCCCAGCAGCCAGGCAATTAGTATTTTTAAAAAGTAAAGTCGTCAACCACTTGCCCACTGGACACTTAAATTCCCTTCCTAACCAGATCAATTTTCAGCTTTCAGTGCTCTCACATTTTGAATGACAATTACTCAGTCAGGCAACATTGTACCCATATAACATTTTTGTCCTTTTTTTCACACAAATGGAGCTTTCTTTTAGGGCCAGTTCACACCAAAGAAACGCAGTCCATATGCGCTCCAGATGCTTTTTTGCATGCACGTTTTTGATGCGTTCTAGTGCATTTTTTATGCATTTTTGGTGCGTCTTTGATGCAGTCCAGTGCATTTTCCCCCCCTTTTTTCCCCCTTAACCTTAAATAAGAACATGGGTATTCCAGTGCGTTTAGGTGTGTTCCCGTGAGTTTTTGATGCTTTTTACAGCGTTCCAGTACAGTCCAGTGCAGGAAAAATGCAGCATGTTCTACTTTTTTTTTGGAACTGGAACGTACTGGAACTGCAAGCACTGGTGTGAACTATGCCATTGAAAACCATATAACCTACTTTATATGCATTTTTTGCAGAAAAAAAGCCCACTGGACTGCATGTGGTGTGAACAGCCCCTAAATATAAAAAGACTGAAAATTTTGTAACAAAATGTATTTTTCTTTGTTTCTGTTATAAAATTTAGCAAATTAGTAATTTTTCTTCATAAATTTGGCCAAAATTTATACCGCTACATTTCTTTGGTAAAAATAACCTAAATCAGTGTATATTATTTGGTCTGTGTGAAAGTTATAGCGTCCACAAGCTATTGTGCCAATCACTGAAAATTGATCTCACCTGATGTACTGGCTATCTAATTTCTTGAGACACTAACAAGCCAGGACAGTACAAATACCCCCCAAATGACTCCTTTTTGGAAAGTAGACATTCCAATGTATTTAGTAAGAGGCATTGTGAGTTTTTTGAAGTTGTAATTTTTCCCCCCACAATTCTTAGCAAAATGAAGATTTCTTTTTCTTTCTTTTTTTTTTTCATTGAATTGTAATATTAACAGGTAATTTCTCTCACACAGCATATGCATACCACAAATTACACCCCAAAACACATTTTACTACTCCTCTCAAGTATGGCGATACCACATGTGTGAGACTTTTACACAGCCTGATCACATACAGAGGCTCAACATGCAGGGAGCGCCATCAAGTGTTCTAGGGACATAAATTACACATTTAATTTTTTGACTACTTCTTACATTTTTGAAGGCTCTGTAGCACCAGGACATTAGAAACGTCCACAAAATGACCCATTTTGTAAAGTAAACACCCCAATGTATATTCTACGAGGCATAATGAGTCTTTAGGAAAATGTGGAAAGAAAATGAAAACGCATTTTTTTTTTTGTTTTTTACACAAAGTTGTCCATTTATAAGATATATTACAAACACATAGCATGTACATAGCAAAACTGACACCCCAAAATACATTCTTCTACTCCTCCTGAGTATGGCGATACCACATGTGTGAGACTTTTCTACAGCCTGGCCACATAGAAAGGCCTAAAATGCAGGGAGCACCATCAGGGACATACATTTCAAATCTAATTTGACTACCTATTACACTTTTGTGAGACACTGATGGGCACTGTAGTGGCAAGGATGCGGCATGGATGAGCACTGATGTGGCACAGATGAGCACTGATGTGGCACAGATGAGCACTTATGTGACATGGATGTGGCGTGGATGAGCACTGATGTGGCATGGATAAGCAAGGATGAGCACTGCTGTAGCACGGATGGAGCATGGATGAGCCAGGGATGGATAAAACACGGATAGAGCATGGGTGAGCACAGATTGAGCATGGTTGAGCACGAATGGAGCATGGATGAGCACGGATGGAGCATGGGTGAGCACGAATGGAGCATGGATGAGCACGGATGAGCCAGGGATGGACAGAGCACGGATGGAGCACGGGTTGAGCACAGATTGAGCATGGATTGAGCATGGATGGAGCATAGATGAGCACGGATTGAGCATGGAGGGAGCATGGATGAGCCAGGGGTGGATGGAGCACAGATGGAGCATGGTTGAGCACGGATTGAGCATGGTTGAGCATGAACTGAGCATAGATGAGCACAGATTAAGCACGGATGGAGCATGGATGGAACATGGATAGAGTACGAATGAGCCAGGGATGGCTGGAGCACAGATGAGCCAGGGATGGATGGAGCATGAATTAGCCAAGAATGGATGGAGCATAGATGAGGCAGGGATGGATGGAGCATGTATGAGCCAGGGATGGATGGAGCACAGATGAGCCAGGGATGGATGGACCATGGATGAGCCAGGGATGGATGGAGCATGGACGTGCCAGGGATGGATGGAGCATGGATGGGCACATATGGAGCATGGATAAGCAAGGGATGGATGGAGCATGGATGAGCCAGGGATAGATGGAGCATGGATAAGCCAGGGATGGATGGAGTATGGATGGGCATATATGGAGCATGGATGAGCCAGGCATGAATGTATGGATGTTACATGGATGGGCACATATGGAGCATAGATGAGCCAGAGATGGATGGCTGTTACATGGATGGCACAGATCAGCACTGTGTGCACTCCAGAGACAGCTCACAGCTCCCCCCTCTCCTCGCACACTGTACCGATCAATGAGAAGAGAGGGGAGGAGTTGCACCAGACAAGCTCCGGTTTGTTGACACTTGGTAAAGCGCTGCTGCCATTGGCCCTTTACCCTGTTCCGTGACACATCGTGCCCAGAGGACCCAATGGTCACAGACATTCCCGGGTGTGCGTGTTTCTTGGAGGACGTCCATGGACGCCCTCCCAGAATAAGCCGACCGCGCTGCAGCCGTCTTTTGGCTATGGCTCGATCGGCATGTGGTTAAAAGGGTTGTAAAGGTTTGTTTTATTTTATTTTTTAAATAACAAACATGTCATACTTAACAAAACCCTTGCACAGAGGGGCCCCAATCCTCGTATTCTGGGATCCCACAGCAGCTCTCCTGGCTCCTCCTCTTCTCCAGTGCCCCCACGGAGATCTGCATTCCCTGGGGCACTCGTGCAGGCATGCTCCCGAGTTCTGCTGCTGCGTCCATTGATACAGACAGCAGGACTCGGCCCCGCCCCCTGCTCCCCTGTCACTGGCTTAGATTGACAGCAGCGAGAGCCAATGCTCCTGCTGCTATCAATCCAGAGCTCTGGCTGCTCCCTTTGGCAGTTTTCTTTTGGCCAGAACATCCCTGGCGCTGCGGTCATACTAGCCTGGCCTGGTCTGTGTTTTCCTCCTCGCTCCACCCTCTACTACTTTGCTGCCAAGTCAGGCCTGTCACTATTCTCTGCCTGGGCGGTGCGGCTGCCCCTGTGTCCTCCAGAGTTCGGACCTCCCTAGCTACCGCCCGTGTGTACCTGAGGCTGAGCCAGCTTTTACCCGCCCTGGGGGTTGCGTATTGTGATGGCAGTGTTCTCCACCGCCCGAGGTAAGCTTATGGTAAGGGGGTGGGGGATGTGGGTTGGCATTGTGTCAGCCACCCAGTCACTTTAGCCGCCCTGAGCTGGTGTGAAAAGATGGAGGGGTGTTTGTGTCTGCCACCCTGAGCTGGTCTGCTAAGGCTGCATTGATGGGCATTAATTGGCACTGGTAAGCCTGCACTGATTGGCACTGGTGAGCCTGCACTGATGGCCACTGATTGGCACTGGTAAGCCTGCACTGATGGGCACTGATTGGCACTGGTGAGCCTGCACTAATTGGCACTGGTGAGCCTGCACTGATTGGCAATGGCAAGCCTGCACTGATGGGCACTGATTGGCACTGGTGAGCCTGCACTGATTGGCAATAGTGAACCTGCACTGGTGAGCCTGCACTGATGGGTACTGGTGAGTCTGCACTGATGGGCACTGATTGGCACTGGTGAGCCTGCACTGGTGAGTCTGCACTGATGGGCACTGGTGAGCCTGCACTGATGGAAACTGATTGGCACTGATGAGCTGGCACTGGTTAGCCTGCACCAATGGGCAGTGATTAACACTGGTGAGCCTTCACTTATGGGCACTGGTGAGGCTGCACTGATAGGCACTGGTGAGCCTGCACTGATTGGCACTGGTGAGCCTGCACTGATTGGCACTGGTGAGCCAGGACTGGTGAGGCTGCACTGATGGGCACTGGTGAGGCTGCACTGATTGGCACTGGTGAGGCTGCACTGATTGGCACTGGTGAGCCTGCACTGATGGACAGTAGTGAGGCTGCACTGATGGGCACTGGTGAGCCTGCACTGAGCGTACAATTAATATTCTTGAAAACATTACAAATCTTTGTGGGTGTTTTTACATTTTAAAGTTAGGGGGGAGATATAGGATCCGCCCCGGGTGCCAAATGCTCTAGGTACTCCCCTGCACGGATGCACTGTGTAGAATGGAGCACACTGAACTCCTGCTGTGATGTTTTGTTTTCCCATACAGAGGAGGAGGCGGGGAGCATGCACTCCACTCTGGAAGATCGGCGTTGCCATTTTGACCCCTGGTCCTCCATCCTGACCCCTTTACCCTGCCATACTGACCCCTGGTTCTCCGTCCTTACCCCTGTACCCTGTCCTACCGACCCCTGGTCCTCTGTTCTGACCCCTGTACCCTGTCCTCCTGACCCCTGGTCCTCTGTCCTCTTGACCCCTGTACCCTGCCCTACTGACCCCTGGTCCTCCATCCTGCTGATCCCTGTAACCTGTCCTACTGACCCCTGGTCCTCTGTCCTGCTGACCCCTGTACCCTGCCCTACTGACCCCTGGTCCTCCATTCTGACCCCTATACCCTGCCATACTGACCCATTGTCCTCCACCCTGACCCCTTTACCCTGCCATACTGACCCCTGGTCCTCCATCCTGACCCCTGTACCCTGCCCTACTGACCCCTGGTCCTCCATCCTGACCCCTGTACCCTGCAATACTGACCCTTGATCCTCCGTCCTGCTGACCCCTGTACCCTGCCCTACTGACCCCTGGTCCTCCGCCATAACCCCTGTACCCTGCCCTACTGACCCCCTGTCTTCTGTCCTGCTGACCCCTCTCTTCTGTCTTGCTGACCCACTGACACCCTGTCTTCTGTCCTGACCCCTGTACCCTGTCCTACTGACCCCCAGTCTTCCAGCCTGCTGACTCCTTTACATTGCTCTACTGACTCCTTATCCTCTGCCCTTGTGATGCCTCTTCTCTGCCCTGCTGACCCCCGTACACTCGTACACTGCCCTGCAGACTCTTCTCCTCTGCAGTTCCTGTCCACCACACTCCTTAAGCCCCTCCCTCTGTTAAGAGTTTGGCCACACCCATATTTTGGCGCGGCACGCTACGCACACCGCTAATTACTTCCTCCCTCAAGTGTCCCTCGTTCAAAAGTTCAAAAGCTCAAAAGTTGGGAGGTATGCCATCAGGTGCTCAGGTGAAGAAACATGCTGGGACTTAGACTCTACGCCCTGGGGAACTCCGAGTTGGCGATCCACAAGGGCTCACTACCTCAGATGCTTGACAGTAAGCCTTTTTACCCAGCAGCAGACTTCCACAGCTTAGAGAGTGATAGAGAAAGAGAGCCTCTGGCATATGACAGCTCAGATATAAAAAGTCCTGTGGTCAGCTGACTAACTATTGAGGTCTGAACGACCACAACATAAAGGGATATACAATGTAATACTGACATATAATCACATACATAGGTTGGATTTGTGTCTTTTTTCAACCTCACCTATTTTGTAACTACAGTGGGGACGGAAAGTATTCAGACCCCCTTAAATTTTTCACTTTTTGTTATATTGCAGCCATTTGCTAAAATCATTTAAGTTCATTTTTTTCCTCATTAATGTACACACAGCACCCCATATTGACAGAAAAAAAAACTGAATTGTTGACATTTTTGCAGATTTATTAAAAAAGAAAAACTGAAATATCACATGGTCCTAAGTATTCAGACCCTTTGCTGTGACACTCATATATTTAACTCAGGTGCTGTCCATTTCTTCTGATCATCCTTGAGATGGTTCTACACCTTCATTTGAGTCCAGCTGTGTTTGATTATACTGATTGGACTTGATTAGGAAAGCCACACACCTTTCTATATAAGACCTTACAGCTCACAGTGCATGTCAGAGCAAATGAGAATCATGAGGTCAAAGGAACTGCCTGAAGAGCTCAGAGACAGAATTGTGGCAAGGCACAGATCTGGCCAAGGTTATAAAGAAATTTATGCTGCACTTAAGGTTCCTAAGAGCACAGTGACCTCCATAATCCTTAAAGAGGAAACAGACACATGAGTGTTTGCTAGCACTGGGGAGGTATGAAGGAACCCTTGTAGGTATCAAAGTAAATTCACCCTCTTTACCGTCTTGTCAGACCTTCGCTGACCCTATGGCATTTTTTTTTTTAAATGTACAAGTACCATTTTGCTTCTGGAAAAAACAAACAAGTAAAATGACTTAAGTATATCCGGTCCATTGCTGCTTAATTCATTATTAATCTCTTTCCAGCACAGTGCAATCCCCTGCTTTTTTGGTTCCATCAACTACATCTCTCTGATTTAGTTTGCAAAGCATGCAGCTTTATCCTGTACCATCTTCCAGTATAAGCATGAACATTATGGCAATGTTAATAAAATGATGCACCTTGCCCTGATACATACAGTATAATACACAATGTCATCATGAATTCAATCATTTAGTTGTCAGCCTATCAGAATCATCAATATTTTTACCATATAATCACATGAACTGTTCCCTCTTGAAAAGACTGCATGAATTTTAAATTACGATTGCGCTTCCTATTGAAAAATATTTTCATGGGAAAAAGAGCTTCGCTTTTTTCATCTATAAAAATCTGTAGCTCTGCTGTAATTCAGATGGTTACTAAATAAAATGGAAGCATACCTGACTGTTCAATTATTCATTTTCCTGTGCTGTGTGACTAGGCATAAATTTACATCTCACTTCAGCTGAATTTGTACATTCCACCAGCCAGTACCCGGCACTCTCCCTGGCACTGAGATGGTACGGAATTAGCAGCTGAATCTAACATTAGAAAGAAACGCTATCATTATGAGTGGAGACTTTTTAAAATATACTCTTTATTTAAGACATTTTTCATGTTACTCTTCCAGCAGAGAAATCAATGTCAGAGAGTAATTAAATATAAAGTAGGTGTGATGATAAAAGGAAAATAAATCTTGTCAGGGAGAGTACACTGTTAGTTATCCCTTGCGATAAAACTCTTGATAAAACTAGATAAGGGATTATATGGGTTGAATTGTGATACATTTCACGCAATGTGCTGGCATAACAGTGTTAAGAGATTTTGTGACAATTTAAATATGCTATGATCAGGTTTGAATTATATATTTATTACCAATGTCTGGAAAAAAAATTCAACTTGCTGCTTTCATAAACAACACAAAGTATAACTAAAGGCTCCTGTATGAGAGACTAGACAAGTAACAAATCCAGTTACTATGTAATGCACAAGCTTCGTAAAGTAAACCAAAAACGTATTTTGCCTTCCCAACTGAGTCAACCAAAGCCCCCCCTCCAAGACACTGCAGATCAGGGCATTAGGGTTTTAGCAACAGAAGCAGAGCTGTCAAATCAGGAATAAACATGGCCAGGTGCTGATTGACAGGCTACAGGCTTGTGAATCAGCAGTGCCAATGACCCCTTGCAACATTTTTTCATCCCACTCAAGTGCAATCAGACACATGAGAGTGGAAACTCTGCTCTGAGTTTAGAAGCAGTGCAGCATTGTTGCCACACCATCTC
This sequence comes from Lithobates clamitans, assembly GCA_037952925.1. Lineage (NCBI taxonomy): Eukaryota > Metazoa > Chordata > Amphibia > Anura > Ranidae > Lithobates > Lithobates clamitans. The sequence continues at coordinate 6,812,865 of JBBGZY010000187.1, forward strand.
AGGATGCTGCATTAGGTGGAGTCATTGGCAGGATGATCTACAGGTTTTTGTAGAGCTTTGTAGGGGGACTAAGAAAAAACTGTAAATGCAGGTACACTTATAATTAAATGCGGCAGCCCCTTTTTTTAAAATGGAAGGCCATCATTTTGCTTTAAGTTGTCTCTGAAGACAGGATCAAGTCATATCCTGAAAAACATACCCAGGGTGTCATCAGACGACTGCCAATTTACTGTAATGCCCCGTACACACGGTCGGACTTTGTTCGGACATTCCGACAACAAAATCCTAGGATTTTTTCCGACGGATGTTGGCTCAAACTTGTCTTGCATACACACGGTCACACAAAGTTGTCGGAAAATCCGATCGTCTAAACGCGGTGACGTAAAACACGTACGTCGGGACTATAAACGGGGCAGTGGCCAATAGCTTTCATCTCTGTATTTATTCTGAGCATGCGTGGCACTTTGTCCGTCGGATTTGTGTACACACGATCGGAATTTCCGACAACGGATTTTGTTGTCGGAAAATTTTATCTCCTGCTCTCCAACTTTGTGTGTCGGAAAATCCGATGGAAAATGTCCGATGGAGCCCACACACGGTCGGAATTTCCGACAACACGCTCCGATCGGACATTTTCCATTGGAAAATCCGACCGTGTGTACGGGGCATTATGCAAAAAAATCTGAACTCCAGCCATGAAAAAGAGCACTATTGTTTACCCCTCTGACAGCTACTGTACTAGGCAATCTACAGTTTTTATTTTAAAATACACTTTAAGACAGCATCAATAATGCACTGTAGAAAGGTACACACAGTACAGATCATAGCTGAGTGTGAGAGAATCAGATTTTGTGTTGTGAGGGGAAGAGCTGAGGAGGCGATCTTGCTGCCTGTGCTCAGGCTGTGTATGTTAAGTGCAGGGATGTGAGCTATGCTGGGTGCCCTGCCAGCAGTGACCCCTGTCCTCTCTCCTTCCAGCGGTGACCCCTGTTTTCCATCTTTCCAGCAGTGACCCTTGTTCTTCATCTTTCCAGCAGTATCCCTTGTCCTCTCTCCTTCCAGTGGTGACCCCTGTCCTCTCTCTCTCCAGCTGTGACTCCTGTCCTCTCTTCTTCCAGTGGTGACCCCTGTCCTTTGCCCTGCCAGAGGTGACCCCTTTCCTCTTTTTCCTTTTAGCAGTAACCCCTGTGCTCTTCCCTGCCAGTGATGGCCCCTGTCCTCTCTCCTGCCACAGGTGACCACTGTCATATGCCCTGCCAGAGGTGACCCATGTTCTCTGCCCTACCAGAGATGACCCCTGTTCTCTGCCCTGCCAGCGGGGACCCCTGTTCTCCAGTCTACTGATTCCTAGTACACTGCCTTAACAATTCCTGTACACTTCCCTGCTGACCCACTGTACACTGCCCCGCTGACCCCTGTATGCTGCCCTAAAAACAAATAGCCCCAGTACACTGGCATACAAACTGCTGATCCTATTTTCTGCCCTGCCGACCCCCTGTACTTTTCCCTGCTGACCTCCCATTCTCTGCCCCTCTGAGATTTTTTACTGCACCCCAACATTAGGTAGGTTAGATCCGGCCCTGCTGGCTATGTTTACTTAACTTAAAATTCTAATGTAAGATCTGCTTTAAAGCAATAATAATGGATCAGTTCACCAGAACTCATACATATACAATATGTTTAAGCAAAGGTTTTTGAAGCTAGGACTTTTGAGGCATCACAAGTTTACATCTCTCTTTAACCATGTGCCCCCCCGCCCACTGTCAAATGACGGAGGGACGGTGCGGCTCTCATTCTGGGTGGGCGTCATATGATGGTGCACCAGAATGGCCGTGTCATGTTGCTAGGACACAGCGCTACCCCGATCTTTGTAAAGAGCCGCTGATGCCAATCACAGCCGGTCACATGTAAATACAGATGTGACAGAGTGTGTGGCGAGGATTGCCGATCAGCGGCATCTCCTATCAGGGGAGAACAGGGCAGGTAATCAGGGCACTGATCATCAGTGCCCTGATTACAGTAAAGTGCCAGAAGTGCCACCAATCAGTGCCTATAGTGCCACCAATCAATGCCCATGAGTGCCACCAATCAGTTGCTATGAGTGCCCATGAGTGACACAAATCAGTGCCCATTAGTGACACAAATCAATGCCCATTTTTGGTGCCAGTCAGTGGTGCCTTTTGTGCCCACCAGTGTCTGCTCATAAGTGCTGCCCATCAATGCCCATCAGTTCCCATCAGTGCTGCCTATCCGTGATGCCTATCAGTGCCCACCAGTGCCGCATATCAGGGCCACCTATCACTGCCCATCAGTGCATCATAATAGTGCTGCATATCAGTGCCCATAAGTGAAGCCTCATCAGTGCCCATAAGTACCACCTCATCAGTGCAGCCTATCAGTGCCACCTCATCAACGCACATCAGTGAAGGAGAAAAATTACTTATTTACAAAATTTACTGACGGAGACTAAGAAAACCTTATTTTTTTTTGAATTTTTCGATCTTTCTTCTTTTTTTTGTAAAAAATAAAAAACCCAGAAGTGAAAAAATACCACCAAAAGAAAGCTCTATTTGTTTGAAGAAAATGATTAAAAATAAATTTGGGTACAGTGTGATCGTGCAATTGTCATTCAAAGTGCGACAGCGCTGAAAGCTGAAAAATGGCACCGAAGGAAGGGGGTGAAAGTGCCCTGTATTGAGGCGGTTAAAATGACAATACAGCTTTATTGTTACAATATTTATAAAAACAATAACATAAAATGTTTTAAATAAAATTACAAGAGCAATGTAGCTGTATCCTATTATAGAGTATATATACAGAGCAATTGTAACCTTTATCTCCCAAAGAAGCAGAATATTTTGAATCCAAGAAACGCATTGAGCAACTGTATATGCTCTATCACAACCACCATAGGAGAAAACGATTGCTGTATGGGGATGGTTTGTCAATGAATACTGCAGTCCTTTCAATTCCCTCCCGGTTGATACAGCTAAAACAAGTTTGGAGTCGTTACCACTATATTGTTTTTGTATTGTCATTTAAACCATCTTTTACATTGTTGCTTTTATAAATATTTTATCAATAAAGCTGTATTGTCTTTTCAAAGAGAGGTGTAACCTTGTGGTGCCTCAAAAATCCTGCCTTCAAAAACATTTGCTTATATATGCTTGGAAACATTAGGGATGTGGCACAGATAATAGAGCCAAATGATTTAATGAGTTCACCAAATTTGTCCAGGACTGCCGACCAAGTCACTTTTGTTCTGGTAAGAGGTTTATATAAACTCCTTACCAGTTCATTTGCACATTGTAGAGCGCATGTAGCTGTTTGCTGCTGACCAATAGGCATTTACTTCTGCATTGCCTATTGGCTCATTTATTTGCTGAACCGGAGGTCAGTGCATGTGGTAGGGGGACCAACGGATGCCTTTATTCTTACCTGGCTAGTTGCAATTCACAGTGAATAATTCATTCTGTGTAATAGATTACAGGGCTGAATCAGGCAAATCACTTGTGAAGTGAATCACTATTAATATTATTACTAATATTTACTGAATAAATACCAATTTACATCTGTACAGTGTGTTTTTGCCTTTGGATGAAGTATTTGACATGCTACAGGCACCAAATCTTTTTCTTAAACCTAGATTTCACATTGGAGAAAGTATAATTTATATAAAAAAAATGTGGTTCTAAAATTGTACTGTTGTTTTGTCTCACACTTCTACATAACCTGTCTCCACACCACCTGTCCCTGCCTCTCCACAGTCCGCTGCTCTCTTTTGACTATAAACTGAGATTAGTAGTGTTCCTACTTGTTCTGGGAATCCAGCCTAAAACAATACATTTTTTTAACCCTCACGTAAATTCAGTTTGGAGAGAAAGTTAAAGAAAATTTGGTTTCTCTGTGGTTTCCTGGTTCCTGGAGACAGCGTTCTGATTGGCTGTACTGCATCCAGGTGACCCTTGGCAGTCATCTTGGGTCAGCAGAGTCCTTTCAATTCCTTGCTCCCCAGGTTTCGGCACACATTCACATGTGGGTAGTGTAGGGACAGGTTTCTCGTCTGTCAGGGAAAGTATGAAAGGAAAGCTCATGGCTCGCAAGTTCCTTGGGCATCTTCCGGTTTGGGTACAAGATGGCTGGGCCACAGTCTGCCTCTCTAGATAAACGCTGTCAGTTCAGCTGGTACCTGCTCCTCTACATGCTGCTGGCATTTGTGAGTGCTCCTGGATGGGTCCTCTCCCACCGGGTTTGTTGTGAATTGTTCTGCCTTTACTGCAATACAAGTTCTGCCTTTACTGCAAAAGTTTAACTGATTGCACTGTGTGAATTTAAATAGAAAATACCAAAGTGCTGAAATGAATATTTGAAATAATTGAAATAAGTGACTGAAAATAACTGAATAATTAAGTTGCAATCATTTTAAATGTGATCAGACACCTTAGAGTGAATATAAAGTGCAATGAAGTGAATGATGCACTCTAATTAACTTCCATTCAGTGCACAAAAAATTGCTGAGACCAATTCCTATAAATGACAAACAATAAATAAAAATGAATAAAAATAAATAAACATGAAATTAGTACCATAAAATATCTGGTGTCAAAATGTTCTCAATATATAAGTGATATAAGTGATAAATAGAAGAAGTCAGTATCATGTATCTGATATAGATGATCTAAATATATAAGTGATGATAATGGTGGATGCAGTTGATCGATAACTGCAACCATATACCATAGATGCCAACAGTAAGTTCACTTTTCGTGATGGTATCTCAAAGTAAAAACATCATTGCGCAGTAATTAAATGCACTGGGATAATTCACGGCAAGGTTTTCACTCACATATCCCTGGATACTATGCACTATGGTAGAAACAATCAGCCGCTCAGTGCGAGTAGCGGTGTGAGGAAAAGTACCACGCACTGAGCGGCTGATTGTTTCTACCATAGTGCATAGTATCCAGGGATATGTGAGTGAAAACCTTGCCGTGGATTATCCCAATGCATTTAATTACTGCGCAATGATGTTTTTACTTTGTTTTTTCATGAATCTATCTGTACCTGAGAACGGTAAAGATACCTCAGTCAGAAACAGTGACAAGTATTATCCCTAAGCAAGTTGGAACATACTTGTATTGTGAATTGGGTTGGACTATACATTTCACAGGAGTATAGGTTTTAATTGTGTACTAGTACATATGGTGGAGATACCATCATGCAAAGTGAACTTACTGTTGGCATCTATGGTATATGGTTGCAGTTAGCGATCAACTGCATCCACCAGTATCATCACTTATATATTTAGGTCGTCTATATCAGATACATGATACTGACTTCTTCTATTTATCACTTATATCACATATATATTGAGAACATTTTGACACAAGATATTTTATGGTACTAAGGCCTCTTGAATTATGGAACTTTTCTGAGACCCTGCTAGAGCCACACTCTCCTGAAACTTTGCCAGGGCGCTGCTCTTTCAAGACTGCACCACACTCTCCTGAAACCTTACCATAGCCAGGCTCTCCCAGAACCTTGTCAGTAGAATGCTGTCCCAAAACCTTGTGAGCTCTAACTTTCTTTGAGGAAATTTGCCGGAAAGACCTCCTGGGACCTAGAACCTCTAAATCTGACATTTCTGATACTTCTGATTCTGAACTTTCTTCTGTTCATGCCTTTTCCGCTATTTCTGAAACTTCCCAGTTTTCTGGGAACTTGCACACCGTACTGATGTTTGAACATCAGTATTTCTGGCCAAAATTTCTTGTGTTTATTTTGCGCATATTTGCACGCATAAAATAAATTCTAGCAAGAATGCAATTCTAATCTCTTCAAATAACATTGTACTCGCATATGCAGGTAAACACGTACACACATAAAATACTGACTGGCAACCTAGATTACTGTATTATCTTAACTGATCTATACGCAGTGCATGTTTATGCGCCTGTGTGCACAGGCACATTGAAAACAAAAGTCTACATTTACATCAGTAAAAAGAGTGCCCCGTCGTTGGTGTCAGCGGGAGGATTACTGACCTATCATTGGTGTTAGTAGAAGGAATAATGTCTTGTATCAATGAGATAAATAGTGCCCCAAGAGCCAGAAAAGGGCAAGCAAAGGGTCAAATCAGGGCCACGGGCCGAAGTTTGGAGACCACTGCCTTAAGGGAACAGGCGCTGCTATAGGTGAAGCTAAACTCTCTAGCTATAGCCACAGACCACTGGTACTTGGAGAGCAATAAAACTGTAACGTGACATTCTTTCATACTGCTGTTAGATTTATAAAATTTGGCTCAAGTGCTAAAGCTCAAATTAAAAGGAAATGCTAAGAATACCATTTTTAAAAAAATATTAGATATTTTTACTGGTAATGTTATTTAAGGGGGATGTTGTTATTTAAGGGGGGTGTTTTTCTTTAGTTAAAGGATTATGTAATGATCATTTCAATTCTTGTTGTATCTGATTGCTGGGTGGAACTCTTATTACTATTTATAATTCAAGGGTATGTATATCTTTTGGAAACAATGATCATTAATCTTCAGTTACTGCATAATGAGCACCTATTGTGAGGTATAGATAGACACCTTTCTTGAGGGCAGTTTCAGCACACTATAATAGTATCACCTTTAATTTTATATCTAGTTATTACTGTTGTAACCAGATGGTCATTTACATAGTGGGGACATAAAACACATTATATCTCTGCATCAGAGTTACTGCAATCCTGCAGAAAAAAATTGTATGGGTTCTGTAGTAAAATGACCATCTGGTCAATATATATATTCACAATATTTTTGCTTTCACTGCTGCATATGGATAAGATTATACATTCACACAACAGAATGTGTTCTGTTACAGAAGTCATACCATATATACCAGGTAAAATGTATGTTAGGATTTCTTTCATTTTTTCCTGTGCAAAACATAAGAGAGTCCCGGAGCTAAGGTGCAACCATGGGCGCAGGGACGGCATGACAGTGCTGGAATGGCACAGTTGCCGTTTTAAGAAGATTTCCCCTTTTAGAGAAGGAGAGGGGCTGGTGCAGGTCAGAGTTGGGAGAAGTGAAGCAGGCGGGGGGAGGTGGCGTCAGTCGAAGAGCGGTGGAGGAGATTAGTCACAGCACCTCACCGCTATTCATTTCCACTGCACCTGGCTCAGAATGGCGGCGATGGAGGGGTTTTTAGATCAATTGAGAGCGGCGGGTGCCACTCATGGCGCGGACTGGCTGTAGCAGCAACTTACTGCTCTAGCTGACGACGGAGCGGCTGTGAGTGAGGGGGCCACCCACACCTCATGCACGGTGGTCCCGGCCGCCTGAGAGATTTAGCCCCGCATCAGGCCCTGGAGCGTCTCGGGTAAGGGGGAGGCAGGAGGCTACCAGTGATCCCCAGACCCCCAGCAGACAAGGGACCCATGTGACCAGACCTGGGGAGGTGAGGGGGGCCAGTCGCAGAGGCAGAGGGACAGTGGGAAGCATGCCTAGCAGAACACGCGGCTCTTCCCCCCCTTGCACGTCGCAGGTGCATTGAACAAATGGATGGATCGGCAGGGGAGGAGAGCAGGCATGACACAAGTGAGCGGGGCTCATCATTCCAGGAGACAGCACAGGTGGCAGGGTCAGCCAGCAGCTCAAGGCAGCACAGGAGAGGGTCAGTGAGGAATGCAGGGTCGGGCACGAGTGCAGAAAGCAGCCAGGCGACACGTACCCCACAAAGTAGCCGACGCAGGAGTTCATCTACAGGGGCATCGAACGGGTCTGGTGGTAATACGGGGAGAGAAAGTCGTGCACAGCACCGCAGACCCACGGTCAACAGGAGCGAGCACAGCGATGATCGATCGGAGGGAGAACTCTCCGGGTCAGATGGAGGCGAAGAACAAGGACATCCAGCGGCGGTGGTTCCAGGAGTGGCGGCTGTTGGGCCCAGTCCAGGGCAGCCCGTTGAGTGTGATTCTTCAAATTCCGTTACATCTTTGTTGCATAACTTATTGGGGCAGGGTAAACAGAGGGGGCGTACAGGGCCAGGGGGGTTAGCAGGGTCAGGGGGGGCTGAGACTAACCCAGCTACACCGCCAGCGGTGGGGCCCCTGTCTGGGAACGAGGGGCTACGGGAACTGTTGGTAGGGCTGAAAGAGCTGGTAGCATGGGTCGAGTCAGGGACAAGAAGTAGTCCCGCAAGTGCATGGACGGCGGCGCTAACCCCCCCGCGGATGGTAGAGGCCACACAAGTCACGGGCAAAAAACCTGTGGCGCCTCTGGTCGATGCCAACCCGACGGCTGTGGCTACGACTCCGGGGGATCAAGGGAAGACGGGCGATAAAAGGAAGGATTTAGTTAGGATGGCAGACGTGGCGAGAAGTGAAGTTTACGTCTGTTTTGAGGGCCCTTTGGGTGCCCATTTGAAGACGGAGATAAAAGAAAAGATATGGAAGGGCGAATACGTGGAGATATTCACGTTATTGCCGTTGGAGAAATACAACCTGGATAGGTTGAAACCAGTAGAGGGCAAGAAGGAAGATGAGGAAAAGCGGAGGTACCGCTTAATTCCGCATACATTTTCCAATTGGTTACAGGCTTTTGCCATTTTGGCAAGCGTAGTAGGTGAAAAGGCCCCCGAGAACTGTTTAGCGCTATTTGTTTATCTAGAAGCCATTAGCGAGGCCCACAGGATGTATGGTGGCATGGCTTAGTTACGCTACGATGAGCAATTTCGTCAACGGATGGCAGTAAGACCGACTCTGCACTGGGACCATAAGGACATAAGCCTATGGATGAGGTTGATGACGGCGGCGAGGGCCCCGAATCAGTTTTTTCAGGCAGGAGTCGGAGGTTCGGCAGCTCCAGGACAACTGACTGAAAAAAGATGGGGTTATTGCTGGCAGTTCATCTGTGCTCGGGCTGCGGGGGATCTCATGCACTGTCCAAGTGTTTCAAAAAGGGAAAAGGTTGTGCCGGAGACGCTTCGGGTAAGAGGGAGGACTCCGGTGCGGGTGGAAAGGATGCGTCCTTTCCTCAGTAGATACCCCGACCGGGCATCGGCCGCTACATTAGAAGCAGGCTTTATGAGCGGTTTTCGGATTCTGTGTTTTTTGGCGACAATACCGCCAGAGGCTAAGAATCTAAGGTCAGCATTGCTGCATTCAACGGTAGTTTCCGAGAAATTGGGGAAAGAGGTTTTGTTGGGACGCATGGCGGGCCCTTTCAAGGAGATGCCGCTGCCGGATTTAGTGGTCTCCCCGTTGGGAGTGGTTCCCAAAAAAGAGCCTAACAAGTTTAGGCTCATACACCACCTCTCTTTTCCAAAAGGGGGGTTGGTCAATGATTCAATTGCACCAGAGGAGTGTGCAACCTCGTTTGACGCAGCGGTGGCATGGGTTCAGAGGTATGGGCAGGGGTCCTTAATGGCAAAGTCGGATACCGAATCGGCTTTCCGGCTACTGCCTGTGCATCCGGACAGTTTTAGGCTGCTAGGCTGTACTTTGGGGGGGCTTACTACGTGGTTCGGTGCCTGCCCATGGGATGCTCTATATCATGCGCTCTTTTTGAGACGTTCAGCTCATTCCTTGAATGGGCTGTTCGGGATGTTGCGGGGATCAACTCAGTCATTCATTATTTGGATGATTTTTTATGTGTTGGCCCAGTGGGCTCCAATATCTGTGCGGTGCTGTTGGGGACGCTGCAACATCTGGCGGAACGATTTGGTATTCCACTAGCCCCGCAAAAAACAGAAGGTCCAGCAGTGACTATCACGTTTCTGGGCATTGAGATAGACTCGATGAGGATGGAGTGCAGGCTTCCGAGGGACAAACTGGTGAAGTTACAAGAAGAAGTGCGCGGGACCATTGGGGTTAGGAAATTGCAGCTACGACAACTACAATCTTTACTGGGAAAACTGAACTTCGCTTGCCGAATCATCCCAATGGAAAGAATTTTTTGCAGGCGGCTAGTGGCCGCTACTGCAGGGATTAGGGCGCCAACACATTTTGTCAGTCTTACCCGAGAACATAGGGAAGAATTACGTGTCTGGCAGGTTTTCTTAAAGTCATTTAATGGAAGGGCTCTTTGGATGTCGGGTCCCATCAGCAACTGTGACCTGGAACTATTCACTGATGCGGCCGGCTCCACTGGTTTTGGGGCTTTCTTCAAGGGTCACTGGTTACGTTACATGTATGAAACATGTTGTACCCATCCAGGGGATGGGGGTTGTGTTATGGTACCCATCCATCGGATGGGGGTTTTGCTGGTACCCATCCATGGAAGGATGGGGATTGATGTTGGGTACTTTCAGGCTATGAAGGGTTAACCTGGAGGAGGTAAAAGGTTTAGGTCACTGGGAAGTTGGGGTACTGCCTCCGAGTCAGGGGTTGCCGACTGGTAGGTTCAAAGTAAAAGAATTTGTTTACAGTGACCATGGTGATAGTTGTTTGCTCTTACATTTACCCCAATAAAGTTATTATTAAAGTTTACGGTTATTTATGTTATATTTATGGTAATTTATAATTTAATAAATAAGGCCGTTAGGCCATTTACTCCAAGAACTAGTTCGAGTCATTTATGATGTTTTTGGAGGGAGGGTAATGTGTGGTAAATGGGAGAGTATTAGGAAGCTGGGCTTAAGTCCTACAATGTCATGTAACGTGATGATCTCCTTTAAAGTCAATAAAATATCAGGTTTTTATTTTTGTCTGTAGTTTTTGGGAACATTAGGACAAGATATGAGAGAAGTTGTCACTGGGACAGAAAGATTCAGACAACAAGGAAAGCATTGTTAGGAGTTTTAAATGTTCCCCATTCTACTAGTAAGATGATTTTATTATAAGTTTATTTTAATATGTTGAGGATATTTCCCATCTCTTCTTATTCTGACAGGAAGTGCGGGTAAATACAAACACAGATGTCAACGAAAGCCTTACAGAAGCTCTAACCCTTCTTTGCTCTATCCAATACAAACTAAAATGTTTGGCTAGAGTTGGCCTTTACAGCAGTGGCGGCTGTTGCTCAAAATTTTTAGGGGGGCATAAACAAATTGAAAAATTCTGAAAAATACTGAAACAAAAGCATCAATTGCAGCCACTGTGCCATTAATTGCAGCCACTGTGCCCATCATATGCAGCCAACTGTGTCCAGCATATGCAGCCTCTGTGTCTAGCAAATGCAGCCAACTGTGCCCTATCAATTGCAGCCTCGGTGGTCATAATATGCAGCCACTGTGCCCCATCAATTGCAGCCTCGGTGCCCATAATATCCAGCCACTGTGCCCAGCAAATGCAGCCAACTGTGCCCATCAATTGCAGCCTCGGTGCCCATAATATGCAGCCACTGTGCCCAGCAAATGCAGCCAACTGTGCCCATAAATTGCAGCCTCGGTGCCCATAATATGCAGCCACTGTGCCCAGCAAATGCAGCCAACTGTGCCCCATCAATTGCCGCCTCTGTGCCAAAAATATGCAGCCACTGTGCCCCCCCACCCGCTCGACTGCCCGCTGTCTGCCCAGCACCTACCCCATCATGGTGGAGGGTCAGACAGCGGGTCAGGCGGCAAGCTGTGGGACGGGTAGCATGGCGATGGCTCCTCTATCCTCGGTGCATGTCTTCTTCCTGTTGTGCTAGGCAGCCAATGGGATCGCCTCTGCCTTCAGTCAATCAGATGACCGGTATTACATCTGTGCCACCTGATTGGCTGAGAGGCGGTTCTGTGTTACCAAAGCAAATATTAATTTTCTTTGCTAACACACCTGGGTGGACTGCGAGCACAATGGATTGCACTCGCAGTTCACCTTTTTTGAAGCCTATTAGAGCCTATGGCTCTAATCAGGTGCTTCAAAAACATCCCCCCCGCCGCTGTAAAGAGGCTGGACGCCTGAATAGGGAGTGGATACAGCGCCCATGGATAGATTCATGCAATGCATGAATCTATCCATACTACACAGAGAGGGTGGCTGGAGAGAGGGGGCTTTGCAGTAATATTAAACCCTTTAGCATTAAAGTTTAACACAAACTTTAATGCTAAAGGGCACCATAAAATAAACATCCCCATTTGTTTAAATTTTTACCCCAGCACTTACAGTTTACAGCTTTCAGTGCTGTTGGCTCCTGCTTTCTCAGTGCTGCTTCCCTAAACTTCCATCTTCACAGGACAGAGTTAAAGCGGAGTTCAACCCACATTTTTCACTCTTCACCATACAGCCCTAATGTGCATCCTTAAAATGAATTGACAATTTATTTTTTATTTTTCTGGTCACTTATCTGGTTTTAAGCCTATATCTAATTTCACTTCCTCCTTTAGCAGCCGCGGCCATAGACATCATTTCTGGTTTTGCATTGGCTTCTGGGAGACTGGTCAGCTTGGCATGGCACAGCTCCCGTAATATTTAACATCGGCATCTTTGGAAAATCTTGGTCAGCTCGGCATGGCACTGCTCCCATAATATTTAACATTAGTGTCTATGGCAAATCTTGGTCAGCTTGGCATGGCAAGCTAACCAAGATTGCACTGCATTGCACATGAGCGAGATTGGCAGGTTAATGCTGGGTAGCCAGCATGCACAGAATCCAGGAAGGACACTGTGGCTTCAGATGCCAACACTGGAGATGGCCGCGCTGTGTAGGAACTTCACAAAATAAAAAAGATGCTGCACAAAATAGGAACTGGGCATAGTTTACAGCATACCCCTAGTATTCTAGGGGTATTTTTATCTTAAAAGTCATATTTCGGCCAGAACTCCTCTTTAACGGTGGACAGTGCAGTCTCAGTTCGGTCTGTTAGCTAGGAGAAAAGGAAGGGGGAAGGAGGAGGGAGGAGCAGGACAGTGCATTACCACTGCAGGCTATGGGTCTGTGTGTTTCTATTGATGTACACAGTGTAGGGAGACACAACTCCAGTTCCTGCATTCAAGGGTGGCTCCATAGGCTGCAAGAGAAAGAAGCCACCCTGAAACAGGAAATCTGAGAGAATGGATATGACACCAACTTAAAAAAAGAATATAGGCATGGATTAAAAGATAAAGAAGCTACATGCTCAGTAAGTGAATAAATCAGCTGCCTAAAGTGATTAAAAACTGAGGGTTTATTGTCACTTTAAGAACGCCATTGAAAAAATGCTGCTTCTCACTGGAAAATACAAATAAATCAGACAATGGCAAGCTGAATAACCCAAATTATTAGTGTGACTGAGAATAGGACATAGGGAGGATGCCATCAATGTTCCATGAAAATGCCACATGCAGAAATTCCATGCACATTGCAAAGTTTATTTAGGGGTTTACTAAAGGAGTAGAAACATTTCTCTTTGCAAAATGAACGTTCGCTAGGCTTAGTAAATAAAGGGAAATGAAAATGGTTACCCCCTTGGTTGGGACTTTACATAGACCGCCAACTCAAAAAATGTATAAAAAATATTCTTTAATATAATAGATTAAAATACATAGAACAACACATATGATAGGGATGCACAACATGTGCTACATAAAAAATCAACCAATAATGTATAGTAACATACAAAGTGAATGCCCAAATGCCCGGCGCGTTTCTGGTATGAGGTGTTCCAATACCTTCCTCAGGGGCCAAGGGTTCAGATAGTTTAACATTCAAAATAAATTCCAGTATGGTGATTTAATGTCAGAAATAAGCATTAGGGACCAGTGAGTCCATATTGGCGCTACACTCCTCGCCACCTGCGGGTATTGTGATTAAGTGAGTTCTCAAGGTGCACAGTATCTGCAAAATCTATCAGGACATGACCCTATTGTTTTCTCACGTTGGGTGGGACAAAACAGCTGATTGAAGACACTGCTGTTAGGCTGAATAACCCAGGGGAGAATGTCCCAGCGTTCCACCTCTAGTGAGACAGGTTTGTCCGTCTGGCGTGTGAGGTCAAATCACTGGATGAATGTGCACCTTGGGAACCCACTTAATTACAATACCCGCAGGTGGCGAGGCGTGTAGCGCCAATATGGACTCACTGGTCCCTAATGCTTATTTCTGACATTAAATCACCATACTGGAATTTATTTTGAATGTTAAACTATCTGAACCCTTGGCCCCAGAGGAACGTATTGGAACACCTCATACCGGAAACGCGTCAGGCATTTGGGCATTCACTTTGTATGTTGCTATACATTATTGGTTGATTTTTTTGTAGCACATGTTGTGCATCCCTATCATATGTGTTGTTCTATGCATTTTAATCTATTATATTAAAGAATATTTTTTATACATTTTTTGAGTTGGTGGTCTATGTAAAGTCCCAACCAAGGGGGTAACCATTTTCATTTCTACTGAAAGGGATGGGACCACCATGCTCGATATGATATGAAGGGAGCCTCTATTTTTTCTAGTAAATAAAGGGAAACTGTACTCACTTCAATCATCCGATCCCATGCAAAAAAGAAAAACTTATTTTTTATTTCCCTCCCTTGCACAGGATTGTATATCTAAAGTTAAAGGGTTTTGCCTTTTTTTCTAAGCTTTGAACAGTTTCTATCCCTTTATTAAATCAATCTCAATGATAGGCAGGATGTTTATCGATACCCCAGTGAATATGATGCTGTGACATTGCCATCAATTTATAGTAAGAATAGCAATGTAATACCACCACCTACCCATTGATCAAGCATTGGTTGGTATATTTGATTAGCAACTGGGTTGCAGTTCTGATTAATGCACCAGAAATCAGATTGAGAAACAAAAAACATTGATAGCCATGTTACTATGTATCATTGCAGAGATAGTCTAAAATATGAAAAATGTCACATTCGTTGGGAGAGTATTAGCTATTGCTCAAGTTTAAATTGCCTACTGCGTCTCTAGTTCATTGAGACCTTTGCAATGTTCTAGTTAGGAATTCTCCCACTTGTAATAGTCTGTTCGGTTACGCATGCACACGGTTTAATACAGCATTTTGATACACTGCATTATTTATACATACTTATAAGTGTATAGTACATTTCCATAAATATTTTATTGTGTTTATTTGTGCAATAAATGTGGATTGTTTTAACTTCCATTTGAAAGGCCAAGTAATGAGGCTATAGACTTATTCACATTTTTCAGGTCAACCAGCAGGAAGCACTGACAAATTGTGACTATTTTTTTCTAAAGTATATGAATTACCATGTTCTGATAAGCCTCTCATTATAATGTCCTGTATAGCTTCTGGACTTCTGTACCCCAGCCGCCTGTGCCATAAGTGAATACATTTGCTGTGTAGGTCATTAGAGACTATATTGGCTCGCTGGTCTGCAGTGATGAGCCTATATAGGTGATCATCCAGTTTTCCCTTTGCGAGGAATTGCTTATTATTGTGAATTCATCACCCTGGAACTTAACAGTGAGACTGTTGTTTGCAAGACTTTTCACTGATAGAAGGCTGCCTTCTAGTTCTGGAACATACAGCACTTTCTTTACAAGGACACTGTGCTTGCCTCCTCGTGGTGTACTGCAGTTCAGGAAAATGTTGTCTTTTGCGCTGTAATCAATGTTTGTGAAGAAGGTCTCAGCACTAGTCATGTGGCTTGTTGCACCTGAGTCTATGCACCAGCCACGTGGCTTGCCACTCTTTGTCACTTTAAAGGTGCCACGCCATGATGTGTCTGCAGTTTTCTTTGTGGCTGCTTTGACTCTTTCCTTTGTGGATAGCTCTAGCTTTCGCTGCTCGGCTTTCCAGATAGGACATGCCTTTTTTAAGTGACCGTTCCTTTTACAGCGAAAACAGGCTCTCCTTTCTTTGTTGTGCTTTGTGCCTTTGTACATCTTAAGGGCTTTGTCATCATGGTGCATATTTTATTTCCTTCTGTCGTATTCATCAATTAAGTTGTCTTTGACATATTCTAGCGTTAGCTCTTGCTCGGGCCTGGATTCTAAAGAGTTAAAAAGAGCAGTATATGTCTCTGGAAGGCTGCAGAGTAGCAGGGCAACAGTATGGTTATCTTTGATGTCCCCTATAATGACGCGCAGCTGCTCTGATTTCTAGCATAGCTTTCACATGGTCACACATTTGCTGGCCTTCTTCTAGCTTCATCTTACAATTCTTTCTTAGCAGAAATAGCTTGCTGTTTAGGCTTGAATGCTCATGCAGTTTTTGTAATGAAGTCCACATACCTTTAGCCTTTTTCCCTGTTTTTATGTGGATAAGCTGGTCATCTTCCACTAGGAAGCTTATAGTTGGTTTTGCCTGTCTATTGTTCCTGTCCCATTCCTCCATCTCTCCGTTTGTGGGTCTGTCTGTATTCAGCGCTTGCCAAAAGTCGTTCTTGCTGAGAAGCATTTCTAGTTTGAACTTCCACAGCTGGTAATTGGCATTGTTCAGCTTTGTAATTGCAAACTTCACATCTGAGCTGCTTGCCATCTTTCAGCAGCTTGTATACAGTACTCACTGACTTGTAGTATTCTTTCCAGTGCCTGGGCCCATAACCTGTTGGCTGAGTATTGAAATGATGCGCTGAAAGCATGTTGAATGCAAAGAATAACTTTACTTGAATGGAGGATTGCAAAGCATGTCTTTATATGATGGTAGCAGGAATTGAACACACTGAGAATAAAGCACTTCCTTTCATATATATATTACAGGTACAATACCACAGACATACATGTACATTACATTATAATACTACAGCGCCACCTGCTACATAGATAGGTATAATACATACAGTATATAGTTAAGTATATAAGCAACTTGCTGTTGTACTTTCAACAATAAGTGGTGTATGCACGATGTATCACAGAACATAGAAACATGATGGGGGAGACATCACAATGTAAAAGATACAGTACAAGGGTCCCATGCACAGATAAGTTAACCCCTGCAGGTGGTGTTGCCACTGCAAATGAATCAGTCACGTGTCTATAATAAGATGGAAGTCATATGGCTAGGAAGCAAGCTGACTTGGCGAAGGTGATAGAGGTCAATTGGGGTGCTTGGGTTCCTTCCTCAGCAGTCGGTATCCCCCCAACTTGGGTCCGACTGTGGTATGGGGTGTCCTAGAGACCTGACCTGCATGTCACAGGAGAGAAAGAAGCCTCAAAGTTAAGAAGCCCAGTGTCAGCTTTCTGGAATATATACAGTAGCAGTGTAATGCTAAAGTAGAGAAGAGACAAGTGGGTCATGGAGAGAGTGACGAGTTATGGCTGGTGGAGTCCAGTATCTGCACTGCGCTATTGGTTCAGAAATGCTATAAGGGAAGAAACATCGACCATTAATGGAGAGTGCCGCCTTAACGCCACCTCAAGTGTTCTAGGCAAATACCTCTTTCATTCCGTAGAGGCATAAGCATACACTTTCCTATGTCCTCACCTAAACCTGCTTAAGCATTTGATGCATAGTTCATTAAACACACTAAAGTGAGGGTGCTCATAAGGAGCAGTGCAAGTGTGCGAGTGACAAAAAGAGCTGTCAATGCCACCTCAAGTGTTTCCAGGTGATTCTTCTGCCAGCTACTAGGGGCAGAAGACCATCCCCTTGCACCTGCTTACATGCAGAGACTTATGGACTGGGAGCATTAGGCCCAAATGTAGTTTACTGTAAATAATTAGTCAGTTAGGATGTGTTCTTACTGTTTTATTACAGGAGACTAACAACCAGCAAGCAAGAATTGACTAGCTCTGCACTTTTGCCATCTGGACTTTCACCACTAGAGGTCATTTGTTCATTAGGGCGGCACAGTGGTGTAGTGGGTAGCACTCTCACCTAGCAGTAAGAAGGGTTGCTGGTTCAAATCCCAACCATGACACTACCTGCCTGGAGTTTGCTTGTTCTCCCTGTGCCTGCGTGGGTTTCCTCTGGGTACTCCAGTTTCCTCCCACACTCCAAAGACATGCTGGTAGGTTAACTGGCTTCTGTCCAAAATTGGCCCTATTATATGAATGTGAGTTGGGGACCTTGGATTGTGGGCTCCTTGAGGGTAGGCACTGATGTGAGTGTGCAATGTATGTGTGGAGCGCTGTGTAAATTGATGGCGCTATATGGGTACCTTAAATAAATAAAAATATAATAGATGAGCATCTTAATGAGACACAATGTACAGGGATAGGGAGAATTGTAGACATGCACCCACACTCAGGATGGACTGGTGTCTTTATTCAACCTTACTAACTATGTAACTAATTCATCATATTAGCCAGGGATGGACTTCTAAACTGAGTTTAGAATTCCCATTTCTTTAATTATGCCTTTGGGGGTGCTTCTCTGATGTTTTATTGTGATGTGTTCTTTTAAATATGTAATTGAAAAAGGACTGTAAATTGTATTATGTGATGTGATATGCCAATTTTATCTAGTCAGACAGTGATAGTGTGTTAGCAGTAAAATCTGCTGTCACTTGAATTAAAATCTGCTGTCACTTGAGTACCTATTGACATTGATTTTACCTTTTAAGTGGTTGTACAGTTTTGTAGTTTGTAATGCACTGTTCTTCCCTTGAAACCCCTTTTCCAAGCTCTGTGTGCATGTGCAGGATGCCTTGCTCTCGGCTGAGAGAAGAGTACATTTTTTTTTTATTGAGAACTATGTGCCTTGAGCAGAATAAAAACAAACATTTTGTAGAAAGCAGAGAGATTTAAAGTCAGCTTAGCTGTGTGTATCTGTTGTTCTATGGTATGGAATAATTCATCTCAGTCCCTTGCTGTTTAAGCTGCCTCCAGCAGGGTGTGCTGGAGATAGCTTTCTGTATTAGGCTTCATGTACACTGCTGCTGGTAAACGGGCATGTACGAGCAGTTGGGCATTTTTTTCAGCCGCCCCTGAACTTTTTTGGAAAGCAAAAAAAAAATAATTGAAAAACGCTTCTAAACGCAAACGTGGCTAAACGCATCATGTAAATGCGGCAAAACAGACGTTTTTAAACATCGGTTAGTATCTGTCAAGTTCAGTCGTTCGGGAGAGGTTTTAAAACATCCTGTGTGCATTAAGCCTTACAGATAATTGACATCCTAGTCATTTAACAGACTCCGAGGAGGAAGGGGGCTGCTGATTCATGATGGGAGAGCTATTAAATATAAGGCACTTCCTGGCACATGATCCTCCCCTCCTGGGCTTTTGCCTAGTGAGGATGCAACTGCAACAACTAACTTGTTACTATTCCATAGCTGTACAAATAATGGTACCATTTTTCTTAATAACCTTACTTTCTATAGACCTTAATACCCGATTGAGCTTCCAGCTTAAGTCAGCCATATACATTCCAGGTGCATCAAGGGCCTAAAGCTAAAGATACGAATCAGTGGGGCGGGGATAGAGGAATGTAAGATCTCTGCAGAGAGACCACTGTTTCCTTATATTGCGCAAGAGACATTCTCTGCAGCATGTTGGCAGAAGTCAGGCTTTTCTTCTCAGGCTGTGGCAGCTTTATGAAGAGAATGAACTGTAAGACTTTAACCCCTTGGTGCTGGCTCCCACCAGCCCTTTAAGGGCTTTAGAATGCTGGGAATAGGACGGGGCTTATGGCTACGTGACCACTGTGATTGGCTGTCACGGCCGTCACATGATTGAAAAACTGCTGCTTGCGATCGGGAGGTTTCCGTTAGCCGCCGGTCACTGTGCCACTGGTCTCGGCACAGCTCTATTGGCCTATTGCATGAAAAATATGTGGCCGCTCGGCACCAAGGCCCAGGCGTGGAGAGGCCGGATATTTGTGTGCGCTCGGCGCCAACAGGTTAAACACCTTTTTTAAATGGCTCGGTGTTTAGCTGATTTAAATTGAAAGTTCAGGTATATACACTATATTGTCAAAACTATTGGGACACCTGCCTTTACACGCACATGAACTTTAATGGCATCCGAGTCTTAGTTTGTAGGGTTTAATATTGAGTTGGCCCACCCTTTGCAGCTATAACAGCTTCAACTCTTCTGGGTTGAAGCGCATTTGTGAGGTCAGACATTGATGTTGGACGAAAAGGCCTAGCTTGCAGTCTCTGCTCTAATTCAACCTAAAGGTGTTCTATTGGGTTGAGGTCAAGACTCTGTGCAGGCCAGCCAAGTTCCTCCACCCCAAACTTGCTCATCCATGTCTTTATAGACCTTGCTCTTTGCACTGGTGTGCAGTCATGTTGGAACAGGAAGGGGCCATCCCCAAACTGTTCCCACAAAGTTGGGAGCATGAAATTGTCCAAAATGTCCTGGTATGCTGACGCCTTAAGAGTTTCCTTCACTAGAACTAAAGGGGCCAGGCCCAACCCCTGAAAAACAACCCAACACCATAATCCCCACTCCACCAAATGATTTGGACCAGTACACAAAGCAAGGTCCATAAAGACATGGATGAGCGAGTTTGGGGTGGAGGAACTTGACTGGCCTGCACAGAGTCCTGAACTCAACCTAATAGAACACCTTTGGGATGAATTGGAGCGGAGACTGCGGGCCAGGCCTTCTTATTCACATCAGTGCCTGACCTCATAAATTCGCTTCTGGAAGAATGGTCAAACATTCCCATAGACACACTCCTAAACCTTGTGGACAGCCTTCCCAGAAGAGTTGAAGCTGTTATAGCTGCAAAGGGTGGGCAAACTCAATATTGAACCCTATGGACTAAGATTGGGATGCCATTAAAGTTAATGTACATGTAAAGGCAGGTGTCCCAATACTTTGTTAATATAGTGTATGTAAATATGTATTAATGCATTATACTCAATATACCTGAATATACCTCTGTACCTCCACTTACACTGAAAGAAATCAATTCATAAATCCATTTCAGGAATCATATTTTCATTTAGGCAGTGAATCCACCATACGCTAGTAAATTGTCTAAGCAAAAAGCCCCAACACAACGTTCCTTAACAAAAACAACAGTAGTTTCTGTCAAAACATGTCAGAAACCAAAGTATATTACTGGCAAGAAGCACACTGAGATTCCAGAAATGCAGTCCAGTGTTCTCTCTACAGCAGGGATTTGCAATCAGTGGACCTCCAGCTGTTGCAAAACTACAAGTCCCATCATGCCTCTGTCTCTGGGTGTCATGCTTGTGGCTGTCAGAGTCTCGCTATGCCTCATGGGACTTGTAGTTCTGCAACAGCTGGAGGTCCGCTAATTGCATATCCCTGCCCTATAGTCTAACACAGTGTTTCTCGACCTTTTTTCAGTCAAGGCACCCTTTAAAAAAATATGGACAATCTCGAGGCACCCTTTAAAAATTATGGACAGTCTCGAGGCACCCTTTAAAAATGATTGACAGTCTCGAGGCACCCCATTCTAAAATGTAAAAGCTATTCTAAAAGTTTTACATAAGGCAGCAACATCCACAAGTCCAGGTAGGACACCGAACGTTAGAGGTAATCTATTCTTCCAAAGAAAATACACAAAATGCAAACTAGTACTGACTAGTATTCCAGTGTTTCTCTTTTTCCTCAATTTCTCTCCATCACTTATCTAATGTGACCCCAACGCTGATGGAGAAAGACAGGGGAGGGTCAAACAAGGATGCTATGTAGGCGACTGACATCCTCCTTATCAACTGATGATACTATTGGTCGTTAGGACGACCAGCAGTAGAAGGTTGTAATGACACACATTGAAAACCTGTGACTTAGTGTAACTAAAAAGGCAGCCTTGACAGCTTGTATACAATTTTTGGGCAATTTTTAGGCATTTTGCCAAGGCACCCCTGAAGAGACCTCAAGGCACCCGGGAGGGGGGGGGGGGGGGGGTGGCTGTGCACCCTGGTTGAAAAAGGCTGGTCTAACAAACGAATAGAGAGACATGGGAGACAGGGTCAAGCTTGACTTTTCTGTAAATTGAACTTGGCTGAGCTTATGGAGCCCTCTGAAATGCTTTTAACCCATGGCAGTCAGTTCCAACGACTAGGTAGCAAAA
This sequence comes from Lithobates clamitans, assembly GCA_037952925.1. Classification (NCBI taxonomy): domain Eukaryota; kingdom Metazoa; phylum Chordata; class Amphibia; order Anura; family Ranidae; genus Lithobates; species Lithobates clamitans. The sequence goes on from JBBGZY010000187.1 coordinate 6,834,674, forward strand.
CAGATCTGACTATAAATGTCTAGGCACACTTACATAACAACTAAATGTTAAAAGTGTAGCGCTAAAGTGGAAACAATGTGAAAAAAATATGTAAAAAAATGTTTAAGGGTTTAGGATAGAGAGAAGTCAATTCACATTTGAAGGGACAAGTGACCTCGTCTGATCTTAAACCTAAAGAATATGTATACTGAATAGTGAAATAAATGCAGGTGTAAAATCAAATATCACCACATCTATAAACACGTGAGATGCTCTTTCTTCTCAGAAAAGGCACAAACAAACACAAAAAAATTAAAAAGTATATAGTAAGTTATAACGACAAATTCTTGACTAAAATGTCCAAATTTTTGGGAGTGAAGAAATACATGAATAGTGTCAAAAGTGTCCACAATGTTGGTGGGGAGATATAACTCCCAGGTAAACAATATAAACATAAAAAATTAGTCCATATAATGCATAGTGTAGTTGACCCAAATTGAATCCAAGGCAGGTGACATCACAATAAAAAATCCAAATCAGAGTAAGGGATAGAATACTCTTACCGACTTCGGTGGACTCACAGGCCGTGGGCGGTGAGTCAAATAGGCTTGTACTGTCTTAAGATGGATGACAGTGTAAGAATGGCTTGTACACCGGAAGATTTCCTCCTCAAATGGGGGGCCAGGAACCTGCCCAGAAGGTCTGCGCGGTCACCGTCTGGTTGGAGACTGGGCTGAGGTTATCATACAGGTTATCATACACCCTCTTACGGGGTTTTGCAGAGATGTGCAGCTTTCAGGACTTTTACCTCATATACCCCATACAACAGGGATATGCAATAAGCGGACCTCCAGCTGTTACAAAACTACAAGTCCCATCATGCCTCTGCCTCTGGGTGTCATGCTTGTGGCTGTCGACAGCTGGAGGTCCGCTTATTGCATATCCCTGTTGTATGGGGTATATGAGGTAAAAGTCCTGAAAGCTGCACATCTCTGCAAAACCCCGTAAGAGGGTGTATGATAACCTGTATGATAACCTCAGCCCAGTCTCCAACCAGACGGTGACCGCGCAGACCTTCTGGGCAGGTTCCTGGCCCCCCATTTGAGGAGGAAATCTTCCGGTGTACAAGCCATTCTTACACTGTCATCCATCTTAAGACAGTACAAGCCTATTTGACTCACCGCCCACGGCCTGTGAGTCCACCGAAGTCGGTAAGAGTATTCTATCCCTTACTCTGATTTGGATTTTTTATTGTGATGTCACCTGCCTTGGATTCAATTTGGGTCAACTACACTATGCATTATATGGACTAATTTTTTATGTTTATATTGTTTACCTGGGAGTTATATCTCCCCACCAACATTGTGGACACTTTTGACACTATTCATGTATTTCTTCACTCCCAAAAATTTGGACATTTTAGTCAAGAATTTGTCGTTATAACTTACTATATACTTTTTAATTTTTTTGTGTTTGTTTGTGCCTTTTCTGAGAAGAAAGAGCATCTCACGTGTTTATAGATGTGGTGATATTTGATTTTACACCTGCATTTATTTCACTATTCAGTATACATATTCTTTAGGTTTAAGATCAGACGAGGTCACTTGTCCCTTCAAATGTGAATTGACTTCTCTCTATCCTAAACCCTTACGCATTTTTTTACACATTTTTTTCACATTGTTTCCACTTTAGCGCTACACTTTTAACATTTGGTTATTGTGCACAATTTTAGTCGTATTGTAGTGTTGGCTGCTATCTTGACGTGTTGGATTGGCGCGGTATTTCACATATCCATTTGCACACTTACATAACAATAAGGCTCCAGGAACATTCATCTCAAGCTTGTTTTTTTTTTCTTTTTGTTGAGCAGGTTAGATAAAGAATGGATGTCGATCACTCATTGTAAGTAAACATTAACAAGATTTATTGGTTTAGACTGCATAGAAACAGGAAGGGCAATAAGACTCAAAATACCTGAAACACGCTGCTCAACAACGACACCGATATTCTCAACAGGCTATGCTGGCTGGTTACTAAACAAGACTTTGACTTGTCACATCTTAAGAAGGCACCCAAACAAATGCTGCACTGCTAACATCACAACTTTATTCAAAATCAATAATTGTTGCAAATAACAACATTTTCATAAACCCTAACCCATAGAAAGATTTAAAGCTAAAGTGTAGTAGTAGGTATATGTAATGGTGTGTATCCCATTACCTGTAGGCAGCTGCTTCTGCTTAAAATCCTCCATGCTCTCACTCTCTTTCACATCTGCCCTATACTGCCCTAAATGTCTTCAAGTGCTGTGAAAGTAAAGCGAAGCTCCCCTTGTCTGCCTCTTGGCACCTTTCAGGGGGGAGCGGGTACGTTCCCACGTTCAGCTCAGTTTGCCGTGGTAAACTGAGCCAGAAATTTAGCCTCCCCTTCTTTCCCCCGCAGCCTTCTGGGACACTTTACAGGTCCCAGAAGACTGTGGCCCATTCACAAATGGCAGCTCACTTTGTGCATGCGCAGTAGGAAACCAGCTGTGAAGCCGCAAGGCTTCACTGCCGGTTTCCCATAGTCAAGATGGCAACGTCAGCACCCAATAACAAGAATTAATCGGCTCGGGTGATGGCAATGCTGGATGCCAGGACAGATAAGTACTCTAATAATAAAAGTCAGCAGCTACAGTATTTTCTTTTTTGCGTGGGAAGCCTGGAGCTCCTCTTTAACAGCAGCGGCTGCTAATCAGAAAAGTTGCATCACTTCCCTGCCCCTTCCTGCTTCATCCGCTGTTCAGAGAACTCATATTATTACACTTTCATGATGCCTTAAGTTCAAATTCAGTGAATGGAGATGGAGGAGGAGGTGTTGAGTGACAGCATCTCCTCCACCCATTTAATAAAGAGTCACATTTCTTCAAAAATACATGTAGCTGATGTTACAATTTATAAAAGACTAACTTGCAACAGTTATAGTTACATAATTAGAACGGCTGAAAAAAGACACAAGTCCATCCAGTTCAACCAATAGAAAAAAAAAATAAAATAAAAAGTGTACACAATACACAATCCTATACCCACAGTTGACCCAACGAAAGGCAAAAAAAAAACAATAAAGCATGATCCAATTTGCTCCTGCGATTCCCTTGAGAGGCAATCAGATATTCTCTGTTACCCCTGGTGTTATCACCTAAAAATGTTATCCAGTTTAGGAATGTATCCAGCTCAAAACAATCTACTGAGCGTCTCAAAATGTATTCTTGAGGGGGAATATTCAACATTTTTACAGCTCTTACTTTGAAGAAGCCTTTCTGCATGTGAACGTTATTTCTCTTTTCCTCCTGATGTAAAAATTGTCCCTTGTCTTCTGTAATGCAGTATTAAACCCAAAAGCAAACATTTATTATATTTAGCTTACCAATCAGTAGATGTGGTGGCTGCATTCGTTTTCTTTTTTAGGCTTTCTTCTATTTCGATCTGGTAATCCAGCCAGCAAGTCTGTTGCTTTTTATAGTACAAGCTCTTTAGCAAAATGTATCAGTTTACATGGATGAGACAAACCACTTGACACTACCAGGGGTGACTAAAATGACCAGCTTTTATTTATTCATGCAAAACCTTTATCCCAAAAGCAAAAAAAAAAAACATTTGCTGAAACTGATTATAAAGTGTAATGCCCCATACACACGATCAGAAATTCCACCAGCAAAAGTCGGATGTGAGCTTTTGGTCAGAAATTTCCGACCGTGTGTATGCTCCATTGGACTTTTGCTGGCAGAATTCCAGCCAGCAAAAGATTGAGAGCAGGTTCTCTATTTTTCAGTCGGAAAAAGTTCCTATCGGAAAACGCGTTCGTCTGTATACCATTCGGACGCGCAAAAAATCACGCATGCTCGGAAACAATTCGGCGCATGCTCGGAAGCATTGAACTTCATTTTCTCGGCTCGTCATAGTTTTGTACGTCACCCCGTTCTTGACGGTCGAAAGTTCCCGAGAACTTTTGTGTGACCGTGTGTATGCAAGGCAAGCTTGAGTGGAATTCCGTCGGAAAAAAACATCCAAGTTTTTTCTGACGGAATTTCTGATCGTGTGTATGGGGCATAAGCTAAAGTTTGGCTTTGACTTGTCAGTGTCCTTTCACATGGGCTTGTCCGCTGTACGGACTCCACTTGCTCAGTGGGGGGATTGATCCGCTGATCCCGCAGATGACAGGTCCGTCTCCGCTCACTGTACAGAGACGGACCTGTCAGAGCCCCGCTCTCCTCTATGGGGAAATTGGATGAAAATGGACCGCCTGTCTGTTTTCATCCGATCCGCCAGACAGATGGAAAGTAGGGCCACCCTCCCTCTAGATTTCACGGACAGGATCGGATTGGATAGCAGCGGATGTCAGTGGACATGCCACCGCTGACATCCGCTGCTTCATAGGAGCGAATGGAGAGTCCGATCAGGTCGGCCTAAAAAACTGACAGTCAGACCTGATCAGAAAGCCTGTGTGAAAGGGGCCTTGTGGTTCTAAATCTAATACCTTTACAACTGCCCCCCCCCCCCAAACTGACAATGCTGCTATCTGCTTTGCCTCTTCCGCTCATTCATCCAAAGTTGTTTCTCACTAATACAGGAGGTGTGTTACTGGACAGATCACCAGGTGAAAACAGAGGGGAAAAAGAGAAAACCTGAAGCAGCCACTACATCTAATGATTGGTAAGCTACAATATATTACATTTTTGGTTTTGGGATTAATACCACGTTAAAGCTCCAGCCCCCCCCCCCACCATAAAATAACCAGTTAAGGCCTGGGCCTATTTTTCAGACTCTGTGTTTACAGGTCAAAATAATTTTTTTTGCTAGAAAATTTCTTAGAAATTACTTAGGGCCCTCTCCCTCCCCGGTAAAAGTGATCTTGTGATGAATCCGCCGCAGAGACCACTTTTATCTGAAAACAGACCGCCTGCTGAGGAAGAAGATTCCCAGGGTTATGGCAGCTAGCTAGCTGCTGCCATAACAACGATACTCCCCTTCAAAGAGCCGATGTATAACGATGGCGGGCGGTCCGCAAGTAGTTAAAAGGCAGCAGCTAAGAAAACTGTAGCTGCTGACTTTTAATATTAGGACACTTATCTGTCCATGGATCCTGGGATGTCGGCACTCCCAGACAATTTTTTTAATCGGCTCTTGGGTGCTACCACAGCCATTCCTTGTAAGGGAAACCGGCAGTGAAACCTAGCAATTTCACAGCCGGTTACCTACTGCGCATGCGCGAAGTATTGCGCTTTGTGAATGGCCCGCCAGCAGGTATCCACTCCCCCCCGAAAGGTGCCAAATGTGGCAGCAGAGGGGGGTGGAAGCAAACAAGTGGAGTTTCCCCTTTTGGGTGGAGCTCCGCTTTAATTCAACACCAAGTTCATTATATGGACCACTTCTGTATTTATACAAGGTGATCATATCCCCTCTTAAAGTGGATGTAAACTTGATTCGAGAAATTTGACCTGGACACATATATCTGTAGTGTTTACTTATATCTCTCCAAAGCCCTAAGTCCTGTGTCTTTCTGTTCCTCTGTTATGAGCATGATAACTGCTGACCACCTCCCCAACACGGGAGTTAAAAGCAACTGAAAATTTGTGTCTGGGAGGTTGCTATAAATAGATTAGCAGAGAGCTTGTCTATTCACAGCACAGCTCTGCATGTTTCTTTCTTCTTCTGGCTACGTGGATGGGGGGTGTGTGCCTTTCCTCCAAATCAGTTGTCACAGTGTATGCCAAGACTCCCCTCCCACTGCTGAAAGAGGAAGTTAAAATTCTAACACAATGTGCACTTTCTAAAGAATATAGAAAGCTGAAGACACCAGATATACATTAAAAACTTATGTAGGGAGATTTGTATCATCTGAAGCTGTTCACTTCACTTGGTATAGGAGAGGGTTTACATGCACTTTAATCACCTTTTCTAAAGAGGGAATAAATTAAATTCAGCTAATCTAATCTCATAGCTGAGCTCCTCCATACCTCTTATCAGTTTGGTTGCCCTTCTCTGCACCTTCTCCAGTTCCCCCGATATCCTTTTTTGAGAACTGAATTCCAAAACTGAACTGCATAATCCAGGTTAGATCTTACTAATAATTTGTACAGGGGCAAAATGATTGCTCTCTCTCTGCAGTCCATGCCTCTTTCAATACAAAAAAATATTCTTCTAGCTTTATAAACTGCAGTTTGGCAGTGCATGCTAATACATTTATGATTTACCAGAACACCCACCATTCTCCACCATTGATTCCCCCAGCTGTTCTCCTCCAAGTATGTACATTGCATGCATGTATTTAGCCCCCAATGCATAACTGTACACTTATTAACAACCCCCATGCTTTATGTTGCTTAAAATATTGTTTTCTAGCAAAAAGTTTTCCATGTGGCCTTTTATTAAACTCTCCAGTGTCTTCCGGAAAAAATAAATTAAACTCAGGGCTTTTTTTCAGCGGGAACGCGGGGGAATGCAGTTCCGGCACCTCCAGCACTGACTGTATGTAATAGCATGGGGTGTGGGGTGTGCTGGAGGGTCTATTGATGTTGGCTGCTGGTGATCTATTGTCACTGGTGGGGATCTGATTTTGTGTGAGGGTCTGTTGTTGCTGATGGGGAATCTATTGTTGCTTGGGGGGGGTCTTATGTTGCTGGAAGGGATCTACTGTTGAGAGAGAAGTCTATATTTACTGGGTGCTGGAGGATCTATTGATGCTGGCTCCTGGGAGATCTGTTGTTGCTGCTGGGGGGTCAAATGTTGCTTGGGTGGATATTTTGTTACAGGGTGTGATATTTTGTTGTGGGTAGTACACTGTTGCTGCAGGGAATCTATTGTTGTTGGGGTGGAGTCCATTGTTGCTGGGGGAGTCTATTGTTGTGTGGGGATCTATTGCTGGAATTCTATTGTTCCTGGCTGCAGGGGATGTATATTACTGCTTTTCTTTTTATCATTAACATTTTCCATACAAATGATTTAGCACCACCAATTGATACTTGCTTATGTATTCTCTAAAAGGGGCAGTACTGGTAGGTGGGTAGGGGGGAATCAAGGGACGGTGGTCACAGGTAGGGTGAGACAAGGGGTGACTCAAACGTGGGGGGGGAGTTCCTGCACCTATTCCCTGAGAAAAAAAGCCCTGATTAAACTAACTGGTCTGTAGTCACTTGGTGAAGACTCTGATCCCTTTTTAAATATATAAGCACCACATCAGATAAATATTTCAAACCAGCAGGTTTATTATTTTTACAAAAATCTGCTTATTCTTAACTTCTAAGAAAACGAAACAGTTGCAGACATTTAATTAAACATGAAGTGTGTGCCAGGCCTCTTGGCAAATAAATCTTGATAAATGTGTGCATATTCCTTTTACAAATAAAATATAGGAATGCAAGCTGCAGGGAGGATTTTTTTTAACTCTCTCTATATTTAATTAGCCACTTTACTTTATAACATATTAAAAAAAACTCAGTCAGCATGTAATTGCAAATGTGTAACTTGAAATATCAGGGCTTAAATCTGAGGTGAATGGACAACCCAGTTACAATACTGGCACTAAATATGTTATATGCTTACAGTACTGGCATAAATGTAGACACTTATATCATCCTGTGTACTGGGTAGAGGGTGACATTGTACCTTAGTTTCTGATCTATTGTGGCTTTAACATTGTACTAGCTGCTGCTTGTCATTCATTCTGTTTTATAGGTTGCTTACTTTTTTAAAAGGCTTCATGACAAATGTACCACTGACTGCAGGTTCTAAAAATATGAGTATATTATGGATCACAACGATTCAGGATAAAAAAAAGGAGGGCCCCAGTCCAACCCCGTTAAAAATCAAATTGCTGTAATCAATGCGGATTAAATAATGTTAAAGCTACAGTATATTCCAGATAGATAAAGAATAAAAAATGTATTACAATCAATGGAGTTGATAAAATGGACATACAGTATCTTATAAAAGTGAGTACACCCCTCACATTTTTGTAAATATTTTATCTTTTCGTGTGACAGCACTGAAGAAATGACACTTTGCTACAATGTAAAGTAGTGAGTGTACATCTTGTATAACAGTGTACATTTTCTGTCCCCTCAAAATAACTCAACATACAGCCATTAATGTCTAAACCACTGGCAACAAAAGTGAGTACACCCCTAAGTGAAAATGTCCAAATTTAGGCCCAAAGTGTCAATATTTTGTGTGGCCACCATTATTTTCCAGCACTGCCTTAACCCTCTTGGGCATGGAGTTCACCAGAGCTTCACAGGTTGCCACTGGAGTCCTCTTCCACTCCTCCATGATGACCTCACGGAGCTGGTGGATGTTAGAGACCTTGCGCTCCTCCACCTTCTGTTTGAGGATGCCCCGCAGATGCTCAACAGGGTTTAGGTCTGGAGACATGCTTGGCCAGTCCATCTCCTTTACCCTCAGCTTCTTTAGCAAGGCAGTGGTAGTCTTGGAGGTGTGCTTGGGGTTGTTATCATGTTGGAATACTGCCCTGCGGCCCAGTCTCCGAGTATGTATGTCACAGTACATGTTGGCATTCATGGTTTTGTCAATGAACTCTAGCTCCCCAGTGCCGGCAGCACTCATGTAGCCCCAGACCATGACACTCCCACCACCATGCTTGACTCTAGGCAAGACACACTTGTCTTTGTACTCCTCACCTGGTTGCCGCCACACACGCTTGACACCATCTGAACCAAATAAGTTTATCTTGGTCTCATCAGACCACAGGACATGGTTCCAGTAATTCATGTCATTAGTCTGCTTGTCTTCAGCAAACTGTTTGAGAGGCTTTCTTGTGCATCATCTTTAGAAGAGGCTTCCTTCTGGGATGACAGCCATGCAGACCAGTTTGATGCAGTGTGCGGCGTATAGTCTGAGCACTGACGGGCTGACCCCCCACCCCTTTGCAGTAATGTTGGCAGCACTCACATGTCTATTTCCCAAAGATAACCTCTGGATGTGATGCTGAGCACGTGCACTCAACTTCTTTGGTCGACCATGGCGAGGCCTGTTCTGAGTGGAACCTGTCCTGTTAAACCACTGTATGGTCTTGGCCACCATGCTTCAGCTCAATTTCCAGGTCTTGGCAATCTTCTTATAGCCTAGGCCATCTTTACGTAGAGCAACAATTCTTTTTTTCAGATTTTCAGAGAGTTCTTTGCCATAAGGTGCCATGTTGAACTTCCAGTGACCAGTATGAGAGAGTGAGAGCAATAACACCAAATTTAACACACCTGCTCCCCATTCACACCTGGAGCCTTGTAACACTAAGGAGTCACATGACACCTGGGAGGGAAAATGGCTAATTGGGCCCAATTTTGACATTTCCACTCAGGGGTGTACTCACTTTTGTTGCCAGTGGTTTAGACATTAATAGCTGTGTGTTGAGTTATTTTGAGGGAACACCCACAGTGCAGCTCAGCTCTGCCCCTTGCTATCGCTGCACAGTATTTGATTGACAGCAGCAACAGCCAATGGCTTCCTCTGCCACCTCTGTCCTGGGAATGCAGAGAGAGAGAGAGAAGAGAGCCACTACACATGGGCACAGCGCTGGATTGAGTGAGAACCCAGGTAAGTATTTAGGTTGGGGGGGGCTGGGTGGGTACAAATGCCTTAACCCTCCCCAACTAATTTCCATAATTTCACTCCCTACTCCCCCTCATCTCTAAAAATTACTTGACCCCTGCACTCTAGATGTTAAATACACCTCACCCCTGTGCTTTACATACTTCTGACCTCTGCACTAAGTATATTACACATACCTAACCTCTGTGCTCTATACATTACATACACCTGACCCCTGCTCTCTGTACTTATATACTCCTGACCCCTGCACACATAGGCTTTTAGCAGTGTTTAAAGGGGTTGTAAAGGCAGAAGGTTTTTTTTTTATCCTAATGCATTCTATGCATTAAAAACCCTTTCATGCTTAAGCATATTTCTGACATTTGTTGCCTACAAGATATAAAATCCATATTTTTTGCTAGAAAATTACTTAGAACCCCCAAACATTATATATATTTATATATATATATTTTTAGCAGAGAATCTAGAGAATAAAATTGCGATCGTTGCAATATTTTATGTCACACTGTATTTGCGCAGCTGTCTTTCAAACGCAATTTTTTGGGAAAAAAGACACTTTCATGAATTAAAAAAAACTAAAAAGTAAAGTTAGCCCAATTTTTTTATATAATGTGAAAGATGATGTCATGCCGATACCTAACATGTCATGCTTAGAAATTGCGCACATTCGTGGAATGGCAACAAACTACAATACCTAAAAATCTCCATAGGCGGCATTGTAAAAAAAAACAACGGTTGCCAAGTTCGAGTTACAGAGGAGGTCTAGTGCTAGAATTATTGCTCTCGCTCTGATGGTCGTGGCGATACCTCACATGTGTGATTTGAACACCGTTTACATATGCGGACACGATTTTGAATACTGTAATTTTTTTTTAAAACTACGCCATTGGCAGCCGAGTAAACTGGAAGTGACATCGCTTTCGTGTTTACACAAAGGAGACTGGAAGGAAGCCATTTCCGTCTTTCTTCCTGTCTCACTCTAGCCAACGGAAGTGCCAGATTATGGATTGGGTCTCCCGGTGGGTCGGGAGGCCCGGGAAGAGCAGCAAAAGGCGGTGGGAGGGGGGGGAACGTCCCCTCTCGCTCCTTCGGGATAACAGCTGAGCAGCTTTTAGCCTTATCGGTTGTTATCCCTGAAAAGCCGACCACCCACTCTAAAAAACGGTACCGGGATGATGCATGAAGCTGCATCATCCCGGTATAACCCCTAAAAGCCGGGGCCACGTATGTGCGTACGGTCGGCGCTAAGGGGTTTAGATAAAAAGCCTTTTGTGTGCAGCAGCCCCCTTCAGCCCCCTAATACTTACTTGAGGTCCCTCTCTGTCCAGCGATTTTACACGAGTGTCTCAGCTGTCGAGTTTCTCCCTCCTGATTGGCTGAGACACAGCAGTGGTGCCATTGGCTGTCACTGCTGTCAATCAAAGTCAGCCATTCAATCAGGGGAGAAAGGGGGAGGGCCGGGATGGGGGCTCCGTGTCTGAATGGACACAGGGAGCTGTGACTTGGCTCGGGTGCCCCCATAGCAAGCTGCTTTCTGTGGGGGCACTGAACAGGAGGGAGGAGCCAGGAGTCCAGAAGAGGGACCCGAGAGGAGGAGGATCCAGCCTGCTCTGTACAGATCCATTGCAACAGAGAAGGTAAGTATAACATGTTTATTATTTTTATGGGAAAAAAAAATGAGACTTTAATGCTTAGGGACTTTAAGAGGTAGGAAAAAAACAATTGCCAGTGTGTCCAGGAGCAGCAGAGTTTTGGTAGAAAAAAACACTTGACACTGCTTGAGCATTAATGAATTTCAATGGCCAGAAAAAAATATTAGTCAGGCCAATGACATGAATTACCACCCAATCGCTTGACGCCTGTAAACGTGCCTAAAAGCTTTTAAAAGCTTTAGACATTTTTACATGCATCGGGCTTTTTTTCTGCCACAATGCTGATGCCAGGAGAAAAGTCTTCTAGGAGAGTTGGCAGAACATCCCTATGTGCAATGAGACCTGCAATCTGAAATGAATGGCACAGTTAGATTTATAGTACGTATAACCAGTATAACACTGTTTTACACAGCTGCAGGACTCAATTGTGTGGAAGGTTTTCTACAGCATGCCTACATTTATTGCATTTGGAGAAGGGCAGATTTATGGCATGGGGTTGAAGTAATCCATACACGTGATGCATATACAGTATGCAAGGGAAAGAAGCTATAATTATGCACTGAATTATTGGAAATAAAAAAGATATATGTTCCTTTGAAGAAATGGATGTTGATCCAGAAGTGTGTCAGGGACAGTGCTTTTAGAACATATATGAATGTATAATCAAACCACATGGTGTATTTTAATTTGCTAAGTAAAAATGTTTTTTTTATAATATAATTGTTTGAGAACTTTTTTTGAATCTACTATAATGTTTCTCAAGATTCTCTCTGCCTCAGATATTCCTACAGTACCGAGATGAAAGCAAAATGAGGAAATTAACTTATCCCTGGAATCAGCCACTAGTATTTAAGGAACTTTAGTCAGGTAATTATAACGCATTATTCCTAGGACATATATGGTAAGTAGAGACCAAATTTAATATACAAGTCAAACTATGTTATATTATATTCCACTGGGATGTACCATAAATGTCTGAAACTAGCTATTTATTTGACATGAAACCATGACGCATTAATTAAATGAACCAGGTTGCAGAATTATATCTTTTAATTTAATAATTCCTCAATTGCCTAATCTCATTGATATCTTAAGCATTAAATCTGACAGTTGGATTTTAAACAAGATTAAAACTGCAAGAGGGCTAACAAGATTAATTAAAGTTTATGTAGTGTGAATTTTACTTCCACAGTCTGTAATGCATAAAATTTAAAGCACTACATAGCCAGCCATTGACTTTTTTTTCTTTTAAATTTTTTTCAATATTTTACCACTTTTTTTTGGTCAGCCTTTATCCTTACAATATGGTACACAAATCATTTCAAAATGATAGAGTATTTTTTGCATACGAAAATACAAGACTTTTTTCCTAACTGAACTAATGAAATATTACATGACTCTTGCATATAAAAACCACTTTATTGATTGGGAAGTTAAAGTTTATGTAAACTCTATCATTAATGTGGTACCAATGTTCAACATATTCAAGAGTGGGCCGAGATATGTACCTGGAAACTACTTGCCAGTCAGCCTAACATCAAAAGTTTGTAAACTATTGGAGGGGATGGTAAGGGACCATATCCAAGAATTGCTGATAAAAATAGTATCATTAATGTAACCAGCATGGATCTATGAAAGATTGTTTTGCCAGACCAACCTATTAACATGCTATGAGGAAGTGAGCTGTAATATGGATAAAGGAAGGCCTGTGGATGTGGTGTATCTAGACTTTGCCAAAGCATTTGACACGGTACCCATGAACACTTAAATCCATAAATTAGGATCTGTTGGCGCTGATGATAGTATATGTGCCTGAATAGAAAACTGGGTACAGGGGCAGGTCCAGAGGGCGGTGATAAATAGTGTATCTCAGTGTTTGCTACTGAAACTAAGTGTCAGGAACCATGAATCAGACGGAGACAGAAAATGCAGTAAAAAATCACACCTTTTAATATAGTGGTAAAAATGGTACACATAGTAAACGTAGGCAAAACATAGCCAGAGTACAGTAATCAAAGCGGGTAGTCAGTGCAAGCCAGTAAATCAGGAAGCCAGAGATCAGCATAGTCAGAGACAGCAAACAGGATCAGGAACCAGAAGGGATGCCAGCCAGGCAAGTCTTTAAAAGGAACACAGCAGAGAATCTTCAGATATGTTGATCAAGTTAATGAAAAGGGGGCACAATATGGGCCCACTTGGGTGAGAGTGTGGCCATCCCACCCCAGTGCTAATTAGTTAATAAAGTTAAATAGGGTGAAAGGTATAGGAAGGATACTGCCCCTTAAGGATTAGGAAAGCAGATTGCTGGCAGGATCCAATAGGAATTCAGGGAAGGTTCTGGAATAATGAGAGGCTATATAAAGGGGTTATGCAGAGGAATTCCCCCTCTTCCGGGAAAACAGCTGAGAAGACAGGAGCCCTGAGAAGAATGGAGTCCCTTATCAGGCAGCTCCTAGAGAAAGCAGGCGGTGAAGGAGGAGAGGTTTTGCTTCGCCGCTGCCTGGAGTTCATGAATAGTAATAAGGAGCAGCCGGGCAGTAGCGGAGCAGCTGTTTCAGCTGTGGAAGAAAGGAGGGAGCAGCTCAGGAGTACGAGGCTGAGAGGAGCAGCGCTGGCACAGCATGACAGAGCCAGGAGAAGTACGCCACCGGAGCGGAGCCGACATGATGCGGGAACAGCCGAAGAGGAGAGAGAGCCGAGCGCAGCCGAAGCACAGGTCAGAGGTGTCACAAGCCGCAGCCGCCGTGCTGTGAAGAAGAGGCGGACTTTTTCCCCGTCGCCAGCGTTAGGAAGAGGACAGAAGGACCACAGGAGCCAGCAAGCCAGCGCAGCAACAAGGGGGCGGATGCCCGCCCAGCGCCATACAGGTCAGCATGAGGTAGCATTTTTCTAGCATGACACTCCTCAGATAGAGGTGTCCAGCGTTGTGCAGGTTGGGCAAGAACTACAAGTCCCAGACCCCATGGTGCTGCTGGAAGAAAGTCAGCAAGCAGTAGTTCAGCCTCCAGCAGCGGGTGAGTTATCACAACTGAACGTTTTATCTGGTTTGGTGGGGTCTCTGTCATCTTTAATACAGTCTCTTTCTAGTATGCCTGTCCCTGCTGTTTCTTCTAATGTACCTGCACTACTTCCTGCTACTTCTATTACTGCTCCAGCTGTTGTTTTGAATACACAGGGAATTCAAAGTACTTCCCTCATTCCTGAGTCATTAACCCCAGCTGCGCCTGTCAGGGTGCCTGTGCCTGAGACCTGCATGAAAGATGTTATGCCCTGTGAAGTCTCCCCACTAGGTTTCCATTTGAGTCTAACGGTTAAAGAAAAGATATGGAAAGGGGAATTTATAGATATACTGTCACTCTTACCTTTACACAAAGAATTTATGGGTAGGAATGACAGAAAGGGAGATGAGGAGGATAGGCGTAGACCTATACCACGGTCCTTTAATAATTGGCTTCAGGCTTTTTGCATATATGCTGGAGTACTGGCTGAAAAACACCCTGGAATGTGTGGGGGTCTTTTTCAGCATGTGGACCACATTCTTGAGGCATATAAGAATTTTGGTGGGCTGGGGTGGTTTTATTATGACAAATCTTTTAGACAAAAATTGTCCATTCACCCTACGCTAAGCTGGGGAATGAAAGATGTAGGACTGTGGCTTAATCTGATATTGCCGCAGAAGCAGTTAGCTGTAAAGTCGCCCACAGTTAATGCTCCACATTCAACGTTTAGAAAAGGCTGCTGTTTTGCCTTTAATGAAGGGCAATGCCATTGGAATGCATCATGCAAATATAGGCATGCATGCGCGGTGTGTGCAGGAGCGCATCCGGCAGCAAAATGTTTTAAGAAACATGGGACTGTGGGAACCAGCCAAGCGCAAAAAGATATTTTTTCCAAAAGCCTGCACGCCTGTGAGGCTGGAAAGAATGCGCCCGTGGTTGGGCAAATACCCAGGCAGGGAGAAGGCATGTTTTCTTCTTGAAGGTTTTGCAGAAGGTTTCCCATTACCTGTCTGTTCAGGAGAAGGGTGTGAAGTGGTTGGGAATCTAAAGTCTGTGGAATCATTTCCTCAAATAGTTAGAGATAAGTTGTTAAAGGAGTTGGCGGAAGGTAGGATTGAAAGACCATTTGCGGATCCGCCTTTTAAAAATTTTAGGATCTCCCCTTTGGGTGTAGTCCCAAAAAGGGAGCCGAATGAGTTTCGTATTATCCATCATTTATCCTTCCCAAAAGGCAGTTCTTTGAATGATGAGATAGATGGCGATTTGTGCTCAGTTTCCTATGCGACTTTTGAAGACGCATTAAGTAAGATCCGATCATGTGGCGAGGGGGCTTTGTTAGCCAAAACCGATGTGAAGTCGGCTTTCAGGTTACTGCCTATTTCCCCAGCAGCGTTTAATTCGCTAGGTTTCTATTTTGATGGATTTTTCTTTTTCGACAAGTGTCTCCCTGTGGGATGCTCTTTGTCCTGTTCATATTTCGAGGCATTTGCTACTTTTTTACAGTGGATGCTTTGTTTATAGAATGGTTCAGATAGTGTAATTCACTATCTGGATGATTTCTTGTTCATAGGTCCACATGATTCTTCGCTATGCTTTGACTTGTTGAATAACTTTATGGCCATGTCTCAGTATTTCAGTGTCCCGCTAGCGGAAGAAAAGACTTGTTTGCCTGCTACGTCATTAGAATTTTTAGGGATTCATATAGACACTTGTGCCATGGAGTTTCGGTTGCCGGACGCAAAGCTTGTTAAGTTGCGGTTGTTGTTGTCTCTGGTAATTAAAAAGAAGAAAATTCGGGTAAAAGAAATGCAGTCTCTTTTGGGTTCCTTGGCCTTTGCATGTCGGATTATGCCGGTTGGCAGAATTTTTTCTCGGCGGCTTTATTTGTCTACCGCTGGGAAAAAATCGCCTTTTGCCCATATTAGGATCACCAGTTCTCTTAAAGAGGACCTTTTGGTTTGGGACAAATTTCTTGTCAACTACAATGGGAGGTCTCTTTTCCAGTCTGAATTTATTTGTGCGCCGGATTTTCATTTTTTCACTGATGCGGCGGGATCAAAAGGCTTTGGTGCGGTTTGGCAGTCGCATTGGTGCTGTGCACCATGGCCAGAATCATGGGTCCAGAATCAGGCCACAAAAAATGTAGTTTTGTTGGAATTATTCCCTATCTTGGTGGCGTTAGTTATCTGGGGGCCACAGTTTGTGAATAGAAGAATTATGGTGGAAACGGATAACAAGGGTGTGTTGTATGCAGTAAATTGCTTGTCGTCTAGCTCGTTTTGGGTCATCAAGGTGTTAAGACAGATCGTTTTGTTATGTTTGTAATTTAATATTTGGCTTAAGGCCAAATACACACCGGGGATTTTGAATAATATTGCCGACTCGTTATCTCGGTTTCAGATGGACCGCTTTCGGCGTTTGTTACCAGAGGCGGACGAGTGGGGCATTCCATGCCCGGAACATCTGTGGGAAGTGATCTGATGGTGGCGGATGCAATTAAAGGTTCTGTCGCTCCAAAAACATGGTATAGTTACATGGCAGCCTGGAAAAGTTGGGTGTCATTTGCTGAGAGTAAAGGTTTTAGTTATAATATCCCTTCTGAAACCACGATTTTGGCTTTCTTAGAGTTTTTAATGCAGCAGCAGTTTTCCAGTCATTATGTGATGAAAACTCTTGCTGGCATTTCCTTTTTCTTTAAGCTACGGGGGTTGCTGCCTTGTTCTGGTTATCTCTCAGTTAAACAGGCTCTAAAGGGATATAAGAGAAGATCGTTAATCCCTGATAGTAGAAGACCGATATCGGTGGAATTACTTGGGGGTCTGTGTGAAGCAACTAAACGAGTGTGCTTCTCAGAGTATGAAGCCTTGCTGTTCAGTACAGCCTTTTCCTTTGCATTTTTCGGTGCTTTCCGTATTTTGGAATTGGTACCTGCAAATAAGAAGGTATTATTGGGCATTTTGTATGAACAGGTGGCAATTGACCAATTTGGAGTGCATATTTGGTTGCAGCGTTCAAAAATGGATCAGACCGGCAGAGGCTGTTTGGTCAATCTTCATGCTCAAGAAAATGGGCTAGTTTGCCCAGTGGCTTTGGGCAGCACTTCCTAGGAGTTAGACCCCCAGTAAGGGGGCTATTCTTTATTCATGCCTATTCAGAGCCTCTTACTAAATATCAATTTGATTCAGTACTCCGAAAATGTTTAAATCATTTGGGCTTACAGAATTTTAGATCCTCTTCCCACTCCTTTAGGATAGGCGCAGCATCAGAGGCAGCCCATAAGGGGTTTCAGAAATGGCCATTAAGGAGATGGGGAGGTGGAAGTCGAAATGTTTTGAATTATATGTCAGACCTAACCTGTTCATTTAATTCCTAGGTATACAGCACACGGTATGGATCATAGGACATTCGTTTATATACTGGGCACGTAAGAGAGCGGAGCACCGCTGTTACTCAGCTAATTTGTCCTTACAGCCTGAGCAGTTTAAGTTATTTTAGAATGGAATCAGAGGCCTACAGTGGTATCAATTATTTTTTCATTTATCCAGATTGTTCCAAGTTTGGCCCCCTCCTTCTATTTTGTTAATACACTTGGGAGGAAATGATTTAGGGAATGTTAGAACACTGGACTTGCTGGCCATGATCAAGCGAGACCTTCACCGTTTTCATATGTCTTTTGAGGGTACTATTATAATATTTTCAGAAGTGGTTCCTCGTCTCTCCTGGTTGTCCTCTGATCAGAGGAGGGCTATGGAGAAAATGAGGAAGAGAGTCAATAGGGCAATGGAGAAGTTCATGCCCTCGATAGGAGGCTTGTCTTATCGACACATAGATCTTGAAGGTGGCATTCTGGGCTTGTACAGGCAGGATGGTGTTCACCTTTCTCGATATCTTTAATATAGGCTTGCAGTGTGGCATTGAAATGGCCGCGGCGGTTGGGGTGGGCCGGGCTTGATTCTCAAGTCTGGCTGGTGGGGACTGGTTTTTGATATTATATTGTGGATGGCTGCTCGAGTTCTGATAACTGAGCAGATAATAATAAAATGATATTGGTTGATCAATGATGTTATTGTTTGTTAATAAAAGAGTAATAAATATTTATGTGTTTAAACCAATAAAGGTGCCGCGGCCATATTTTTGCCATATTTTAATGTTTGGTGTTGTTTATTATGATGGTTTAATGGGGTTTAGATTGTAGTTGGGTGGTGTGGCCTACAGTCTCATGAAAAGGGGGCACAATATGGGCCCACTTGGGTGAGAGTGTGGCCATCTCTCCCCAGTGCTAATTAGTTAATAAAGTTAAATAGGGTGAAAGGTATAGGAAGGATACTGCGCCTTTAAGGATTAGGAAAGCATATTGCTGGCAGGATCCAATAGGAATTCAGGGAAGGTTCTGGAATAATGAGAGGCTATATAAAGGGGTTATGCAGAGGAATTCCCCCTCTTCCGGGAAAACAGCTGAGAAGACAGGAGCCCCCTCCCGCCCGCCCTTGTCGCGAGCACTTTTATGTGGTAGGGTCACCCTGGAATTTAGGGGGGACTGGTTTTTGATATTATATTGTGGATGGCTGCTCGAGTTCTGATAACTGAGCAGATAATAATAAAATGATATTGGTTGATCAATGATGTTATTGTTTGTTAATAAAAGAGTAATAAATATTTATGTGTTTAAACCAATAAAGGTGCAGCGGCCATATTTTTGCCATATTTTAATGTTTGGTGTTGTTTATTATGATGGTTTAATGGGGTTTAGATTGTAGTTGGGTGGTGTGGCCTACAGTCTCAAGGCATGGGAGAACTGAACCAGGCAGTTTAAATAGCCAGAAGGGGCTGGCTGACGAGCAGGAATCAATCACCAGGTGAGGCACTATGGAATGATGAGTGCTGGCAATTAACCAACAGCTGAGCACTGAGAAAGGAGGCTGAGCCCAGCCCTGACACTAAGCTAGGCAGAGCAACAACTTCACAACAGGATATAGCAACTTTACAGGAAGACCTTGATAAAATAGAGGGGTTAGCAAACACATGGCAAATGAGGTTTAATGTAGGGAAGTGTAAAGTAATGCACTTGGGGGCTAAAAATATAAATGCATGCTACACACTAGAGGAACAACCCCTGGGAGAATCAAGGATGGAAAAGGATCTGGGGGTCCTAAAACTAATAAGGTGGCTGGAGGACCTCAGTTATGAGGAACGATTACAAAGTTAGAGTGACAACTATCTGTCCTTCTCTCTCGCTTTTGTGCTCCTGTGTTGTCACCATATATTACAACACAGGCTTCTAATGGGAACTACAAGTGGCTATAGCATACATTATGCTGACTAGGTTAACTGTTGTCATCATTTGGTGACCCACCCTGAGTATAGACAGATAAGAGTTCATCCAGTAGCACATCTGTATACTCATACCAAGCTAAACCCAAATTTAATTTGGACTTTACAGGTACTAACCCCCTTTTGAAGTGTTTTGTAGATCTAGTCTGCTTCTTCAGGATGCAATGGTGAACTCATCAACAGTTTTGTAGTGCTGTATGTGTTTATTTCATAATTGGAACTGCTTTAAAAATCACTCCCTGTGCGGACATAGGGGCAACTGCAGATACCAGTTGGGAACTCCCCAATGAAGAGGCTTGTATCCCAGTATTCAACAGCAAACATTATGTACCAGCTTCCAGGAGCAAGAAGGCCATTAGCGTGTTCAGGTTTCTGAACAGCACCCCATGGTAAATTAACAGGAATCCCCCAACCCAACCCTAACAAATGCCATACAGCCATTGTTGTAGTTCGTATAGATTGGAAGTGGCTGCAGGAGATAGGCAGCAGTGAGATTCAACATAGGATGAAAAAAATCTTTGTGACCAAATATTTTATTTAAAGCCTAACTCTGGCCAATCCAAGATCCCTCGGCCTGGATCTCAACAGAGGTATGAACAGAGGTGTCACATAGGCTATTACTGGACACATAGGGGAGGCAAGAAAAGGTCAACAGTTCCCATCAGTGGTTCAGGACTGGACCTTATAGTTGTAGCTCACCAAAGCTGGGGAGGGAAGGGCGTTTAATCTGTACACTACTGTCTCCCTCCTCAGCTTCATTAATCTTCTTTAAGTGGAATTTTCCTTTAAAACCCCTTTGTGATGCACATTTTATCGACAAAGCATGTTGTTTGTCTCAGTAAGTTAACTTTATCTGCTATGTAACTGGCAGCTGAGTATCATGGGAAATGTACAAGAGATTATTGCTAGTCTTTATTATTGATGGGCGTCTGGACTGAAAAGAGCTTCTCAAACAGAATGTCAGAGATAAACCTTTACTAAAATATAACACACAATAGTTCAGGAAGTGCTTCAGTGATCAGAGGTATTTTGTGGCAATTATTTACTTATCACTCAGCACGAATTATGCATTTCATTAGGTTTTCAGGACAGAACTTCTAGTATAAAAAGGGGAAGAGTCTTCTTTGTTAATTCTGTGAATAGAGCTATTAGTGAAAAAGAAGTGGTAGCGTGTACATTGGGGAGGGAGGTTGTTGGATGATTACATAAATATTATTTCCATTTACTTTGTGTTAGTGGCGCTCTGGTTCACCTTACCCAACCATACACTGCACACTTCTAGATATGTGTTTGCCAAAGGAACACCTAGGGACATCTCTTTTTATAAAGTAAAGAATGGGAATTTCACCAAACATTTCCTGGTGGTGAATTGATCAGTGCCATTTAAAACACATGCGCCTAGTAGATTCACCTGTAGTGAATGATTTGTGAATGGCAGATTAACTGCTGTATATAGATGCCATCTAATAATAAAATAATGTTAGCAATATGTGTATAAATTCACGATAGGTCACAAACAACAAAATAGTAAGCAGCCACTTATATAACTGTGATACCAGCTCTTAACAAAAATTAAAACAAGAAAGCAGTACTAATAATATAAGTGCATATATACCAAAAGGTAATTAAAAATAAATGACCGTTAGTAAAGTGCAAATATGCAACTGATATATAATAACCCATATATTCATGAACCCAGAAATCAAGAAAGTTCATTGAAATCAAGTGTAACAAAACAGTCCATTCATGGACAATTTAATCCCTAGCAGGATATATCCAGAATTCACATTCCTACAGAAAGTGCCATATGTGCAAATGGAAAGAAGTGGTACCCACCAACAGATAGCAGCAGTTGACAGGTGCCTCTTACCAGAAAGGTTGGACCATAAATTATAATGGTCAAACAGGCATATGGTAAATCTTCAGGACCGGCATCCAGTGGAGAAAGTGCCACTCATCAGTGAGTTGTGATATGACACCAAAGGCTAAAGAAATACACTTCCATCGTGAAGCACGTTTTAAGATCTCTCACCTTTATTACAAAGTTCTCAATGCTTCAAAACAGTGACAATCCGATACAGCAAGGTTGAAACAGCAGGCTGATGGTTTGCATGAGCAGACCGTGTGTGATGATGGCGTAAACAGGCATGACCTACGCGTTTCATCAGCAGTGACATCTTTGTGGGACTGGCTATACTGTACTCTCAGTACATTTGCACTTTAATAGTGGTGTTTTATTTTTACCTTCTTTTTTGGTATATTTGCACTTGTAATATTAGCGCTGCTTTCTTGTTATGAATGAAATAATGTTTTTGGAATATTAGCAGAACACTAAGAATTCAGCAAATGATCAACACACTCAACACATTCAGCAAATGATCAACACACTACTAAAAGGCTAAGCATAAATGTGCTGATTTCAACAGCCTATTTTCAAATAATTCACTTTGAATTTTTTAGTTAAAGCATAGCCACACTCAAAAGCAAAAAAATTTATAAAAAATGTAATATATTGCAGCTTACCCAACCTTAAATGTGATGGCTGCATTCACTTTCTTTTTTTTAGGCTTTTTCCTTTATTTTCACCTGTTGATCTGGTCAGTAAGTATATTCTTTTCAAATCCCTCTAGCAGTCCGGCAAAAGTGACAGTTAGAGGTTTGGGACAACTCATTTACAGGGCCGTCTTTAATATTGACTGGACCCTAGGAAAACATTTTCTTGCCCCAACCCCCCCCCCCCCCATACAATTTCTCTCTCCACATGCTTTGAGACATACAATAGCAGCTAGACTCAAAA
Source organism: Lithobates clamitans (assembly GCA_037952925.1). Classification (NCBI taxonomy): domain Eukaryota; kingdom Metazoa; phylum Chordata; class Amphibia; order Anura; family Ranidae; genus Lithobates; species Lithobates clamitans. The sequence goes on from JBBGZY010000187.1 coordinate 6,857,034, forward strand.
TCAGGTTACTGAATCAGATCAGGCAGTGATTGCGATTGGTTGCCAGAGGTTACAATGTATCATTACCGCTCACTGACTGTCTGCTAGAGGTTACAGCACACATTATGGCTCACTGTTTATTTTCTAGAGGTTACAGCACATGACTTCTGCTTGTTGATTGGTTGATAGAGATTACTCTACATCAATACTGCTCATTGATTGCTAGAGGTTACTCAACATCTATACCACTTACTAATTGGTTGCTAGAGGTTACTGTACATTATTACTGCTCACTGATTGGTTCCTAGAGGTTACTGCATATCCTTACCGCTCAATGATTGGTTGCAGGAGGTTAGTGCACAGCATTACTGCTCACTGATTGGTTGCTAAAGGTTACAGCACATCACCCCCTCACTGCCTGCACACCATGGACTGGGGAGGTGAAGGGACCCATCAATAGACAGAAAGCTCCTACACTGTGACAAATTATGAATCATGTAGATCAAAGCTGGAAATCTTTGGCAAGTATATAGTGGGAGATTCTATCAATGTAATGGGGAATTTACAATGATCACCATTGTGAGGGGGTATTTACCCTGACCATCAATGTGAGGGCGAATTTGCATTAAACACTATGTACTGGGGGATTTTCCACCACCTACCAATAGAAAAAAGGGTTTTCTACACTGACACTAATGTAATAAGATCATTTACACCAACCACCAGTGTAAGGGGGAATATACAATGACCTCCATGTAAGGGGGAATTTACACTGGCAACCATTGTTGAGGAGATTTGTACTGACCACCAATGTGAGGTGACACTTCTACACTGAACATTAATGTTAGGGGGGATTTACACTGACCCCCAATGTAAAGGGGGATTTACACTGACCACCAGTGTAAGAACAATCCTGCACTTACCACCAAGGTAAAGGGAAATGTACACTGATCACCAATGTTATGAAGAATAACACTGACAATCAATGTAATGGGGGATTTTACATCAACAGCCAATAGAGGGGGATTTCTACACTGGCCACCAATGTAAGGGGGATTTACACTCACTACCAATCAAAATGGGGCTTCTACATGGAACACCAATGTAAGGGAGGATTTGAAACTAACCACAAATGCAAGTTTGGATTTTTACGATTACCAATATAAAGATGAGTTTCTACACTGGCCACCAATGTAATGGGGATTTACACTGACCATGTAATAGGAGCATTCACAGTAGCCACCAATGTAAAGAGCGATTTACACTGACCACCAATGTAAGGGGGGCCTTCACACTGGCCACTAGTGTAAATGAAAGGATTGTACACCAAGCCCCAATGTAATGAGAAGATTTACACTGACCACCAATGTAACTGAGACATTTAGCCTGCGTTCACATTTGTGTGTGTCGGGAATACATGCAAATTGCTTTCCTGACACCACAGAAATGTGCTGCCCTTTAGCAGATACACAACAGTGCCATTAATTGTTAATGACACCATCATGCATCGGCTGAGATGTGCGTATTCACATGTACCAAAATTCAGGGTGCTGTAGCACCATGTTCTTTTGAAGAAAGGTTACACCTCCAATTTGCTTACCTTTGCAGAACAGGCTGATGTTAGGCTTAATGACTATAGTTGTAGGCAGGACTTTCAAGCACACTCCTTTACCTACCCAGTGGGCAGTATTCAGCAGAAGTGATGGCAGATATGACCTCAGGGGGACATGTTATACATATGAATGCTGCCTCTATTTACATATCGATGCCGCGGTCCACAACTATTTGCATATTAATGCCACTGCTATTTACATATCAATGCAGGTTATTTACATGTAAACACAGGGTCTGCAGGTGAGTCATCTGTACCTGGCAATAGGGCAGAGCTGGGCAGCAGCAACAGAACTTTACACTGAGATATTGGGACACAGCACGGGACTAAAATGTCAAGGGATAAAGGAATTTAAACTGGGATAGTTGGCAAGTAAGAGGCAGCTGCTTTGGGCCCCACAACAATGATGGGGCCCAGGGCAGCTGCCCCTTTTGCCCTGCCTTAAAATGGTCCCACTCATTTAACACTGACAGCTTTTATTCATTTTTGTAAAATGTTTAGCCCAAAGGAAATAAAAACTTGCTGTAACTGCTTAAAAACTCTTAGCTAGAGTTTGGCTTTAATTTACTAGTCAAGTCAAATTTTCTAGTGCATTCAATGCTACCTTCTCCATAGGTTGAAAATGTTTCTGCCCAAGGTTTACTTCATTCCTCCATCACAGAGTGGAGCCAACCTACTGTAAAGCTGGCCACACACTTATCAAAATTTGGGCAGTACAGAAGAAAAAAAAACCTAAAGCCGGCCATACACGGTTCCTGTTGAACCGCCCAACATTCGAACTGTTAATGGGCAAGCTTAATGTACCAAGCTGATCGATCGATCAACTTGGGTACAGCCATCCTGACAGATTTGTTTGTGATCTCAAGGGGCTGCTATAGCCACTAGTGATTGTTTTTATGTTTTCGATACACTTTTAGGGTAAGCTCCCCTTTTCCTGTAGAGTAGATTTTTTTTTTTCAATATACTGTACATCTTGTTCCTGAGTCAGGAGGAAAGTCTTGAAAGTCTACAGATGTAGGTACTTGGTAATTAATTTCAAGAAAGGGCAGTTATCAAATCTATTAGGGATCATTCACATCAGAACCTGGCGCAGAAAACTTGCATTTGGTGTGTGTTTACTACACCGTGTTTAAAATACACTAGGTGTGTGATCTGCTATAGGCGTCAATGTATTCCTAACGCCACCGCAAACACATATTGCAATTACAGTGAGTTTGCCTGCACTGAATTGCATGGTACCAAAGTGCCATGCAATCTGGTTGCAGTGCGCTTTTAATGATTTCAAATGAGCGTTATGAAAATCGCACCATACCACAGACGGCGTTCCTGTGTGACTCAGGTGTGAACCAGCCCTTAATCCAGGTTCTCACTGTTGCATTGCGGTAATGAAAATTGTGGTAATGCACAGTGTACAAACTACAACATTTAATCAGAATTTATTTTGCTATGTGTACACAATGGTGGATTTTAAGCAGATGTTTTGCATGCTGAGCCCTGCACATATCTTGAATGGGTCAATTAATATATTGGTCACAGATGGCTACACAATTTTTTTCCCTTTCAGCTTTATCAGGACACTGAGGCTGGGTTCACACATCTCCAGTGCGAATTGTATGTCTGTTTTCACCGCAAATGAAAAAAGCATTTATTTAGTGGTTTAGGCGCGTTTTTGATGCAGTTCTGATGCAAATTTGCAAGGCTCAGGACCGGATTTTTGTCATAGCTGTGATTTCAGTGCTGACCAATACATAGTAGATAAAGGGTGTCAACTCCTGTAGTAGGAGAACAATCCATACTAAAATCCTGAACTGAACCCTGAACACACGGATGCACCGCATATATGTGAACAGCTTCAATGGAAATGAATGTTATTTCACATGTAATGTGAATTGGATGCGATTCAAACCATACAAGCAGAATCCCTGCTAGAGCACATAGAAAACAATGTCCCCTCCTAATCCATTCCAGACACTGGGAGACCTGACTGATCCCTTGGGGGGAAGCCAGCTGACAGCTGATGATTCATCGGTTGTTAAAGACACGGCGGCTGGCTTCCTGTCCCACTCCTTAGCAACCAGCTATATCCAGTGAATGTAAAACCCCCCCCCCTCAAATCGCAAAAGCAGATCGCTGTAAAATTGTGGTAAAAACGCAGTACTTGCATTTTGGATGCAGGTCCATGGAAGTCTATTACATGCAAAATGCTGCATTTTGCAGGAAAAAAGGTCCCCCACCCTTTCCAAAAACGCAGAGGCACAAAAATGCATTGCTGTGAACGTGTTCCATAGGAACCCATGTTAAAAAAAATTCCTTGCATTTCTGCAAAAAGCATCAAAAAACGTATTCGTGTGAATCGAGCCTTATATCTACTTAGCTGTGATTTGGAATGTGGAGTGATATAACACTGCCCAGCAGATGTCAGTATGACACTTTAGTACTAATCAGGTACACCTATATCATAATCTAAAAATGAGTCTTACTTAAAACAAAAGCCATAAGCACTTCCTTCTGGCTATTGTAAGTTTATCAAGTAAAGGTCAATTAAATCCATTAAATCAATATTAATTTAGCTGCCGGAGAGATTTAGAGGAAATAATATATTTAGCTGTACAAAAGTAATCTAACAACGTATTGTTTTCAGAGCAGCTTTCATTTATTCTTTCTTTTTAATAGATGGCTCTATTTGCAATGATTTTGTATACAGTATGATAATAGTTTTTGACAATAAATAGGATTATCCTTCTTTTCCCTCTTCTCCAAATGAGAAGCCTATTAACATTTCATGCCCATGTTGAATAGACTTGATGAGTGGCAGTTGGGGTTTTTAGTTTTGGTAGGGATAGAAAATGCTTTGCACTGTTTTGTTCACATGTAATTGTTTGTTTTCTCTGAATTTGCATTTTTTTTTCTTTGTAAAGCAGCATCTGGGTGGCAGCGTGTTGAAATTTTGTAGCGCTGTGGGGTCCATGAAACTAGAAATACAAAAGAAATGGAGAAGCAAGCCAATTCATATATTCTAATTACTTTTTAGGTGTGACTCTAACCAAAAAATATGAGAATTACAACTGAGAATTACATTTTTTTTTTAACTTTTATGGTGTATTTTTGTGCTGTTCTTAGACAAGTTTCTTGTCAGTGGAATAGCAGCCTGAGGAAACTGCATTAGAGCCACCTGAAACAAACCTCAACAGACAAGTCCAGTGGTAGAATAACCACTTCAGCCCCAGAAAATTTTACCCCCGACCAGAGGACTTTTTACAATTTGGCACTGCGTTGCTTTAACTGACAATTATGCGGTACCCAAACAAAATTTGCGTCCTTTTTTTCCCACAAATAGAGCTTTCTTTTGGTGGTATTTGATCACATCTACAGTTTTAATTTTTTGCGCTATAAACTAAAAAATAGCGACAATTTTGAAAAAAAAACCATATTTAAAAATATTATTTACTTTTTGCTATAATAAATATCCCCAAAAATGTTTTTTAAAAACAAATTTATTCATCAGTTTAGGCCGATTTATGTTTTTTTACATATTTTTGGTAAAAAAAACCAAAACTCAATAAGCGTATATTGATTGGTTTGCGCAAAAGTTATAGCGTCTGCAAAATATGGAAGAGATTTATGGCATTTTTATTTTTTTTTTAAATTTTTTTACTACTTATGGTGGCAATCTGTGATTTTTAGCGGTACTGCGACATTGCAGTGGACAGATCAGACACTTTAGACACATTTTTGGGACCATTGACATTTATACAGCAATCAGTGCTATAAAAATGCACTGATTATTGTGTAAATGTTACTGGTAGGGAAGGAGTTAACACTAGGGGCGATGAAGGGGTTAAATGTGTGTTCCCTGGATGTGTTCTAACTGTATGGGGATAGGACTGACTGGGGGAGGAGACCTATCGTTGTTCCTACTTAGTAGGAACAACGATAGGTCTCCTCTCTCCTGACAGAGCAGGGATTTCTCTAGCTCTCGTGCACGCATGGCCGACGGCGATCGCGCACGGCGGCCACGTGCATTGGGTCCCCCGCCGTGCACTCTCTGGTGGCTCTTAAAGGGGACTACGTACCCGTATGGGGTTTTGCCCAGTGGTGCCATTTTGCCGCAGTATATCTGCGCGAGGTGGTCGGCAAGCGGTTAAAGTGAATGAAGGACCTAAAATGGATTTAAAATGTGGAGCCAAAGTAGGTACATCAGTGTCAGTGTGACCTTACAGGACATTGATTATACATTTATACTGTACAGTGTATGTGTGTATTTAAAGCGTAACTCCACTTTTGTTGAGAATGATAAAAGAGGTGCCCTATTTCTTGAGACCGTGGCTACCCCGACCCATTTTATTATATTGTTGAGGGGTTAAGGCTATTAAAGTAGGCAATGTTAAAATAGACACTGTCACTTTAAATGTTATTAATCTATCCATTGGGAGCCAATGGGATTGTGTGGAACAGTCTGGAATTCCCAGGAAAGCCTATTTAAGGGGCTGCTGTGGATGGGAACTTCCTCTTGGACCCCTCCAGCTGAAGAGCTCCCTCCCTCCCTGCAATCTCTTTGTTGCAGATTCCTACCTTTTGTTATTCTGAAGAAATCCCTGTTTGTTCCTCTGTGCTCAGTGAGTCTAACTACCTGCCTTGTCACCTGTCCCTCCACTGATGCCTGGGAGACCCCACCTCCCTCTTAAATAAACTATACCTGCCCCTCCCCGTCCTGTTACTCCTGACCAATACCAACTTTTTCCTTTTTCACTAACACTTCCTTAACCCTATAGTTGCCAACCCTTATCACCATGTCATGTCGTCCCTTCACTATCCTTTTCATTTCATTACACTTGCTCCGGGCCTTACTTTACATTTTCAGAAAGTTACGGTGGCTGCAGATTGAAAAGGAAAGGTCATTTTTAATAACATTCAATTACAATATGACTTGTGTCGCAATTGTATACGCTATATTATTTTTTCTTTATTTGCTAGTTTTTTTCCCACGAAGGTGGAGTTACCCTTTAAATATATGTACAATATATACAGTATACGCTGATCAGCCATAACAATTATGACCATTGAAAGGTAAAGTGAATAACATTGATTATTTTGTTACGGGGACACCTGAAAGTGGGTGGGATATATGTATTACATGTTGTCCCTGAAGCCGATGTGTAGAAAGCAGAAAAATATGGGCAAGCGTAAGGATTTTAAAGACTTTAATGAGGAACAAATCGTAATGGCAAGACGACTGGGTCAGAGCAACTCCAAAACTGCAGCTGTTGTAGGACGTTCTCAGTCTACAGTGGTCAGCACCTGCCAAAAGTGTTCCATAAAGAAGAAAAACTGGTGAACCGGCAACAGGATCATGGGCGGCCAAGGCTTTTTGATGCATGGGGGGAGCAAATACTGTCCTGTGTAGTCCAATTCAGTAGAAGAGCTACTACAGCTAAAACTGATGAAAAAGTTAATGCTCGATTTGTATGGGGCTGTGCAGTTTCAGAGTGGGCAGGGTTCCCAATACTGACCCATGTCCACAGCCAAAAGCACCTACCATGGGCACATGAGCATCAGAATTGGACTCCAGAGCAACAGAAGAAGGTAGCCTAGTCTAATGAATCACAGTTTCTTTTATAGCATGTGGATAACTGGATGTGGATCATTCTCTTCGTTCCTCCCAAGAACTCCTGCTCTCTAGCTATCTTGCCACCGTCAAGACTTCTCCTGACCCTCTTCAATCCTATGGAATTCCCTACCCTAATTTGTCCGACTATCTCCTAGTCTGTCCACTTTTAGATGGTCCCTGAAAACCCTTCTCTTCAGAGAAGCCTATCCTGCCTCCACCTAACAACTGTACTTTTATTTTTCTCCATCAGCTCATCCCCCACAGTTATAACCTTTTGTACACTTGATCTCCTAGATTGTAAGCTCTAATGAGTAGGGCCCTTTGATTCCCACTGTATTAAGTTGTATTGTAATTGTACTCCTTTATGTTGTAAAGCTCTGCGTAAACTGTTGGTGCTATATAAATCCTGTATAATAATAATAATAATATTATGAACTGGTTGCATGTGCGTTGTTTACCTGGGGAAGTGTCACATACCTGGTTTGTGAGCCTGACGAGTAGAGGAGGGCCTCTCGTACCACACGGGCTTGTGGGTTACTGAAGGTGAGACAGCAGCCACAGAAGCACGGTGGTGTAGGAGTGCCTGATATCAGTCCCATAGTCTGTATGGTTGGTTGTCCTTGGATGGATGTGCAGCAGGCAGGCAGGTGGTGGTTAGGCAGACCAGGGCCGTGGCAGGCTGGGATTGCAGCTAGAGCAGGATCCAGATGCGGATTGCAGAGCAGAGCTGTGACAGGCTGGAAGAGCAGGTGCAGGGTCAGGCAAGCTAGGTCGGTAATGTTCAGGCAGAGAGACAGAGCAGCAGGCAGAAGAGGAGTCCAAAAACAAGACGGGGTCAGGGTATCAAGCAAACAGCGTTAGTGAGAACAAGCTTAATCAAGATCAGAGGTCAGCACAGGTAACAGGTCAGAACACACAGAAGCTGCAGACCAAACAGCAATGAGTCTATGCAGGAGCTTAGTTTGAATAGCCGGATGTCCCAATGTGCTAGTGCGCATGCGCGTACGCCAAGAACCTCTAAGTGTACTGCGGACCTGTCTTTCCTGACAGGAAGCGATAGCACTAGAAAGACAGGCCTGGAGCTGAGAAGGAACTAAATCAGCAGAGGGCATACGTGCAGGGCTTTTTTCTCAGAAAATAGGTTCAGGAACTCAACAGTAGATGTTCCCCCCCCCCCACGCACACAATTTTGCCAACAGTGGAAGGGTCTTATACCGGGAGTGCATTACGTACAGAGTGCAGAGTTCCAGGGTGAGTGTTACAGAATGCAGAGTTTAGAGGTGCGCTACTTGAAGGGTTCAGGGGGTGCTATGTACATAGTGCAGAATTCAGAGGTGCGCTACATACAGAGTGCAGAGTTAAGGGTGCACTACACATAGAGTGCAGCCTTCTTCCACAGCTGCTTACCTCTGCATTCTCCATCCACATCTCAATTTCACCCCTCTTTAGCTCTGACCTCTGTATGCAGCTCCCCTTCCACTGCCCTCATCTTCTCCCTCCCTCCTTAAAAGCTCCACCATCTTCCACATGTCTCACTTGTATTGCTGTATTACGCTGAAGCACTCGGCCGGCTCTAGTACCTCCCCGCACACTCTAGGTAGCTCTGCCTCCTCAGTTGCAGGAAGATCATCCAGTGGGGGTGCCGAAATCTGCACTGCGCCCCGGCACCTGCATCTCCCTTCTCCCCATCCTGTACTCAGTGGGAGTCGCTCAGGAGATCATATCTGTGGCCATTGGGAGACAAGCTGCCACTTGTGAACACAGAAGCTTCTGTGTTTACAAGTAATAGTGGTGAGTAGGTAGCAGTGGGCCTGAGCCAGAGGTGGTGGAACTGAGTTCCACCAAGTTCCAGCTGAAAAAAAGCCCTGCATACATGACAGGGTGGAAGGGGAACCAGGCAGAAGGGGTTAACTAAATTATAGTTGCATGGCCAGCATGGTCTCTTACATTATTGACCCAGTAGAAGGGGTGATGGGGAGGAGCTGAAAAAGTATAGTTGCTGGCAGGGCTTCTTTTCTCAGAAAAAAGGTGCAGGAAATCACCCCCCCAGGTCACGCCCCTACCCGTCTCATAGAACTGCCCTTCCTATGTAACGCCCCTAGAACTACCCAGTCCAGCAAGAGACAGACCAGTCCAGCAAGAGGCAGCCCAGTCCAGCAACAGTTAACAGGAGACTAGTGAGGAGGAGGATAGGCTACCTACCCACATCAGCCATCCAGGACCATCTTTAATATTGATTGGACCCTGGACGAAAATTTTCTTTGGGCCCACCTGCATGCAATTTCGTTCTCCACCTGCTGTAGACTTAGAATAAATGGCAGCTAAACTCAGTTTAGTGTAGCAGATCAGGCAGCAATTGTGATTGGTTGCTAAAGGTTACAGCATAACATTACCACTCACTGATTATTTGCTAGAGGTCACAGCATATCATTTCTGCTTTCTGATTTTTTGCTAGAGGTTACTGCACATCACACCGCCCCTAGCCCCAGAAACCAATGAGTGTGCGGTGATGATCAGTGGCAGTGGGGAGGAGGGGTGGAATGGTATTAATGGCAGGATTGGGGGGGTGGGAGGTGGGATCATTGGCAGTGCTGGGGGGATGATGGAATCACTGGCAGTGCTCTGGGGATGGGATCAGTGCCAGTGCCAGTGCTCGGGGATGGGATCAGTGGCAGTGCTGGGGGTGGGATGAGTGAAGTCAGTGCTGGTGCTGATGGGATGAGTGGCAGAGCTAGTGGAGAGATGGCATCAGCGGCAGTGCTTGGGGGGATGGGGGAACAGTAGCAATGCTTGGGGGGAGGGATCAGTAGCAGTGCTTGGGGGGAGGGGGGGAATCAGTAGCAGTGCTTGGGAGGGGGGATCAGTAGCAGTGCTTAGGGGGGAATCAGTAGCAGTGCTTAGGAGGCAGGGAATCAGTAGCAGTGCTTGGGAGGGGGGGATCAGTAGCAGTGCTTGGGAGGGGGGGATCAGTAGCAGTGCTTGGGGGGGAATCAGTAGCAGTGCTTGGGGGGGAATCAGTAGCAGTGCTTGGGGGGGATTAAGTGGCAGTGCTTGGGGGGGAATCAGTAGCAGTGCTTGGGGTGGATGTGATCAGTAGCAGTGCTGGGTGCACTTGTCCACTCAGTTCCCCCTGCCTGCATGTGAGAGAGAGAGAGATACCCAGTACCTTCCATAGGAGATTCATGCTGGCCAGCAGCGGGAAGGGCCCATTCTCCTTCTGTGTGAGGTGCTCTGCTCCTTCCAGTGGAGTCCCGGACTGCATGCGCCACCCGCCGGTCTTCGGGGAGCCTGATCCGCCTGTCCTCCGCCCGCTGTTAGTGCTGGAAGTGGAGAGGAGGGTGGATAGCAGTCCCTGGCCACCCAAACATCGTTTACACACAAAACAAGCTTTCGGTCAGTCTTTATTGAGAGGCAGAGTGGAGTGCAGATTATTTTGCCTTCCGCTCTCATTGGCTGCAGCTGTTTGACCCCCCCAGTGACCGCCAGTGCTCTGGTGAAGGTGCCCCAGAGGAGGTAGCTTAGTGGCGGGAAGTGCTCTGGCAGAGGTGCCCCAGCGGCGGGGAGTGCTCTGGCGGAGGTGCCTCCGCATTTGATCCCTTCACAGCTGTCAGTGCCTAATTACAGGCGGCAGCACAGCAGGCTTCACAGATTTGGACATGAGAGTCCTCTGGCAGAGATGCCGGAACACCGTTCTGGCACGTTCTGGCAGAAAAAAGCCCTGGTTGCTGGGTACGTGGTGTTAGTGTAGTTGTAGAGCAGAAATCGGTGGATGAGCATCCCTCTCACCCTTAAGTTTTGTTCTAGTATTCCCGTCAGTATTTAATAGCTGTTTGTTGGGGGTTTGTGGTCTAAATCTGGTTGTTGGGTAAACGGTGGGGAGCCATCTGAGGTATAGTATCCTCAAGTTGGTACGGTTCACTGCATAGGGACCGGGTAGTGTTAAAAACCCTTGGGTGGCTGAGGTCAGCTGGGTTAGGCTCCAAGTCAGTGTTTTGCGGCTGGGGTCGCAACTCAGCTATCTGGTGCCTCAGACACAAAACGTTACGGATATATGGTACCGTCATGGACCTTGAATCATTGTATCTGGATTAAGATATTTATTATGTTTGTTATTTAAATAAAGGTTATGTTGAATAAAAGGTAGATTTTGGCCATTTTTACTCCACTTAAGTGTTGCGTGGTTTTGCTAAGAAGTAGGGGAAGGTGTTTGAGGAATACTGGGGGGTACATGGTCAGGTTTGGGTGGTGAGCTCTGATGTACCCTAGTTGTGCAGTATGGGAAGAAGGCAAGTTGGTGGAGGAAGATACCACAGCATAACTAGAGTTCTGGTGGAGTCAATGCCTCGATGAGTCTTGGTTTGCAAAAGGGGACCTATTCAATATTAAGTGGGTGGTCATATTTAATTTATATGGTAGGTAGTCATAATTAGGGATGAGCCAAACACCCCCCAGTTCGGTTCGCACCAGAACCTGCGAACGGACCGAAAGTTCGCACGAACGTTAGAACCCCATTGACGTCTATGGGACTCGAACGTTCGAAATCAAAAGTGCTCATTTTAAAGGCTAATTTGGATGGTATTGTCCTAAAAAGGGTTTGGGGACCCGGGTCCTACCCCAGGGGACATGTATCAATGCAAAAAAAACTTTTAAAAACGGCCGTTTTTTCGGGAGCAGTGATTTTAATGATGCTTAAAGTAAAAAAAAAAAAGTGAAATATTCCTTTAAATATTGTACCTGGGGGGTGTCTATAGTATGCCTGTAAAGTGACGCGTGTTTCCCGTGTTTAGAACAGTCCCTGCACCAAATGTCATTTTTAAAGGAAAAAATCTCATTTAAAACTGCTTGCGGGTTTAATGTCATGTCGGGTCATGGCAATATGGATGAAAATCAGTGAGACAAACGGCATGGGTACCCCCCAGTCCATTACCAGGCCCTTTGGGTCTTGTATGGATATTAAGGGGAACCCCGCACCCAAATTAAAATAAGGAAAGGCCCTATATACTCTGAACAGCAGTATACAGGCGGTGCAACACAAGACAGGGACTGTAGGTTTGTTGTTAAGTAGAATCTCTTTGTAATTTTGAACGGGTACATTTTTAACGCGTTTAGCTCCAGCCAAAAAATCTTTTTTAAGCTTTTTGGAAAACATAGGGAAGGGTTATCACCCCTGTGACATTTGTTTTGCTGTCTTTCCTCCTCTTCAGAAGATTTCACCTCACTTTTTGTCCCAATGAAAAATGTTTTTTGAAAATGTGGGTTTTTTGTGGAACAAGGATTGGAAAGCATCAGTGGAAAGGAGAAATTGTTTTCCCATATTAACTCTTAGAGGAGAGAATTTCCCTTCCTAGGGGTAGATTTCATCTCACTTCCTGTTGTCTCCTTCCGTTTGCAAGTAGGAGTCGTTTGTAAGTTAGATGTTTGAAAGTAGGGTCCTGCCCTATATACTCAGCAGAAATTTGGGCCTTAGGTGTTGCTGTGGCCACAACACTGTAAGCCCTCACAGGGCCCTGCTGTGAAATATTAGATCAAGAATTGTAATTACATGCCCCTGTTGAACAGGAGCTGAAAAATTAGGCCTTAGGCACTGGTGCTGTGGTGCCACAACACTGCAACCCCTCACAGACACTCTAGTTGGAACGCAGGAACGAGCCCTGCTGCAAAGTATTGCATCAAAAATTGTAATTACACGCCCCTATTAGACAGGGGCAGAAAAATTGGGCCTTAGGCACTGGTGCTGGTGCCACAACACTGCAACCCCTCACAGACACTCTAGTTGGAATGCAGGAACGAGCCCTGCTGCAAAGTATTACATCAAAAATTGTAATTACACGCCCCTGTTAAACAGGGGCTGAAAAATTGTGCCTTAGGCACTGGTGGTGGCGCCCAGAACCAAAAATGTTCTTACAAGCTATCAGCGTGATGATTGAGGAGGAAGAGGATAATTACTCAGGGATAGTCACTCAGCATCAGCATAGGCAGTCTTTGAAGGGATCTGAGATTTCAAAAAAAATTATTCGGTTACATCAGCATCAGGTGCTTGGTAGCTGGTGGTGATCCAAGACTGATTCATTTTTATGAAGGTCAGCCGATCGACCGAGTCGGTGGACAGACGCACCCTGTGATCGGTTACCACGCCTCCAGCAGCACTGAATGTGCGTTCCGAAAGAACGCTGGATGCAGGACAGGCCAGTAGCTCAATTGCATACTGTGCAAGCTCTGGCCAGTGATCCATCCTCAAGACCCAGTAACCCAGAGGATTTTCGGTGGGAAAGGTGTCCAAGTCTGATCTTGCCCCTAGGTATTCCTGCACCATGTAAAACAGACGCTGGCTATGGTTGCTGGAACCGATCATACCTTGGGGCTGCGGACCAAATAATTGTCTGAACGCATCGGTCAGACGGCCACCTTCTCCACCGCTCCTTCTTTGACTGACCGAAGCCTCAGCAACACGTTGTCCAGAAACAGGAGTTTGTAACCTCCCAGTCTCTGGGAACGCATTGCACAGACCTTTCTGCAAGGCCTCCCGAAGATGTTTCATCCTCTGCTCCCTCTGCGATGGCAAGATAAGGTCCGCAACCTTACCCTTGTAACGTGGATCAAGGAGGGTTGCCAGCCAGTATTGGTCCTTCTCCTTGATACCACAAATACGAGGATCCTTACGCAGGCTTTGCAGGATCAGGGAGGCCATGCAGTGTAGGTTTGCTGAGGCATTCGGTCCGGAGTCCTCTGGGTCACTAAGGACGACAACGTCCGCAGCCACCTCCTCCCAGCCACGTACAAGTCCATGTGTTTCTTGGGACTGATCCCTTATGACTGCTGCTGATGCTGAGTGCCAGGCTCCACCTCCATACTGACACAATCTTCCTCCTCCTCCTCCTCCTCCTCGTCCTCTTCCTGTGTGATCGGCGGGCACGCAGGAACACTGTCTGGATAAAGGGGGCCTTGAGAGCTAAGGAAGTCCTCCTCTTCCTGCCTCTGTTCTGCCTCAAGTGCCCTGTCCATTATTCCACGCAGCGTGTGCTCCAACAGGTGGACAAGGGGGACAGTGTCACTGATGCATGCACTGTCACTGCTCACCATTCTCGTGGCCTCCTCGAATGGTGACAGGACAGTGCATGCATCCCTGATCATGGCCCACTGGCGTGGGGAAAAAAAACCAAGCTCCCCTGACCCTGTCCTGGTGCCATAGTCGCACAGGTACTCATTGATGGCCCTCTGCTGCGTGTGCAGCCGCTGCAGCATGGCCAACGTTGAGTTCCACCTGGTGGGCATGTCACAGATTAGGCGGTTCTTGGGCAGGTTAAACTCCTTTTGGAGGTCCGTCAGCCGAGCACTGGCATTATATGACCGGCGGAAATGCACACAGACTTTCCTGGCCTGCCTCAGGACATCCTGTAAGCCCGGGTACCTGCCCAAGAACCGCTGCACCACCAAGTTAAGGACGTGAGCCAAACAGGGCACATGGGTCATTTGTCCCTGTCGGAGGGCAGAGAGGAGGTTGGTGCCATTGTCGCAAACCACCATTCCTGCCTTAAGTTGGCGTGGCGTCAACCACCTCTGAACCTGCCCCTGCAGAGCTGACAGAACCTCTGCCCCAGTGTGGCTCCTCTCCCCCAAGCACACCAGCTCAAGCACCGCATGGCATCTTTTGGCCTGCGTACTTGCGTAGCCCCTTGAACGACTACGGAGCACCGCTGGTTCCGAGGAAGAGGCCATGGAGGAAGAAGAAGAGGAGGGGGTGGAGGAGAGAGGTGTGTCACAATCAGCATTTTGGAGGCGTGGTGGCGGAACAACCTCCAACACTACTGCACCTTGTCCTGCATCCTTCTCAGCTGCCAGCAGAGTCACCCAATGTGCCGTGAAACTTAGGTAACGTCCCTGTCCATGCCTGCTGGACCATGAGTCAGCGGTAATATGCACCTTACCGCTGACCGCCCTGTCCAGCGAGGCATGGACATTGCCTTCCACATGCCGGTAGAGAGCCGGAATCGCCTTCCGTGAGAAAAAGTGGCGTTTGGGTACCTGCCACTGAGGAACCGCACATTCCACAAACTCACGGAAGGGGGCAGAGTCTACCAACTGAAAAGGCAGCAGTTGAAGTGCTAGCAATTTTGCCAAGCTAGCATTCAACCGCTGGGCATGTGGATGGCTGGGAGCAAACTTCTTTCGGCGTTGCAGCAGCTGGGGCAGGGAAATTTGCCTGGTACAATCTGACGTCGGTGTACCAAAAGCAGATTGCCCACAAGTACTTGGCTGTGACACACCTAATTCTACACCTTCATTCCTCTCACTGCAGGTCTCAGAGAGGACTGGAGGTCTAGTGGGGTTGGAAATCTCAGCTGATGAGGAGCAAGGAGAGATCCTCTTTGTTCTTTGGTGTGGGTCTTTTAGATACGCTTGCCAACGAACTGCATGGCAGGTCAACATATGTCTGGTCAAGCATGTGGTACCCAAGCGGGAGATGTTTTGGCCACGTGAGATACGCTTGAGACATATGATGTAAATAGCAGCGGTGCGATCTGATGCACTCGTCTCAAAAAAGGCCCACACCAAAGAACTTTTTGAATAACGCGCAGAGACTGCAGCGCCCTGCACATGTGGAGCTTTGGGGTGTGATGCAGTCAATGTGCTGCCCTTAGGCTGGCCCCTGGAGGGCATCCTGCCTCGTTGGTGATGTGCCGCCTCCTCCTCCTCCTCCTCCTCCTCTCTCCTATCAGGCACCCACGTTGAGTCAGTGACCTCATCATCCCCTCCCTCCTCATCACTGGAGCAAACCTGGCAGTATGCTGCAGCAGGGGAAGCATGACTGCCAGATTGCTGTCCTTCTTGGGCACCCCCTCTGTCCGTGCTCATGTTACTGCCTTCATCGAGCTCAGTATCATCATCAGAGCCTTCCAAACGCTGGGCATCCTCCTGGAGCATGTACCCAACACTGTGGTCAAACAGCTCGAGGGAATCCTCATGAGGACATGGTGGAGCTAGGGAAGGAGTCACTGATGACATTGAGCTGAGGGAAGAGGCCGCTGCTTTGCCAGACAAAGCACCCTGGGCATGGGTGAGAGAGGATGAGGAGGATGAGGACGGCTTGGTCATCCACTCGACCAAGTCTTCCGCATGTTGCGGCTCAACGCGGCCAGCTGCCGAAAAAAAGGCCAAGCGTGTCCCATGGCCACGTGCTGATGAGGATGCACCGTCTCCACGACCAGCACTAGACACAGAGCCTGCTTGCCCTCTCTTATTGGCTTGTGACTGTCTGCCTCTCCTTCTTGGCCTTCCAGACATACTAATGGCCTGTAGCTGCACTAAGCTGGGATAGAACACCAGTAATTTTCTTCAGGTAGCTTTATATACTGTAACCAGACAAGCCTGCCTGTCAGTAGGAAGGTAACAGGAACGGATCTAGCTGAACACTGTGAGCAGGATGCACTGTACTAAATGTAAATAGTCTAGCTGCCTGACCGTGGTACTAATAGGATCAAATAGAACACCAGTAATTTTCTTCAGGTAGCTTTATATACTGTAACCAGACAAGCCTGCCTGTCAGTAGGAAGATAACAGGAACTGATCTAGCTGAACACTGTGAGCAGGACGCACTGTACTAAATGTAAATAGTCTAGCTGCCTGACCGTGGTACTAACAGGATCAAATAGAACACCAGTAATTTTCTTCAGGTAGCTTTATATACTGTAACCAGACAAGCCTGCCTGTCAGTAGGAAGATAACAGGAACGGATCTAGCTGAACACTGTGAGCAGGACGCACTGTACTAAATGTAAATAGTCTAGCTGCCTGACCGTGGTACTAATAGGATCAAATAGAACACCAGTAATTTTCTTCAGGTAGCTTTATATACTGTAACCAGACAAGCCTGCCTGTCAGTAGGAAGATAACAGGAACGGATCTAGCTGAACACTGTGAGCAGGACGCACTGTACTAAATGTAAATAGTCTAGCTGCCTGACCGTGGTACTAATAGGATCAAATAGAACACCAGTAATTTTCTTCAGGTAGCTTTATATACTGTAACCAGACAAGCCTGCCTGTCAGTAGGAAGATAATAGGAACGGATCTAGCTGAACACTGTGAGCAGGACGCACTGTACTAAATGTAAATAGTCTAGCTGCCTGACCGTGGTACTAATAGGATCAAATAGAACACCAGTAATTTTCTTCAGGTAGCTTTATATACTGTAACCAGACAAGCCTGCCTGTCAGTAGGAAGATAACAGGAACGGATCTAGCTGAACACTGTGAGCAGGACGCACTGTATTAAATGTAAATAGTCTAGCTGCCTGACCGTGGTACTAATAGGATCAAATAGAACACCAGTAATTTTCTTCAGGTAGCTTTATATACTGTAACCAGACAAGCCTGCCTGTCAGTAGGAAGATAACAGGAACGGATCTAGCTGAACACTGTGAGCAGGACGCACTGTACTAAATGTAAATAGTCTAGCTGCCTGACCGTGGTACTAACAGGATCAAATAGAACACCAGTAATTTTCTTCAGGTAGCTTTATATACTGTAACCAGACAAGCCTGCCTGTCAGTAGGAAGATAACAGGACCGGATCTAGCTGAACACTGTGAGCAGGACGCACTGTACTAAATGTAAATAGTCTAGCTGCCTGACCGTGGTACTAATAGGATCAAACAGAACACCAGTAATTTTCTTCAGGTAGCTTTATATACTGTAACCAGACAAGCCTGCCTGTCAGTAGGAAGATAACAGGAACGGATCTAGCTGAACACTGTGAGCAGGACGCACTGTACTAAATGTAAATAGTCTAGCTGCCTGACCGTGGTACTAATAGGATCAAATAGAACACCAGTCATTTTCTTCAGGTAGCTTTATATACTGTAACCAGACAAGCCTGCCTGTCAGTAGGAAGATAACAGGAACGGATCTAGCTGAACACTGTGAGCAGGACGCACTGCACTAAATGTAAATAGTCTAGAAGATAACAGGAACGGATCTAGCTGAACACTGTGAGCAGGACGCACTGCACTAAATGTAAATAGTCTAGAAGATAACAGGAACGGATCTAGCTGAACACTGTGAGCAGGACGCACTGCACTAAATGTAAATAGTCTAGAAGATAACAGGAACGGATCTAGCTAAACTGAATACAGTGTATATATATATATGCAACACCTGGGATGCATATATATACACAATACACTGTAAGTGCAGCTAACTGACTGACTGTTCTGCCTAATCTATCTAACTCAAATCAAATGACACTGTCTGTCTCTCTCTCTCTCTCAATGAACGCCGGAACACACACTACACAGGGCCGCCGTGCAGGCGGCCTTATATAGTGTGGGGCGTGTACTAAATCCCCTGAGCCATAATTGGCCAAAGCCTCCTTGGCTTTGGCCAATTATGGCTCTCTGTTCAGGCGGCGCTGTGATTGGCCAAGCATGCGGGTCATAGTGCATGCTTGGCCAATCATCAGCAAGCAATGCACTGCGATGCCGCAGTGAATTATGGGCCGTGACGCGCCACACGAATTTGGCGCGAACGGCCCATATCGTTCGCAATTCGGCGAACGGGCGAACAGCCGATGTTCGAGTCGAACATGGGTTCTACTCGAACACGAAGCTCATCCCTAGTCATAATGGTATTGGCTGATCTGTGTATAATATAATAATAATAATATTATATATATATAGATATCTATATATAGATATCTATATATCTATATATATATATATATCTACAGTATATATATCTATATATATATATATAGATCTATATATATATATATATATATATATATATATATAGATAGATAGATATATATAGATATATATCTATAGATATATATATATATATATATATATATATATATATATATATATATCAGGGCTCAAAATTTCAAGTCCTGAGCTACTGAGCTACTAGCCAGCCCACAAGTTGCCCCACCCAACCTCTACCCTTCCCCGCCCCTAATTCCGCCCCTAAACATGCCCTCATAAATTATCCCATGAAACGACACTTAAATGTTTTATGCAGAATTAAGCTCTAAAAATAAATATTAACAACAACTTTATCTGTGCCTATCATTGCAGCCTCACCTGTGTCCATCAATGCAGCCTCACCTGTGCCCCTCAACGCAGTCTCACCTGTATCCATCAATGCAGCCTCACCTGTATCCACCAACGCAGCCTGCCTGTGTCCACCAACAATGCCTGCCCGTGTCCACCAACGCAGTCTGCCTGTGTTCACCATGCAGCTTGCCCGTGTCCACCATTGCAGCCTGCCCATGTCCACCATTGCAGCCTGCCCATGTCCACCATGCAGCCTATCTGTGTCCATCATGCAGCCTACCTGTGTCCATCATGCTGTATATCTGTGTCCATCATGCAGCCTACCTGTGTCCATCATGCAGCCTGTGTCCATCAATGCAGCCTACCTGGGTCCATCATGCTGCCTACCTGTGTTCATCATGCTGCCTACCTGTGTTCATCATGCTGCCTACCTGTGTCCATCATGCAGCTTACCTGTGTCCATCATGCAGGGGAACAGAAGAGAGGAAGAGGATTGCCGGCCGGATGATCAGAGCACCGAGGAACGTCACTGGAAGAGCGTTTATTTCAAAGCAGTGCGTTCCCGCCGCTTGGTGTCACATACAGCCCCACCCCCTGGTCAGGGAACTTTGATACACATCACTCGTCTCAGGATCGGATGGGTGATTTGTCTATAAAAGTCCCGGGGCCAGGGGGTGGGGCTGTGTGTGATAGCGAGTGCAGGGAACACTCTGCTATTGAAATGAAAGCCATAGTGAAGTTTCTCGCGCTCTGATGATCCGACCACCTGCTCTCCTCTCTTCCCCTCCGTGAGCACTGGGAGAAGGACTCCCATACAACCTCGCATGCCGGTGGTGCTTGCACCCCGCTCCCTGGCAGCCCTTTCTCGCCAGCCCTCAAAATCCACACGCAAAATGTGAATAGGCAAGTGGAATTTTTGAGGGCTGTTTATATATTGTAAAGATTGGGGTGAGTAGACTCAAGTGGTACATGCGTTTTCAAGAAGTTGCGCCAGTCCAGAACTGCATTTCTAAGGGCATCGCAGCCCACTTGTATTTGAAGGAATGGAAAAATTTCACAAAAGACAGCAATTTCCCATGCAGGGGTTCCACCATTACTTCAGCCTCCTGGCTTACTCACTTGCCACACGGCTGCTTCAGGCCTCAAGCCTAGGCCTTAGGTCTGCTCCTCAGACTAACACAACGTTTCTTTCCAGTCAAGCTCTCTCCTAGCTTACTCATGATGCAGACATGCACGCTCTGGCTTCCCCATGCAGTCTCTCTGACTCCTAGAGAGGATGGAAGTCCTCCTGACTCCCGACTCCCATGCACAGACCTCCTGTCTGTTGTGTAGAGCCCTTTCCAACTGGGAGCCCTGAGCTCTATGCCTGGGTCTATTATAATCAGTGTGCCTGCCTCTCCAAAAATCTGACTTAAACTTCTAAAATAAACAGTGGCACGGGCTTGCCTCTTTACAATATATATACTGTACTGTATATATTTGTATATATATATATATATAATATATACACACACACACACACAAAATTTCCCCCACAGCAGTTGCTTCTCTATTTTTTGTTTAAAGATATAATTACCATACAACATATTGATTTAGCAATAAATTCAGGTGAATGTTTTTTTGCTTCGTATGATCCACAGCAAAGTGTTTAGTGTTCTATGTGCTGTATAACAGAGCCTCAAAACTAAACTATGTACTAAGACAGCATGATTTGGCAGAAATCAATACAGTTTAAATCTTAACAATCACTTTGCACCGCTCTGTGCCTATAATAACAGCCTGACATCTGCAATCAAATGCATAGTATATTTGTTTCATTAATAAAACATAATCTAGCATACCAAAAGATGCAAACAAAAAACAGTATAAAGAATATATGTGATCAAGAAATAAATTCCACAAGATCATTTGACTGTCTCTGCGAGAATAACCCGATTTGTATTACTTTCTGCATTTAAAGGTTATGTTGATGCTTCTTTTGTCCTGTTGACTCTGACCTTGATATGTGCTGTTGTAGGTGTTACTTTTCCTGGCTGTTAAGAAGACCTCACTTTTGTCTTGAGTGTTTTATACTCACTGGCATCCAATGACTTGTATGCCCCTATTCTCCCTAGTATTCAGTGGTTTCTAAGCCTGTTTTCTTCCTAGCATGTATGGGTTGTCTTGTGAATTTTATATCCTTATAATCATTATCATCTAATTGTATTTGTGTCCTTATTTCCTCAGTTATCAAAGTTTTTTTGTGCCTGTGCATAGTGAATCAACTTCATGATCTACTGTAATAAATAACTTATATATTTGGGTAGCGAATACCCTCAAAGAAGCTGCTGTTTCTTGGGCCTCCCTGTTCCTGTTCCCATAAATCTGTAACTACCACCACACACTCTGACACACATGCTGAATTGATAATGTTTATTATAGATATCGGTATATACTGTACACCCCAATGGTTTAAGGTGCATAGACACTAAGAATGGCACAGCAAATGGTTAAGTAAACTAAGAAGTATATTACAATAAGATAGAAGAAGAAATATACTGTAATGAATAAACAGTAGGAGAAATATACTGCAATGGTTAAACAGTAAAAGAAAGATACTGCAATGGTTAAACCATTGGATAAATCTGCTGCAGAAAGAATAATTGGTGTAAAGTACAACCCAACCTAAACCTTATACAGGGAAACTCTAACCAGAGGAAACTATACCACAAAAACAGTTCAGAAGTCAGTGATGTACTACCCTGTTTATTTTGCTGGCTAGCAAGTTGGGACCCAACTGTTATGGTGGAGCGCTCAATGTAGTGTCCCTTTAAGAACTGACGCAGGCACTGACACTGTGTTTCTTGCAAAATGTCTCTCTTTTCAACTTTTCTACCTAGGTGTACTGCAGAGTTGGCCAGTGGCCTCCCAACAACTTTGCATCAGCAAAAAAAAAGGGAGGAATCTATTTCTGCTTACTATGTGTCATACCCCCGGTCAATGTCTTGAGCATTTGGCTCCTAAATCAGTGAGCTCAGCCAACATCCAAGACGTACTCTGATGTCCTGGAATTGTTGCTAGTGTGTCTTTCTCAGGTGCAGTAGTCTGTTCACAGTCTTTTTCCCTATCCCTCTCCTTAGCCCAGAAAAATTACACCACTTCTCTTACTGTGCGCCCCACTTTTCATCTTAAAGTCTGAAGCCAACTTAATCTGTAGAAACTATACCTCCCACAATCCTCCACACTTCTGCCGAGAGTCTTTAGCAGTTTACATCCTCAGTGCACCTCTTAGTGGATGGGTGATGGGCTTAACACTAGCTGCTCTATATTCTATAATGTTCTGTACATGATCAAAGGCACTCCAATAACCGAAAAACATCTCTCATAGTAAGTCACACCCAGTACTCCATATTCCATATTTATTTTAGTATTGTAAAATGCTGCTGCAAAAATGTTATACAAAGTGGATATATTGAACACGGAAAAATGTGAAATCAAGTAGAATTCTAGAATTAAGCTAATACTAAAAATGTTCCCTGTCCCTTCCCCTCCTAACACCTTTTCTAACTAACCTGTATAAGAAAGATCTGAATACCTACCTATTGTTAGGGCACTCCGGTCCAATCATGTGATTTCCCCTGTGTCTGCCAGTGCTGGCTGCAGGGTAGAGGTGAGAAAGCTCGCCAACGGCTGTCAATGCTTGAGCGCTGATGTCACCCATAGGCTTACTATGGTCAATCCAATGTCAGCACTCTCTACTCTGTGCTGAAGCCCCTGCTAACTGACACAGGGGAGACGATCATGTAACCGGACCAGAGCACCCCAAAAATAGGTAAGAATGCAGATCTTTCTTACACAGGTTAGTTAAAATAGGTGTTAGGAGGGGGGAGGGTGCATTGTTAGGATTAGATAGCTTTATCCTGGAATTCTACTTTAACTCTGACAGTAAGAATGAATAATACAAATACTGTATATAATATTTCACCCACATACATTAAAGTGCACAAGTAAGAAAATAAAAAGGAAAAGAGACTAAATAACTATAGAAAATGCAAGTAAATTGCAAGAAAAAGTAAGCATGGATTAACTTGAAACCAAAATGAAAATAGGAAGGATGGGAAACGAAGCACAAGCCACAGGCACATCTGTTCAATGAAGTTGAGTAGTGCAGCAAACATTGGTTTTCTTGTATTATCTTTTAATGGGATATTCATTTTGTTATTTTTGGCTGGAATTCTGTTTAGGATATGCAAATGAATTAATGTTCATAGTCTGACCACAGATTCACTTTAGTAAATTTTAGTAAACTTCTGTAATAAAAATAGTTACATTTTTTTGATAATCACTGCCTACTAAAAGTAGTCAATTTTTCTGTTAAGACACTACTGTACTAACAGTATATTGGACTATTGTTAAAGGGTATATATTGTAATTTTGATTTTCTTTCAATTATCTTTATTAAATTGTTACACAAATATAAAACCTTACATACTACAAAGACAAATATACAAATCATTAAAAAAAAACACACAAGAATGGATCAATATTATAGCAAATACTCTGCTCAAATTTTTCAAAGTTCTCGGAAAAAGTGAGGATTGGGACTACTCAACCGTCCCCCCACTCCCTTCTATATTATTAGATACTCTTAAGAAAATTTCTTATTGTGTAAGTGAATCTGTGACCTTCCCATTCCTGTTTTATTTATTTTGTTATATGAGGAGGAGAGAGAGTCTTATCCCTCTTACCCCCATTACAATCTCCCCAACAAATCGTGCATTACATCATATGTCGGGAAAGAAAAAAAAAAGGAGGGGGGAGGGGGCAGAGGACAGGCCTCTAAGTACTGCTCTCACTGCCCATATAACTTAAATAGACCAAAGATTGTTTAAATTCCAACCAACTCTTCCAAGTACTATTGAATCTTATTTGTGAGTCCTTTTGAGGGCATATTAATTCTTCCATTAACCTAGTTTTATCTATTTCCCTAAACCACTCCTTTATCGTCGGTATTTCTTTTGACTTCCATTGTTTCAGGATTCAACTGCATTCAACAGGAATATCGCTTCTCGGCCTTTTGGCTAAGATCAAGTGTAGCATTCAACAGGAATGGCATAATTGTCTCTCTATACTGCTTCCTTGAGTCCCCCGTGGCATGGAACAGACATTGGTAAAAGTGAAATGCAGCGCTAAAAATGATAACCAATGGTAAAATGCACATCAGACATGGTGACCATTACCAATATATACATAGCTGAAACACGTGAAGCATAATATCAAAAAATTGAATATTAGAAAAGTCCTAATATATGGCTATGAATCTGATACAAGAGAGTCCCAAACATAGGCTAAATATGAATGTTGGACTGATGTAGAAATCTTCTCTTGTATATCATGAGTTGTACGATCATGGGAAGTGAATAGATGGAATACGCTTACCAGCAGGAGTGGATTCGGATGCCGGTGACACCGAATCAAACAGGCTCTGAGATCCTTAGTGGACGATGGTTGGACGATGGTTGGTCCTGGAAATCCCGGATCTCAAGGGGGATCTATCCTCTATGGTCCACGTCACGACTGTCCGTTCAGAAGCCCGAGAGGGAATTCTCCGCCACAAACAAGTCTCCAGAGCATGGATGGTTCCCAAAAAGATAGATAAGACGCCAATAGTGCAAATCAAATGACGTATTTTATTGGATATAACCAATAATCAACAAACGATATAAAAATGTGATCACGAGTAAAACAATAAAATCAAGTGTAGGAAAGAGTAAGGCTCACCCGACGCGTTTCGTCCACATGGACTTCAACAGGGGCATCCCTGTTGTGGACGAAACGCGTCGGTTGAGCCTTACTCATCAATGGACTATTGTACTGCCATGATATAGTTTTAAGTAGCTTATCCCATGTGCTTAATGTTTCTGTTGTAATTGGGGCCATTACTTTAGGTAGTCCTCTATATTCCCTTGGGATCCAGATAATCTGGCCCAAAGTGGATTTACTAATTTTTCCTCCAATGACACCCACTTTTTATGTGGAGCACTATGAACCCAATCTATAATTCTTCGCAGTACTGCTGCTACATGATATTTCTCAAGGTCTGGAAGGAATACCCCCCCCTTTTATGTTGGTCTACTCATTGTTTTATAGGCAATACGATTACCTCTGTTATTCCATACAAATTTCTGCAATAAAAGTCTGAGGGTTTTAAAGTAAGCCCCTGGGATGTTAATCAGGAGGCTTTGAAAAATATATAAGGCTTTTGGAAGAATCATCATTTTTATTGCACTTATCCTGCCAAACCATGACAGTCTATGTGCTGGATATCCTTTCAGATCTTGTTTAATTTTATTCAGAAGAGGTAGGTAGTTATCCTGATATAGATCAACTGATATAAATACTCCTAGATATCTCAGTCCCTTCTGCCTCCACATAAAAGGAAAAAGATCTCTGAGCTCCCTTCGTTCCATTGAGGGAACAGAGATATTTAATATCTGTTTTCTACATATTGATCTTAGAGGTTCGATACCGCCCCATAATTACTCAATTCTACCAGAATCTTTGGGAGTGTTTGTGTGGGTTTCATTATATATATCATAATATTGTCCGCAAAGGCGGATATCTTATGCTCTTGTCCAGCCACCCTTATCCCCTCTATTTCATAATTAGCTCTTATGGATGCTAAAAAGGGTTCTAAAGAGAGTACAAAAAGTAAGGGGGAAAATGGGCAGTCCTGACATGTCCCATTATAGATCCTTAAAGTTTCTAACAAGGTTCCATTTACCTGAATTTGGGCCGTAGGGTTAGAGTACAACGCCTCTATCCACCTAAGCATACGCGAACCTATGCCAAATTTATGCAGTGTCCGCAACATATAATCCCAATCTAACCTATCAAAGGCCTTTTCAGCATCTACGGATAGGAAGAGAACGGATTTCTTTCCTTTTTTTGCTTCATGCATTAAGAGAGTTGTTCTTATTATATTATCCCTTTCTTCCCGAAACAAAGCCTTGTTTTACTTCGTAGTGGGAGAATCTCGCTATTACATCTCTCGCAGTTTCTGTAGATAACTTGGCTATTATTTGTATTCTGTGTACTCTTTCAAAGGGTATAGGAGATGATTTATTTCCTTTTTTTGCTTCATGCATTAAGAGAGTTGTTCTTATTATATAATCCCTTGCTTCCCTTCCCAGAACAAAGCCTGCTTGGTCCTTCTCTATACAATCTTGCATATAGGGCTTCAGTCTTTCGGCCAATATCCTTGCATAAATTTTTACATCTTCATTAATCAGAGATATTGGCCTAAAGCTGGAGCACAATGTTGGATCCTTTTCCTCCTTTACCAAGAGTAATATATAGGCCCCAAAAAAGCTTATTCGCGTATCTTCAGGACTCCCCCAATGGAGTTCATGTATAGATGAAAATATATCCCTCTGGCCCTGGACTTTTGCCATTCTTACTATTTTTACTTGCCTGTTCTATTTCTTCCTTAGAGATATCGCTATCTAGCTTACTTGAGTCTTCTTCTGATACAGCTGATAGTTTTATCTTCCATAAATACAATTCTGTTTGATTTCTTCTATTCTGTACATCTTCACAATTTTGAGTGTCATTTACTTTATATAGTGACTGATAGTGCTCCAGGAAGATTTTGCTGATATCCCTGGTAGAATGTTTCATCTCCCCCTTTTTATCTTTTATTTTTGCAATATAGTTCGGGTTCCTTCTAGATTTAATTACCCCTGCCAGCAATCTCCCTGATTTGTTACCAAATTCATACTGCCTTTTAG
The DNA here is from genome assembly GCA_037952925.1 of Lithobates clamitans. Taxonomy (NCBI): domain Eukaryota; kingdom Metazoa; phylum Chordata; class Amphibia; order Anura; family Ranidae; genus Lithobates; species Lithobates clamitans. Next base: position 6,884,051 of record JBBGZY010000187.1, read on the forward strand.
CTGTTATAATAAATGCCTGTTTAGTGTTCTGCTCCAACAGGTCTCTCAGTGCGTCCCACTTTTTTATTAGTTCGACTATTACAGTGTTATCATTTAAACCTTTATGTATCCGTTCCAACTCCTGAATTTCTTGTAGTAGAGACTGTTTTTGTGCTATCCAAATTTTCTTCCTCTTACCCCCCTCTGCTATTAATCTCTCTCTAATGAATACTTTATGGGTTTCCCACAACACAGTTGGTGCAATATTCTCCACATCATTCTCTTTAAAAAACAAATTCAGGTCCTTTTTCAACTCCTCTAATATACCATGATCATATAAAAGAGATTCATCTAACCTCCATGATCTTTGCCTATTTGGTATGTCCTTTAATTCCAAGCTGACCATAACCGGGGCATGATCCAAGAGGGTTATTGATTTTACTTCTGCCTTTAGCAACCCTTCTAAGAGCCGATGATCTAAAAAAACATAATCAATTCTGGAGTAGGAGGAATGTACTTGAGAATAATATGTATAATTCCTCCCCCTAGGATGTAGGATTCTTGCAGAAAAACTATATTTGATAACCAACTTTTTAATTCCTGTAGTATTTGATGCCTTTTACTGGGGCTATTTAAACCTCTAACATTGTAAGCAACTATCTTCAAGGGTGCCATCTTTCAATTAGATGAAATATAAGCGTCCGAGAACATTTAATCGTGGGAAATGAATAAAATTCTTCCCACTTTCCAAAGATGATCCATTCAACTAACCATACATTGATCGACATAACAAAACACAACAAAACCCCTCGCCATCTCATTTTCCCCAAACAAATTTCCTCACACAAACCCCCCCTCCCTCCTCCCTACATTGAATATCAATGTTATGGCCCACCAGACTGCCGCCTAAGTCAAGCACAGTCAAGCAGGGCATCCCTTGAGGAAATGGTTCTGAGGGGACATGCAGGCATTGCCATATCCCAGTGTGCCCCCCGAGCGAGTCTTTCTCCCTAACCAGGCCATCTTCTCCTGACAATAAACTTTACTACTTTTTATTCCCTGTTTTATTTCTGTTTTTGAGGTCCTATACTTTATTCCACAGCTGATCTTTTAACTTCCGTCATTCTGGGTTTTTTTCCCCCCCAATTTTCCAAATAATACACTGTAGGTCTAATTTGCTACAAAATTCTTTCAAGTCCTCAGGGAATCGTATTGTAGCTGAGACACCTTGGTTTTTTGCTATCAAGCATACTGGAAAACCCCATCTATAAGAAATGTTTTTTGCTTGTAGCTGATTTATCAGGGGTTTCAAGGCCCCCCTACGGGCTAAGGTCTCTTGTGATAAATCTGTAAAGATGAGTAACTTAGCTCCATTGAATTTAAGCAGCTCAGCTCTCATATCAAATGAAACTTGTTTTATTTCATAGTGGGAGAATCTCGCTATTACATCTCTCGCAGTTTCTGTAGATAACTTGGCTATTATTTGTATTCTGTGTACTCTTTCAAAGGGTATAGGAGATGGTACTTCTTTTTTCAATATTTTATTGAACACCTCACGGACCATATTTCTAAGTCGTAATTTTTCACCGACTCTGGTAGTCTACTGATCCTTAGATTATTCCGTCTGTTTTCTTGCTCTTCAAGCCTGTATTGGATATTCCTCATTTCCAACTAGTCCAACTCGGCCCTCTCCCACAACTCCATAAATCTTTTTTTATGGTCATCTAAATGTACTTCAGATTCTTCTACCCTTTGTAGGACATTCTGTATGTTCCTTCTAGTAGCGTTCAGGTGGGACAACATCTCTGCCATATCTTGCTTTGTAGGAAGTGTCTGTAGACTGTCCGTTTCCCCTTCCCTTTCCATCTTCTGTTGTTGTTGGTCTTTCTGCAGTGTTTCTTCTTCCCCCAAACCAATATTTTTATTTTTATTTATTTGCCCTTCTGGAGGAGGGGTTATAACTTTTACAGTCTAGACTACTTGTTCGTTCTTTGATCTACTTTATCCTGCACCATATATGTTTTTATGGAATTACAATTCCCACTGTCAGCTTGATTTGTTTTTACTCCTCTTCTCCCCATAGTTCCTTCCCGCCAAATTATTATTCACACTGCGTACTCACTATCTTGCAAATAGTACTATTGCCCAGTCAAGCAATCAATTATACAGAGAGAAGAGAGAGCTGATAATTTTTGCAGATACTTTTTTTTTTTTTTTGCAAAAGTACTACTGGTGGTATTTGCAGGATAAAGCACAAATAATTTTACCAAATTATACCAAAGCCTCTGTAAATAGGTACGTAGATAGTTCGTACACCACATATGTGAGCACTTTGTGCAGAAGATTATGCAGATAATTATACTGAAGTGATAAGCAATTGAAGGATCAGGCCAGTGTTGTTTAACCCTTTCAATTGCAAATAGTTGAACAGACAACTCTGCCGGCAATTGTGCGCTTATTTAGACCGGTATACTCTTAAGTGTGCAAAAAAGTTAGCTTATCATATAAGCATTCCAATTAAGTTCACAGATGGGGTATGCAGGTAAATTTTGCCGGCAGAGATGCAAGTAGCTATGCAAGTCAACACGCAGACCAACATGCAGGGGAGGTATGCTGATAAGTATACAAATAAAGATGCAGGTAGGAGTGCAGATGAAATTCGGATGTAAAAGCAGGTAATGCAGGTAATTATGTGGATAATTTGTAGTTATTGTTGTAGTTGTTTGTTCAGGTGCATAAATCACATTGCATGAAATTATTTAGCTGTTAGATAATAATGTCGATAGACAATAAATATTGCACATATGCACATGTAAAAATGGACATATGCAGATATATGCAGTCAATATGAATATTTAAGCTTCTGGGGGAAAAATGCTGTAAAAATAACAAAAACAAAATGCAAACAGTCCACAGAACTCTCCTCACAAGCCAGGAAGAGCCAGAACCTTCATTGCATACTTAATACAGTCCTTCCTTGTAAATTTACTACAGGATGCTCCTTTAGTGGCAACAAAATGTATCTTAAATTTAAGAATGTCCTTACAGGCTATCCCCTTGCTGCATCTTCAAAGGTAAAGGGAAAAAAGTACTCCAGTTTTACCTCCTCCACCTTTGAGCATCAATGTTTATACTTTAAAACCTTAAATTCCTACCCGGTCTTCAATCCTGTAGGATAAGCAGGCGCAACTGCACTGCAAGGGCTCTGTCCATCACCTTCCTTGGGATTTCCTGTGGTTTCCGGGGTATTCCGGGGTATGCCAGAGGGCTGACTGCCTCTCTGAATTCCCCCTCACGATCCCCTTGGGTCCTGTTCAATTCCGGCTTCAGCCTGCGTTCAAGCCGCAGACTGATACACCAGCCCCCGACCTCTCTCACAGGCAAGCGGGCTGGCAGACAGGCAGTTCCAGGTGCCGCAACGGCTCCGTCCCCTCCTCACCCCGCAGGGTGGCGTGTCCTATGCCTACATACATTTTCTAGTAGGTGTCCCTCATTCCCATCTCAAAATGTTGGGAGGTATGCAACAGGCCACAAGGCTGTCTAGATCAGGTGTAGTAGCTGATGTGTGCTATGGTCAGCTTGTGTTTTGTGCTCTTCTCAAGCTGAAATCATTGAAAGTACAAGCTGACAGTTTCCACTCCCTCCCTTCCCTTGAGTAGCAAGCTGCAGCTCTACACTCTGTGTGTACTAAACAGGAGACATGGGGCACCATGGTGTTTGGGTACAGCTTTGCATGACCGCGCAATTGCCAGTTAACTACTTCCCATCCAGCAACGTACCTGTACTGCAGCCATCTCCCCGTTATCGCTTTTTAGAGTCAGCGGTCAGCTTTCTTGTAATAGCAATTGGAGCAGCTAACTAGCTGCTTGATTGCTATTACAAGTAGCGGGAGGGGACGTTCCCCCTCCCCTCCTGCCACCTTCCGCAGCTTGCACGGGCTCCCCTTTCCCACCGTGTAAACAGCAACAGTATAAAAATTTAAAAAATCATATAAATTAATAACTAAAATAAAAAAAAGTAAAGTGCCTCCCTCCTTCCATGCTCGCACCCAAAGGCATCCCACACGCATGCAAACAACAATCATCCCCCACACATGTGAGGTATCACCGTAAACATCAGATCATGGGCAGTAATTCTAGCACCAGGCCTCCTCTGTAAATTTAAAGTGGTTACCTGTAAAGGCTTTTAAACCATCGACTATGGATAGGATAGTTGCATGGGCATGCGCAATTTTAAAGCGTGACATGTTTGGTATCTATTTACTCGTAACATCATCTTTTATATTTTACAAAAAATGGGTAATGTATTGTGTTTTTTGCATTAAAATTCAAAAAAGTTTGAAAAACTACTGCGCAAATACCGTGTGGCATAAGAAATTGCAAAACCCACCAATTTATTATCGGACATCGAGTCTGCGGTATAGGCTGCTGGGCACTCGCTGTGTGTGATCACAGCAGGAGTGGGTCAGCGGTGGCGAACACGCGCGCACACCAGATCCAGAAGTGTGAGCCCGGGTTCACACTGTAGCAAACACAGACATCGCATGTGATTCGCACCCGCACTGCGGTGCCGATCACATGCGATGTCTGTGCAATGCCTGTTCAGCCATACAGTTTGTCAACTTGTATGGCTGAACTCGCATTGGATTCGCACAAAAAAGGTGCAGGGCCATTTTTTTTCTCGCACTGGAATCGGATCGCATGGATGAGGACCCTTGTCCGAATCCACAGTTCGCACTGCGATCTGTAAACTGATCTGGGGGTATCATTAACATTGTATTGACACCTGCAGTGGTTCACAGAAGCTGCGGGAGAGATGTGATGCAGGAACCGGCGATGGAATTGCGCTGGTTCCCGCATCGCTACAGTGTGAACCCAGGCTCAGATCGCATACTAGGCACATGATCTGGTGCAGAGTGGCCTCCCTGCTGAAATAAATATGTGGTGGTGGGGGGGGGTCGTGAAGCGGTTAAAAAAATACCTACAGTCCATCTGGAAAGTATTCACAGCACTTCACTTTTTCCACATTTTGTTACGTTACAGCTTTATTCCAAAATTTATTAAATTCATTATTTTCCGCAAAATTCTGCAATACCCCATAAGGACAAAGAAGTTGTGAAAGAAGTTTGTTTGAAATCTTTGCAAATTTATTATAAATAAAAAACGAAAAAAAATCACATTTACATACAGTAAGTATTCACAACCTTTGCCATGACACTCAAAATTAAGCTCAGGTGCATCTTGTTTCCACCGCCCATCCTTAAGAAGTTTCTACACCTTGATTGGAGTAGACCTGTGGGAAATTCAGTTGATTGGACATGATTTGGAAAGGCACACACCTGCCTATATAAGGTCCCACAGTTAACAGAGCATGTCAGAGCACAAACCAAGCCATGAAGTCCAAGGAATTGTCTGTAGACCTCTGAGACAGGATTGTATTGAGGAACAGCTCTGGGGAAGGGTACAGAAAAATTTCTGCAGCATTGAAGGTCCCAGTGAGCATAGTGGCCTCCATCAGCCATAAATGGAAGACGATTGGAATCATCAGGACTCTGCCTTTAGCGGACGCCCGGCAAAACTGAGCGATCGGGGGGAAGGGCCTTAGTTAGAGAAGTGACCAAGAACCCGATGGTCACTCTGAAAGAGAAAGGAGAATCTTCTAGAGGAACAACCATCTCTGCAGCACTCTACCAGTCAGGCCTGTATGGTGGAGTGGCCAGACGGAAGCCACTCCTCAGTAAAAGGCACATGACAGCCTGCCTGAAATTTGCCAAAAGACACCTGAAGGACTCTCAGACAATGAGAAACAAAATTCTCTGGTCTGATGAAACAAAGATTAAATTATTTGGCCTGACTGGCAAGCATCATGTCTGGAGGAAACCAGGCACCATTCACCTGGCCAATACCATCCCTACAGTGAAGCGTGGTAATGGCAGCTGTTTTTCAGCAGCAGGAACTGGGAGACTAGTCAGGATCGAGAGAAAGGTGAATGCAGCAATGTACAGAGACATCCTTGATGGAAATGTTAGGTACCTGGTAGTTGAGCCCGACTGGTAGAAGGAGACCTCTCTTAAGCGCTGCTTCAGGAGCCACTGGAGTGGGAACAGTGGTCTCTTGAGCACAGTGGGTAGGAGTGCCTGATACGGGTTCTTGAGATGGACAACACAGGAGCTTAAGAAGACATCCCTTCAGGATGGCTGAGCTGCGGATGCTGACAGGCAGAAGCAAATCCGTAAGCAGGCAGGTGGATGATATGGCAGCAGCAGAACCTGGAGCTGGAAGAGCAGCCTGGCAACAGCGTCACAGGACACAGGCAAAGCAGAGTCAAACAGTCCGTATTGGCAGGAGATCGGGCAGGTATATGGCAGAAGGAATGATCACAGAATAGTCAGGCAGGCAGGTGTTCGGCAACGGGTCACAAGATATAAGCAAGGTCAGGCAGGCCGGGTCGGGTTGGAGACAGAAGAATGGTCAGACGTAGCCGGGTCAATAGCAGATAATAACAACATGCAGGATACAGGAACTCAGGTGCAGAGCTGCAGATGAACAGCACCTGATGGAAGCATCTGACAAACTTTTAAAGGGTCTTTGGCGCCAAACAGCGCTAGCGCGGGAGTGCGCTGGCGCCCCCCAGTGTAGAATTCAGCTGAACTGCCCTGGAAAAGCCCCTCATGCACCTGCGCACACGCATGTTAGCCCGACGGCCACCGACATGTCCCTGACAGAAATCCTGCTCCAGAGCGCTCTGGACCTCAGGACCTCAGACTGGGCGAAGGTTCCTCTTACAACAGGACAATGACGCTAAGCACACAGCTAATATAACAAAGGAGTGGCTACGGGACAACTCTGTGGATGTCCTCGAGTGGCCCAGCCAGAGCCCAGACTTGATCTTGAACTTGAACATCTCTGGAGAGATCTGAAAATGGCTTTGCACCAATGTTCCCCATTCAACTTGATGAAGCTTGAACAGTCCTGCAAAGAAGAATGGGAGAAACTGCCCAAAAATAGGTGTGTCAAGCTTGTATCATCATACTCTAAAAGACTTGAGGCTGTAATTGGTGCCAAAGGTGCTTCAACAAAGGATTTTTTCGTATTTTATTTTTAATAAATATGCAAAGATTTCAAACAAACTTGAATCATAATGGATTATTGTTTGTAGAATTTTGAGGAACATAATGGCTTTAATCCATTGTGGAATAAGGCTATAACATAACAAAATGTGGAAAAAGTGAGGTGCAGTGAATACGTTCTGGATGCACTGTATATGCAGCCCTCAAAAATTCCACTCGCTTGCTTACATTTTGTGAGTGGATTTTGAGGGTTGGCGAGCTATGCCTGCCTGGGAAGCGGAGGGGGGGAGCACCGCCGGCATGCTGGGTTGTATGAGAGTCCGCTCGCAGAGGGAGGAAGAGAGGAGAGCAGGCAGCTGGAGCTTTTCAGAGGTCATCAGAGCGCAGGGAACATCACTAGCAGCTTTCATTTCAATTGCCATGTGTTCCCCGCACTCGCTGTCTTACGCAGCCCCGCCCCCTGGTCCCGGGACTTTGATAGACATATCACCCATCCAATCATGAATGACGTGTATCAAAGTTCCCCGGCCAGGGGGCAGGTCTTTATGTGACGCCGAGCACACATGGCAATTGAAATGAAAGCTGTGATGTTCCTCGGCGCTCTCATCATCCACCCAGCAATCCACTTCCTCTCTGTTCCACTGCATGAAGGGCACAGATAGGCAGCATGAAGGGCACAGATAGGCAGCTTGATGGGCACAGATAGGTACGGATAGGCAGCATGGATAGGCATGGATAGGCAGCATGATGGGCACAGATAGGCAGCATGATGGGCATGGATAGGCAGCATGATGGACACAGGCAGTATTTTGGGCACAGATAGGCAGCATGATGGGCACAGATAGGCACGGATAGGCAGCATATTGGGCACGGATAGGCAGCACGATGGGCATAGATAGGCACCGATAAGCAGCATGATGGGCACAGATAGGCAAGGATAGGCAGTATGATGGGCACAGATAGGCACAGATAGGCAGCATGATGGACACAAATAGACAGCATGATGGACATGGATAGACAGCATGATGGGCATGGATGGGCAGCATGATGGACACGGGCAGACTGCATTGCTGGACACGGGCAGGCTGCATTGGTGGACACAGGTGAGGATTGCATTGATGGGCACAGATAAAGTTGTTTTTAATGTTTATATTTAGAACTTAATTCGGCATAAAACATTTAAGTGTCATTTCATGAGATAATATATAAGGGCGTGTTTAGGGGCGGGGCATAGTAGGGGTTGGGTGGGGCAACTGGTGGCGAGTAACCCTTGAGGCTTGGCTAGTAGCTCAGGACTTGGAACCCTGGTATATGAATATATTAATCATTACAAAGCTGCATTATTTTGTGTCTTTTATTTCTGCCTAGAGTGCAGCTTTAAAATGCTACAATTACTCCCTATTAGCTTTCAAATATGCTACAGAAAAGTTAACTAAACACAATTTACAGAACTCATTTGTCTGTCACAAATGTGAAATTGCTAAAGATATTTTCTGCTAACATGTTTGGACCAGTTCAAAGTTATTGAGGATAAGTTATTTGCCATCTGCAGGACCCATAAGTTCCCTCTTCCTCTGGACCCTGAACTATGTCTACTGGTATTTAAAAATCAAACATTCCTGAGCAATTATTACAGCTTATTCAGTCAAGAAGTTATTTTCATGATCGAAAATTGGAAGCCAAGTACTGTCTCTGACAACATTTGTTACGTTAAAAATTACTATTTCAACACGGATGCAGAGACGCGCCACTTTGAAACTTTAACCGCTTGCCGCCCGCCGGCTGTCACATGACGGCCAGGCGGCGTGGCTCTGGGAGGGCGTCATATGACGTCCCTCCATTTAAACAGGGAATGCGCGCGATCGTGTGCGTGCATCCCTGTTCCTTCAGTGGCAGCGTGTCACGTAGACACCGCTCGCCACTGAGGGAGGTGAACAGCCATTGGGCATGGCTGTTTACCACGTGATCAGCCGTGATGGTACCGCCCCACTCTGCACGGCGCATACGCGCAATCTCGTCGGTGGCGGCGTGTTCCCGGGAACACTGCTGGTAAACAGCCATTGGTCGGCGGCTGTTTACCACGTGATCGGCTGTCATCCTTTCACAGCCGATACACTAAATGTCAAATCGCAGTAACGAGATGTTACCAGGTTCTCCTCCTCACACACCGATCGTGTGTGAGAAGAAGATTGCGGTAACATCTCGTTACCACTTACAGTGCACACCAATCACACACTGATTGCCCCCCCCAATAAAGAGGACCTTTCACCACCCATCAAAGTACCTGTCACAGTTCATCTGAGTACCTGTCAGTCCATATGAGTACCTGTCACAGTTCATCTGAGTACCTGTCACAGTCCATCAGAGCACCCGAGTACCTGTCACAGTCCATCAGAGTACCCGAGTACCTGTCACAGTCCATCAGAGTACCCGAGTACCTGTCACAGTCCATCTGAGTACCCAAGTACCTGTCACAGTCCATATGAGTAACCGAGTACCTCTCACAGTCCATATGAGTATCCGAGTACCTGTCACAGTCCATATGAGTACCCAAGTACCTGAGTACCTGTCACAGTCCATATGAGTACCGAGTACCTGTCACACCCTTCAGAGTACCCAAATACCAGTCACCAGCCCATCAGAGTACCCGAGTACCTATCTGTAGCCCATCAGAGTACCTGAGTACCTGTCACCAGGCCATCAGAATACCCGAGTACCTGTCACCAGGCCATCAGAGTACCCAAGTACCTGTCACCAGCCCATCAGAGTACCCGAGTACCTGTCACCAGCCCATCAGAGTAACCGAGTACCTGTCACCAGCCCATCAGAGTAACCGAGTACCTGTCACCAGCCCATCAGTGTACCCGAGTACCTGTCTGCAGCTCATCAAGTTACCCGAGTACCTGTCTCCAGCCCATCAGAGTACCCGAGTACCTATTTGCAGCCCATGCCTCATAGAATATACATTGGGGTGTTTGCTTTCCAAAATAGGGTCATTTTGTGGGTAATTTCACTGTCCTGGTGCTCAAAGAACTTCAAAAGTGTGATAGGTAGGAATGAAATGAGATGTGTAATTTATGCTCCTAGAACTCCTAAAGGTACTACAATGTTGGGCCTCTGTATGTGGCCAGGCTGTGTAAAAGTCTCACACATGTGGTATCGCCAAAGTCAAGAAGAGTAGCAAAATGTACTTTGGGGTGTAATTTTTGCTATATACATGCTATGTGTTAGAAATATCTTATAAATGGACAACTTTGTGTAAAAAAAAGTGCGTTTTCATTTTTTTTCCACATTTTCCAAAAACGTCTGAAAAAAATAAACTGTTCAAAAGACTCATAGATTATACGTTGGGGTGTTTGATTTCCAAAATGGGGTAATTTGTGGGCAATTCCATTGTCCTGATGCTCCAGGGCCTTCAAAAGTGTAATAGGTGGTTGAGAAATGAGATGTGTCATTTATGCTCTTAGAACGCCCGAAGGTGCTACTGTAATGGTGGACCTCTCTATGTGGCCAGGCTGTGTAAAAGTCTCACACATGTGGTATCGCCATACTCGGGAAGAGTAGCAGAATGTATTTTGGGGTGTAATTTGTTGTATGCATATGCTTTGGGTGAGAAATAACCTGATAATATGACAATTTTGTAAAAAAAAAAATTAATTTTGCAAAGAATTGTGGGAAAAAATTACAACTTAAAAAACTCACCATGCTACTTATTTGATACCTTGGAATGTCTAGTTTCTAAAAAGGGGTCATTTGGGGGGTATTTGTACTTTCCTGACTTGTTAGCCCCGGTTCACACAGGGGCAGCACGACTTGCAGGTCGCCTCAGCGAGGCGACCTGCAAACTACTTCCAAGGCGACTTGCAAAACGACTTCTGCATAGAAGTCTATGCAAGTCGCCCCCAAAGTAGCACAGGAACCTTTTTCTAAGTCGGAGCGACTTGCGTCGCTCCTATTAGAATGGTTCCGTAGCACAGAACGGGAGGTGACTTGTCAGGCGCTTGGGTCGCCTGACAAGTCGCCCCTGTGTGAACCGGGGCTTAGTGTCTCAAGAATTGAGATTCACCTGATGTACTGAAGGCCTGATCAGATGTGATCAATTTTCAGTGATTGGCACCATAGTTTGTAGACTCTCTAACTTTCACAAAGACCAAATAATGTACACTAATTTGGGTTATTTTTTTACCAAAGAGCTGTATAAATTTTGTGCAAAATTTATGAAGAAAAATTACTAATTAACAAAATTTTATGACAGAAACAAAGAAAAGGGCATTTTTTTCACAAAATTTATGGTCTTTTTTTATTTATAGCACAAAAAATAAAAAAACCCACTAGTGATTAAATACCACCAGAAGAAAGTTCTATTTGTGTGAAAAAAAGGACGCTAGTTTCATATGGGTACAGTGTTGCATGACTGAGTAATTGTGACAGCGTTGAAAGCTGAAAATTGGTCTGGGCAGGAAGGAGGTGTAAGTGCACTGTATTGAGGTGGTTAAAGCATTTTGCTTGAAACACGCAATGCTATGAAAAACTGAAAACATCAAACTAAACTGCAAAATTACAACTGCAATACACAATAAATATTTCATGGAAATACACAATAGTTTCTTTTAAAGATTTCGTTGCTTTTTTTGCACAAAGGTTGGATTAGAAAACAGTAACTCAAAAAAGAACAATCTGTATTCCGAACGCACAGTATCAGACACTGCTGGCTGCCATGCTCATCTTTATATAACTTACCTTGAAGTATGATAGGTAATAACTGTTCTGAAAATTGGCTATGCTGTAATTTCACATCTTCACATCTTCCGAATAACACACATTTCATTATTATTTTTAACACCATAAATACTGTATATTGTTTTTCCAAGGTGCTGCAAAGTTTAGTTAAGGTTCCACAGCTACAGTATGTCTAAAGGTCTTTACTAAAGATAACAGTTCTTTGTTCTCATTTTGTTGCGTTACCAAATTCAGCTTTGCTTGATACACATTCGACTTTGGGAATCATGGGTTCCATCTGCATTGTTTTCATTAATAAAGACTTTAAAGGATAACTTCAGAAATAAATTAATTAGATTTGGTTTTCAAATACTCTTTTTCATTTTAAGTATACCAAGGGACTTGTGTACAACCAGTCTGTTGGAAAGTTTTCTGTTGATCAACACTGCTGGCTATAGCATGAGTGTATTCTGATGGCGAAGAAGCCACCCCGCCAGTGCCGGGACAAAGTCATCTAGTGCCCAGGGCAAAGATGCCAAATGGCACCCCCCACCCCACCCCAAAGTTTATGAGCATTTTGTATCAGCAAAAATCTCCTCCAAAAAAAATTGAGCTCTAATCTGCATAAAAACACTCCCTCTGAAAATGCTAAATGCTAATGATTCATGTAGCATTTACTTCCTGGAATCCATCTGCATTTAGCTTAGGCATTTAGCTTAGGCATGGAGACAGGAGGGTGTGCTTACCTGAGAATACCCTCCACCCTAACTCCAGATGAAAGCAAAAAGCCCCCCCCAAAAAAGCCCATGAAGACTCCTGGGATGTATGCCATCCCTTTGGCCTAGGCCAGAAGCCAGGAAGTACCTGAAGAAATTTAAAAACAATTTAAAACTAGTAAATATAATATGCCTTCCTATCTATTTAATAAATGCAAGCAGCAAAAGAATTAAAAATAGTTAATGTTGATTGAGAAAGTTTAGTTTCACTTTAATGTCTCCTTCCCTGCCAAACAGAGCTGTATGGTATGGAAGAAATGTGCAAATTTTAGAATTATAATCACAGAAATACAAATCCTCTGACAGGTAAAACAGGTCCCTTAGTGTTATACTTGTATTTAGCTGCCTGAATTACATTTTCATATACACTGCAGGCCCTATTAAAGGGGTTGTAAAGGTTTGTTTGCTTCCTTTTTTAAATAACAAACATGTCATACTTACCTCCTCTGTGCAAGGGTTTTGCACAGAGTGGCCCCAATCCTCCTCTTCTGTCCTGCTGCTGCATTCATTGACACAGACAGCAGGCCTCTGCCCCGCTCCGCAGCTCACGTGTCACTGGACTGGATTGACAGCAGTGGGAGCCAATGGCTGCGCTGCTATCAATCTATCCAATGAGGACCCGAGACAGTGGCTGGAGCTGCAGTGCTTGTCCCTGTCGATTGGGTTCAGGTATGTAAAAGGGGGGCTCTGGTGGGCTGCTGCACTACAGAAGGTTTTTCACCTTAATGCATAGAATGCATTTAGGGTGGAAAACCTTGAGGGTTTACAAGCCCTTTAACCTCCCTGATGGTATTCCCGAGTCTGGCTCGGGATGGAATTTCAGTACCAAAAGCGGTAACCCCGAGCCAGACTCGGGATCGCATCGCAGTATCCAGGCAAAGTAACTTACCTTGTCCCCTGGATCCTGCGATGTCTCGGCGCTGTGTCTGCGAGCTGTCATCTCGCTCGATTCACAGTGCCAAGTGCTGAGCTCCATTCCCTGGGAGCATTGCGACGCACGGGGACGGAGTTCGGCACCAAATTCAAAAAATTAAAAACACACAATACATACAGTATACTGTAATATTACAGATTACAGTACTGTATAAAATAATTACACATCCCTTTTGTCCCTAGTGGTTTGTCCAGTGCCCTGCATGCACTTTTATATTATAAATACTGTTCTTTCTCCCTGGAAACTGGAGACTGTCCATAGCAACCCAAAAGTGTCCCTTTACATCAAAAGTGGTTTTAGACCAGCAAGAAAACAGCGATAATAAATTAGACTCACTTGCAGAATTGAGCGATAGTGATTTGTGGGGAAATTCGTCATCAAACACTGAAAGTAATGACAGCGACTATTCTGCAACTGAGCAAATTTCAGTGTTTTTGATTCGATTACATTATTGAATAATTTTTATTAATATTATATTATTATTTGTTATAATGATTTATAGTTATTTATTATATTATAATTTATGATTTTGTGTTTCAAACTTTATCATACCTGGGATGTCTACTAGATTCTTGTTTGGACAGATTTAAGTGAGTTATTCCTAAGAATTACAGGCCTGCAATATAAAGCGCCAAATTTCCATGCAAAATAATTGTACCGCTTTCAGCACCTATAATCTGAAATAATCATACCGCCAGGGAGGTTAAGGGCTTTATTTCTGTATATACCATAGCTTAAAATATTCAGACTTTGTTTTCTAGTTGTTTTACTTTCTTCTGGAAAGCAAAGCATCAGCATATTTCTTTTAACAAATCTATCCCTAGAAATGGCATAGAGTCTCTGTACAACTCTGTTCTATTACTAGCAGAGTGTACATCTTTATAACAATAAATTAGTGCTTCCATCTATTGGGATGAAATAAGCTGCATATGTAGTGTATTTCCTCTTTTTATTTCATAACAAAACTATATTTTATTGTAGGTGTCATTGTGCTCCTAAATAATTCTTGTTAAATCTACTTGCCTAATCTTTACTTTTGCATTTAATTTCAAAGGACCTGCAGTACAAATCAATCTGAACCAAAGTAATAATTCTCATGTATTCCGCGCCAGACTAGAATATTAATAAGGCTGGGACTTTTAGAAATCCTTCTTTAATTTGCATTTGCGGCACACAGTGGATAGCTGAACATTTCACCAGCTTCATGCAGTGTCACTCATCAGATAACAAAGTACTGTATGTACGGTCAGCCTTACCACGGTGAAGATACAATAAATGCTGGTTTATATTCTGTAACTGATTAAACTGGAATTGTGTGGGAGAGTTTCACATTAGTTTTGTGCAAAATCATCCTGGCATTTTAGGACTGCAAGCAATGGGAATATAAGATAAGATATAAATGGGAGCAGTGAATGTGGTAATTTTTATTTAGTGACCCTATGGAGTCTTTGAGTGGAGCAACTGTTTCTTTGAGAGAAGTTAACTGAGGTGGTTTTGATATGTACAAACTGTCTTGCCACTTTCCTAATGGATAACATGACATGTCTTGCACCCAGTTGCGCACAGGTGAAGAAATGATGCAGTACCATATATACTCGAGTATAAGTTGTTCCGAGTATAAGTCGAGGCCCTAATTTACCACAAAAAAAAATGGGAAAAACTTATTGACCCGAGTATAAGACGAGGGTGAGAAATGCACAGCTACTGTAAGTGGAAAAGAAGGTCAACAATGCCCATTTGCATGCCTCACTGTGCCCATTTGCAGCCATAGGTCCCCTGAACTTCAAACTCGGTAGTTAAGGGTTCCTAGATGCCCCCTAGCTGCAGCCAAAATTTGGGGTCTCTGAACCCAAAGGGTCCCGAAATGACATTGCTGCAGATAGACACAGTTGACCGAATTTGGGGCCCCGTATCTCGGGGCCACTTAGTGCTAAGAACCCCAAATTTGGTGTGCAAACCCATAAAATTTCCAAAGCTGGGGTTTCTAGCACCAAGTGGCCCCGAGATACAGGGCCCCAAAAATCAGTTCAGAAAATGTCAAGCACTTTTCTGCAGCAGAGAATGACATTTTCCAAACCAGTTTTGGGGCCCCGTATCTCAGGGCCACTTGGTGCTAGGAACCCCAGCTTTGGATATGTTATGGTATTAGTTCCACTGGGTTTGCACACCAAATTTGGGGTTCCTAGCACCAGGTGACCCTGAGATATGGGGCCCCAAATTCGGTTCAGAAAATGTCAAGCACTTTTCTGCAGCAGAGAATGACATTTTCCAAACCGATTTTGGGGCCCCGTATCTCGGGGCCACTTAGTGCTAGGAACTTCAGCTTTGGATATGTTGTGGTACTAGGTCCACTGGGTTTGCATACCAAATTTGGTGTTTCTACGGGGCCCCAAAGTCGGTTCGGAAAATGACATTTTTTGCTGCAGAAAAGTGCTTGACTCGAGTATAAGTCGAGGGGGGCACTTTCAGCACAAAAAAATGTGCTGAAAAATTCGACTTATACTCGAGTATATACGGTAATTCTGTAAAATTGTGTTTTTACTAGAGGGATAAATAGAAAACATGCATGCATGCCCCCCCCCCTGTTTAAAGCTGTGTTCAGGGCACTAAGTGGTGTGAAAAGAGCAGTGTGATGTAAAGTGTGAGCATTTTATGTGAAGATGCTGCCCAGTAGACAGAAAGAAGCTACCATTGTTTGTTATGCTGCATAACATCTCCAGCTTTAAAGGGTACCCTCAGATTTTTTACCCCTTTTCTCTCATTGTAATGTATTACTGAGGATTGTTTTATGATCAGGGGGGAAGTGTTCCCTCAATTAGGAGAAAGGACATCAGTGGCTGGATGATGGAAAAGTTCTATGGAGGTACAGGCAATCCTCGGGTTACAAACAACTTTTTTTTTAAATATATATATATATATATGTATATATATATATATATATATATATATATATATATATATATATATATATATATATATAATGCCTTGCAAAAGTATTCACCCCCTTGGCAGTTTTCATATTTTGTTGCCTCACAACCTGTGAATGCATACGCACATGCCAGTTATCAGTTTTTTTTATTTCTGAAAAATAGTTTTATGCATATATTTTTCGAATTTTACTTCACCAACTTAGACTATTGTGTTCTAATCCATCACATATAATTCAGATTAAAAAAACATTGAACTAAAGGCTGTAATGTAATGTAGCAAAACACGAAAAATGCCAAGGGGGTGAATACTTTTGCAAGGCAATGTATATATCATGCTTTATTACGGTATTATATTGTGAATGGGCCCTTATGCAGCTCTACAAATATCAGTTCCTTGCAAACCACAGAAACCCTGAGGGCAATGAAAATAATTTGTATAGTTAGACCAAACATCATTTGCTCGATCTTCTAGGTCACTTGCCATTCAAACACGATCATCTTCATCTTCTGTCTCCTATTCGTCACTCTCTTCATCCTCCTCCCCCTAAAAAATAGTTACATATTTACATAGTAGGTGAGGTTGAAAAAAGACACAAGTCCATCAAGTCCAACCCATGTGTGTGATTATATGTCAGTATTACACTGTATATCCCTGTATGTTGCGGTCGTTCAGGTGATTATCTAATAGTTTCTTGAAGCTATCGATGCTCCCCGCTGAGACCACCGCCTGTGGAAGGGAATTCCACATCCTTGCCGCTCTTACAGTAAAGAACCCTCTACGCAGTTTAAGGTTAAACCTCTTTTCTTCTAACTTTAGTGAGTGGCCACGAGTCTTATTAAACTCCCTTCTGTTAACAAGTTTTATCCCTTTTGTGGGGTCACCAGTATGGTATTTGTATATTGAAATCATATCCCCTCTCAAGCGTCTCTTCTCCAGAGAGAATAAGTTCAGTGCTCGCAACCTTTCCTCATAACTATTATCCTCCAGACCCTTTATTAGCTTTGTTGCCCTTCTTTGTGCTCGCTCCATTTCCAGTACGTCCTTCCTGAGGACTGGTGCCCAGAACTGGACAGCATACTCCCGGTGCGGCCGGACCAGAGTCTTGTAGAGTGGGAGAATTATCGTTTTATCTCTGGAGTTGATCCCCTTTTTAATGCATGCCAATATTCTGTTTGCTTTGTTAGCAGTAGCTTGGCATTGCATGCCATTGCTGAGCCTACCATCTACTAGGACCCCCAGGTCCTTTTCCATCCTAGATTCTCCCAGAGGTTCTCCCCCCAGTGTATAGATTGCATTCATATTTTTGCCACCCAAATGCATTATTTTACATTTTTCTACCTTGAACCTCATTTGCCATGTAGTTGCCCACCCCATTAATTTGAGGGGTGGATAATCATCATCTTCCTTCTCTTCCGGAATATCAATGGGCATAACCTCATACTATTCACTGTCGTATTGTTCTTTGTGGCTATCAAATTTGACTCCCATTTCCATCTTAGACTCCCCCCCTCCATGGCAATCCTCGATTTCATCATCATGGTACTTTGAGCAGAGCTCCTTTGTGATAGGGATATCTGCTTTGGATAAGGATTCAAGTTTTTGGCCTCTGATACCTGCGAGCCTTCTACCCAAACCTCATCTCTACTCTTGAATTGAAGTTGAATTTATATGTAAGTTGGAACAGGTACATTTCTTAAGAGTACCTCCAGCCCCAAAAAATATTTATGTTTTTTAGACAGCATAAGGAAGGGTTAACACCATTGTAATGTTTGTTTGCTGTCTGTGCCCCTGATCAGAAGATTTCACCTCACTTTCTGTCCCTGTGACTAATGGATTTTGAAAATTTTGGGTTGTCATGGAAACAAGTATTGGTGATAAAGCTTCAGCGGAGACACCTTTTTCCCATGATAACTCTTATGCCCCGTACACACGGACGGATTTTCCGATGGAAAATGTCCGATCGGAGCGTGTTGTCGGAAATTCTGACCGTGTGTGGGCCCCATCGGACATTTTCCATCGGATTTTCCGACACACAAAGTTTGAGAGCAGGATATAAAATTTTCCGACAACAAAATCCGTTGTCGGAAATTCCGATCGTG
Organism: Lithobates clamitans; assembly: GCA_037952925.1. Classification (NCBI taxonomy): domain Eukaryota; kingdom Metazoa; phylum Chordata; class Amphibia; order Anura; family Ranidae; genus Lithobates; species Lithobates clamitans. The sequence goes on from JBBGZY010000187.1 coordinate 6,902,558, forward strand.
TGTACACAAATCCGATGGACAAAGTGCCACGCATGCTCAGAATAAATAAAGAGATGAAAGCTATTGGCCACTGCCCCGTTTATAGTCCCGACGTAAGTGTTTTACATCACCGCGTTCAGAACGATCGGATTTTCCAACAACTTTGTGTGACCGTGTGTATGCAAGACAAGTTTGAGCCAACATCCGTCGGAAAAAATCCATGGATTTTGTTGTCGGAATATCCGAACAAAGTCCGACCGTGTGTACGGGGCATTACAGGAGTGACTTTCCCTTCCTAGGTGTAGATTTCTTCTCCTATTATCCCTCTCCGTTTGTAAGTATGAGTCATATGTAAATCGGATGTATGTAACTTGGGGACTGCCTATAATAAAGGAGAAGAGACCTATGTTTGAGGATGCCATGTAGAGATGTGCACAACTGAAAAATCTGTTTAGTAATTTGTTAAGTAAATAACTTAGTTTCATCATATTTGTTCTTTCAGAATTATTTATTTTCGGAATTCGTTTTAATATTTGGATTAATTTCGTATGTTCTTTATTCCAAATCAGAGATGTGCGGTGAGGTCAGTGGCTGGTTAGGCACTGGCTAGTATCAGAGCCAGATACACACAGGTTACATACAGTGGGGACGGAAAGTATTCAGACCCCCCTAAATTTTTCACTCTTTGTTATATTGCAGCCATTTGCTAAAATCATTTAAGTTAATTTTGTTCCTCTTTAATGTATACATAGCACCCCATATTGACAGAAAACACAGAATTGTTGACATTTTTGCATATTTATTAAAAAAGATAAACTGAAATATCACATGGTCCTAAGTATTCAGACCCTTTGCTCAGTATTTAGTAGAAGCACCCTTTTGATCTAATACAGCCATGAGTCTTTTTGGGAAAGATGCAACAAGTTTTTCACACCTGGATTTGGGGATCCTCTGCCATTCCTTCTTGCAGATCCTCTCCAGTTCTGTCAGGCTGGATGGTAAAACGTTGGTGGACAGCCATTTTTAGGTCTCTCCAGAGATGCTCAATTGAGTTTAAGTCAGGGCTCTGGCTGGACCATTCAAGAACAGTCATGGAGTTGTTGTGAAGCCATTCCTTTGTTATTCTAGCTGTGTGCTTATGGTCATTGTCTTGTTGGAAGGTAAACCTTCAGCCCAGTCTGACGTCCTGAGCACTCTGGAGAAGGTTTTCGTCCAGGATATCCCTGTACTTGGCCGCATTCACCTTTCCCTCGATTGCAACCAGTCGTCCTGTCCCTGCAGCTGAAAAACACCCCCACAGCATGATGCTGCCACCACCATGCTTCACACTTGGGACTGTATTGGACAGGTGATGAGCAGTGCCTGGTTTTCTCCACACATACCACTTAGAATTAAAGTTCTATCTTGGTCTCATCAGACCAGAGAATCTTATTTATCACCATCTTCAGATGAGAAAGAGTCCTTCAGGTGTTTTTTAGCAAACTCCATGCGGGCTTTCATGTGTCTTACACTGAGGAGAGGCTTCTGTCGGGCCACTCTGCAATAAAGCCCCAACTGGTGGAGGGCTAAAGTGATGGTTGACTTTCTACAACTTTCTCCTATCTCCCGACTGCATCTCTGGAGCTCAGCCACAGTGATCTTTGGGTTCTTCTTTACCTCTCTCAACAAGGCTCTTCTCCCCCGATAACTCAGTTTGGCCGGACGGCCAGCTCTAGGAAAGGTTCTGGTTGTCCTATTTAAGGATTATGGAGGCCACTGTGGTTTAAGGAACCTTAAGTGCAGCAGAAATTTTTTTGTAACCTTGGCAAGATCTGTGCCTTGCCACAATTCTGACTCTGAGCTCTTCAGGCAGTTCCTTTGACCCCAATATTCTCGTTTGCTCTGACATGCACTGTGAGCTGTAAGGTCTTATATAGACAGGTGTGTGGCTTTCCTAATCAAGTCAAATCAGTATAATCAAACACAGCTGGACTCAAATAAAGGTGTAGAACCATCTCAAGGATGATCAGAAGAAATGGACAGCACCTGAGTTAAATATATGATTGTCATAGCAAAGGGTCTGCATACTTAGGACCGTGTGATATTACAATTTTTTCTTTTTTAATAAATCTGCAAAAATGTCAACAATTCTGTGTTTTTCTGTCAATATGGGGTGCTGTGTGTACATTAATGAGGAAAAAAATGAACCTAAATGATTTTCGTAAATGGCTGCAATATAACAAAGAGTGAAAAATTTAAGGGGGTCTGAATACTTTCCGTTCCCACTGTATTCACAAGTTACGTATTTGATTCTCATTATGTAGGCAATTGCAGTTCTACTAGTTCTACTAGTTATACTCATTTAACAAAAATATTTACAAACGCTTGTCCCTTTAAGATTTTTTCAGTCACCCTTTTGTTGATGCTGGAAACAATATTACTAGCAAATGATGATTTTTACATGTAGGAGAGAAGTGTCAGAATTGGCCTGGGTAGCATGTGGTTAATTAAGTAATGTACAAATAATTATTATATATTGTTTTTAAGGTAATTTACTATATTTTCAAAAACTGTACTCAAGCAGGTGGCTTTACAGACATAGTTACATAGTTACATAGTAGGTGAGGTTGAAAAAAGACACAAGTCCATCAAGTCCAACCTATGTGTGTGATTATGTGTCAGTATTACAATACATATCCCTGTATATTGCGGTCATTCAGGTGATTATCTAATAGTTTCTTGAAGCTATCAATGCTCCCCGCTGAGACCACCGCCTGTGGAAGGGAATTCCACATCCTTGCCGCTCTTACAGTAAAGAACCCTCTACGTAGTTTAAGGTTAAACCTCTTTTCTTCTAATTGTAATGAGTGGCCACGAGTCTTATTAAACTCTCTTCTGCGAAAAAGTTTTATCCCTATTGTGGGGTCACCAGTACAGTATTTGTAAATTGAAATCATATCCCCTCTCAAGCGTCTCTTCTCCAGAGAGAATAAGTTCAGTGCTCGCAACCTTTCCTCAATACTAAGATCCTCCAGACCCTTTATTAGCTTTGTTGCCCTTCTTTGTACTCGCTCCATTTCCAGTACGTCCCTCCTGAGGACTGGTGCCCAGAACTGGACAGCATACTCCAGGTGCGGCCGGACCAGAGTCTTGTAGAGCGGGAGAATTATCGTTTTATCTCTGCAGTTGATCCCCCTTTTAATGCATGCCAATATTCTGTTTGCTTTATTAGCAGCAGCTTGGCATTGCATTCCGTTGCTGAGCCTATCATCCACTAGGACCCCCAAGTCTTTTTCCATCCTAGATTCCCCCAGAGGTTCTCCCCCCAGTGTATAGATTGCATTCATATTTTTGGCACCCAAATGCATTATTTTACATTTTTCTACATTGAACCTCATTTGCCATGTAGTCGCCCACCCCATTAATTTGTTCAGGTCTTTTTGCAAGATTTCCACATCCTGCGGAGAAGTTATTGCCCTGCTTAGCTTAGTATCGTCTGCAAATACAGAGATGGAACTGTTTATCCCATCCTCCAGGTCATTTATGAACAAATTAAATAGGATTGGTCCCAGCACAGAACCCTGGGGGACCCCACTACCCACCCCAGACCCAGACAAATTACTGAAATTTGAAGTTATGACTTCCAACCAGTAATTTCACAGTAAATAGATAAATAATAAAGTATTATGTTATAACATATAGAATAATAATATATTATTTAGCTTGATTAAAAAGGTACCTTTTCAGCAGCAGCGGATTCTCCCTCTTAACTGAAAAACATGGGATTGTGGGTAAACCTTATACCCATAAACACATGTTTTTTCCTTGTAGTTAAGAGGGCTGGGCTGGAAGGGAGCATTTGTCTTTTAAACACACGCCCCTTCTATGACACTGCAGTGAGAAGAAAGCCTCCACTGCAGCATTTTTATTGGATAGCTTGGACCAGTGGTGCTTTTCCTGCCTCCCCTGACTGCATGTCCCTGTTCCAAATCTAAATTATCTTGGAAGATTGGCTATATTTGTTTTAACGTATTAATTTTTTATTTTAGTCCAACAACAAAGAGAAATGGAATGAGCTGATTTAACAATATCAACTGAGGTGGCGCTGTTGCAGAGTTTTGCTTTGGCGTGGAAATCAGTGCTGAGGACAAGAGTGGAGTGAGAGAGAGAGCAGCGTGCAGAAGAGCGTGCAGAGGACCGGACCCCCCCTGAGAGCGGCAGCGCGGCAGGCCGAACCCCCCGTGACCGGACCGAACCCCCCCATGACCGGACTGGAGCCCCCACGAATGTGAGAGGTAGCGCGTGACCTGGGGACCCACAGCGGCTGCAGAACAGGACATCATCGTGCCGGAGCAGGTGTACTGAGGACAGTATCACCCCACAGACAGAGGAGGCGGGAGGACATCCAGCGGAACCAGGAGGTGGAAGGCTGACAGGGAGAGGCGGCGGGTAAGTTAAGTGCAGACCGGAGGGTGAGTGCGGGCTGATCAGTGAGCGGCAGCAATGAAGGTGACTGACTGCTAGTGTCAGATTACAAGGGGAGGCTGTGCAGAGTGACACAGAGCCACAAACTACAAAACCTGACTGATAGTGTATGTGAGTACCTGACTATTGTGAGTACCTGACTATTGTGTGTACCTGAGTATTGTGTGTACCTGAGTATTGGGAGTACCTGAGTATTGTGTGTACCTGAGTATTGTGTGTACCTGAGTGTTGGGAGTAACTGAGTTTTGGGAGTAACTGAGTTTTGGGAGTGCCTGAGTATTGTGAGTGCCTGAGTATTGTGAGTACCTGAGTACTGTGTGTACCTGAGTAATGTGAGTACCCGAGTAATGTGAGTACTCGAGTATTGTGTGTACCTGAGTGTTGAGAGTACCTGAGTATTGTGTGTGCCATAGTATTGTGTGTACCTGTGTATTGTGTATGCCTGTGTATTGTGAGTACCTGGGTTGTGTGAGTGCACGTGGTCTGCGAGTGCACGTGGGTCTGCGAGTGCACATGGGTCCACAAGTGCACATGGCTCTGCGGGTGCACGCGGGTCTGCGAGTGCACGTGGTCTGCAAGTACCTGTGTATTGTCTTGTTGAGTACCTGGGTAGTGTATTGAGTATTAATGTCAGGAAGCTAGTTGTTAGGTAATTTTGGTATAATCCCCATATCTCATTAAATTGGTAGGTACAATTCCCGGCGGGTGTGGAGATACTACTCACTGTACATCTTGCGGCATGTATGCGTTCCGTGATTATCTGATCAAGGGCGAATAATGCTGTGCAAAATGTAAGCACATTGTTTCCCTGGAAGCCCAGGTTCTGAATCTAGGGAAGCAACTGTCAGTACCGAGAAGACCCTCCATATTACAGGAGAGCTGGGAAAGTACCCAGCAGGGGGCCAGCATAGAGGTGGGTGGAGAGAAAAAGGTGCAGGCACCAGAAAAGAGTAGATGGGTGACAGTCAGGAGGGATAGAGGGGGAAGTGCCAAGGAGGCCGATCCAGGGCTGGAGCCTCCCAATAAGTATGCTACATTGAGTGACATTGGTGAAACCAGTCAGGGACCAGCACTGCTGGAGCTGAGGGACTCTCCTAGCTGCCAGGGGAAGAACTCCTCCAGTGAGAGTGGGGGGGCAGCGAAGGGAAAGGAAAGACAGATTCTGGTGGTAGGGGATTCAATTCTTAGAAAGACAGAGAGGGCAATCTGTGACAAAGACCTAAAGCGCAGAACTGTATGCTGTCTACCGGGCGCTCGGGTTTGGCACATCATGGATTTTATGGACAGATTACTGGGAGAGGCTGGGGAAGACCCAGCTGTCATGTGCATGGTTGCACCAATGACAAAGTCAGAGGCAGATGGAGTGCCTTAAAGAACGATTTTAGGGACTTAGGAGCTAAATTGAGGAAAAGGACCTCCATGGTAGTATTCTCAGGAATACTACCGGTACCTCAGGCCACACCAGAAAGGCAGAGGGAGATGAGGGAAGTAAAATAGTGGCTGAGGAGCTGGTGTAGGAAGGAGGGGTTTGGGTTCCTGGAGGACTGGGCCGACTTCTCAGTCGGTCACCAATACTATAGGAGGGACAGGCTGCACCTAAATGAGGAGGGTGCAGATCTGCTGGGAGTAAAGGTGGCCAAAAAGTTAGAAGGGTTTTTAAACTAGGAGACAGGGGGAGGGTCCAGAGGTAGAGATAGTCAGCGCAGAACATATTCCAGAGGGTAGTATTGGGGGCATTAGTGGTAGGTTGACTAAAGCACATAAACCCAAGGTAAGTATAGTAACAAGTCCTAGTAGCAATCTCTAGCAATCTCGGAACACCCAATAAGAGGATAGTATGCAACAGTTCTAAAATACGTGGCATGTTCACCAAAGCCAGGAACCATGATGGACAAGATGGGTGAACTAGAGATACTGTTGTATGAGGAGGATTTGGATTTCGTGGGAATTTCAGAGACCTGGTTCAACAGCTCATATGATTGGCTGGCAATCATTCAAGGGTATTCCCTTTATCGCAGGGATAGAGAGGGTAAAAAAAGGGGGGGTATGTCTGTATATCAAGAATAATGTACAAGTAAATGTGAGAGATGACATTACTAAAAGGAGCTAGGGAGGAGGGGGAATCCTTATGGGTAGAGCTCCAAAGGGATGAAGCTAAGGGGGAATTAATACTGTGAGGATGCTTTAGGCCCCCTTACCTGAGGGAGGAGGTGGAGGTGGACCTGCTATCACAATTTGGATTAGCAGCAAGGATGGGAAGTGTCATCAAAATGGGGGATTTTAATTATCCAGACATAGACTGGGCGGAGGGAACCACGCATTCGTCTAAGGCTTGCCAGTTCCTAAATATCTTGCAGGACAACTTCATGGGTCAGATGGTAGATGCACCAAATAGAAATAAAGCATTATACTGATTAACAACAATACAGACCTGATCAGGGATGTGGAAATATGGGTCAATTTAGGAAACAGCCATCAAAGGTCAATTGGCTTCAGTATAAATCACACAAATAGGAAACATAAGGGGAATACAAAAACACTGAATTCAAAAGAGCCAACTTCCCTCAACTATGAACCTTGCTAGATGATATACGTTGGGATAAAATCCTAGGAATGAAGAACACGGAGGAGAAATGAGTTCGCTTTAAGAGCATATTAAATAATGGCATTAGCCAGTGCATTCCATTGGGTAATACATTTAAAAGAGCAAACAAAAGTCCTGGATGGCTTAACTCCAATTTAAAAATGCATATAAAAGCAAAGGAAACGGCCTTCAAAAAATACAAGGTTGAGGGATCATCATCAGCATTCAGACTTTATAAAGAATGCAACAAGAAATGTAAGGGTGCAATTAGGGCGGCTAAGAAAAAACACGAAAGACACATAGCGGAGAGCATAAAAAATCCCAAGAAATTCTTTAAGTATGTAAACAGTCAAAAACGGAGGACAGACCATATTGGCCCCATAAAAAAATGAAGAAGGACATCTGGTTACAAAGGATGGGGTGAGTACATGGCATTGAATTTATTCCACTCCTCAGTCTTCACGAGGGAATTGGGAGGCTTTATTAACCAAAATGCAGTGCTTATCCTCGTGACACGTCACAGGAAACACCCTCATGGCTAACAGAGGATAGAACTAGAATTAGACTTGGGAAACTTAACATTATTAAATCACCGGGACTGGATGGCTTGCACCCAAGGGTACTTAGGGAACTCAGTCAAGTAATTGCCAGACCATTGTTCCTAAATTTTACTGACAGTCTACTGATTGGAATGGTACCAGCGGATTGGAGAAAAGTTAGTGTAGCACCAATATTTAAAAAGGGCCCAAAATACATCCCTGGGAATTACAGACCAGTTAGCCTAACATCAATAGTATGCAAGCTCTTGGAGGGGATAATAAGGGACTATATACAAAATTTTAGTAATGAAAACGGTATCATTAGCAGTAATCAGCATGGATTAATGAAGAATTGTTCTTGCCAAACCAATCTATTAACCTTCTATGAGGAAGTGAGTTGCCATCTAGATAAAGGAAGGCCCGTAGACGTGGTGTATCTGGACTTTGCAAAAGCATTTGACACAGTTCCCAATAAACGTTTACTGTACAAAATAAGTTCCGTTGGCATGGACCATAGGTTGAGTACATGGATTGAAAACTGGCTACAAGGGCGAGTTCAGAGGGTGGTGATAAATGGGGAATACTCGGAATGGTCAGGGGTGAGTAGTGGGGTCCCACAGGGTTCTGTGCTGGGACCAATCTTATTTATCTTTAGGGGTCCTAGTAGTTTATAGGCTCAGCAATAGCATGCAATGCCAAGCTGCTGCTATTAAAGCAAACAGAATATTGGCATGCATTAAAAAAGGGACTAACTCCAGGTATAAAGCAATAATTCTACCACTCTGCAAGACTCTGGTCTGGACGCACCTAGAGTATGCTGTCCAGTTCTGGGCACCAGTCCTCAGGAAGAATGTACTGGAAATGGAGCGAGTACAAAGAAGGGCAACAAAGCTAATAAAGGGTCTGGAGGACATTAGTTATGAAGAAATGTTGCGAGCGCTGAACTTGTTCTCTCTGGAGAAGAGACGCGTGAGAGGGGATACAATTTCAATTTACAAATACCATACTGGTGATCCCACAATAGGGATAAAACTTTTTCGCGGAAGGGAGTTTAACAAGATACGTGGCCACTCATTAAAATTAGAAGAAAAGAGGTTTAACCATAAACTACGTAGAGGGTTCTTTACTGTAAGAGCAGCCAGGATATGGAATTTCCTTCCACAGGCGGTGGTCTCAGCGGGGGGCATAGTTTCAAAAAACTATTAGATAAGCACCTGAACGACCACAACATACAGGGATATACAATGTAATACTGACTTATAATCACACACATAGGTTGGACTTGATGGACTTGTGTCTTTTTTCAACCTCACCTACTATGTAACTATGTAACTATGTAACTGGAGTCTCATGCTTCTGAAAGTAATGAATGGAATTAAATTAATTTTGGATTCATTTATTATGTTATGATTTGGAGATTCTGATATCTGCCTCCATCCAACCCAAACACAATAAGCAGGAATCATTTTATTTACTTTTATACCTTACGGTATTTATTGCAATATGTTTCCATTTCATATGTAGAGCATTTTTTATAATATAATAGAAGATATATATCAGCGCATGTATGCAAAAGCCAGAAAGCAGCTGAACACCAGGGTCAAACGATCAAATCCCTCAAGACAAATAAGTAAAATGGGTGCAGCGCTAAACAAAATCAAAAGAAAAAACATCCAGGAATAAAAAGATATCAATAAGGTAAAGTCCTTCAAAATAATAAGAGCACAAATAATGTCCAGATTTCATGTATGAATCCACCAAGCAAACGTGATTTTCACAGCAATGTAGTGTGACTGATAGAAGTACCCTTCACCATATACCGAATGGCCTCTCACCTGATGACCAGGACCCTTGAGTAAAGAGTCATGAAAGTATTCCCATAGGGATCATAAAAGTGAAGGTTCAGTCCAGTGACAAGAGACTCCTCCAGATAACCACGTAGCAGGGGGTCAGCATAATTCATATAAATAGAAAGGGACAAACATAGTGCTCTCCGTATGCCATACTTTATTAAAAGATAAAGAAAAACACTTACATAACAGGCACTTCACAAGTGCCAGGACGGTAACAGTGCATAAAAACAGCAGAGTGTGTACAAGCAGGTGTGTGTCTATATTCACATGTATTTACTAGACCTATTGTTATTTAACCTTGTTGTCCCCGCCCCCCGGCCAATCCACTGCCAGTGTGCTTATTTAATCTAGTTGTCCCCGCCCCCCGGCCAATCCACTGCCAGTGTGCTTGTATATATCCTCCCCAGCCATCAGTGCAATCCGAGGTTGAGAAAGGAACGAATGACGGTTCTGAAACGCGTCCCTCACTGATGACATCACATCCCCTCTCTGGCCTTTCGTTTGCGGTTCAGGCTGGTCACAGAGCCACCCAGCGGATGACATCACTTCCGGGTTCGCAGCCCTCACACGCTGACGACGCCGGCTTCACAGCTATTCCCTGTGTTTTACACCGCTGCTGACAGTGACTACATCCATCCTCCTGAAGGCTTCCTCTGATCGTGACCCCTTCCAATGCAGCCTTACCCACGATGTGCCTGTTTTTTACTTCTATTTTGTAAGTGTTTTTAACCCAGTTGGGGTATTAAAATTGTTTATCTTCTGCACTTAGAGGCGCCTTTGTTTGTTTTTATGTCATTTTAGACCCTGCTTCAAGTCTTTTAAAGTTGCAGCCCTTTTTGCTGAAGATCACCATCCTTTCATCCCTTCCTACCTACATTTCTCCCGTTCATTTTTGGACTGCCGATCCTTAATAGAGACATCATTTGGACTATGCTAGTCCTGTGCGCCCTATACCACCTTTTATTTCCAGTGTACAAGCGATGGAGCATGCGCGGTAGCCGCGGATGATGTCACGACGTCACGTTCTGGACGCATTGCGTCCCAGTGGGCGGGGACTTCCTCAGCATTTTTTATAATAATGAAAAATATTAATGCAAAATAAAAACAAAAAAGAATCTGAATCAATTCAAACTATTTGTTATGTTATTTTACATGTTTTAAACAATCACAAAAGGCCTAAACTATTGCATCATGTGATCTGAATGAAATGAATGAATACAAAGTTATTCTTTGTTTTGTGATCTGAATGAAATGAATGAATACAAAGTCATTCTTTGTTTTGTTATAATTTATTTCTGATTCGTTGCAATTCGTTACTATTGTGATTTGGAGATTCGGATACATCTCAATCTCAAAAACAATGAAAATTTTGTCTGAATTTCCATTCAAAACGAACTGCATTCCACATGTCTAATGCCATTTGAGCATGAACTAGGGTCATTGCTTGAAGGAACAATTGTGTTAGGCTGTGTTTATCCCAGGTAATCCACACAGATACAGAGATTATCAAAGGCTTTATTGAGAATCAATACTTGAATACAAGACCAATGCTGCCCATACACCATCAATGCCATGACTATTCAAGGTGGTGATTGCTCCAATAAGTATTACCTCTTAATTTGTATTAAGAAGTTGACAGTCAAGTCTGCAGCTGGAAGAGAAATGTCTGTGTGTCACTTGAATCTAGTGGCACTACATAGGTACCTGAGTAGGTGGGATGTTAGGTTGGCTCCCCTGAGCAAATTGCCGTAGCTGTATGTCGGCTGCTTTAAGACCACTAGTGGAGGCGCACGCCTTTGGCGTGACAATGGAGCCGATGCGCATGCCCGGCGGCCGCGATGTCCGCCGGGCACCCGTGATCACTCCTGAGAGAGACAGAATGGAGGTCTGTCAATGAAAACAAACAGATCTCCGTTCTGTCAGGAAGTATGAACAGCGATCAGTCTCCTCCTCCAGGCAGTCCCATCCCCTCACAGTTAGAATCACTCCCTAGGACACACATTTACCCTTTGATCGCCCCCTAGAGTTAACCCCTTCCCTGCCAACGACATTTATACAGTAATCGGTGGCTATTTTAGCTCTGATTGCTGTATAAATGTCAATGGTCCCAAAAAAGTGTCAAATGGGTCCGATCTGTCTGCCGCAATGTCGCAGTCCCGCTAAAAATCGCATATCACTGCCATTACTAGTAAAAAATCAAAAGAATAAATAAAAATGCCATAAATATATCCCCTATTTTGTAAGCGCTATTAACTTTTGTGCAAAAAAATCAAAATATACTTATTGTGATTTTTTTTACCAAAAATATGTAGAAGAATACATATTGGCCTAAACCGAGGAAGAAATTTGTTTTTTTAAACATTTTTTTAGGGATATTTATTATAGCAAAAAGTAACAAATATTGCTTTTTTTTCAAAATTGTTGCTCTTTTTTTGTTTATAGCACAAAAAATAAAAACCGCAGAGGTGATCAAATGCCACCAAAAGAAAGCTCTATTTGTGGGAAAAAAAGGATGTCAATTTTATTTGGGTACAGCGTCGCACGACCACACAATTGTCAGTTAAAGCGACACAGTGCCGTATCGCAAAAATGGCTTAAGTGGTTAATGTGTTCTAACCCCCCCTCCCTTGTCATTAGTGGTTACCATACATGTCTCTCCTTTGATAAGACTGCACATTTCTTTTCTGTATTCAGATGTTTTATTGCTACACTTATTCGGTGTACACAGCTTTGTCCCTACTTGTACATTTGTTATTTTTCTTGTAATATCTGAACCTCAATAAATTTTCTTGAAAACTTGAATCACATAAAAAAAAGTCTAGATAGCTACACTGACAGAAAAGGTGACGCCTATTACACCTCTATTACCTGAGAAGAGAATGTTATACCTTAGAGCTCCAAGAAAAAGATGAATTAGGAAACCACAAGAAATATGCAGAGACCAGTGGGTACTGCTTTTTGTTGTTTCCAAACACTGAGGCCTTCTCTCTGAGGCCACCACTCGAAAACAAAACATTGAGGAATGTAGACAAAGTTGATACACTGATCAATTGTATGTACAAAGACACCAAATGGTCTCTGAACTGGTTCGTTAAAGTTGCAAATATGCTATGAGGACAGCTTTCAATGCCCCCACCATTTAGGCTTTTTGGCTCGACCTTAAACATGTCACCTGACACTACACAGAGGACACCTTCCCGCTAATAGATAAACTGTTTTGTTACAGTGGCTTGCTATAATTATTGACATTGGCCTTACACTGATTGTAGCACTGAGGTGGGGTAGAGTTTAGGAGGCAGGAGTGTGGCATCAAAGGATTGCCTTTGTGGCATAAAGTTTCAGAACTTTGAAGAATGAGCCTGGAAGCTCCCATATAAATAGAAGAGCATTGCTCCTGGCTGCCATTTTGCCTTCTCTGATTTCCTCAGGCAAGCTATTTGTTAAATCATAAAAAATTGCGCTATTTTGAAAAAAATCTAAAAAAATCTGAAAAAACAAAAACAGATACATACGAATGTGACTAAGATTCATGAACAAAAGGTGAGTGGAAATGTATCGCTAATAAAAACTGTGTAAAACAGCTATATAAACAAAATATATTGAAATGTGAAAAACATGTGGATACACATATAAATTATAATCAACAAGCAAACAAGTCCCAATGAGTGATAAGTCTCAAGTGAATCAATCCGTAAGAGTGATGAGTAAACCACGGATGAGGGAAGGTTCATATGTGGGCTGCATCAAATTAAAGACATCTTCATACAAGTAGTCAGGAACACCAGGTGTGATGTTGACAGCAGGTATCACAGGAGAGAATAAATGGGTATTCTCCACATGTTTTTCACATTTCAATATATTTTGTTTATATAGCTGTTTTACACAGTTTTTATTAGCGCTACTTATTTCCACTCACCTTTTTATGCCCCTGCAGAAGTTCTAGTAGGACGAAACGCTTAGGGCTTTGCTTCCTTGCTCTCCACATTGCTTTTTTAAATCTGTGATCACATTTTTATTCTATTGTATGCTGGTTTTATGAAAATAAATACCTAATTTGCTCTGCACCATTTGGAGCCCCCTTCTTTTTTTTATATATTTTCACCATGAACCCACTTGCTCCGTTCATCCAGCCACCATTGGCCCAAGGGCTGGCTCTCCTGTGGTGATCGTATCCGAGAAGTATTGGCCCTCGAGGACACCGGTGCCTGTTCCAGTCTCCTTGCTGACCATTTCAGGACCCTCTGAGCTGTACTTGTCCATGCCTGTTTGATCTGGTGTCGCTGACATCCAGATCCACTGGTTCCGGTAAGAGTACCCATTTATTCTTTCCTGTGATACCTGCTGTCAACATCACACCTGGTGTTCCTGACTACTTGTATGAAGATGTCTTCAATTTGATGCACCCCACATATGAACCTTCCCTCATCCGTGGTTTACTCATCACTCTTACAGATTGATTCACTTGAGACTTATCACTCATTGGGACTTGTCTGCTTGTTGATTATAATTTATATGTGTATCCACATGTTTTTCACATTTGAATATATTTTGTTTATATAGCTGTTTTACACAGTTTTTAGTAGCGCTACATTTCCACTCATCAAGCTATTTGTTATTTCAGTCTGTTTTTGTACTGGAGCAGACTTTTAGGGCGATGTGAAATGTAGTACAAAAGAACTATACACTGTTAATGCTGACTTTGTCTGCGATTTACTGCTCTGCCAGTTTTTGATTTAAGGATTACTAGAGTCACCCTGCTGTCGAGAGGTCTATGTACACTATGGATGTACTTTATTTTTATTGATGAAAGTTACGCTAAGGAATATTTTCTGTACAATTAGTTTTTAATTTTTTTTAAACATATTAAACATACATGAGGTTTTGTATTTCACATACAATTGCAAACATTTTACGACATGTGTACAATGTATATTAATATGAACCATTTAAGATATAGAAGTAAAAAAAAAGAAAAAAAAAAAAAGAGAAAAAAGTAAGATCTGAGTTAAAATAATAAAATAATAAAGATAATAATAAGCTATTTAGTGTAAATATATAAATTAAGAGTTAAATAAGGGCCTAGACTTATCTAATTGACTGTATCTTTAAGTTATAACCTGAGCGAAGTCTGGTGAATTTCTGAAAGTAACCCACGGTGACCATATCTTATTAAATTTCTCTATTGATCCATTAGCTGTTGCTACTAATTCCTCCATGTTATACAGCTCCTGAATTGTATTAATCCATTCTTTAATCGATGGAATGCAGGTAGATTTCCAATATCGTGGTATTAGGACTTTAGCTGTTATCAATAGGTATCTTGTTAAAGATTTTTTGAATTTTTTCATAGAGCAGTCAGAAATATGAACCAACAGGGTGGTGTCAATGTAATATTACTATCAGTAATACTTTTTATCAATGCACAAATTTTCTGCCAAACTGGTGGTTATTAGAGGGCATTTCCACCAAATATGCACCCATCTCTTGATTACAATGCCAACACAAATCAGGACTGTGGGAACCACAGAACCACTGTTTCAACTTATCAGGAGTAATACACCAATGTGATAGTAGTTTATATGAAAGTTCCTAAAAATGGGAGTTAATGGAGCATTTGTGGGCAAAGATACATACATGCCCAAAAAGTGTCACAAACACAACGGTAAAACTAGCGGCGCTTTACCGCCGACGCCCGGGCATTGGCAGTGTGAAAGGGCTCTAAAGGTCTTAACAAGGAATGTTTTTGTGTTGGGTTTTTTGTGTTGTAGTGGAGATGTGATCATGTATCTGACAGCACAAATAATTCTGTTGTCATAGTTGTATGCGATTTTATTTTGCCCGTTTGAATACAATTTGTTATTAACAAGGGTGTGTGTTCATTTATTTGTAATTTAGATGAAGAGGCCATTCCAGGTTTAAAGGTTGCATTACAGCCGCAAACGATTTTAGATGACATTTTTTCCTGTAGAAATGTCATTTTGCTGTGGTACTGTTATTAACATGGGAAAGATGCGCTACTTTACAGGCAGACTAAGGAGACCCCCCAGGAATTATTTAGAGGAATATTTCATTTTTATTGTGTCACTTTAAGCATTATTAAATTTACAGCTCCTGAAAAAACAGCCATTTTTAAAACTTTTTTTTGCATTGATACCCGGGTCCCCATACACTTTTTATGGCAATAACTTGCATATAAGCCTTTAAAATGAAATGTGTACTTTTGATTTTTCATGTTCGTGTCCAATAGACTTTAACGGTGTTCGCACAAATTTTATGCCTGTTCGCATGTTCTGCTGCGAACCCAACCGGGGGTGTTCGACTCATCCCTATTGCCTAACATTTGATCTTATGTGAAAAAAAGGCTAAAGAGTTAAAGAAAATTAACCAACGGAAAAAAGAACACTCAACTAGCAGGGAAAAAAAACGAGTCAGGCTGCATGCTCGGATAAGGGTCGGCATGGATTTTGTTTTTTTTTTCCATGAGGTTCCCCCTTAAAATCCATACCAGACTCGAAGGGCCTGAAATACCAGCTCCCTAGCAACCAGGAAGCTGTCACATATAGCAATGGTAGTCCTACCGCTGTTAAATGTTTAATTTCATACTGCAGCTGGACGTTTCACTTGGCTAAACTCCTATTTTTTTTTTTTCTCTGGGCCGTTGGCACTGTGATTAAAGATGGATTTACATCGCAGGACACTTTTTTTTTCCAATAAAGGAATTGTCTCCTGTCTTTTTTACTTTTTTGACACTTTTTTTTTTGGTGACTGAGTAGGGTTACAATATACCCCATACCCATTCAAATGGGGGGGCCAGGATCTGGGGGCCCCCTTGTTAAAGGGGGCTTCCAGATTCCGATAAGCCCCCTGCCCGCAAACCCCCACAACCACCGGGCAGGGGTTGTGGGGATAAGATCCTTGTCCCCATTAACATGGGGACAAGGTGTTTTGGGGGGACCCCAAGCACCCTCCCCATGTTAAGGGTATGTGGGCTGGTATGGTTCAGGAGGAGGGCCACTCTCTTGTCCCCCTTTTCCTGCAGCCTGCCAGGTTGCGTCCTCGGATAAGGGTCTGGTATAGATTTTGGGGGGACCTCCATGACATTTTTTTTATTTTTGGTGCTGGGTTCCCCTTAAAATCCATACCAGACCTAAAGGGCCTGGTATGGATTTTGGGGGGGACCCCAGCAACATTTTTTTTATGTTGGCGTGGGGTTCCCCTTAAAATCCATACCAGACCTGAAGGGCCTGGTATGGATATTTGGGGGACCCCCACATAATTTTTTTAAAATTTGGCATGGGGTTCCCCTTAATATCCATACCAGACCTGAAAGGCCTGGTATTGATTTGGGGGGACCCCCATGTCATTTTATTTTGGCACAGGGTTCCCCTTAATATCCATACCAGACCTGAAGGGCCTAGTAATGGACTGGGGGGAACTCATGCCGTTTTTTTCAATAATTTTTATCTATATTGCTGGGATCCAACAATACATTACAGCCGCGAGCAGTTTTAAATGACATTTTTTCCTTTAGAAATGTCATTTTGCTGCTCTCATTTATTACACTATGTACGGCCGCTATGTAAGCAGACAGGCACCCTGCCTGCCAATCATGTCTCTCACAGCACAGCGTGCTGTGATTGGCCAAAGCATGCAGGTCAGGTGCATACTTTGGTCAATCAGCAGCCGTCAATGCACCGTGATCTCGCAGTGCATTATGGGGCATTCTGCGGGCGTTCAAATTTCCCGCAAACGTCCCATCATGCTTGGAATTCGGCGAACGGGCGAACACCCAATGTTCGAGTCGAGCATTCCTTATTAGGGAATGTTAAATTTACCTAGTAAAGGACAACAAATAAAAACTTACATTACACACATATTACAAGCATTATGGGTATTATTTGTTCCATTTGCGTGAATGATGAGACACTCAAAAAACACATTTGTTATATATAGACAACTGACTGTGATCCTTCCATGCTAAATCACTAGATTCTAAGTACCTTCTGTTCTGCTAAAGATGCATTTGAAAGTTTACTGGAGTATTTTTATTTGTGGTGGCTCCGTTCACTGTGGGGTCCCTATGGCACCTTAGTAATGTGTGCACTCCCCCATGGGACTACATACTGATGTGAAGCTGTTTTGTATGTTGACATGACAGAAGGAGGCTGCTGTTTGAGAGGACATCTGTCCTGTTTACCTGTCCATCTACCTGATTGGTAGTTGGCGTTCATTCAGTTACCATTCAGTTTTAGCAGAAAACAAAGAAGTTCATTGATGCACTGTAAGGAATCAATAAAGTTTACTGGAAAAAAAATAAAAAAGATTGCTGTTATAAATAAAAACATTATTTTTTTTGTTCCTCCATGTTGGAAATAAGGGGCAGGAGGGAAAAATTTCTGAAACCTCAGCATGCAGTTGCGCTGCACAAGTGCTCATAGGACATGTAGTCCTTTCGTCAGAGCTTAGGTTGAAGTTTCTGTGCAAACTCCCCAACTGGAAGTTCAGGGATGCAACAGGAACATGAAGTGGGGCACATATCTGCAAAGTATATGAAGGCATGATCTAGAGGCAAATAAAAATTATGGCGTATATTAAACCTATTTAAAGAGAAAGGTACTTTTAAAATATATGGTTTAGTACTATTTTAAGATTAGACCATGAAAGTAAAGATGCTTTTCTTTTCCAATATTTTTATTCAGAATTTTTTTAACAAGTACAAGATTAACATTTACCAGTAAAGATGCTTTTCTGCTTTTGTGACTCTAATTGAGATGTAGGCATAAAGCATTATGGATACATCAAAACAAACACAACTAAAAGCTATTGCCATCCCCTTGCATTTAAATATATTAATATTGCTACCATAAGGAATGATATGTTGTTTAGCGCTAAATATGACAAGACATAAAATCCATTTCTTGTGTATATCATGTAACATTGGTAAAAAGGAGTACATAACCAAAATCATTTATTTTTTCAGTGCTGACATGTTTCATAGCAGAATATAAAGAATTTTACAGGTGCTATAAATTTCTGCTGTTCAGCCTTGAAATCTAATTTTTGCTCTTCAAGGTGCAGGGAAATAAAATGACTCACACAGGCACCCAGTGTGATACTAGCTTAACTTGTGCTGTGTTTTGTTACGCTTGCAATGCAGCAATTACTCTAATCAAGAGCCTTGTGCATTCGCCGACATCATACAATTTTAGAAAGTTTCCTTGAGATGTAGTTATTTTCTTTCATCAGAATCAAAACCTAAAAGAAGTTAAGGTCGAATCAACCTCTGTGTACTTTTCTTTGAAAGGTTATTTCTCCTAAACTGATCCTAAGTATACTGCCCAACAGAACAGAGTGCAGGCATGAAGAATATCTCTGAAGAGCCTATTTACAGCCTTCCAGTGACCAGTATAAAGAACTCATACATTCTTCCTTTTCCTTATCCAATATATCCCAAACACCCATATTTTGTGGAAGTATTTCTATAAAAAAATATGAACTATGGATGGATTTAAACACTTTGACTGTGGAAGATTTACCCCCCCTTTATGATCAGGCCATTTTTTTGCGATATGGCACAGCGTTATTTTAACCAACAATTTGGCAGTCGTGGGACACTGTACCTGAATACAATTTTTGTGGGTTTTTTTCCACCACACATAGAGCTTTCTTTTGGTGGTATTTGATCACCTTTGCATTTTTTTATTTTTTGCGCTATAGACAAAGATATTACACCAATTTTGAAAATAAAAACAATATTTTTTACTTTCGGATATAAAACATATTCAATAAATTTTTTTTAAAAAAAATCGAATTTCTTCATCAATTTAGGCCAATATGCATTCTGTTACATATTTTTGGTAAAACAATCCCAAAAAGCGAACATTGATTGGTTTGCGAAAAAGTTATAGCTTCCACAAACTATGAGATATATTTATGGAATTTTTTTTCATTTTATTTTTTTACTAGTAATGGCGGCGATGAGCGGGACTGCGATATTTTGCGGCGGACAAATTGGACACTAACTGACACTTTTTTGGGAACCAGTGACACTAACACAGTGATCAGTGCTCAAAATATTCACTGTCACTGTACTAATGACATTAGCTGAGAAGGAGTTAACATCGGGGCGATCAAAGGGTTAACTGTGTGCCTGGCCTGTGTTTTAGTGTAGTGTGGGAGGTGCTTTCACGAGGGGAAGGCATTGATACATGTCCCTGCTTTGCAGCAACACAGGATCCATGCCTTCCTTGCTGACAGAATGGCAATCTGCCTTGTTTACATAGACAGACTGCGGTTCTGCCTGCATTCCCAAACAATCAGTGGCTGTCGGTGGACATCGAGCCGCTGATCAGCTCCTGCTGTGTAGAAACATGGTGGGAGTGAGCTGCCAGTGCGCTCACTCGTGGCCGCTAGCCAGAAGTGCAGAATCCTGTATATATACACGTGATCCTGCTCACCGCTGCCATGTACACACAGCACCCCATATTGACATAAAAACACAGAATTGTTGACATTTTTGCTGATTTATTAAAAAAGAAAAACTGAAATATCACATGGTCCTGAGTATTCAGGCCCTTTGCTCAGTATTTAGTAGAAGCACCCTTTTGATCTAATACAGCCATGAGTCTTTTTGGGAAAGATGCAACCAGTTTTTCACACCTGGATTTGGGGATCCTCTGCCATTCCTCCTTGCAGATCCTCTCCAGTTCTGTCAGGTTGGATGGTAAACGTTGGTGGACAGCCATTTTTAGGTCTCTCCAGAGATGCTCAATTGGGTTTAAGTCAGGGCTCTGGCTGGGCCATTCAAGAACAGCCACGGAGTTGTTGTGAAGCTACTCCTTCATTATTTTAGCTGTGTGCTTATGGTCATTGTCTTGTTGGAAGGTAAACCTTTGCCCAAGTCTGAGGTCCTGAGCACTCTGGAGAAGGTTTTCGTCTAGGATATCCATGTACTTGGCCGTATTCATCTTTCCCTCGATTGTAACCAGTTGTCCTGTCCCTGCAGCTGAAAAACACCCCCACAGCATTATGCTGCCACCACCATGCTTCACTGTTGGGACTGTATTGGGCAGGTGATGAGCAGTGCCTGGTTTTCTCCACACATATCTCTTAGAATTAAGGCCAAAAAGTTCTATCTTGGTCTCATCAGACCAGAGAATCTTATTTCTCACCATCTTGGAGTCCTTCAGGTGTTTTTTTAGCAAACTGCATGCGGGCTTTCATGTGTCTTACACTGAGGAGAGGCTTCTGTCGGGCCACTCTGCCATAAAGCCCCAACTGGTGGAGGGCTGCAGTGATGGTTGACTTTCTACAACTTTCTCCCATCTCCCGACTGCATCTCTGGAGCTCAGCCACAGTGATCTTTGGGTTCTTCTTTACCTCTCTCACCAAGGCTCTTCTCCCCCGATAGCTCAGTTTGGCCGGACGGCAAGCTCTAGGAAGGGTTCTGGTCATCCCAAACGTCTTCCATTTAAGGATTATGAAAGCCACTGTGCTCTTAGGAACCTTAAGAGCAGCAGAAATTTTTTGTGACCTTGGCCAGATCTGTGCCTTGCCACAATTCTGTCTCTGAGCTCTTCAGGCAGTTCATTTGACCTCATGATTCTCATTTGCTCTGACATGCACTGTGAGCTGTAAGGTCTTATATAGACAGGTGTGTGGCTTTCCTAATCAAGTCCAATCAGTATAATCAAACAAAGCTGCACTCAAATGAAGGTGTAGAACCATCTCAAGGATGATCAGAAGAAATGGACAGCACCTGAGTTAAATATATGAGTGTCACAGCAAAGGGTCTGAATACTTAGGACTATGTGATATTTCAATTTTTCTTTTTTAATAAATCTGCAAAAATGTCAATAATTCTTTGTTTTTCTGTCAATATGGGGTGCTGTGTGTACATTAAAGAGGGGAAAAAATGAACTTAAATGATTTTAGCAAATGGCTGCAATATAACAAAGAGTGAAAAATTTAAGGGGGTCTGAATACTTTCCGTCCCCATTGTATAGTACTTTGACACCATGCTTTTTGGCGGGTGCGAACGCACATGTTTGATAGATGCGTGTTGGTACCATTAAGAATTAATGCCATCTACATCCATCTGCAAAAAGCAGCATGTTTTTGTGCAGTTCTGGAAAATGCAAGATTTTGCATGTGTTCCCACACTGCATCTGGTGTACATAGGTCCTAGCTTAGAAACACCTGCTGATTGTTTAAATTAGAGGACTGATAGCCTGCTAAGATTTGAATCTCTTAGACTACTTTCAGAGTGGGGCGTTGTGGGCGTCGGCGGTAAAGCGGCGCTATATTTAGCGCCGCTTTACCGTTGTTTTAGCGGCGCTATTCGGCCACAAGCGGGGCGGTTTTAACCTCCGCTAGCAGCCAAAAAAGGGTTAAAACTGCCTGCAGCAGTTTTCACACTGGAGACACAGGAGTGGCGCTTTACAGGCGCTATACAGGCGCTATTTTTAGCGCTGTAGCGCCTGTAAAAGCACCTCAGTGTGAAAGTAGCCTTTGAAAAAAAAAGGTTTCACTGTCTGCTGTGGACTTTAAAAACAAATTTCTGTATAGGTTCTGTGTTCTGTGACAGCCCTGTGTCTTACATCCCCACTTTCAGAAACAGAGAAAAGAGATTGAGAACCAATCAGAATGACTCCTGTTCATGTGATTTCTATGATGCCATAATTATTGCATGATGTTTACAAACAAGCCAGTGGGGGGTCTGCTGTTATTTTTTTGTTTTAATGTTTTTATTAAAGAATTTGCATGTTACATATAATGAGACATACAGCTAAATGTCATTACAATCTTGAAATACAATGTTGAAATGCAATGCCAACAACGGTATGCAAAAAGAATGCATAAGAAAGAGAATCAAGTAGTTATTTATATACATCAACTAGAACATGTAAAACTGTAAGAGGTCTTTGAACTGAAAGGAGACTTGATATTCTCTTGGAGGATTCTGTACTAACTTGTACCACAACTTCCTCTGTGAGACCGGGTATTTAGCCACGTCACCCATACACCCCTGTCGGGATCTAACTGTGCATGGGTGGAGGCGTCACCTGTCTGGCTTTGAGTTATCCTCTTGCCGGTCTCTCGGTTGTGTGATGCTTTCTACAGGGTGGTTTGGATATTACGGTTATGTCCCAGTATTATCGTGTGGTCTTGGTGTAATGGTCATATACTAAAGTTCTGTCTGTGCGGCAAATGTAAGGTTATAGGGGGAGAGGTATGTGATGGGTAGAGGGGGTGTGGAGGAGGGGGGTGTGTGTCTGTATATACATATTTGGTTCATTTGTCAGGTGGCATTTTCTGCCCCCCAGGTTTAGCTACAAGGATTCAGAAAGGATGTTATGGTATTCTGTGGATTCTTTAAAGTGTAGCCAGCATGCTCATGTTTTATGAAACTTGGTTGAAGTATCTCGTGCCTGGTGTATTAGATCCTCCATCTCAGCTATCTTACCCACTCTATGGAATGGAACCACTCGGATGTGCTGGGGGGGAGGTAGACCTCCAGTGAGTGGGTATGCAAAGTTTTGCTGCATTAATAAGGTGTAGGGTGAGACACTTTTTGTACGCTCCTTGGGGGATGGAAGGGTGGTGGAGTAAATATTGGGCTGGAGTAAAGTCCGGGGTATAGGTCGTGATTTGTGAAATAAGACGGTGTATCTCTTTCCAATAGGGTTGGGTTAGGGGGCATTCCCACCATATGTGTATTAGTGATCCATGAGCAATGTTTCATCTCCAGCATAGTGGGGGGATGTTGGAGTGGTATTTGTGGATTTTATCGGGCGTTCTGTACCACCTAGAGAAAATTTTGTATCCGTTTTCCTGTGCAGAAACATTCAGAGAGCCTTTATGAATGTGGGTAAAGATTTGGTCCCAATCTTCTTGAGTAAGATCAGTGTCCAATTCTCTTTCCCATTTTTGGCTGGTCGCATCATCTTTAGTAGAGATCTTAGCAAACAACAAGGCATACATCTCTGATATGAGATGTTGTTGGGGTTCAGATCTGGTGCATATGGCTTCAAAAGGCGTTTGATCTCTGTCCCATTGGGAAGGCGGCATGGAGCTGAGCTGGAAATGTCTTATCTGGAGGAAAATAAAAAAGGGAATATCTGCACCCGGGAATTTGGATGAGAGGGTTTGGAAAGAGACCATCTCCCCTTTGTCAAAGAGGGATTCCGCTCTGATGGAGGGTCTTACGGGCCTGTTGTTGTTGCGAAGGTGTGTGATACTCGAGGGAAAGTCTGGGTTTCGGTCAAGTGGGGTCAGTGGGCCGGATGAAGAAGCAATGTTCAGCTTCTTACAGACAGTGCGAAAAAATCTGTAATGTAGGGCCGATTAGTGGATGTGACACACTCACTCTCGGGGTCCCTTGAGGGCTTATCCATGAGAAATGGTGGATTGGCAGTGGAGAGAATGCCTCCTCGAGGCCAATCCAAGCTTTAATTCTGGCATGTAGGTGCCAATCTACAATTCTGGCCATATGGCACGCCCAGTAATATTTTTGTATGTCAGGGAGGCCAATACTTCTCTTCAGTTTAGGTGACACTAGTTTCTCCCAACGTATACGCGGATGTTTGTCAGCCCATATAAATTTCAGGCATAGTTTTTTGTAAGTGGCAAAGAAAGAGGGGGGGAGGATACTTCCTGAAGGATCCAAAATAGAATGGATGGTCAAATTAGCCCGTTTGTTTTTAAAGGCTATCACGAGTAGTTTGCCCGATTTGTTCCCAAATGCATAGTAAATTAGTTGTGTCAGGGCGTATTTACGTCTGGTCTATTTCCCCAGTTCCTCTAGGAGGTCTTCCCTGGCTGTTAACAACTCTTTATAAGTTTTTTTTCTAGTGATTGTTTGTGCTTCTTTTCCAGAGAATGAATGCATTCCGATAGTTTAGCAATATGTGCTTGTCTAGCTTTCCGCTGTGTTGCGGCAATGGATATTAGTTCGCCCCCCTAAATGAAACACTTTAGAGGAGGCATTCTCTTGAAAATAATGTGATAGGCATGTATTTATTCTCTTTATGTGCTCTGGGTCATTGAGGAGGGAGTTGTCTAGTCGCCAGCTCGTCGGTCTTGTGGGGCTTGTCAGGAAAGTGATGGTGATGGAGATGGGATGGTGACCCGATAGGATCATAGGGTCTGTGGTAGCAGTTAGTAGGTTGTCTAGGTCTGTTTGATCCAAAAGAAATAATCAATGCTCATGTAGGGTTAAATTAGTGAGCTGTGTTTTGATTGCGCGAAGTGCTCTATAGGTTATAGTGGAGGATCCAGAGGAGGAATCAAGAGAGGGGGTGAGGCCCAAATTGAAATCTCCCCGAACAACCAGCATGCCCTTGTAGAACGAGGTGAGACATTGTAAGGTATTGTGGAAGAAGGGAACTTGCTGCCTGTTGGGGGCGTAAAGGTTATTCAATGTAACAGGTTTGTTGTGTAATTTGCACTGGAGAAAGATGTAACGTGCATTGGTGTCTAGCAGCGTATCTTGAACTTGAAAGGGACAGTTTTTGGATATTAGAATGGATACTCCCTTGGATTTGGATGTATCGTTAGTTGCATGATATACCGTGGGATAGAAGGAGTTGCCAAGTTTGGCGATATTGTCTGATCTGAAGTGCGTTTCTTGAAGAAACACCACCAAAAGCCCTGGCCTTTTTTAAGAGTAGAAGCAGCTGTGACCTTTT
This sequence comes from Lithobates clamitans, assembly GCA_037952925.1. Lineage (NCBI taxonomy): Eukaryota > Metazoa > Chordata > Amphibia > Anura > Ranidae > Lithobates > Lithobates clamitans. The sequence continues at coordinate 6,927,666 of JBBGZY010000187.1, forward strand.
TTCAGGGGTGTTGAGTCCCCTAATATTTAGGGAATTTAACTTGACCTGAGGGGGAGGGCCTCCGGAGCCCGGAGGAGTCATAATATAATGAAAGTATCACTGTCCGTATGTGCAAAAGGTGCTGATGCGGCAGAGGGGGGTGTGGGGGGGGGAGAAATGGGATAGGAGCGTGGACGGGGGGAAGGGATAGGAGAATCCTACTTCTAATCTATGTACTGAGAAGGTTAGGGACCTGCCCTTTCCTCTAGAATAAAGATGTCGATAAGGTACAGAGTGACTCTAAAGAGGCACACTCTAGTCTAAACCACTGTGTGGGGGTTGAGAGAGACTAATTTGGGAAGATAGAAATGAATATCATGGTAACTCACCGTTATTACATCCACCGACAGGTATATGGAAATATATGGGAAGCGTGCGAAATGCATACATATGGTGCTGCCGTTAGTCATGTTCTGTAAGTTATTGGCCTATAGTAGCTGTTCTGGACTCCAGCATCATCTAGATGGAGTGTACATTAAATAAGGGGAAAGTAGTTTTTGTGTCATCCTGCTGTCTATGCAGAGCTATTTTCTGATAGGAAGGAAGTAGAAATGGGGGTTTTTGTACGATCAACCACAACAAACAATAACTGAAATATTCTATTGACATAATATGAAACAGTAGAGACACACAGTAAATTATAATTAGAGCATCACTATATTCAAGTTTCGTCAAAAGGCTACGTATGAATTACAGGTGTTCGTGCCCATTAGCTAAGGCGGTCAAATGGAGGTTTGGTGTAGCTCGGTTTACCCCGGGTTAGTAACATGGCCCCAAGGTCTTTGGTGGAATATCGGGGAACCCCGCCCTCAACTTAGGGGAAGTAGGGAATCTCATCAGTTGTCTTTTTTAGTAACATGGCCCCAAGGTCTTTGGTGGAATATCAGGGAACCCCGCCCTCAACTTAGGGGAAGTAGGGAATATCGTCAGTTGTCTTTTTTTTATTGTAAGTTAAATTGGGGTCCATGAGAAGGACCTGAAATGCTATCCTCAATTATGGACCGTAATTCCTCCCCCACTGCAATATGGGACACAGAAAACTTTGTGGCCTGTTTTATGTAATCATATTAAGTATGTGTAAGGCCTGTTGAGGGGTCAATGGATGTATACCTGTGCGGACCTGCTGGAATCCTTGAAGCGTACAGTGATGTCTTCGGATAAACAAGACAGATTTGTTGATGGATGAATGGGACAGTCCTGGGCCCGTTGTGGAAGCAAGTGCAGTGTATTGGAATGCTAGGGGGGACCCCTCAGTATAACAGGTCCCAGGGCTAAAGTTACGGGGTGAGGTGGCAGAGAAGGGATTCCAGCAAGCCCGTAGTGGCTCATTTGTTATTTGTGTATTACCCATTCTAAAGAGGAAAAAAAAAAGGGGGGGGGGGGCTGTATACAGCCGATCCATATGCATCTATGCTTACAATCATGCAATAAAAAGGGAAGTAAAATTGTAATCAGAATCTGTGCAACAAAAAACCCAGAAACCGATAAACAGTAAGGGTTGAAGCTGTATACAACCTCTGCTGAGTCATCTTAGGGCGAACGTGTCCTTCACCTTACCACTTAAAGACCAGCCTCTTTTTGAGATTTTGGTGTTTACATGTGTTAAACAGTTATTTTGCTGGAAAATTACTTAGAATCCCCAAATATTATATATTGTTTTTTTTCTAACACTCTAGAGAATAAAATGGCGGTCATTGCAATACTTTTTTTCACACTATTTTCGCAGCGGTCTTACAAGCGCACGTTTTTTGCAAAAAATCCACTTCTTTGAATAAAAAAATAAGACGACAGTAAAGTTAGCCCCATGTCACGCTTCAAATTTGCGCCCGCTCGTGGAATGGCGTCAAACTTTTATCCTCAAAAAATCTCCATAGGCAACGTTTAGAAAATTCTACAAGTTGCATGTTTTGAGTTACAGAGGAGGTCTAGGGCTAGAATTATTGCTCTCGCTCTACCAAGCGTGGCGATACCTCACATGTGTGGTTTGACCACCAATTTCATATACGGGCGCTACTCACATATGGGTTCGCTTCTGCACGCAAGCTTGTTGGGATGGGGCGTTTAAAAAATTTTTTTTTTCTTATTTATTTTACTTGATTTTATTTATTTTTGCACTGTTTTAAAAAAAAAAAAATGGGTCACTTTTATTCCTATTACAAGGAATGTAAACATCCCTTGTAATAGAAAAAAGCATGACAGGTCCTCTTAAATATGAGATCTGGGGTCAAAAAGTCCTCAGATCTCATATTTGGACTTAAATGCAATAAAAAAAAAAATGTTGTCATTTGAAAAAATTACATTGAAAAAGATATATGGGAGGAAGTGACGTTTTGACGCCGCTTCCGCCCTGCTATGGTATGGAGACGGGTGGGGGGCCATCTTCCCCTCACTTGTCTCCATACCAAGGAAGGAGACAGATGCGATCAGCTCTGCCGCTGTCGACGGCTCCGGTAAGTGGCAGAGGGCACCGGATCGCGGCGGGAGGGTGGGGGGCCCTTTCCTGCCACTGATAAAAGTGATCTCGCAACGAATCCACCGCAGAGACAACTTTTATCTTGTAGCCGACCGCCCGACAAACACGGGGATACTGGGATTATGGCAGCCAGCTGGTGCCATAACAACGATATCCGTCCCCAAAGTAGGGACCTACATCGGCGTGCGGTGGTCGGCAAGTGGTTAAGGTAGTGTGGTACTACATTGCAGGGTACACTGCCCTCAGGAGATGGTAGGATATGGGCATAGTCACCTTTCGTATGCGTTGCCTACTTCTGTAGAGGGCTCCAAGAGAGTCAGCTCTCCCCAGGAATAGGGGCATTTGGTAGTATACTTGACATCAACTGCAGGAAATTGTCCATCATGCTTAAAGTAAAAGAAAAAAAATAACTTTCTGCGAGTAAAAAAAACCTGTGTACTCAACTCAGTGCAACAGAGAATAAAAAAGGGAAAAATTGAACAGTGTCATGAACTTATCTGCAGAAATGGTATCCCTCTGTTCAGTTGACAGGAGATTGCCCGTGATATGGCCCAATGTCACGTCTGGCCCTTTTTGTGGACGCAGAGATTTGGTCGGGCTGTTGCCGTTGTGGGAGCTTCTGGCGGATGCATGAGATCTGGTACCCGAGGTGGATCTGTGCCTGCGGTACCAGTAGTCTTGGGCTTCCATCGGTTCCGCTCGACGCTGTTCTTTTCTGGGGCGGTTGGCGGCGAAATTCAGCATACCAATTCGGGACCTCCATTACTGGGATGTCTAGGGTTTCACAAAAAGACTGTAGTTCCTCTGGTACTCGTTGCAGTGCCGTGCGGCCTTGATTAGTGGCAGAGAGGCTGAAGGGGAATTTCCACCTATAGTGTATGCCCTTGGCGCACAGAGTATCCAGTAACGGCTTTAGGTCTCTCCTGTGTTGCAAGGTAATAAAAGAGATGTCCTGGTATATATGAATGTTCGAGCCCCCATGAGAGAGTTGAATCCTATTTCTCGCTTTGCGGAGTATATCTTCCTTCAGTTTGTAATCCACCAAGCAGCACAACACATCCCTGGGAGGGTCAGTATCTCTCCCCTTGGGTCTGAGAGCGCGATGAATACGCTCTATTTCCACAATTGTTTGCGCTGGTCTATCTAATAGGTTGTTGAACAAGCCTGTTATGGTGGCTGTCAGCTGTTCAGGTTTGACTGACTCTGGCAGCCCCTTGACACGCAGGTTATGGCGTCTGCCTCTGTTGTCCAAGTCCTCCATATGACACTGGAGGTCTCTTAATTGCAGCGTGTGGGTTTCTACCTTATGGGTCACTCGATGTAGGACCGTTACATGCTGGGCTGAGGCCTTTTCAACTTCTTGCACCCTGTCAGCAATGGCTCAAATGTCCAGGCGCAGATCAGCTATGGCCGCTGACAGAGTATCCTTAATGTCTGCCACCACCGCTCTAAGGTCAAAGAGACTAGGCTGTTGCAGTTGGTGGGCAGCGAGATCCTCTGGTTCAGATGTGGGGATGATAGGTGGCGCCAGGGCTGGTACAAGGCAGGGGCGGAGGGGGCACTTGCCCTGGGCGGTACCATTTGGTATAGGGGGGGCGCAGCTGTGCGCTCCTGCATGATCCTCCCTTCCCTTCCCTCAGCACACAACTACACTGTTTACTCCCCAACAGAGGAGTCCCGTAGTCTCTGCCAGCGCCGTGACGTCACTCACGGCCGGAGGCGAGGTGGGAGGACGCAGAGAGGAGCGCAGGGAGGCGGGAGCTGTGAGCTGTGTCGTGTCGGCGCGCTGTCTGTTATCAAGCGGAGCCGAGCTGAGGAGCTACTGCCTGGCTGGCTCAGACTGGATTTAATCTGGAAGGTATCAGATCTTCAGCAGTGGTGGTCACTGGTCATTAACCTCGCCTCAGCCTCCTCCCCTCGCAATCCAGCCATTTATTAATCTTTTTTTAGTGTTTACTTACACAAGTTCAGACTCAGAACTTCTGAGTCTGAACTTGTGTAAGTAAACACTTAAAAAACAGATTAATAAATGGCTGGATTGGGGGAGGGGAGGAGGCTGAGGCGAGGTTAATGACCAGTGACCACCACTGCTGAATACCCCACAATACTGTGCAATACTGTGCAATACCCCGCAATACTGTGCAATACTCTGCAATACCCCGCAATACTCTGCAATACTCTGCAATACCCCACAATACTGTGCAATACCACGCAATACTGTGCAATACCCCGCAATACTGTGCAATACTGTGCAATACCCCGCAATACTGTGCAATACTCTGCAATACCCCGCAATACTGTGCAAAACCCCGCAACACTGTGCAATACCCCGCAACACTGTGCAATACCCCGCAATACTCTGCAATACCCCGCAATACTCTGCAATACCCCGCAATACTCTGCAATACCCCGCAACACTGTGCAATACCCCGCAACACTGTGCAATACCCCGCAATACTCTGCAATACCCCGCAATACTCTGCAATACCCCGCAACACTGTGCAATACTGTGCAATGCCCCGCAACACTGTGCAATACTCTGCAATACCCACAATACTCTGCAATACCCCGCAATACTCTGCAATACCCCGCAACACTGTGCAATACTCTGCAATACCCCACAACACTGTGCAATGCTCTGCAATACCCCACAACACTGTGCAATGCTCTGCAATACCCCACAATACTGTGCAATACTCTGCAATACCCCACAATATTGTGCAATACCCCACAATACTGTGCAATACCCCACAACACTGTGCAATACCCCGCAACACTGTGCAATACTCTGCAATACCCCGCAACACTGTGCAATACTCTGCAATACCCCACAATACTGTGCAATACTCTGCAATACCCCACAATATTGTGCAATACCCCACAATACTGTGCAATACCCTGCAACACTGTGCAATACCCCGCAACACTGTGCAATACTCTGCAATACCCGGCAACACTGTACAATACTCTGCAATACCCCACAATACTGTGCAATACTCTGCAATACCCCACAATACTGTGCAATACTCTGCAATACCCCACAATACTGTGCAATACTATGCAATACCCCGCAATACTCTGCAATACCCTGCAACACTGTGCAATACTCTGCAATACCCCACAATACTGTGCAATACTCTGCAATACCCCGCAATACTCTGCAATACTCTGCAATACTCCACAGTACTGTGCAATACTCTGCAATACCCCGCAATACTCTGCAATACCCCGCAACACTGTGCAATACTCTGCAATACTCCACAGTACTGTGCAATACTCTGCAATACCCCGCAACACTGTGCAATACTCTGCAATACCCCGCAACACTTTGCAATACTCTGAAATACCCCACAACACTGTGCAATACTCTGCAATACCCTGCAATACTCTGCAATACCCCGCAATACTCTGCAATACCCCGCAACACTGTGCAATACTCTGCAATACTCCACAGTACTGTGCAATACTCTGCAATACCCCACAATACTGTGCAATACTCTGCAATACCCCACAATACTGTGCAATACTCTGCAATACCCCGCAATACCGTGCAATACCCAGCCATACTCTGTGATACTCGGCGATACCCTGCTATACTCTGCAATACCCCGCCATACTCTGCAATACCCCGCAATACCCTGTAATACTCGGTGATACCCAGCCACACTCTGCAATACTCGGTGATACCCAGCCATACTCTGCCATACCCAGCCATGCTCAGTTATACCCAGCCATACTCTGCCATACCCAGCCATGCTCAGTTATACCCAGCCATACTCGGCCTCTGTATGTGGCCAGGCTGTGGAAGTCTCACACATGTGGTATCGCCGTACTCAGGAGGAGTAGGAGAATCTATTTTGGGGTGTCATTTTTGGTATGTACATGTTATGTGTTAGAAATATTGTATAAATTGACAACTTTGTGTTTAAAAAAAAATGCGTTTTAACCACTTCCTGCCCGCCGGTTGTCATACGACGTCCTTGACTTTGTGCGGGGATATCTGAATGATGGGTGCAGCTACAGGCTTGCTTTCTTTTTTTTTCTCCTTCCTTCCTTCTTACCATTCTTTTTTTTTCTTTCTCTCCTTCCTTCTTCTCTCTCTTTCTTCTCTTTCTTTCTTTCTCTTTCCTTCTTTCTCCATCCCCATTTCTCTTTCTTTCTCTTTCTTTCTTTCTCTTTCTCTCTGTCTCTTTCTTTCTTTCTCTCTGTCTCTCTTTCTCTTTCTCTCTCTTTCTTTCTCTTTCTCTCTCTTTCTCTCTCTTTCTCCATCTCTCTTTCTTTCCATTCTTTTTGTCTTTATTTCTTTCTCTTTCCTTCCATCTTTCTCCGTCCCCCTCTTTCTTTCTTTCCTTCTTTCGTCAGACCAGAGAATCTTATTTCTCACCATCTTGGAGCCCTTCGGGTGTATTTTAGCAAACTCCATGCGGGCTTTCATGTGTCTTGCACTGAGGAGAGGCTTCCGTCGGCCACTCTGCCACAAAGCCCCGACTAGTGGAGGGCTGCAGTGGTGGTTGACTTTCTACAACTTTCTCCCATCTCTGGAGCTCAGCCACAGTGATCTTTGGGTTCTTCTTTACCTCTCTCACTAAGGCTCTTCTCCCCCGATAGCTCAGTTTGGCCGGATGGCCAGCTCTAGGAAGGGTTCTGGTCGTCCCAAACGTCTTCCATTTAAGGATTATGGAGGCCACTGTGCTCTTAGGAACCTTAAGTGCAGCAGAAATGTTTTTGTAACCTTGGCCAGATCTGTGCCTTGTCACAATTCTGTCTCTGAGCTCTTCAGGCAGTTCGTTTGACCTCATGATTCTCATTTGCTTTGACATGCACTGTGAGCTGTAAGGTCTTATATAGACAGGTGTGTGGCTTTCCTAATCAAGTCCAATCAGTATAATCAAACACAGCTGAACTCAAATGAAGGTGTAGAACCATCTAAAGGATGATCAGAAGAAATTGACAGCACCTGAGTTATATATATGAGTGTCACAGCAAAGGGTCTGAATACTTAGGACCATGTGATATTTCAATTTTTCTTTTTTAATAAATCTGCAAAAATGTCAACAATTCTGTGTTTTTCTGTCAATATGGGGTGCTGTGTGTACAATATGGGGTGCTGTGTGTACAATATGGGGTGCTGTGTGTACATTAATGAGGAAAAAAAATGAACTTACCGTAAATGATTTTAGCAAATGGCTGCAATATAACAAAGAGTGAAAAATTTAAGGGGTCTGAATACTTTCCGTCACCACTGTACTTGACATTTTTGCAACTGTCTTCAGCAAGTTTACGTAAATTTTCATTTATTGCCTTAATTTCTATTTTGCACTTTTTTAAATGAATATTTTGTACTAAGGTGTTCTTTTTGGCTGAAGACCCTGTATGTTGTTTAAAATATGTCTGTCTGTTGTTGTTTTTGTGCACTTTTCATATTTATATGAATATTTTGTATTCGGCACCGACTACCTTTAGGAAAGATTACAGTTGAATGTTATATGTTTCAGTGAGAAATAGTGTAATCCCTTTGATTTTGCACTTTTATATATTAGTATTTTGTATTAAGGGTTCTTTTTTGCTGAAGGCCATGTATGTTGGTTGAGAAGTTTGTGAAATTTTTTGATTTTTGCACTTTTCCTAATTATGTCAATATTTGGTATAAAAATAAAAATACATATTAAAATGTGTGAGTGAACTCTGTTTCTATCGCATTAAACATAATTGAACTTGTATTGTTTTAAGTATATTCTTGTTTTGAAATGACATTGATTCTTTATTAAAACCGGGGGGGGGGGGGGGGGGCGCAGTTTGCCATCTTCGCCCTGGGCACCAAATGGCCTTGTCCAAGCACTGGGTGGCGCGTTTAGCATTGAAGGAGCCGAGGCTTATGACGGACCCTGGCGGTAAGCCGCCATATTGCTTCTCTGGGTCCGGAATAGCTTGGGGAGATTCTGGCTCAAACCGATCTGTTGTCTGCATGGAGAGCGGGAGCGTGAGGCAGAGGAGTTCCGCGATGCTGTCCCCATGTTTAGGCTGCTGGCAGGGTGGTATGAGGCTTCCGTTAAAGCGGAGAGGATGGATATTGGCGGGAGCTCTTCTCTTAGGTGTCCATCATCCCGCGAGGTCAAGCCGCGTCCCCGGAGTCTGCTGGTTAAACTACCATTGTGTCTAAGCTGTTAAAGTGAGAAACTCAGGGGTAGATTTACTAAAACTGGAGAGTGCAAAATCTGGTGCAGCTCTGCAAATTAACCAATCAGCTTCCAGGTTTTTTTTTAATCAAAGTTTAGTTGAACGCGCTAGAGTTAGAAGCTGACTGGCTACCATGCATAGCTGTATCCGATTTTGCACTCTCCAGTTTTATTAAATCAACCCCACAGTTTCCACATAATATTGTCTATTTGTTAGTTTATAACATGCATTTTTTAATTATTGTACCAAATTAAAGACATATTAGCTTAGACATGATGTAAAGATGTTATTTTTTAGTTAGGCAAATTAGTCATAGAGAATGGGCATTTAGGTATTGACCCTAAATGAAGGACAATTAGTTGACTTAAACACATTGGGGGAGATTTACTAAAGCTGGTGCCTTTCCTTACAATTTTAAACTGAATGGGTTGTTTTACAAGGTGATCGTTTATAATCACTTTAAGCTTTGAATATAAAACTCAGAAACTGGTTACTATGCAGAGCTGCACCATGTTCTGTCTGCACCCCCTATGTATCATAAAAATTGCCATTTTTTTTTGTTTTGTTTTTTCAATATTTTTTATTATATTATTAGCAGAAAGTACAAAGCCACAGGAAAAATTCAATGTACGCATATGCAACAGTACAATCCAGCACAAAAGGGCATCGGTCAATTCAGTACATTCATAACAAACTGATTAGAATATGTAATAGAATCCAGAGGGTATCTTACTGTATATGACTAACATAAAATAGTAGAAACCAAATAGTGTAGAAAAAGGTAGACAGAAAAAGATAGAAAAGGAAAGGGGGGAGGGAGTAGAGAGAAGCACCCCAGGAGCCAAGGAGGGAACATCTTGATAGCAAAGTAGTAGAGATATGTCACACAAATATTGCCATTGTTTTTTTAACCACTTGAGGATTTTGAATATGGGAGATATCTCCTAAACAACTGCAACAAAGTTTTTTTAGGATGCATCATTTACATACAGATGTTCTCCCCCTGCCACTGTGCCCCCCTCTGCTATTGCTGGCAAATACCAGCTGCCAAAAAGATGTCAGAGAATTTCTTTGTATTGCATAGCAGGAGTGGCTGTCAAAATGCATACAAATAAGGTGTAAAAGGATATTGGCAGATAGTCTGCAAATGTCATTGAGTAAATACAATATAGGAATGCGTTGACACTGTATTTACTATTTAATTTATATGTAGATGAAATGTGTGACTGTATGATCTGCATAAGACATCAGCTTAGGAAACCTTACATTTAAAAAAAAAACTATTTTAATAAAATGTATTCCTAGTTAACCCCCTATTAACCATAGTCAGCCTTTATTAAAGTGTCATTAAACCCACATCATTAAAAACTGGCAGTACTCTGTATTACATGCTGCTCTTACTCAGTCACCATGGGATTTGTTTTCTGCATTCTGCAAAAATCTTGGCTGATCCTGCTGTTTACTACCCCTCCCTCCTTGTCTGTGTCTCCACTTCAGCTGTTGACATCTAAGGAGCATGCTCCAGTTTCACATATGTGGGCATATAGACTCTGGGTAAATGACAGCTAACTCTCTCTCTCCTTCTCCATGGCCACTAAACAGCTAAACACAATAGGCATGGGATATTACATATTGATTGGTGGAGGCATCACCTCCCTTTAATTCTAATCACAAACAATAGACACAGGCTGGAGGAGTGTGAAACAGGCTGTGATTGGCAGAACCTCCTCTTGATAGTCCACAATATGTTTTTGCACCAAAATAATAAAGATTTGTGTTCAAATACATACAGTATTTGTATACTGATTGAAAACATTTATTTTATATTAATTATGTATTTTTCATTTGCAGTATGAAGGCTGTTTTGTTTTTTTTTAACATGTGACCAGCAGCAGAGGACTAGAAACTCCTCCTGTTGATTATTCCTTGCAGACAGATTGGGGAAGAGCTGGGTCATATGACAGCTGTATATTTTTTAAACTGATTGAAACTGTCCGGTCCATTACTGTGAATGTTGGTGTGGAGTAGATATGTTGCCCCATAGGATCAATATGTTGGAATGGAAACCGCGGGTGAATTTCATCCAGCACAAATGGGGTTAATTGTACATATGGATTGAATTCTTGTTTGGCTAGTGGAGGGTTAATTGCACACTAGGATAGCTAAACTATCTGATCCCATTACTGTGAATGTGGGTGTGGAGTAGATATCTTGATTGCCTGGAAAGGGGTGGAGCGGGATATTTAAGCTCAGTTGCTGTGCCTTGCAGTTATCCCCTGTGATCAAGTTGGAAGTGACTAAACATGTTAGGGGTGTGGCTACACAGCAAACTGTGATTTAAGCGCATTACTTTTTCATTAAAACTGTTACCCAAGAGGTTTTTACACTATTGGAGGCTTTGTGTTGATTTTACCTCTACATGTGGAGAGAGCTGTCATCCATTTGAATCTGAATAGATCAGAGTGGAGATTGGGTTGATCATCTGCATAAAGCTGAAAGTGATTTAATCACACATGCGATTGAAATCTACAATCTGGTGAGCCTCATTCTATAAGGGTGTGGATTGGCACTTGTGCACTTTGTTGAAGAATCTACGGTGTTCAAAATTTTCCACTTTATGAAGAGTTGCACTATTTTCACAATTGATTCTTTTTTGGATATTTGAATTTATTTATGATGGACAATTATTTTTGATTTTATTATGGACACTTTTGAATAATTTTTCTTTTGCGCTAATGTGATTGTGTAGATTGACACTACATTGTTTTTCACCCTTTATTTTATTATTTGCATTTTAAGTAGCAGCACGTATATTTATATTTAGTTCAATAGCGCAGTGCTTATATGAGAATGTGAGGAAATATAAAATATAATTTAAAATAAAATTGATTTGCTGGGCAAAATTAGCAAAAGAAAACTTATACGTATACAGGTACATGAGCTGAAGTGGTTAATTAATTATATATATATATATATATATATATATATATATATATATATATATAAAATCTTTCGCTGCTGAACTTCTACAGTATTCTTGCAGCCATTAATTAATATTTCTATAGTGCCTTTTTTTCCCTGGGAACTCAAAGCACTTTATCTATTGTTTGGGCAGATGGTGAGACAGCCATCTTGAGCGCACTTGGTAGAATATCATACAAGGGCAATGTAGACAGGAGCTGATTAACCTACCAGCATTAGAGTATGACATTAAACCCAAGTACCCAAAATAAACCCATGCAAGCACAGGGAGCACATGCAAATCCCATGCAGATAGAGTCCTGATCCAGACTCGAACCACTCGAATGACCTTAATGCTGCAAGGCAAAGTGCTCAGCCTGATCTGCCTATTTTCAAGATACAGTGGAACCTCGGATTATGAGCATAATCCGTTCCAGGAGTATGCTCATAATCCAATGTATTCGCCTATCAAAGCGAGTTTTCTCATTGAAGTCAATGGAAACGAAAATAATTTGTTCCGCATTGACTTCGATGGGATGCAATACCACATGCGGCCAGAGGCGGAGGGCGCCGAAGAGCCTCGGAAACGGCCAAAAAGGCCCAAGGGACACTTCGGCTGACCTTGGCAAACCTCGGAAAGACTCCGTTCACGAGTCTTTCCGAGGTTTGCCGAGGTCAGCCAAACTGTCCTTGGGCCTTTCTGTGCATTTCCGAACGGTGCCGGTTGGCGACTTACGGCTCTGCTTGGCTCCGGCGCCCCCCACCTCAGGCCAAAAGCGGTACTACACACCACTTTTGGCCTGAATCCTGCTCGTTTTGCGAGACAACACTCGCCAACCGAGTTAGGATTTTTAGAAATACAGTGCTCGGTTTGCGAAACCTTGGTTTACTCGCAAACCGAGGTTCCACTGTATTTTATATATTTTTTAATACATACCAAGGTCTATTTCCTTGACAATTCCTGCAAAATGTATCAAAAACTCAGGTGATGCAGCATTTGCAACTTCCACATCACAAAGTGACCTCCAAATAAAAAATTATTATTATTCCCCAACGCCAGGAATGGCACTGGGCTATCAACGATCAACCACTCATGAGAAATGTAAATGATGCAGTTTAAAAACGAACCATTAAATGAACAAAGACGGGGGGGGGGGGTTGCTTTATGAGCGGGTAGCCCTTCTAGCTAGACAAAAGGAACTGATGACCTACAGATGCTGCTGTCAAAATAGAAGGTTTTTGTAATTAAAGAAGGTTTAATTACAAAGAAAAGTTGAAAATAGATATTCACAAAAGTATAAAAGCCACAAATATATATATGGAAGTCCACAGGAAAGTGTAAGCCTGTGGTGGAGGCACAGTCCTAAAAGGATGCAGCTGCATGGATGGATGACGAGCTGCTACAGGCACAAAGTCCGTAAATCTGTGCCACTGTCTTTTATTGGGGAAAATGCTTTGACAGCCCAGTAAGCATGTGTAGTGCCACGGCTTCTATCTTCCCGGTGTCAATTGATAAAGGATGGTGATGTCCACCTAGAGTCCAGGGTCACAGGATGCATTTTGAGGGACCTTCCTCTGCCTCAGGTCTATTGTTCCTTCACCCAGTATGGAAATTTACCAAATAAATTGACCTCACTATTGAGTAGGGGTCAATATGTGTAGAATGGAAAGAGCCCTGAGTCGAGCAGATAGATTCAGATATTTTGAATAAAGTTTAAAACCAACAAACCAGCAGGTATTCACATAAGATTCACTCAATTTTAATCCAAGATTTACCTGTTTTTCACATAAAATTCAATTGGAACAATGAGTGAATCTTGGGTGCAAGTTAAGTGAATATGGGGTGAAACAATTGATACATAGACCCCTAAATCCTTTTAAAGAAGCATTCTGTTTGTTTGTTTTAATGTTTTTCCATTAAGCAATTGAGATGGGAAATGCATGCAAAGAAACTCTATAGGAGCTCCAGCAAAGGACTGTCTATTCTAGGCTGTTTTTGTACGCATACTCTACTGTGTTGACAACAATGGCGATGGAGGTAGCAGAAGAAATCAGACTATAAAAAAGATTTATGTTTTCTCTATTTGAATGTATTAGATCAAATGAAAGATATACAGTAGCTTCCAACTGGAAGGCACTTTTAAAGCTGAAAATATTCTATAGGTTGTTGGTTTTATTTGGCTTACCCCAAAAAATCTTAAATGCTTAAAGCAATTATGTACCTCACAGTAGCCATTTAAAAAATGTAGCTAATTGTTAATTTCCAGAAAATGAAATATAATAATATGATGACAGCCTGGCATCGAATCTATGATATATAATGAAAAGGTGCAGGAGGTTCTTTTGATTGAGCACTTGTCCCAAAGCCACCTGTATTATATTTCTACATTAGATGAAATTGCTGGGTTTTTTATTTGTGCCTATATTTGCTAAACAGATAAAATGAATTTTCTGACTGCTAATTACCAAACACCTGCCTGCTTTTCTAATGAGATCTGTGTTTTTTTAACTGTCTGTTCATTTCTTGCTCTTCAGTTCTAAATTTTTGATTGCTTTTGATTCCTTTGAGTGCTTTCTAAACAATCTTACAACTAATGTGACGGCCTCTTTAACAAACATGCTTCCATCTGCATTTCAGATATGAAAACAAACCTTACAATCTGTTTGCAAATGTTGAGCCTTCAAAAGGGATCATTATGAACTGATATTTTGGAAAATATCTTGTTTGCACACAAGCTGCTGTTTTCTACCAAGTTTGGCATTTGTTCAAAGAAGATTTTAATGTGCAGAAATCCAAAACTGACCTGATTTTACAGTATATACAAGCATAACATTTAAGAACATTTTTTATTTTATATTTTTAACATGAGAGGAAGATCTGGATCTGCATTTATTACATGCAGATGTGAATGTACAATGTATATGTGAAGCGCTGCGTAAATTGACGGTGCTATATAAGTACCTGAAATAAATAAATAAAATAAAAATAAAATGTATATGCTGGCTTATTTACTGCATACCTCATTGTTTTTGGCACACCCATTGGTGTGAACTGACACAGTAGGAAACAAGGCTTTTTTCCTAGTCCATGTGTTAGGTTTGCATTGACCAATGCCGTCCAGTGCATGTGTTGTGAAAGAGCCCTAAAACGTTTGTGAAAGAAAAATACAAAACCTGTAAAAAGCCACTCTTATCTGTCTGCACCTCAGGTCCTTACCTCCTTCTGCTTATTTTTCTTGATCTGGGTAGGTGAATTGTTTAGATGAGGGCACTGTTTGAACTGCATGCTCAAACCATCTACTAGGAAAGTACGGGGCTTAATTAAGGGTATGCCTCAGTGCCCCTGTCATGTCATTGGACTCTATGCACAGATACAGTGCCTGAGCAAAGATGTCTGGTTCTTCTTGTCAGCATTTTGAGAACCTGTCCTGCAAATTACTTTATTTTTCTGCTAGTTCCTGGTTCCCATTTTTCTACTACCTGTCCTAGACTTCTGCCTGTACAACAACTATGTCAACCGGATGCCTGTCTTGACTTACTGCCTTTGTAAAAACTGTACTTGTTGGCCTCCAACCCTGATATTGGCCTAATACAGAGCTGAGAGCTATGCCTTTGGTTGACTATTAGGCACTTCACCTAGTTTGCTTCCTGCTCATCTAATCTGGTTTTATATGCAGCACCATTGGGCATTAATTGCCGAGCGCCTCAACAGTTTCCATAACCTTTCTATGGCTACTCTCAAGGTCAGATTTATATTCCCTCTTCCCGTAGCCCAATTGTCTTGTCTTGTGCTACTACCTCTTGTTCCTGGTATCTGTATTTTATATATTATAGTATATTAGATTACATTGAGGCTTGGGGTGGAGCTGGTAAAAGAAAGAGAGAAAAAAAAAGCAGCTCCAGGTGAGTGAGTCTCCAGTTAATCCCCACACACACTAGTCAGGTGCTAGCCCAGCTTGAATCCTGTGTATCCTAAAGCAAAGATTCCGGACGGCTGCACTTTCAATAATCCTTTTTATTGAAGTTTCATATGACAAGTGGTTGACAGATGGAGCAGGGAACAAAGAGGTTTTTTTTTAATTGATTTTATGCAACCTCCCTTTAGTGCATCTCCTGCAACCTATTAGTGCACATTTCCCTTCCTGTGTCTCAATGGATCTCCTGCAGCTTTTTATAGTCAGTGACGTTCATCCGAGGCTATAAGCGCGTGTGTGTGTGTATATATATATATATATATATATATATATATATATATATATATATATATTTTTTTTTTTTTGAGAATATGTCAGTATTCCTCATAATGTTCTAACACTTTGCTTTTAAAATGATTTGTTATTAACATCAACTTGATTGTGTGTATATACATAAATTATATATACATGTTTGTTTTTCTATTATTTTGAATATGTTGTTGCTACTATACAATGATTTTGAATGTGTCGAGTTTGATCCGAGTTCATATGGTGTATCAGATTCTTTCTGGCAGTGGATCTGGACTGAACCCTTCCCATAAGGTTTGAGTGTATGTACCGTATACTACAGCCAGGTTTTCTTTGTGGTACCAGCTGAGTACTGTTTTTAATTGGTTACTTCACCTGTAACCTAATGATGACACATTAGAGCAGTATATAGGTGATTGTGGTGACTAGTTCCAATAGGTAATGCAGGAAAGAAATTTGCTTGATTCCCCCATCAGCACAGACAGTATTGATGCGAGAATCCATCCTGCCAGGCCATTGACTTCTCCAGGCGGGGGGCGCTGTCCCCGTCCCCACCGGGAGAAGACAGTGATTATTGCTAGCGGCTATAGCAGCCTCTAGCGATAATCAATGGTGGAACCCGGAATGCTGGTTATACCCAAGTTGATTGATTGAGCAACTTTGTACATTCAAACTGCCGATACACGGTTCAAATCATTGCCAGTTCTTGTGTATGGCCTGCCTAAGGATAAAAGAATTTCCAAAGTTGTTGAAACTTCAAAACAATGAGTGTATGAGTGGCATGTAAAGATGAGGCCATGTATTCAAACTATACCTCTGAGTTTACAAGAACTTCAGAAGTCACAAACATGAGATTGTGGACAGGACAAACTTTATTTGTCCAGGTGAAGAAAAGTCAATTTTCTTGGACAGTTTAAAAAATGGCAGTATATCTCTATTGTCCACCAAATGAAGGACATTGTATGAGGACTGAATGAGAAGTCAACATGCAATGAATTCTCTGAAAACCAGCTTGAAGCCAAAGAAAAAAAGGGAATGCTATTTTTCAGAATTGTATAAAAATGAAACTCAATGCTTCTGAAACATTTCAGGAAAAGACGAAAAAAAAATTAACTATTAGGACGCTATGAGGTCCATCCAGATGTATATATACATAAAGACTCACTCCCTTTAAAATAATCACATTTTGTTGCTTTCTTTGCAGCCTAAAATGAAGAGAGGCACAGTTTTTGTTTTATCCAGCTGTATTTACTAGTGCAACTTATAACATCCAAGTGAAAGCTTTAACACCAACATGTCAGAAAAAATATAAATAGAATAAAAAACAGAATCACTGAGTTGGAAAAAGGATCAACCGCCCCCCCCCCCCCCTTTAGTCAGTATTTTGTTGGACCACCTTTTGCTTTGATTACAGCCTTTATTCTGTTGGGATATGTCTCTACTAACTTTGCACATCTAGACTTTGCAATATTTGCCCACTCTTCGTTGTAGAACTGCTCAAGTTCCGTTAAATTTGATGGTGACCGTTTGTGGACTGCAGTCTTCAAGTCATTCCACAGATTTTCAATGGGATTTAAGTCTGGGCTCTGACTAAGCCATTCCCCTTTTTCTCCTTCAACCACTGTGTGTTAATATTTACTGTGTGCTTGGTACATTGTGATGTTGGAAGGTAAACCTTCTTCCCATTGACAACTTTCTGGTAGAAGGCAGCAGATTTTCCTTAGATTTGATAGTACTTTGCCCCATCCGTTTTTTCCTTCTATCCTTACAGGTGCTACAGTCCCTGCTGCAGAGAAACACCCCATAACAGGATATTACCACCTGCATGCTTTACTGTAGGAATGGTGTTATTTGTATGGATTTCCGCCAGACATATGGTTTGGTGTTGAGGCCAAATAATTCCATTTTAGTCTCATCTGACCACCTTAAACGCACCTTGAAGATTCTGAGGCCACATGGAAAAAGGTGTTATGGTCAGATGAGACTAAAATTGAATTATTTAGCCTCAATACCAAACAATATGTCTGGCGGAAATCCATACAAATAACATCATATCCTGTTATGGGGTGTTTCTCTGCAGCAGGGACTGGAACACTTGTCAAGATAGAAGAAAAATGGATAGTCTTGAGGAAAGTCTGCTGCCCTCTGCCAGAAAGTTATCAATAGGAAGAAGGCTTACTTTCCAACATGACAATGACCCAAAGCACACAGCAAAAATGACCACAGAGTGGTTGAAGGAAGAAAAGGTGAATGTCCTTGCATGGCTTAGTCAGAGCCCAGACTTAAACCCCATTGAAAATCTGTAGAATGACTTGAAGACTGCAGTGCACAAATGGTCACCATCAAATTTAACTGAACTTGAGCAGTTCTGCAAAGAAGAGTGGGCAAATATTGCAAAGTCTAGATGTGCAAAATTAGTAGAGACATATCCCAACAGACAAATGCTGTAATTAAAGCAAAAGGTGGTCCAACAAAATACAGACATAAGGGGGTGATCCTTTTTCCAACTCTGATTCTGTTTATTTATTTATTTATTTATTTTCGGACATGTTGGTGTTACAGTATATCTTTCACTTGGATGTTATGAGTTGAACTGATTAAATACAGCTGGATAAAACAAAAAGTGTGTCTTATTATTGCATATTGTGCCTCTAAGCATGTACAATATGTACGCATTAAGTAAACTAAACAGTTACTCAACTTAGGGATCAAGATGTAATGTCCTTCATGGTTCCTTAGTCAAAGTCCAAACTCAAAACTTCTCCAAAGTCCTCCAGCTTGAAGCATCCATGTCTTGCCTTTTTGTCTTGCAAAAAAAACAACTCTCTTTGTCTAACTCCATATTATGACTATAAAGTCACTATAAATAGCCATGGCAACACAGTGAGATAGATAGGAGAGATCATATGACACACACACATTATTATCTGAATCACCTCATAGGATGATCTGACACACACATACCATCTGAATCTCATCAGACCATCTGATCAGACTATACATTACCATCATCTGACACACGCCCATCATATAGAGATCATCATCTGAATGATCACCTCATCTAGATCTGACACCTTATCACATCATCAAGCACACAGTTCCAGCATAGCTAGACACCATTTTGGGAAGGCAAACTACAACCAGTAATCGCCAGTCAACTTAGTACAGCCTGGTGGCAACCATTTTAAAGCAAATAGCCATTTTAAAAGGGTAACTATATTTTCCACATTTAATATTGATTTTTTTGTATGCTAATATTTTATGCTAGTTGATATGCTACCCTACCCGTTATCCTAACACCCGAAAATGTGGTCATTATAATTGCCTTATTGGCATAACTTTAGATTACCTTCACCCAGTGATTCGACTGCAGAGGGTCCACAGGTCAAGTTAGCCCAAACTAGTTCCCTATTCTACACACAGTTCAGTTCAAGGTGTACAGACTCAGAGTGGGTAAATGCTAATGACGCAGAACATTATTAAATCAAAAAA
This sequence comes from Lithobates clamitans, assembly GCA_037952925.1. NCBI lineage: Eukaryota > Metazoa > Chordata > Amphibia > Anura > Ranidae > Lithobates > Lithobates clamitans. The sequence goes on from JBBGZY010000187.1 coordinate 6,947,031, forward strand.
ATTCTACAAGGACAGCACACAATAGGGACCCAGGCAGATTGTTCTGGCAGACAAGATAGACAGGGCAGCAGTGTGGAACTTATTATACATGAGAATCAGTTACTCCTTATCAGTAACATGATTGGTGGCTGTGTGCCACTCCAGAAAACGCTATTGCCCTTGGCCACAGCTTATGTTGGTTGTGCAAAAATCTGACCCTGGCCACCTACCTTTATTTTTTTCTGTTTATCACTTGAATTTTTGCTATATATAGTAAGCTGGAAAAAGGGTATTTTAATGTTCCCCACGTGCATGTTTCCAAATAATTTCCCTTCTGTAAAGAACAGTTCAATTAGACAAAAAATGAGCAAAACATAATATTAAAAGCTTCATTTGTTATATTTGGTTCACCTACATGAAAGTTCTTCTATAATATGTGAGGGATGGGTCATTTTCCATTATTCATTCAAATTTTCTTAACTCTGGTCATCTCTGTCTCATAGGATCAAGCAAAACTATTAATAACTTTTGCCATTTCAAACCTTGTTCCAGCAACATGATTTACACTCCACTTTTTTATTTTATATATTTCAGCTCTGCTTTCACATAAATGAAATGACATGTAGACCTTTTCAGTAACACAATACGGGAAGTAATATGAGCAATTTGATTCAGTGGCTATGTCAGCAAATTCATGTCAGCATTTTCTTGAACGTTATGATGGAGGCACCTCCGAGCAGTGAGTGGCTATACCACGCCGTCCTATTTCTTGATGCATTTGGTTGGAAACTCAGGCAGAAATAAAGTGTGTCAGCAAGGTACGAAATAGATCAGCAGAGAATTTAGCAGATGCAATTGCCTTTTTGGAGGCTGCGACATTTACTTAGAACAGGCAATTTAAAACCCAATGGAACTGAAAGACAGATGCTGAGGGATTCACTTGACCTGTGAAACACAATTTCCAATAGGCATAACTCACCGGCACAGGTGCTAGAGCTCTCAGTCCATTTGTAATAAAGAATCAAAGCTCACATTGACCTTTTATTCTTGCTACCAGAGCACAGTGATTATAGCATCACAAATCATGGCATACCAAAATCAACAAAGTGATCATAGTAACACACTGAAAACAGCGCTAGTGTTGAGCTAAACGGATAATGTGGCCAACTACACATGCAAAAAAAGTCCTTCAAGAGAGAAGAGCAGTAAGAGTGATGGTTCAGATAGTGTTCATAGGCGATCAAAGTAGAAACAGTTCAGCGTGCACCTTCCACCGATCCATCCACCTCCACCTCGTGAGAACACACTCCCCTCAGGGGGTTAAACTCACCAGAGCTTAGAAATATCAAGCATCCAAGTAAGGAGAAATCCAAGCCACCAGCCACTGTCAGCTACCCTCCAGAGGAATCCAAGATGGTCAGGGCTCATAAATCACCAAACAACAAAAGATAAAGCGCACATAGCGTAATCCTGTTTATTAAGTATAAAGTCCTTCACATCACACAAAGATCCCCCCTTCAAACATTATACGTACATTATAAAGCAATCAGATGAGCATATCACAAGGAAGCATAAAGACACAGCACTTCACCGTATTAAACTCCAGCCGGTTCCGTTTTCCAGGCACCAATCTCTGACTTCCTGGTTACAGTCAAGGCTGTGGTGAAGCGCAATCGTCACTTCCGGCGTCGTGTAGGCCACGCCCTGACGCGTTTCGTCATATCCTGACTTCAACAGAGGGCGTGCCTACACGACTGACGGACAGGCTATAATGTCATGCCCCATCAACCCTAACCAATCAGAGCAAGTGTTCGGCGTGACGTCAGGTGCAAGACATCCGCCGAAAGACATACTGACGGCTTCTCCACAGGAGAGGGGGAAGACTAATAGCCGCTCTGCACATTAGTACACATCAGCAAGTAAACCCACTCGCAGGCCAGATAGCGCCAGCCGGTGAATGTATAAACAATGAATAATGACATTGCACATTGGGATTTAAAAATAGGGGGATATAGTATAAAACACTATAAAAAACCCCATGCAGTCAGCGCACACATTGAATCCATCATCATTAGCCCTTTAGCATGTGTACACGTGCAGCAGCAGACAATCCCCAGAATGCTGTATGACACTGCAACATAACAGGCAATCAACATGACGCGCTCACTGCATGTAAACACACATAAAAACATAAATAAATAAAATCATAGAACATAAGTTAAATGTAATTCATCAGAAACATTAGGTATAAATGGTAAATACGCCATCATAGATACAAAAATTAAATAGAGCCATTCGTATTAAAATCTTCTATGCAGTAGGTTAGAAAGAGCAATGCGGGTATTAATTACTAAAAACAGGGACCGTTCGAATACAATGAGACCCATAAACAAATAAACGACATACATCAATACAGGTAGAAATAATAATGGTGGAGAGAAAAGAGGCATCTATGATAGAGATTACGGCTGCCAACATAAACCATGCGCTATCATCACCTATATGTACAAAGGATATAGCACATAATTTAACAAAAAAACTGCGCACCAGCCGCATCTGTATATGGTATAAGCCAAAACTGTATGCGGCCTAAGGCCGATCAAGCTTAACAAAACCATTTCTACCCCATAGTGGACATTTACAAATCGCTTATAAAGCAGTTAATGTCCAGCTCCACGTTCAACCCTCTTGGCGATAATGTGTCCGCCAAAAAGATCCACTGGGTCTCTCTCTTAGACAGATCGCGGACCAAATTTGAACCCCTCCAGTTTGGTTTTAAATGGTCGATGCCCCAGAATTTAAGGCCAGACGGGTCTTGGTTATGCTTCAGTTTAAAGTGGAGCGAGACACTATGGTCTTTAAAACCAATTTTAATGTTGGTTATGTGTTCTGCGACCCTAATTCTTAAAAGTCTCTTAGTGCGGCCTATATACATAAGACCGCACGGACATTGGAGAGCATAGACAACATGGGAGGTGTTGCACGTAATGAGCTCTTTGATAGCAAACTCCCTATTGTTAGAAGTAGACGTAAAACTTTCCACTGCTCTTAGCGGTCTTTCAACATCCTTACAAGCCCGGCACCTTCTACAGCTGTAAAAGCCACTCTTATTCCAAAAGGTCGGGAGCCTAGCCGGAGGGTCCAGCACCTTTCGTACTATTTTATCTGAAAAGCTCTGGGCCTTTCTATATATAAACTTAGGCCTAGGGGGTAAGACTGATTGTAGCACCTTGTCCATACTCAGCACGTGCCAATGGGCGGCAAAAATGCCTTCCACTTCTTTGTACTGAGAATGGAAACTTGAAATAAAGCTCCATTCATGACTGTCCCTATTAGGGACCCAAGGACTGTTTCCCAAAAAGTTTCCTCTGGGTTGTACCGCTAAGTCATAAATAATAAAATCTAGCGCTTCCTCACGATAACCCTTTTCTATAAATTTTTTCTTTATAATCTGCGCCTGTGCCAAGAAATCTACATCTTCTGAACAATTCCTCTTCACCCTAGTAAGCTGTCCCTTCGGAATATTTTTAAGCCATATCGGGTGATGGCCGCTGTCAATGGGCAAATAACTATTTGAGTCTGTAGGTTTGAAATAGACCCTGGTGCCCAACTTGTCACCTTGTCTAAAAATACTTACATCCAGAAAATGTATCTCATTCTGGCTAAATTCGCTAGTCAATTTAATGTTGTTAACATTAGAATTGAGTTCCTTTAAAAATTCCTGTAGACTGTCACTGGATCCTTCCCAAATAAAGAACAAATCATCAATGTATCTTTTGTATAATAGGAGCTGGGTGCGGGGTACCGAGAAAATCGTTTTATCTTCCCACTCACCCATAAACAAATTTGCTATGCTTGGGGCGAATTTCGCCCCCATAGCAACGCCCCTACTTTGTGAGAAGAAACGGCCATCGAACCAAAAAAAATTATGGCTTAGGCAAAAGTCTAAAGCATTTCTAATAAAGACTTTTTGATTCTGTGGCAAATCATCACGTTGACACAAGGCCCAGTTCAAAGCCAACAGAGCGTCATCATGCTGGATGATTGAATATAAAGAAGCCACATCTGCCGTTACTAGATATAGCTCCTGTTTACCTGATAAATCCACCTGCTGCAAAATCTGCAGGAGACTCTTCGTATCCTTAAGATACGCCTTAGTCTGTACAACACTGTCCTGCAGGAAGTGATCCAGGTATTGGCCCATTCGGGAAGTGATTGAACCTATCCCGTTTACTATAGGTCTCCCGGGTGGGTTATTCAAATCTTTATGTATCTTAGGTAACGTATAAATCGTGGGGATCCTGCTGTTACTTGGCACCAGATACTTTCTTTCTCTATTCGACAGCACACCTGTCGAATACCCCATTTCAACCAAATTCCTGAGGTCCTTTTCATATTGTAAAGTCGGGTCCTTGCTTAATTTAGTATACGTATATTCGTCGTCTAACATTGCGGTCAGTTGATCATAATAAAATTCCTTATTTAAAATCACTACCCCACCCCCTTTATCAGCGGGTCTTATCACTATATCCTTTCTCTTTTCAAGCATAGTGATTCCATCTAAAACATGTTGAGGATTAACATTCTTTCTAGGTACTAAACACTCTAAATCCCGTGTCACCAATCCTTTAAATACCTCAATATGCTGGTTAGCACTATTCAAAGGATTGAAGAGGGACCTATTTCTTAATCCACTATCAATTGGCCCTGATTTCACAATATTCGCTGATTGGGAATTCTTATTTAAAAAATACTTCTTAATATTTACTTTTCTTATGTATTTATGTATGTCAATAAAAACATCAAATTTATTGATCGGCCTTTTCAGGCCACACTTCAACCCTAAATGCAAAATATTGGTCTCTTTGTGAGATAAAACCGCACTGCTTAGATTAAAAATGCCTCCTAATCCTGCTCCAGCCTTCTTTTTTTGGACCCTTCGTCCTGCCCTGCAGCCCCTGGTTCTTCTCTCCAATAATTGGAGTGTTGGGCATAATTCCACTCCTGTTGAGGTTGCTCCCTCCACTGAGGTACTCGGGAGTCCTGTCCTGGCTGCCAGCGCCCCGGGGGTCTCCCCCTCTGCTGCGGGCGCCCCCGACCCCGTTTCTGCCAGCCTCTCCCCCTCCCTAAAAAAGGACGCGGTGATTGGCCACGGGCTCTATCCATATTTTCCCTCAAGGGATCAAACCTATTATAGGTGGGGACTTGGTATTGATTACTGGGGGGTATGAAATGATGGGAGTTAGAAACGTTTCTCCCATCATTACTTCTCCCGTAGCCATTATTTCTCCTGTCAGGGGTAGACCTATTGTCTGGGGGGCGATAAGGGCCATTATCCCTCCTATTACCACCCATATATGGGGCCACACTCGGGGTATTACCTGCCTGAGTGGTGGAATTCTGGTAATGATCACCATCCCCATTTCCTTCAATATTAGGTGGGGTTTTACCTTGTTGCCAAAGATACACAGAGCCAGATCTAAAATCGTTCAGATCCCTATGGAACTTTTTAGCCTTCTTTTTCTGTGTATCTTTATCAATTTTTTCAAGTTTCTTTTTTATCCGGGTGTTGAAATCAACTACCTGCTGAGAATCCTTAATGGGCTCTAACTGTAAACGGAATTCGTTAATTTTGCCCTCCAAAATGGCCATTTTCTTACGTTTACGCGCAAGAACTAAATCCTGCAGCTTAAATCCCATACTGGTAAAAAAGTCGTACCATTCTTTCATCGATTCAGAATCATTAAGACCATCCTGGGGGACTACATCCCATCTTAGACTTCTAACTAAAATCTTTTCTTTAATATATTGTTCAAACGTGCAAATGTCCCACCAGGTGCGGACCTGCTTTTCGAGCACATTCCCCAAAGCAGTCAGCACCCCATTAATGTTAGACTGTGCAGCAGTCTGCTCATTGACTGCAAATACATTCCCAATATCAATAGTTCGACTGCTCAGGAACTGCAATGCATCCATGGCTGCCAAGAGAAAGGTAAAGAGATTACAAAAGAGTGTATTCACAGGCCCAAAAATACACCACTCAGCGCCAAAGGCCCTAGCAGTGCCCGAGCAGTACTGAACAAATGAATAAATAAAATGATAAAAGATCCCGAATAGGAATCCCACATAAGAAGCAGCCGTTTAAAATTACAAAAACATCACAAATCATGGCATACCAAAATCAACAAAGTGATCATAGTAACACACTGAAAACAGCGCTAGTGTTGAGCTAAACGGTGCGGTTTTATCTCACAAAGAGACCAATATTTTGCATTTAGGGTTGAAGTGTGGCCTGAAAAGGCCGATCAATAAATTTGATGTTTTTATTGACATACATAAATACATAAGAAAAGTAAATATTAAGAAGTATTTTTTAAATAAGAATTCCCAATCAGCGAATATTGTGAAATCAGGGCCAATTGATAGTGGATTAAGAAATAGGTCCCTCTTCAATCCTTTGAATAGTGCTAACCAGCATATTGAGGTATTTAAAGGATTGGTGACACGGGATTTAGAGTGTTTAGTACCTAGAAAGAATGTTAATCCTCAACATGTTTTAGATGGAATCACTATGCTTGAAAAGAGAAAGGATATAGTGATAAGACCCGCTGATAAAGGGGGTGGGGTAGTGATTTTAAATAAGGAATTTTATTATGATCAACTGACCGCAATGTTAGACGACGAATATACGTATACTAAATTAAGCAAGGACCCGACTTTACAATATGAAAAGGACCTCAGGAATTTGGTTGAAATGGGGTATTCGACAGGTGTGCTGTCGAATAGAGAAAGAAAGTATCTGGTGCCAAGTAACAGCAGGATCCCCACGATTTATACGTTACCTAAGATACATAAAGATTTGAATAACCCACCCGGGAGACCTATAGTAAACGGGATAGGTTCAATCACTTCCCGAATGGGCCAATACCTGGATCACTTCCTGCAGGACAGTGTTGTACAGACTAAGGCGTATCTTAAGGATACGAAGAGTCTCCTGCAGATTTTGCAGCAGGTGGATTTATCAGGTAAACAGGAGCTATATCTAGTAACGGCAGATGTGGCTTCTTTATATTCAATCATCCAGCATGATGACGCTCTGTTGGCTTTGAACTGGGCCTTGTGTCAACGTGATGATTTGCCACAGAATCAAAAAGTCTTTATTAGAAATGCTTTAGACTTTTGCCTAAGCCATAATTTTTTTTGGTTCGATGGCCGTTTCTTCTCACAAAGTAGGGGCGTTGCTATGGGGGCGAAATTCGCCCCAAGCATAGCAAATTTGTTTATGGGTGAGTGGGAAGATAAAACGATTTTCTCGGTACCCCGCACCCAGCTCCTATTATACAAAAGATACATTGATGATTTGTTCTTTATTTGGGAAGGATCCAGTGACAGTCTACAGGAATTTTTAAAGGAACTCAATTCTAATGTTAACAACATTAAATTGACTAGCGAATTTAGCCAGAATGAGATACATTTTCTGGATGTAAGTATTTTTAGACAAGGTGACAAGTTGGGCACCAGGGTCTATTTCAAACCTACAGACTCAAATAGTTATTTGCCCATTGACAGCGGCCATCACCCGATATGGCTTAAAAATATTCCGAAGGGACAGCTTACTAGGGTGAAGAGGAATTGTTCAGAAGATGTAGATTTCTTGGCACAGGCGCAGATTATAAAGAAAAAATTTATAGAAAAGGGTTATCGTGAGGAAGCGCTAGATTTTATTATTTATGACTTAGCGGTACAACCCAGAGGAAACTTTTTGGGAAACAGTCCTTGGGTCCCTAATAGGGACAGTCATGAATGGAGCTTTATTTCAAGTTTCCATTCTCAGTACAAAGAAGTGGAAGGCATTTTTGCCGCCCATTGGCACGTGCTGAGTATGGACAAGGTGCTACAATCAGTCTTACCCCCTAGGCCTAAGTTTATATATAGAAAGGCCCAGAGCTTTTCAGATAAAATAGTACGAAAGGTGCTGGACCCTCCGGCTAGGCTCCCGACCTTTTGGAATAAGAGTGGCTTTTACAGCTGTAGAAGGTGCCGGGCTTGTAAGGATGTTGAAAGACCGCTAAGAGCAGTGGAAAGTTTTACGTCTACTTCTAACAATAGGGAGTTTGCTATCAAAGAGCTCATTACGTGCAACACCTCCCATGTTGTCTATGCTCTCCAATGTCCGTGCGGTCTTATGTATATAGGCCGCACTAAGAGACTTTTAAGAATTAGGGTCGCAGAACACATAACCAACATTAAAATTGGTTTTAAAGACCATAGTGTCTCGCTCCACTTTAAACTGAAGCATAACCAAGACCCGTCTGGCCTTAAATTCTGGGGCATCGACCATTTAAAACCAAACTGGAGGGGTTCAAATTTGGTCCGCGATCTGTCTAAGAGAGAGACCCAGTGGATCTTTTTGGCGGACACATTATCGCCAAGAGGGTTGAACGTGGAGCTGGACATTAACTGCTTTATAAGCGATTTGTAAATGTCCACTATGGGGTAGAAATGGTTTTGTTAAGCTTGATCGGCCTTAGGCCGCATACAGTTTTGGCTTATACCATATACAGATGCGGCTGGTGCGCAGTTTTTTTGTTAAATTATGTGCTATATCCTTTGTACATATAGGTGATGATAGCGCATGGTTTATGTTGGCAGCCGTAATCTCTATCATAGATGCCTCTTTTCTCTCCACCATTATTATTTCTACCTGTATTGATGTATGTCGTTTATTTGTTTATGGGTCTCATTGTATTCGAACGGTCCCTGTTTTTAGTAATTAATACCCGCATTGCTCTTTCTAACCTACTGCATAGAAGATTTTAATACGAATGGCTCTATTTAATTTTTGTATCTATGATGGCGTATTTACCATTTATACCTAATGTTTCTGATGAATTACATTTAACTTATGTTCTATGATTTTATTTATTTATGTTTTTATGTGTGTTTACATGCAGTGAGCGCGTCATGTTGATTGCCTGTTATGTTGCAGTGTCATACAGCATTCTGGGGATTGTCTGCTGCTGCACGTGTACACATGCTAAAGGGCTAATGATGATGGATTCAATGTGTGCGCTGACTGCATGGGGTTTTTTATAGTGTTTTATACTATATCCCCCTATTTTTAAATCCCAATGTGCAATGTCATTATTCATTGTTTATACATTCACCGGCTGGCGCTATCTGGCCTGCGAGTGGGTTTACTTGCTGATGTGTACTAATGTGCAGAGCGGCTATTAGTCTTCCCCCTCTCCTGTGGAGAAGCCGTCAGTATGTCTTTCGGCGGATGTCTTGCACCTGACGTCACGCCGAACACTTGCTCTGATTGGTTAGGGTTGATGGGGCATGACATTATAGCCTGTCCGTCAGTCGTGTAGGCACGCCCTCTGTTGAAGTCAGGATATGACGAAACGCGTCAGGGCGTGGCCTACACGACGCCGGAAGTGACGATTGCGCTTCACCACAGCCTTGACTGTAACCAGGAAGTCAGAGATTGGTGCCTGGAAAACGGAACCGGCTGGAGTTTAATACGGTGAAGTGCTGTGTCTTTATGCTTCCTTGTGATATGCTCATCTGATTGCTTTATAATGTACGTATAATGTTTGAAGGGGGGATCTTTGTGTGATGTGAAGGACTTTATACTTAATAAACAGGATTACGCTATGTGCGCTTTATCTTTTGTTGTTTGGTGATTTATGAGCCCTGACCATCTTGGATTCCTCTGGAGGGTAGCTGACAGTGGCTGGTGGCTTGGATTTCTCCTTACTTGGATGCTTGATATTTCTAAGCTCTGGTGAGTTTAACCCCCTGAGGGGAGTGTGTTCTCACGAGGTGGAGGTGGATGGATCGGTGGAAGGTGCACGCTGAACTGTTTCTACTTTGATCGCCTATGAACACTATCTGAACCATCACTCTTACTGCTCTTCTCTCTTGAAGGACTTTTTTTGCATGTGTAGTTGGCCACATTATCCGTTTAGCTCAACACTAGCGCTGTTTTCAGTGTGTTACTATGATCACTTTGTTGATTTTGGTATGCCATGATTTGTGATGTTTTTGTAATTTTAAACGGCTGCTTCTTATGTGGGATTCCTATTCGGGATCTTTTATCATTTTATTTATTCATTTGTTCAGTACTGCTCGGGCACTGCTAGGGCCTTTGGCGCTGAGTGGTGTATTTTTGGGCCTGTGAATACACTCTTTTGTAATCTCTTTACCTTTCTCTTGGCAGCCATGGATGCATTGCAGTTCCTGAGCAGTCGAACTATTGATATTGGGAATGTATTTGCAGTCAATGAGCAGACTGCTGCACAGTCTAACATTAATGGGGTGCTGACTGCTTTGGGGAATGTGCTCGAAAAGCAGGTCCGCACCTGGTGGGACATTTGCACGTTTGAACAATATATTAAAGAAAAGATTTTAGTTAGAAGTCTAAGATGGGATGTAGTCCCCCAGGATGGTCTTAATGATTCTGAATCGATGAAAGAATGGTACGACTTTTTTACCAGTATGGGATTTAAGCTGCAGGATTTAGTTCTTGCGCGTAAACGTAAGAAAATGGCCATTTTGGAGGGCAAAATTAACGAATTCCGTTTACAGTTAGAGCCCATTAAGGATTCTCAGCAGGTAGTTGATTTCAACACCCGGATAAAAAAGAAACTTGAAAAAATTGATAAAGATACACAGAAAAAGAAGGCTAAAAAGTTCCATAGGGATCTGAACGATTTTAGATCTGGCTCTGTGTATCTTTGGCAACAAGGTAAAACCCCACCTAATATTGAAGGAAATGGGGATGGTGATCATTACCAGAATTCCACCACTCAGGCAGGTAATACCCCGAGTGTGGCCCCATATATGGGTGGTAATAGGAGGGATAATGGCCCTTATCGCCCCCCAGACAATAGGTCTACCCCTGACAGGAGAAATAATGGCTACGGGAGAAGTAATGATGGGAGAAACGTTTCTAACTCCCATCATTTCATACCCCCCAGTAATCAATACCAAGTCCCCACCTATAATAGGTTTGATCCCTTGAGGGAAAATATGGATAGAGCCCGTGGCCAATCACCGCGTCCTTTTTTAGGGAGGGGGAGAGGCTGGCAGAAACGGGGTCGGGGGCGCCCGCAGCAGAGGGGGAGACCCCCGGGGCGCTGGCAGCCAGGACAGGACTCCCGAGTACCTCAGTGGAGGGAGCAACCTCAACAGGAGTGGAATTATGCCCAACACTCCAATTATTGGAGAGAAGAACCAGGGGCTGCAGGGCAGGACGAAGGGTCCAAAAAAAGAAGGCTGGAGCAGGATTAGGAGGCATTTTTAATCTAAGCAGTGCGGTTTTATCTCACAAAGAGACCAATATTTTGCATTTAGGGTTGAAGTGTGGCCTGAAAAGGCCGATCAATAAATTTGATGTTTTTATTGACATACATAAATACATAAGAAAAGTAAATATTAAGAAGTATTTTTTAAATAAGAATTCCCAATCAGCGAATATTGTGAAATCAGGGCCAATTGATAGTGGATTAAGAAATAGGTCCCTCTTCAATCCTTTGAATAGTGCTAACCAGCATATTGAGGTATTTAAAGGATTGGTGACACGGGATTTAGAGTGTTTAGTACCTAGAAAGAATGTTAATCCTCAACATGTTTTAGATGGAATCACTATGCTTGAAAAGAGAAAGGATATAGTGATAAGACCCGCTGATAAAGGGGGTGGGGTAGTGATTTTAAATAAGGAATTTTATTATGATCAACTGACCGCAATGTTAGACGACGAATATACGTATACTAAATTAAGCAAGGACCCGACTTTACAATATGAAAAGGACCTCAGGAATTTGGTTGAAATGGGGTATTCGACAGGTGTGCTGTCGAATAGAGAAAGAAAGTATCTGGTGCCAAGTAACAGCAGGATCCCCACGATTTATACGTTACCTAAGATACATAAAGATTTGAATAACCCACCCGGGAGACCTATAGTAAACGGGATAGGTTCAATCACTTCCCGAATGGGCCAATACCTGGATCACTTCCTGCAGGACAGTGTTGTACAGACTAAGGCGTATCTTAAGGATACGAAGAGTCTCCTGCAGATTTTGCAGCAGGTGGATTTATCAGGTAAACAGGAGCTATATCTAGTAACGGCAGATGTGGCTTCTTTATATTCAATCATCCAGCATGATGACGCTCTGTTGGCTTTGAACTGGGCCTTGTGTCAACGTGATGATTTGCCACAGAATCAAAAAGTCTTTATTAGAAATGCTTTAGACTTTTGCCTAAGCCATAATTTTTTTTGGTTCGATGGCCGTTTCTTCTCACAAAGTAGGGGCGTTGCTATGGGGGCGAAATTCGCCCCAAGCATAGCAAATTTGTTTATGGGTGAGTGGGAAGATAAAACGATTTTCTCGGTACCCCGCACCCAGCTCCTATTATACAAAAGATACATTGATGATTTGTTCTTTATTTGGGAAGGATCCAGTGACAGTCTACAGGAATTTTTAAAGGAACTCAATTCTAATGTTAACAACATTAAATTGACTAGCGAATTTAGCCAGAATGAGATACATTTTCTGGATGTAAGTATTTTTAGACAAGGTGACAAGTTGGGCACCAGGGTCTATTTCAAACCTACAGACTCAAATAGTTATTTGCCCATTGACAGCGGCCATCACCCGATATGGCTTAAAAATATTCCGAAGGGACAGCTTACTAGGGTGAAGAGGAATTGTTCAGAAGATGTAGATTTCTTGGCACAGGCGCAGATTATAAAGAAAAAATTTATAGAAAAGGGTTATCGTGAGGAAGCGCTAGATTTTATTATTTATGACTTAGCGGTACAACCCAGAGGAAACTTTTTGGGAAACAGTCCTTGGGTCCCTAATAGGGACAGTCATGAATGGAGCTTTATTTCAAGTTTCCATTCTCAGTACAAAGAAGTGGAAGGCATTTTTGCCGCCCATTGGCACGTGCTGAGTATGGACAAGGTGCTACAATCAGTCTTACCCCCTAGGCCTAAGTTTATATATAGAAAGGCCCAGAGCTTTTCAGATAAAATAGTACGAAAGGTGCTGGACCCTCCGGCTAGGCTCCCGACCTTTTGGAATAAGAGTGGCTTTTACAGCTGTAGAAGGTGCCGGGCTTGTAAGGATGTTGAAAGACCGCTAAGAGCAGTGGAAAGTTTTACGTCTACTTCTAACAATAGGGAGTTTGCTATCAAAGAGCTCATTACGTGCAACACCTCCCATGTTGTCTATGCTCTCCAATGTCCGTGCGGTCTTATGTATATAGGCCGCACTAAGAGACTTTTAAGAATTAGGGTCGCAGAACACATAACCAACATTAAAATTGGTTTTAAAGACCATAGTGTCTCGCTCCACTTTAAACTGAAGCATAACCAAGACCCGTCTGGCCTTAAATTCTGGGGCATCGACCATTTAAAACCAAACTGGAGGGGTTCAAATTTGGTCCGCGATCTGTCTAAGAGAGAGACCCAGTGGATCTTTTTGGCGGACACATTATCGCCAAGAGGGTTGAACGTGGAGCTGGACATTAACTGCTTTATAAGCGATTTGTAAATGTCCACTATGGGGTAGAAATGGTTTTGTTAAGCTTGATCGGCCTTAGGCCGCATACAGTTTTGGCTTATACCATATACAGATGCGGCTGGTGCGCAGTTTTTTTGTTAAATTATGTGCTATATCCTTTGTACATATAGGTGATGATAGCGCATGGTTTATGTTGGCAGCCGTAATCTCTATCATAGATGCCTCTTTTCTCTCCACCATTATTATTTCTACCTGTATTGATGTATGTCGTTTATTGGTTTATGGGTCTCATTGTATTCGAACGGTCCCTGTTTTTAGTAATTAATACCCGCATTGCTCTTTCTAACCTACTGCATAGAAGATTTTAATACGAATGGCTCTATTTAATTTTTGTATCTATGATGGCGTATTTACCATTTATACCTAATGTTTCTGATGAATTACATTTAACTTATGTTCTATGATTTTATTTATTTATGTTTTTATGTGTGTTTACATGCAGTGAGCGCGTCATGTTGATTGCCTGTTATGTTGCAGTGTCATACAGCATTCTGGGGATTGTCTGCTGCTGCACGTGTACACATGCTAAAGGGCTAATGATGATGGATTCAATGTGTGCGCTGACTGCATGGGGTTTTTTATAGTGTTTTATACTATATCCCCCTATTTTTAAATCCCAATGTGCAATGTCATTATTCATTGTTTATACATTCACCGGCTGGCGCTATCTGGCCTGCGAGTGGGTTTACTTGCTGATGTGTACTAATGTGCAGAGCGGCTATTAGTCTTCCCCCTCTCCTGTGGAGAAGCCGTCAGTATGTCTTTCGGCGGATGTCTTGCACCTGACGTCACGCCGAACACTTGCTCTGATTGGTTAGGGTTGATGGGGCATGACATTATAGCCTGTCCGTCAGTCGTGTAGGCACGCCCTCTGTTGAAGTCAGGATATGACGAAACGCGTCAGGGCGTGGCCTACACGACGCCGGAAGTGACGATTGCGCTTCACCACAGCCTTGACTGTAACCAGGAAGTCAGAGATTGGTGCCTGGAAAACGGAACCGGCTGGAGTTTAATACGGTGAAGTGCTGTGTCTTTATGCTTCCTTGTGATATGCTCATCTGATTGCTTTATAATGTACGTATAATGTTTGAAGGGGGGATCTTTGTGTGATGTGAAGGACTTTATACTTAATAAACAGGATTACGCTATGTGCGCTTTATCTTTTGTTGTTTGGTGATTTATGAGCCCTGACCATCTTGGATTCCTCTGGAGGGTAGCTGACAGTGGCTGGTGGCTTGGATTTCTCCTTACTTGGATGCTTGATATTTCTAAGCTCTGGTGAGTTTAACCCCCTGAGGGGAGTGTGTTCTCACGAGGTGGAGGTGGATGGATCGGTGGAAGGTGCACGCTGAACTGTTTCTACTTTGATCGCCTATGAACACTATCTGAACCATCACTCTTACTGCTCTTCTCTCTTGAAGGACTTTTTTTGCATGTGTAGTTGGCCACATTATCCGTTTAGCTCAACACTAGCGCTGTTTTCAGTGTGTTACTATGATCACTTTGTTGATTTTGGTATGCCATGATTTGTGATGTTTTTGTAATTTTAAACGGCTGCTTCTTATGTGGGATTCCTATTCGGGATCTTTTATCATTTTATTTATTCATTTGTTCAGTACTGCTCGGGCACTGCTAGGGCCTTTGGCGCTGAGTGGTGTATTTTTGGGCCTGTGAATACACTCTTTTGTAAGTGATTATAGCATGCTAAAATAATAAAGTTTTTCCAACTTATTCTTAATTGTGCTGTTTAAAAAATACATATGGCTTTACCTAGCTTGGATTAGCCATCTTAAAGCAGGAATTACAGCCTTCAAAGATGCAATCAGGCCTTAAAGGTCAGAAGGGGTGCAGAAATTATTAGACTGTTACCCAAAACTATTGACATATTGGAAAATAACCCCAGAATACTAGATTGTAGATAAAGTAAGTATATTGTCAAAAAGACAATGTAAATGGCAGCATGCCAGCATTAAAGCGGTAGTAACTCGCAGCATTAACAAAAAAAAAATCCCATGCAAGACAATGGCATGATGTGCTGGTATGCATTGCATACTAGCTCATTATGTAATACTTACCTTAAATTGAAGCTCTCCAGCGGTGCGCTGTCACCACAGACAGGGCTTCCACCTTCCCCTGGTCTTCCTTCCGGGTTCTTGGGTTCCGGCTATATGACTGGCCAAGGCCGCGATTATGTCACTCCCACGCATGCCCGCACAGAGCTCTGAAGGTCTGGCATGGACCTTCCAAGCACATGCACTGGTGATGTCAACGGCTACATTCATTATGAATATTTTCTAAAAACCACAAGTTTAGGAGATATTCACTGCACCTACAGGTAAGCCTTATTATAGTTTATATTACTTTACTACCACTTTTAGGAACAGGTAAAGAATTTATTAAATTGCAATAAAGTTATTAACATGAATACTAGGCTAGGATAGGATGTGGCAGTTAAGCTAGATCAAAATAACACTGAACAAAGTTAAAGTGGGGTTCCACCCAAAAAAAAAAAAAACTACATGAAAAATCCTAAAAAAAAATACAAAAAAACATTTGGATATATATATATTTTTTTTACTTACCTCTAAATGCCTGTTGCTAGGGGGTCCCTCGTAGTCTGCCTCTTCCAGTGCCTGGGCTGGTGACATCACTTCCCCCTCGGCACAGAAGGGCTCAGCTCTGCTCCCTCCCTCCTGTCAATCATCTGGGATCCCCTGCATCGCTGCACCCTGGGACAGGTAAGTGTCCAAGTAAAAGTCAGCAGCTGCAGTATTTGTAGCTGCTGACTTTTAATTTTTTTTTTTTTTTGACTGGACCTCGGGTGGAACTCCTCTTTAAATTGATATACACAGCGTTGATAAAGAACAGCATACTGGCAGGAGGCTGAAGTGATGAGAGGGCTCCCCTTGTGGCTGAGTGCAGAGCAACCCTGAGAGTGGTGACAGGTAGTCCTGTGCCCCAAGAACAAATTACCAGTGATGTAGTGGCCTGGAGATTCCAGATGAGGAGACACCTAAAGAGCAGGGGTGCCAACAGGGCAGATGACAATCTTGATGAGCAGATTTATTTCGACAGCAGTGTTGAGCAGGGAGAGGAGTCGGGAGTCAGAGCCGGGGTCAAACACAGGTGGTCAATAAAGAACAGAAGCTAAAGCATGGTCAAGATCAAGCCAGCATCATACACAGGAGGGCAGGCAGCAGCAAGTTTGTGGAAACAAGCCAGGTTCAGAGCCAGGAAAGAAGCCAAGGCAGGTCCAGAGGCAAGCCGAGTTGGAAATGTGAAAGTGGTGTCCGGCAGTGTACACAGGCGTGCACCAGGAACGAACAGTCTTCTCTGACTTATCCCCTGACACATACACAGTGAAAATATAAATGGAAATAAACAATCTCCTAGTGACTCTCTATAACAGCTGATCAAGAATAGTGTCACAGAGTGCGCTCTGGTAATTTACCCCTGGACATAGGTATATGTAAGCTTTCCTGGAGCGGGGTACCCCTTTGGGCAGTGTTTGTATAGTACTTGGTGCCTAATTTGCAAACTCAAACCAGCTAGCATTGGGGCCTGTCTGTATGGTGGTTCACTAATTACCAAATGAGCACAAAAAAATCCACTCACCAGTCCTGGTATACCGCGAACCTTGTCCTGGATGCTTGGTGGTCTGCTGTCCTCAGGACATTGGGCAACTCAGTCCTCATAATCAGGACCTCAGCTCCGTCTCTATGATCCTCGATAGCTCTGCCTGAGGTAAGAACAGATACACACAGACAACAGCAGCAAGAAACTCTAGTGCCTCAGTCACTGTGCACAGCACCTGACTCATAGCTCTCTCCAGCTCCGGTTCCTGCACATCAGCCCTCTGTAGGAAATATTACATGCGCCTGCAAGAAAGCAACAAATAGAAACTGACAATACACACATATTTTAAAGCGGAGTTCCACCCAAAAGTGGAACTTCCGCTTTAAGCACTCCTCAGCCCCTGACATGCCACATTTGGCATGTAATTTTTTTGGGGGGGAGTGGGTACTTAGCTTAGAGTGGGACTTCATGTCCCACTTTCTTCTTCCTGCTCTTGGCCGCCTAGGCGACTCCTCCTCTCCTCCTAGGAGGCCCCTCCCTGCCATCAAACTTCTGGGACACGTGACAGCTCCCAGAAGATTGCCTGGCCGCTAGCAGAGCGCAGCATGCAGCCGAAAGATGTCATGGCCAGGTGCCCACAGTGGTTATGACGGCGCCGGTGGAGAGGAGGGGGAGAGGAGTGAAGCTTCGGGCGGCCGCATCGCTGGACCGTGGGACAGGTGAGTGTCTGTTTATTAAAAGTCAGCAGCTACACTTTTTGTAGCTGCTGACTTTTAGTAAACTAAAAAATTTGTGGAACTCCGCTTTAAACATTACAGATATTATTCATTATGTCTGCGTGAATGATGAGCCATTCACAAAGGACATTTTTTATAAATAGACCCCTATATACAGTATAGGTAGATCACATTATATGAAAGAGAGTGAGATAGAGAAAATTAGTTTTGTACATTTGAATTAACTTCATGTTATAAACTAGAGCTCAAGATAAGAGCTTATAAAAGGAATCAGTAAAATAAAATGTTTAACCCTTCTCTTTCATTAGGGCAAACCCCCCCCCCCCCATTTTTCTTAAACCCCTACTTACCTGGTGGTGAGTTCTGCACATTTCAGATTCTCACCCACCCAGTGGATTCAGCATTGTTCAGCAGAGATCCTCTTCTGTTCTGGCAGCCCTCAGTCCTGTGCCACCATATTTTGGTGTGACGTCGTTAAACCTTGCCGACTGTTCAGGGCTCAGCTGGTGTGCCTCCCGATGATGCTACACTATGCCCGTCCCCTCCATCTTTACTGAATTAAAAGCTTTGCCTTCTGGGATATGTGATATGCATATAACAGGAGGTAAAGTGAGGGCAGTGCACGTTGTTCTCCTAGGCGAATGACGTGCAAAGAGGGGTTACATGGCTGGGCAATTTATGAAAAAAAAGTAAATAAAAAAAAGAAAAAAAAGAGCGCTATCCACGCAGGGGACCAATGGAGGGGTGGAGGGGAGAGATCATGTTTTAGAAGGTGAAGTACCGCTTTAAAATGCAGGGCACTTACACCCCCTTCCTGCCCAAGCCATTTTTCAGCTTTCAGCGCTGTCACACTTTGAATGACAATTGCGCGATCATGCTACACTGTAACCATGTGAATTTTTTTAGCATTTTCTTCACACAAATAGAGCTTTCTTTTGGTGGTATTTAATCACTCCTGAGTTTTTTTCTTCAAAAAAAAAAAAAAAAAGGATCAAACATTTTGAAAAAAATAAAGTTTTTCTTATTTTCTGTCAGTAAATTTTGGAAATAAGTAATTTTTCTCCTTCACTGATGGGCGCTGATAGGCAGCACTGATGGGCACTAATAGGCGGCACTGATGAGGTGGCACTTATGGGCACTGATGAGGCAGCACTTATGGGCACTGATTAGGTGGCACTGATGAGGAGGCACGAATATGCCGCACTTATGAGCACTGATAGGTGGTACTGATATGTGGCACTGATGAGCACTGATAGGCGGCACTAATAGGTGGTACTGGTGGGCACTGGACACAGATAGGTGGCACTGATGGGCACATACAGGCGGCATGGATAGGCGGCACTGATGGGCATTGATGGGTGGCATTGATGGGCAGCAGTGATGAGCATTGATGGGCAGCACTGATTGCCAGCACTGACTGGCATCACTGATGGCCACTGATTGCTGGCACTTGTGGACACTGCTTGCTGGCACAGATTGGTACCAATTGTGGGCACTGGTTAGCAACGATTGCTGGCAGTGGCATTTCTGGCACTGGTGGGCACTTAATTGTAATCAGGGCACTGATGATCAGTGCCCTGATTACATCCCTAGATGTCCCCTGTGAGGAGATGCCGCTGATCGACTTGCCTCTCCTCACACTCTTTTAGTGTGAGGCAAGGAGCGCTGATTACCGGCATCTCTGTGTTTACATGCGACCGACTGTGATTGGACACAGCCAATCACATGGTCAAGGAGCCGCGGCTGCCCCCGGGGGCACGCAAGAGCGGTGGTTCTGGGAGGCCATCATATGACGGCCACCCAGAACGAGAGCCGCACTGCCCAGCCGTCATTTGACGGTGGGTGGGTGGCAAGTGGTTAAGTTGTATGTTGTAGGTTATTCTCATAAAGGTCACTGGATATTCTACTATCTCACAGACACAGTTACAATTCATAGTTTTGCAAGTAATGAATAAGCTCTGACCTCCAAAGCTGAAATATGGTCTCTAGATGATATGGAAGTGAACGAGTCAGACCAGTTTTTATTGTACTATTCTAATTTGCCATTTGAGGGCCAATATAACATCCTACAGTATATTCCATCCTCACAGGGGTACTTTCATACATAAGTATGCCGAAAGCCCAGCAGATCTGTTTTTTTTTGTCTCTCACCTCCTTTAATATTTCAAATGTTATATTTACATTTCAGACAAATTATACTTGATGAGAGTATCTGTCATTTTTATATTCTTGGAAGACAGCTTTATTGGGATTCATAAAAATGTTAGTTGTGAGTTCTTAGCTGCCGTTTGTGATTTCCAGGGACAGTTACAGATACTTGAAAGATTTATCTCTGGAAATGGGAATTTCTTATTTTTTCCTTTTGTTTTGTAATATTGGAATTCAATCTTCACT
Source organism: Lithobates clamitans (assembly GCA_037952925.1). Classification (NCBI taxonomy): domain Eukaryota; kingdom Metazoa; phylum Chordata; class Amphibia; order Anura; family Ranidae; genus Lithobates; species Lithobates clamitans. The sequence goes on from JBBGZY010000187.1 coordinate 6,967,312, forward strand.
ATGTATTTAGGTTATCATGGAGTTTTAACAGAATTTTTATAATGGAAAAAAAAAATCTACCCTCATGTTTGATAACAAAGCAACAACGTAATGGTGTAGGTTTTGAAAATGTATTTAAAAGAATAAAAAGTTACAGAATGAGGACTCATTTACATTTGCATTGATCTCTGAAGAGAAATCCAAGTTCAAATCGCTCCTCAGAAAACATTTGACAGGTGGGGAAATTGCGTCCTCACCACCTGTTTTAACCCGCTAAAATGTTGGATTACTGCCTGCCGCAACTGGGTGCTTGTGCACGGTTGCAGGGCAATTGCAGCACCATCCCATTCACTTGAATGTGTTGTGTTTGGCAGGCGGTAGTGCCCCCCCCAGAGTCGAACAGGGGGTCTCATTTCTGCTTTGCAGTCACAGCATTGGCACACCCCTGGCCGCTGCCTTCCCAGCTAAAGGGAGAGCAGTTTAGCAACTGTGTAAGTTTAAATGAGCCCTACAAGTAAATGGAATACAGAGAGGACAGAGATAAGATTGTGTGCACTGCAGGGGAGGCCCATTCATTAGGGCGCCGCCTCCCCTATCCATGCGTCCGCCCCCTTTAAAGACACCAGCGCATGGATTCCAATGCAGAGGGGCTGTTTTTTGAAGCACAGATTAGAGCCAGAGGCTCTAACAGGCTTAAATATTGGGTAGGCTTGGGTCGCAGAGAGTGCGCTCTGAGTCCACCCAGGTGTGTTACAACAGCGAATCAATATTCGCTTTTGTAACACTGATCCTCCTCCCGGCCAATCAGGAAGCAGGTTTTGACACTGGTACCCCGATTGGCTGAAAGGACAGGGGACCCTATTGGACGCCTAGGAGGAGGAGGGGAGGAGCTGGAAGCCGCCATGGAGGAGTGGACTCGGAGCCGAGCCGCTGCACCATGCTGCCTGCCAGCCACCACCTGCCACAATGGGGTAAGTGCCGGACTGACCGGCAAACAGCAGGGGGGCCCCCCCAAAAAGAAAACACCAGCCGCCACTGGTGCACTGATTTCTAAACATAACAGTAACAGGGATCTGATCTCATGACCAAACCAGGAGGCTTTTAAACACAAATCCTGTTGCCATGTTGAACGTCTCAAACATGAACATTTTACATATTATGGCTGCTTTCACACTGCTCTGTTGCAAAAACGTGTTAAAAATGCATATGCATTTTTGCCGCATTTCTGGTGCATTTTTCACCTGTGAAAAAAGGACATGTGACTCATAAACTCATGTTTTTGCCAAGGTTTTGATGCATTTTCAATTCATTATATTGGAAAGGTGCGTTTTTGGTGAGTTTTTTTACCGCACCAAACATGCACCACAAATGAAGCATGCAAATGTAGCATTTAACTGACCCAGCTCTGACTGTTGTGAAGAGCTCCATAGGATTTATTGGTCATGTTTTTTTTTCTGCTTTTGGTAAGGCAAAAATGGAAGAAAATATGTATATAATATATAATATATATCTTGCACTCACCTAAGAAACAATGTAAACATATGTGAAGATGCTGCAACTATAAAACAAACAAGTGAGCAACCTAAAAAATATTACATAGTTACACAGTTGGTAAGGTTGAATAAAGACAACAGTCCATCCAATTCAATCTGTGTAGGTGTGTGTGTAATTGCAGTGCTAAATATTCAGTCTGTGAGTAGACTGAATCGGAATGGTGATGTGCAGACCGAGCTCTCCTGACTGCCATATACCCGGGTGTTATAGAATTCATCTCAGCCAATGAATAGAGGTCCTTGTAGTGGCCACTGATAGGCCGATGACTCCATGAGAACGATCTGAAGTATTTCCACTGTTGACCCCAGACTGCGCTGTCATCAATTTAAAGAAGGGGGGGGGGGGGCGATTTTGTGCTGCTAGGATCTGGCTACGTGTAGCTACCCTGTGCCTCGGCACCGGCAGACATGAGAGGAGCATCTAAAACAGGATGATGCGTGGACCCGGAGATATATGAAAAACATAATGTATCCAGGCGAAGCTAATACCTTAGCAAGAAGGAGCTTTCTTACTGGAGCCTCGGGAGTGGAGCACCTCAGCTGACTTAAATCAAAATGAACGTGTTAGATCCCTATAATCTGGGATCCAGCCTTTCTGGTTAGAGGCTCATAGTTCTTTTTGGGTGGGAGAGAGCACCGTATGGAGCACTGAGGTTTTATGAATCCACTTAAAGAGCACTCTATGGACACTTTTTTTTACTGGATTTTTCCTATGATAGTTCTTAAGTGTCAACTTATTTTCTTGCTGAATATTTAGCACTGTAATATTTTTTAGGTTGTGCACCTATTTGTTTTATAAAAATTGAAGAAAAACTGATCAGTGTAAAAGGTACCTTACACATTCACCTATGAATTTGTACAAGCAACATATGATTAATTACCAGAGATATTATTTCTGTTATTTTTAGAGCACCTTTTCAGCTTGACCATGACCCCGACTCAAACACCTTGCTGTAGAACATGGAGACTAACTGTCTTTTCACATTACACAACATGACATTTCAAGGAGATGAGAAATAACAATTTGTTCCAAAAAACCTCTTTCTGCAAAATTATTTGAGCAAGTGAATCGTTATTTTATAAACAACCTAACCTTAGCGTATAAGCGCCTAATATTGTATTGTAATTAGTATAGCAGACAATTTTTTTTCTTTATCAGGTTTAAAATAGAACTCAGCCAAAACTTTTTTTTTTTAGTTTTGAATAGAATAAGGAGGGTTAGAACCCCTTTACCCTCCCCTTAGGGGGAGATTTACCTTCTGGTGACCTGTTAACAGGAGACAAAGTGATGTGGAATTTCATGAGAACAAGCATATGGAGATACACTATATTACCAACAGTATTGGGACGCCTGCCTTTACACAGACATTGTTGAACTTTAATGGTATCCCAGTCTTAGTCCGCAGGGTTCAATATTGAGTTGGCTCTCCCTTTGCAGCTACAACAGCTACAACTCTTCTAGGAAGGCTGTCCCCAAGGTTTAGGAGTGTGTCATTGGGAATGTTTGATCATTCTTCCAGAAGCGCATTTGTGAGGTCAGGCACTGATGTGGACAAGAAGGCCTGGCCTGTAGTCTCCGCCTCTAATTCAACCCAAAGTTTTATATCGGGTTGAGATCAGGGCCATGTGCAGGCCAGTCAAGTTCCTCCACCATACCACTCGCTCATCCATGTCTTTAGGGACCTTGTTTGTGCACTGGTGTGCGGTCATGCTGGAACAGGAAGGGACCATCCCCAAACTGTTCCCACAAAGTTGGGAGCATGAAATTGTCCAAAATGGCCCCTTCCTGTTCCAACATGACTGCACACCAGTGCACGAGCAAGGTCCATAAAGGCATGGATGAGTGAGTTTTGATTGGAGGAACTTGAATGGCCTGAATGGCCATTGAATGGCCCCTATAGGGTTGAGTCCTGACCTCAACCCTATAGAGCACCTTTGGGATGAATTAGTGCAGAGACTGCGAGCCAGGCCTTCTTCTCTATGTCAGTGCCTGACCTCACAAATGCGCTTCTGGAAGAATGGTCAAACATTCCCATAGACACACTCCTAAACCTTGTGGACAGCCTTCCCAGAAGAGTTGAAGCTGTTATAGCTGCAAAGGGTGGGCCAACTCAATATTGAACCCTGCAGACTAAGACTGGGATACCGTTAAAGTTCAAGTCTGTGTAAAGGCAGGCGTCCCAATACTTTTGGTAATATAGTGTATCTTCCAATAGGGACACCAACCAACAAAAATATGTTTTCTGCTCAATTTTAGGGAGGCATCCTTTGCCACCTGTTGTGACTATCGTATGCATCAGTATCTTCAGAAACATTGATATTGAAGACATATGTTAATTATGTGATTTCGTTTTGTGATACAGCCAGACAGACAAGAATTGTACATTTTTTTAAATGTCTGCACATATGCTTTTTTTTGGCAAATTATATTTACAATCACATTTATTTCATTAACTGAAAGAAGGAAACCTGTAATTTATGGAATGCATACGCTGCTGTTTATGATCTCCTTTTTTTGCCTGGCTGCAATGACCTGGATTAAGCATGTAACCAGCAAAGTCAGAGCAAAGAAACAACACCCCATATGAATTCTTCATCAGGTCAGGAACTCCAAAAGTGAGAAACACAATAAAAAAGAATGACAGCCAGTTAACCAGCATTTTCAGAAGGAGAGCTCAGCATTGGTAGCCTCTGTATATTTATCCTTGCAGGGTCACTTTAAAAAGAGGGTCTCTTGAGGAGATTAGGTTTATTTTCAACCTCATATTACATGCTCTGATGCTCCCATGTCTCTAAATGGGTTCCCTATACTAGTAAACATGGAACAAAGATCATTTGTGCCTGCACATGACCACTGAAGCAGCACAGGGTGTTAAAATAATTCTTACAGGAAATAAGTTCTGTGAGTTCAAAAGGAACATTGAAAATAATTTGAGACATTCAGAGAAACAACATCTTTTCTCCCACTTTTCTGTTTCTTTGGGACTAGAACTCACAATCCAAACATTTATAAACCACAAATTCCCAAATTCTGCATTTAAATATGTTTAAAATCTGATAATAATATAGTTCTATATATATAGCAGATGTTTTGCAAAACAATAAATCTTGTCACGCGTGTATTAACAGCGATTTAGCGTTACCTTTTGCTGCTTGATGCATTGCATTACATAACACTTTTTCAAGAGTAACTCCAATTTTGTTGAGAAAAAAGCATTTCCCTCTGGGTGATCTATGTACGTTACAAGGATTTTAACAGACTTTGTTGCAGATTCACACCTTTTGTTATTCTGAATAAATGTTTGCTTGTCTGTGTCCATGTGGAGAGTGCATCTGTAAGGGAGTGGTTTCTTAATTATCAATCAGCTGCTGCACCTGCAGGGCTCTAATGAGGAAACTTGCAGGGTCTGCATCCCTTTAGACCTGATTTGTGATTGGGAGTTTTTTTTACCAAAAATAAAATTTTTGTTGCAGGGGATGCCAAAAATCTGATTTTGTATCTTAGTGCAGACTTCTGGGAAAATCAGTGAGCCAATCACCCAAGCAGGAAATTATGTTTCTGTGGGGCGTTCTGTACACATTCTGTGTACAGAACACCTCCAGGTAGCCATTTTGTATTGCATTTTACAGAAATTTACAGAGCTCCAGATTGAAAAGGAAAGGTCATTTTTAATAACGTTCAATTACAATATGACTTGAGTTGCAATTGTATATGCTATATTATTTTTATTTTATTTGCTATTTTTTTTCCATGAAAGTGGAGTTACCCTTTAAAAAAACTTATGTGATGAAATGCATTGGAGAAGCAGAGGGTACACCAACATGCTGCTAAAACTGAACTTCAGGCAGAGGGTAAAGGTACAAACTAAAACGGCACTGTAATTACTAATACATCAATAAAGTGTTACTAATCCCAGGACCCTGCAAATACTATGGAAAGAGAAAAACATACCATCTGTGTGTAGGACGCTCACACAGATGGTATATGTTGTAGTTGATAATAGTCATCTCCTATTGGTCATCCCATCTGTGTATTTTTAGAGCTGAAGGTTTAAGATATGGTTTTCCATGTATATGTTTTAGATGTCTGTATGTTTTTAATATATTTTTGGAATAAAATCAAATCTTTTATACGTATCTTGTGTATGTCAAACCTTTCTAAGGTACCATGAAAGTCCATATTAGACTCAATTCATTTCTCTTTCCATTTAATAGGATGTAGGTACTTTCTTTATATATCTTTATAGCTGGCACCCCTCTTTTTCCTGCATTTACTATATCTGGTATCCCACAGTACACAGAACACGGAAATGCAATTGTTTTAGTAAATACAAATTGCTAAATACCTTTTCTCATCAGCAGTATATAGCAGTCTTGTGACTGATATCTGGTTAAAGCTTGTATGAGGAGTTTCCCTGATTGTCCTATGAGGATGCAGAACCCCTGACCCTTTTTTTGGACAGTGCTGATTGGCCCTGTGCTGATCACGTGCACTCTGCCAAGAAAAAAAAGAACTCTCTAGCAATACACACCAAACTGCGCATGTGCAGTTTTGCCCTCAAGGCTCTGTGCAATCAGGAGATGAATTGGGGACAGTGGAAGAAGGGGAGGTTAAGAGAAGACAGGATTGAACAGTAATTTTACGCAATGCAGAGGATTAACCCCCTAGGTTCCACAGTGAGTATAACTAGCATTCTTTACTGCATATGCAGACTAATTTTACTGTTATGGACTGTAACGCTTTAAATTAAAACTTTGGTCAGAAAATTAAATTCTGATAAATCACTTCAGGCTGGTCCCTTTTGCAGATATACAGTAAACATTAAAAACTAGTGCCTATACTGTTCAAAATCCAGTAAGGGGGGGGCATGGCCACGGCATGCATGTGTGAGGACGTGCTTTCAGTCAGCTCTGTGAGACCTGCTCCATAACTTGCACTTACAGCAGCCTTTTCGGGGTGAATCTAGCATACTAATATGTCCTCCAATCGCAAGCTTTCCCCGCCGCCACAGCAGACCTCCCGCTGCCGTTCCGGATCGCTGGACGTCTATTTTGCTGAGACCCGTTGGGGCACAGCAGATTTGTCCAAGATGGCATCGCTTCCTCCCCTCTCTTCTCCCTCCTGCTTAGACAGCCAGGGCACACATTTAGATGTGGGTGAAGCACTGGGGAATAAGGATCTGCGCTCCCATATCCTATCCCTCCCCACTAAGGCTGATCTGGAGCTCATTGCTGACAGGGTTGAGAAGGTCCTACGACAGGACATAGAAGCACTTCAGGCAGACACAGCTTATATAGGGGGTAGAGTTGAGTCTCAATGGGAAGAAGCTACTCCTGCCTTACAGGAGCTCACTGAGAGATGTAAGACACGGGATCGAAGGATTGACTCCCTGTTGGATCAAATAGATGACTTTGAAAATAGGAGTTGCAGAGTTAACATCCGCATCATAGGCCTGCCAGATGGTGCTAAATTATCCTTCTTTCCGGATCTCCCTAGGCGCACTCTGATGCAACGCCGTGCTCTCAGGCCACTGCTGGAGGCCCTACAAGATGCAAAGTTGATATACAGATGGGGCTTTCCTTTTAGCCTGATGGTTACTAGCAATTCACCTTACGGAACAAGAATGATCTACCCCAGTTCCTGAAATGCCTTGGATTGCCTTCTGTGAACATTCCGGATTAGCGCTCTTCTCCAGAGATCCCACTCCCTGCTCGCCCGCAACCCTGGCAATCTGCCCATCGTAGGGGTCAGAATAGGCCCAGAGGAGACCCATTCCACCAGGCCTCGCAATCCTCTTCCCCCTAGGGAACCACCTGAATTTATGATGCAGACTTTTCTGACTCCTTTTGTTATCTTTCAGCTTCCCCCCCAATGCTGCTGTTTAAATTGCTTTCCTAACTTAGGGTACAGACCTGTACCCTTTATGTAGCGGGTCCTCCGCTGGGCTCGCACGTGGTGCCTTGACACTCACCCCCCAATAGGTCAACTTCCTGGAGTTATGTCCCCTATTTGGGACCCCACCCTGCTCGCTGGTCCCTACTCTTTCCTTGGCTCTGGGACTGAGTGGAGACCCCTTGACTAGTGGTATTTGTGCACCTTGGTGTGCCCTTAGGGGTATATGCTCTTTTTGTTTTCTATGTGTTATGACTGTTTTTGTTTTCCAGGTTCTGATTTCTGTTGTTTGTTTTATTAGCACTCCTTGATTCTGTCAGAAACCATGAACCAGACCGAGAAAGAAGTACAGTAAAATCACACTTGTTTATTAATAAATAAAATAAAAAGGTAAATAGAGTAAGTGTAGTCAAAGCATAGCCAGAGTCCAGTAACCGGATCGGGTAGTCAGCCAAGCCAGAGTTCAGTAACCAGATCGGGTAATCAGCCAGGCCAGAAGTCAGGGATCCAAGTAGAGGAACAGCAAGCAGGATAAAGAGCCAGAAGGGATGTCAGCAAAGCCAGTCTTTAAACAAGAATGCAGGAGATGGTTTCTTGTGATGTGACCAAGGCGAAGGCAGGAATGAAGTGAGCTGGAGATCTTTAAGTAGGATGAACTGACGAGCAGATCCATAACAGCTGGTTAACTGTGGAGAGAGATGACAGCTGGCAATTAGCCGACAGCTGAGCGGCCAGCTTAGAGAAGGAAGGGCTGAGTCAGCCCTGACAGATTCATAGTCCGGCATGCTGCGGATCTCTCTCCTCCTTAGACGGGGTCCTGGTCAGTCTCCTACATTCTCTCTCATCATGGCCTCCTTGAAGATCGTGTCGTAAAATGTCCAAGGGCTGGGCTCACCTTCAAAAGCAGTAAGTTGTGGCTTAGGATGAAACACCTGGGGGCACATGTGTTACTATTGCAAGAGACACACTTTCGCACTGACTTGGTCCCTCGCCTCCCTACTCATTTCTAATTCACCATGCACTAAGTTGGGAGGGGTGGCCAGAGCAATTCATAAACATTGTCCCTTTGTCCCGACGGACAACTTGGCTGACCCTAATGGCCGGTATTAGTTCCTAAAAGGCACCATTCTCAAACGCAAATTCACCTTTGCAGTTGTGTTCTCCCTGAACACCGGGCAGCCTTCCTTTTTGAACTCAGTCTTGAATTTCCTCTCCTCCTTCAGAGAGGGCCAGCTGATATTGGGGGGGGGGGGGGGGGCGACAACTTCAATGTGAGTCCTGATCCGCAATTAGATACTTCTTCGGTCCATTCTACGCATTATTTTGCCTTTCTAAAGCATTTTCGTAAGTCCCTATGTGCTCATCACTTGGTTGACTGCTAGAGAGTGCTCCACCCCACTGGAAAGGATTTTAGCTACTATTCAGCTGTACACAATGTCTATATCCTTATAGATTTCCTGATGATGGACCATGTTTCCCTCGAGTCCCTCTCGATTGCGTCAATTGGCTCACTTACAATCTCGGATCATGCCCCTGTTTCCATCTCCCTGCATCCACTGTCCTGTGATGCGCATGTCGTGGACCTGGCGCCTGGACGAGAATATCCTGGATGACGCAGTGGCTTCACAGAGAGTCTCAGATGCCATTTCCCTATACTTTACAGAGAACCTGACAAGTGAGGTAGGTGAAGCTTCTGTTTGGGAAGGACACATAGCAGTGGTTCGAGGGGAGATTATCTGCCAAGGTTCTAGGTTGAAGAAGGCACGTGAAGGGGACTTGCAGACCCTTCTGATGAAAATTTGTTCAGCAGAGCTTAAACATAAGCATCACACTACCCTTGAGCTGATGGCAGAACTACAATCCTTTCATCAGGAGCTGACTGGCCTACTCAACACTCGGATTCAAGCTTGGCTGTGGCACATCTCTCACAGATTTAACGAATTCGAGAATGTGTGGAAGACTGCTTACTAGGGCTCTTAGATGGCAACATGTGTCGAGTCATGTACATAAGTTACTTACGGTGGCTGGTTCCCCAGTAATACAGTTGCAATAAAAAGTATGTGAACCCTTTTGGAATGATATGGATTTCTGCACAAATTGGTCATAAAATGTGACCTGATCTTCACATAAGTCACAATAGACAATCACAGTGTGCTTAAACTAATAACACCCAAAGAATTAAATGTTACCATGTTTTTATTGAACACACCATGTAAACATTTACATTGCAGGTGGAAAAAGTATGTGAACCCCTAGACTAATGAGATCTCCAAGAGCGAATTGGTGTGAGGTGTCAGCCAACTGGAGTCCAATCAATGAGATGAGATTGGAGGTGTTGGTTACAGCTGTCCTGCACTATAAAAAACACACACCAGTTCTGGGTTTGCTTTTCACAAGAAGCATTGCCTGATGTGAATGATGCCTTGCACAAAAGAGCTCTCAGAAGACCTACGATTAAGAATAGTTGACTTGCATAAAGCTGGAAAGGGTTATAAAAGTATCTCCAAAAGCCTTGCTGTTCATCAGTCCATAGTAAGACAAATTGTCTATTAATAGAGAAAGTTCAGCACTGCTGCTACTCTCCCTAGGAGTGGGCAAGAGCACAGCGCAGACTGCTCAATGAGGTGAAGAAGAATCCTATAGTGTCAGCTAAAGACTTACAAAAGTCTCTGGCATATGCTAACATCCCTGTTAGCGAATCTACAATATGTAAAACACTAAACAAGAAAGGATTTCATGGGAGGATACCACAGACCAAATTAGATACAAATAGGCTTGATTAATCATGTAACTATATATATTGTATGCACCATGACAGCGTGGTTGCCATTCAGCACCTGAAAAAACCTATAAATCAAAATTGTCCCAAACAGACGAGGGACCAAGAAAAAGTGGGGCTCATAAGAAGGCAACACGAAATGTGGAAGTCATATCAAAAAGTATTTATCGGCGTATAACACGCACTTTTTTCCCCTTAAAATCAGGGAAAATAGTGGGTGCGTGTTATAGGCCGATCCCCGCTAATTGTAAGCTATCGGCGGCGATCGCCGCCGACATTCACATAGCGAGTAGCTTTAAATATGGCGCCGCGGAGTTCGGAGGGACTCGGCGGAGCTGAACGAGCGCCGCCGAAATCACAGAGCCAAGATACACATAGTCGAGTGTATTCGGCTCTTTCCGGCGCCGCTCACAGTCACGCCCAATCCCACCATTGGACCTGTGTTATGTCCATCATTGGGCGGGACTGTGAGCGGTGCCGGAAAGAGCTGAATACACTCGACTATGTGTATCTCGGCGGCGTTCGTTCAGTTCCGCCGGCGCCGAGTCCTTCCGAACTCTGCGGCGCCATATTTAAAACTACAATTACATGCAGCTATGTGTATGTCGGCGGCGGCGGTGGTAGGCATGGACACTGGGGGCAAGACTGCACTGACCACTGGGGCAAAGCTGCACTGGGGCAAGGCTGCACTGGGGCAAAGCTGCACTGACAAGGCTGCACTGGGGCAAAGCTGTACTAACAAGACTGCACTGGGGCAAAGCTGCACTGACAAGGCTGCACTGGGGCAAAGCTGCACTGACAAGGCTGCACTGGGGCAAAGCTGCACTGACAAGGCTGCACTGACACTGAAAAGGCTGCAATGACACTAACAAGGCTGCAGATGAACACTGATGAGGCTGCATTGATGGGCATTTTAATGTAAGTTTCTTTTCCTTAAACTTCCCTCCTAAAAGTTTTTTTCCTTAAAATTCTCTCCTAAACTTGGGGTGCGTGTTATACGCCGGCGCGTGTTATACACCGATAAATACGGTATTTATTGTGGTACAAAAATAAGATACATGTAGATAAAAGAATGTAGACCGATGACTATACTGCCCTGAATAAAAAACTTGGTCGATCACATGGGGTCGACCAATGCAAACACAGATGGGGTGACACTACAACATGTAACAAAGGACAAACAAACAGATGTCCGGACGTCAGGGCAATTGATGTCTGCTCAACCTACTAAAATGAGGAGTGTTCAGCAGTGCTGAGTAAGGTTGCAAACTGACATCAATCCCCCTGGGGCGGCTCGAGCCTGGGATGGCAGGTGAAAGGAGGGGGGGGAAAAGATGAAGCTACACATTGTTGTAATGCGAAACGCGTTTACGTCATCCCGTCTGGACGTCACGTCCCGCTGTCATCCCCGCTGGGGCTAGCCGGCTCACACACTGAGGGAGGGTGAATCACCCGAAGGCTGAGGCCGCTTTTTAGGAGGACATTGGTGCACCTATATGGACGGCGTCACTATCATTGTTGCAGTACCTTTTGGAGCACTGCGCCCAGGCAAGCCACATTGTGTGTTATCTCCAGCAGCAAGTGGAAACGGACCACAGTATTGGTGATACTACACTTCGGTAGTATCTGTTTATTCCCACACAGGACCCGGAAGTGGTAACATATCGGTTTACCTTTACACTATGTGTGTCTGTTCAACAACAAGAGGCAAGACATTCTTTCACCTGACTGCATTAATGTCCACTAGGATATATGCATAATTTCATTGAGCTCACTGCATTACCTTGCAGTATATATTGTTGGATCCTATAGCAGGACTTTTAGCACTGTCCGCGGACATTATATCTCTCATTTATGTCAGCCCTCTGTGACTTAACAGTGTTCCATTGAGTGCCCTTCTCCACGGCCCCCATCCCTCTTCTTTCTTACCTTTCTTTTTTCCCATCCGTGGTCCCCCTTCCCCCCCCCTCCTTCCCCCCCCTTCTTTCACCTGCCATCCCAGGCTCGAGCCGCCCCCAGGGGGATTGATGTCAGTTTGCAACCTTACTCAGCACTGCTGAACACTCCTCATTGTAGTAGGTTGAGCAGACATCAATTGCCCTGACGTCCGGACATCTGTTTGTTTGTCCTTTGTTACATGTTGTAGTGTCACCCCATCTGTGTTTGCATTGGTCGACCCCATGTGATCGACCAAGTTTTTTATTCAGGGCAGTATAGTCATCGGTCTACATTCTTTTATCTACATGTATCTTATTTTTGTACCACAATAAATACTTTTTGATATGACTTCCACATTTCGTGTTGCCTTCTTATGAGCCCCACTTTTTCTTGGTCCCTCATCTGTTTGGGACAATTTTGATTTAGACGATACCACAGAGGAAGCCACTGCTGTCCAAAAAAAACATTGCTGCACATTTACAGTTTGCACAAGAGCACCTGGATGTTCCACAGCAGTACTGGCAAAATATTCTGTGGACAGATGAAACCAAAGTTGAGTTGTTTGGAAGAAACACACAACACTATGTGTGGAGAAAAAGAGGCACAGCACACCAACATCAAAACCTCATCCCAACTGTGAAGTATGGTGGTGGGGGCATCATGATTTGGGGCTGCTTTGCTGCATCAGGGCATGGACGGATTGCTATCTTTGAAGGAAAAATGAATTCCCAAGTTTATCAAGACATTTTGCAGGAGAACTTAAGGCCATCTGTTCACCAGCTGAAGCTCAACAGAAGATGGGTGTTACAACAGGACAACGACCCAAAGCATAGAAGTAAATCAACACCAGAATGGCTTAAACAGAAGAAAATATGCCTTCTGGAGTGGCCCAGTCAGAGTCCTGACCTTAACCCGATTGGGATGCTGTGGCATGACCTCAAGAAAGCGATTCACACCAGACATCCCAAGAATATTGCTGAACTGAAACAGTTCTGTAAAGAGGAATGGTCAAGAATTACTCCTGACCGTTGTGCACATCTGATCTGCAACTACAGGAAACGTTTGGTTGAAGTTATTGCTGCCAAAGGAGGTTCAACCAGTTATTAAATCCAAGGGTTCACATACTTTTTCCACCTGCACTGTGAATGTTTACATGGTGTGTTCAATAAAAACATGGTAACATTTAATTCTTTGTGTGTTATTAGTTTAAGCAGACTGTGATTGTCCATTGTTGTGACTTAGATAAAGATCAGATCACATTTTATGACCAATTTGTGCAGAAATCCATATCATTCCAAAAGGGTTCACATACTTTTTATTGCAACTGTACACTCCTGAAAGATAGCCAAAGCCTTTAGTGACTATTGTGCTCAACTTTACCACCTCCCAGATACTCTTCCGAGATCTATGGAGGCCCATAAAGCTGAGCGCATTCTGCAACATTTGGAGGAGGCCCAGTTCTCGCAGCTCACCACCCCGGTTGGTAGTCAGTTGGAGGTTTCCATTTCTCAGGAAGAGGTTGCGGAGATTATCAAGGATCTTCTGAAGGTTTCACAAATGCCTACTATAGCAAATTCCTGTGCTGGCCCACATTACTGTCATCCCTACAGAAGGGAAGGACCATACTGTTCCTGGAAATTATAGGCCGATCTCCCTCCTTAACACCGATATCAAAATCCTTGGACGTATTCTAGCTAACCGGCTTAAGCCTATCATTCCAACGATAGTTCACCCTGACCAAACAGGATTTATTGCTGGGAGGGAAGCCAGGGATAATTCCAATTGGATAATCCAACAGATCCATTGGCCAGAATCGCAGGCTAACCATCCACCCTGTCTCCTGCTTTCTACGGACGCTGAAAAGGCATTCAACGGTATGGACTGGGATTACTTCTGTGCAACCTTGGCCAGTCTGGGACTGGGCCCCAATATGCTTTCCTTGATAACCTCACTATATACCTCCCCAGAGGCTAGGGTAAAGGTGAACGGTGTCCTCTCTGACTCATTTACCATCTGCAATGAGACGAGGCAGGGGTGCCCCCTTTCCCCCTTCATTTTTGCCCTTACCCTCGAGCTATTGCTTAACAAAAAACATCTGAACTCTGCTATTAAGGGCTTTGTGGTGGGTCTAATGGAGAATAAACTGTCTGCTTACGCGGATGGTGTCTTATTTTATGTGTCTGACCCATTGATTTCTCTACCCAATATCATGGCCGAATTGCAGGATTTCTAATTGCTCTCAAACTTTAAGATTAATTATAATAAATGTGAGATTTTGCCGCTGATTGTGCCTTTGGGATTACGTACACAGCTGCAAGCTTCGTTCTCCTTTACTTGGTGTAATACCTCCGTAAAGTGTCAGGGAATCCACCTTTCTCTCAATTGTACACCTGTAACTATGCCCCTCTGCTCTCCATTATTCGAGCAGATTTGCAAAACTGGGACCATTCCACCTTTTCATGGAAGTGCAGAGTCAGTGTCTTAAAGATGAATGTGTTGCCTCGTGTCCTCTTTTACCTGCAAATGGTGCCCATTTCTCTACCTAGGTCTTTCTTCTCAACTCTCAACAGCCTATTTTTGAAATATGCATGGCACGGAAAAAGTCCACGCTTGGCCCGTCGCACCCTGCAATGCCCTAAATGGGAGGGAGGTATGGGTGTACCAGTAATTTGTAAATACTATGAGGTGATCACCCTACAAAGGATACTAGATTGATACCACGATGTGGCCACTAAATCCTGGGTTCCACTTTAAAAAAAAACTTGCCCCTCTGACCGCCCCTCTGACCTCCCCTCTTGCTCCCCTAGGGGACTTTGTTTATTCCTGGGGATTCGGGAACATCTTTCATTTTTTAGATCTTGGGCGGCTGATGGGGAGATGAGATATGGTAGATTTATTCAAGACCAAGGATTACTATCTGTGGCTGTTTTGAGTGCATGATATGGCTGCTTTCCTCTAGGAAAATGGCGTTACAGGCAGCTCCAACACTTCATTCACAGCTTACCCCACGCTGTTCTCTCCCCCACCCTAGCTTCACCTTTCAAAAAGCTTTGTATGTCTAAATCTGCAATTCCACACTCCATCTCGGTGTTGTATGGAATGTTGCAGTTGCTGGATAAAAGGGGAAAGCTTATCTACATAAGGGAGTGGGAGAGGGATCTGCAGCATGTGTTTACCGAGGCACAACTGGACCATCTTTACCGTCACACATACAAGTTCTGTAGATACAAAAATGCAGGAAAATAGCTTCAAACTGCTTTACCGGTTAGTACAGAGTTCCCTCCAAGCTAGCTAGAATTTACCCAACTTTGTTAGATGCCTGCTGGCGTTGATTTACCGAATTCCCCGCTGGCGTTACTACTACATGTCCCCATGATTCCTCTCAGCCATTACCGTAAGTTAGTGCTACCCCACCTCCTAAACGCCGCCAGGCGGTTCAATCTGGTATTCTGGCAGAAATCCAAAATTCCTAGTCGGGCGGATTGGATTTGCCTAGTAAACAATATTATGGCTGCGGAGGAATGGATGGCGACATGCAAAGATCGCTATGATAAGTTTTATGGTTATTTGGCCACATGGATACATTACACCAGTAAAGCTACTTCAGGTTCTCAGGTGGCTCCTCTCAACCCAAATCCTGTCCCAGACATGGTCGGGGTTACCTGACGCCTGGGATCTTTATTTGTACAGAGTTCCCTCCAAGCTAGCTAGATTTTACCCAACTTTGTTAGATGCCTGCTGGCGTTGATTTACCGAATTCCCCTCTGGCCTTACTACTACATGTCCCCGCCATTCCTCTCAGCCATTACCGTAAGTCAGTGCTACCCCACCTCCTAAACGCCGCCAGGCGGCTCAATCTGGTATTCTGAAAGAAATCCAAAATTCCTAGTCGGGCGGATTGGATTCGCCTAGTGAACAATTTAATGGCTGCGGAGGAATGGATGGTGACATGCAAAGATCGCTATGATAAGTTTTATGGTATTTGGGCCATGTGGATACATTACACCAGTAAAGCCACTTCAGGTTCTCAGGTGGCTCCTCTCAACCCAACTCCTGTCCCAGACATGGTCGGGGTTACCTAACGCCTGGGATCTTTATTTGTTTTGGAGGGACCAAGCCAGGACTCTTGTGTTTGTGTTTGTTCACTTTTACCCGAGCTTGTTTCATAGTTTCATAGTGAAGTGCAACTTTGACCCCCCTTATTTTTCTTACCTATAACCTTTCCTTTTATTTTTCACCCTTGTCTCTCCCCCCCCCCCCCTTTTATCTTTTCCTTCTGTTCCTTGGTATTCAGTCCACGGTAAAGGTTCTGAGTGCTTGAGGCAATCCATTTTTGTTGATATTCATCAGCTATTGCATGTTTCTGCATTTCATTTTGCCTCATTACCTCTCATTTTATCTCTGCATAATGTACCATGACTATTAATTACCTGGACTCGTTGGATTTTGAGTTTTCTTAATTAGTTTGTCACAAAGATTACATTAAAAAAATTTTTCCAGTAAGGCCTGTCCTGTATTCCCGACATGGTGCCGATAATCAGTGGGTTTGATTTACTAAAACTGGAGAGTGCAAAATCTGGAGCAGCTGTACCTGGTAGCCAATCAGCTTCCAACTTCAGCTTGTTCAATTAAGCTTTAAAAAAAAAAAAGCTGGAAGCTGATTGTTTTCTATGCAGGGCTGCACCAGATTTTGTACTCTCCAGTTTAATAAATCAACCCCAGTGAGTCACTAGAGGCGGATCTGCTGACAGCTTAAAGATTTACTGCTGGGGGGGCAGAAGCAGTGTACTGTGTACTCGGCTCAGTTGTTCTCGGCTGCGCTCGTAGTGACGCCGTCCCGCCTCCCTGCTGAGTGGGCGAGGAGCGAGCGTCGCTGAAAAAGACCAAGCTGAGTGTACTGTGTACTCAGCTCGGCTAGGCTCCACTCACAGTCCCGCCTCCTAGCCCCGCCATTGGACCGGTGATGTGTCCATCATAGGAGCCGGCCCAATGGGCGGGACTGCGAGATGAGCGCCACAATAATTTAAAAAATCTCAGCGGCGCAGTCATTAAACGTTAATGCTGCAATTTTGGGCAAGGCTGCAGATGAACACTGGGCATGGCTGGACACTGGGCAAGGCTGCAGATGAACACTGGCCAAGGCTGGACACTGGGCAAGACTGGGCAAGGCTGGACACTGGGCAAGGCTGCAGATGGACACTGGGTAAGGCTGGACACTGCAAGGCTGAACACTGGGCAAGGCTGGACACTGGGCAAGGCTGGACACTGGGCAAGGCTGAGCAAGGCTGCAGATGGAAACTGGGCAAGGCTGGACACTGGGCAAGGTTGCAGATGGACTTAAACTTCCCTCCTAAACTTGGGGTGCGTGTTATACGCCGGCGTGTGTATAATAATTTATAATAATAATAATAATATAATAATAATTTATTTAAAAATAAGTGAATAACACAAATTTAAATGCACCTCCAGTATACCAAACTGCGTAAACCAAACCAAATAACCAAACAATAGTGACACACAATGAACAACTGCCCAAACCAAGTATATACAGAAAACAGGATAAAAAGTGTCGTCATAAGAAAGCCAGGATCATACACTGGAGATGAAGCAGAGGGAGTTGGAAATAAGACAGGATAGGGAGAGGGAAACAGGAGACAAAGTGAGCAGGTAGGAAGAGATCAGGCTGCAGGGTCGGGATCAGGATCCAGGATCAAGATGCAGGAACACGGAAACGCAGGTCAGGGGCACATGGAGACGAAACCAAGGCAGTGAGAAAGAGCATGGACACTTTCTGCAACCAGCATCAGGTGATGACTGATTACATGAGATGATGTGAGTTTCTGGCTGCTGAGGGACACCCACTGGTGGACACCAGAACTGCAGCCTAAAGATCTGGGAGCCACAGTGCCACCAGCAGGTGAACCCTTTCCTGACAATACTCCCCCTCTAAGGAGCAACCTCCGTACGCTCCAACCAGCCATAGCTGAAGGAGTCCATAAAAGATGCCAAGTTGCAGCATGAGTCCAGAGGTAAAATCAAATGTCTCAAAGGCCAAAGAAGTGCCAGGTTCCAAATAATATGCCCTGCTGCAGGGATACAACAACAAGCTAGGTGTCCCACCGCCTGTGTTTGGTGACTGGCTAGGTAGGCAACTGGCTAGGTATCCTGTTGGCCAGATTCTCAGGGACATATGACATTTGATCCCTCAAGACAGTAGGCCTCCCAACGCTAGGGTACCATGGGTCATCCATAAACTTAGCCTTGGGGTCATGTGACAACACTGGAACTCTGACACTGGAATGTCGGGTTACAACAGTGTAGCTTGCCTGGTTTTCAGGACTTGTTCCACACATCAATGGTCATCTAGGTTTCCCCAAGACACTGGTTACCTGACCCAGGTTCACTAATGTACCTGGAGTTGTGGCAATCGCATCCCGGTCGTGGCAAGGCACAAATTGTACTCTGCCACTCCCCTGGAGCTCACCACTACCAAGGTCATCAAGGCAAGTGTAGCTACCAGTTGTGAAGGGTATGTCTGGACCACCAGGCTTTAGCACCATTGGAGCAACATATTGTAAGAGGGACCCAACCAAGGCGACTGAAAAAAGAATCTCAGGATAAACAGGTAACCCTGGTGGGTAGGGATGAGCCGAACACCCCCCTGTTCGGTTCGCACCAGAACATGCGAACAGGAAAAAAGTTCGCTCGAACACGCGAACACCGTTAAAGTCTATGGGACACGAACATGAATAATCAAAAGTGCTAATTTTAAAGGCTAATATGCAAGTTATTGTCATAAAAAGTGTTTGGGGACCCGGGTCCTGCCCCAGGGGACATGGATCAATGCAAAAAAAGTTTTAAAAACGGCCGTTTTTTCAGGAGCAGTGATTTTAATCATGCTTAAAGTCAAACAATAAAAGTGTAATATCCCTTTAAATTTAGTACCTGGGGGGTGTCTATAGTATGCCTGTAAAGGGGCGCATATTTCCTGTGTTTAGAACAGTCTGACAGCAAAATAACATTTCGAAGGAAAAAAAGCCATTTAAAACTACCCGCGGCTATTGCATTGCCGACAATACACATAGAAGTTCATTGATAAAAAACGGCATGGGAATTCCCCACAGGGCAACCCCGAACCAAAATTGAAAAAAAAAAAGATGTGGGGGTCCCCCTAAATTCCATACCAGGCCCTTCAGGTCTGGTATGGATATTAAGGGGAACCCCGGCCAAAATTTAAAAAAAAAATGACGTGGGGTTCCCCCTAAATTCCATACCAGACCCTTCAGGTCTGGTATGGATTTTAAGGGGAACCCCGCGCCAAAAAAAAAAAAAAAAACGGCGTGGGGTCCCCCCAAAAATCCACACCAGACCCTTATCCGAGCACGCAACCTGGCAGGAAAAGAGGGGGGGACGAGAGTGCGGCCCCCCCCCTCCTGAACCGTACCAGGCCACATGCCCTCAACATTGGGAGGGTGCTTTGGGGTAGCCCCCCAAAACACCTTGTCCCCATGTTGATGAGGACAAGGGCCTCATCCCCACAACCCTGGCCGGTGGTTGTGGGGGTCTGCGGGCGGGGGGCTTATCGGAATCTGGAAGCCCCCTTTAACAAGGGGACCCCCAGATCCCGGCCCCCCCCCTGTGTGAAATGGTAAGGGGGTACTTACCCCTACCATTTCACTAAAAAAACTGTCAAAAATGTTAAAAATGACAAGAGACAGTTTTTGACAATTCCTTTATTTAAATGCTTCTTCTTTCTTCTTTCTTCCTTCATCTTCTTCTGGTTCTTCTGGCTCTTCTGGTTCTTCCTCCGGCGTTCTCGTCCAGCATCTCCTCCGCGGCGTCTTCTATCTTCTTCTCCTCGGGCCGCTCCGCACCCATGGCATGAGGGGAGGCTCCCGCTCTTCTCTTCATCTTCTTCTTCATCCTCTTCTCTTCTTCCTTCTTCCTTCTTCTCTTCTTCTCCGGGCCGCTCCGCATTCATGCTGTCATGAAGGGAGGCTCCCGCTGTGTGACGGCGTCTCTTCGTCTGACGGCTCTTAAATAACGGGGGGCGGGGCCACCCGGTGACCCCGCCCCCCTCTGACGCACGGGACATGACGGGACTTCAATGTGGCATTCCCCGTGACGTCACAGGGAAGTCCCGTCAAGTCACCGTGCGTCAGAGGGGGGGCGGGGTCACTGGGTGGCCCCGCCCCCCGTTATTTAAGAGCCATCAGACGAAGAGACGCCGTCACACAGCGGGAGCCTCCCTTCATGACAGCATGAATGCGGAGCGGCCCGGAGAAGAAGAGAAGAAGGAAGAAGAAAAGAGGATGAAGAAGAAGATGAAGAGAAGAGCGGGAGCCTCCCCTCATGCCATGGGTGCGGAGCGGCCCGAGGAGAAGAAGATAGAAGACGCCGCGGAGGAGATGCTGGACGAGAACGCCGGAGGAAGAACCAGAAGAGCCAGAAGAACCAGAAGAAGATGAAGGAAGAAAGAAGAAAGAAGAAGCATTTAAATAAAGGAATTGTCAAAAACTGTCTCTTGTCATTTTTAACATTTTTGACAGTTTTTTTTAGTGAAATGGTAGGGGTAAGTACCCCCTTACCATTTCACACAGGGGGGGGGCCAGGATCTGGGGGTCCCCTTGTTAAAGGGGGCTTCCAGATTCCGATAAGCCCCCCGCCCGCAGACCCCCACAACCACCGGCCAGGGTTGTGGGGATGAGGCCCTTGTCCTCATCAACATGGGGACAAGGTGTTTTGGGGGGCTACCCCAAAGCACCCTCCCAATGTTGAGGGCATGTGGCCTGGTACGGTTCAGGAGGGGGGGGGCCGCACTCTCGTCCCCCCCTCTTTTCCTGCGGCCTGCCAGGTTGCGTGCTCGGATAAGGGTCTGGTATGGATTTTTGGGGGGACCCCACGCCGTTTTTTTTTTTTTTTTGGCGCGGGGTTCCCCTTAAAATCCATACCAGACCTGAAGGGTCTGGTATGGAATTTAGGGGGAACACCACGTCATTTTTTTTTAAAATTTTGGCCGGGGTTCCCCTTAATATCCATACCAGACCTGAAGGGCCTGGTATGGAATTTAGGGGGACCCCCACATCTTTTTTTTTTTCAATTTTGGTTCGGGGTTGCCCTGTGGGGAATTCCCATGCCGTTTTTTATCAATGAACTTCTATGTGTATTGTCGGCAATGCAATAGCCGCGGGTAGTTTTAAATGGCTTTTTTTCCTTCGAAATGTCATTTTGCTGTCAGACTGTTCTAAACACAGGAAACATGCGCCCCTTTACAGGCATACTATAGACACCCCCCAGGTACTAAATTTAAAGGGATATTATACTTTTATTGTTTGACTTTAAGCATGATTAAAATCACTGCTCCTGAAAAAACGGCCGTTTTTAAAACTTTTTTTTGCATTGATCCATGTCCCCTGGGGCAGGACCCAGGTCCCCAAACACTTTTTATGACAATAACTTGCATATTAGCCTTTAAAATTAGCACTTTTGATTTCTCCCATAGACTTTTAAAGGGTGTTCCGCGGCATTCGAATTTGCCGCGAACACCCCAAATTGTTCGCTGTTCGGCGAACTTGCGAACAGCCAATGTTCGAGTCGAACATGAGTTCGACTCGAACTCGAAGCTCATCCCTACTGGTGGGTCATCAGGTTCGGGACTGTCAGAAGCAGGCCTAACCCCACTGGCAATCATAGAGGCAGGCTCGAGCAGAGCGGCTGTCGTGAAGGTAGACTGGAGCAGATCCGCTGGCGTGGAGGTAGATTGGAGCAGATCGGCTGGCGTGGAGGTAGACTGGAGCAGATCGGCTGGTGTGGAGGAAGACTGAAGCAGATCAGTTGGCCTGGATGTAGACTGGAGCAGATCGGCTGGCGTAGAAGCAGACTGGAGCAGATCGGCTAGCATGGAAGCAGACTGGAGCAGATAGGCTGGTGTGGAAGCAGGATTGGATAGTGGCAGGATTGTGCGAGTTGGAAAAAAAGTTATTTTCTTTTTGGGTTTAGCCACTGAGGTTCTGCATGTGAAAGCAGGGCTGTGAGTAGGGGGAACAGTTGATGGAAGAGAAGAGTTGAGGGATGGTGAAAAAGAGGGAGCAGTTGCTAAGGATTTTTGAGGAATCGCCACAGGCAGCTAAGAAGATGTAATCTTCAATGGGTTAAAGGCAGAGTAGGTGCAGCGAGTGGAAACAGGGTACTGACATAAAGTCGGTATCAGGGTATACTGGCCTGCAACTGCGGTTGCTGTGGGTGACAGAGAGATACTTAAGAAGGTGGGTGTCTAGCAGCAGGAATGTTTTGTTGCAAGCTGACTGATCTATGATTAAGCACCAGAGAGAGCAGTGTGAAATGCGTTAGAATGTTTGCTATCTGAATCTGTTTTTGTACAGACTGTATCTACAATAAAGGAAACTCAAAAGTGATATGGTCCAGAAATATTTAGACAGAATAAAGGTGGAAAAAGCACCTGGACCTGATGGCATCCACCCACGGATCCTAAAAGAATTGAGCTCTGTAATTTCAAAGCCATTGTATCTAATTTTTAGGGACTCATTAATGACGGGAATAGTACCACTGGATTGGCGCAGGGCGAACGCGGTGCCTATATTTAAAAAGGGATCAAAGTCTTTACCAAGTAACTATAGACCTGTTAGTTTAACTTCTATAGTTGGGAAGAAACTGGATCATTTAATAAAAGACCACATAGACGAGTTCTTGCTGGAAAAAAACATTTTAAGCAACAGACAGCATGGATTGACGAAAGACAGAAGTTGTCAGACAAACCTGATTTCTTTTTATGAAGAGGTAAGTAAAACCTTGGACAGAGGGGTGGCTGTGGACGTGGTATACTTGGATTTTGCAAAAGCGCTCGATACAGTTCCGCACACACGGCTCATGTGTAAGTTAAAGTCTACAGGCTTGGAAATATCAGTTTGTAAATGGATAGAAAACTGGCTAAAAGACAGAATTCAGAGAGTAGTGGTTAATGATTCTTACTCTGAATGGTCTAGGGTTATCAGTGGTGTACCCCAAGGTTCAGTGCTGGGACCCTTACTCTTTAATATCTTTATAAATGATATTGGGTCTGGGATCAAAAGAAACATTTCTGTCTTTGCAGATGACACCAAGCTTTGCAGTGGAATAACGTCCTTACAGGATGTCTCCAATTTACAAGTTGACTTCAATGCACTGTCTGATTGGGCGTCTATGTGGCAAATGAGGTTTAATGTTGAGAAATGTAAAGTTATGCACTTGGGGGCTAAGATTATGCATGCATCATACATACTAGGGGGAGTACAACTGGGGAAATCCGTAGTGGAGAAGGATCTGGGGGTTTTGGTAGATCATAAGCTCAATAATAGCATGCAATGCCAAGCTGCGGTTTCCAAAGCGAGCAAAGTCCTTTCTTGTATTAAGAGAGGTATGGACTCTAGAGAGAGAGATATCATTTTGCCCCTGTTCAAATCATTAGTAAGACCTCATCTGGAATATGCAGTTCAGTTTTGGGCACCAGTTCTCAAACAGGATATTGGGGAACTGGTGAAAGTGCAGAGAAGGGCAACCAAACTGATAAGAGGCATGGGGGAGCTCAGCTATGAGGAAAGATTAGAGGAACTGAATTTATTCACTTTTGAGGAGAGGAGAATGAGGGGGGATATGATCAACATGTTCAAATATATAAGGGGTCCATATAGTGAACTTGGTGTTGAGTTATTCACTTTACCGTCAACACAGAGGACAAGGGGGCGCTCTATACGACTGGAGGAAAAGAGATTTCATCTCCAAATACGGAAAGGTTTCTTCACAGTAATGCCCCGTACACACAATGTGTAATAGGACCTTGTTTTCAGAAATTCCGACTGCGTGTAGGCTCCATCACACATTTTCCATCGGATTTTCCGACACACAAAGTTTGAGAGCAGGCTATAAAATTTTCCGACAACAAAATCCGTTGTCGGAATTTCCGATCGTGTGTACACAAATCCGACGCACAAAGTGCCAAGCATGCTTAGAATAAATAAAGAGATGAAAGCTATTGGCTACTGCCCCGTTTATAGTCCCGACGTACATGTTTTAAGTCACCGCATTCAGAATGATCGGATTTTCCGACAACTTTGTGTGACCGTGTGTATGCAAGACAAGTTTGAGCCAACATCCGTCGGAAAAAATCCTAGGATTTTGTTGTCGGAATGTCCGATCAATGTCAGACCGTATGTACGGGGCATAAGAGCTGTGAAAATGTGGAATAGACTCCTGCCAGAGGTGGTTCTGGCCAGCTCAGTAGAATGCTTTAAGAAAGGCCTGGATACTTTCCTAAATGTACAACAATAACTGGGTACTAGCATTTATAGGTAAAGTTGATCCAGGGAAAATCTGATTGCCTCTTGGGGGATCAGGAAGGAATTTTTTCCCCTGCTGTAGCAAATTGGAGCATGTTCTGCTGGGGTTTTTTGCCTTCCTCTGGATCAACTGTGGGTATAGAATTGGGTATATTGGATTGTACGATATTTTTTTTTTTTTTTTTTTTTTATGGTTGAACTGGATGGACTTGTGCCTTTTTTCAACCTGACTAACTATGTAACTATGTAACTATGTAACTAAACAGCTATTTTTGGAGTGTGAGCTATTTGCTTGTATGCATTCTACATACTGAGCCAACACTCTTGGCAAGGAAGGTGTTATTCAGGTACAGGCGACTAGAGCGAGTTTTCTCTTTATTTTGCAAGCTGACTGAGGCTGAGTGCAATATATCTGACCATGCTTGTAGTAATGGTTGAACAAAATTCAGTTAACACCTGTTGGGAACATGTGGAATAGTGTTTAAAGAAATAAGCCGAGTTATCCTCCAAAAACCATACCAGTGATTTTACTTGAGCCATACTGAAGGGGAGTGAAAAGACATCACTGCCTTTAGGAATATTGGACAAAGCCAGTTCCGCAAAAACTTGACTCAATGGCTGAACATCAACACAATGATGATGACACGCAATGAACAACTGCCCAAACCAAGTATATACAGAAAACAGGATAAACGAAGTGTCGTTGTAACAGAGCCAAGGTCATACATGGGAGATAAAGCAGAGGGAGCTGGGAACAAGGCACGACAGGGAAAGGGTAACAGGAAGCAGAGCGAGCAAGTAGGAAAGGATCAGGCTGCAGGGTCAGGATCAGGGTCCAGGATCATAATGCAGGAACACATGAATGCAGGTCTGGGGCACATAGAGACAACACCAAGGCAGTGAGGAAGAGCATGGACAGGGTTTAAATTCACTTCCTGCAATTAGCAACAGGTGATGACTGAATTTATGAGATAATGTGAGCTTCTGGCTGCTGAGGGACACCCACTGGTGGACACTGGAACTGCAGCCTATAGATCTGGAAGACACAGTGCCACCAGCTGGTGAACCCTTTCCTGACAATAATAAGTGACTGCTCTGGGCTTTAACATTTTTATGAACTCCAGCAAGAAGAAACAGGAGCAATGCTGGAGGCAATGTACAGCACACACTACTTTTGGTAGCATAATTATTAATGTGGAATGTGCGTTCTTTGTTAAAGAACATTATTTAATATCAAATATTAATGGTTAAAGTTCCACTTTAAGGTTATTTTTTTCAATACAAGCAGTGTAAGTACCTGAATTTGGTATCAGCCTCTTGCAGTCCCTGTACAGCCAAGCTCAGCCTGACAGAGAGAATCAGTACAAGGAGTCAATCAGGTATATTGCAGTGCAAGGAGCATGCTGATAGGAAGAGAGAGCAGAGTGATAGATGAGCATAGCAGCCTACTGCTTCTCCTTTCACTGTTCAGTCCTAGGGAAGGGAGGCTCCATGTACATTAGCAGCTCCTAAACTTGAGTTTAGGAGCTTTCTGCATTTTTTTGCCAAAGCTCCTGAACTAAAATTCTATGTGTCCATGTACACATAGGCTTTTAGGATAGTTTAGGAGCTGCTGAGGTTAGAGGAGGTTCAACCTCCCCTAACCTCCCTCTCCCAAATGCAGAAGAATCGTGTTTAGGATAGGAACGTTTTAGAACGCGGGCCGCAAAATGCAACAATTTTGCTGCGTTTTGTGTTTTCCCCTGCCGGTGGTCAAAGTAGTTCAAGTATACATTAAGCCAAAGAGAGACTAGAGCAAAGAAAGATCAGGTCTCCTCAACTGCTAGATGGGGTTGTGCCGTGGAGCAGAACTGTCTAAAGAAATGTATAGACAGTGTGACAGACCCAATCAGGACAGGGCCTTTTGGAGGGGACTGCAGGGTGGCTTCTTGCCTACTGACTATGGGCCCTGGCTTTTGAGGGGGCTCTATTCATGGGAGTTGTGTGCCATGTGATCCCTTGGAGTGGTCTTGCTTTGGATTCACGTCCATGTCTCCCCAAACAACACACAGATTTTTGGGCCCTTATGCCCAAACCAGCAATGACTGCTTTAGACTGTGAGACCCAGAGCAGATGTTGATATGGTCAGCTCAAACAAACCTGAGTCTGGAGTCTCCTGCTATAATCTGTTTAAGGTAATATGTGTTAAGTGTGTCTTTGCCCCATTGTGTGCCTTCTAGGTGTAAATTCCCATTGTTAATTGAGTCACCTATTGTTTCTGTCTGTCTGCTCATCTCTTGGAGATGTAATTAATATTGTGCCCACTTTACCTTGTTAGCAAACCATTGTGGGATGTTATGTGTTTATGCTTATGATAATGTGTGATGTACTTTGTGTATCCAGGGTTGTGGGCTTATTGCTGGATGGTCTAGAATATAGTACAGTGGCTCGGGCTGGAGCAGACAGTTATTTTTTAATTCAACCTGCTGGGTTGAACAGAAAAAACTCCTAGTGTGTACCATGTTTAAGTGACTATTTGTTAATTAGTTCATGTTAATTAGATCACTGTCAGCTATTAGTTGCTTGATGTGGATTAGTATACTGTTTACGTTGGCTGTTCCTTAGCTATGTTAATTATATTCCTGTGTACAGTTTGTATTGTTAGGGTAATGTAATCAAACTTTTATCTGATCGTGTATGGTATTTATTCTATGTGAATTTACAATAAAGAGTTCCAGTCTTTACCTAAGCTAGTGTCCAGATCTTGGGTGCACAGCTATAATACCTGGTTCCTGATGGAGACGCCCTAGCTGGGTGCTTGACATTTCGTCACAGACAGACATGCAAATATTTTGACATTAAAGATTCCTCTGTACAGTGCCTTAAAAAAGTATTCATACCCCATTGAAATTCTCCACATTTTGTCATGTTACAACCAAAAACGTAAATGTATTTTATTGGGATTTTATGAGATATACCAACACAAAGTGGCACATACTTGTGAAGTAGAAGGAAAATGATAAATGATTTTCAACATTTTTTACAAATAAATATGTGAAAAGTGTGGTGTGCATTTGTTTTCAGCCCCCTTGACTCTGATACCCCTAACTAAAATCTAGTGGAACCAATTGCCCTCAGAAGTCACCTAATTAGAAAATAGAGTCCACTAATTAGTAAATAGAGTGTAATTTAATCTCAGTATAAATACATATTTTCTGTGAAGCCATCAGAGGTTTGTTAGAGAACCTTAGTGAACAAACAGCATCATGAAGGCCAAGGAACACACCAGACAGGTCAGGGATAAAGTTGTGAAGAAGTTCAAAGCAAGGTTAGGTTATAAAAAAATATCCCAAGCTTTGAACATCTCACGGATCACTATTCAATCCTTCATCCGAAAATGGAAAGAGTGTGGCACAGCTGCAAACCTACCAACATATGGCCTTCCACCTAAACTGACTGGCCAGGCAAGGAGAATATTAATCAGAGAAGCAGCTAAGAGGCCCATGGTAACTCTGGAGGAGTTGCAGAGATTCACAGCTCCTGCAGAGAATCTGTTCACAGGACAACTGTTAGTCGTGTACTCCACAAATCTGGCCTTTATGGAAGAGTGGCAGGAAGAAATCCATTGTTGAAAGAAAGCCATAAGAAGTCCCATTTGCAGTTTGCGAGAAGCCATGTGAGAAGCCATGAGAGTGACCAAAATTGAACTTTGTGGCCTAAAAGCAGAACACTATAGGGGTTATTTACAAAAGGCAAATCCAAAGTGCACTTGAAATTGCACTGAAAGTGCACTTGGAAGTGCAGTCGTTGTAAATCTGAGGGGTAGATCTGAAATGAGGGGAAGCTCTGGTGATTTTATCATCCAATCATGTGCAAGCTAAAATGCTGTTTTTTTAAAATTTTCCTTGCATGTCCCCCTCGGATCTACAGCGACTGCACTTCCAAGTGCACTTTCAGTACAATTTCAAGTGCAGTTTGCACTTGTAGTGAAAAGTGGATTTGCCTTTCGTAAAAACCCCCTGCGTGGTGGAAAACTAATGCTGTACATCACCCTGAACACACCATCCTCACCGTGAAACATGGTGGTAGCAGCATCAAGTTGTGGGGATGCTTTTCTTTAGCAGGGACAGGGAAGCTGGTCAGAGTTGATGGGAAGATGGATGGAGCAAAATACAGGGCAATCTTAGCAGAAAACCTGTAATGCCCCGTACACACGGTCGGAATTTCCGATAGAAAAAGTCAGATGGAAGCTTTTCATCGTATATTCCGACTGTGTGTATGCCCCATCGGACTTTTTACATCGAAAATTCAGACGGACTTAGATAGAGAACATGTTCTATATTTTTCCGACGGAACAAATTCCTATTGGGAAAACTGCTCGTCTGTATGCTGTTCCGACGTACTAAAAATGATGCATGCTCTGAAGAACAGATACAAACCCACAAGGGCAAACGGAAGAGCAGTAACAATCGGAAAAGCACGAGTCTGAAAAGCGTGAATCGTCTCTCACCAAACTTCTACTAACACGAGATAAACACGAGATTAGCAGAAGAGGCCCAATGGGTGGCGCACTGGGTATTGAACTTCTGTTTTCTAGTCCCGTCGTACGTGTTGTACGTCACCGCGTTCTTGACGGTCGGAATTTGATGTGACAGTGTGTATGCAAGACAACTTGAGCGGAATTCCATCGGAATTCCGTCAGAAAAACCTTCAGAGTTTATTCTGACGGCAAAACCGGACATGTGTACAGGGCATTAGAGTCTGCAAAAGACTTGAGACTGGGGCGGAGGTTCACCTTCCAGCAGGACAACTACCCTAAACTTACAGCCAGAGCTAAATCCAATTGAGAATCTATGGCAAGACTTGAAAATTGCTGTTTACAGACGCTCTCCATCCAATCTCATAGAGCTTGAGCTATTTTGCAAAGAATGGGCAAAAATGTCACTCTCTAGATGTACAAAGCTGGTAGAGACATCCCCCAAAAGACTTGCAGCTGTAAGTGCAGTGAAAGGTAGTTCTACCAAGTATTGACTCGGGAGGCTGAATACAAATGCACATCACACTTTTCACATATTATTTTGTAAAAAATGTTGAAAACCATTTATCATTTTCCTTCCACTTCACAATTATGTGTCACTTTGTGTTGGTCTATCACATAAAATCCCAATAAAATACATTTACGTTTTTGGTTGTAACATGACAAAATGTGGAAAATTTCAAGGGGTGTGAATACTTTTTCAAGGCACTGTATGTATTTCATATGTGCATTTAATTGTTTGCCTGGAGTGTCCCTTAACCACTTCAGCCCCGGAAGAATTTACCCCCTTCCTGACCAGAGCACTTTTTGCAATACGGCACTGCGTCGATTTAACTGACAATTGCACGGTCGTGCGACGTTGTACCCAAACAAAATTGACGTCCTTTTTTTCCCACAAATATAGCTTTCTTTTGGTTGTATTTGATCGCCTTTTTGTCCTCAGTTTAGGCTGATATGTATTCTTCTACAGCAATAAGCGTATATTGATTGGTTTGCGCAAAAGTTATAGCGTCTACAAAATAGGGGATAGATTTTTAGCATTTAGCGTATAGGTACGACGGCTCACACAGGGGAGCCAACCTGCCGCAGCTGCAGCGGTTGGTCGGGAAGCGGTTAAAGTAGTTCTAAAGGTTTTTACCTTAATGCATTCTCTGCATTAAGGTAAAAAATGCCCCACTACCTGTCCTACCCTCTCCCCGCAAACACTTACCTGGCTCCTGTCACCGCTTAACAAAGCTGTCTTGGCTGCAGCACAGCTCCGCTTTCTTCCTGCTTTCACAGGAGACTCTGAGATAAGTGGCAGCCACGGACAAGGAGGGAGCTGGCGCTTTGTGTGCCTATGGATACACTCAGCCCAGCTCAGGAGTGTGTGTGCATGGGGTGCCTCCTTAGCCTCCCCCCAGCTTGCTAAGGAGGCACTTGGAGCAGGGAGAAGCTGACAGCGCTGTAGGAGGACTGCCAGAAGAAGTGGTAAGAGACATCTCTGTGTAATAGCATTGCACAGAGCAAATAAGTGTAGCAATAACTCTCGGTGGAGCTGCTGGTTTAAAGCGGGCCTGTCCTCTTATCTCTTTACCCCTCTTAAATTGTTCAAGCCCCTTGGCACAGCTGTAGTGCAGTGTTGTAATGATATGAGTATTGACTTTAACCCACAATATACACTTGTAGCTCCACCTGCAGGAGAAATAACAACACTGCACACAAACTTCAATAATAACCAGAAATAACTTCTTTCTTTGAATAAGTGGTATATTTATATAAATGGGTCACTATACTTAGTAAATAAATGCAGAGCCCTGCAATAAAAAAAAAGATAGTCTCGACGTCTTCAGTCTTCCCTAGCTAAGAACTTGTAATTGTAATCCACAAGGGGTTCCTCTTGGGTGTTGCGCAGTGTAGGGTAATACACTAAGGCAGTTATAATCTGGCAGACTCACAATGTTTTCTCATATGAAGAAGACAAACATCTAGCATCCGCTCTTGAATACTGAAGTCTATGCAGATCTACTGTTTTCCAACTTAACGTGTTCTGTGGGACTATCAGTCCCAGCAACACTCTGTAACAGTTCTAAGTGTGTGTAGTATTAAACAAACTTCGGGGTGTCAACCCTCTCACCACACGGGATCCAGGCAGATGGATGTCTCCATTTCAGCAGTTCTCAGTCCATATGGAGGCACCACCACACCGTCACACTGTTCCGTTCACTAATGACCAGGAGTCCTCGATCACCTCCCCACGGGTCTCCGGAACGATCACTTCTACTGCTCCAGCACACTGTGATACGATGGCAAATCCTCCCACAATGCAGCTCAGTTCTCCTCTTGTCCAGGAGCATTGTGGGTGGGTCACAGTTCCGAAGTAAACAATCAATCGCTTCCATGTCACTTCACTTAATCATGAAACGTAAAAGTTTTGTACCTTTTTAATCATCCAGAAGATGGCACTATAACAACTTATGTGCTGCATATCACACATATGCAGCTAAAACCAACAGTTATCAGCGCTACATAAGTATAACATTTTTTAAATTTAAACCACAAAATGTAGCAGGTACAGTAGTATCACTTTAATTTATGGTCAATGGTCGGACTGCGAGAGAGAGAGCAGTTCCCCACAAGTTATATGTCTACTGATAGGAGTAGCATTGTCAGAGTGTTCTTAATTTTGTTTTAGCTTTTTAATTAAGAATTGTATTACACCGTGGAAGCCTTTTGTATGAGGACTGAGGGATACTCAGCAGCAGATGTTCAATTGTTGTTTAGTTAAAAGGAAAGTACCAACACGTGTCAAGGAGAGGAGACACAGGCGGTGAGATCGTGGAGGGAGATAACTGTTTTAATAAAGTGCATTAGACCATCTATATTTGGGGATTTTTTTTTGCCTGAGGGTGAATGTCAGACCAGAGAGTAGTAGCGATGGTAATTGAAGACAGTAATCACAGAAGAAAATAGTAGAAATGTGTACCAAGTATAAGTTTTTAACACTATTTTAAGCAATTTTTAAATTTTTAAATCATGTATATAATTCTAAAGCAGTAAATGTGACAATGACCAAATATACACTGCAGGTCAATCTTTCGTGTGTGTGACCGAACATGCTGTCACTGTGTGTTTTGGAGGGGGCTGTGAGCTGGCCTCCTACCCACAGACTATGGCCCAGCAGAGAACGGGAGATTTGCCATCTCCCACCACCAGGAGAAGACGCAATCTCCAGACATTTGTGTCCACGGTCGCCGGTTCATCGGAACCGGGTGAGCGTGTTATCTGTGGATTCAAGATCCGGGCAGCAGCCCCGGAGCGGTACGGGAACCAGCCAGCATGAGAGCGGAGTTCGGGAGGAAGCTGCAACATCAGGGACCAGCAACGGAGTGCACCATGCTCGGCTGGGGGGATGTGATCCGCCGCCAACTCTGACAAGAGACACTAAGCAACGAGCGGCACCATCAGGGGAAGATTCTTCCCTCCTCTACAGAGATTTACTGAATGCAGTTCCCTGCGCAAGAGGGGTTTGTGAGGGAACAACCGCGAGATGAGTGGAAGACAGAGCTCGGAAGATTGGCCCGGGAGGAGATGAGGCTGGACTCCAGCTACAGAGCCCTCCGGTGGTTTGTGGCTCAACTGTGGCCAGGTACAGCAGATGGCAGCCCAACAGAAGGCATTGGCTACGATGGCATGGGGCTGCTCCATCAAAAAATGTACGGAGACCCAAACTTTGGGAGAGATGGTGAGTGGCAGCTGGAAGACATCCTGGACTTCCGAGATGAGGTGCTGGACCTCTCCAAAGAGGCGTGTCACCTGGAGGAATTGGAATTCCTGGTCGAGCAGGAATGGGAGCTCGAGATTGCCTGCAAGCGGCTGTTCGACGGTGACCAGCATGGCTCCCATTGCCTGGGACTGTTTGGGAGAAGTAGCAGACAGTCACAAAGATGCGGAGGAAATGGGGCTGGGGTGCCCCTACTTTTTCCCATCCTAACCAGAGCTGTTTCCCCAGCATCAGATATAGGGTTGCCACATCATCCTTTTAATCCAGGACACATATTAATTACACAGGTTTTGAGGATGATTTAATGCACATAAGACACCAAGTGAGTTTAATTAATTAGAACCTATGTAATTAATGTGTGTCCTGGATTAAAGGAATGATGT
Source organism: Lithobates clamitans (assembly GCA_037952925.1). Lineage (NCBI taxonomy): Eukaryota > Metazoa > Chordata > Amphibia > Anura > Ranidae > Lithobates > Lithobates clamitans. The sequence continues at coordinate 7,000,448 of JBBGZY010000187.1, forward strand.
GGCAACCCTAATCAGATATCCCCACTGGGAGTGGAGAAAGCCATCCTCCCTCCCCAGCAATTAGACACTACCCCAGTGTTCATCTCCCCAGCAGAAGCGCTGGCTACGAGGCAAAGCGCCGCTGGCCTCTGCCCAGCATCAGAAAAAGAGACGGAGAGTCCAGGAGATTGTCCCCGCAAGATACCTCCCCAGAGGCTGATAACTACACCAGGAGAAAAGCAAGTACCTTTTCCTCACCAACGGCTTAGCACTACCAGCCTACGTTCCCTACCAGCTGAAGCGCTGGCAGAGGGGTATTCAACTCCCCCAAATACCTGTAGTGTGGACAGCCTTTCCCAGCCTGCAGCGGCTGTTTTTATTCATGGGAGATAGTATGTGCGGTTTTGCTCCCCAGCGCCAGTCATGCTTTTCCTTTTCCTGTTTGCCTGTGGTGGGAGTTTGTGACTAACGCAAGTCCAGACCAGTTGAGGGTCAGGGACCTGGCTAGTCTGTTTTTAAAAGGGGAGAAATGTGACAGAACCCGCTGTCACTGTGTGAGGGCCTCCTACCCACAGACTAATGCCCAGTAGAGAACGGGAGATTTGGATGGTTATTTGCGGTCTCCCACCACCAGGAGAAGATGCCATCTCCAGACATTTGTGTCCACGGTGATTGCGGTATCTGTGGCCAGGCTGGTGGAGTCGTTTCCGGCTACTTAAACCTATTGGCCTGGCTGGGCTAAATATATACTTTTATTCCACAATGTACAAGTGTTAAGTTCCCATTGGTTCTTCCTTGTCCCCTACCCCCTCTATGACAAGGCTAAGAAGAGTGTCCCTAACTGTGTTTAAAGGTGTATGTTTTGTACTTAATAAACGGTTTATGCTCTGCATGTTTAACCCTCATGATGGGGGGGGTTAAGGGCTGGTTATGGTGAGTCTGCCGGCTGCAGGTGCGTTTGGAGAACAGGAGACACAGGTCTGGTGGAGGTGCCCAGCTGGAGTATCCGAGATCCATCACAGTATGCATGTGTTTTAAATAACAGGGAATGATTAAAGCCCGACTCCAGGCACAAAAAAAAAAAACCGGCGTGCCACCAGACCACACCAGCTGCACCATCCGGAGGTTTGGAGTCCTATGTCCGGTCCATTGGGGGCCTCTCCTCATCACTGACCCTTACAGGTTCTTCCAGTGGTCTGTCATCCCTTCCATTGGGTGGATGCCCATGCGACATCTGGCACCTACACACCTTTTAGTTGCCCCCAGCACTGGCCCTGATATGCCTGAGTCAGTCTGCCGAGGTTTGGGTGAGATCGACGTTCAAAATCAAGCATGATGTTTAGCATTGATTGTCTGTTAGCCATATTTTAACCCTTTCCATTCTTGGAATATCTTTACTTTGATTTTACAATAAATTTTTTTATCACAAACTGTGACATAGACAGTTTTATGACTTTTCTGAGGTATGCCTCAAATGGTTTGTAGCCATCACCCCCCCAGTGCTGGATTAAGAGGAATCTTTTGTTGTTTGTTGTTTTAAATATATGATTATTTTATTCATGTGTATTATACTATCTTGCATTATATTTATGTTACCTTAGAACTGGGTGATTAAGGGATCACTGGTTGTTTTTTTTACACACATACATATCTCATATGTTATCTACTGAGCTACTGAGCTGAGCTACTGTGGGTGAAACATAATATCCCAAACTCACCGTTCTTATGTGCCACAGCTCTATGTTTCCTATATTATCTCAAAGGCCTCTATCACATGGGTGGCCAAGTGAGGGGGAGGGGGGGGTGGGGATGAAAACATGTAGTTGACCTGTGGTTTTACTGCCCCCTGACCTCCCATTTAAAGCCTACTATAACAGCAGGAGAGGAGGCTATTCACATGCCACAGCACATTTAAAATGGCATACCAAGTTGACAGGTGACACTTCCTGTCAAACTCTCCCATTCAAGTGAATGGGCCAAGCCACAACTGCAAACCAATGCTTAGTTCGTGGTTGTGGCACATTAGTCCAGTGTTTCTTAACTCCAGTCCTCAAGGCACCCCAACAGGTCATGTTTTCAGGATTTCCCTCAGATTAAACAGCTGTGGTAATTATTAAGGCAGTGAAACTGAGCAAATCACCTGTGCAAAATAATCGAAAGCCTGAAAACATGACCTGTTGGGACGCCTTGAGGACTGGAGTTGAGAAACACTGCATTAGTCCCATTTAAAATCGACATTTGGCCAAAGAAAAGAAAAACAGGAATTCTGTAGGCAGCAGGATCACCTATTGGGCACCTGGTAGCGGCTGCTTAGCTATACTATGAAAAACAATCCAGTGTGGATCTCTTTTCAGTGACTGTAGAAGTGTGAATTTAGCCAAAATGTGCAACTTATACTTTTGATGATACTACATTACTGGAGATATTTAGGATGTCGAATAGTTAAAGGCAAAAAGGTAATCTTCAATGCACTTTCTACTAATATATTGCCTATTTTGTGGGAATAATAAACTCTTTCTTTCTTTCTTTCTTTCTTTCTTTCTTTCTTTCTTTCTTTCTTTCTTTCTTTCTTTCTTTCTTTCTTTCTTTCTTTCTTTCTTTCTTTCTTTCTTTCTTTCCACATAGGGTAATCCTCAGCAATTTATTTGGGGAAACAAATCACAGCAGGTCTAGCCATGCACAGAACAGTAATGCATGTCATCATTATTGAGATATCTGTCTGTCAACTGCCACCCTTACTCTACAATAGACTATATAAAGAGTCAAGAGCAACCCGCTGCCTCTTGTGTGCTGTAGTAACTGTATGGAGGATTCCAATGTAGGGACTCACTTTTTAGTCTTGGTGTAAAATTAATTATTGAAAACAACTCACTCTTGTAACCTTAAAGTGGGGTTCCACCCAAAAAGACAAAAATACCTGAAAAATTGTAAAAAAAAAAACAAAAAAACATTTGAATATTTTTTTTTTTTTTACTTACCTCTAAATGCCTGTTGCTAGGTGGTCCCTCGTAGTCTGCCTCTTCCTTTGCCTGGGCTGGTGACATCACTTCCCCCCAGGCACAGGAAGGGCTCTGCTCCCTCCCTCCTGTCAATCATCTGGGACCCATTACAGGTCCCAGGTGATTGAGCGGTCAATCAGGGCGCGTGGCGCTGCTCGCGCATGCGCAGTGGGTGCCAGGCTGTGAAACCACAGCCCGGCGCCCACAGTTGAAATGCCGGCGCCGACGAGCGGAGGGGGGGGACGAGCGGGGCTTCGATCCCCCGCATCGCTGGACCCAGGGACAGGTAAGTGTCCAATTAAAAGTCAGCAGCTGCATTATTTGTAGCTGCTGACTTTTAATTTTTTTTTTTTTTTAATGGAGCCCCTGGGTGGAACTCCTCTTTAAGCACTGTATGCACTATATACTTAATAATGATTATTTGCACTATGCAGGTACAGATACAGTGTAACATTTCAGAAGCTCTTTGACAGCTTCCATTCCATCACATCTTCTATCATGTGTCTGCAAAGCGGAGAAGCGTGTATAGATCTCTGTTTGTCTCAAGCATGTTGAAATCCACGTAATGTTGACTGACTCACTCCCTTCATCTTCTGAGCCATGCCCTGGCACAAGGCCCGCACACCTTCTTCAGTCACGTAGGCCTAATCCTCTGACGCTTCTTCTTTCTTATGAGGTCTGCGAGACAAAGCATCTGCATCTCAATTTCCTGCACCAGGTCGGTACTTCAAACTGAATTTGAACCCAGCCAAGGTTGCCAGCCATCTGTGCACTGTAGCATCCAATTTGGCCGATGTCAAAAGGTATGTTAAAGGATTATTATCCGTCTTTACGACAAACTCAACTCCATACAAATAGTCCTTCAGTTTGTCTACCACTGTCCACTTTAGGGCCAGGAACTCCAGCTTGTGGACAGGGTAATTCCTCTCAGATGGTATAAGGCTACGACTCACATAAGCCACAAGTCTGAGACCACCATTCTGTTCATTCTGTTCTTGATAGAGCCTCCTCCCAGTCCCTTTCAACTGGTGTCCACATGAAGTTCATAAGGCTTGCAGGATCAGCATAAGCCAAGACCGGGGCTTCAGTGAGGCTCTTTCACACTGTGGAGTCCATTGATCCTGGACTGACTCTTCTTTCCTACGACCACCAGACCACCAGACTTCTTCATCTTGACTCCATCCTCTCCTTCTCCTTTGGCCACTTGTAACAGCTCATTAAGGGGCCGAGCAATCTTGGCGAAGTTTGCCACAAATCACTGATAATAAGAACAGAACCCCAAGAAAGATCTTAGTTCAGTCACAGTCCTTAGCCTGGGCCAGGTGGTAACAGCCTCCAACTTCTGCAGATCCGTGGCAACCCCTCCTGCGGAGACAACATGACCCAGATGCGTGACAGAGGTTCTGTAAAACTGACACTTCTCCAAAGACAACTTCAATAATTCTTCATGGAGGCGTGAAAAAACCACTCACTGAGCTTCATGTTCTTCTTCTAATGTTCTTCCAAACACAATGATGTCATCCACTATGATGTCATACACTAATGGGCCGTACACGCGATCGGATTTTCCGATGGCAAATGTTTGATGTGAGCGTGTTGTCGGAAATTCCGACCATGTGTATGCTCCATTGGACATTTTCTGTCGGAATTTCCGACAACTGTTTGAGAGCAGGTTCTCAAATTTTCCGACCAAAAACATTGTTGTCGGAAATTCTGAGCGTGTGTACACAAGTCCAAGGCACAAAATTCCACGTATGCTCAGAATCAATTACGAGACGGAAGCGATAGCACATTCATCACAATGCAAATTTTGAAATATTTCAATGCAGCGCATTCTCTTCTTCTTTATAATGCTAGAATAATTAAGTTGTTGCTGCTTATATTCACACAGAGTTCTGACAAACTGATTTCTTTATTATTTCTCGTGATCTCCTGAATAATCTTTTTTTTGTTTTCGCCAGATCTCCAGAATAATGTTTTTGTATTTTTTTTAGAGTGATCTACTTTTTTTTTTTTTTTTATCAAGATCTCCTGATTTTTTTTTCTATAATATTTTTTGTCGTTTTGTGTGTCAAGTGACCACAACACCATTATTATCTTGTATTTTTTAACCTCAAAGAGGTTGGTTGGTGTTGGTGTCCCTTGTTAATTTGACATTGTATTTTTGAAATGTACCTGCCTAAAACAAACTGTCCTTTTTGAACTAAAACACATAGCCAAGGGTTTGTAAAAAAAATAAATAATTTATAAGGGGGTCATAACAAAATAAAGAGGAAGGCAACGCTCGATAAACTGTTGAAATTGGTGAAGCTCAGGACAGACATCAATTATTTGACAGGCCAAATTGGTAACCAGAGGAGTCCATTTAATAGGCAGCACAATACGGTCCAGGACTCCGAGACTCCGAGAAATCGGGAGCAGCAGCAGATGACATATATGTCCCCAAGCTGCGGTCGTATAACAGTTTGTGTCTTTTGCCAGACCACACCAAACCCAGGCCATCACTTTCAAGACTTCCTTGCACGCTTCCTTCCAGGCTGTGGCTGTGGTGTTGGAGTTGTGTCAGGAGGTGGAGGAGGAGTATGGTCCAACTCACATACGTGACTTTTCTTGGTGAGTTCGCCCCTCACCCTCTTATTTAGGACCTGAAATATGAGCTCCTCACTGATGAGGCATTGGCCCACCTCCATTTCCTGCATCTTACTGGCCGTCATACACGCAAAGACCTCATGGACATTAGGGGTGTTTGGAAGGACCGCAGTAGCCTGCCGAATCAAACCAAGCGCTGACTCCTCCACGTTCCTCCCTTTCCTGGGCTTTTTAGTTGGAAGGTGGAGGGAAGGAACCTGCGATTTGGTCAGGCTACTGGGCAGGGCCACCTCCTGGCTACCACTTTCCACATCCGCCTCCTGGCTGCCGCTTTCCCCTGCCACCTCCTGGCTGCCACTTTCCCCTGCCACCCCCTGGCTGAGACTTTCTACGGGCTCCTCCTGGCTGAGACTTTCCTGTGTATGAAAATGGGACATAGTTTTAGGTTTTTGGTCATCAATCTCACACAATTTAGAGCTCATGACTGTTGCAAATTGAATGTTAACAGATAGAAAAGACTATCCTTCTGACCCCAGTATTTTTCATTCTTGTCCCAATCATTTTTGGCTACTACTGTCTATTGATATGTAAACCACTTTGTTAAATCTGAAAATAGTTATCAATGATAACATCTAGTTAACATAATTAATTTTTGGTCAAGAAATATGTTGAACAATGCTATACCTGGCTCAAGCTGGGCTCCTCCACATCTTCCTGGGTGGAAGGCCCAGGTTGTACGTCGGAAGCCTCATCTGAGGTGGAAGGAAGTGTGGAAGGAAGAGTAGAAGGAAGGGTTGAGAGTGATGGCCTGATTTCAGTCTGGTCTGACAAAAACTCAGTCTATTGTAGTACCACAGCCTGGGGACATAAACGTCATCTGCTGCTGCTCCTGATCTAATGGAATCCCGGACCTTCTTGCGCTCCCTATTATATGTGCTCCTCAGGCCACCAATTTTGGTAGTATTCCAGCTTTAAGAAAGGAAAAAAATCATGTCTTCAGCTTGGAACTCTGCCAAAACAGACAATTGTACGACGCTTCCAAGCAATGTTTCATATTCCTATTTCTTGCCTCAAATATGTGTGTGCTAAGTATACCTTATTTTTTATTCACATAGGGCAGGACATCAGAGGACACCAAGAACACCACACCTCCTAAAGAAGGGGAAATCCCCACACCACAACCTGAGGATGTGGATTCCGAGGTACATGAAGTGGGCGAAATAGTGACCACAACAGGTGAGTGTCTGAGACCACAGCTTCAGGTACATCAAATATGTGTCATAAAAAAATTTCTAAAACATTAGCAGCGCTAGTGCAAAAATAGCAAATATTTAAAAATATCAATGAAATTGCTTAAGAGTCCACTTAAACAAAGCATCAAATGGTGATCCACTCAGTGAAAGTCCATTAAGAAAAGGCAGGTGAGTATAAACTAGACAATCGTGGAAGAAAATATTAGCAGCGATCCCAAGTCTCCATCACCATACCCCGCGCCACAGCCCTGTAGGTAATCCACTTACCAGACCCTGCTGATTAACACGCTTATCAATCAAAGGGATAATCGTTGTTCACTGGACACTTTTTATCTGTATTTTTCTCATTTCAACAATGTTTGCATAATATAAGGGCATGTAACATTAATACTATGTCAGTCGTGCATTCCCCTCTAACCTCTCACCGCTCCCGCGGTGTTCCCGGGAAGGACAGATGAAGATAAGCCGACTCTGTAGATAGCTGCTACGCTATCATAACAGTTTTTTTTATCTCTCATTCTTTGATATCACAGCTTCAGGTAATAGATGTATGCATGCATATTTATAATACATGGTGTGTTTTTTTTTATTTTAGGTGATGTGGATGTTGTGGAAGAAGAAACTCATTTCACCAGTGCAAGTGCATACATCCTCATCGGGAAGATCATGGTGTGCAATCATGATTTAGAAAAGATAAAGGAAAATATCAATGATGTTCAACAAAAAATGAAGAACATCACTGATGTTTTAGGCAGAATCTAAAACACACAAAAATTGTACCGTTTTGTCGTGGAATTTGTTCTTTTAAATCAATTTTTAAAGTAATTTGAAAGCCAAATTTTGAAGATGCACGCAGTGTGTCAACATGTGCTATCTGCCATCACGGGATATCAATGTACGCGTTTTGTGGGTGCAACCCCTTCCTCGCAACTGAAGTAGGTGAGCGGAAGGGGTTGCATGTGAATGTGCATGGAGTAAAATGTTTTATACTCAACAATGTGTGGCTTCTTATTTCAATACTCAATACCAGTTTTTGGAGTAAGTTGTTGTAGTTTACAGTGACAATGGGGGTTTTTACTAAAGGCAAATCCACTTTCAAAGTGGATTTGCCTTTAGTAAATAACCCCCACAGTGCTCTAAAATTTGCCCCAATCAGGGCATTTTAGGGACTCAAAACAATTAAATAATGGTGCTCAAAAGATGATTATTTTTTATCATTAATGCATTACATACATTAACAATAAAACCAATGTGTGTGTGTAGCAGACCCACAACATAATAGTTAGCTGAAGAAGAGATTGTCACCTCATGTATCAAATAAATTATGTTTGCACTATTGAAGTAAATGGACAAAAAGAAAAGCCCTTTGGAGAAACTAGGAGACAGCTTAAAGAAACACAAGCAGTAAATCAAATGAAATATTAGTTCAGTTTATACTAAATATTTATTCAAAAAATGTTTCACACATTCGCTGGCAGATTAATGGCCCCCCTACCCGCAAAGTACTCCAGATAATTTTGTCTCACTTTGTGGGCACTTTGGGGGGGAAAGTCAGGACAGCCAGCTTCAAGTCTTGTCAAATTACTAGTTGGTAATCCGGCCTCGGCCCCAACTGAGGCCACATAGTTTGTAGCAGAGGTGTTGCTAGGTCTACAAAAGATCTGGGGCTAGAGCCCCTAGCAGTGTAGTAAAGAAAGTCATACACTTGGGCGGGCATACACATGTATATACAGTAATATACGTGTGTGTGTATATATATATCCCCAGACAGCCCCCCACTTACATCAGGGTCCCCAGAGAGCCCCCTTACATCAGGGTCCCCATAGAGTTCCCCCTTACATCAGGGTCCCCAGAGAGCCCCCCTTACATCAGGGTTCCCCAGAGAGCCTCCTCCTTACATCACAGTCCTCAGAGAGCTTACCCCTTTCATCAGGGTACCCAGAGGGCCCTTCATTTACATCAGGGTTCCCAGAGAGCCCCCCTTACATTAGGGTCCCCAGAGAGCCTCCCCCTTAAATCTGGGTCCTTAGAGAGCCTCTGCCTTAAAATCAGGGTCCCCAGAGAGCCTCTCCCTTGCTCCCGGGTCCCCAGAGAACCCCCCACTTACATAAGGATCCTCAGAGAGCCTCCCCTCCCCTTTGGGGACCCCTGCAGAGACGCGGGGCTATTGGCCCCAGATTCGGGGCTATAGTCCCAAAAGCCACCCCCTAGCGACGCCCCTGGTTTGTAGCATTTTTGCATAGATAATTGTGCAGAATGCATCAGGCAAGCACAATATGGTTTAGTTTATATTCCGCTATGTGGATTGGTGTCAGAAATAGGCAGAACTGGCTGGCCATTATTCCAAAAGCATTCTCCACCACTCTTCCAGCTCTGGCCAGCCGGTAGTTAAAAACTCTGGCCCGGAGTGAGGGTCCTCATCGGAAATGGCCTCATGAGATGGTCACCTAGCCCAAAACGCTTCATCAGCGACGAACACAGAACACCAGCCATGTTGTCTTCCGCAGGTGGCAAGCCCAAGCCACCATTCTGAAGACGTCTGTAGAACTCTGTCTGGGCGATGACTCCACCATCCGACATCCGGCCATTGTTCCCCACGTCCACATACAAAAACTCGTATGCTGCCAACAACACAATACTAATAAACCAAATAATTATAATAGTATGACCCCGAGTTGGGGGGTGGGACGATGTGGACGTGTTTCCCATCGATTGCCCCCCCCGCAGTTTGGGAAGTCCCATTGCTGGGCAAACTGGGATGCCACAGTCTACCATTCCTGTGGGTTTGAAGGAAACTGTGGAGTCAAACAAGACACATAAACATTGCAAGCAGATTAGACACAAACATAATTATAACATTTATTGAGTATTTAAAGACAAAAGTATAAGGTCCACTTATTCGATTCATCAACCCCTCTGATGGCCCATTGTAAAAATTTTATGGTGAGGGAGATGTTTTGGACATGTAACCCTCTCCACTTCATTGAGAGCTGAATGCATAAATAATGTGTTTTACTTTGGCCAGCCCACTGGATAGGTAAGAAGTGTCATAATCCAAAAATATGAATACACACTGTCCAAATTGAGGCACATTTTTACATTCTGCAATTACCTATCAAGATAATAGGAGAACAAAACTTGAAACAGTGCCATTTGAAAGTATTCAGGCAGGCCCTTGCACTACATGCTTTGGTGAATTCATCCATATATATGAACACAAAAGAGGTAGGTATAGTGTGTATGGGTTTGGCAAAGTCAGCAGATAGAGTATTGTTATCAGCTGACTTAGCGGTTGGGGGAGGGGGGGTCCAAATGAGTCTTGGCCCCCCCAAAAAAGCCTCTTGCACTCTGCCTGAATTTAAGGACAAAAATCACATTTGTACACATTTTAGGGGGTGTTAAGGGTAAGCACTACAATGGAGCTGACAAAATACATTGTTAAGTGACTAGGCTATGTGTTTATGGGCCCAGGATAGCATGCTGGGGAGGTTAGTGAAGATAAATATGCATGCATGAAGGACAAAAAAAGCATTAAAAGCTTCCAGCATGCATGAGGACAAACCCATAGCATATCACAGCATATTACAATCATGGTAATTAGGGAATGATGAAAGAAATACAATAGATTAGCAAATATTAAATACATAGAATGTGATATTATATGGATAAAACTTACCTTAATATAGTCCTTCTGCAGGACCTGAATGATGACAGAACGGGTCTCTGAAATAATGATCCCCAGAGCCTGGGGGGAGATGCCTGTCGAGAACTTGATGTCCTGGAGACTTCTCCCCATTGCCAAGTACTGCAAGGAGCCTCTGCTCGGGAGTGGTGATTTGCCGCATGCAGGTGTCCTGCTTGGTAATTAAGGGGACAGTAAAGCCAACAGATGGTAAAAAACGGGGTCCGTCATCCGGAGATAGTTCCTGAAATCATCAGGATTATTCTCACGGATCTCCCGCAACAAAGGCATGTGATACAATTGGTCACGCTGGAGCAACCAATTCTTCGTCCATGAACTCCTCCTCACCCTGTTCATGGACTGGGCTTGGGTCAAAGTAAGAACCCCAACACCAAGCCCCTGCACAGCACGAACTCTACGACGAGTACATACCCGCAACATGGCTAGAAAACGGTCGGTTGGTCAGAACGAACTAACAGAACGCACTGAAAATCAGAAAGAACCTGAAAAGAACGATCTGAAAATCAGAAAAATTGAGCGGACAAGAAGACACTGAAAAACAGATACAAACTGACAACACGCACTGAAAAACAGATATGAACCCACAAGCACAAACTGAAGAGCAGTGTCAGGGATCCACCAGCACAGAACGGGCGAACATGCTCACGTGCCTCCTGGCCAGATTGGACATTGGTGCCTGTATTCTTGTGTGCGCCAGCACGCCCCTAGGGTGCGGGTGCGCAAATGGGCACACACGCGTTCGTGCTAGCGCTGTTTGGTGCCAAGGGGCCTTTAAAAGAACTGCAGTTGCACTTGTGCAGCGCTGTTTTGTCTGCAGCTCTGTACCTTAGTTACCTGAAACCTGTCTGCTGATTTTCTGTACCGACCCGGCTCTGATTGACCTCCCTGCTCTCTCCTATCCCAATCCCGGCTTGCCTGACTCTGCTTAAGACTTCTGCCTGTTACCCTTGCCAACTTCTGCCTGTTGTTTGACCCTGCTTAAGCCTGCTGAATTTGCCTCCCTGATTACCTGCTGTCACGTACCTGAAAGGAGACTGAAATGACGAGGTCAGCCTCTCTTGTATCTCCAGTCCAGGTCCCGCTTAGAGTGGAACAGAAGGAGCCAAAGGACAGGAGGCACATGAGTGCCTGCAGATAGAAACCCGGAATCCTGTAGCAGGAAGTCGCAGCTGGCTGCAGGACTGTGGTTGGCAGAGCAGGATGTCGCAGCTGGTCGCAGGACTGTGGTTGCAGGGCAGGAAGTCGCAGCTGGTCGCAGGACTGTAGTTGCACTCGGGTAGTAATGCTGGGCTGAGCAGGGCACCAGAGCAAGGTCACAGGAATAGCCAGAGCCGGGTTCGTCAACAGGCGGGCAGCAGGGTACCGGAACATCCGGGCAGAGACAGGTCAGATGGGAAGCCTGGTTCGTTAACAGGCAGGCAGCAGGGTACCGGAAAACATCAGGCAGAGATGGGTCAGATGGGTCAGATCTTTGTTCCAGAACAGCTGTTCGTAGCTGTTCTGGAACAAAGATCTGTATACCATGGAAGTAAAGACCCTCTTTAAGCTGGAGATGAAGTTCTTGGGAGGGAGGATGATTCAGAACTGCCGTCTTGATCTGAGAAACGAGATTGGTTTGTAGTAACAGGAAGTTTTTAGTGGGTAAAATGGTATCAGGTTCGGGGAATACTTCAGTATCTTGAAACATACGTGATAGAGCGTTGGGCTTCCCATTCTTGGATCCGGGTCGGTAAGTGATATGAAAGCAGAATCCTGCAAAAAAGAGAGCCTACCTGGCTTGGCGAGGTCTTAGCCTTTTCGCTGTTCTTAAGTATTCCAGGTTTTTGTGATCCGTGAATACAAGAATAGGGTGTGCAGCTCCTTCTAGCAAATAACACCATTCTTCAAAGCCAGACTTAATGGTGAGTAATTGCCAATCACCAACATCATAGTTCCTTTCAGGATTTCTTAGAAAGCGACAGGATGAAGTATGGATTTTGTCCCTTGTCGTTAGGACAATATGGCTCCCACAGCTATTTCGGAGGCATCCACTTCAAGGACATAGGGCAGAGCAGGATCTGGGTGTTTCAGGATGGGTGCAGATGTGAAAAGGCTTTTCAATTTTTCGAACGCTGTCTGAGCTTCTGAGGTCCATGTAAAGGTTGTGCATAGCTTGGTAAACTGGGTAATAGGTGATACAATACTGGAGAAGTCTTTAATAAATTTTCTGTAAAAATTAGCGAATCCCACAAACCGCTGTACAGATCTTTTATCAGTAGGGGCAGACCAATTGAGTACTGCAGATTCCTTCTGTGGGTCCATAGCAATTCCGTCTGTGGAGATAATGAGTCACAGGAACTGGATGGTGAGCTTTTGGAATTCACATTTCTCCGCCTTGGCATAGAGATGATGTTCCCTTAGTCTGTTTAACATTTTCTTCACATGAATTTGATGGGACTCTAAGGAGGTGGAAAAAATTAAAATGTCATCCAAATAATAAATAGTAAATAAATCAAGAAAGTCCCGAAACACATAGTTTACAAAGTGCTGGAAGGTGGCTGGAGCATTACAGAGTCCAAAGGGCATCACCAGGTACTCAAAATGTCCGAAACGAGACCTGAAGGCTGTCTTCCATTCATCCCCTTCTCTTATTCTGATCAGGTTGTATGCTCCCCTTAAGTCTAATTTTGTAAATATACAAGCTTCTCGTAACCTCTGGAATAATTCAAGAATAAGAGGTAAGGGGTATCGATTTTTAATGGTTACTTTATTTAAGTCCCGGTAATCAATACAGGGCCGGAGGGAGTAATCCTTTTTTTCCACAAACAATATTCCCGCTCCTGCGGGTGAAGAAGATGGCTGGATAAACCCTTTGTCAAGATTCTCATCAATGTATTTCCGCAATTCCTCCAGTTCTGGTTCTGAGAGTGGGTAGATCCTGCCAAAGGGAATTTCTGCACCAGGTAAGAGATCAATAGGACAATCGTACATCTATGAGGAGGGAGAGTGTCAGTGTTCTTTTTGTTGAAAACGTCCAGGAAACTATGGTAAACAGGAGGCACAAGTTTAATGATTTCAGGGTCCGTGTTCATGCAGAGAAGCGGTCCTTCTGACTTGGATGGAGGAATGCAGAATTCACTACAGTATTTAGAAGGAAAAGTCACTTCTCCTGTGACCCAGTTGATGAGAGTGTTATGTGCCTTCAACCAGGGCTGCCCAAGAATGACAGAAAATAAGGGAGATGTAATGACATCTAAACGTAGCAGCTCACTATGCCCGGAAGCTGTGAGGCACAGGATGGGTTCAGTCTCTAGAGTGACAGGCCCTGATTTGATACCTGAACCATCTGCCAGGTGGACCGTGATGCTGTTCTTCTTAGCACACAAGGGGAGTGCGTGCATGTTTGCAAAGGCAGAGTCCACAAAACAGCTGCAGGCCCCAAAGTCCACAATGGCAGAAACAGTAAGAGTCTTTCCGGTTAACTGGAGGGAAACTGGCAGCAGGGTGTGGTGTTGACTGGAACTTAGTGCTGCAACTGTAGCAGATGGAAGGAGGGGTCTCCTACGATGTCTTCTGGAACAAGTCTGTAGGAAGTGCCCCTGCTCACCACAATAAAGATAAAGATTATTGTGGCGACTTTGAGACCACTCTTGTTCGGTCAGAGGAGGCCTAGGAAAGCTGGCATGTGGAACCTTCCTGACGTCAGCAACATTTCTTGGTGAGGTTGAGAAGGAGGCAGGTGATGAGTCCATTGAGCAGGTAGGCATTAGATGAAGATTCCCGGCTTTTTTAAACTGTCTTTGGCGACGGTCAATTTGTATATTAAGGTGGATTAAGTCATTCAGGGAGTTAGGTATTTCCACTCTGGCGAGTTCATCCTTGATGGCTTCTGACAGGCCAAGACGAAATTGGAAATGTAAGGCTGACTCATTTCACTCGGTATCAGTGCTCCATAAACGAAAGGCCGAGACATAGTCCTTCATAGGCCTAGAACCTTGTTGTAAATGACTCAGTGCTGTCTGGTGACGGAAAGGGTCAGCATATAATTGAGCCATGGCAGTGAAAAAGGAACTGACCGAAGTCAGGACAGGGTCGTGTTGTTCCCGAAGCTGAAATGCCCATGCCTGGGGTTTCTCCAGTAACAAGGAGATGAGAAATCCCACCTTCACTTCCTCAGTAGAGAATGTACGGGGTAGCAAAGAAAAATATAGTTCACAGGCATTCTGAAAAGTCCGGTACTTTTTACGGTCCCCAGAAAATCGTTCGGGCAAGGGTACGCTGGGTACAGGAAGGTAAGATAGTTCAGCTTGGGTAAAAGTCATAGTTTGAGCAGAGGAATCCTTGATTCTTGGATGCTCGGAAGTGTGGGTAAAGCTGGATGTATACTGAAGTGGGTTATGGATGCGGGCAAAGTCCATATGCAACCCTTGCACTACATGGGAGAGTGCGGTAACAGTTTGGCAGAGGGTTGACAGCAGAGAGGCCTCCCTTTCAGACTCCATCACTGGCTGACTGGTACTGTCACGTACCTAAAAGAAGACTGAAATGAGGAGGTCAGCCTCTCTTGTATCTCCAGTCCAGGTCCCGCTGAGAGTGGAACAGAAGGAGCCAAAGGAC
This sequence comes from Lithobates clamitans, assembly GCA_037952925.1. NCBI lineage: Eukaryota > Metazoa > Chordata > Amphibia > Anura > Ranidae > Lithobates > Lithobates clamitans. Next base: position 7,015,567 of record JBBGZY010000187.1, read on the forward strand.
AAGAGGCACACGAGTGCCTGCAGATAGAAACCCGGAATCCTGTAGCAGGAAATCGCAGCTGGCCGCAGGACTGTGGTTGCAGAGCAGGAAGTCGCAGCTGGTCGCAGGACTGTTGTTGCAGGGCAGGAAGTCGCAGCTGGTCGCAGGACTGTAGTTGCAGACACTCAGGTAGTAATACTGGGCCAAGCAGGGCACCAGAGCAAGGTCAGAAGAATAGCCGGAGCCGGGTACCGAAACATCAGGCAGAGACAGGTCAGATGGGAAGCCGGGTTCATCAACAGGCAGGCAGCAGGGTACCAGAACATCAGGCAGAGACGGGTCAGATGGGAAGCCGGGATCAGGAACCAGAGATCAGGTATAGCAGAGTTTAGAGCAGGGTCAACAGGAGCCAAGGTCAGCAACGGGAGGTCAGACAGACAAACGCAGATTTCAGAGTAACAGGAACACAGCTGAAGACCAGTCAGCACTGATCAGTTGCTGGAGCCCCCTTTAAGTAGGCTGTCTGGCACCAACTGGTGCTAAGGCGCGCTCCTGCGCATGTACGTCGTGCGCTGTGAACGCGCATGCGCATAAGCGCGCATGGGCATCTGTGGTCCCCTGTGCGTGCACGCATGCGCACCAGCGCACGCTGGGTGATTTCCACTGGTTTCCTTACACCTGCTTGACCCGGCTTGTCTGACCCCTCTACTGCCTGCTGCTTTGCTCTGTGTGTGTGCTGTGTCATCTGGCTTATCTTATCCAGTTCCAGTTACCGCTGCTCCTGCATCCACCTGCTCATCATGTCGCTGACCTACCTCTGTCTCAGCTGTCATCTGCAGTTCCAACCATCCCTGGAGGGTCACCATCCAGCCACAGTACCAGCTGCTGCAACTTCCACAGGCACTCCTACCCCGCTGTGCTCACAAGACCACTGTCTCCATTCCAGTGGCTCCTGAACCAGAGTTGTAATGCCCCGTACACACGGTCGGATTTTCCGATGGAAAATGTCCGATCGGAGCGTGTTGTCAGAAATTCCGACCGTGTGTGGGCTCCATCGGACATTTTCCATCGGATTTTCCGACACACAAAGTTTGAGAGCAGGCTATAAAATTTTCCGACAACAAGATACGTTGTCGGAAATTCCGATCGTGTGTACACAAATCCGACTGACAAAGTGCCACGCATGCTCAGAGTAAATAAAGAGATGAAAGCTATTGGCCACTGCCCCGTTTATAGTCCCGTCGTACGTGTTTTACGTCACCGCGTTTAGAACGATCGGATTTTCTGACAACTTTGTGTGACCGTGTATATGCAAGACAAGTTTGAGCCAACATCCGTCGGAAAAAATCCTAGGATTTTGTTGTCGGAATGTCCGAACAAAGTCCGACCGTGTGTACGGGGCATTAGAGAGGTCTCCTCCTACCAGTCAGACTCTATTACCAGGTACCTAACAAGCAGTAATGAACTGAAAAGCACGAGGCTGAAAAGCACAAAACGTCTCTCACCAAACTTCTAGTAACACGAGATTAGCAGAAGGAGCCTAAAGGGTCACGCACTGGCTTTTGAACTTACATAGTTACATAGTTACATAGTTACATAGTAGGTGAGGTTGAAAAAAGACACAAGTCCATCAAGTCCAACCTATGTGTGTGATTATGTGTCAGTATTACATTACATATCCCTGTATATTGCGGTCATTCAGGTGATTATCTAATAGTTTCTTGAAGCTATCAATGCTCCCCGCTGAGACCACCGCCTGTGGAAGGGAATTCCACATCCTTGCCGCTCTTACAGTAAAGAACCCTCTACGTAGTTTAAGGTTAAACCTCTTTTCTTCTAATTGTAATGAGTGGCCACGAGTCTTATTAAACTCTCTTCTGCGAAAAAGTTTTATCCCTATTGTGGGGTCACCAGTACAGTATTTGTAAATTGAAATCATATCCCCTCTCAAGCGTCTCTTCTCCAGAGAGAATAAGTTCAGTGCTCGCAACCTTTCCTCATAACTAAGATCCTCCAGACCCTTTATTAGCTTTGTTGCCCTTCTTTGTACTCGCTCCATTTCCAGTACGTCCCTCCTGAGGACTGGTGCCCAGAACTGGACAGCATACTCCAGGTGCGGCCGGACCAGAGTCTTGTAGAGCGGGAGAATTATCATTTTATCTCTGCAGTTGATCCCCCTTTTAACTTCCTTTTTCTAGTGCCGTCATACGTGTTGTACGTCAGCGTGTTCTTGCCGATCAGAATTTCCGACAACATTTGTGTGACCGTGTGTATGCCAGACAAGTTTAAACCAACATCCATCTGACAAAAATCCACGGTTTGGTTGTCAGAATGTCTGATCGTGTGTACATAGTATAACGCTTCCACTAGATTTATGCCCCCTACCGTTCAGTCACTGGAAGGTCACTGGGCCCCTGACAATCCCTGAGGAATTCGGCTGAGCTCATAGAATCTCAAAGGGCAAATGCAGCTTTTTCTAGATCCTCTGGATGCATGGGGATCTAATAGTATCCACTCTTCAAGTCAAGTATGCTGAACCATTTGGCCCCAGTAAGACACTGAAGGGCATCTTGAATGCGGAGAGTTGTGTACTGATCAGGGATGGTGCGCCGATTTAGAGTCCGGTAGTCAATACACATGCGTAGTGATCCATTCTTCTTCTGCACCACCACAGGATGTGTACACCCTGGACACATCTTCTGACTTGCTTGAGTGTCCCAGATGGGGTATTTTGGTGTGACCTCCTAATGTAGCGGTACTCACGTAAGGGCTGCTAATAGACTCTGTACCCCACTTATTACCTCGACTCTGCAAATCCTCCCTTACCTCTGACACCCTGTGTTCCATCATGTCACCAGCTGTGGTAGTAAATAGAGACTCCTACAATATTAAAGAAACAGTTCAAATATGTTCATTGTAGTTTCAAAACACAAGATACATATATATATATATATATATATATATATATATATATATATATATATATATATATATATATATATATATATATATATATCAACTTTGTCAATTATGGAAACACTCCTGTATATATCGCCCTTTATCTTAAGCTTATCTAGTAAACACAACATGTTGGTGTAAAGTTCTCTTAATTGTGAATGAACACAAATATTAACTCAATATAGGGACCCATGTGAACAGGTTAACAGGAGAGTAGACACCTGTCACAATATCTTATGTGTCAGATCTCTCCCTTCTGCCTCCTCAACTCACAGGGCAGCAATCCTGCACAATAGGGAAACAGTATAAACAATATTATATTCAATAGGATGGCTCCCTTTAGAAGTTCAATGCAATTAGAGCAGATGAGGAGAGGAAATAAAGTAATCCAAAATGGCAAGGTGTAGCAAAGTTAGCAAAGCTGTGATTTATCCTGGTAGTAGAATAACTTTCTTCTTTTATAATCCTAAAGATGTCATCTGATATGGCTACTGAAATCAGTAATGTGTACTGAGCATAGGCATCTGCTTGCTGTGTCCGTTATAATAGAGGGTTTAGAGGGTTTAGAGGGTTTAGAGGGTAGTTCTTCCGTGGGACTACAAGTACCACCTGCTAAACTGTGTGGGTGTTGTTTAACAACAGTGTCCTTAACTATAACATGGGCTATGCCGGCTCAACCCCTCCAAATCTCAGATGGATTAGATAACGGTGCAGATGATGAGAAGACTCCAGCCAGAACTCTCTCTCTGTATCTTTGCTCTGGAAAATGGGGGCTGCAGTTTACTTGAATCTGAATTGCAGACGCTTCTGGATGACCCGAAACACCCGGTCCACTGCACTGAAGAAGCGATACTGTCCGCAGAGATCCCTCTGGGTATAGCTGTCCAGGTCTCCCTTCTGTGTAGGGAACACTTCGTCAGCAAACTCCCTGTCACACAGACCTCCTACTGGCAGAGTCAAAACAGCGTCCAGAGAGGTTGATCTAGGCCCTTTTTATACCCTCTCCCAGCAGTCTGTTCTGTGCACTCGGCATTCTGCTTCCTTGATCAGTCCTGATTGCAGAGTCACTTCAGCATTCTGAACTACACATCCCATGATGCTTTGCTCTACATCCTCACACAGGAAGAGAGGAAATTTACACATAGAGTCCAGCAAACACTAGAGGGAGCCAACCCCACATTAACAACACAGAACGTGTCTCTAACTTATAAGCATAAAAGCTGACCTTGGCTACAGATATATTGAGAGTCTATGGCCGTTGTGGATTTCCTCATTGTCTGTATTATGGTTGCACTACAAATGATATAGGGAGAAAAACAAAAAGGAATTATGTAGGTCTATTGGTTAACATAGATTTTTTTTAGCTTGGAGTGTCAAATGAAGGCAATAAAGAGTGAGAAGAGAAGAAATGAAAATCGAAAAAGAAGTGGGTAAGTATTCACCTGAAGTGATAGGGATTTACTGTATATGTGGAGAAGCAGAAAGAATGAGTATTGTAAATTAGGTTAGGAAGAAGGAATGCAATAGGGAAGGGAGGAGTAAGAGTGAATTGGATTGTGGATAATGGTCGGACGTGCATATATTCCAGTGCCTTCGTTTGTATATCAGAGTGAAAGGAGGGAGTGATTGATATTCATGTGGCCATTGCAGTGATGGTGAACCTTGGCACCCCAGATGTTTTGGAACTACATTTCCCATGATGCTCAATTACACTGCAGAGTGCATGAGCATCATGGGAAATGTAGTTCCAAAACATCTGGTTTGCCAATGTTCGCCATCACTGGGCTATTGTAGTTCAGCCAGGGCATCCAAATTTTTAGAAAGTTGGAATGGGTATCGTTTAGTATTGCCGTGAGTTTCTTATGAACCATGACTCCCATAAGTCCCTGTTTAACCTCAGTTAATATTAGGCTTTTCCCATACATTCACTAATGTCTGTCTGGCTGCAATGAACACCAACCCCATGCACTTTTGTTCAATCTTGGATAAGTGATGTATTGATCTATGAAGTAAAGGCTTCCCAAGGGTTTTTTGTTAAATCACAGTGCAAAACCATCCACACATGTATACATGGATCCAGAAGTGTTTAGCTTTTGACAGTCCCACCAAATATATGAGAGAGTACCATTTTCACTACAGTCTCGGAAACGGGAGGGTCAGGCACTCGGAAGGAACTTAGCTATGCGTTCTGTTGTCATATACCAATGGGATAACATTTTGTAAACGTTTTCTTGCACTAGGATGCTGGTTGAGGATTTCATGGTAGCTTCCCAGATTTTTTTTAGTCTGCTTGGTCTAATGTGCCCCCCCCCCAAGTCCTATGTGTTAATATACTGAGGTCACAGAAAGCTTGGGGAGTCATTAAGAGCTGCTGCATAAAGAGCAGAGATGAGGCCCTTGGATAAGGGGTCTTTTAAACACTGATTTTCAAGGAATGTTAAATTTTGTGGGCATCCATTAATTGGTGTGAGTAGGCAATTAATAAATGAATGGCTTTTCATAGGGACCTGATAATAGCGCAAACATGGAATACACTGTTAGATTAAAGTCAATCAAAATGTTGCACTTAAAATTTATCAACCTAATGCCATAGAAAAATTTAAATCCTTTTGGCAGGGTTTCCAGACTGCCATACTGGACTACTTTATGTGTTTCCAGTATCCTTTGACCTAAAGTATCAACAAGAGGTTTTGTAAGCTGGCTATAATCATCATCCCTCCTCTTCTGTTTTCCCTTGTGAGAAACAGAAACAGAAATTTGCTGCCATGTACTCAAGCCAAATGATCAGCAAATAGCACCACGCATTTCCTCTAAGTGCCATGTTCTTGGCACTTCACTTGGTAATTAAAAGCCAGAATCAACTGTTGTTTCCAACACTTGTGGCCATATGTTTTATACAGTTTGTGTGTTATTCTCCAGAAAACATTTGTTGTGTCCGTGTTAACAGTAATAACTTTAATTGCTTCTTTGTATCTGTAATTGAAGAGAGAAGTGTTTGTTCTGAATTTTGTTATGTGGCATGTCTTTTTTTTTTTCTTTTGTCTGTTTGGCTCAGTATGTTACCTATTTTTGTAGCTATTCCTATTCCTTTTGTAAAAACACATTTGTTTAAGACACATGACTTTCATTGTATTATATTTGATGTCTCATCATTCTTATCTACTCCAGTTAAATGACCCAAAGGTGGTTGACTTGGTTTACAATGTAGCATCATTTGGTCACCCCAGCTGGCTTTTAAATTGATGTGAAGTTGATTGCACCAATTATGCAATTGCTTTGTAATCTGGCAAGGTGAGCCCATTGATTTTAGCTGATACAATAATGTCCTTCTGTGCTTGTTCAATGAGGAAACTGTCCAGATAAATCTGATGTTAAATTCTGTGGATGGATCTAGATATAAATTGGAAAGCTTTTCTCATTTCTAGGGATATATTTGTGTTTGAAGGAGATGCCTGAGCCTAATTATCTTGAAAAAAAAATGGTACATCTAGTCTAAATTGTTCTGCTCTACATTATGCTCAAATAGAGGAAAACTGTTTTTACCAGAAAATATAGTTTGAATGTGATTTTCACTTTTTATGATACTTTTTCATTTTTTAGGTATAATCATAGGTGTGCACAGCCTATTGCATTAGGTGTGCACGCCAAAGCTCAAACACATATATTGTGTGTGTGTGTGTATATGTATATGTGTGTATATATGTATATGTGTGTGTATATATATATATATATATATATATATATATATATATATATATATATATATACACACACACACATACATACACAGACACACACTCTTATAAATAGGTGTAAACAAACATTTTAAAATGTAGGGCATTGGATGGTATCAGTAGAGCCATGGATGACGTCAGTAGGGCAGAGGTTGGTGTCAGCACGACAGTGGATGTGTTAGTAGTGCAGAGATTGATGTCAGTAGAGAAGGGGATGGTTTCAGTCAATAGAATATTGGACAGTGTCAGTAGGGCAGTGGACTTTGTTAAAAGGGCAGGGGACGGTGTCAGTAGAGCAGTGGTGTCAGTAGGGCAGTGGATGGTGTCAGTAGTTTTTTTATATTTATTATTATTATTATTATTACTATTATTATTATTAATATTGTTTTAGTATTTTTTACAATTTTATTTTTTTACAATTTATTTTATTATTATTTTTTTTTTTACAGTTTTTTTAGGAGCCTCTGGGACTTTGATGAAATATCATGGCCCTAAAATGATCCCTGATGTCTCACGATTAAGAGAAAGAAAGGGACTGAGGACAGAAATTTCCCAGTCCCTTTCTCTGCAGCGTCAGCTACACTAGACAGTGAATGAATAGGAAGTGCTCTGTGTTGAGCAGCTTCCTGTTCATTCACAAACTGAAGCATAGTAAATGCAGTTTACTATGCTTCAGTTATGAATAAACACAGTAAGTGATCAGTACCAATCACTCACTGTGTTTAATCAGAAAAGATGAAGTCTTGTAAGATGAAACGCGTCGGGTGACTCCCTGCCTGCTTGCCATAATTTTACATGAAGCGCTTTTTTACTACAGAAATGTAAGTGGTTTACCTATTTTAATAAATTTGTTTTACAAACGGTATTATGCTATGTGGCCCCTTTTTATTTCATATGGGCTATTCCCCTGAGACGGTCCATTGGACGGTTGCCATCCATTATAAAGAGGGTTCCCTTATGGTTTCCGGACAAGTTTTGGAGTTCTGCTGTCATCCAGTTGTGAGGTCCCCTTTTATTACCAGTTGGTGATACAAGCCAGGTTGACTCATTGAGCATATGTTCCTATGAGTCCAACCCCTCTGGTAAGCCTTCATTCTTTCCGTGTGGAGGGTTCATCACACTCACTTTTCCGCAGTTATCCACGTGGTGATTAGGAAGTTGCATGCAACCATTGGATTATGAATAACTTTCCGCATCTAAAGTGACATCTGAAGATCACCAGAGACTGTGTTTTTTGTGCACTAAGAATTGATTAAGACTCTTTTCTTTCTTAAATCTTCGTTATATATATGTAACATTATAAGCTTGCAATACTCTAAGCGCTACACTTGTTTGTGCACTTGTAATTTTAGACAAAAATCATATTTGTTGTGTGAGCTGCTGAGTTATTGGGTAAGCGCAGGGTTAAACTTTTTTCTTTTCAGAAAAGGAAGGGGCCAATGCACAGAGCAGGTAACTATAAACAACAACAAAAAAAAAGACTTTAATATCACTTTAAAAACAAAATAATAAAAATATACAGGTTACCTTTTTTTAGATGTTCTTTTCTGGAAATTCCATCAGGGAATCATCCTACTTTGTTCTCTTTGTTGTGAGAGAGGCCATAATTACCCCTGTCTGGAGGCAGATATTCCTTCAGTTGTGCTAGATTTGAACACTGTCTGTCTTAACAAAGAGTTAAAGGTTTAGGAGCTGGGTTTCTCCATTGTATGTTTCTGTGAACTGGAATCTTCCAGTCCTCAGACCAGCTATTGGTACAGACAGAGCTTTTTTTCTGCCAGAATGCGGCGGAACTGCGTTCCACCACCCCTGGCAGCACCTGTCCTCTCCCCAGTCACTGAACACAGAAGCCGGTAGAGGAGGTTTTAGCACTACTTTCTTCCCCCACCGGCTTCTGTGTCCTATTGTCGGGACATGTGTATGTCAGTCAGTGCCCTGAGTCCCCACACCGCGACCGCTGCATTTTTTTCTTTTTACTTTTTGTGGAGCTTCGGGAGTTTTGGCTCCCGTCCCACCCTACCGGAGTTTTGGCTCCCGTCCCGTCCTGCCGGGAGTTTTGGCTCCCGTCCTGCCCTGCCCTGCAGCTCCTGTCCCACCCTGCCCTGCGGCTCCCATGCCACCCTGCCCCGCGGCTCCCATCCCACCCTGCCCCGTGGCTCCCATCCTGCCCTGCCGTGCCTCCCAGTAGCTGAGAGCCGAGTGAAGTGTTCGGCTGGAAAAAAGCCTGCATGCTCTAAACGGACCAATGATAGCTGCACCGCATGCTATGGAGAGGAGGTGAGTGTACTAAAAACTATGGTGGGAAGGGGGGGGGGGCAAGTAGCATCTGCAGGGGAGGTGACAGCTGTGGACCGCAGTGGGGTGAATTTGGGAAGAGGGGGGTGAAGTTGTTAAAGCTGGAAAGAGGGAGAGGTTGTGCAAAGTGAGAGCTGAGTAGTGGGGAGGGGGGAAGGTGATACAGTGGCAAGAGCTTGTAGGGGGGGCTGGCAGGTTGTTTGAAGGTGTAGTTGTGGACTGGAAGTGTAAGCTGTAGATGTGGGGGCTGCAGAGTTGAGTTGTTGACAGGTGGTACAAAGGTGAGTTGTAGGGGGTGCTAAGATGACATGTGGACAGGGGTGCAGAATTGAGGAGAGACAGGGGAAAGAAGAGGTGTGTTGTGGACGGAGGGAGTAGTGAATCGGGGGAAGAAGTGGTGAGTAGTGAATGGGGGAGAGAAGTGGTGAGCTGCAGACAGAAGAGAGAGAAGTGGTGAGCTACGGGGGGAAGAAGAGGTGATCTGTGGACTGAAGGAAGAAAAGGTGAGCTGTGGACAGGAGGAAAGAATAGGTGAGCTATGGGGGGAAGAAGAGGTGATCTGTGGACTGAGGTAAGAAGAGGTAAGCCGTGGACAGGAGGAAAGAAGAGGTGATCTATGGGGGGAAGAAGAGGTGCGCTGTGGACTGAGTGAAGAAGAGGTGAGCCGTGGACAGGAGGGAGGAAGAGATGAGCTGTGGACAGGAGGGAAGAAGAGGTGAGCTGACAGGAGGTTGGAAGAGATGAGCCGTGGACAGGAGGGAAGAAGAGGTGAGCCATGGACAGGAGGGAAGAAAAGGTGAGCCGTGGACAGGAGGGAGGAAGAGATGAGCCGTGGACAGGAGGGAAGTATAGGGGAGCTGTGGACAGGGAAAAGAAGAAGCGAGCTGTGGACGGGGGGAAGAAGTGAGCTGCAGATGGGGGGAAAAAGAAGTGAGCTGTGGACAGGGGAAAGAGGTGAGCTGTGGACAGGGGAAAGAGGTGAGCTGAGGACAGGGGAAAGAGGTGAGCTGTGGACAGGGGAAAGAGGTGAGCTGTGGACAGGGTGAAAAAGAGGTGAGCTGTGGACAGGGTGAAAAAAAGGTGAGCTGTGGACAGGGGAAAGAAGAGGTGAGCTGTGGACGGGGGAAATAAGAGGTGAGCTGCAGATGGGGGGAAGAAGAGGTGAGCTGTAGAAGGGGGGCATAAGTCATCTGTGGACAAGGTTTGCAGAGATGAGGTTTGATTGGGGGGCACAGAGGTGAGCAATAGATGGTTACATTGGGGGAGATATGCAAGTACTGTCCGCAGATTTTTTTTTTCTGTGCCCTGTGTGATACACACACCTAATCACTGCAGAGTAAACTTTCCTGAGCCCTGGGTGTTATGCGCTCCTAAGGGCCACACTCTGTGCCTTTTAGGCCTACGTGAATTTGGTGCTGCTTTACTTCTCTCCCGTTGAATGACAGGATTGGTGGTGGAGAGTTGGCTGGGGAGGGTGAGTTCCTGCTCCTATTTTCTGAGAAAAAAAGGCCTGGGGACAGATCATGCTGAGCTAACTGAGAAATGCTTGTAGTCAACCATGACACCTTATCTTTAGGAGCATCTAAAAGGTAAGACATAATTTTAAAAGTTAGATATGTTGTGTGAATTGGAACACATAACAAACACATACTAGAGCAGTGTTTCTCAACCCTTTTTTTTGTCAAGGCACCCTTTAAAAATTATGGACAGTCTTCAGGCACAACATTCTAAAATGTAAAAACTATTCTGATAGTTTTACATAATGCAACAACATCCACACAAGTAGGACACCCAACGTTAGAGGTGGTTTATTCTTCCAAAGCAAATACATTTTTACAAACTGGTACTGACGAGTGTTCCATTGTTTCTTTTCTTCCTCAGTTTTTCTCCATCACTCAGCTAATATGACCCCAATGCTGATGGAGAGGGGCAGGGGAGGGTCGAACAAGGATGCTATGCATGCGACTGACATCCTCCATATCAACTAATGATGCCATTGGTTGTTAGGATGCCGGCAGCTAGAAGGTTGTAATGGTGCACAAAAAAAAACCTGTGGCTTTGTGTAACTAAAAGTCATCATTCAAAGATTTGTAAATTGCGATCATATTCCCTCATAAGCGCCTCTTCTCCAGGGAGAACATGTTCAATGTTTGTAGTTGTTCCTCATACCTGAGATCCTCCAGCCCCCTTAAAAGCTTTTTTTTTATCTTTCTGGACATCCTGAAGATTGGTGACCAAAACTAGATGGCATGCTCAAGGTGTGTCCAAACCAGAGTTTTCTAAATTTCCCTTATATGTCCTTCATTTGTGTATTTAGATGTATGCCGGAAGTTCAGCTTTACATTTTTCCTATAGCAAGGGAGTAGTTCCTGCTATAGGACTTGGGTATGCTTGTGCTCAAAGTCCCCCAAGTGGGTCAGGTTCAGCATCATGGCAGTTTTGGGAATCTTAGGGCAGATTGCTTGCCTTCCTATGTGATTGATTAGAGATCTTCCTATCCCCCTAGCAACCGCATAAAATCAAAGAGGAACCAAGTTTCTCATGACTTCCTTCCCCTTCTGTGTTGCTGCTTCAGTCGAGCACCACCAACAGTGGGGAGTACAGACTGCACCTGCCTACAAGCATATAGGAGATAAATACTGTATCATGGTGGATGGGCTATTGAGAGAGGTATATATCCACAGATTAACTTGAAAACATACAGTGCTATTTTTACACGTATTTTATATAGCGCCAATATCATACACAGTGCTTTACTTACAATCTGACCTCAGTGCACTGTTTAATTGGGCAACTATGTGCAAATAAGGTTTAATGCTGAAAAATGTAGTTATGCACTTGGGGGCTAAAAATATACAGGCATCTTACATACTAGAGGGAGAACAACTTGGAGAATCAATGGTGGAGAAGTATCTGGGTGTTCTGATAAATCATAAGCTTAATAATGGCATGCAATGCCAAGCTGCAGTTTCCAAAGCGAGCAAAATCCTTTCTTGTATTAAGTGAGGTATGGACTGCAGAAAGTGAGACATCATTTTTCCCCTGTACACATCATTAGTAGGACCTCATCTGGAATATGCAGTTCAGTTTTGTGCACCAGTTCACAAAAAGGATATTGAAGAACTGGAGAAAGTGCGGAGAAGGGCAACGAAACTAATAAGAGGCACGGAGGAGCTCAGCTATGAGGAAAGATTAGCTGTCTGAGTTTAGGGGATGTGATCAACATGTATAAATACATAAGTGATCCATATAGTGAATTTGTTGTAGCGTTATTCACATTAAGGTCCTCACAGAGGACAAGGGGGCACTCTTTACGTCTAGAGGAAAAGAGGTTTAATCTTCAAAAAGGGAAGAGCTTCTTCACAGCAGTGGCAGCTGGTGCTAATTATTTTGGGGGGTGGCAAACTGTCAGCCACACCCCCAGGGGACATGGAGGGGAAGGCGGAGGTAGCCTCAAGAACCCCCCCATGTGAGACGGACGGCGGACGGGAAGGTGGCAATCTCTGCAAGCACCCACTCAGCCCCCGGCATTAGTTGGACTGACCTTAGGAGGCAGGGGGAAGGAAGAGCTGTTGCTTCTCCTCTGGGCGGAACAGAAAGTGTATCCTGACTGAGACATGATTGGCCAGGGAGTTCTGGGATTCCCGGGCCAATCAGGTGTCAGGACCGGTTTGCTGATTGGCTGGTAGGAGAATCAGGAAGACAATAGCGAATATTAATTCGCTATTGTCACACAACTGGGTGGATTTAGGGCGCAGTGCTCTACGCCCCGAGTCCACTCTTTTTTTAAGTCAATTAGAGCCTCTAGTGTGTTTTGTGCATTAAAATTCAAAAAAGTGTTTTTTATTTTAAAAAAAATTGCGTGTAGAAAATCGCTGTGCAAATATTACAAAAAAAAATTTTCTTTTTTTTTACACAAATGTGTCACTTAAATTGATATATTGCTCAAACATGCCATGGGTATATGTGAAATTACACCCCAAAATACATTCTGCTGCTTCTCCTGAGTATAGTGATACCACATGTGTGAGACTTTTTGGGAGTCTAGCTGCGTACAGGACCCCGAAAACCAATCACCACCTTCGGGCTTTCTAAGGGCATAAATTGCTCATTTCACTTCCTCACTACCTATCACAGTTTTGGAGGCCATGAAATGCCAAGATAGCACAACCCCCCCCCCCCATATGACCCCTTTCGGAAAGTAGACACCCCAAGGTATTTGCTAAGAGGCATGGTGAGTATTTTGCAACTCTTATTTGTTTTGGAAAATTAAGAAAGAAAAGTGAATTTTTTCTTCTTTTTTTAATTTTCAAAACTTTGTGAAAAAAGTGAGATCTGCAAAATAGTCAACATGACTCTCAGCAAATAGCTTGGGGTGTCTACTTTTGAACAATATATCATTTAGTGACAACTTTGTGTAAAAAAAACAAAAAAAAAACAAATTAAATTTTCCCTAAACTTGTGGCAAAATATAAAATATTCCATGGACTCAACATGCCTCTTAGCAAATAGCTTGGGGTGTCTACTTTCCAAAATGGAGTCAGTTGGGGGGGTTTGTGCTATCTTGGCATTTCATGGCCTCCGAAACTGTGATAGGTATTGTTGTGAAATCAACAATGTACGCCCTTAGAATTCCTGAAGGTGGTGATTGGTTTTCGGGGTCCTGTACGAGGTGAGGCTCCAGAAAAGTCTCAAACATGTGATATCCCCGTACCCAGGAGAAGCAGCAGAATGTATTTTGGGGTGTCATTTCACATATGCCCATGGCATGTGTGAGCAATATATCATTTCAGTGACAACTTTGTGTAAAATATATATATTTTTTTTGTCAATTTTCAATCACTTGTGACAAAAAAATTAAATATTTAATGAGCTCAACATGCCTCTCAGCAAATTCCTTGGGGTGTCTACTTTCCAAAAAGGGGGAGGGTTTTTGTACTGCCCTGCCATTTTAGCACCTCAAGAAATGAGATAGGCTGTCATAAACTAAAAGCTGCGTAAGTTCCAGAAAATGTACCATAGTTTGTAGACGCTATAACTTTCATCCTAACCAATAAATATACGCTTGTTGAAATTTTTTTACCCAAGATATGTGGCTGAATAGATTTTGACCTAAATGTATGACTAAAATTGAGTTTATTGGATTTTTTTTATAACAAAAAGTAGAAAATATCTTTTTTTTTCAAAATTTTCAGTCTTTTTACATTTCTGTTGCAAAAAATAAAAATTCCATAGGTGATCAAATACCACCAAAAGAAAGCTCTATTTTTTGGGAAAAAAGGATACCAATTTTGTTTGTGTACAGCATTGCTTGACTGTACAATTACTAGTTAAAGTAGCGCAGTGCCAAATTGCAAAAAGTGCTCTGGTCATGAAGTGATTTGTTTAGGAATGATGTGAAAGGTTAATCAGCGCTCCACTGCCTGCTCCTGGCAGCTATGAAAGTAAGCATATTTTGATTCAGAATTGTTCTATACAAAAAGCTACAATGGCGCCCTGGACCACCTATAGTGTGGACAGATACTTTGCCAAACACTGCTTTAGCTGATTCCATCCCTGTTGGATCAACATCCAAATTAGCTTTAGTGGCAATGCATTATCACCCTGAGATTGGCAGGGGATAATAGCGAGATTCAACTCTATTTACTGTATGTAATTATATAAGTAATTGCCAGTTATATAATTTTAACCAGCCAATCTTTCCTTTTTGCATTTAGTAGCTCTTGTAGCGAGCTTTTTGGACTTTACAAAATCTTTCCTGGATAATTATAAGTTTATGCAAATGTGAAGCGCTCTTTAATTAAATCTGTGCTACATCTGTTCCTCTTGTCAGGCTATTTATTCCCAATTAAGGAGGAAAAAAAAATGTTTTCAGACGTTTTAGATCCTACAGCTTCGCAAACAAACAATGGTATTCGAAACACATTGTTATGTACATTTTTTATTGTTGTTTTTGATTAATTATTCTTCTTGTTCTCCAAACTCTTACCTTGTTCATGATGTTTTTTGCTAATTTTTCACTATTGCAATTTAGCATTTTCCTACATTGTCAAAACAAGTCTTCATAAATTATAATTAGGAAAACAAAGTTGAGAAATAAATTTGATTGATATTTTTACCTTTTAATGTAGATGAAATATTATGTTAGCCAAACAGTGTAAAAGTATACAGAGTAAGAAATTAAAATATGAAATCGTAGTGATTTTCAAAATGTTAGCATTCAGGGGTGTAACTAAACCCTTTGGACCCTAATGCAAAATGGGTGGATTTATGACATCTTTTAATTATAACACCTACTATACAAAGTGTAAGCATAATAACCTTCGTATAGAATAAAAAAAAAAAAATCTTAATTATGTTTCCAATGGATTATGGGGGGAAAGAGACCAGTATTCTTGAAACATACACAGCTGGGTAGCACTACCTAGTCTGCTTCGCCTATATTATTTGCCATATGGGCCATTCAGATTTTTGAAACATTTTTCCAGCACAAGTTAGAGATGGAAGCAACCCAAATCATTTGGATACCTCATGCCCAGCACCATTATTGGGTTTATGTTGTCCACCTTGGTTGAAGAATAACAGGCAAAGTTCATGGATAGCATTTGTGCAGTGTGGTGTGCTTTGTTAAAAAGGTGTGTTTTTTCACCCATTACCATGTGTTGGCAGTCCATTTAAAATTATTTGTCACTAGAAGTTCCAAAATTTTCCTGACTCCATTCACTATTTACTTTCTTTTCATATATATATTTAAAACATGTGCCACCCCTCCCTCCAAGCAGTACCAGCTTAGTATACAGAGCAGATGGGTTAGAGAATGGTGGGTAGGGTGCCCCCTCTACCCTAAAGCTGGGCTGCATGCCCTTTAACATTGGACAGGCTCATTTAAAAATAGGCCCACCACTTAAAATGCCAGTTAGGAGCTGACAGGTTCTTCAATAAAACCAGCACCCCAGGAGGTAGTGCATTGATTGTAGAGGTTTATGGCCAACTCACCTTATCCACTGTGCAGAAAAAGTGTAAAACCTGACTCCAGACAAAACCTTTTTTTAATTTTGGATAAAGTGGAAGGGTATACATTATGTGTTTAGTTTTCGTTGGTATTTTTGCGAGTTCGTTTTTGACCATTGATTAGACAGATCGAAAATGACTGCGATGTATCCCGATTGGCCGGAGGATGTAAACCAATGCATGTCTGTTTATATCCATTCAGATGTGTCTGAAGTAATGCAATGTAATGTAATGTAATGATGTAATGCAAGTTTGTGTACAGGTTCGATTTTGCAGAGCTGACCGGATGTGGCTAGATATAGACAGACACAAGTCTGTTTACATCTGGCAGCTCATAGTGAATACATTAATCCATTCTTCATCCAGCACATGCAATGGACAGAGATGTGATGCATTTCTATTCCAATCTTAATTCAAACACCCCTACTTGAGGCACCCAAGGTTAAATGCAGTGTTTTGTAGCTAGCTACGCAGCTGCTGATGTACCCAAGTACGATGCATGTCTAGAAAGCTAAAAAAATTCTACTCCTTTACAAACAATGGTGTTAGGACTGAGTTCACCTGCTGGAGGCACTGTGCTGCTCTGGGCTGGTTGCCACAATTCCAGTGTCCACCAGCAGGTGTCTCCCAGAAGCTAGCAGACTTCAGTGATCAGTTCCATCTGGTTTCAGCTGCCAGGTGGTTATATAAGCCTGCTCCTAACACACCTTGTGTCACTGTTTTGATTGCCTCCTTGTTGTCAGATCCTTTTGTTCCGGTTATCCTGCTCAAGAGCTAGCTGCATCCCTTACCCTGTTGCTCATTTCTGTTCCTGGTTCCTGTACCCGGTCTTTAATCCCCCCTTCCTTGCATCCCTTCTATTTCCTGTTACCCTTGTCCCTCATTTTGTATATAGTTTGTGTATAGTCAGTTGTTAGGTTTATTAGGTATTTTGTCATTGGGGTTTGTAATTTTTACTGTTTGCTGGCGTTTGTTATGTTCACTGCTTGCTGGTGTGTGCTTGTATCTTGTTTCGCTGTAAATAAATCTCACTTAGAAGATATATTCATTATTTGGTCCCAGTTTCCACATGTAGCTACATGTATCCGGTCTCCCAGCTGCTGATTTCCTGACAAATAGTATCTGAAACAGAGTGTTACTGTATATGCATTTAATTTCATTTTTATTGCTTTTCTTGTTCTCTAAATGCATACCTTGTTGAACATTTTTTTGCACATCCTTCTCTATTGCATTGGAGGATTTCATACATTGTCAAAACAAGCATGGATCTAAGATAATTAGGAAGGCAAAGTTGAAAAATTATTCTAATTGCTTTTTTTATACAGTACCTCTTATTCTTGAGGTCGGGAAAGTAATTTCCTGGAAGGTTTGCTGAAGAAAGGGGGTTTGCTGATGGGGTTTTTTCTGGGGCAGGGTGAGTTTGCTGGTGGGGGCTTTGCTGGTGGATGGGAAGTTTTGGGGGAAAGGGGGGGGGTGTTGCTAAGAGATACACTAAATTAACAAAAGTGTGTCTATGGGAATGTTTGAATGCAATATTGAACCCTACGGACTAAGACTGGGATGTCATTATAGTTCATGTGTGTGTAAAGGCAGGTGTCCCAATACTTTTGGTAATATAGTGTATGTTTTGCTGGTGGAATGTTTTTTTTTTTTTGGCTGAAGTTGGAGGGGGGAATAAAAAAAGAATGAGGCCACTGATGGCAGATATTATGAAAATAATACTTCCAGGTAATAAAGGGAAAATACACAGGTACAGATTTTATATATTTTTATTTTATATATATATATATATATATATATATATATATATATATATATATATATATATATATATATATATATATATATTTTTTTTTTTTAAATAAGAAAAAGAAAAACCAATAAAGAGATAAAAGATAAATACAGCAACAATAAAGAATTAAAAGATGCAAATTAAAGATCACTGCATTCCTTTCTCCACTCACATTTCAGGACCTCTTCCATTAGTTAAAAACATGATTTTATCTACCCTCTGTGGTCATCAGTTGATCCTCCGGCTGGAGTTGCTTCTTGACCTAAATAGCTTAATCACTTGAGTTTCCATTCAATTCGCTATCCCAATTTTTTACAAGACTTGCATACAGGTCCCATATTTGGCTTAATTGTCGTATTGGCAGCTTGGATGTGTGGTACTATATTTTTTTGCCTTGTATTGATAGTGTTTTGTCTTTGTCTTCTTTGTGTATTTTGTAACTTACTGTATTGTTCTCTTAGTGCCTGATAGATACTACTCTCCTGAAGAAGCCACGTTGTGTGGTGAAACATGTTGAGAAATCAATCCTTCGGTTGCACTATTTAAAGATTGTTCCAGTGCATTGCATGTAAACTCTTTTTACAACCATGTTTTTATTCATTTTTCAAAATAAAATGTGAAAATTTTATATAAAAAATATTGTGTCACCCTGTTTGCACCTTTAAAATCCCAATTTTCCCTTTATTGCATGTTGTATATTGTAGGGATGTGGTGCCTATACTCATTTTGAATGTGAGGCAAGTATTTACCTTTTTCCTCTGACATACTTCCAGGTACAGAAAGTGTGCTAAATATTGTGCTCTACATTTGATAATTTTTATGACAAGCTTTACTGAGAGCAATACATTGTTGATCAATTTCCGAAAAAATATGTCTACAAGCTTCCAAAGCTGAAATTAACTTGATTATAAACAAAAAACACCAAAGTGCAGAACTTTTTTTAACATTCCTATGTCTCCCTATGGAGTATGGGGCCCTGGGCAACTTCCTGCTCTGCCCTTATTATAATCCACTACTTTTTATAGTGATTGGCCTTCTATGGGACCTATAGTCTCTGGTCACCAAACTTATTAGTGGCATTTATATGTTATATTTCAGGGATATGCAATTAGCGGACCTCCAGCTGTTGCAGAACTTCAAGTCCCATGAGGCATAGCAAGACTTCGACAGCCACAAGCATGACACCCAGAGGCAGAGGCATGGTGGGACTTGTAGTTTTGCAACAGCTAGAGGTCCGCTAATTGCATATCCCTGTTATATTTGAATCAGAAAAGGGCTGGCAACTTGTATGCTCTTGAATAAAAGTCCTTTATTGGGTTACATGGGTACACGGGTACAGGCTACGTTGACGCATTTAGGCTAAGAAGCCTTCATCAAAGCATATATTGCTTTGATGAAGGCTTCTTAGCCGAAACGCGTCAGGGTGGCCTGTACCCATGTACCCATATAACCCAATAAAGGACTTTTATTAAAGAGCATCTGAGTCGCCAGCCCTTTTCTGATTCAAGTACTGCATTTTGGGGCCTGAACGTCTTGGCTAGAGCACCGGATCACAGTTCATAGATCATCATATTGGCAGGGGAGCTGGGGTATCATTTTGCTTCAATTATATGTTTTATGACTTGGTTCTCAACAAAGTAACAAGCTTGGTCATATTTTAGCATATTTGTTCCAAATTTTCCTTCCATCCCAACATAATTAATATTCATTGTCATCCTAAATTAATTAGTCGGATAAAGCCATGCTTAGCTCCCTCTCGCAACCGTCAAAATAAATGCTAAGATTTGATGATCCAGTGCCAAAAAAGCTATATTGAAAGCATATAAAAGAGTTTCAACAGTTATGCATAGAGCTTAACCACTGTTATGAAGGAGAACAGCAGCGAGCAGATGACATACATTCAAAGACAAAGTTGAGTATTAGCTCATTTAAAAGGTAGAAACTGTATGAAAAGCAGGAAGGATGCCAGCAACGTGCATTGCCGCGTAGGTTAAAAAGCCTGGGGCGCACACAGCAGAGCGCTGATGTGTTCAATGAGGATTGTCATTGTAATTTACTCTACTTAGCACCTGCTAGCTTTATGTTATTTTTTTCTTCCATTGAATTAATAGAGAAAGACATCTCTTTTTTTTTTTTTTCTCAACATACCCGAAACTATTAATGTTGTTGATGGGTGGTGGGTAGAGGATCCACAGAAAACACTGAGAACAGAAATTACTAGCACTGAAGATTTCACCTTACAGGAAATAAAACCTCATTATATTTGTCAACCTCTGTGCCGCCCATTCTGACTGCAGGGGAAATGGAGTGACAGGAGCATAAAGACAATTGTTAATGCTTAACAATGCTGGCAACTAATATATATATATATATATATATATATATATATATATATAAATAACCAGTCTGGGTCCTGCCAAAAACGGCTAAGTAATAAGCAGTGGGTGATAAAAAATTGCTGTTTTATGCATATGAGGGCAGAGTGTCATTTTACGTGTCTCTGAACAGCAGATTAATAGCATCTTTAGCGTTTGTTTTGTGCAGCCAAGAAATCTGTAGGGTTATAAGATTACACATTCATGAGATTTAGAGGGGGTGTGTATATCCTGCCACTCATCCATTGCAACCAGTACACAATTGCCTGTGCCCTTATTCTCCTCTTATTCTGCTATTGTAGCAAAATGAATAATGAAACCAAGAGGGCAACAGAGGCTGATGCACAGGAGGGTAAAATATAATAATATGATGAGGTTAAAAAATGTATCTTTCAGGTCAGTGCATCAGACTGACAATTGTCTGTAAATTCTAATTATTTTCTAGAATTGATATTGTCCTGAAAACTATGCAAAATAAAGAATGTAAATCAAGAAAACTTTGCGCCAAAGAAATAAAAAAAATGAATCAGCCAGTTGCCAGCAGCAGTGTGAATGCGACCTGACTAGCATCACTGTAATGATGAAATAATTGGACACCGCATTTAGCTGGTACAAAATTCAAACATATTAGCATAAATAAGTGAATCAAACATTCGATTGTTGTGAACGTCCCACAATTGTGAATTAAAGTGCTCGTGCGTTGATAAATAATCGGTGCTCCAATGTTCAGTGTTCAGACAGAGGTGCCCCACATGGATGGTCAACCCCTAGACTTTGACCAACTATTGCTAGACTAGTCACTTGTGATTTGTGGGAAAAAGACCTCTAGATGGTATACTCCAAGGCAGTGGCATCGCTAGGGGATGGCTTTTGGGGCTATAGCCCCGAATGTGGGGTACATAGCACTGAGTGTCCTAGCGGGTGCAGATTTTTGAGTAAAGCGAAAGGCGCATTCTACCTTTTGTGTGATTTGGTACAGCGCTGTCCACTGCACTGTTACCTGCAGGTTGCAGAATGATATGCAGGGCAGCAGCAGGAGAATGGGAGAATGGCCGTGGTGCTGGATTTCACCTTGCATCCAGCCGAGGCGGTGACTCTCCCTAGTCTGCTGCCTCCAGAGTCACGCTGTGATTATGGCTGAGGGCAGCAGGAGAATGACAGTGGCTGGGGCAGAAGAGTTAAGGTGCTCAGGGGGTGCTTCTGGAAAATCTCTTTCTCACCACCCCCTATTCAGGTGTCCAGCCCCTTTTCGGATGCCGGGCGCCTGAATTACAGTTGCGGGGGTGTTTTTTTGAAACACCTTATAAGAGCCATAGGCTCTAATAGGCTTCAAAAAAGATGGACCCCACCCAGGTGTGTTAGAAAAGTAAATGAATATTTGCATATGGCTTTCTTCACTTCGCTGCTATGGGCTCTAGCCCCAGATCTTTTGTAGACGTATCAACGCCCCTGCTCCAAGGTCAGCTGTATTTAGGATGATCCTCCATGGATGGGAAAAAAAATGACAGAAGGGGACACCCATAGTGTAAAATCGTTATTTATTAAAAAGATGCAATATAAAACATATGGGGTGCACTCACATGGTTTGGTGCCTGTGCCTGGCACCCAGTGTTATCAGCATGTGTTTTAGTCAAAGGGTAATCCGGCCAGTCTCCATTAGACGCTGCTCTATTGCGGTGAGGCTCAGTCCCCTGTACTCGTTTTCAGGGCGAATCCCCACAAAGTTTCAGTGACCACTCCAGCCATAGGTGGTCAACGTCTAGGGGTGAGTGTACATCCATGTGGGGCATCTCTGTCTGAACACTGAGCATTAGAGCACCGATTATTTACCAACGCATGAGCACTTTAATTTATGGTAATATGTTTGAATTTTGTACCAGCTAAGCGGGGTGTCCAATTATTTCAAAATAAAGTATGGAATAGAATTATAAAATACTGCAGCCTATGAGGTTTTTTTTTGGAGGTTTGGGGCTGTAGAAAAATGATCTACAACCTTTATTCAGGTGTAGCACGCTTTAAAAGTACCCTAAAAACCCCTAAATGTTTCTTGTCAGGGGGAAAATAGAGTCATGACAATGGACTCAAATGCTTTGATGAAATTAACTTTATCAGAAGCCCAATTTCACACCAGTGATTCCCCCATGACATTAAAGTCCTCCATCATTTCAGAAACCCCTTGTCCCATCAGAGGTCCCTCCATCATGTTATAGTCCCCCCTTTCATGTCAGAGTCTACTCTTCATGTCAGAGACCCCCATCACATCAGAGTCCCCCTATACATGAAAGTCACCTATCACATTAGAGACTTCCCTGTACATTATAGGCCCCACATCACATTAGAGCCCCCCCATTGCATCAGAACCTCCCCATCACATTAAAGTACCCAATCACCACAGAGTCCCCTCATGACAGAGACCCCCAATCACACAGTCCCCCCATCAGAGAGTCCATCTGTTACATAGCCCCCCCTCATCATAGAGCTCCTACTCACACAGTCCCCCAATCAGAGAGTCCCTCTGTCACACAGGCCCCCCATCATAGAGCCCCTAATCACACAATCCCTTATTCATATAAGAGCAATGAGTTTTGGCTCCAGCAGCATGGTACAGGGTGGAAAGTGGAGGATGTCTGGAGGAAGCAGACTTACATCTTCTCCTGATTGCTGGAGGTGGCTCTACGTGCTGTCTGCCCTGAATCCGAGTCAAACGTTGCCTTGGTGTGTGCGAGATCACCACTTATCAACTGGAAAGCGGAACCTGGAACAATGCACACAACCGCCTTGATGAAATTAATTTCACATCAGAAGCCCTCCTTCACACCAGGGGTTCCCCCATTACCCCAGAACCCCCCTTCACATCAGAGGCCCACCCATCACATCGGAAACACCCCATCATGTCAGAGGCCCCCTCATCATCTTAGAGTCTCCCTTTTCATGTCAGAGTCTACTCTTCTCATCAGAGGCCCCCCATGACATCAGCAACCCCCCTATACATGAAAGTCACCTATCACATCAGAGTCGTCCCTGTACACCAGAGGCCCCACATCACATTAGAGTGCCCCTATTGCATCAGAGCCTCCCCATCACATCAAAGTCCCCCCATTACAGAGACCTCCAATTAAAAAGTTGCAAAAAGAATGCCGGCAACTCGATTGCTTCTTCTTAATTCTTTATTGAGCACAAACAGCAGTGCGATATCAAAACGCTAACATGTTTCAGGCAAAAGCCAAAAAGCCAGTTTTTCCAGCAGGAAAGCTCCTACTTTGGGTACTATCATGCTTTCCCATTCTCTATTTCATTCCACTTCCCCTTCCATTTTTTGGTTGGGAACAGTGGGCTCCTATCCCTGTGGTTATAACACCTGTAAACTGTGTAAAAGACATAGAAAAAGCACGTCTGTTACTTCTTTTTCAACAGGTAGAACATATACAGTAAAAAGTTTTATAAATTGTAACTCAAAGATGATTCTCTACCTAATTGATTGCAGTACTTGTAAAGTACAGTATGTTGGATGCACTATCCACAATCTACGTATTAGAATAGAGTAGACCATGCCTGCATGATGTGTCTTAAACAGCCACTTAGGGTGTGAAAGGGTGACAACACAAGCACACAACAGGCATAAGTGGGTTGTCAGGAACTAATATATAAAACAAAGTTTAATGCTTAATGCAACTTAATGTGTACTAAACTAGACAGCAACACTTGTATACAGTATATCTGACCAATAAAAAAATGTTGTGCTGTCCCCTTTAAACCAAATTACATAATAAAGACCAAAATGTGCATGAACCACAGTAAATAAATACATAAATAGTCAATAAAGGTGGTAAAAAGTGCTGAATAGTATAAGCATAGTTTCCCAATGAAAGCCTCATGTTAATTACTATAAAACTCTGGAAATCAGAGGGCCATCATGACAGCCAGTACCACTGGAAGTACTTTGTTCTGATATGTTCATACTTCTGGTTGTCAAAGTAAACTGATCTTATTGATAAGAAATACAAAAATCATATTAAAACAGATGTCATAAGAACATGTATACTTTAAAGGGGCTCTGTTACTAAGTGTACAAAAGTAAACTAAACCCAACCTGCAAAAGAAGATGAAGGGTACCTATTTTTCTGGTGAGCCATGTATTTTGAATCTACAGCCTCTGCTGGTATCCAGTATTTTGGGGATTTCGAAAATCAACTTTACCGCTGCAACCTGTGGCTCCTCCTGACGGCCCCTATGTCCTGCAGTGCAATGGTGTAGCCAATACAAGTACATGTGGGGGGTACTCGGTAAACACTAATTTTTATAAAAGAAACACAATTAAATCTATTAGCACATTCACCAGAAACACAATAAATATAGTTATCATTAGCCTGCTGTAATCCTCTGCACAACGTCACTTTGTAGTGGGAAGTGCTCTGTGAACATGTTTACAAGAGGGGAATACAAGTACAAGGGTGACAACCTGTGTACTGAGGCTCCTCCATTGTCCAGTCACAGGCTAGGGTGGGTCTTGGTCTAGGCTTTACTATCTAAATGAAGTGTAGCCTGAAGAAAGGTCTAGGACTGGGCTGCTTGGCAGCCTCCCTGGATCTGAAAGAACAGAATTACAAATTCCTTTGGCAGGTAAACCAGTTCACATTAATAAACGTTTCAAATGTGTATCTTGTTGTATTGCCTAGAGTTCAGCTTTAAAGTGGTATTAGTCCCAACCCAAAAAGATAATATATTGCAGCTTACCAGTCATTAGAAGTGGTGGCTGCATTAGTTTTCTTTTTTTTTAGGCCTTTTTTTACCTATGTTTTAACTTGGTGATCTGGCCAGTAACACACCTTCTGTATTAGAGCCCCCACTCTGGATGAATGAGCACAGGGGGCAAAGAATACAGCAGCATTGTGAGGGGAGTGGTAAATGTACTAGCAGATTTAAATATACTAACACATTGAGGTCATACATGTTTGCTTTTGGGTTTAATACTGCTTTAAGTACAGACATAGTGTCTTAGAGCAAACAAATGCTACCTAACAACCAATTATTATGTTATATTTGTTACTACAAAGGGAGAACAAATACTATGCCCTGTTTAATATAAATGAACTGAAATAAGCTTTAAGCAATGATTCAGCTTGTTGAAGTTTAGTTTAATTGAATGGATTTGCAGTTCTGTAACTGGCTGCTAAGAGTTACAGCACTACTGAGAACTGCTAGCTAAGGGCCGCTGTATCTAAATTTCACTGTAATATATTATGTCCTAAACTATTCAGGTATACGGTATGTTCTAAATTTAGTTGAGCTGCAGTATTAATCAGTGAAGTCTATTTATGAAAACTCATGGGGAAATGAACCACATTTGTTGGACCTCTTCCTATCTCTTGGTGATACAGAGCTTGTTACAAACTGTTCAGCTGCCTTGTCCTTTGCAGTAGTCCCACTTTCTAAATGTGGCCTGCATATTCCATTGCTGATTTCCCCAGATGTCATCCGTTCTTTTCAATAAATCGCTATACAATAGTCCTGCATATTTAATTTCAGTCCTTCATTGCTGATGCACCTTTTATACTTTCATAAGGCAACCACTGAAATAAAAATAATTTTAGAACATTTCATTTTCTGACATCTGAAACAACAGGATATGTTGTGCAGAAGCTTTCTAATCTTGGTAATAGACGTAGTTCATCTTTGTTACTCCCAGAAGATGGCTAAGGTGCGAGGTAGGAATTTAAATACGGTATTCTTTTAGCTTGGTCAGTGCTGTAATTGCTCCCATTGAGGATAGAAAGGAAGAAAACGAGCATGAACAGAACAATTCTCACCTTCATATATTCTGTAGAGTAAAATCCACACTGCAGTGGTTACTGAGGAAATTGGGTTATCCAATTTAATTGTTTTAGGCATCCATCTAATTCACATGACTGTTCTTTTTTTTTAATTGATATACTGTATATATACATTTGCGCCTTGGTCCAGTTTGCCAGGGGTGTTATGTGCCATCATTCAGTTCATAGCATTTGCTGCTACCAACCCCCATAACAAAATCCTGTACCAGGTGCATTTTGAACCTTTGCGCCACCCAAGATGGCATTTACATAATAACCCCACTCTTGGCATTAAGATTCCCCATGATCGCAGCTCTTCTCTCTGCCACAGACATTTAGGAAACAGGCAGAGTGATATACATAAGGAGTAGAGGTTGTTTACCTAGAAAAGTGAATATTAGATGAAGGTGAAGTTGTGTTTACCCAATCATGCGCTAGCAAAGAGCCTGTATTTTTTTATACTAAAAAGAACAGAAGATAGGTTCTCACAGAAGGAAAAGGCCCAGGTGCACAGGGAAGACCATGTATTTTAAATTTTCCCCACATGATTGAGGGTTCAGAGTGTATAGAAGTCTACCTTACTCGCAAGCAGGGCTTTTTTTCAGCTGGAACTCAGTTCTACCACCTCTGGCTCAGACCCTCTGCTCCCTGCTCACAGCTATCACTTGTAAACACAAGTCTGGCTTCTGTGTTTACAAGTGACAGCTCAACTCCCAACAGCTCGCATCAGATCTGATCTTCTGAGTGGCTCCCACTGAGTGCAGGATGGGGACAAGGGAGATGCAGGTGCCTGGGGTGCAGTGCGGATGCCTACACCCCTACTGGATGATCTCCCTGCAAGTGATAGGGTCAGAGCCACCTACAGTGGTACTAGAGTCTGCTGGGTACTTCAGCTTAATACAGCAGCAAAAGTGAGTTATGTGGAAGATTGTGGAGCTTTTAAGGAGGGGCAAATACAGGGGCACTGGAGAGGGGGTTACATGTTCTTGGTCATCCATCCAGGCTGAATATTCTATTTTGGATGCCAAAAACAGTCTTTAAACAGAAGGCGCACCTTATGGTTATTAATGTTGACCCCTTCTCTTAGGTAATTAGGGTCTATCTCACAAGTCCAGGGTAATACCCAAATGAAAGAAAAGCAGGATAATGGAACAACTAAACAGAAGTATTACGCTATGTGGAGTTTTTTTTTTTCACGCATTCCAGGACATATACCAAGTTAATTGGTTGAACTGGTTGTCTATGGAGCCTCTGTGTAATAACAAAGAAAGTTGTGCTTAAATCATTCCTATAAATCTCTGGGCTGCATATGAAGATTACACTCTTTTTCATGAAGTTGGCTTTACTGTTTAATTGAGCGTTTGCTGACCACTTTTATTAGGGGGTCACAGGCAATTCCGGTAAGCCTCGCATGAGAGTGATTGGTTTCACCTTGGCTATCCTAGGAGTCTTTTCATCTCCATCATGGCTTGTGGGACTTCATTTTGACTGTTCATATTGGTCACTTCTTTTCTTTGTCTTAGGACAATTTATGGACACTCTTTTGTTTTGTTTGTTTATATGTCACTGTTTTTCACTGTACAAAACATATTGGTCATTTTACATTAATGACGGTTTCACAATTTTTTTGTATCGCTTTATTGTATTGAAATTTTTTGTTGCTCCAAAGGACATAGATGACAGTAGATGCGCTGCACTGATTGGTATACTGTACATTGTTTAGAAACAAAAATGTTATTTTAACAGAAAAATGTGTCCAGTCAAAGAACAAGCTTTTTTCATATTTTTTTATTTCTCTAGCAGGAAATGCAACTTTATTCAGGACACAACCTGCTTATGTGGGTTCTAAGCAAGTTAAGCTATCACAAGACAAATCCACAGCAGTAATCAGCAGGCAGAGATGTGTCCTCAACCATAAATGCAACCTGCAATGTGTACGGGCTCCTGCACATGGCAAAAGAAAACCAGAAAGTTTGTAGCTCTTGTGACATTATAAAAGGCGAAGTGATTGATGGACGTCAGGTTTCACCTCGCATGTGTTCATTTCCTGAGAACTAAGGTGGAATCTGGTCCGGGTTTTACCAGCCACCTTGGCAGAGTTGGTTCCGGACCAGATTTTGTGGTCCATTTGTCTCCACCAATAGGCGGTATAAATAAAGTAGGACTGGAGCAAAGGATTGCTCTTGGCCTGGGACTCAGGAAGCCAAAACCTGAGAGAGCTGCTTATGTTAAGTTTGCTTTGTGAGAAAAAGAAAAAGTTTTCATTATCTATGTTTTGTGGGTGACTGGGAGAAGCCCTTCACCTCTGAGTTAGGAACTTGCAATGTTTAGTTAGTGCTGGATGGCAAGGATTAATTTTCTGTTTTATTTGTTTAATTTTCACGCAACATTTTAAAATAAAACTGACTACAAGTCAGACTTTTAAGAAAACCTGACATTTGGACTACCTTTATTCCCAGGGAAGGTGATCCCCATTTTAGCTAACCCTTGCCCTGACACTGTGTATCATTTCTGGTCGTATTGATCTGAATGTCAGAAACCATGAATCTTACTATGACAGTAGTACAGTTAAATCACACTTGTTCACTCTGTTTACCTTTTTATTATTAATTGTAGTCAAAACATAGCCAGAGTTCAGGAACCGGAACAGATAGTCAGACAAGCCAAAATGTCAGGGAGCCAGAGATGAGCGTAGTAGAACAGCAAGCAGGATCTGGAGCCAGAAGGAATGTCAGCCAAGCAAGTCTTTAACAGGAACACAGAGATCATCTGGGCTGGATGGCTTAAGTAGGCAGGACTGACGAGCAGGATATCATCAACAGGTGAGTCACTGTGGAGAGAAAGGAGCTGGCAATTAGCTGACAGCTGAGCAGCCAGTTTTGAGAAGGAAGGGATGAGCCCAGCCCTGACAGCACCCCCTCCTCAATGACCCCTCCCCCTCGGAGGACCACCAGGCTTGAGGGGAAGCATCTATGGAAATCATGGAGGAGGACAGGGGCATATACGTTCGAGGATGAGACCCAAGAGCGTTCCTCTGGACCATACCCTTTCCAGTGCACCAGGTACTGTATGCGCCCACAGAACCTACGGGAGTCAACAATGGACTGTACTTCATACACCTCATGGTTCTCAACCTGTACAGAGTGAGGACGAGGCACCGAGGTGGTAAAGCGGTTGCAGATCAAAGGTTTTAATAAGGAGACATGAAATACATTCGAGATACGCATATTAGAAGGAAGGTCTAATGCGTAAGCCACTGGGTTAATCCTGCGAAGAATACGGAAAGGCCCAATAAACCGAGGTACGAACTTCAGAGAGGGAACACAAAGTCGGAGGTTGTGAGATGACAGCCAGACCCTGTCCCCAACCAGATAGGAAGGCGCAGGCAGGCGTCTGCGGTCAGCATGGAGTCTGTACTTATCAGTAGCATTGTCGCAAAGCCTCCTGGACTTGTGCCCAAGTGGGACGAAGACCACGGAGATGCTCCTCTAATGCAGGAATACTCTGTGGAACAAATGAGTCAGGCAACATGGAAGGTTGGAAACCATAGTTCACCATAAATAGGGACAATCGGGAAGCAGAATTCAAGGCACTATTGTAAGCAAACTCCGCCCACGGTAAGAGGTCTGACCAGTTGTTATGACGGTCAGAAATATAGCAATGTAGGAATTGCTCCAAGGACTGATTGGCTCATTCTGCGGCCCCATTAGACTGCGGGTGATACGCAGAGGAGAAAGCGCACACATGGAACAGGCAGCTACGAAGGCTGTTACATCAGCATGTAGACTAGGCCACCAGAATTGTTGGGAAATGGCCCAAAAAGAGTTGATTCTTCCCAGGGTGGCCAGCAGCCTTGGGAGAATGGTAAGTCTGGAGTACGGCTGTACGGAGACTCTCTGGGACAAAGCAGCGGTCACAAGGTTTCTGAGGAGGAGTATGGACCTGAGCGGCAAGAATTGTGTCACCCAAAGGTGAAATGAGACTGCTGCAAACCATAGCCAGAATACGATCAGGAGGAATCACAGGAACCGGAACCGACTCCATCTTGGAAGTGGAGGAAAATTGTCGCGACAAAGCGTCAGCCCTTACATTCTTAGTACCGGGTAAGAATGAAACATTGTAATTTAGACTAGACAAGAAAAGACCCCATCGTGCCCTTCTGGGAGAAAGGTGTTTAACCTCAGACAAGAATGTGAGATTCTTATGGTCAGTAAGAATGAGAACCGTCACAGTGGTACCTTCGAGGAGATGTCTCCATTCTTTCAGGGCTAAAATGATCGCTAACAGCTCTCTGTCACATTAGAGAGGGGTATGAGGGTGGAGACGTGACGGCAGTGCTGCTCGTGCCTGTTCACACCTGCACCCCCATGATTTGAAAATTGGGACTATTGCGGTACTTGATAAAATATTACAGTTACCACATTCTAAAAAATATAAATATAAATTTTAATGATTGAACATATCAAAATACAACACAACAATATAACATATAATCATAAAAACAGGTACCACACTACATACAGCGAGGATAACCCGCAAATTTTTACAGAGCATGTGTGTGGAATTTTTGTCTCGACGGGTTTCGCGGCAGGAACCGCTTCTTCAGGAGAACTCTATAAAGTAATTTTAAAGTGATTTAGCTGAATACATATATAAAGATTTACATACATAGAATGAAGCAGCAAACATAATAAGTCACAGTTGTAGTCAGAGATCAAAGTACATACATAGTAACATTAAGGACAGGCTCACCCGCTCGAACGGAAGCAGTGGGACAGCGGGACCCAACACAGAATCCCCCCGCGGCGAACACGGGGGATCTATGACCGGACTCTAGTGGTAAGAAATAATAATAGAATGATAGTGATTATAATGATGTTGTGGTGATTAGAACGTAAGTTGCGTGGTGAAGAGGGGGAGGGGTGAACGGGGAGGGGTAGGGGAAAGGGGGAAGGGTGGGAGCCAGATGGGACTGGAAAGGGGGGGGGAGGAAGGGAAACGGGAAGGGGGGAGGGAGGGAAAGGAGAGAGGGGAAGGGGAGAAAAGGGGGAGGATAGGAGAGGGAAGGGGAAAGGGGGGGAAAAGAAGGGGGGACAGACCCAAGGGAACAGGGAGGGAAGGAACGGGGTAGCGGGAAGAAAGATGAGAGGGGGGAGAGGAAGGGGGAAGGGGGGAAGGGGGGAGGGGGGAGAGAAGAGGGAGGTAAGGAGGAAGGGGGTGAGGGAAAAGGAAGGGGAAAGGGGAAGAACACCATCGCGGGGCACCAGATTAGGTATGTGCTGTGTACAGGTAAGCTAATTGTGCAAGCGAATATACAGCACACGGCTGGTACTTACCGATGTTAAGTAAGCCACCTTAATACGCATAAGCTGTGGATGTTATCAAAAGGTATCGATGGGCAGCAATAAAAGGGTAACGTGAAAATATGTTTGGTGATCACGTTTTGAGAATTCAAAGTTATAATGCTGCTGGTCACGATACAGAAAAGCCCATCCAGCTATAGATAAAAAAGGGGAGATAAAGGTAATAGTCAGAACGGATGGCTGATGAGAATGGACCATATCCCCACAGACCAGAGAGGGAAAAAAGAAAGCAAAACTGCCAGTCACACCGAGGCAGGACAGGGAGTCAGAGGTAAAATGTGTACATGTGGAGAGATAATTAAAGGAGCTAGGTGAGAAGGAAAACCACCGCTGTGCGAGTTGCACAGTAACAAGGGAGAGTCACCCATAGCCAATACAGACATGCCTATGCAACTCACATAGGTGCAGACCGGCATTAAAAGAAGGAAGAGGTAAGAAAGCATACGGTGTAGAGGGGGGGGGGGGAACTGACCTGAGGGAGCCGGTCCACTTCCGGTCCACAGCTCTCTGTCACAAATCTTGTAATTGCACTCTGCAGGTGACAATTTCTTGGAAAAGTACCCACAAGGATGCATAGCGCTCTTAGAGGTAGGACGTTGAGACAGAAGGGTGCCTACACCAGTCTCAGAAGCATCAACCTCAAGGATAAAAGGTAACATAGGATCAGGATGTGCCAACACAGGAGCAGAAACAAAGGCAGCTTTGAGACTTTTAAAGGCCTTAATGGACTCCGGAGACCAACTCTGTGGGTTGCCGTCCTTTCTGGTCATATCAGTCAGGTGCTTGGCCAGAGACAAAAAGTTACAAATAAACTTCCGATAATAGTTGGCAAAGCCAAGAAAACGCTGCAGAGGACATAAACCCACGGGTCGGGGCCACTGTATGACTGCTGAAAGTTTCTCTGGGTCCATCGAAAACCAGCAGTGGAAATGACATAACCCAGGAATTTAACCTGTTCACGATGGAATTCGCACTTCTCCAATTTACAATAGAGATTTTCTCTCTTAGTTTCTGAAGCACACGACAAACATCTGTGTGGTGGCTGTCTAGGGACTTGGAAAATATGAGGATATCGTCGAGATAAACCACCACACATAACTGCAACAGATCTTGGAGGACATTGTTAATAAATGCAGTTGTGAAGTAAAGTTGCAGTTGGAGTTGCAGCTGCTGTCATTCACAAAGACAACTGGTGTTTGAGGATAGAGGTGTGCTCCAGCTAAAAGAGGTAACTTACTGGGGAGACAAGACTCCATGTTGGAGAGATTCCTTTACCCACAGGACTGGAAGAGTTGGGGCAGCTAAGCGGGTCAGCAGAGGACCAAGAGAGCTGAGGCAACCTGGAGAGTCCAAGAAGGGGATATGTGAGTCTCAAGAGTGGGAGAGCCTGAGGTACTGGGAGAACCCTATCCATTGAGGCTGGGAGTGCAGCCTGAGCAGTAAGGTTCTGCAAGCACAGCCAGAGTGAGTCTGAGGAATCCATGGTCGGGGAGACCAAAGAGAGCAGCAGTGCTGCTGACTGAAGAGCCCTTTTGGCTTGGCGGTTACTTGTTCTACAGTGAGAAACTGAAACTCTTGCTTGGGCAATCCGTTTTGCTAGACTGGAACATTTCTTTTTCCGTGGGCTACCAAACCCTTAAAAATAGTTCAGACTGATGTGAACTCACTTCAAATTGGCATCAACCATGAGAGCTAAACATCTCCCATATTACAGCACATATACGTAGCATAACTTGTGTTTTTTACTCAGGATCTTTCTGCCAGTAAGATGCATATAAACATCAATTTAACTTCAATCTAACAGATTGAAGTTAAACTCCAGCTCACATATTTGCAACATGGAGAAGCACGGTGGATAATTGGTTAGCGCTTCAGAAAAGCCCGCAACAAAAAAAAAAAAATAAGCGCAGGGCTACATGAAATGTGTACCCAGTAGGATGGGTCAGTGAGGATTAAAATTTTCCTGCAGTTTACTTGGCTCACAGGGGATTGGTCAGAGCGGTGAAAGGGGGAGGCAGTGCAGAGGAGAGGTCAGGGGTGCAAACATCCAGTCAGCACACGAGGAGAGGAAAAGCTCCCGCCCACCCTAATAATTTTGAGATTGGGTATTAATGGGTAATATGTTTGCTGTTGTTGATTTTTGTGTTTCTGTGTTTTTCCTTTTTCATTTTCTCTTAGGAAGTGCTGTTGGGTCTTTGGAGGCATTTGGGACACATCTGAGGTATGGGACCCCAGTGAATGCCCATGTAGCACTTACCCCCGAAGGAGCTGCTGATTAGATATTATATCTGTAAATCACATTTTCCACTTAGCCCATCGCAGCCCATAGAAATAGAAACAGTCTATTTTGTACTTTTCTCTTGCTTTATTAATATAACATAATTGGGATAGGAGAAGGGCTTTCTGAGATGCTCTTTTGTTGCTTTGTAATCTTTTCTTTGCCTCTCATGCAAAGACTTAGAACAATGCGGACTATAAGAAATCACATTGAATGATTTCTTCAGTGGGGAAGACGGAAGTAGATTTACTAGAGAATATATGGTAAAGAGTCACTCTGACTAACTTCAGCTGCAGAACTTTTTTAGAACAGTCTGTATCTCTACTCGTGCTGGGAGCTTTACTGCTGCCTTTTTACCAGTACTTCCCGTCTGTATGGTACTTCCAAGTTGAGCTAAAGAAGAGATTACTCTGAATAATTCCTCCCGCCTGACTGATTGGAATCCCGGGGTATTGTTGAACCCAAAGTCACAGGCCATCTCCACCTGTCTCACTGACTTGCGTACCAACATCCCTCAGCCTCTGTTAGTACCCTTGCCCTGGGCTTTCACTCACTTGATCAACAGTCCATGTGCCACTCATAAACAATCAATCGCCCAGTTGTCTTCCGCTTAGTTGCTACTTCTTCTGAAATGGCTTCTCCATCCCTTCTCTCTGGTCTGGCACGCCCCCTTCCCCGCAGGGGAGTCCAGTAACACCAGCGATTACATGCTGTACAGTGTCTTCTCTTCCTCTATGGAGACCGGTTCCCCACCCTCCTCACAAGGGGGGGCTCCGTTGGCTCCCCGGAGGGGGAACCCCTCCCCTCCGTGAACCAGGCTGGCTTCTCCAAGCTTGAACAGGAAAACTACCCTCTAGACTATGTGACCCGGCTTTTATATGAGAGTCCCGGGACATTGCCCAACAAATTAATGATTGGCCGAGACTCGCATACAAACTACCTGCCACTCAAATCCCAAATAAACAAACAGGCCTGCTGTAATGGTACAAGCCTGCCTAAATTTACCTGACATTGTAAACTAGCAAAAAGGTCACCTACATAAAAGTAGGTGCCCGCTACACCAGTTATGTGTGTAGCGCTGGTAGATTTACAATGTACCGCAGATTAGGTAAATTTAGTAAATTGTGTGTTAGGAAGGTTAAAAGTTTGCCTCTGTTCCAGCTTGGCTGACGTTGTGCGTGCTTCCGTGCTGACCGGTGGGTGTCGCTGTTACCATTAGTCAGTGTTGGAAGGGCAACGTGTCGAAGTGTATAGATGCTCCTCTGTCTCGGAGACAAGCTCGGTGGAGGTGGTCCTCCGAGTTGCATTCTGGGAAGGGGGTATTTATGGGACAGGCGCCATGTTCTAAGGTTGTTTTGCAGCCACCTGCTGGTCCTCCCGGCCGACAGGTATGCGTTAAGGAGCTACCTCGTGGTCCTCCGATCGGGAGGCCCACGATCCTGCGGCGCAGGGGTGGGTCCAGAGGCTTGTCTGGGGCCTACCACCGCGGCCGAGGAATGGTCCTGCGCTGTCGGTCCATTGTGACGAAGCTGGACAGCCGAGGAGATCCCAGAGGAGGACCCGTCTTGGAGAGATCACGCAGCGTGCTGGTCTATACAGGGGCCTGGTGACTCAGTTGCAGGACGTATCCAAAAGAAGTAATTATACAGCATAGTGTCGCTGGTTCGGCTTGAAGGTTCAGGCACTGTGACTGACTGTTCACTGCAGAAGATCTGATACATCCTGTGGCAGAGGATTGTGCAGATTTACCCCCCCAAGTAAGTCTGTGGCAGAGACTTTAGATTCGTGCTGCGTACTGGCTGCTAGACCGGTGAGAGAGGCCTATCCAGACGAGCAAAGAGTGAGTCCCATGGGGGAATGCATTCCACATAATTATCTGAATTCTACCGGGACATTTGTTGCTAAGATCTTGTAAGAACATATTTGAGTTTCTCCTGAAGGTTTCCTTTTCCGTCTCTTTCCTGCTACTTCCTAAAGTTAGACTGTTTAATAAAGCAAACGTACTCCAGTGTTGGTGCGTGTGTTGTCCAGCAGTAAACTCAATGGAACCCCTAGACACGGTGCCGGTGAAACAGAGGGAAGCAAAGTGAAGGTAACAGACCCGCTTAAACCAGCAGCTCCATCGTGAGTTAGTGCTACATGTGGTTAACTGGAAGTGTATGGTGTATCTGCTGAAGGTGGTTCGTCCCCGAGTCGGTGCAATGCGACAGGGACCATGGAAATGGTTAAGCAGATATAAGGTAAAGAGTTGGATATGTAGTGCCTTCAAGGATCGGCCTTGTTTATTGTTGATATTGTTAATTATTTTACTTTAATAAAGGGGCCGTTAAACAGCCAGTTTTATCCCAACCTTTGGTGTCAGACTATTTATAGTATCAATAATAAGGGACTACAATATGGGTTGCAATACAAAGGTTATCCCCGCACTAGTTTGAGTCTCACCAGGTGTAAAGCTGATCTTACTCTCCAGAGATGAGAGGTTCCAGTCGCTGGCTAATGCTGGTAGAGGCTATATGCAAACGAGAAAGTCCGGACAGCCGCACTCCAGGAAATAATAACCCAAATTTCTTTATTTTAAAATCAGGAACATATCAGATACAGGACACCATGGACAGAATGCACAGATCATAGGCTAACGCGTCTCGCACTTATCCAAGTGCTTACTCATAGCTGGATAAGTGCGAAACGCGTTAGCCTATGATCTGTATGATCTGATATGTTCCTGATTTTAAAATAAAGAAATTTGGATTATTATTTCCTGGAGTGCGGCTGTCCGGACTCTCTCGTTTGCATATAGCGACTACAATATGGGGATGTAAAATGGGTGGTAGAGGGTAAATATAGGACAGGATACATATGGGTTACCTTTTCATGTCTGGCAGCACTGGTGTCGTTAGGCTGAATCCTAACCACGGCACTACCTTCCTGGCATTTGCATATCCTCACTGTGTCCGCATTGGTTTCTTCCCGCACTCCAAAGACATGCTGGTAGGTTAATTGGCTCCTGTCTAAATCTGCCCTAGTACATCTATGTATGAATGCATGTTAGGGACCTATGATTGTTAGCTCCCTGAGGGCAGGGACTGATGAGAATGTACAATATACTGTATATATGTAAAGTGCTGTGTAAATTGTCAGTGCTATATAAGTACCTGTAATAATCAGTTACAGTGAAGCTGATCATTATAAGCACCCCTGTCAGTAATAAACTGATACATTTTATAAGAGAGCTTTTTCTTTTTAAAAACAACAGGCTCCCCAACAAAAAGTCAGAAGCTACAAATACTGCTGACTTTAAATATAAGAGAGACTTACCTATCCAGGGATCCAGCGATGTCCAACCTGAGCCGATTCTTCAATCGGCTTCGAGTGTAGGTGCTGGCATCTTAGGTAAGGGAAAACGGCGTTGCATTTTGTGAATGTTCCTGCAATCTTCTGGGACATGTGTCTGTCCCAGAAGGCTGTTGGGGGAAGGAGGAGGGGGTGGAACACCCTCACAGATTGCTGCAGCGATCTGACCCGGAAGTGGGAGCGGGTACCTGTCAAAACCAGGTACTGGCTCCCCCTCCCCCCACCCCAAAAAGTGCCAATGTTTCAGTGGAGGGTGCAAACAAGCAAAACTTCCCCTTTTGGGTGAAGTTCCGCTTTAATGGCCAGATCACCAGGTGAAATTAAAGGGAGGGGTGGCTGCCTTGGGTGCAGTGGTTTATGCCAATGGTGCCCTGCCCCTAACCCTAAGGGAAAGGGAGGGGGGTGCAGTTTGGCATCTTCTTTCCCTGGGCGCTGGATGGCCTTGTCCCAGCACTGCACCTAAGTATTGGTAAGCTGTAATATAATAAATGTTTGCTTTTGGGTTTAATACTGCTTTATGTATAGTGATAGTGTCCTAGAGCAAACAAATGCTACTCAACAGCAAATAGTCCTGTTTTGTTTGTTATCACTAGAAATTAAGCATAAATACTATGCTGTATTTTATATGAAAGGACTAAAACATGAGCTTTAAGCAATGATTCAGCTTGTTGAAGTTTAGTTTAATTGAATGGATTTGCAGTTCTGTAACTGGC
This sequence comes from Lithobates clamitans, assembly GCA_037952925.1. Taxonomy (NCBI): domain Eukaryota; kingdom Metazoa; phylum Chordata; class Amphibia; order Anura; family Ranidae; genus Lithobates; species Lithobates clamitans. The sequence goes on from JBBGZY010000187.1 coordinate 7,053,226, forward strand.
TGCAAAGAGTTACAGCACTACTGAGAACTGCTAGCTAAAGGCCACTGTATCTAAATTTCACTGTAATATGTTATGTTCTAATATAATGTATTCAGGTATATGTTCTAAATTTAGTTGAGCTACGGCATTAATCAGTGAAGTATATTTATGAAAACTCATGAACCAAATGAACCACTTTTGTTGGTAATAGTCCACTGGCCATATTAGGTATATTATGTTATGCGCATTCCTGCCTCTTTATGTATGTGTATCTGCCAAGTGGGGAATGCCCAGCCCACAGCCAATTGGGATGGCACTGACAGCTTCCTTCAAGGTTCAGGCAAATATGTGTTTGGACCGAACCCAAGCTCATCCCTAATGGTCAGCATTGAGTCATCCTCCTTCCTCTAAGCCAAGGTCATCCTGAACACATCTCAGCCTGTGGTTGGACAATAAAAGGAGAAACACCACAGCAATGAGCTCTTTTCTCTGTCATTCAGCTTTCTATCAGCATGCTGCTTGTCAGCACATGGACTGGTTGGCTCTTTGTACTGCTTCATCCTCTAACACCCCACAGCCCTGCTGTGCAAAGACTACAAGAAGCTAATACCAGGTCAAATTTACTGTTTGCATTTAAAATATATATTTAATAAAGTACTGTATTAATGATCACAGAGCCGCATAAATTTGTGTAGTTCAGCCTTAAGATCTCATGCTGCATACACACGGTCAGAATTTCCGTCAAAAAAAGTGTGATGGGAGCTTTTGGTCGGATATTTTCCGACCGTGTGTATGCTCCATCCAACTTTTTATGTCTGAATTTCCGCCAGCAAAAGATTGAGAGCTGGTTCTCTATTTTTCCGACGGAGAAAGTTTTTGACGGAAATTCCGTTCGTCTGTATGCAATTCTGACGTGCAAAAAAACATGCATGCTCGGAAACAATTCGACGCATGCTCGAAAGCATTGAACTTAATTTTCTCGGTTCGTCTAATGCCCTGTACACACGGTCGGACTTTGTTCGGACATTCCGACAACAAAATCCTAGGATTTTTTCCGACGGATGTTGGCTCAAACTTGTCTTGCATACACACAGTCACACAAAGTTGTCGGAAAATCTGATCGTTCTAAACACGGTGACGTAAAACACGTACGTCGGGACTATAAACAGGGCAGTGGCCAATAGCTTTCATCTCTTTATTTATTCTGAGCATGCGTGGCACTTTGTCTGTCGGATTTGTGTACACACGATCGGAATTTCCGACAACGGATTTTGTTGTCGGAAAATTTTATATCCTGCTCTCAAACTTTGTGTGTCGGAAAATGCGATGGAAAATGTGTGATGGAGCCTACACACAGTTGGAATTTCCGACAATAAGGTCCTATCACACATTTTCCGTCGGAAAATCCGACCGCGTGTACGGGGCATTAGTGTTGTACGTCACCGCGTTCTTGACGGTCGAAAGTTCAGAGAAATTTTGTGTGACCGTGTGTATGCAAGCCAAGCTTGAGCGGAATTCTGTCTGAAAAACCATCCAAGATTTTTCAGACGGAAATTCCGCTCCTGTGTACGGGGCACAACAGTCGTAATCCATCAAGGCATGGACTCTAGTAGAAGACCTCTGAAGATATACTGTGGTATCTGGCACCAAACCATCAGCCTCCACCGGCATACTTTCTTCCCATATTGCATCTTTGTGCCAGGTAAGCTCCCCCAGGTAAGCGATGCACACACACCTGGCAATCCACATCCTGTGAAAGAAAATGTGATTCATCAGACCAGGCCACCTTGTTCCATTGCTCCTTGATTCAGCTCTGATGCTGTGGACATGAGTCAGCATGGGCTCCCTGACCAGTCCGCAGCTTTGCAGTCCCATACGCAACAAACTGTGATGCAGTCTGCGTTTGGGCACCTTTCTATCATAACCAGCATTAACATTTTCAGAAACATGAGATACAGTAGCTCTTCTATTGGATCAGATTACACAAGCCAGCCTTTGCTCCCCATGTGCATCAATGAGCTTTGTTGGCCAGTTTTCCTTCCTTGGATCGCTTTTGGTAGGTCCTGGCCATTTCAGGCTGGAAACATCCCACAAGAGGTGCAGTTTTGGAGTTGCCCTGACCCTAGCCATTACAATTAGGCTCTCGTCAAAGTTGCTCAAATCTTTACATTTGCCCATTTTTTCTGTTTTCAACACCTCAATTTCATAGACAATATGTTCACTTGCTACCCAATATATCCCACCCATTTTAGGTGCCATTGTAATGAGATAATCAATGTTATTTACTTTACCTGTTAATGGTCATAGTGTCATGACTGATTGGTGTATATACTCTCTCCAGTGAAACATAACTATTTTAACCAATTAAATTGGGAAACACAATTTTCATATTGACAGTCATTTTCAACCAGCTCATACCCTGCATTTGTTAACCCTCGCACATTTATTGTGTGTGTCTGCTACTTTACAGCAGGTCTGATACAGTGTCTCAGGAGTAGAGATCAGCTATGCTATGGGCTACAAATTGTCTCTGAATCTAAACTTTCTACAATACAGGCCCGAGTGTTTCCTGGTAGTAAGAACCACTCTCTCTCTGAGCCTACTGAGCTTTAGGCCAGGAGACCATGCTATACCGCAACCGCTGGTGTGTGCTGTGAAAAGAAAAGGGTGATGTTTTAATTACAACATATCACACTGCTTACCTTTTATTTTTCAATTGTTTGTAACTTTATTGATGTGTCACAGACTGACATTTTATTCATCCTTATGCGCCACAGTGCATTGCCATGCAGTTTAGTGCATCACAACATGCAGCACAAAAATGCAGCGTAAAAATGCAGTATGTCATACTTTTGTTGTGGTATAGGAGTGCTTTGGTGTTTTGTTGCAATGTCATATGTGTGGTCCTGGAGGCTGCTCACCAACAATCATGTGTTCCCATGGACGCTCACAAGAGGTTACTAAAAAATTTCAAAAATGGGAGCACCACACTAGTTTGTACAGCCTATGTTTCAGGGGCTCAACACTCCCCTTTCATCAAGGCTTGTAAAATTATAACTATAGGGTTAGAATACTGCTCTGTATTGTAAGTTGGAACCCAAGTAGGCGTATTCCGTTGTCTATATGTAGCCAGGCACAAGGCTACTAAGTAATGGAAAAAGGAGACATTGCTATTAAACACCAGATAGTTTTTTTCTTCACTTGTGTTCATGCACAGATTTTTGTACCATCTTCCTGTCTCCAGGGGTGGCAACCCCTTTTATCACCCTAAAGCAAAGAACCATGGGACATGTAGTCCTCCAATTAATGCTTGCTAAGAAATAAAGCATCCTAGACGCTTCAACTCCCACAGGAGCTGGAGCACCAGAGGATTCTGGGGGAGTCTATAAATTTAACTTCAACTGATGCGCCTGCTCTCTTGGCCCGGGGATGTCTGAGATCCTAGTCTGCTGCTGCTAACCACCACTGCACCTGCATAGAGACACAGTGACACAGCTCTTCTGTGCTCAGCAGTGGCGGATATCCAGCCACACAGCCTTCTTCAGCAACCAAAGACACAGAAACACCCATACTGATTGCCATCAGTGGTTTCCTGCCAACTCTACCATTGCCCGCTGTGCATCCTTCACCTAATCCTACTGCTGATCCAGAGCCTGCTCATCCCACATCTTTGTACTGGAGTCATACCTTTATACAGGATTGGTGAGAGGGTAGTTTGCTATTACAGGTGGACACTGCTAGCAGACACCATTACCCCATCTCAGCTAAGGAGATGCTATTACGCTTATTTTCACTGCATACAGACTTGACCCCACATCACATATGCTGTAACTATTAAAGGACCCCTACTATTGCCAGCAGAAGGTTCAGCCTCAAGCAATTAACTGACTCTTCTAAAGATATCTAGCAAAGACTCTGAGGCGCTTCTTCTCTACCAGTGTAGAACTACTAACCATCCCTCCAAAATGGTATCACATACAGTTTAGGCTTGGCAGTCCTGGGTATGCATATATGACCATGAGGAATCTGAGTGAAGTAGTAGCTGGACTTCTTCCACGGTCAGTTCTGTTTTGATTGGTCAAAAGACAAGTTGGACTATCTCAAAGTCGATGTCGCAGGGCAAAGTAGGATGACAGTGGTACAACAGTTGTGTCATACCAGTGTGAACCCGGCCTAAATTGGGAGGATTCCTCTGAGTTTTAGCAAAACTGTGATTTCTAGATAAAAAAGCAGTTTAACGCTTGAAATTACTTGCTGCCTGGAGCTGAATTTTTATTTCACTGCTGGTAATAGTTCTATGTAAAGCATAACTGTTCCCTCTGTTATCACATAAAACTAATCAAGATGTAAAATATTAATGGACATCACTGGATAAAGAGGAGTTAAAGTTTCTAACCAGGTTTAAAAAAAAAAAAAAAAAAAGTTGAGCTCATCTAAAACTAAATGATAATTTATTTGCGATCCTCTACGCAGCAAATTGCTCTTTCAGAGGATTTGGCAGTCTGCTTGAAATGAATATTTTCACAAAAGCATCTGGAGAAAAACAATTATGAGCCAGTTAATTACTAGTCAACAATACTGACAGTTATTCCTTTTCTCATATTTTGTAGCAGGACAGCTGGTTATTAAAGTTTTGAATAGAAGCTTTCATCATTTACGTACTTATTGAGACTCTAAATAGCTTATCAACTAGGGGTAAACTCAGTATTGTGAAAGACTATCAGTATTTATAAAAACGGATTAAAATAAAAACTTTTTTTTTTATAAAGATTTTTTTAAGTTCTTTCTTTCTTCCTCGACTGGCTGATCACAATAATGATGTCTTAATGCTTATACTTACCTTTTCTTCTCTCCTGGTTTTGTTATGCTAATATGTTACTGTATATAATTATTCTAAGATACATTGGACTCTTTAATGGTACAAGTAACTTTTAGAGTAACGTTTTTCTCTTTCATGATTCAATAAATGCCTTAACCTCTGGTGTTATCCAAAGAAGGTGAGGCATTTTATCCCATAAAGAGTGTCTCCTCCTCTACACTTGTCTGGAATGTGTACTGGTTTTTCAGCTTCTTTAGACACTTTTATGAACAACCCTACTTCTGTTTTATGACATCAGCAGATTCAAAACAGAGGGAAATCTAAATTGTAGTATGGTTTATTTTTTAGGAAGGCAGTGAGTAATCTGGGGACCATGGTCTTTGTATGTGTATTAGTGATGGCATGTATTCGGTGCTGCAGATATTCAGACCTCAAGAAGACTGGAAGCTCACACGAGACTTGCTAACTCTCTTGTAATCTGTGGGTTTGATTCACTAAAACTGGAGTGTGCAAAATCTGGTGCAGCTCTGCAAAGAAATCAATCAGCTTTCAGGTTTTTTTTTGTCAAAGCTGAAATTAGAACCTGATTGGCTTCCATGCACAGCTGCACCAGATTTTGCACTCTCCGGTTTTAGTAAATCAACCCCTCTGTTCTAGATTTGCAAGATGAATTATGAAGATGTTGCCTGCAGAGTCCCTAATGGCTTGTGTAGGTGGGTAAATGCAGATTGCATTTGAGATTTTCCCTTCTGAGCTGCCTCTGACCTCCTTTTGAGCTGCTTTTGCATTTCCATTAATTTTAATTGGGGGGACAGTATTGGTACAAACAAATGTTTAAATACAAGAAATCCCTGAGGACCAATTCATACTTTTGCATTGCATAAACATGAATTGAAACCTGCGTTTTAATGCATATTAATACAATGCATAGTGATACATGGTATATGAAAGACATTTTGATATTTAAATTCGTTTTTATTCAATAATAAAAAAAAACCAATTACAAAATCAAATATTGCTTTTTAATAAAAAAAGGGGGCCAATACAGTATTCTTCCAATGGACTAACAACGCAAACATGACACAACATAAATACACAAACAAACATTTTGTAAAAATTGCATCTCTTGGGATCCGTCAAAATAGCAATGTGCATCGAGTTTTTTCCCCATGTAGGAGGCAAGAGATGGTGCCAAAGTTGGGGGACACCACATTCAGATAGAAAAAAGAAAAACTCCAGATAGTCCTCCCCGCAAAAAAATAAAATAAAAAAAGGGGGAGAAAGATAAAAAACCAAAAGAATGAAACTTTGAATGTTACCCCAATGCACATACAGTATACGGCATATTAAAAATAATAGCAATTTAGTGCACCAAAGTGCACAGATGTGAATGCACTTTATGTTGGTGGTGTGTGTTGTAATATGTTGTATATGTTCACCGATTTATGTGGGACATTGTTGTGTGTATGTACACATGCAGTCAATGTTGAACAGGCCATAATGACAATGACAGAATGGTTGATTTGTCCAACTGAATTTTAACAGCTGAAGACTCTTTGATGTGTTAATCTTATGCAAGTCTATTTGAACATCTAAAAGGGTATTCAGGTGGTATCTGTTAATATAATTACACATACCTAAAGGGGACTTGTTGATGTTGATATGCGGGAGTGCAAATTGGGGTGGTTCACGGCTGTTCACGGCTGGGGGTTGTTGTCTGTTTGAAAGACTAAAGCCAATCAAAGTCCTAAATTGAAAGGCCAATCAAATTGCTCAGCCATTCAATATTTAGTGAATATAACACGGCATTCAGTCTATAGATTTGGGAAGTGAGGCTTGTCTGTGTATGGGGTGAGGCTTGTCTGTGCATGGCTGGGAACACACAGGCCTAGGAATATGGGTTTCTGAATTATATCTCCTCTGTCGGATTTCTTTGTCATCTGTGGACTTTGGACTTTGTTCTGTGTTGGAAGTCAATAAAGTGCATCTCTCTGGAAGAATTGGGTTGCTGCGGAAGAGTACTTACATCATCATCATCATTATAATAACCACTAATTAATTATCTATACACCCAATATTGATTAATATACTCGATCACTACACTTGGTGCCGTGACTCGGACACAGTCACAGACACAGACCTAGGAGATGGGTTTCTGAATTAGATATATTCTGTCGGATTTCTTTGTCATCTGTGGACTTTGGACTTTGTTCTGTGTTGGAAGTCAATAAAGTGCATCTTTCTGGAAGAATTGGGTTGCTGCGGAAGAGTACTTACATCATCATCATCATTATAATACCTAAATATTAATATACATTCGATCACTACACTGGTGCCGATCATGTGACCAGAAGAGCATTTTCGGACTTAGTAACAGAAGTCGGTGGTGACAACAATCCTGTGAGGTGGACAGAAGTCTGATGAAGAACCAAGAGCTGTGCTGTGACTCTAATGTCTGGTTGTGACATAAGAGAGTCTGGTCTACAAAATTAAACAAGTTGGGAACCCCAGAATTATCCTCTGGAGACTGGAAACAACAACAACAAAAAAAAGGACTGTGTCGTGTACCAGAAGACCTGAAGTGGAAGATAAAGAGTAACTAATGCGGTGAGTAAAATATTTCCTTTTTTCAATTATTAGTAATCTAGTCAAAATGCTTACTCGGTGTGAAGCTAGTGTCAGTTCTGATAAAGTTAACAGATGGGTATTAAAATGTATTAAGCGCCATGGCGGTCTTTATGAAATTCCAGAAAAATGTAAGCAGACGTGGACGATGATGAGGGAATTTTTAGAGAAAAATGTTTTTGATAGCAAAATTTCAGAAAGTAAAAGAAAAGGTTGTATTATACAGGGCTTGTTATCTTGCTGTCTAACAATGGAAAGTTCTTTGAAGGATAAGGTTGAGGAAATTACCCAGTTACATAAGGCAGTTGATAATAGCAACAATGTTTGTGAGAGGTTACAAAACCAATCAGACACTGAGACAGTAAATTTAAAATTGCATGCGGTTACCATTGGAGAAGCTTTACTTGAGAAATCTAAACGTTGTGATGAATTATCAGAGGAAAATGAGAGATTAAAATTAAGAATTATGGAATTAGAGAAGAGATCTCAGGAATGCAGATATGCATCAAATCTTGGATTCAGCAATCTGCAGCAAACAGAACCTCATATTAAATCTGATAATTCATTACCAGCTGCTCCCACTGTGACTACCGCAGTTTATAACAATAATAATAATACAGGTGAAGTTTAGCTTGTAATGAAGCCTTTGAAATCAAAAGAATTAGATGCAATTCTTAAAGAAATAGGAATGGTTCCATACCATGATTTAAACAGATTTTTAAAATGGTTTTGTGACGTGCAGCAAGTCAGAGATATGTACAATCTCAACCCATCTGACTTAGAAAGAGTTTTGCAACATTCTATAGGAAGTGGTCTTTGGATGAGAATTAAACAAATCTGTATTCAGCCTCTGAGGACAAGGGACATATTACTGGAATTATTATGTGTTTTGTATGGTGTACGTTCTGATGTTACCATTCATGGGAAGATCCAACAAATGCAAAATGAATCTCCCTATGAATTGTCACACAGGATAGCAACTATTATGGAATTATTGGTCGGTAATAATCTTGCATTTGAGCGTGGGGGCTCTATACATATGAGTATGTTTCTAGATGCGTTGCATGAAGATATCAAACAAAATATTTTATTAGTTACCCCAAATCCTCATTATTTAAAAGACATATTGTTGAGAGCAGACCATTTATGGAGAAAGTCAAATGAGCAGGCTGTCAAAGTTGATTTAGCCACATTGTTTAGGACAAATACTGAACATAAAGATCAGAAGATAATATCCTATGATAACACCCAGAGAGGACACTCCGGGTCAAACATAGGTGATATTAATATGAAAAACAGAGCTGACCAAAATAATAATAAGAAAAGGTCAAAGACTTGGATACCGTTCTCTCAGTTAAAACAGAAATATGACCAGCTGAAAATTGAGTATGACAAGATGAGAGGGGAACGTGATACATTATTAGAGCAGTTGAAGGGGGTACAGGGTGTCATGAATGTACAAGATGTATATTCTCCAGATCTGTTTTTGAATGCAGATGACACTTCTCTAGCAGTGGGGGTGAATTAGCTCCAAACTGTAAACGTGTAAATAGGGTTTTGTTTTAACTTCAAACAATGTTTAAGGACCTTGCTAAATAGTTTTGTTGGAGAGTTTTTTGTCTTTCAGATATTGACATTTAAATGATGGTGAATAGCAGAAGCACAGTCTGAAATTGCTGGCTAGTGTGGAAGAATTGTGAAAGAAATGCTGAATAGACTACATGGAATTATAAAGCATTCATGGACTCTCTCGAAATTCATCAAGCAATGGACCTTTTTTTCTTTTTTCTTCAACGCCCTAATTTTTAATTTTTCTCCCTTTTCCTGATATCTTTTGCTTTTCATTTTTTATTTTCTTTATGTTTTATTTCTTGAACTTTATCTTAAAACCAAAGAGAGGCATTTTAACCTAAAATAATTTTCATAACATCTGTACATATTACATAATGTGTATTGATCAATATATTTGACATCTAAGGTGAGATGCTGCACAATGGCTTGCCATAGCATAAATTTTAGTATGTTGGGTGGTTTTCCTAAATTTATAAGAGGGGTGAGTGAAATTCATCACTCTAGTCATGATTTGAAACTTTGTTGATTCAGTTGTTTATAATATGCTAAAGGCTATGACATATATGGATGAAAAAGACCTTTCTACCTTTCATGGTGAAGATACTGGCAAGAATTTCCACTGCCGCTTTGTCTGGATAGAAGATCTGATAAACACTGATGTCAAGCTGATTCTATCTGAACCATCGTGTGGGGGTATATGTATATGTTGGTATACCATTCAAGTGTAATTATGGACTGAATGATCCAAGTAACTGCTCTATTGAAGGCAATGAGGGGTCGGCCTACAGCAAATTACAAAAGCAAATTGTGGCTGGCAATCAACAAATTCTAATACTTGACAGGTACACAACCCGGTCATCTTTGTTCAAATTGTGGAAATGGAAAGAACTAGATGTGAATTGTAAAATGCTTGCAAGATGGACTCATGAATGTCAAGCGCAAGAAAATAGTTTGAAGCACAGTTTTTACTGCCATATCCAAACCTTTTGACCTTGAAAGTGAGTGCTGGTACATTGATGGTTCTTCTTACTATAAAGATGAAAGTAGAGTGTTTGCGTAAAAGTATCTTTAAAAATGGAAGGCTTGAGCCTGGAGATGAGAAAATCCTGGACTTATGTGGATTGGAGTTCCCAGAGCATACCAAGTTTACGTTCAGTGAGATGGTGAGAGATGTGATGAAGTCAGACCGAAGAATGGACTGTGACATCAGCTCGTCTTTGCGCAATATTCAAGATCTTGATGTGATATAATAAGGCCTAACAGCTATATGGGCCACTGACGTTTACCAAATCCTTTTCCAGTCATGGTCTAAAAGTTATATTATCTAATAACTGTTTCATGGGGATATTTTAGAGGCTGGCGAAGAGAGATGTAACCAGTTTCAACTTCATATTTTATATGAGCCATTGTAAAGCATCGAGTACCTTAAATCGTAATGATATTTTTTGTTGTTTGATTTATGGGTCAGTTCTAGTAGTTAGAACCGACCCAAGTGGGGGTATATGTTGTAATATGTTGTATATGTTCACCGATTTATGTGGGACATTGTTGTGTGTATGTACACATGCAGTCAATGTTGAACAGGCCAGAATGACAATGACAGAATGGTTGATTTGTCCAACTGAATTTTAACAGCTGAAGACTCTTTGATGTGTTAATCTTATGCAAGTCTATTTGAACATCTAAAAGGGTATTCAGGTGGTATCTGTTAATATAATTACACATACCTAAAGGGGACTTGTTGATGTTGATATGCGGGAGTGCAAATTGGGGTGGTTCACGGCTGTTCACGGCTGGGGGTTATTGTCTGTTTGAAAGACTAAAGCTAATCAAAGTCCTAAATTGAAAGGCCAATCAAATTGCTCAGCCATTCAATATTTAGTGAATATAACACGGCATTCAGTCTATAGGTTTGGGAAGTGAGGCTTGTCTGTGTATGGGGTGAGGCTTGTCTGTGCATGGCTGGGAACACACAGGCCTAGGAATATGGGTTTCTGAATTATATCTCCTCTGTCGGATTTCTTTGTCATCTGTGGACTTTGGACTTTGTTCTGTGTTGGAAGTCAATAAAGTGCATCTCTCTGGAAGAATTGGGTTGCTGCGGAAGAGTACTTACATCATCATCATCATTATAATAACCACTAATTAATTATCTATACACCCAATATTGATTAATATACTCGATCACTACAGTGTGCTGCATTGCATATAGAAATGATGCAAATACAGTATATGTTTTATGTGTTGAAGTTTGGTAATTGTCCATTTAAAGTCAATAGAATGTAGGGGGGTCCAAAGCACAAAAAATGTGCTTTAAAGCATGCATTAACACACACAGAAAGGTGTGAATAGAATAGGAGATAAAACAAGCTGAGTGATGCTTCAACTTACAAACCTATTCAAAATTACTTTGTTAGTTTTGGAATTATTGATCCTTTAACTGCTTACTAGGCACTTAAACCCCTCTCCTATCCAGACCAATTTTCAGCTTTCAGTGCTCTCACTTTGAATGACAATTACTCATGCAACACTGTACCCAAATAATTTTTTGTATGTTTTTTCATACAAATAGAGCTTTTTTTGGTGGTATTTGATTGCCTCTGGGTTTTTTATTTTTTGCGCTATAAATGAAAAAAGACCAAAATTTTGAAAAAAAAACAAATTTTTCTTAATTTCTGTGATAAACTTTTTCAAATTAGTAATTTTTCTTCATAAATTTTGGCCACAATTTATACTACTACATATCTTTGATAAAAATAACCAAAAATTAGTGGAAATTATTTGGTCTATGTGAAAGTTTTAGAGTCTACAAGCTATGGTGCAAATCATAAAAAAAACATATCACATCTGATGTACTGGTGGCCTATCTCATTTCTTGAGACCCTAACAAGCCAGGAAAGTACAAATGCCCCCCAAATAACCCCTTTTTGGAAAGTAGACACTTCAAGGTATTTAGTAAGAGGCATGGTGAGTTATTAATTATATTTTTTTCCCACAATTCTTTGCAAAATTGAGATTTTTTTCCCCACAAAATTGTCATTGTAATAGCTTATTTCTCTCACATGGCATGTATATACCACAAATGACACCCCAAAATACATTCTGCTACTCCTCCTGAGTATAGCGATACCACATGTGTGGGACTTTTTTACTGCCTGGCCACATACAGAGGCCCAACATGTAGGGAGCACCATCAGGTGTTCTAGGAGCATAAATTACACATCACATTTCTCAACCACCTATTACACTTTTGAAGGCCCTGGAGCACCAGGACAATGGAAACACCCACAAAATTACCCCATTTTGGAAAGCTAACACCCCAACGTATAATCTATGAGGCATAATGAGTCTTTTGAACTGTTCATTTTTTTCCAGAAGTTTTTGGAAAATGTGGGGAAAAAAATGAAAACGCATTTTTTTTTACACAAAGTTGTCAGTTTATAAGATACCTCCAACACATAGCATTTAGATAGCAAAAATGACATCCCAAAATACATTCTGCTACTCCTCCTAAGTATGGCGATACCACATGTGTGAGACTTCTACACAGCCTGGGCACATACAGAGATCCAACATGCAAGGAACACAGTCAGGTGTTCCAGGGACACATAGCATGCACATGCCAAGAATTACACCCCAAAATACATTATGCTGAGCAAAGCGTAAACAAAAGATTACCTGTGGTTGTAGTAGTGCAGTTGTACACAGGAGGATAGCACTGGTCCAGGCAGCAGGCAGGGTCTTGGTCAGCAACGGCGAACACAATTGTCCAGGCAGCAGGCAGGGTTACTGTCCATTTAAAGTCCAGGGTCAGTGCAGGCAACGATATTGGTCCTGGCAGTAGGCAGGTCCATGTGGTGTGGTCAGTGCGACAGGCAGAGGCATGAAGGCAGTAAGTCCTACAGGCAGAAGTTGGGCCTCGTTCAGGACAGAATGGGGACAGGGGTAGAGGCTTCTCCCACCCAAATCTCTTTGACGCCTCCGAGTCTCCAGACCCTAATCTAGGATTGAGAAAACAAAAAAAATTGTTTTCTTCATCCAGAAAAACAATTCTGGAGCCCCTCACATATGTGAGACCCCTGTGTTGAATCACACTAGTCCAGTAACAGGGTACAAGATCAGTCCATGAGGCAGGCAAAAAACATAGTCAAACAGTCCAGGGTCAGTTCCAGATCAGGCAGAGGTATGTACAGAAACGGCCGACAGAAGCGTGGTCGAATAACAAGCCAGGATCAGTTACAGAGCAGGCAGTGGCATAAGGGGTGTGAGGGTAAATTGCAGGAACTGAGGCTTACGTTTACCATACTTCACAAACAATTTACTGAAGTATGGTAACCGCAAAAACATTCACCTATGCAAAGGCTTGGTTCGGAAGGACATTGTACACAATAAAAATATGTGTCTCTTCTGAATCCTGCTCTGGTACACACCTTACATTTTTTTTTACGTCGTTGGCCTGTTGGTTTGGGAGGGACTTTATTGGGAAAGTGGCATTCGGAGAGTCGACTAAGAACATCTGATCGGATATTTTCTGGTGGGCCGTTCAGGAATATAAGGGCAGTGAAAACTTCCTCCTGGTAGCCAAGGAAGCGTTTGGGGTTTTGGGTGGAGTTGCAGTAAATTACATATGAACTGTATATGGCCAACTGAAAAAAATAAATTGCGACTTTTTAATACCAATGGTATGTCCGTCTTGTGGCAAGGTATGGTTCCAGCATTTGGTCATTGAAGTTGACTCCCCCCATAAACTAATTATAATCATAGATGCATTTAGGTTTTTGTATGGGGCCATTCCTTCTGGGGATTTCCACGAAGGTATCATTGTGGATTGAAGACAACATGTAGACATCCCTTTTGTCCCACCACTTCACTGCCAAAATCTCCTTGTTTCGTAGACTTGCTGTTTCTGCTTTTCTCAATTTCTTATTGACAAGACTTTGAGGAAAGCCCTTCCATTCTTTTTTATGGTGCCACATGCTGGCATCTTCTTCCGGTGAAGGTTGTGGAACAGGGGAAGAGATGTGTAGAAGTTGTTTACGTATAAATTGTAGCCTTTCTCCAGTAGGGGGTATATGAAGTCCCAAACAATTTTCCCCGCTTGATCCCAGGTAGTCTGGGCAATTAGGGGGTTGCAGCTGGGTGTCCTTCCCTTTGTACACTTTGAAGGCATATATGTACCCTGTGACTCTGTCACATGATTTGTATACCTTCACCCCATAGCGGGACCTTTTACTGGGAATAAATTGTTTGATTTTAAGCCTGCCACTAAATTTAACAAGGGACTCATCCACACATATGTTTTGGTCCGGGGTAAACAGCTGGGGGGATACTTCAGAAAAATAATTTAGAAGTGGACGAAATTTGAAAAGCCTGTCATAATTTGGGTCATTTCAGGGAGGGCACTGGGTATTGTCATTGAAATGAAGGAACCACATTATCATGAGGTATCTGTTTCTGGGCATTACCTTGGAGAATATTGGCATGTGGTGGATGGGGTGGGTTGACCAATAGGACATCAAAGTATTTTTTTTGGTGAGTCCCATATTAAATGTGAGGCCTAAAAAAACCTTCAACTCCTCCACCGTTAGGTCTCTCCACTCGTAGGGACGGGCATAGTAGGAAGTTGGATTATTTAAAATAAATTGCTGTGCATAAAGGTTGCACTGGGCCACAATATTTGATAGCATGTCCTCGGTAAAAATGAAATCAAAAAAATTTATTGGGGAAAAATTCTCTGTGTCCACCTGAACTTCTGGCAGGGCAGTGAAAGGGGGAATGTTGGCTTCTCCTGAATTAGGAGGAAGCCACAAGGGGTTCTGCAGGGCATAGGGAAGGCTGGCATGGGTTCTTTTGCCTTTCTTGCTGAGGTACTGCGGTGCTGGTGGATGGCAATGCGGTGCTGGTGGATGGCACTGCAGTACTGGTGGATGGCACTGCGGTGCTGGTGGATGGCACTGCCGTGCTGGTGGATGCCACTGCCTCCTCACCAGAACGCCTTCGTTTGGCAGGCCGAATATCTTCCTCCTCTGTGTCACTCAGTGTTCCACTACTGAGGACTGGCTCATAATTTATGTCCTACTCAGAATCGGAGTCTGAAAGGAAATCCGAAAAAGAGAGCTCCCTGTTGCTCTAGTCGGCCTGGGGAAGTATTTGGTACGCCTCCTCGGCGGAAAAGCATCTTTTGGACATGGTGGCTGGTGGTGATGAGACTACACAGGTGTGGACTAAGCCTGCACTGATGTGGCGGCACTGATGAGCACAGATGGGCACTGATTGGCACAGGTGGGCACTGATGAGGTGGCACAAGGGGGGACTGATGAGGTGGAACAGATGTGCACTGATGAGGTGGAACAGATGTGCACTGATGAGGCGGAACAGACGGGCACTGATTGGCACAGGTGGGCACTGATGAGGTGGCACAGGTGCGCACTGACGAGGTGGCACAGGTGGGCACTGATGAGGTGGCACAGGTGGTCATTGAGGGGGAACAGATGTGCACTGAGATGGCACAGATGTGCACTGATGAGGTGGCACAGATGTGCACTGATGAGGTGGCACAGCTGGGCACTGATGAGGCGGCACAGATGGGGCGGCACAGATGGGACGGCACAGATGGGCACTGATGAGGTGGCACAGATGGGCACTGATGAGGCGGCACAGATGTGCACTGATTGATTACACAGATGTGCACTGAGGTGGCACAGATGGGCACTGATTGGCACAGGTGGGCACTGATGAGGTGGCACAGGGGGGCACTGATGAGGTGGCACAGGTGGGCACTGATTGTGAAGATGTGCATATGGACACTGATCACCGATGGTAGACAGATGGGCACCGATTGGCACAGGTGGGCACAGGTGGGCACAGGTGGGCACCGATTGGCACAGGTGGGCACCAATTTGCACAGGTGGGCACTGTACTGATGGGGCACTGTACTGATGGGGCACTGTAGGCACTGTAAATGTTTTGTAACTCACAGAAACTCACAGATCCCTGTCAGATTCTCTCTCTCCTTACACGCTGTCTCTGTGTGAGGAGAGAGAGCCGGCAATGAGAGATGATCTCATATGTTTACATTTGAGATCATCGCTCATTGGGCATGGCGATCGCACTGTAAATGGCCGCTGTGATTGGCCATTTACAATGATCTGTAAATGGCTGTGTCCAAGGGACAGGGCCAACACAGAATTTCCCTAATGCGTGCATGGGAGGCGAGGAAAGGGGAGGCCGCCATATGACGGCCTCCCGGGAATTGAGATCCGCACTGTAGCCGTCATTCAGCTATGGCCGGATGTCAAGTGGTTAAATGATATTGTAATGAATTACTCAATAAGCAATCTGTACAGATCCAGCCCACAGTACTGCTAAAAACGATCTCTCCCACTCTCCCCCCTCCCCTCGCACTGTACAGATCGGTACAGAAAGGGGAGGGAGGAACCGGCGTCATGACATGACGCCGGTTTGTTTACAAGTGATTTCACCATCATTTGACGGAGCGATCACGTGGTAAACGGCCGCTACAAGCGGCCATTTACCGTGATCCATGATGCGCTGGATCTTCCGGACACGGCGTTCACGGATGTTTGCGGGAGCGCGAGAGCAACATTCTGGGACGATGTCCATGGATGCCCTCCCAGAATAAGCCGACCGCGCTGTAGCCGTCTTTCGGCTATGGCCCGGTCGGCAAGTGGTTAAAGGGTAACTTGCTAAAGAAATTAGCAAAAAAAAATTTATATATATATATATATATATATATATATATATCGTATACAATTGCGACTCAAGTCATATTGTAATTCAATGTTATTAAAAATGACATTTCCTTTTCAATCTGCAATGCTATTATTTTCTGTAAAATGCAATGCAATATGGCAATATGGAGCTGTACAGATGGTGTACAGAAAGTCCCCTGAAAATGTCATTTCCTGCTTGTGTGATTGACCTACTGATTTTCCCAGAAGCCTGCACTAAGATACAAATCAGATTTTGAGCATCCCCTGCAATAAAAATATAATTTTTGGTGAGATACTACCAAAGCGAAATCATGTCTAAAGGGATGCAGACCCTGCCACTTTCCTCATTAGAGAACTGCAGGTGCAGCAGCCGATTGATAATTGTAAAACCACTCCCATAAATTCTATATACTTCACTCCTATTCACGCTGCACAAGGACACAGACACAAACAGCTATTTCTGCAGAGTAACAAGAGGTAGCAGATCTGCAACAAAGTTTGGTAAAATCCCTACAATGTACATAGATCACCAAGAGGGGGAATGTTTTTTTCCTCAACAAAAGTGGAATTACTCTTTAAAGAATAACTCCACTTTTGTTGAGAAAACAAAAACATTCCCCTCTAGGTGATCTGTGTACTTTACAAGGACTTTAACAAACTTTGTT
Source organism: Lithobates clamitans (assembly GCA_037952925.1). Classification (NCBI taxonomy): domain Eukaryota; kingdom Metazoa; phylum Chordata; class Amphibia; order Anura; family Ranidae; genus Lithobates; species Lithobates clamitans. The sequence continues at coordinate 7,070,619 of JBBGZY010000187.1, forward strand.
GCCGTTTCCTACCTTTTATTATTCTGAAGAGAACACTGTGTCTGTCTGTGTCCATGTGGCAAGTGAATCTATATGGGAGTGATTTCATAATTTGTAATCAGCTGCTGCAACTGCAGGGCTCTAATGAGGAATATTGCATGGGTCTGCATCCATTTAGATGTGATTATCCTTTGGGAGTATCTTTTTGTTACAGGTGATGCTTGAAATCTTACTTGTATCTTATTGTAGACTTCGGGGAAAATCAGTGAGCCAATCACACAAGCAGGAAATTATGTTTCTGGGCGGCATTCTGTACACATTCTGTGTACCGAACACCTCCAGGTAGTCGTATTGCATTTTACAGAAAATGATAGAGCTGCAGATTGAAAAGGAAAGGTAATTTTTAATAACATTTCATTTACAATATGACTTGAGTCGCAATTGTATACGCTATATTATTTATTTTTATTTGCTATTTTTTCCCACAAAAGTGGAGTCACCTTTTAAGCTGAGTTTATACAACTGGATTCCAGTTCTAACTGTCTTTCTGTAAGCCTGTTTTAAATCTTGAAAATGGCAATGATCCTAGTCACATGTTATGTCAAAATGGCAAAAGATACACCCCTGTAGGCCCCCCCCCCCCCCAGTTACAGGGATCATGATAAATTAATATCTAAAACAATGGTTGGATAAATCTACAAGTGCCTTTTTCACGACTACGTTTCCTCTATACTGACTTTTTACGATAACAAATGCAATTATTTAGAGGTAGAATGAACGTTTTAGTGTAGTGTAACAGTTTTGGCAGTTAAACATAGAATTATTTTAATAGAGGTCTATATATCAGACCAAAAGGAGGGACTACTGAGGAAAGAGGAACAGAGGGGTTTAATACTACTGAATTCAGCTGGCTACTTGGTAACATCCGTTGAACTATAAATATTTATTTGCTACATGGTAGAACACAAATATAACAGGCTAATGCGTTTCAGCTATGGCAGCCTTCCTCATTATACAGTTACAACATATAAAACACTCATTTTTTTTAGCACTACCTTCCCTCTCAAACAGGTCAGGAATGCAATGGTTGCCAATTTAAAACCAAAGTCATTGCATTCCTAACCTGTTTGAGAGGGAAGGTAATGCTATACATTTGTATGTTTTATATATTGTAACTGTGCTATGAGGAAGACTGTCACAGCTGAAATGTGTTAGCCAGTTATATTTGTGTTCTATTAACCAACAAGTATCTGGGGAATGCCCAGGAAAAAACCAAAGTCTACTTACCACCAGCTTGCAGACAACCAAATTGACCTATCTAACAGTAAGCGTTAAAAAAGGGGTTTAGTCCGCACCCATTTGCAAATGCATGCGTGAGCCACAGAGCCACGTCACGGCACCCTTGTATCTGTGGTCCTAACACTAAAGTATAAGTGTCCCCACAGTGGAGGCACATGCATTTAATGGATAAATGAGAGCAGGTGGCTGGAGGGGAGCCCACCCCTCCTTAAAGGTTTAGGAGCACACCAAGCACCCAGCAATAGCACAATGGCTGCAAAGGTGTTGGTGCACTACTGGACCAATACAAACACTCACGTGATAACAAAAGCTTGCCACCACTCTCATTTATAGCTGGCTATCGCAGCAAGCAGCATTGGGAGGCTAAAAAAGGTACCAACAAGTGTCTGGGGAATGCCCAGGAAAAAGCCAAAGTCTACTTACCACCAGCTTGCAGACAACCAAATTGACCTATCTAACAGTAAGCGTTAAAAAAGGGGTTTAGTCCGTTTGTGTTCTATTAAGTAGCAAATAAATATTTATATTTCAGTAGCCGGCTGAATAAAATTTTACTCCTTGTGGCCTGAGTGTATTGACACTTCAGTCAAAGCACCGGCTTGACCATTAGAATCTGAGCCCTGCAGTGGAGCGACCGTAAAGTACAATTTTCTTACACAGGGATTTAGTTCCAAAAGAGGGACAGCCCTCCCAAATTAAGGACTGTTATGTACTATGCTTTAGCTTGGGGATTACACAAAACGTGTATAAAGTAAAGTGTGCATCCAAGAAATAAAACCTTATTGTAAAAGGGTCATAAACTAATGAAAAAACAATAATAAATCACAAAAGTAATAACAAATATTAATAAATGACCATATTGTGCTCCACAGAGTGCAAATATGTAGAAGGACACAATGGGGTTTATTTACTAAAGACAAATAGACTGCACTCTGCAAGTGCAATTGCTCCAGAGCTTAGTAAATGAGCAAAAGCTCTGCTGACTTCCATCATCCAATCATGTGCAAGCATAAATTCTTTTTTTTTTTAATTTTCCTTGCATGAGATTGGGTATTCTTTGTGAAGTGGAGGTTTACCTCATTTACTAAGCCCTGGAGCAACTGCACTTTGCAGAGTGCACAGACTATTTGCCTTTAGTAAATCAACCCCATTATGTTCAGCCGGTGCTTATGTTCACACAAAAGTCAATCAGCGCCACTTATCAAAGATGTTGGATCTCAAATTATAGAGATCATACATGCTCAAACAGCAATCGGCCAACGAGGGATTTCTCCTCCTCAAGCTCATCCAGTGAGAGGATCCTCTCTCCTGCAGCGGGCTGTCTGGTTGCATAGAAATCCTCACTGACACGAAAGTAACCTTCTGTAGGTGATCTCCGACAGTGGGGTATATCATAAAGTAGAAGGAAGAAGCTTCATGATGCAGTATTCCAATATAATTTATTATAAAAAATCAGGCACTTACATCCAAATTCACAGTAGAAAGTAGAAAGCCACACAGCTGTGGCTCAAGTCAGCCAGCTGGTGCGTGGTGATGTCAAGGACTGTAGCTCCACGCAACGCGTTTCTCCATACAAGACATTGACTGTAAGCGGTAGTTAGAATCCCTTTATGGGAGCCCCTCCCTCTTTCCCCTATAAATGTTGGGTCTGGGGAGGGAGGGTCAGAAGGGTTTTGGGAAGTGGTAACCTGCTGTGAGCTACCATGTAAAGTTATAGTCTATTCTTGGGGTATGGCCCTCTGGGAAAGGGTAGGAGTAGGAAGAGAGCACATAGTATGGTAAACCTACAAAAGATAATGGACTGTAATGCAAAGTAATGCAAATAACTGATGAGAAGAAGGAGATTATATATACCCGGATTGAAAGATAATTTGCATTCTTTTCAAGTTTATATTAAAATGTTCAAAAAGGCTATTCGTGTAGAGAACTGCTTATTTAGAGAAGGGAGCCTCAGGCTGGGAGTACGTGAGTAACCAAGACAGTGGAGTTCCTCCATAGTCAAGGTGTGTGGTAGCCCATGTCATTCCTGTTTCAGAAGAGCAAAGGAAGCCAGTATGCCCATTGCTGGTGACCAACCAGGGATAAGCTTACAAATCAACTATGGTTTGGAGGAAGACACAGTAACTTAGGGGTGCACAAAGTGTAAATTTGTCCCCATGGATAGTTAACATAATTTTTTGTGGAAAAACTGCTTTTACAATATCTGCCCTATGACGATCTGGTCCATGTTCTATAGCTCTTAATTTTCTAAGACAGGCAACAAGAGCACACCACAGGTTATTCAGACAACGGGGGATGGTGACTGATCACTATAAAAGTAAAATGTCTTTATGTATATACAGTCACTTAAAGAAGCATTTCCGATACATATCAATGATCACAAACAAAAAGACCTAAAATATACCAGGGCTTATCTTTAAAGGGAACAAAAGAATTGGAATGTATTTCAAATAATTGCATTGTGTCTTTTTTGAAATGTAGGTTATGATATGAATAAAACATCTAACTTGGTTGCTGTCGGAATCACCAATAATTTTCTTTACAGTAGTAATTTGGAAAATGTGTAGGAAGGACATAAAAACCTACATTTTATAGCAGTGATTGTGTATACTTCAATAGATCATAACTAAAATAGGGAACTTATTCCGAAAAAAGGGAACAAATGAGTTTAGATTCTAAAAGAACAGCTTGTAGCTGTGGTATCCATTTCAAAGACATACGCGTACCTTCTTGTGTTATTTTCAATAGACCTTAAAGAATCATAAGTGCCACAGGTGGACCATGGGAAGAAATAGAACATAGACAATGAAACTACAAGTATGCAACCGCTTTTTTTAGCCTCTGGTAGGCTTATTTCATAGGTTTCCAATATGCAGGTTAATGGCTGCAACATCCAAAGAGTCTGTGAAGTGAGAGGCACTCAACATAAATGTAACTTTTCAAAAGTTCTATGGTTTCCTAACACCAAGGCTAAATGTATTGATTACATTGGGAGCATTATTTCATATCTAATAGATGGGGTCATCAATGGAAAATACAGTTAAGGAAGAATTCCGGGTATGCTTACATTTACATCCCTCTAGAACAGACCTGGGCATCTCATGTTTCCCGGGCCCTATCAGACCCCTCAGGAGTTCAATTGGAAATTAGAAATCCCTGAATTCAGGCTGGCCAGTCAACAAGAAGTGGCTGTGCTTCCACCCCCATTGATCTGAGGGTCGCCAAGATGGTGGAGATCGCACTTCTGTCCTTTCTGAGTGGCTTCTGCTGTTTAGAAGGAGCAACATCCCCTCTCAAGCTACTGGGACAGACCGTGGGCAACAAGGATTTGATGCAGGTGAAGGCATGTGGGGAGGTGTTGCCAGGCTCTCCAACCCACTATTCGGCCCTACCTTCCACGTTGCTATGGAAGTGACATCACAACTCCGGGGTGTGTATATGGCCCTCCACAACAGTCCCAGTTTCTCATGTGGCCCCCTGGGAAAATATTTTCCACCCCTGCTCTAGAAGCTGGAAATCGCTGATTTTCACTAGCTTCCCGGTCAAGTACCAAGCGGCTGCACTGCTGCACTGTGAACAAAGGAGGTTGTTTGCTTTAAAGTGGTTCTATGCATTAAGGTAAAAAAAACCTTCTGTGTCACAGACTCCTCCCTCACCCACCTTATACTTAACTGAGCCCCATAGCGATCCAGCGATGTGCATGAGAGCTGCGGCTCTCCTTGCTTTGTCCCTCCTCCCTGGGCATATCGATAGGAGTGGGAGCCATTGGCTCAAGCTCCTGTCAATCAACTCCAGTGACAAGGGAACTGGGGTGGGGCTGAGTCCTGCTGTCTGTGTCAATATAGCAGTAGTGGGTCTCGGGAGTGAGCCCCCACGAGTGCACCCAAGGGAATCGGCTTCCTATTGGGGGCACGAGCAAGAGAGGAGGAGCCAGGAGTGCCGATGGGGGACCAGAGAAGAGAAGGATTGGGGCCACTCTGTGCAATTCAGGTAAGTATAGACATAATTTTTATTTAAAAAAAAATCCTTTACAACCACTTTAAGAGAATGTTTTGTACTCTCTCAATGAATGCAAAGAATGCTCTGATTTGGATGAGGTGGAGAGTGTGAAGTCATCCAATCCGAGAATGCTTTTCATTTATTGTGAAAAGGCAAAGCCATCTCTGCATGGCGCTAATGCCGAGCACCTCACCTCCTGTGTTCAGAATGCAGCAGGCAGCCTCTTGGCATGGGACCCATGAGCTAGTGGTGATCACTGAAATAGTGGTGCCAACTACAGTGATTTCCTGCTTCTAGAAGAACCCCACAGGTATGGTATATGCATAGTTACATTAAAAGTTGTAAAAAGAAAGAATACTACCTCTAGAAACACCCTTATTCGAACACAGGGTATACAGCTAGACAGAGAACAAGGATAAACGACCCCCATACCTATGATACCTGAACATAATATATAAGTTATTCATAAGAATATGTTATCTCAGATCATAGGAGATTCACTGTAAGATTGAACAGATGACTTTACCCAACACCTTTGCTTTACATAACTGTTTGTGAAGAAATGTTATCAATGTTGTTAATGAAGATATGCCATGTTATGCACATCCCGGTGAAACGGTTTTCTGACACAAATAAATAATTTTGAAAAAAAAAAAAAGTTGTAAAAAGCTGGATCAATATAACTATTGAAAAATATTTATGCTTGGATTTCAGTTTCAAGGAATACAGTGGTATCGGCTCAAACTCAATTTGCTAACTAGACTGAAAAAGCAGCAGCAGCAGCAGACTGATTAGGTCTTCCTCCGCTCACTTTGCTATTTTACCTGTCAGCTTGCTCCTTGTTAACACATTTGCATGTAGCATGATTGGATCTTAGTCCCGCCCTTCCCTCTGCCACTCTAAGTACTGCTGTATGGGGGATTACAAAAAGCTAGTACAAAGTTAAATTCCACTAGTTGCATTTAAAAATTAACATTTAATGATTCATTAATGAATCCCGAGCTGTGCTCTTTATTTCTGCCTAGAGTTCACCTTTAAAAGATATTAACTTTATTTGAAAGAGCAAAATCGCAGATATACACAGTTCCACTAGTAATATTTTTCAGATCCATGTTATTACATTTGCTGACGGGGATTTTAGCACAATATGTGATTTTTCACATGGGCCTTCATGAAGTGCAGTATAATCATTATCCCCATTCCCCTCTATTCCAGCTGCAATTCCTAGACATGTGGGCAGTGGTGATGAAATTGCAGAGAAGGGACATAACATGACTGACACAAAATCTTATCTGTTATTTCTCTTATAGCAAATCTGATAGTAATCAATTTGATTAGAGATGGTGCAGGACAACAAGAGCAAAGTGACATATAGCATACACAGTATACACAGGGCACTTACAATAGCATTTCCCATACTGCCGCAGACCAGTGCAGCATTTACTCATTTGGTGTTGCACCCCCCCCCCCCCCACAAATATTAATAACATCTTGCTTGGTGCATGCCCCAAGGTGAAGTTGGTTATTGCCATTATTGTTAGTCCCTATCTTTATCTCAATGATTATAGTGTGCTCACTGTGCTATAATAAGAGAAAGCAGTCCTGGGCGAGTAAAACACTCTACCAAAGCTAAGTGACATTTCTACTTGTCTGAGGTGTCCTATCATGTGCACCTTAGTAATACAGAGACTAGTAGGTGCTCCTGATTTTCTTATGAAAAGTTGCACTTAGCCTTTAAATACTTCTACGATAAATATCTGATATTACTATATAAACCCCGGTACACCAAGACTTGGATTCAAAGAAAGAGGCTAATTTCTTCCTTTTAGGATGCTGCTGTCTAAGATAAAAAAAACCTTCTGACTTTATAACCATTTTAAAAGGTGTTAGCTGTAGTTTGGCTTCTATTTGTTTAGTGTATATAAATCTGCTAGTGCATCTAACACTTCCCTCCCCACAGATTGTCAATGCTGCTGCTGCTGTCTAAAGGTTTTTATTTCTTCTTCATCCAGAGTGGAGATGGAGAAAATCAGTTACTGATCAGATCACCAGGTGAAAACAGAGGAAGAAAAGCCTAAAATAGAAAACGAATGCAGCAACCACATCTGGTGATTGGTAAGTTGCAATATACTACATTTTTGGTTTGGGGTTTATTATCGGTTTAAGCACATATGTCTAGCAGTTTTCTGTTTGTGCTTTACTGTACTGGATTCGTTTTGTAATCCTGAACTGTAGTTATTACAATAATGCACTGCTTAATTTCACTATTTAGAAACACTGGTCTTGATTAGGGATGAGCTGAACACCCCCCTGTTCGGTTTGCACCAGAACATGCGAACAGGCAAAAAATTTGTTCGAACACGCGAACACCGTTAAAGTCTATGGGACTCAAACATGAATAATCAAAAGTGCTAATTTTAAAGGCTTATATGCAAGTTATTGTCATAAAAAGTGTTTGGGGACCTGGGTCCTGCCTCAGGGGACATGGATCAATGCAAAAAAAAGTTTTAAAAACTGACGTTTTTTCGGGAGCAGTGATTTTAATAATGCTTAAAGTGAAACAATAAAAGTGTTTCTTCCTCCATCTTCTTCTTCCTCTGGTTCTTCCTTCGATCCTCTGCTACTTGCTCTGGTGTTCTCGTCCAACATCTTCCTCTGCGGCGTCTTCTTCCCTTCTTCGTTCTTGGGCCGCTCCGCATCCATGATGGGAGGCTCCCGCTGTGTGGTGCTTCTCGTCTTCTGACACTTCTTAAATGACGGAGGGAGGGGCCACCTGGTGACCCCGCCCCCCTCTGATGCACAGGGACTTGACGGGGACTTCACTATGGGTTTCCCCGTGACATCAGAGGGGGCGGGGTCACCCATTACCTAACCGGTTTAGATGTAGTTAGATGTGGTTGCTGCGTTCGGTTTATTGTCATTTAATGTCATTTTGCTCTCAGACTGTTCTAAACACGGGAAACATGCGCCCCTTTACAGGCATACTATAGACACCCCCAGGTACGAAATTTAAAGGAATATTACACTTTTATTGTTTCACTTTAAGCATTATTAAAATCACTGCTCCTGAAAAAACTGCTGTTTTTAAAACTTTTTTTTCATTGATCCATGTCCCCTGGGGCAGGACCCGGGTCCCCAAACACTTTTTATGACAATACCATGCATATAAGCCTTTTAAATTAGCACTTTTGATTTCTCCCATAGACTTTTAAAGGGTGTTCTGTGGCTTTCCAATTTGCCAGGAACACCCCAAATTGCTCGCTGTTCAGCGAACTGGCAAACAGCCGATGTTCGAGTCGAACATGAGTTCAACTCGAACTCGAAGCTCATCCCTAGTCTTGATTAATCAAGTAACTCACTAAATGTGATCCCAGGTCATTTTGAACTACAAAGATTCAAATTGTTCCTGCTTACATAAATGCTTGCGTGCTCCATCCTCTCTCCTCCATTTTCGTTAGAAATAGAGGTTGTCTGTTGTGGTGATAAGCCAATAGGAATGAATGGTGAGAATTGGCAAGCTTTGAGGTATATATATAGCTTTGATATATTGGAATTTTTCAGATCAGAATGACCTGGCAGTTGGGCATAATGTCGGGTACCGCAGGCTGTTGAAGGCATACATGGGTATGATCCGGGTAATGTCATCATAATACACCAGGAAGTGACCAGGATATACCCGGAGAGAGCAGCAATATTGATTTTAATGCTATTGGCTTGGATTTGTGTTTAAGGCTGGGTTCACATTTGCTGCGGCTGCGGCTCACAGCAGGGGGTCCTGTGTGGCCCTGTTCACCGATTCATATGCGAATCATGTCTGAATTGCTGCCTGAATTTGCACCTGATTCTGAGCCAAAGACGCACAGGACCCTTTTGGAATGCAAACTATGGCCGCCCCGAAGCTGTGTAAACAATCTCCATAGAGAGACAGCCATAGTCTCCTGTCATGCGAATTGGATGTGGAGAAATCCACATCCAATTTGTATAAGTGAGAACCCGACCTAACAAGCGGTACATCTATGTACACTTAGGCTTGGTGCAAAAAAACATGTGAGTGTGATGCATTCATCTTTTTAATACATTTGTTTGGTTTTTATGGAAGCACTATAAGAGTCCTGTATGCTTTCCTTTGAGTGTCAATATCTGGGAAGGTAATACAAAGAAAAAAAGGTGAATGTTGCAACTAATCCCTTAAAGGAGAAAGGATCATTTCAACCTTTATAATATACAGGCTAATTCATTAAAACAAGAGAAGGGTTTTTTTTTGGTATTAGGGACTTTGAGGAAATCATGGCCTGGTAAGGCCACCCATTTCCATCCCTAGGGACTTTAAATGAAACCAAGACCTGGTAAGGTCAAGTGTTTCCATCCCAATCTATAGAACAAACAAGGGGAATTATTAGAGGGGGGGTTGGGACTTTATATGAAGTATGTACCAGCAAGCAGGTAATAAGATGAACATAGAGGAATTTATTGACATAATACCGGAGCATACACGCTACAATCGCAAAATGCATACAAGATAAAACAGGTAAGTACATAATAACGTATGAAATAACATTCATGATAATATTGTTCATACAGTAAATGGAAAGATGAACAGGGTAAAAGGTTAAATAATGGTAACTCAAGATACCACCTGGAATAAATTCCCTAGTACATCATGCTCAAGGTGGGGTAAAATAAAGTTAAGAACCAGTAATGGGGGAGCGTGGTAAACGAGCCCCCAAGCTGCTGTATGGAAATACTCACTGAGAGACTGTATGGTGACTGTATATATTCACTATACAGTCTCTCAGTGAGTATTTCCATACAGCAGCTTGGGGGCTCGTTTACCACGCTCCCCCATTACTACTGTCCCTTCATACGTTATTATGTACTTACCTGTTTTATCTTGTATGCATTTTGCGATTGTAACGTGTATGCTCTGGTATTATGTCAATAAATTCCTCTATGTTCATCTTACTACCTGCTTGCTGGTACATGCTTCATATAAAGTCCCAACCTCCCCTCTAATAATTCCCCTTGTTTAGGCTAATTCATTAAGGTGAGAGCACAACCGGGGTGGAGAATGACCACAAGGTGGTGGATGGAGTGATTAGCAGTGAATTATATGGAACTTTCTACAATTTGGCTACCACATCACTGGAACATATTTTTAGCACGAGGGACTTCTTTAAAATACATTTTTATTGTTTTAGCAATGGAAGAAGGATCGCATTGATGTATGGACATTTGATCCCCTTTTTTAATGCACAATATACAGCTATAATTATTAGAATGTTGTGTATGCACAGAAGGGTGATGTTTATGTATTGGTTTTTACACCTTTGGTCAGTAGAGCTGCAATTATTTAAATACCGTATTTATCGGCGTATAACAGGCACTTTTTTCCCCTTAAAATCAGGGGAAAATCGCAGGTGCTTGTTATACGCCAATCCCCTGCGATCCTGAGCTTCAAAATCGCGACTGCGATTTGAAAATGGCGCCGCTGGCGCCGAAATACACAGAGCCGGTCCACAGCTCTTCTCGGCCACTTTCGGCTTCACTCGAGCGCCGCCCGAACCTAACCGAGTGTACTCGGCTAGGTTCGGATAGCTCCGCTCACAGTCAAGCCCATCCCGGGCGGGACTATGAGTGGAGCCGAAAGTGAACGAGAGCCGCCGAGAAGAGCCAAGGAACAGCTCTGTGTATTTCGGCGCCGGCGGCGCCATTTTCAAATCGCGGTAAGCGATTTTGAAGCTCAGGATCGCGGGGGAGCCATTTTCAAACTGCAGTGACAATGAAAAGTCACTGCAGTTTAACTGCAGCCTGAGCAAGGCTGCAAATGGACACAGAAAGCTGCAGATCAGCACTGACAAAGCTGCAAGGCTGCAAATGACACTAAGGCTGCTGACTGCAAGGCTGCAAATGACACTGGACAAGCATGCAGATGGACGCTGTGCAAGGATGCATTGATGGACATTTAAATGTAAGTTTTTTCCTTAAAACATTTTTTCCTTATAATTCCCTCCTAAACTTGGGGTGCGTGTTATACGCCGATAAATACGGTAGTTTATTTATGTGGGAAGTACCTAAAAATGCCAGCAAACTGCTAAGTTAAAATAAGGGGTAGTAGAGCAGCGCATGATTTGTGCACATTTTTTTTCCACCTATAGAATGGATGCTTAATTTATTTTACAGTAGATGATTTCCCTTTATTATCAGATTTATGTCACCCAGTAACTTAAATGTATACATCTCAAAAAGATTAATTATAATTATTGGAGCTGAGATTCTGGAAGATTTACATACAGCAGTTTCCAATATCTGGCTAGTAATCATTGAAATTCTTCATTATAACAATATATGTTACAATGTGATCATAAGGTGTACACACACGTATTTAATGGCTATCTACAACAGAGCCCATGCTTGAATTGCTACAGTTCAATAGCCTCGAGTGTTGGTCCACCTCAAAAAATGTTGGCTAATCTCATTATGCCTGGTGTTTAAAAAACTGCAAAGTTTGCATGAGAGTACATTGCAGCCTATAGATATACTGTGACTGGGACCACAGAACTTGAGTCAGCAGAGGTGAAATGGTTTCACTGTCAGGGCAGTAGGAAGTATGGATAGTTTTAAAAGACTCTTGGATGGGCATCTTAGAGAAAACAATATACGGGGATATGGGAAATTATTCTTCTACACACACACACACACACACACACACACACTTAGAGCCCATTCACACAGGGGCAACGTTGGATCTGACTTCAAGTCACCCCAAGTCGCCCCTAGTCGCCTGAAGTCACGCTACATGAAAAAATCAATGTAAGTGAATGGATCTGTCTTAATGCACACTACTGCAGTCGCTCTGACTTCAGAAAAGGTTCTGTACTACTTCAATCCCACTAGAAGGCGACTTGTACCCATTGATTTCAATGGAAGGTGCCTCTGAGTCGGATCACTGTTCATACTGAGGCAACTTTACAGGAAGCAGAAAGGAAACAGAAAGTAATTGACGCCACTAAACAGCCAGCCCCCTCCTTCTCATACACAGCTGATAAGCTCTGATTGGCCTCTTGTAAAGTTCCCTGTCCTGGAAGCGATTTCAAGTTGTGTTGTAAGTTGCCTCAAGTCGTGCTGTGATTCATACTCAAGTCGTGTCCAAGTTGCCTCCCAAAGTCGTACTGGAAGTCGTGTTGCCCCTGTGTGAATGGGCTCTTACACAGGTTGAACCGGATGGACTGTTGTCTTTATTCAACCTCACCAACTATGTAACTATGACTGGCAACAGAGTAAAAGTCACACTCCCTCCATACTCATTAAATTGCTGCCAAATAGCATAGATCCAAGGAAAAAAACAAACATAACTTTGGCCTTCATTTAAGTCAACTGTGGAATTGATCAATTGCTTATACTAAATTATAGCACTGTCAACTTTGATAACTGGCTTGCAAATGTTAAAAAATGATAACATAATGCTAGCTGGACTAGACAGTTTTTGAAAGGTATTGAGCATACCAGGTGCAATATTGATCTCCTGGCCCCAAATACTGTTACTGGGCATTTTAAGTCAAGACTATGAAGTACAATACTAGTGCAGTGATATACAGTATATTGCTTTCATTTCCATTAAGTATAGGAGTTTTACTAGCAAATGTTATGCGGCTGCCATCACAATAATGCAATTACATGCTACTCTACAAAGGCCAAACAATATTCTTACTAATGACCCCATACATAATTCTTAAAATTCGGTTTTACTCCATACTTTAACATATTCCAAAAATGTACAAATTGAGGACAGGCCCTTGAAGAATTAACCATCAGGAAAAAAACTCATTTTAATTTTAGATGCAACTTGGGAATAATGACAGAGAAATCTTTTTTTTTTTACATGATTACAGTTTCTATAAATATACACTCCATCACCCTAATGGGCAAGTCTTTAAAGAGTCGTACTAGTTTTTATAGGATGTCATAATGTCAGGAAAATGTAGACTATCATTCTAGCCAAATGGAAAAAAGATGAGCAGCGTGTATGCTATATATTAATTTCCTTCGCATTGTCTAAAGAATGATGTTTCAATAGGTCATTTTTTTTTACATATTTATTTTTCAGTCAACTCATAAATGCATTTTAATACATTCCGCCAAGAGTGTTGAGAAATTGATGCCTCTCGTTCGTTTATCTTGGGTTTCCATACACTTTCTCTTGGCAGAAAAAAATGATTGTATAAGAATCACAGGGGCAAACTAAATGAAATACAGAAAAATTAGTTTTGGAAAATAGTTTTTCTTTTTCTTTGGGGAAACTTTTGAACTTGGGTGGGTTTTAATGATAAAGCAAGAAAAATAATTTACTTTGAGAATGTTACACACTGAGCCTTAGGACTGATGAGATGATTAATGAAGCAGGTTGGAGAAAAAGTTTTACTAGGAATATTTAGAATGACCAATTAGATTTTCTTTTAGTATTCACAGTGATTTTCTTTGGTTGAAGATTTCAGGCAATGGAATGTACGATCTCATTAAAAATCTTAAAGTGGCAAAGTTCATTAAACTATTAATAATGTAGAATATCTGCTGTTAGAACAAAAGTATATTTGTCCCTGGGTATATATATTTAAAGAGTAAAACGGAAAAATCCTAAGTAAAATATTAGCATATCATTACTCTCCATAGTTTGACATGATTCCACTTGTTTTATAAAAAGGCTTATTATAAGACACAACTTGGAGCGGAAAACCTCTGGGTATAACTCTCTCCTAAGAATGGCATTTAAATAAAGAGATATAGATAACAGGAAATATATCATTGGACCAAGGTCAATTTTATACTGTAATATTGATTTGGAAACATTACATTTCAACACGATACATCAAATAAATGCATGCTGAGAAAACTGGGAAATTTTAAAAAGAACCCCAGCCTAATTATAAGACAGGACATACGCTTTTTGCGTATACCCTCCTAAACCCCAGCCTAATTATAAGACAGGATTGTATTTTAGGTAGACAAGCCTTTGCAATTACTAAAAATAGCACAATTTAATGCCTTACATACAAATTTTAAGGCTATTTACACCAGAGTTGCACAACATAGTTATGCTTTGCGCAAATTAAAGCCCTTTGGAATTTTTGGGACTATCCCTTATGCAGCGTACACACGAGTGTGTACGCCGGGCCGGGCTTTAGATTTGAAACTTGCTTCAAATCTTCCCTCCTGACAATGTCCCCTAGGTCTGGTATGGATTTTTCAAGGGGAACCCCCTATGCCAAAAAACAGTGTGGGGTCCCCCCAAAATCCATACCAGACCCCTATCCGAGCATGCAGCCGGCCGGTCAGGGAAGGGGGTGGGGACGAGGGAGCGGCCCCCCCTCCTGAACCATACCAGGCCGCATGCCCTCAACATGGAGGGGTGCTTTGGGGGAGGGGGTCGCCCTGTGGCCCCCCACCCCAAAGGACCTTGTCCCCATGTTGATGAGGACAAGGGCCTCTTTCCAACAACCCTGGCCGTTGGTTGTCGGGGTCTGCGGGCGGAGGGCTTATCGGAATCCGGAGCCCCCTTTAATAAGGGGGCCCCCAGATCCCAGCCCCCCACCCTATGTGAATGAGTATGGGCTACATCATACCCCTACCCATTCACCTAGGGAAAAAGTGTCAATAAAAAACACACTAGACAGGTTTTTAAAGTAATTTATTAGACAGCTCCGTGGGTCTTCTTCCGACTTCGGGGGTCTTCTTCTGACTTTGCTGCTCTCTCCGGCCTCTTCTCCCGGTGTTCGACCTCTTCTCCCGGTGTCCGGTTCTTCTGCCGGCTCCTCTGCTATCTTCTACCGCTCTTTTGCTAGCGGTGGCCCGGACTTCTGCGTCGTCTTCTTCCCCTTCTCTTCTTCCGATCTGTGTGAGCGCTCTACAATGACTTATATAGGCGGTGACCATGTCCCCTTATGACGTCACAGTCCCGGGGCCCTGAGCGAGCTCCCCCTCCCCCAAAGCACCCACCCCCCCATGGTGAAGGCATGCGGCCTGGTACGGTTGAGGAGGGGGGGTTGCTCGCTCGTCCCCACCCCTTTCCTGACAGGCCGGGCTGCGTGCTTGGATAGGGGTCTGGTATGGATTTTGGTTGGACCCCGCAACGTTTTTTCGGCATAGGGGGTTCCCCTCAAAATACATACCAGACCTAAGGGCCTGGTGTGCCCCGCGATGGGGCTTGCAAGGTGTCAATCTCGCCGATAAAAGCGGCGAGATTGACTTCCTTTCCTAGTCCTCTCTTACCCGAGTCATGTTCAAAATGAACGGACTTGTTTGTGTGTGGGCAAGTCCGTTCTTTCGGAAAGTCCGTCGGAACTCCGTCGGGAAGACCGGTGGACATAGTCTGCCGGAAAGTCCGGTCGTGTGTAGGCAAGTCCGTCCGTAGTCCGGTCGTGTGTAGGCAAGTCCGTTTATAAAAAAAGTCAGTCGGGAGTCTGTCAAAAGTCCGTCGGAAAGTCCGTCGGACCAGTCCGGTCGGAAAGTCCGCCCGTGTGTACGCTGTATTACTGGTCTTTCAAAAAATCTGCACCAAGGTCCTTAATATTAGTAAAATATAAGCTCTCTTATTATTTGACAAAATGATTTTTTATCAAACTTCAGTAAGCCACGCAGATTCAAAACTTTGCAAGATTTGAACAGGGGTTTTACATTTTTGCACTGCCTCGTAGTCCCATAATAGAATAAGTTATGTTTTACTATTGTTTTGTTATTATTATTACTTTACCTTGGCCAAGATTGTTTGCAGGTACAGTTAGCTTGCCTGCCACTAGATGACTCTGTTCCTATTTAAAGCATGGTAAAGGGAAAGTTGAAATTAGGTGTTAGCTCCCCTTTTTGCGTAAACCCTCTTTTATTAATGTCATGGGTGCAGTTAGTACCCATATAAACGCCAGTGTGGGAGGGGTCCAAGTAGACGGGGCATGGGAGTGAGATACCCCTGAGCTGCTAAGATGTAGTCTCCTGCAGTACTGGTATAAGGGCCCTTTGCAGGCTGAAAAACAAAGAGGTGGTACAGAACATGGGAGGAAAAGCTGTAGTCACTGTTCTTCTTCTGCAAAAGGGCTTGGAGGCCTGGACAGAGTCCTCAGATGTGAGTAGTGGCGAATCATGGTAATGAGTGTACCATCTGGGAGAATGCCCGTCTGGGCAGAGCTATGGAAGGGACATTGTGAAGAGAGTGAAAAGTGGAGGAGTCTGTGACTGAGCCTGGAGGAGGTATGTATTCACTGGGAGGATTATGCTTGCAAAGTAGAACACAGAAGTTTCACTGGCACCTACACTTATATACTGTACTGCATGTTATATTCACTGAGTTAAACACTTGTGGGCACTAATTTCATTTTGAATATGATCATATACAGTTTATCTATTTCATAGAAATAGCACTGCATATTTTGTTTTTATTTAGTTTTATACTGTGTATCGTGTTTTGCAAGCTGTTTTTTCTGGGTATTTAACGTCTTTAGCCCAGCTCTACTTCCATACATTAAACTCTACAGTAGATATTGCAGCATTTTTTTTAAATATGCTGGTTTATAAAGGATTAAAGTGATATTAAAGTCTTATCTTAAGTCTTTTTTTTGTTTAAAAATTACAAACGTGTTATACTCTGTGCAGTGGTTTTGCATAGAGCAGCTCAGATCCCCCTTTTCTCGGGTCCCATGCTGGTGCTCCTGGCCCCTCCCTCCTGCTGAGTTCCCCCACAGCAAGCAGATTGCTATGGGGGCACCCAAGCCAAGCCGCTCCTCTGTGTGTCCATTCAGACACTGAGCCATGGCTCGGCCCTGCCCCCCCCTCTCTTCATTGGCTCACTGATTTTGATTGACAGCAACAGGAGCCTATGGCGCTCGCTACTGTGTCTTAGCCAATCAAGAGGGAGAGTCCCCGGACTTTGTGGCTCTTGTGCAACATCACTGGATTGAGAAGGAGCTCAGGTAAATATTAGGAGAGCTGAGGGGGGCTGCTGCACACAGAAGGTTTTTTTATCTTAATCCATAGAGTGCATTAAGATAAAAAACATTCTGCCTTTAGAACCACTTTAAGTCTAATGAGATGTATGCCACCTCATAGATTTATCTGTTTCATTTATTATCTACATATTCATTGGACGTTCTAAGTACAGCTATCGCTATACTTTCGGTGCTCTGACAGCAGATGTGGCTCTGCTACACAGCAGCTGCTTTGCTTACCCATCCTCTGTCCATTCAGAATACTTTGAATTTTGTGAAGGTGTTCACATGACACACAGTGTTTGGGCAGGAAAAAAGAGGGGGTGGACAATGAGGCTGCAATTGACTCTGCAGCTGCTGTATCTGAAACCCAAAGGTCCAGTGTTAGAGAGTTAGAAGTATAGCAATAGCGGTACTCCTAGCACCCAGTAAAAATGTAAACAGTAAATTAAAGAGACAAGTACATCAGGTGGCATGCACCTAGTTGGGCTTAACTACCTATAAGCCAGCAGATTATTAAATGTGCTGCAATTCCTAGTATTCTCCTTCAAGTAATAAGGAAAAATAAAAAGCATCTATGAATCACAGGATCGTTCTGGACCAGGTTGAAGTTCAGGTTGCCCAGATATCCAGGTTGTCTCTCAAACTCAGCAGATGTTTTTGCTCATCTCAGTGCAAACATAACCCCAGTGATTACTTTCTTAGTGATCACTGTAACATATACAGTATAATGCCCCGTACACACGGTTGGACATTGATTGGAAAATCCGACAACAATATCCATAGATTTCTCCCGACGGATGTTGGCTCAAACTTGATTTGCATACACGCGGTTGTACAAAGTTGTCGGAATTTCGGATCGTTCTAAACGCGGTGACGTAAAACACGTATGTCGGGACTATAAACTGGGCAGTAGCCAATAGCTTTTTTCTCTTAATTTATTCTGAGCATGCGTGGCACTTTGTGTGTCGGATTTGTGTACACACGAACGGAATTTCCGACAACGGATGTTGTTGTCGGAAAATTTTATAGCAAGCACTCAAACTTTGTGTGTAGGAAATTCCGATGGAAAAAGTCTGATGGAGCCCACATACGGTCGGATTTTCCGACAACACGCTCCGATCGCACATTTTCCGTCAGAAAATCCGACCGAGTGTACGGAGCATTACTGTAAGGGTGCATTCACACCTGAGCGTAGCGTCTTTGAGCAATTTTAATGCGTTTCTCTGATCGTTTTTATGCACGATTTTGGCGAGTTTTCATGCGCGACTTGCGTGTTTGTATACAGCATTTTTGAGCTTTGCCGTTGTTTTATTAGCCAATAGAGAAAACTATTATCTGATGCATCATTTGTTGCTAGGTATTTCAGCTTTTTTTTAGCTTTTCCAATAGCTTTTATTTTTCCTTTTATTATTATTATTATTAATTTATTATAATGTTTTTTCATTAGGGTAAGGGGTTAGAGTTCAGTTTAGGCTAGGGTTAGGATTAGGAGTTATTTATTATTATTTTATTTATTTTTTATATTATTATAATTAGTACTACTACTACTACTACCACTACTACTAAGAATGATAATAATATTAATAATAATAAAAAATGAATAAATACATTTAAAATAAATGCACAAATAAATAAAAATCAAACAAAAAATAAATAACTTCAGTAAATTAATACTAAGTAACAATAAAAAATGAACCCTTAACTTTAACCCTACCCCTTAAAAAAATTAACAATAAATAACTAAACACCCTAACCCTAACATAAAATAAATAAATACATTATTAATAATAATTCATTTGTTTTGTTCGGGTTTGGGTGTTTATTGTTATTTTATTATTAGTAGTAGTATTAATAATAATAATTTAATATTTTTTTAAGGCTAGGGATTAATTTTTATTTATTCATGTATTATTACATATTATTAATTTATTTTATTTATTTATGATGATTTTAACTATTTGTGTATTTATTTTACATTTATTTATTCATATGTTATTACTATGTTATTTTTATTATTTTGTCATTTGAGCAGAAAATTGCGCAAAAACACGTGACAAAACGTGCGAATGCGCACAACAACGCACGAATGGCGCGTTTCCATTCATTTCTATGAGAATACAATGCGCCAAAAATGCTGAAATCGATTCAAGCTACAAAATAAGCTCCAGAAATTTTTTGAGCTTCAGGCCGCTTGGAGTGGACATGTGAACCATCTCCATAGAGAATAATAGATTTTTTCCCCTCCAGCGTTTTGGAGCTTCAAGCTTCAAGCTACAAAATGCTGAGGTGTGAATGGGGCCTAATACATTAGAGCTTTTAACAGCTAATGTTTTGCAGAGATTTTTTTTTCACAATGCTTTCTTGATCTATACCAGCATTGGGCCAATTGATTTTCTTCTGTTGTTCTTGGATGTCACATAATAATTTTGTGCAAAGCAATAAAATAGATATTATTTACTAATTATAGATAATGTTACATTGTTAATTACTGTTCTGCACTGGTCTCTGGTGGTCAAAAATGGCAAGGAATAGTTTGATAAATCATACTGAAGTAAGAAAAAAAAATCTATATTTTATAGGGAAACCTATGCCTATCATGTACCTGTATGTGTTTCCCGAGATAATGAGGGTGGACTCTTGCACAGTTCCCTTCCAAGCAGCCCTGGAGTTGAGACAGAGTCTGCAGGGGCAATGGAAGAACACAAGTGCCAGAGTGCAGGCGCTTAATACTGTAGCTCGGAGGTATCATATGAGCAGGGGTACAGCTGGTGGTACACCATGGATACACCAAGGAATCAAGTCACAAGCCGGGACCAGTACCAGCTGAGCAAGAAGGCATTAAATTATAGGTAGGAGTTAAGGTACAAAGTTGTTGGACAGAATCTTGGTCATAAGTCCAGGCAGAGATTGGTAACAGAGATTAGCAGCAAATATAGGAAGACATTGGTTAGGTAAAGCAAAAGCAGGTTAGGTAAGCCAGGTCAACAAGAAGGTCTGTATAAGTTTCAGGATCAAGTTCACAGGAGTAAAGACTGAAAGACCATTCAACAATAATCGTATGAAGAGCTCAGGTTTAAATAGCCTGCTTGGCACCAGTGGACATGTCCATTAGCATACTGTGTGTTGTTGTGCGTACTTGTGTGTGTTGGTGTGTGTATGTGTGTGAAACATTGCATGTGTAGTTAGGTCTCTGTGAATGCATACATTTGCATGCTTATGAGTTTGATGGCTGGCACAATGTTCCTGACACTGGCCCATACATATGTGCATGATATAAACTGCTGACTATTATCTACATAGTCTTCTTCCCATGCCCCATTGCAGTAATCAACATTCCCATTGGCAATGCAATTGGCTTGGTAACAAATGAACACTCATTGGACAACCAGGGCTGTCTGTTTTTTAATAAAGGCAGCAGCAATTTATCTTGCAGAACTTTTCAGGGCACACATAGAAGCTGGAACAACTGTTGTTGTGACTAAAACAACATTGGGGTTGCATGGGCCTGAAAACTGGGTAACAATCCTGAGGATCTACAAGGCAAAGAGTGGTGAATTGAGCACGACTATAGGCCTCTACATGAAAATCAATAGCAGGGATAAGTGGGGTGGTGGGAACTGGTGAGCTGTGCAAATACCTGCAATTACTGTTGTCATACAATTGAATAACTGCATCCTAAAAAGCCTTTTTTCTATGTTATCAATTATTGTTTGGAATTGTAGTTGTAGGTTGGTAGCCTGAAAAATATTGTATCCCCTAGCTTACACAATTTAGTTAAGCTGTATAGTAGGCTGTAAGAGTCAGTAGTAGCAGTTATGCCCCGTACACACGATCGGATTTTCCGACAACAAAACCGTGGATTTTTTTCCGAAGGATGTTGGCTCAAACTTGTCTTGCATACACACGGTCACACAAATGTTAGCCCAAAATTCCAAACATGAGAAAGCGGTAACGTACAAGACGTAGGATGAGCCGAGAAAAAGGAAGTTCAATAGCCAGTGTGGCTCCTTCTGCTTGATTCCGAGCATGCGTGAACTTTTGCTCAACGGACTTGTGTACACACGATCGGAATTTTCGACAAGTTTTGTTGGCGGAAAATTTGAGAACCTGCTCTCAAACATTTGTGGGCAGAAAGTCTGTCAGCAAATGTTCGATGGAGCATACACACGGTCGGACTTCTGACAACAAGCTCACATCCAACATTTGCTGTCAGAAAATCCAATTATGTGTACGGGGCATAAGAGTCACACATTCAGGTTCAGGACAGTTAATGGTCCGTTAATGTCAGGTTCACCTCAGCCAAGGATAAATATCCAGGCTTGAAAACATCACCTGATATTAAGCATTTTGTAACTATGATGCCCCGTACACACGATCGGAAATTCCGCCATCAAATGTCTGTTGTGAGCTTTTGTTCGGAAATTCCGTGTGTATGCTCCATCGGACTTTTGCTGGCGGAATTTCCGCCAGCAAAAGATTGAGAGCAGGTTCTCTATTTTTCCAACGGAAAAAAGTTCCTATCGGAAATTCCGATCGTCTGTAGCAAAGCAAGCTTGAGCGGAATTCCATCAGAAAAACCATCCAAGGTTTTTCTGACAGAAATTCCGATCGTTTGTACAGGGCATTAGGCTTCTAATTTTAAATTGTTGTTGCCACCAATGTAAGAAACCACACACATTAAGGATCCAGTAAATAATTAGAATGCACAATAATCTGCTGCTGCTCTTCAATCATAAATAGTGATTTAAAGAGGAGATGAAGCAATAACTGGGGCACATGCTGCTATAATTCTGATCAAACAGTGCTTTCAGCACTATCCAGCAACAAGACAATTATCTCACTGAGTTAGGCAAGGATTCTATGAACTACAACTTTACCTTTATCATGACAGATTAAAATGCAACATCTACATGTTTCAGACCACTAACTGAGTTCTTCATCAAATATCTAGGATTAAATACTTAGTAGTTTAAAATGCAACAGATTGAAACTGTGAAATTACAATACAAGTCTTGATAAAAGTATGGTTTGTGATGAGGAGGGATCCTAAGAAATCCTATCTCTTATTACACTGGTAGGCCCAGGGCAAACATCTCCAGGGTGGACTCCTATCACATCTTTTTATTCCCCCAACACACACACAAGCTATTACTACATAAAGAGAGCAAGATAGAGGAGAGTTACCAGCTACTGTATGTGGAACTGCAATTCACAGCAGGTTTTTTTTCTCTGTTATATTTCCCTTTCTCTCTCTCATATCTCGATCAGTGACAGGGTTTAGTACGAACTACTGTAAAACACTACCAGGGATGCTTTCAGCTGTCACTTCTTATTCAAAGGTTCTGTTTTCTCTAATGTTACTTATGTGCTAAAGTCCTTTACCAGTGTTATAGTTTTCCTCAACCTCTGATGACAACTTTTTTTTGGTTGAACTGGTCTTTTTCCAAACTGGCCTAATATATACCCATGATACTTTCCCTTTCTGGAAAGCTTGGCTTACATGCATATGTGGTCCTGCCTGCAAGAGCTTTGGAAGAAATAGATATTCAAGGGTAGAACCCTGGAGTTTCATTTTCCTCACAAATAGTAAAGCTCAACTAAAGACCTATGTGCTCCTTACTTATATGAAATTTTCTTGTGTAATAAATTTAATAGCAGGTGTAACACAAATCTAAAAGGAGGATACTTTTGCTTTAGCAATATATGATATGAACTGTAGAAGTAGTGTGATTGTAGATGAAGTTTAATTATGTGTTACTAAAGATATAGTATTCAGTAATCAAACATAAACCTATGTTCTTTCATTAGCATTTGAAAAGGACAAGACCAGATTCTAGGATCGAGTTGACACCTAGATGCCAATAAAAGTTTCCATACAAGTAAACTTATAATGCCACCTTTCTGAAGCCTTCAAAGAAAGTCCACTCCTAGTCATTGTGGCTACAAAGATCCACAGGGGGCATTCACAAGCCCCCAGAAGGTCTGCAAACTTTGATTGGTTCAACAGATCAAAGGAACCTATTTTATCTCTCATGAAAGCTGAAATATTAGGGGCAGAGAGATGAAAATAATTCCTTTTGATCGTACACGTGATGGGTTACGTGTACATGCAACTCTGTATTTTTAGCATGCGTGGAACACTAGAGAACCACACAAAACCGTTATATGGCTTTTGATTGCGGCAGGTAGGCAGTGATTGGTACTGTCGCAATTGGACTGATGTGCTGGTGTCGGAAATCCTATCCATGACCCAGCGATCAGTGCCGTTCTGGGCCAATTCGACTCTGGCCATTTCAGAGCATCCTGTGAGCTGGGACAGGACCCCCCCCCCAGGGTTGATTGGCCAAGGGCTAAAGTCCAGCCCACATCCATATTTCAATAAATTAGGGAGCCTGAGATATGGACGTCGTTCTTCCACAAAGCCAGTTCGAAACTGGGGAGTTCCCACATCTTCCAGTGTGCTTCTACTAAAGGATAGACTTCGGTAAAGTTTATTTCTGTTTTTATCCCTTTTTATTTTCGTAGCAAATTGCCAATTGTGTGTCTTTTAGTATTTTTTGTATCTTTTTTGGTAACTCCTTTTTCTTTGTATATCTTTTATGCACTGTCCATTTTCGGAATATTAAATGATAAAATAATAAGTGACTTCTGTGTACTAAGCTAGGACTCATATCTCTGGAGAGATTGTTGTATTTTAGTGCCCAAGTACTCGGTCTAAGTTACGTGCCAATCAGCATGCAATTGCACTCTGTGTGGGCAGACTGCATGCAGATTATAAGCTAACAGATCTGCCAGATGGAGATCTGTGTGTGTGTGTGTGGTAGCCCAGCAGACCAGTCTGTGGACAAACTGTTTGGTGGTGGCAAGCTATCATTTGTTGTGTGTCTGGTGTGTGGGCATTGGGAAGAGCGATTAACACTGGGGTTCTAGCTTCTAGAATAGCTGGGGAACCCTAGAAGTGTGTGCTAATTGCTAGACTGCACCCCAATCCCCAAAATATAAGATTCGTATCTGCCTGTGTGTGGTCAGCCAGCTGGATTGGAGTGGAGTCTCTCTCTAGTGGTGGCCAACAGTATTCTCTTATTCCCTTATACCCCCAGTCACGGGACCATGTCACGCTTAGCTAGTCGCCGTGGGCGTGCGTATCTGTGACAGCAGACATCATTTAGTGTGTGCCCCTACCTGCTCTAGGACTTCTACCTTTAAAAGTCTAAATGTACGTACTCTTCCTAAATACTCAATGGGGTGGAAAATTATTGTTTTAATGGGACAATCAAATGACAGGCACACAAGGGAAGATGGAAGGGTTTTCCTTTATTCTCTGGAGGATGTCTGATCTGAGAACTACTTTTCTCTTCTGTGTTAATTTAGTTGACCAAAATTAACACTATTTTCCTCGACTAAAATATGACCAAGACTAAAACAATTCAGATAACTAAAATATGAGTAAACTAAAATGGCATTTTAGTCAAAAGACTATGACAAAAACTAAATCGAAATTTGACTTCAAATTAACACTGCACTACCACTTAAGGATAAGTAGGGGGCATCTAATAAGCTGCTAAAAGAAAAAAAAAATTGGGAAAAAGGTTTTTCTTTTTTTCTCTTTTTTTTATATTGGTAATGTATTCTGGTAATATGTGCAATGGCATTAAAGCCAATAAGGTTTACAGCTTGAGTTGCACTCCTGTTTGTCAAATAGCAATATATTTGTATGTTTCCGAAACGTGGTTTCATTTATAAAGATGGCTTAACCTGTGTATGTAGTGCATGTTCAAACCTCTAATCCATAAATAATAACATATTCGATTTTTTCTCCAGGAGTATATAATTTGTTAGAGTTTGGCAATGCTAGAGAAATGCCTAAATAATGCATCACAATTAAACTAAACCCATTACATTTTAGTCAGCTAAAATGTACTGGAGACTATAGTCAACTAAAATATGACTAAAACTAAAACAATTCAGATGACTAAAATACGACTAAAATTAAAATTTAATTTTAGTTAAAAGACTAAAATATGAGTAAAACTGTCAGAGAACAGCCCGCAGAAGAACTGGCACATCTGCTAATGCCCAGCAAAATTGTAGATTGGCACATAGAAATTCGCCATTTGCACAAAAATATTTGCCAATGTTCATACGCATGCGCACATGGGTACGAACGGGCGTGAAAAATTAATGTGCCAGTGTGCATGTGTATACACTAAGGCGCATGCAAAGCGTGACAGATTCTGGTGCCCAGTGGCCTATTTAAAGCCAGCAGCAACAGCCACTAGTTGCTGGAAGATCTTCCACTCCCCCGTGTATTCCTGTGTTCCTGTTCTTGATACTTTTGGATTTCCTGTTACTGACCCGGCTTGCCTTTGACCTGTCTTGTCTCCATTCCTGGATTTGACCCTTGGCTTGTTCCATTGACTTTGATCTTGTCTGCTGTACCCTTGTATGACCTCTGGCTTGCTCTTCTGGACTCCTCTTCTGCCTGATTATCAGTGCCTGACCCTGGCTTACTCCTGAGCTTGCTTGCTCCCTTACCCTTGGGCTGATATTCCGTGTATGACTACTGGCCTGGCTCCTGACCCTGTTCCAGGCTCACCCTTTGGCCAAGTCTCATCTGGTACTTCTGAGGGACCCCTGCCCAGCATGCATTCTGCTCATCCAGCCACCACCCAGCAGACACTCAGCCTATTGTAGCTGGCAACCCCTGCTTCTTTGGGCATAGCACTCCCTGTCACCACCTTCAGGGGTGCCCTGCACTAAGCTGCAAGGTAAGCCCTCTTAGAACCTCAGCCTCTGACCAGGTACGTGACAAAAACTTAAATGGCACTTTAGTCAAAAGACTATGACTAAAACTAAATCGATATTTGATGTCAAAATTAAAACTGTTCTTATTTACAAACTTGTGCACCTGTAGCTTTTCTGGGCTGGGATACAAGGATACTCTGATGAACCACCCACACTGGTGGATCTGGGGCAAATATCTTTTTTTCCCTTATTGTTAATGTAGCTATCCTACCTCTAGGGTTGCCATAAAGGCTGCTGTGGAGAAACTTATGCTATTGTATATTTGTTCATAAGCAATACACTGTATATTACTTAATCAATAATCTACTCAATTATGTCATTTTATGGGCCTTCACCCCCGCACCCCCTCCCCCCAAAAAAAACAAAAACATCTTAACAAGTTAGCATTTATGTTATATAAAGTTCTGCTGGCAATGAAAAAGCTTCTTTTGCTAGTGATGTTGTATCTATCAGCATACAATGAATTCAGATTGAGTGGATGTTGCTTCTTTGTATAAATTACTACAATTCATTCTGTATAAAAGTGCATTTGATAGGATGAAAGACCAGAAGACCAGAAGATTGAACGACTCATAACAAAAGCCAACACTAAAATGATGTTCACCATCAGTGCTGCCTATACATAAAAGGTATCCTAAAAAACGTTGACCTAAGTGTTTTGGGCATCTTATTGCTTTGTTTTTCCAGGCTATTTTTTACCACCCCGGTAGTAGAGTACTTGCAGAGGGAATAATTTGCTAACCTTATCAAGTGGAACAGATCATACATTCTGGAGTTCGGAGCACTGAAGAAATGATTAATATGTTTTCCTGTAAAGGAGTTGCTCTAAAAAACAATCCATATTTGGCATTGGAACACTACAGATAGTACAGAATATGACATACTGCTTTAGGAATTTATGGCTGCTGTGAAAAGACAAAAAGAGAATGATAAAGTATTTGGTAGAAGCATCTCTCCTAATCAATCCTTGATGCTTTGTGTGCTCTGTGCAATATCTACTACAGCTGGGCATCATGGGACTCACATAACATTTTCTTTTAATCATAAAAATTGATTTTTTTTCTTTGTTTCCAATTTATTGTATAATCCTACCATTGGCAGAGGTTATTTGCCAGCAGGAAAAATATCAAAAATATGGCTCTGTTAGGGGATCGCATAGATAAGTAAATTAAGATGCTAATCTCTGTTAATTATTATATTTTTATGAATGCACATGTGGTATTTTGCTTAATACATGGCGAGTTTTTTATGCTACAATACAGGATTCTTACATCCATCAAATAGTTATAAATCAATACATACAGAAATGTTTTGTAGATCCTTACTTGTAGACATCCCAGGGCAGCTCTTGTGTAGAAATAACAACAAGGCAACATTTGAAGACAGCATTTCTCCCAATAAACCTCATGCATGGACTCTACTGGAAGTCTCATAAAACAGACAACTGCAAAGGGTGCAAAAAAAAAAAAAAAAATCAATGATGCCCGTGGCCTGTGTATAGGGAAATGGGGGAAGGGTTTGGAATTTGTTGTAAAAGCCAGATGAGGATCATCTGTATCTCAGAAGACCCCAGGAGCCATAGTGAAAGTGAGGGCCTCTTATTTCCTATAGATAGGACAGACCTTAGCAGGGACAGGGGATTTATCTCTTCATCTATGAGTCCAAGTTATTTTTTATTTCGTTGTTTAATTTATGATTTATTTCAGAATAATGCCACGTGTATATTTCATGTTAAATGACTCTGTGAGCTGACAAGTGTTAGTCTGATTTAAACAGTTAAAGAGATATTGTTCTTGAAGTAGATGTATTTGATTTCAAGGATATCACCTGCTTCTATGTATGCCCAATTCTCTTATGTACTGTAAAAAAAAAAATCCAATCAAGTAACACGAGTTAATCAATAACCAATCAAGGTTTTTTTTTTCTCCATACCATTGTGTTATTTTGACTCTGAAATTAGAGTCACAATGTACCAGCTAAGAGCTATCCTGATTGTTTGTATTGCTCTTATTCCCCATGACTTAAAGCAAACCTTATCCCCGTCAGTAAAAATCATAGCAATGTACAACTCTACATGCAGATATGAAATTGTCTTACATTCATTAGTAAAACAAACACATTTTGCTTTTACTTACATTTGCTAATTTTCCACTTTCTGCTTTCTTAAGGAAGGCACTGGTGATTCAACCTGGGCCTCACAGCTGCATCCTGGGAAGTTCCTGTCACAGGTTCCAGATGGCAGACCCAGAGTTCAAGGCAGAGTTACAGAAAGTAAAAGAAGACAGATCAATGCCCTGTACACACGATAGGATTTTCCGATGGAAAATGTGTGATAGGACCTTGTTGTCGGAAATTCTGACCGTGTGTGGGCTCCATCACACATTTTTCATAGGAATTTCCGACACACAAAGTTTGAGAGTTTGCTATAAAATTTTCCGACAACAAAATCCGTTGTCGGAAATTCCGAACGTGTGTACACAAATCTGACGCACAAAGTGCCACGCATGCTCAGAATACATTAAGAAACGAAAGCTATTGGCTACTGCCCCGTTTATAGTCCCGATGTACGTGTTTTACATCACCACGTTCAGAACGATTGGATTTTCCGACAACTTTGTGTGACCGTGTGTATGCAAGACAAGTTTGAGCCAACATCCGTCGGAAAAAATCCATAGATTTTGTTGTCGGAATGTCCGATTAATGTCCGACCGTGTGTACAGGGCATTAGTTTGTTAACTTGCTGCACATTTTCACTGGCAATTTGTACACTTGCAGAGCACTTGAAGCACAAGTTGTAGTTGACACTTTGTAGCAAATTTACGTTGCAAGTCTCTAGCAAGAGCAAATTGCATTGGTGAGTCTACAGCAAGAGCTCTGCAAGTCTAAAACATGAAAATTCAGCCACAGTGACCCCTGTGGTGGGATAACTATTGCACAACATAACTGAACCAGAACTTGCAGCAGACTTGCAGAATGTTTGCAAAGAAAGTTGATCTGGAGTCATGCAATGCGGACTTGCTGCAATTGTGCAACAAACTTGTGAAGCCTGGCAAGTCTAGCAATAGCTTAGCAAGTAATTTTCAAACTTGCAGCACAATTGCTTGCTACCTGGGAATCTGCCCTTGGTGTAAATGGCCACTGTGAGAAGAATTGGGGGGGGGGGAGTCGTACAAAGAATAAAACGTTTATCGATCAGTAGATGTTTATACGGTAGATTACTATTACTAAACATTTCTAAAGGTGCTTTTTCTTGGTATTTTTATCTTAGGCTCTGATGTGGACAAGAAGGCTTGGCTCGCAGTCTCCGCTCTAATTCCTCCCAAAGGTGTTCTATAAGGTTGCGGTCAGGACTCTGTGCAGGCCAGTCAAGTTACTCCACCCCAAACTTGCTCATCCCTTTCTTTATGGCCCTTGCTTTGTGCACTGCTGTGCAGTCATGTTGGAACAGGAAGGGATCATCTCCAAACTGTTCCCACAAAGTTGGCAGCATGAAATTGTCCAAAATGTCTTGGTATGCTGACGCCTTAAGAGTTCCCTTCACTGGAACTAAGGAGCCAAGCCCAACCCATTAAAAACAACCGCACACCATATTCCCCCCTCCACCAAATGATTTGGACTAGTGCATAAGGCAAGGTCCATAAAGACATGGATGAGTAAGTTTGGGGTGGAGAAACTTCACTGGCCTGCAAAGAGTCCTGACCTTAACCCGGTAGAATACCTTTGGGTTGAATTAGAGTGGAGACTGCGAGCCAGGTCTTCTCGCTGACATCATTGCCTGACCTTACAAATGCGCTTCTGGATGAATGGGAAAACATTCCCATAGCCACACTCCTAAACCTTGTGGACAGCCTTCCCAGAAGAGCTGAAGCTGTTATATATGGAAAGGGTGGGCCAACTCAATATTGAACCCTATGGATTAAGACTGGGATGCCATTAAAGTTTATGTGCGTGTAAAGACAAGTGTCCCAATACTTTTGACAATATAGGGTATCTTGGTAAAGGAATGGCTTTACTTCCTAATGACAGAGCATTCAGCAAGATAGACAGTGAGCAACAAAGCAGTTACGTCACCAAATCTCACTTTAAAACTGGTGAGAATAGCAGTCAGAGAGTGCATTAGACGTCACACTGAAGATATACAGATATCAGGCTGTAGGAAATGAAGTGCTAGGCACAGTCACATAACATAAAAAAATATTTTGTTTTGCAAGTACATTTCTTACTGCTTGTTTCTTACATGTCATTATTTTTACTATGTTTCTCATGTTTTATGTTATACCCTTACCAGCAAAAGTGACTATTTTACTTATTTGCCATCAACTTTCCAGTCTCACTGGAAGGGTTAACTGAGCACAGAAGCGTATTTATTTGAGCTCTTTTCTCCAAGGAAGGGCACAGATTTACAAAAGTCTAATTATAATCTTCCTGATTGATAGTGATTTATACTGCCACATATTTGCATTTTTATGTTGGAATTATTGTTGAAGCAGATGTGCGTTGCTGGAAGCCTGTTTTGACAATGAGCTCAGCTCCAAAAAAAAAAAAGAAAGAAAGAAAAATCTCTTTGTGCACTTTGTACGCTCTGTCATATGTTTATTAGAGAAATCTGTTGTGGAAAATCTGGGAAAAAATCTCTATGAGAAAAGTATTAAGTGTTCATCAATTTCAAATATGTCTGCCAGATTTATACTTACCTGCCAGTGGTGACATATTTGTATTGATTTTTCTAGTGTTACAAATTCCTGTAGCTTGGTAGATGCGCTTTGGGTCCATTTATACATTCAGCTGTCCTCCCACCATGTCTGATTTCAAGAAAATGTATGATTTTCCTTGAGATATAGACAAAATCATTTACTTTTACGTAGAGCCAATTATGAAAGATTTAACATAAATAAAAATTTCATTTTTAGATGATGATTGGCAACTATTCTCAACAGATTTTGGGGCTGATTATTATCAGATTAACAAAACCCAGCTGGAATATAAAATTGCTCAGTCAGTGGTGCAGTTGTCTGGCCATGTGGAATTGCGCTTATGGAAAACAAAAACCTAATTTATACATTAAATGACAAAATCTGTGATAAATACAAAAACTTTTGCATGTGTGCCAATGCAGTGCTACCACCCATAAAACTTTCATAAATACTAATATTATATCAAAAACTGGAATGTCATCAAAACCATACTTTCATTTTGAATGGAAAGAATTAGATCCTCTGTCATCTTTTTTTTTGCTCTCTATGTCCCCAGCCTGTCCCACTTTATTGGGGTTTCCAAGAGCATATGGAAAGAATGCACTGCAGAGAATGGAGTA
Source organism: Lithobates clamitans (assembly GCA_037952925.1). Taxonomy (NCBI): domain Eukaryota; kingdom Metazoa; phylum Chordata; class Amphibia; order Anura; family Ranidae; genus Lithobates; species Lithobates clamitans. The sequence goes on from JBBGZY010000187.1 coordinate 7,101,984, forward strand.
TATTTATTTTTTGTATTAGATTTCACTGCAGACGAATACATTTCAACCATAACCTTGTTGATTTCTGCTTTATTTCTTATGTGTATACTACACCACTCCACATTCACATAACTATCTATCTACTGATTCTTTCAAGCACAGCAGAGTTTCAAAGCAATAGTCAGGCTTGGAAAAACATATTCTTAAGTTCAACTTCAGACGAACAAGTAAATATAGACCTGAAATACAAAAAATCAATTGTTTTGCTTGCAAGATCTATAATTCTGTTCAGTCATTCACCCACAACCTCCCCTTCTTCAGTCTAATGCCCCGTACACACGGTCGGATTTTCTGACGGAAAATGTGTGATAGGACCTTGTTGTCGGAAATTCCGACCGTGTGTGGGCTCCATCTCACATTTTCCATCGGATTTTCCGACACACAAAGTTTGAGAGCAGGCTATAAAATTTTCCAACAACAAAATCCGTTGTCGGAAATTCCGATCGTGTGTACACAAATCCGACGGACAATGTGCCACGCATGCTCAGAATAAATAAAGAGATGAAAGCTATTGGCCACTGCCCTGTTTATAGTTCCGATGTACGTGTTTTACGTCACCGCGTTTAGAACGATCGGATTTTCCGACAACTTTGTGTGACCGTGTGTATGGAAGACAAGTTTGAGCCAACATCCGTCGGAAAAAATCCTAGGATTTTGTTGTCGGAATGTCCGATCAATGTCCGACCGTGTGTACGGGGCATTAGTCAAGTCTAACAGGTCTATGACATCCAATGCAGGTAAACTGCACAGCTGGCATAGTAGGTTACTAATATATATAATAATTATTTGAGCAATAAAGGATATAGCAGTTTTATATAACTTAGCTTTCCTGTATTACCTCTTCTTTCTTGTGTAAAACTGCAGCCTGGCCAAGGACCAATCCCCAGTTAGTTGTTCGAAGTTCTGACCTTCCTTTGCCCACCTGAGTGTTTCGGCCCTGTGAGAGGGACCTGGAAGTGTGATAGATGAGGGGGACCTGGACATGTGATAGGTGAGAGGGACCTGGAAGTGTGATAGGTGAGGGGGACCTGGAAGTGTGATAGGTGAGGGGGGCCTGGAAGTGTGATAGGTGCTATAATAAATAACCCAAAAAAAAACTAATTTCGTCATCAGTTTAGGCCAATATGTGTTCTTCTACATATTTTTGGCAAAAAAAACCAAAAAACACAATAAGCATATATTGATTGGTTTGCGCAAAAGTTATAGCGTCTACAAAATAGGGGATATGTTTAGAAACCTTTTATTATTTATTTATTTTTTTACTAGTAATGGCGGTAATCTGCGATTTTTAGCGGGACTGCGACATTGCGGCGGACAGATCGGACACGTTTGACACTTTTTTGAGACCATTGACATTTATACAGTGATCAGAGCTAAAAATAGCCACTGATTACTGTATAAATGTCACGGGCAGGGAAGGGGTGAACACTAGGGGGCAATCAAGAGATTAAGTGTGTTTCCTGGGTTTCTAACTGTATGAGGGCTGGGCTGACTGGAGCAGGAGAGAGATCGCTGTTCCTAATCACTAGGAACAGCAGACCTCTCTCTAACACCCCTGTCAGAATGGGGATCTGTCTGTTTACATTGACAGATCCCCGTTCTGGCTCTAGTTCCCACCATCGCGGGTGGCCGCCGGACATCGTGGCCGCCGGCCACATGCATCGGGTCCCCCGCCGTACAGTGGGCGTGCACCTGCTATGGTTACTTAAAGGAGCTGATGTACACCTACGGCGATTTGCGGGAAAGTGCTGACCCGCTGCCGTATAATGGCGGTGACTGGTCAGCAAGTGGTTAAAGTGGCTGTTAAGCCTATTTTTTTACTTCTATAGTTTAAAGTGTTAGATAACATTAAGCTCCCCAGTGTATGTGATTTATAAAAATAAGCTGCCTAATACCTTATTTCCGAGCGCCTCTTGGCGCTCACGTGACTGCTTTCCCGATGTCATAGCTGCAGGAGAGGAGGAGACCAGCGGGCAGTCACGTGAGCACCGAGCAGCGCTTGGAAATAAGGTATTAAGCAGCTTATTTTTATAAATCACATACACTGGGGGGCTTAATGTTATTGAACACTGGAAACTATAGTAAGAAAACACTGTTATTTTTACAGCGGGGGCCCTGACACAGAGCTGACAGGCCAGGAGGGGAAGGGGGAGTAAGACACAGGAGACACTGGAGAGCAGAAAGCAGAGCTGCGGATGACAGAGGTGCGTAAACTGACCACGGTGTCAGGGCTCAGCAGCCATGATATACCATGGTCAGTTTGCAGGGAGGAGGACATAGCCAGGCAGGATCAGCCAGGTATTTTAGGTGATACAGGGGCCAAATGACACAGCACAGCACTGTGCTGTATAACATGCTTTAAAAAAACAGGATCCAATTTTTTTTATTTTTTTTTAGGGTAACAAACACTTTAACAGAGAGCTGTGATTGTTTGATATAGTCTGCTCAGTGTGCTCCGGTGTAGCTCATGCTGACTTGAAAGTTTCACACTGGTCCAATAGCAATGAGGTATATTGGACAGTGGGTGGAAACCTGGCAGGTGAGAGCATGGATGTGTATACAGCCCTGACCAATTAGAAGTGGATGTGCCCCAAGGAATGCTGGGTACCTGTATTTAAATCAGAGGAGCACATAGGCTCATGGTCCAGTCTCCCTCTGAGAGAGGTCCAGGTGGGGAGGAAGCTGCTGCCTCTCCCTAGCAAGCATAGGCTGCCATGCGGCCTCGGGTGGTCAACCTGAGGGACTGAAACACTGAAGCTACAACCAATGGTCCTTTTGCAAGATGACTGAGGGAGGATGTCCATGGATCCTGCCTGGTATCATGGAAGAAGGTGACCTGTGGCCAGGGCCTTGTGAGTACAGACCCCCTGAAGGGACGCTGTGTGTGTGTGTTGCTGAAATCTCCCTCTTGGTCTTAGAAGTCAGCATACTGGGTGTGTGAGCTAAAGGGGACACTGGCTTAAAGAAGCAAAGTCTAGGAAATCCCTTTTGCTACAAAGGGACTTGCTTCATACTATACAGCCTGCCACTTAGTGCTACTGACAGTCTGCTACACAGTTCTACTGAGAAGTTGTCCTCGCTTGTGAATAGTTATTTTGGCGTATCCTACTGATTCCCTTATCCTATACAAGTTCTCCAAATAAAACATAAAAGCACATCCCCTAGATTGGTTTTTTGATGACAATAAGCGCAAGTGTGTGCACACCTGGCTGTGTGACAATACAGTGTAACTGGCTGTGGATTAATCAGTGGGAGACCCGGGCACAATAATCAAGCAGCTCCTTCAGAGGTAAGCACTATATATATATATATATATATATATATATATATTTAATGATTTTGATAAAATGACATAACTGCAATGAATTGTGTCCTCTGTTAGTTAAGCTTATGCTTGCTGCGTAGTCTGTAAATCAGGAAGGCCACTGACATGCAGAAGTTTTACAGCAGAGAATACATAATAGCACTGGCCCACTGTAAGATAGGTTACGACTAGTTACTGGACTGCAGATTTACTTTCTTATACCAAAACTTATGCAATAAAAACTTGCTTCTGTGACAATGACAGCGACAATAGATTGCCAGCTTCACTGGATCTGGACTAATGTGGTTTCTCAATGCTGTTTTCAAAGTGCTGTGGAATATGTTGGTGTCATATAAATGAATAATAATACCAGATAGAAGAAAGATTTGCCAAAGTCTTTAAATAACCATGGCAGGTTTGGCTCATGTGGATTTCTTTATGACATCTTATATATGCATTGGGAATAGTAACTGACACCAGCATATGATGGAATAGCCTATTACGGTTTAATAGAGGCCTGCAATTGGGACAGATTGCTGAATCATTTTTTTCCCTTCCATTTGAACTCATAGAGACCTTCCCCTATGCAGTATACATTTTTCTGTATTATGCTCTCTCTCTTCAAGCTGTACTTCATTGATCTTCAGTGTCTTTAGTTGCTGTATCTGGCAAGCAGCCTCCTACCTATAGGAGGGAAGAATACTCACAGCTCAGACACTGACATCAGGTATCCTCTCCTCACCTCTGCTGCTAAATAACACACACGAGTTCCTCTATATTCCATTTAAGATTCTGTAATATTTCTCTGATGCAAACTCACAGTTTTCATTTTTCTGACTGATTTGTGACTTTAATTTTAAATGTATCACATACAGGTTATCTTGGTTTAAAGTGGCTGTATACTCCGCTTTGACATTTTTACCTACAGGTAAGCCTATAATAAGGCTTACCTGTAAGTAAAACGAATATCTCCTTAACCTACACGGTTTAGGAGATATTCATCCTGCATGCAGCCACTGACGTCAGCGGAGCATGCGCAGTGAAGGTCCAAGGTATCATGCCGGAACGGAGGACTCCCGCGCGTTCCGGCTCCGGCCACTCACAGCACCGGAGCCCGCGACCCCGGAAGAAACTGCGAGGCAACATGTCAGCCCCCTCAGTCCTGACGGGGTCCGGCTGTGGGAGCTTCGTTCTAAAGTATTTCATAATGTGCTAGTACATTATGCGATTGTCTTGCAGGTTTTTGTTTTTCTTCAGCGGTTTACTACTGCTTTAAAAAATACAGTGTGCCTATACAGTAGAAATGAGTGACATATCAAAATCAGTTTGATATGCCTTCACACCACCATTACCCCATCTGGCCAGGGACTTAGTGGGCATAAATATATACTGTATATGTTTCCTGGTACCAACATGGCAGCATACTACCACATGTAAAGGAATAGAATAGAAAAATAAAAGAACACAATGTGTGGTGCCGAGCAGAGCAGACATGCCCGCCTGAAGCCCTGTTACCTGGAGGAGGATGAAGCCTAATAACGGCAGGTGTTCGTTAAACACCCTCAATGATATAACCCTTATCTGAACCCACAGCAATCTGGTACGTTGGGGTTTCATCCCCGGTGGTCCTTAGTTATATATAAAGCCGAGATCTACCAAAGTCACTCCTCCTCATACAGTAGCTAAAATGGCGCTGCAGCCATCTCCCCCAGGATCGTCATAGGGCGCTGCTAAAGCCTTAAAAGCAAATACACATGCTCAGGCTCTCTCAGGAAAACAGATTTTGATCTTGAAAACCTTGAGGATACCTCTCAGGAAAAACTGTCTCCCCCAGTCATGTTAAAATAAATAGAAAAAATGTTTCAAAAAACATTAAAGTGCACCTCGGACCATATCACAACTAACCTCACTAAAGAAATTAGGGAGCTGGGCCAATGCATGTCTGAACTTGAAAGCAGAGTGGATGACATTGAAACCAGAGTGGATGACATGGATATTATAACTTGAATTACTCAACAGACATTGAAAACCTTAAAGAGGAAAATATAATGTTGCAGACAAGACTGGAAGACTATGAAAACCACGCAAGATGCATGGAGGAATTCCTGAATCTGTAATTGACTTACAAGCCACAATGATAGCACTTTTTCAGGAATTGCAACCGGCTATCCCAGTGGAATGTCTCGAGATGGACAGAGTTCATAGAGCCCTAACACCCAAAAAACCTGAAGGTCTACCTCACGATATCATTGCTAAATTCCATTAATTTTTATCGCATAAAAGAACAACTATTAGCCGCAGCAAGAACTAAAGAATCTCTAACTTTCCAAGACTATAATTATTAACTCTATGCAGACTTGTCCCAACTAACGTAGTATCAGTGGGGTTTTCCCTTTTCGGGGTGTTTTACATATCAAGGCTTCAAATATATATGTCGCACTGCAAATGACCTACAAATCATTCTTCAAGACTTGCATCTGTTGAACTCAACTCAAGACTCAGAAGACACCCGCTGAAGATCAACATCGTGTTCCTCAGGCAAATCATCTACCCCATCAGGAAGAAACGAACATCATAGTTTGTACAGAAGAAGTCGCTTTCGATCCCCAGACCCAGTTCCTGATGATTCCATGGACTGAAAGTTGCTTTCTAATGAGGTTTCTCTACCCATTAGCTGGTTGAGTCCACCAATTCATATTGTTTATTTTTTCATATGGCTTTAAAAATGGTTTTAACCTTAATTATGAACATCTAGCTATAATAACAGGATATCTTGTCCATTTTTATAAGCTCACACTCTTATGAATTATTTTTCTTATTTTAGACTTGCTAGGGCAGTTACAAGGTTCTGTTTTTTTCTTTTTTCTTTTTTTAGTCATTTATCTTAGCAGTTTTAACACATGGGAGGTTATTTACTAAAGGCAAATCCACTTTGCACTACAAGTGCAAACTACAAGTGGAAAGTGCACTTGAAATTGCACTAAAAGTGCACTTGGAAGAGCAGTAGCTGTAGATCCGAGGGGGACATGCAAGGAAGATAAAAAAACAGTATTTTAGCTTGCACATGATTAAATGATAAAACCAGCAGAGCTTCCCCTCATTTCAAATCTACCCCTCAGATTTACAGCGACTACACTTCCAAGTGCACTTTCAGTGCAATTTCAAGTGCACTTTGCACTTGTAGTTTGCACTTGTAGTGCAAAGTGGATTTGCCTTTTGTAAATAACCCCCATTGTGTTATTGATACCACTCTGTTCCAAACTTACATGGTTAGCTTTATATGAAACTTGGATCCCTTTCCAGTAACCATATTTTGCAGTTCTCAGACCCTCAGTTCATGATTGGGCAATTTTGTTCTTGTTTCATAAATATTTATGGTGAATTATTAATAGTTGGCTTTTCCTATCCTTCAGGGATGTTCCCTGTGCTCCCTTCTTGCTACCCTCAGTTTGTTCATTGAAACAGTGGGCAACTGACAGTAGCTAATGTACCCTTGGAGGGAGACTTTTTCTCCACTCAACAGATATGTTATAAATGTATACACATTTTATCTAATATTCATGACATTTAAAATACAAATTTCTTTTGGATCTTCTTCCTTTTCCTTTTTTATCTTTCTTCACCTCCCCCTCCTGAGGCAAATTCTTTCATATAATGTTTTAGACTACATGATACCATACTTTATACCTCTATAATTTCATGGCTCTCTTAAACATATTATCCCTGAATGTACAGGGATTCAACATTCTGCAAAAATGCACCAAAGCCGTTCGTTCTTTTGCTTCTAGGAAGGCCCATATCTTGTGCCTTCAAGAAACTCACTTTACAACACTCCTAAATTTTCCAGTAAGGTATATTCTCAAGTATATACAGCTTCAGCTTCGACTAAACAACGTGGCGTAAAAGAGATTAAAGACCCTGAAGTTTGTTATTTGATTCTTACAGGACATTTACTAGGTACTGCTAACACAGTAGTGTCATATTATGCCCCTAATAAACGACCTACTTCTTTCCTTTCACATCTTTTACAGGTGGTGGAATCACACAAAATAGGTACAGTAATTACATGTGGAGATTCTAATCAGACTCTCTTTACCTTTTTAGACAAATCACTGATACCTCATTCAAAAATTCCTAATAAACACTCTTTTTCGCAACTTATTATGAAATACAATTTAGTGGACTCCCAGGCGTGAGTTGAATCCAACTAAAAGACTATACACACTATTCATATCCCCATCATTCATTTTTGTGGATTGATCATATATTCTTAACCATAGGTATGGTGCCTGAAATTCTGGCATCCAAAATCTTACCCGTCCCATGGTCTGATCATAGCGCAATATAAACTGTTACAGCCTCTACAATTCCAAAAGCACATGATCCCACATGGCTTCTTATGCTGGCCATACACTATACGAAAAATCGGCCAAACCCGTTTTTGAAAAACGAACATTCTGCCGTAAACACAAACGAAAGTGCCATCATGTAATGACCGTTAAATCATTCATTGGACATAAATGAATGCAATTTTTGTTTGTTTATTTACATATACCTAGTGCAGACAGTTCGGACTTGAACCACATTAACCTTTCATTTTATCATTTGTTCGGCAGAAAATTTCCAAACTTGTCCTTCGTTTTTTGGCTCAAAAACGTCACAACGATTATCGATATTGTGCCCATTAACTGGCCGAAAAATGAATGAACTGTCTAAATGACCAAATTTCGGCCGATTTTTCGTATAGTGTATGGCCAGCATTAGGGACCCTTTACTCAAAAATTCAGCACATAGACTAAATATTGAACTGGCACTTAAGGAATACTTAGAATACAATTCAATCCCTGACATCTCCCCGCTTACTCTGTAGGATTCACACAAGCCAGTTCTTCGTGGCATGTGTCTGAGACAAGCTGCACTATTTTATTGAGAACGTAAAGCCCTTTGCAGTAAGTTTGAAACACATTTTAATGCATGTTATATGGCATTTCAAAATAATCCTTCTCCACCACTAAAATTGAACTTAGATAAGGCTAAAGTAGAATTTGATTTGTTTCCCACAGAGTCAGCGGATAAAACTATTATACGATCACGCCACAACTTTTACATGAAAGCTAATAAACCAGAGACTCTACTAGCCGTACACTTAAATCTTGCCACATTCCTTCCAAACCTATATGCCTTAAAATGTCAAGAGATGTATATTCCAATAACTCAATGAAAATACTTCAAAAATTTAAGTCACATTTAACCACTTTATATTCATTTGACAGTGAGCTGAATACCTCTAGGGTGGACGATTTTTTTCCCCAACATTTCTCTTCCCTCATTATCTAAAAAGCAGTGAGAATTGTTGGAAGACCCTGTATCGGTTGGTGAGGTGTCCAATGCTATCAAAGCATTGAAACTAAATAAGAGACTTGGCCCTGATGGATTTCCTGCTCTTTATTACCATACATTTGTAGAAACCCTATCACTTGTTTTAGCTAGTACCTTCAACTCAATTCTTTAAGGAAATTCTTTTAGGCAGGAAACCTTGGTAGTGATTATCTGCATTCTTCCTAAACCCCACACTGATGAAACCATTTGGTCGATTTATCGTCCTATTTCCCTGTTAAATTTGGATATGAAAATTTTAGCCAAAATTTTCACCAATAGACTAAACAAAGTTATTGGCAATCTTATACATCGAGATCAAGTAGGTTTTATCCCTATCTGACAAGCTAGCGATAATATTAGACATGTAACCCTTTTATCACATGCTGCTAAATTGCGCCATATTCTAACATGCTTTATCTCACTTGACATTAAAAAAGCATTTGATACCATATCACGGTCCTATATGCACTTTATTTACAAGTAAAACAGGCGCAGTGCAACAGTACCTCTATAGAGTATACCTTGATAGTCCAGGAGGGTCGGAAACTATATATGATGATTATATATATATAGAGACTGTTCTGTCTCTATTCCCAGTGAAGGGGGAAGGAGGTTGCCGGGTCCTGTCACAAACAGTGCCGTGATGTTGTCAGTCTCCTCTGGTAGCACGGCCGTGGAGAGGGAACCAGAAAGAGGCTTGGCACGCACAGCAAAGCGTGGCACGGAGCCGTGACGTCACCAATGTGCAACGCGTTTCCGAGTATCCATAGCCTGTATACTCGGAAACGCGTTGCACATTGGTGATGACACGGCTCCGCATCACGCTTTGCTGTGCATGCCAAGCCTCTTTCTGGTACCCTCCCCACGGCCGTGCTACCAGAGGAGACTGACAACATCACGCCACTGTTTGTGACATGACCCGGCGACCTCCTTCCCTCTCCACTGGAACCCACACATGCCTGGATGCTTCTACATACCATCACATCTCAGTTCTGTGTGCCAAGGAGAAGAACCGCTGTGCCCCACCACCTCACATCATCCTATGTGGATTCGCCAGCCATTTGTGGACATGCTGAAGCTTGCAGTCCCTCTCCTCTCATCCAGAGACATGCCTGAATGCAGATATGCTATCTTTCATGTGAGTGGATATTATTTTTTATAATAAATATTTATTGATACATACTCAGAGGTGCCCCATCTTCCTTGATTTTTCTCTATATGCACTTTACCCTTTGTAAATGGGGCTTTGGCCCACATTTTTTACATTGGATTTCTGCAATATACCATAAGCCCAGAGCTTACATTAAATATGCAGGTTACAAATTGGAGACATTTAATATGGAGCGGGGAACACACCAAGGGTGCTCACTCTCTCCACTCTTGTTTGATTTGCTATTGAACCTCTGGCACAAAGAATAGTAATTCCATTACAGGTATTGAATTGGGTGGATGCCATCACAAATTATGCTTATTTGCAGATGATATCCTTCTATTCTTGTCTTTGCCCCAATTAACTGCCCCCACCCTATGGTTATATTAAAAAAATATTCAACCATTTCGGGTCTTGCGGTTAATGTTCAGAAATCAATGGCACTGAACATTTCGTTAACTATTGATGAGAGAAACTAGCTGTATCCCGTATTTGGGTATCCAGCTCACTGCCAATTCCTCAGATTTATTTGCTGCCAATTATCTGGCCTTACTGTAACTAACCACAAGCTTACTGTCAAAGTGGTCACCCATACCAACCTCCTGGTTCGGGAAAATTAATATAATTAAAATGGCTACTTCTTAAGAATCATACAACAAAAAGTAATACAATATACTTGGGGGAAAAGCAAACCAAGACTGCCTAGAGAAATCTTATACCTCCCCAAGATCAGGGCCGGATTAACATAGGGGCTGATGGAGCTGCAGCTCCAGGCCCCTGCCAGCAGTAAAAGGCCGATTTTCTCCTGTCCATAAACTTCTATGGGACAGGAGAAGCTGTGTGTAAATGTAGGGGTGTCTGGCTGCATCTGTGTTTGCTCACTGTGTTTATTACATTGTCACAGTGCACAGTTCCCCCCTACACAAATGGGAGAGGCTGAGTCGGCTCTGCCTTTCCCCTCCCCTCTCTCACTCTGTGAAGTCTGTGGCTGTGTAGTGAAGAAGGAGCCGTGTGGGTGGGAAATTATGAACAGAACAGCGGCAGATATCTGAGTGATGAGCCTCCAGGGACCATCCAAATGTGAGCTCAGTGACTCTTATCTCCCTTCCCCTCCTTTTTAACTTATTCCTCCAGCAGTAGCTCTTATAACTGCAGCCAAAGTGTTAAGAATTGTGTCCTCAGCCTGTGGTAGTACTCGGTCCCTTGTGCTTTAGGAAGGGTTCACACTGGTTTGCTATGTTTTGGCCCATTGCTGGTGTATCCACAGTTTTCCTGCGTTTTACTCACAGTCCTATTGATTTCTATTAGGTTGTGTGTTTTTTTCTGAAAGTGCACCAAAATTCCTGCATGCTGCATCTTATCTTTGGCGCACTGTCAGAAAATGCAGCAAAACCTGCAACCTGATATATATCAATAGGACTGCAGCTAAAACTGCAGATACACAAGCAGTGCGGCCGACTGCAGCACACCAGTGTGAGCCCAAAGGCTTGTACACACAACCCCCTGTAGAACTTGGTCTGATCAATACTCCTGGCATACACACACACGGCCATACCATCCCAGCTAAGGAGGGGTGGGGGCTCCAGGTATTTGATTGACTATACAGGCCCTGTCCCTCCTATCTGTCTGGGCAGAGTTCTGGAGGCAGTGGCAGGCTGCTGGTGGCAAGTGGCACACTCTATCTGGTTGCATGCTGCTGGTGGCAAGTGGCACACTGTGTCTGGTGGCAGGCTGCTGACTGTATCTGGTGGCAGGTGGCACACTGTATCTGGTGGCAGGCTTCTGCTGGCAAGTGGCACACCATATCTGATGGCAGGCTGCTGGTGGCAAGTGGCACACTGTATCTGGTGGCAAGTGGCACACTGTATCTGGTGGCATGCTGCTGGTGGCAAGTGGCACACTGTATCTGGTGGCAGGCTGCTGGTGGCAAGTGGCACACTATCTGGTGGCAAGTGGCACACCATATCTGGTGGAATGCTGCTGGTGGCAAGTGGCACACTGTATCTGGTGGCATGCTGCTGGTGGCAAGTGGCACACTGTATCTGGTGGCAGGCTGCTGGTGGCAAGTGGCACACTGTGTCTGGTAGCAGGCTGTGGGTGGCAAGTAGCACACCATATCTGGGGCTGGCTGCTGGTGGCAAGTGGCACACTGTATCCGGTGGCATGCTGCTTGTGGCAAGTGGCACACTGTATCTGGTCGCAGGCTGCTGTTGGCAAGTGGAACACCATATCTGGTGGCAGATTGCTGGTGGCAAGTGGCACAGTGTATCTGGTGACAGACTGTTGGTGGCAAGTGGCACACTGTATCTGGTGACAGGCTGCTTGTGGCAAGTGGCACACTGTATCTGGTGGCAAGTGGCACACTGTATCTGGTGGCAGGCTGCTGGTGGCAAGTGGCACACTATCTGGTGGCAAGTGGCACACCATATCTGGTGGCATGCTGCTGGTGGCAAGTGGCACACCATATCTGGTGGCATGCTGCTGGTGGCAAGTGGCACACTGTATCTGGTGGCAGGCTGCTGGTGGCAAGTGGCACACTGTGTCTGGTAGCAGGCTGTGGGTGGCAAGTAGCACACCATATCTGGTGGCAGACTGCTTGTGGCAAGTGGCACACTGTATCTGGTCGCAGGCTGCTGTTGGCAAGTGGAACACTATATCTGGTGGCAGGCTGCTGGTGGCAAGTGGCACACTGTATCTGGTGGTAAGTGGCACACTGTATCTGGTGGCATGCTGCTTGTGGCAAGTGGCACACTGTATCTGGTGGCAGGCTGCTGTTGGCAAGTGGCACACCATATCTGGTGGCAGGCTGCTGGTGGCAAGTGGCACACCGTATCTGGTGGCATGCTGCTGGTGGAAAGTGACACACTGTATCTGGTGGCAGGCTGCTGGTGGCAAGTGGCACACTGTATCTGGTGGTAAGTGGCACACTGTATCTGGTGGCAGGCTGCTGGTGGCAAGTGGCACACCGTCACTGGTGGCAGGCTGCTGGTGGCAAGTGGCACACTGTATCTGGTGGCAGGTTGCCGGTGGCAAGTGGCACACTGTATCTGGTGGCAGGTTGCAGGTGTTAAGTGGCATACTGTATCTGATAGCAGGCTATGGGTGGCATCTGGCGGCAGGCGATGGTGGCAAGTGACAAGCTCAGGTTCCCACTGATTCTGCATCATGATGAGTTGAACTATTTCACTATATATTACAATGTAGTAATAGAAATAATGGAATTTGATCATCCTGACGCCATATCAAGCATAGTGTCAGGATGATTTTAAGTGCTAACACCAGCCATTTGCCCGAAAAATCACCCCCGCCACCTATTTCCCCATCAAACCCAAGACTACATCCCCCCTCATCTTTTTTTTGGGAAGGGGGGGATGTCCCTGAATGGCAGTTTGGAAATGTGGTCGCCCTATGTTGCTGTTAGTGAGAGACTGCATAGCAGGTGGTATTGGTGGTGTTGCTGCTGCTCAGAGGCTGCACGGCTGATATTACTGGTGAGAGTAGATTTAATTTGTTTTAGCAAAAAATGTTTGCACTTTCATATTGTTTCCATAAAAAGGCCCACCAAAATCCTCAGCACCATGCCCATGATGCTCTTAATCTGGCCCTGCCCAAGATACTAGGTAGCTTAGGATTTCCAAACTTCCCATTTTATTACAAGGCTGCTCAGCTGGCACAATTATGAAATTATCACTCTACTGTAGAAATTCCTCTGTGGGTAATAATTGAGGCAATAGATTGTAACCCTCTTTCCATACATAATATCTTATGGTTACGCCCAGGAGATCGTAAGACTTTAAAGAACCCAATCACTAAACATTCTCTATCTACTATCTATCTCGGTCTAGCACATAACCCACTCCTTTCTTTTCACAAAAATCCGGCCTTTTATCGAGCATGGATATCTCCCAGATCTTTTTGGGCTTGGTCTAAGGCTGGTATCTTATGCTTATATAACATGGTTTCCCAGAATTATGTGAATCTTTTGGGCTCCCCCAATCCGAAATATTTTGTTACCTTCAAATTAAGAATTTCTACACCCATCTCTTAAACACTAATGATACCATAAACAATCTCTCAAAATATGTATGAAAGACCCACACGCTAAAGGTCATATTTCAACAATATACTCTCAATTGCTTATCAAATCAGATGCAAACCCCCCATCCTATTTTGCTAAATGGGAAAATGATCTTGAACACACTATCAATAATACAGAATGATCTGTAATATGGTCTAATACCAAATCTTCCTCACCAAATGTAATGGCTGTTGAAACTGCATACAAGGTACTTACACGCTGGTACTTGGTCCCTGCTAGAATTATAAAATTTGCACCTGACCACTCAGGCCTGTGTTTCCGTGGCTGTTTTTTTTACTTGCCTCCGAAAGAGTGTTCTATTACACTGACCCGGCAATAGCTCTTTTAAATTTAAGACCAGACTTTCTACCACATAAACAATTCAAATTGTTCATTCAACTCTTGACAGCCGTGAAACAGACCATAGCTAAAGCATGGCAAAAATGCCTTCATTGAACAAAGCAGAGACCCAGCACAGAATGAATCAAACATTATTACATGCAAAGATGGATGCTTTGGATAAAGATAATTTAAAGGAGTTCAATAATTTATGGAGAGCATGGATTACACATTGTTTACCTGTTAACTTTGAAAATCAAGTACTCTTGCCATGGTAACAGACATGGTAACAGACACTCTTTCATGCGGTTACAACATTACTTTCTATAAGTAGTTATGCCTCCGGAACCCTTGTACCCCCTCTATCCGCTTCCCTTCCTACCTCTTATTTTCTTCTTCTTCTTTTTTTTAGGGTTTTTTCCTTAATAATTTTACACGTATTATTTTTATTAACAGGTAACTTTAATTATTTTTTGATGACCTATTTGGAAGATCAATGGCACATCCTATTGCCCCCATGTGCCAGGGTGTTAGGGGGTAGCCTCAGACTCCGTACTGGTCTTTCAGGCCCATATCCAATCCCTGTCCAAATCATGCTGCCTTAGCCTCGGCAACATTTCTAGAATACGTCCCTTTTTAACCAATGACACCATCAAGCTTCTAATTCACTACTTGGTTATCTCTCGCCTCGACTACTGCAACTCCCTCCTCATTGGATTATCTTTACATAGACTATCCCATCTTCAGTCCATAATGAATGCCGCTGCAAGACTCATCCACCTTACCAACCATTCAGTGTCCTCCACCCCTCTCTGCCAATCCCTCCACTGGCTTCCACTCACCCAACAAATAAAGTTCAAAGTACTAACAATAATTTACAAAGCCATCCATAACTCTGCCCCCAGCTACATCACTAACTTAGTCTCAAAATACCAACCAAGCCACTCTCTTCGGTCCTCCCAAGACCTCCTGCTCTCTAGCTCTCTTGTCACCTCCTCCCATGCTTTCCCCAGAGCTTCTCCTATCCTTTGGAACTCCGTACCCCAATCTTTCCGACTGTCCCCTAATCTATCCATCTTTAGACTATCCCTGAAAACCCTTCTCTTTAAAGAAGCCTATCCTGCTTCTAACTAATACACTGTTTTACTTCCACCATCAGCTCATCCCCCACAGCTATTACCTTTTGCATCAATTGACCCTTTTTGATTGTAAGCTCTAATGAGCAGGGCCCTCTGATTCCTCTTGTACCAAATTGTAATGTAACTGTAATGTCTGCCTTCATTTTTTAAGTGCTGCGCAAACTGTTGGCACTATATAAATCCTGTATAATAATAATAATAATAATAATAATAATAATGAGATTGATATCATTAGTATTGTAGATATAATTAATTCAGCGTAACTATGATACTTCAAATATAAAAGAACTATTAACTTTACACCTGATTTAAAATAAACCTATATATGTAAATCGAATCTACTATCAACATGACAAAGGATTACTTTATCACTTTGACTGAAATATATTTTAATAAAAATGGATCTTTTCCTTAACATGTCATATCTCCATAGCAATGTATTAACCTGTATTTTGTGTACCACAAGAAATTGTTATAAAACTCTTATCTGATATATTATAATTGTTATTTTATGATGATCTTTCAATAAGAATTTTGAATGAGAAAAATAAAAGAACATAATAAGATATAATAGAATATAAAGGAATAGATTAGAAGAAAATAGAATATAACCATCTTCTAAAATTTAAATTTAGAATGGAATGGAATTCAATTTGAATTCGAATTCTCTTCAAATTTTCTGAATTCGGTGCGACTGAGTTCAATTTGACCAAATTCAGAAATTCGAATCAACATCGAATAAACACTCCATTTTTGTTAAGTGGAACTGAACTCTGCACTGAGCCTCACACAACCTTCAAGGCTTAAGCAGTTAAGGTATGAGAGGTGAATCATGGGGGCAGAAGCCACCCCTACTGTTGGCACCAGTGTAATGAGCATGTCTTTGCTGTCAGTTTGACAGCCAGTCCATTCCTGTGTATCAGACACCAGTCTTGCTCAGTGTATTAGGTTTCTCAGTGCTCTTGATAAACAGAGGGGTATCCTGGGGTATTTAGCCCGCCTTGTTGAGCTTGGAATAAATCAAATATAAGATAATATAAGACATATAAATATATAAGACACCAATATTATTTAAGTTACAAAAATAATCCAAAAATAGAGACACATTTTTCATGAAAAATGAATAGCAAACTGGAAAAGAGGAAAACTCACCAATAATCCAGCCTTGTGTTCTCTGGAACTCTTCAGAAATGTTCATAAAGGCTCATCTAGATTGGCAGCAGTTAAATAAACAGAGATGTCTCATTTTCACTATTTAAACATCCACACCTAAAACTCATCCAAATATCGGTAAGAAAATGTGCATGCCGAGTATTTGCACATCCACTTTTTTGCATGCAAACATTGCACTGGATATCTAAAGAAAGAAAAAAAAGAATAGAACTCCAGGTTCAACTAAAAAGAAATTAGGACATACAAACAGGTTGAAATAGGATGCAAAAAACATTGAATTGGGCCGAAAAACTTCTTTCGCATCCCATAGCTATTTTTTTTTGCTGATTTGTAGGTAAACCTTGTTTTCATCCATTTTGTACATGGAACATGGACATGGCATTGATTCCAATGCCATTGGAACCAGAAAAGCCCATAGGAAGTGACCAACCATGTCCTAGAGATAAGTAACATTTAAATTAAGGAGCCAGAAATTTAATCCTAATAAATGGACTGGCTGGATTCTCATACCTTTTTAATTTGGCTTGTCTCCCAACTATTATACAAAGGACTGTCCAATTTTTATTGAAAGTTTAAATATACAAACACTGACAGATACAAATTTTATTGTATTGTTTCTTGTTTTACAGGAATATATGAACCTATTTTATTGACAATAGCAGTAGACTAAAAAAGCAATGTAGGAATAAATAAAAAGCAATGTGCAGGGAAGAAAATGTCCATATTAACTGGACATTTCTGCAAACCCCAGGTAAGAAAGTGTAACAGCCTCAGCCCAGGCTTCTGCCAAGCTATGCCCCCAATGTGTTTGATCTATCCCAGAGCTTAATCTTGTTCTGCATGATTATGTTCCAGGGGGGCACTGAGAGCTTAGTGGGGGGTAGAGGGGGATTGCGGAATCATGCCGACAACCCCAGACTGCAGCCATCCCACACCAGTGCACCAAGCACGATCTGTCCCTGTCCACAGTGCACATCAACATCTGTACTAGTATCCTATCAACATCTGTCACAGTGCACAAAAAAATTGTCACAGTGTACCAAATACAATTTTTAACACCTTCCTGCCCGGCCTATAGCAGAATGATGGCTGGATCATTGCTGGATGTTGAATGACATCCTTCACATAGCGTTGCTCGTGCATGCCCCCAGTGGTGCATAGTGCGGCGATCAGTGGTGTGCTGTGTCATGGGCGGCACCTCCCCCAGTCAGTCAGTCAGTCAGGGCAACACACTTACCCCATCTCGCTGGCAGCGCCCGGGCGGAGGTGGCTTCTCTCCAGGCTGAGGGTGGCTGCTTTCTCGGTTCCCCTGCATCTCCTCCCTTTTCCTCCTAGTGGCAAATCTGATCGGATCTCCTTTCAGCCAATAGGGTGACAGGTCTCATGACCTGCTTCCTGATTGGCTGGGAAGAGAATCAATGTTACAATAGCGAATGTTCATTTTCTATTGTCACGCAACTGGGTGTGCTTCAGGTGCAGTGCTCTACACCCCGAGCCCAACCGTTTTTGAAGCCTATTAAAAGCCTTTGTCCAAAATCTTCTTTCCTTTGAATTGCAGAGGGGGAGTATCCTTCTCGAACATTCTATGATACTCCAGGTTGTCAGCGTCTGCAATTACAATACAGGACTGCTGGTCCTGTACTGTAGGTGATAATGTCAGAGTGCTTGCAACTGACAAAGTGGCGAAGAGATGTGGCTTCAGGCTGTTCACCAGCGTTTACCATCCAACCTGACAGAACTGGAGAGGATCCCCAAATCCAGGTGTGAAAAACTTGTTGCATCTTTCCCAAAAAGACTCATGGCTGTATTAGATCAAAAGGGTGATTCTACTAAATACTGAGCAAAGGGTCTGAATACTTAGGACCATGTGATATTTCAGTTTTTCTTTTTTAATAAATCTGCAAAAATGTCAACAATTCTGTGTTTTTCTGTCAATATGGTGTGCTGTGTGTACATTAATGAGGAAAAAAAATGAACTTAAAAAGGGGGCGTGGCCAGCAGCGGAAGGAGATGGCCGCATAAGGAGAGAGCTCCGTGACAGCCAGTGTTATCAGCCCGTACACAGCGACTATTGAAGCCAGCAAACTCGCATCACAAGCACCAGAGGACCCAGCAACACAAAGCCGGCGATGGGTAAGAGAAAACTCACAGGGGGACCCCGCAAACTGACAGACTTTTACCCCTCGGCAAGCACGCCGGAGATCCAAGATGGCGCCGCCGCTCACAGGCAGCAGCGCGCCAGGCAGACAGACACCAGGGGAAGTAGGAGAGAAGATAATAGACCTTCTCTCCAGGCCATAGTAGCTGCTCTTCCACCTGCAACACCCCATCCCAGAGCCCACAGAAAGCGGCCCCTAAACGCTCATCTGCCCACACATATGCTAGGGAAAGGAATGAGGAAAATTGTACATCTTATGACAGCACTACTGAATTCATTGATCAGATTCAGGAGTTCCCAACATCTGGACAACCCCTGAGTGATACTACAATGAAAGAGATGCTGATCTCACTGAGGGGGTCCATGCATAGGGACAACATGGACTGCATATCACAAATAAAAACCGACATTAATGAAATTGGGGAGAGAGTCAGTCACGTGGAGGACAAAATGGCAGAATTTTCAACGGCACATAATGAGTTAGTGGATGCACATAATGAAAAGGAGGAGGAGTTGGATGCCTTAAAAAACAAAATGGCGGACCTAAAAGATAGGTCCCGCAGAAATAATGTCAAACTGCGAGGGGTAGTGGAGTCTGTACCCCCCTCTGAACTCCAGAATTATGTACAGCAACTAATCAAAGAGCTACTTCCCGGCACGCCAGATGGGGAAATCACGGTAGATCGAGCTCACAGATTACCTAAGCCACAATACCTACCAGAGAAAGTACCCCGCAACGTCATAGCTCGCATACACTTTTTCCACGTCAAAGACGACTTAATGCGTTTTGCAAGGCAAAACTCCCCACTACCCAACCCTTACTCAGGCATCAATATATACGCTGACCTCTCCCAGCACACAATGCTGGCAAGGAAGAAGCTAATAACACTAACAAAGCTATTGCGCAACAACAAACTTCCATACTCCTGGGGCTTCCCTACGAAACTTGTAACTAAAGATGGCCGCACATTCGCCATCAGATCCTTAGAAGAAGGCCTCCAACTTTCAAGAAAATGGGGGCTTCTCCCAATAGAAGAAGAAGACGGCTCTACTACCAAACCCCCTAGAAGTATATCCCCTGAATGGAAATCTAACAAAGATACTTGACTGTTCTCCCATACAATAAAAATAAATAATTTACTCAAGGTTTGCCCACTCATCTCAAGGACTGAAGCTGGTTTATAGGAGCATGTACCCCCAAGTGTTCTTATGCGATTTTATTCGCACTTTGAGGAAAACCTCCTCACTTTTTTAAGTTTTGTTTTTTGTTTGAATGTTGACGTTTTTTTTTTTTTTTTTTTTTTCCACAAGAAAGATTTTATTGAAAAAAAAATAATAATAAGATAGCATGTACAATACATCGAAAGATTATCAAAAAGAGTCATATAATACACTCATAAGACAGTGATACGTCATAAAGATTATTGTTGTGACACGTTTGGATTTACAGAGTGTATATGTAACATTTAAAATATACATCCAAAAGGGGGCAATCATAGCAGCAAAAAAATGCCTCAGTGATATTAATACAGTAGTGAAGGTATTCCAGTGTCTCTGGGACAGGGAGGTCCAATGCTCGTCCTGTCCCTTGAGTAAGTTACATATAAGGAGATAGGTTCGAGTGTCTGTTAGTGGGGGATTAGATTCGTTATGACGGTCTTACGTAAAGCGTAACCCCACATTTAGAAAACAAAATAAATAAAAATAGGAGGATCGGTGGGGAGAGATTTTTAAAACAACGGGATAGGGGTTAGGGGGAAGATATAGGGGGAGGAGGGTAGAAAAAGGAGATGGCATAAAAGAAGAAGAGAGTAGATAAAGAGAGAAAGAGGAGGGGGGACCGTCCCTCGTCCCCGACCCCCCGAGTGTCCCCGCGGGTCTTGGAGGTCGTGGGTATTAAACTATAGAAGGGAGTGTGTTTAGGGCGGAAAAAAGGATTTGTAGTAATCAGTGGTTTTAAAATGAGACCAGCAGGCCCATATGACAGTAAATTTTTGGATACGGTCTTGTGATATATGAATCAGTTCTTCCATCTCCTCGATCTTTGCAACCCTGATTAACCATTCTGTAATGGTCGGGGGAGTAGTTGAGCGCCAGTGTGCGGGGATGCACACTCTGGCGGCATTTACCATGTGCATTGCAAGTGATTTATGGTAAGCTTTTTTGGACAGGGTCGAATGATGGAGGAGATATTGGGCCGGGTTAAAATTTAAGGAGTAAGTTGTTACATATGTAATAATGGAGTGTACCTCTTTCCAGAATGGTTGAAGTAGTGGGCAGTCCCACCAGATATGTAGCATGTTGCCTATTGCCTTATTGCATCTCCAACAAATATTGGGTATAGAGGGCGAGAATTGGTGTAATCGAGCGGGAGTTCTATACCATTTCGTGGCAATTTTGTACCCATTTTCTTGGATTGCAACATTCATAGACCCCTTGTGAGCGTATGTAAGGATAGATTCCCAGTCGTCGTCAGAGAAATTGATTTGTAGGTCTTTCCCCCAAGATAGTCTTGAGGTTTCCGTCTGTGGGCGAAGCGAGTCCTCTTGGAGGAGGGCATAAATCATGGATATTAGGTGACTTTGTGGGGTGGACTGAGAATACAATGATTCGAATGGGGTAAGTGGTCTTGTCCAAATGTCGTTAGTGTTAGTCAATGCAAGGAAGTGTCTTAGCTGTCTGTATGACCAAAAGGGGAATTCTTTTGTGCGTGAGGCGGATTTTAGTTCGTCATATGTGCGTATCTTCCCGTCAACAAAAAAGTGACGAGCATAGATATCGTCATGTGGCCACTCTTGTGTTAGGAAAGAGTTTGATTCTCCAGGAGTAAACTCAGGGTTGGCCCGAAGCGGGGTCAACGGTCCTGGTGTTGAGGCTATGTGATATAAGTTCTTTGCTGTAGAGAAAGCTCGCAGAGACGGGTATATAAACGGATGTGATTTTACAGTCTGAGGGTAGTGTTTCGTTGGGACCCATGTTAGGGTGTGCAAGGGTATAGTGCTAAAGGCATTTTCCACAATGGTCCAAAGTTTGCTTAGTTTATGGGTTTTCCAGTTTACCACTCTAGTGAGGTGGCAAGCCAAGTAGTATTTGTGTAGATCTGGCAAGGCAATCCCCCCTTTCGTTTTGGAGCATGTCAGCTTCGTATATTTGATGCGGGGGGGACCGCCTCTCCAGATAAATTTTGAGCAGGCTTTTTTATAGGCCAAAAAGAAAGATGGGGGTAGTTGGATTGGGATCGTTTGCATAAAATATAAAAAACGGGGAAGGATTATCATCTTCATCAATGCTGAGCGGCCAAACCAGGAGACATTCAGGGCACTCCAGCTCTGAAGGTCTGTTTGGATCTTCGTCAAGGCATTGAGAAAGTTGCGATCATAGAGCTCTGATAGGTGCCGGGGGATTCTAATGCCTAGGTAAGTGATATAGTCGTTTTTCCACTGAAATGGGAACGAGGCTTGGCAATGGATAACTTCTAATGGTGGTAAAGAGACATTGAGGGCCTGGGATTTAGAATAGTTGATTTTAAAGTTGGACAATGTTCCAAAGTGGTTAATATCTTTCAGTAGGTTAGGAAGGGATGTGTGCGGTGTTTGCAGTGACAAAAGGATGTCGTCTGCAAAAGCGGCAACTTTAAATTCCCTGCGGTTCATGGAGATACCCTGGATGTCTGGGTTGGCTCTTATTCTGTTAAGAAGGGGTTCAAGAGACAGGACAAAAATTAGGGGGGACAGAGGGCATCCTTGACGGGTACCGTTGTTGATATGGAAGGCGTTCGACAGGAGGCCATTTGCTTTAACTCTTGCTGTTGGAGTAGTATATAGGGCACATATGTGAGCAAACATGCGTGGGAGAAGGCCAATTCCTTTGAGTACTTCCTGCATGTAATCCCAGGCCACCCTGTCGAACGCCTTCTCAGCATCCAGGGATAAGAGAAATCCCTTGTTGTTGGATGTGTTAAGCCAGTGGTGTAGATTCAGGGTGCGTATGGTATTGTCTCTTGCCTCTCTGCCTGGGATAAAACCTACTTGATCGGGCAAAACTAGTTCTGGAATCAGGGGTAGTAATCTATTTGCTATAATTTTGGCATACAGTTTAATGTCTACATTGAGCAGCGATATGGGTCTATAATTAGAAACTATCAATGGGTCTTTGTCTGTTTTGGGTATCACTGCTATCTGGGCTTCTAACATGTGTCCAGATGTGGCGAGTGGATTTGAAAGGAAGTTAAAGGCCGACAACATTTTGGGTGCTAATGCTTCTAGGAAAGTTTTGTAGTATATGAGAGGTAGGCCATCAGGGCCTGGGCTTTTGCCTGCCTTCGTTTGTTTAATGGCCAGATTGAGTTCTTCTATGTTCATGGGGAGTTCTAGTTCCTTAGCTTTTTGCGTTGTTATTGGCTTGGGGCAATATTGGGACAAAAACTCCTGAATTTGTAAAGACCTGTCATGTGCGGAGGATGAATCTGGTGGGTTTTGAGGTAGGTTGTACAGCTTAGAATAAAACTCCTCAAAATGCTTGGCTATTTCCTCGTTTTTGGAAAGGAGTTTGCCTTTTGCAGTGCGGAGGTGATGTATAGTGGTAGATGTTTTAGCTGCCTGGATTGTGCGAGCGAGAAGTCTCCCGCTCTTGTTGCCATGTTCATAAAACACTTTTTGGCCTAGAATATATCTTCGCCTAGTGCGCTTCCCTAGTTCGTCTAACAGAGATTCTCTTGCTTGTGAGAGAGCTTGTAGTGTGGATTGGGAGATGGACTTTTTGTGAGATGTTTCAAGTCTGTGAATCGTTGCGATAAGGTCTTTGATCTGTTCTTGGTGTCTCTTTTTGTCCGCCGTAGCTAAGGTTATGAGTTTGCCTCTTAAAACGCATTTATGTGCTTCCCACAGCGTCACCGGGGTGATGTCTGGGGTTGAATTTTCCTGGAAGTACAATTGGATTTGGGTGTTAAGTTGGCGGATTGTTTCAGGATCTTTTAGGAGAGATGGGTTCAATCTCCAAGTTTTGGTAGTCTTACGTGATTCCGGGAATGAGAGGGTAATCGTAATGGGGTGGTGGTCGGATAAGAACATGTTTTCTATTGTGGCTTGTGTGAGGTACGAGAGGTCTGGTTGGGATAGGAATAGATAGTCAATTCTAGAATATTTCTGGTGTGGGGGGGAAAAGTACGTGTAATCTCTGTCTGTTGGATATAAAGTGCGCCATGCGTCGTGTAGGGTGAGGTTTTGTAGTTGGAGTTTAATTTGTTTTAAGGCCCGAAATGGGAGTGTGGAAGTGCCAGTAGAGGAATCTAGGCAAGGGTTCAGTGGAACATTAAAGTCTCCTCCCAAAATCAAAATTCCTGTTTGAAAAGTTGAAAGTAAGTCACAGATTTTCCGGAGGAAAGAGACTTGATGGTTGTTTGGGCAGTATATATTCGCTATAGTGATGGGTTTGGACGCATATGTGCCTTTGATGAAAATGTATCTGCCCTCCTGGTCAATCAGTGTGTCTGATAGGTGAAAGTCCGCATGTTTAGAGATAAGTATAGAAACACCTTTTGTCTTAGAAGATGGGTTTGAGGAGTGTAAGGCCTGTTTGTATACATGGTTCGTCAGTTTAGGTATGTCTTTGGTTCGGAAGTGTGTCTCTTGCAGTAAGAGGAAGTGGGCTTTGTGTTTCGTGAGTTCTGAGAGAACCTGAGATCTCTTTTCAGGGAGGTTTAGGCCTCTTACATTAAGCGACAGGCATTTAAGTGCGAGTTGATGGTTGCAGGTAGCAGTCTTCTGCATTGTGTTAGTGTTGTGAATAATGACAGAAGTTTAAATGGGTGTTAGCCTGCCCTCCAGTATTGTCTGTCTGAACGAGGGGGCTCAGGGATCGACGACGGGGAGCAGGGCGGAGGGACGGCCCCCTCGAGAAAATAAAACAGAAGGAGGATAAGTATGAGAGGAGAGAAGCGCGAGAGGAGAGAGGAGAGAGAAGGGAAAGATAGAGCGGGGTAGGGTGAGGTGTGTGGGTGGGGATAGTATGAAACTAGGAGGGGGGGAAGGAGGGTAGAAAACACTTAAAAAAAAAAAAAAAAAAAGGGGGGAAGAAGAAAAGGAAAAAGAAAAGGAAAAAAAAGGGGGGGGGGAGGTAAACCCCAGTTACTGAACTGGGCGAGTCAGTTACCGGAGGTGGTCGTAGGCGTGCCTATCCACCTAATAAGAATTTCCGGATTGGTAGCTCAAGTCCGTATGGACAGCTATGTGGGGTACGTAGGATTGAGCGGGTACGAGGTTCGTTGCACTGGTGAGGACGAGTGGCGAGAAATGCCTAGGCAAGGTGGGGTGTACCTAGTGAAAGACTATAGTAGATTAAGTTTTCGGGATACGCAGAATCATATGGCGATTAAGGAGGGGGTGTGGGATATAAGTAGGTTACAGTCTTTAGGGTGGACAGAACTTGGGCGCTATAGTAGTGAATAGGGATCTGGATCAATGTTGACTAAGGGCAACAGGGTTATCTATACCAGATTGAACTGAGAGGAAACAAAAACCTAAACATAGGCAAAAACATAGACTGTATCCTATCAGTAACAGTAAATGTGACAGTAACAGTAACATTAACATTCCGGACAGCACGGTGTATATTCCTTCTCCAGCAAGGCTAAATTACTTTGTGTGAGTGGGGATCGCGTAAGTCGATACCTCACTGGAACATTCTATGAGACATATTGTAAGTATAACTCAGAAATCATTCATAGTTATTCTTAGTGAAGGAGAGCTTTCTGGTTTGGCTGGAGCATTAGCTTTACAATATCACATTATAGGTTATGTTGTCGCTACAGGGTAGTAATTTAAACCTAAATTAAAAGACAATGTGTTGTGGAAGTAGTTCTTTCGAGCTCATGAGTAAAGTGTCCCAGTTGGCTAAGGTTATCTGTGAACGAGTGTCTTAGGATGCACCTAATCTGATTTGGTAATATACAAGGTGGATGGGACTGATTTGGTGACCCTCCAGGACCCTACGGACCCACCACGGGGGTGGATACCAGCGTTCCAAGAGGGTGACCAAAGTGAGGTATAGAGGTTATCTCTATCAGCATTTATGTGTTTGCTGGTAAACAATACCTGGGAATAGGAAAAGTAGGTTACATAAACAGAAGTCCATGAAGGGTTTCTTCTTCTTCCTGTAGAGGGTAAGAGGTGGAAAGTCCCAGTGAACTCCGGCGTACTTCATTAGAGCTTGTGAGGTGCGGTATCTGAAAGACAACTTCCATAGAGTAGGGCTAGGTTGGTGCTGGAGAAAAAAGAAAAAGTTAGTGCTGCCCGTGCATGCGTGGATAAAATGTTCAGGCGGTTATCATGCCAACGGGAGGTTTCGTCGCGGGGTGTCATGTCGTCCAGGGCTGTGTACAGGCATGTCTCGGCGTGATAGGTGGTCTCCAGGAGAGGTAGGATCCAGCCTGCGGCGTCTCGAGTGGTGCCTTTGAGCTTTGGGGGAGGGATTAGTAGAAACTGGCTTCCACGGTTCCGTGGGGAAATAGAATGAATGCCATTCAGGGATATCCACCAGTGGAATGTCCAGCTGCTCACAGAAATTGGGAAGGTCTTCCGGGGTTCTTAATAAGGCTGTACGGCCTCTGGTCGATGCAGAGAGACAGAAAGGGAATTTCCATCTATATTGGATGTTGCGGGAGCGAAGGACATCCAGTAGGGGGCGTAGAGTGCGTCTATTCTGCAATGTGATTTGTGATAAGTCCTGAAATAGTTTCACCTCAGTTCCATTAAAGGTTATACGTCCTTTTTCTCTTGCCTTCCTAAGAATTTCCTCTTTGAGGGGAAAATTGACAATACAGCAGATAATGTCTCTGGGTGGTTCGTTGTCTCGGGGGGGAGGACGCAGGGCTCGGTGTAGACGCTCCATTTCTATGGGGGAGTCGGCCGGGCGTTCCAGCAAGTCATTAAAGATGGTACTGACTGTATGGGGGAGTGCGGCCTGGTCAATTCCCTCCGGGACTCCCCTCACCCGAATGTTATGCCTGCGTCCCCTGTTGTCTAAATCTTCCACCTGTCTGTGTAGCTCAAACATGTGGGGTAGGTGGAGATCGTATGTTTTTTGTACTTGCCTGATAGCTGAGGCTTGCAATCTAGCGTTTTCCTCCACATCATTGATCCGGTGGGTTATAGCATGAATATCCTCCTTAAGATCAGAGATTGCGGACATCATGGTGTGTTTAATGTCCAGAGCGACCTTCTGGAGATCTCTTTGGAGATCTAGCAGGCTGGGGTGCGGATCGGTGTGGTCGCCGTTGTCCATTAGCGGGTCAGAGGCGCTCCTAATCGAGTCCGGGGATGCGGCCTGCACGGCGTGTGCGGCCTGCGATGAGGCCTGTGACGCCTCTAGTAGTGCGGACTGGCGGGTCCGGAAGATGTCTGGGATACTGCCGCTGAGTTGCGGTGTGGGCTCTTTCTGTGTGCGGGGTGTGGAGGTGCTTCTGTTTGACTTTCCCATCGTGGGACAAGTCACGGATACCCCGGATTCAGCTTCTTTCGTCCTCACTGTGCGGGAGCTGTCTCTTCAAGCAGCCATCTCGGGTCCCGTCCAGGCCACGCCCCGTTGACGTTTTTTACCTTTTCTTTTTTATTCTACCACTGACAACCATCTACGGCAAGCTTGATGACAACGTTCTGGAGTATATTCTCTCTGCAAATCCACCCCACTTGAGTGAGCACCCTTCAATCAACTTAAAGACACGTTCAACCAAAGGTACTTTCATATTCTACCTCGCATTTCAAATTTTGAATACATCTACAAACAAGCACTTAGCTCAGCAATTAAATGGTCCTTAACTTTGTGACCATTAACGCTCATGGTCTCAACAGTCCATTCAAAAGAAGAGCAATGTGGCAGCAAGCAAAATCCCTTAAGAGCGATGTGTTATGCATCCAAGAAACTCATTTTGTCCAACAGAAACATTCCTTATGCAAAGACAAACAATTCCCGCACATTTTCATGGCTTCAAGCCCAAAGAAAAAAGCTGGAGTGATGATCGCTATAAATCAAAATGTAGCATTTAAATTACAGGATGTAATATGCGACAAAGCTGGAAGATATATTATTATAGTGTGTGAACTAAACAACACCATGTATACTATTATCAATGTATATGCTCCAAACCAGGGACAACTGTCCTTTTTGGGTGCCCTCAAAAAAAAGGTTGAGAGCATCAAAAAAGGCTTAGTATTGTACTGCGGGGATCTCAATTGTGTTCCTAATAGACAACTAGATTGTTCATTTCCACATAAATCTAAAGCTACACGAATTGAACTCCAATCCTTTTTACATTCCTCTAATCTATACGATGTATGGCGCTGTGTTAATTCTAGTGAAAAAGATTATACTTACTACTCAGCTCCCCATAAGTCTTATTCAAGAATCAACTTATTTGTAGCTGATCTACATTGTCTGAATAGTGCAGTATCAGCTAAAATTCACCCAATTACTTGGTCTGATCACGCTCCTGTGTCCCTCTCAATTAAAGAAAATAATGCAGCGCCACCTACACATCTGTGGTGAAACAACATATCAATTTTGAAAAATCCTAAACATAGGGAGGGATTGTGTGATCGGATCAAGGAATTCTTTCAATTTAATGATACTCCGGACATAAATATTTTTACGCTGTGGTGTTCGCATAAAGCTTTTAGTAGAGGCCTGTTTTTACAGACAGCATCACTGGAAAAAAAAAGAGATTAAAAAGATTTACCACACTAATGACTAAACTTTCATCCCTAGAACAAGAACACAAAGCAAATCCCTCCTCCCAAATAACTGCAGAGTTAAACCAAACAAGAAAAGAGGTTAGAACCTATTTAATTTTAGAACATCAGTTACACCTGCAAAAATTTAAAGCCACACACTATACCCAAGGAAACAAGGCAGGCAAATTTTTAGCGGCCTATATACGCAAAAAACAGCAAAAATCCAAACTATCCTATATTAAAGACCCTATTACCTCACAAATAGTACACCACCCTAAAGATATAGCAAATGCATTCTGTAATTATTATAAACAACTATATAATTTAAAGCGGAGTTCCACCCTAAAGTGGAACTTCCGCTCATCGGATTCCTCCCCCCCTCCGGTGTCACAATTGGCACCTTTCAGGGGGGAGGGGGGTGCAGATACCTGTATTATACAGGTATCTGCACCCACTTCCGGGTACAGCTAGCCGCAGCTAGCCGCAGACTCCCCGCCCACCCCCGTTGTGTTGTGGGAAATACACAGTTCCCACAACACAACGGGGACCAGTGAAGACGCGCAGCGCGACTCGCGCATGCGCAGTAGGGAACCGGGCAGTGAAGCGGCAACGCTTCGCTTCCTGATTCCCTCAGTGTGAATGGCGGCGGCAGCACCCGAGGATCGAGGGACGGCTCGGTCTCGGGTGCCGACATCGCTGGACCCCGGGACAGGTAAGAGTCCTTATTTTAAAAGTCAGCAGCTGCAGTATTTGCAGCTGCTGACATCTAATTTTTTTTTTTTTTGTGAAACACCACTTTAAAAACAGACCCATCAACGCCGCAACCTACCAATAAAGGGATCAATAATTTTCTCCACTCAGTTAACCTCCCTACTCTAAATAGTGACCAACTAAGCTATTTAAATTCTGCAATATCAGATAATGAAATTGCTCAAGTAGTTAAATCCCTACCCCACAACAAATCACCAGGTGCCGACGGCTTCTCAGCTGAATACTACAAAGCCTTTTCTGATATTTTAGTGCCATATATGAACAAACTCTTTCACAAAGCTACTATTGATAGTTCATTCCCAGAAGAAATGCTCCAAGCCATCGTAGTAGCTCTTCCCAAACCAGGAAAAAAAACGGATGCCCCACAAAACTTTAGACCCATATCTTTACTTAATACTGATTTAAAAATATACTCAAAAATTTTAGCTAATCGCCTAGCAGAAGTAACCCCCCACTTAATCAAAGCAGACCAAGTAGGTTTTGTTAAAGGAAGGCAAGCTCCAGATGGAACCCATAGGATGTACAATCTCCTTAAAATAGCAGAAACGAGAAAGGTGCCCACAGTGTTCCTGACATTAGATGCCGAAAAGGCGTTCGATCGGGTCCACTGGGGGTACCTATTAGCAACACTTGCTAAATTTGGTCTTGAGGGTCCTAATCTTTCCGCTATCTCAGCATTATACACAGTCCCAACTGCACAAGTATATACTTCCAATACTATGTCTAACAAATTCTATATAACAAACGGGACTCGCCAGGGTTGCCCTCTATCATAGTAGGTGAGGTTGAAAAAAGACACAAGTCCATCAAGTCCAACCTATGTGTGTGATAATGTGTCAGTATTACATTACATATCCCTGTATATTGCGGTCATTCAGGTGATTATCTAATAGTTTCTTGAAGCTATCAATGCTCCCCGCTGAGACCACCGCCTGTGGAAGGGAATTCCACATCCTTACCGTTCTTACAGTAAAGAACCCTCTACGTAGTTTAAAGTTAAACCTCTTTTCTTCTAATTGTAATGAGTGGCCACGAGTCTTATTAAACTCTCTTCTGCGAAAAAGTTTTATCCCTATTGTGGGGTCACCAGTACAGTATTTGTAAATTGAAATCATATCCCCTCTCAAGCGTCTCTTCTCCAGAGAGAATAAGTTCAGTGCTTGTAACCTTTCCTCATAACTAAGATCCTCCAGACCCTTTATTAGCTTTGTTGCCCTTCTTTGTACTCTCTCCATTTCCAGTACGTCCCTCCTGAGGACTGGTGCCCAGAACTGGACAGCATACTCCAGGTGCGGCCGGACCAGAGACTTGTAGAGCGGGAGAATTATCGTTTTATCTCTGCAGTTGATCCCCCTTTTAATGCATGCCAATATTCTGTTTGCTTTATTAGCAGCAGCTTGGCATTGCATGCCATTGCTGAGCCTATCATCCACTAGGACCCCCAGGTCCTTTTCCATCCTAGATTCCCCCAGAGGTTCTCCCCCCAGTGTATAGATTGCATTCATATTTTTGCCACCCAAATGCATTATTTTACATTTTTCTACATTGAACCTCATTTGCCATGTAGTCGCCCACCCCATTAATTTGTTCAGGTCTTTTTGCAAGATTTCCACATCCTGCAGAGAAGTTATTGCCCTGCTTAGCTTAGTATCGTCTGCAAATACAGAGATTGAACTCTTTATCCCATCCTCCAGGTCGTTTATGAACAAATTAAATAGGATTGGTCCCAGCACAGAACCCTGGGGAACCCCACTACCCACCCCTGACCATTCTGAGTACTCCCCATTTATCACCACCCTCTGAACACGCCCTTGTAGCCAGTTTTCAATCCATGTACTCACCCTATGGTCCATGCCAACGCACCTTATTTTGTACAGAAAACGTTTATGGGGAACTGTGTCAAATGCTTTTGCAAAATCCAGATACACCACGTCTACGGGCCTTCCTTTATCTAGATGGCAACTCACCTCCTCATAGAAGGTTAATAGATTGGTTTGGCAAGAACGATTCTTCTTGAATCCATGCTATCGCCATTGATATTTTCTCTGGTGATGGAACCCCTGGCGGAGACCATTAGAAAAGATATCTACATCAAGGGTATCAAGGTTTCAGACATAGATCACAAGATAGGATTATTTGCTGATGACGTGGTATTAACACTAACCTCACCAGCCACATCTCTCGGAAGAACCCAACAAATTCTTAGTGACTTTGGGAAAGTATCATATTATAAATTTAATATCAGCAAATCTTCGATTCTCCCTATACACATTAATAACCCTAACCTAAAAAACTAAAAGCTGAGTTTCCTTTTGTGTGGGCCCATAAATATTTAAAGTATTTAGGGATAAATTTATCCTACCCCTCTAGCTCTGTATATGACCATAACTATCCATCTTTGATAAACACCATTAAAAATGATCTTACACATATCTCCTCACACAAACTTTCATGGATAGGGAGGATAGCCGCGTTTAAAATGACTGTTCTACCAAAAATATTATATTATTTTCGTACCATCCCTATCACAATACCCGACCACTTTTTTACCACAATTGATAGGCTAATAAGGAAGTTTATATGGGCTGGTAAAATAGCAAGACTCTCATATTCTACGCTACAAAAACAAAAATATAAAGGTGGAATAGGCTTTCCTAAAATACGCAACTATTACGTAGCAGCCCTTCTGGATCAGGCCAAGTCTTGGTTTAATCAAACAACAGATAAACTGTGGGTGCAAATAGAAAAAGCAATAGTTCAACATAGGGACCTACCATAACTTCTACTAGCTACATTAACAAATAGACCATTATTTTATCCTAATTTTCCTTCTATCACTGCAACGGTCAAAGCATGGCAAATATTTAACGCTCAAGATGATAGTAGCAAAGCCGTACAAAAGAGAACAATCACCTTAGGCATGTACGAATTCCTTATCCCCTCCTTAAATATAAATGAAAAATACTTCCCGAAAAATATGACATATGAACAATTTAAAGACCAAAGTCCAGCAACACTTTCGTTTGCAAACATCCAGCTTCATCATTATCATATAAAATACCCACACCCCTATCTTAGCCATAATCCGGAAGTGTGGACATACCTCACCACATCTTCCAACAAACCTAAAGGTTTCTCATGGTTCTACAAAAATATACAAAATACGCACAATCAAGCTAAAACGGTTGGCATGCTAAATTGGGAAAAAGACCTTAAAAGTAAATTTGCTTTATCCGAATGGAACAAAGCTATTCAAGCCACTCACCTATACTCCCATTGTACTAATCACTGGGATATCTCCCTTAAAGTATTATATATAAGCTACCTAACACCGATGAGAATTTCACAAATCTTTAGTAGTTCTGATAAACTATGCTGGCGGAAGTGTGGCACTAAGGGAACGATATTCCACATTTTGTGGGAATGTAAATCTGTGAGAAGCTTCTGGAATACAGTTTTTTCCCTACTGGCAAAAGTTATTGGAATTGTTATCTCCCCCAATCCTGCATTAGCTCTTCTCAACTTAGGGATAGATAAGATACCCACAAAACATAAAAGCATAACCACCCATATAATGATAGCTGCACGCTTATCTATTACTTCAACATGGAAATCAGATACTATACCAAACATTAGTGAAGTATTACATAGAGTGAATACCCATTATAATTATGAAAATTTTTTCGCTTACTCAAATAATTCACTGGCAAAAGTACAAAACGAATGGGCTCCATGGTGCGCAAGTTTTCCAGAGACTTCTCATTGATATTCTGATTTAATCACTCTAGCTGGGTTAAAAGCCGGTGGTAAGATGTTGTCATTAAAATTTTATGTTTAGTTTTATGTTCTTTTCTTTATTTTATAATAGTTTTTGTTCCTAATTTTTCCTTTTCTTTGTATTTTTCTTCATTATGCATTGGTTCGTCATGGGAAAGCTTAACACTTATCCGTATATCTGAACTCATACTTTTTTGATGGTGATTATCTTTAGAAAATCTAGGTTACTCATACCTTTACACACAAATGTTTTTAACACAAATACTTTAAAAGAAAATTGAGAAAATCAAGAAAAAAATGTTTTATAGGCTTGATTGTGCTACTGAATGGGGGGGGGGGGGCACCTTCCCGGACACAGTTTGTTCCCAGATGGGGTGTCTGGGGGGGTGGCTCCTACTCCCCGACCTGTTCCTGTCAACTAATGGAACTAGATTGAAAAAAATGAACTTAAATGATTTTAGCAAATGACTGCAATATAACAAAGAGTGAAACATTTAAGGGGGTCTGAATACTTTCTGTCCCCACTTTATATAAAAATAATACAAAAGAGGTTTAATGCAAGGTAGCAATACAGGACAGAGACGCTTTTTGCACCCTCTTTCCTGTGCTTTTTCATTTTTTTAACTTGTTCCCCAGACTCTAATATAAGAAACTTTTGAGAAGGTCAGTTTTTGTGTATCCATTATGCATTGTTATATGATGATGAGGATAAGAAAAACTATTATGTGTAAAGAAGATATTGCCAATGTATTTAGTAGGAAAGATTTTTAGCATGTTATTGGAAT
This sequence comes from Lithobates clamitans, assembly GCA_037952925.1. Taxonomy (NCBI): domain Eukaryota; kingdom Metazoa; phylum Chordata; class Amphibia; order Anura; family Ranidae; genus Lithobates; species Lithobates clamitans. Next base: position 7,135,801 of record JBBGZY010000187.1, read on the forward strand.
GCAATAGTTTTTTAGAATAGGAAAGGATAAAACCTTCAAAGAAGATTGTATCCCTGGCCCCATTCAGCTGTTGGCCAGGAGATTTCTTGGCCAAAAGCTGCATGTAAACAAAGGGACCAGAGATACTGGTTGATGTAATTACACACATATGCCCATAATTGGGAAATGACACATCATACGGAAGGTGGACCTGCTGGAGATTTAGGCCCCTTTAACACGATAAGCCTGAAAAAGGACAGGCGGATCCGAGCGGGCCATCCATTGACTCCTATGGGCAGGCGGATGTCAGCGGAGATGTGTCCGCTGACACCCGTCTGCCATCCGATCCACTTAAGACAGACGTTTGGCGATATGTCTGCCATCCATCTTGGCAGATTGGATGAGATCTGATTAAAATGGACATGTGTCCGTTTTCGTCTGATCTCCCCATAGAGATCAGCGGGTCTCTGACAGGTGCCTCCCCACTTAATGAGCAGAGATGGTCCTGTCATCCGCCAGCTCAGCAAAAATCAACGGAGTGATCTCCCGCTGAGCTGGCGAACTACTTTGAGGCGGATCCACCCCGTGAGAAAGGGGCCTTAGTCTCCATAAACTCTTCAAAAAGTGCCGCGCTAAAAATGAACAAGTAAACAGGAAATGATCATAAAAATAAATAAGGTGAAAAAGACAAAAGTCCAAATAAATGTGTAAATAACATAAATAGTCCCAAATGGTGTAAATAACACTGGTTCAAAACAAAGAGTGCCACAGTTTTGATAATAGTTAAAGGTATCAACACCTCATGTGATCCACCACCAATAATACAATAAGACTCTTACCAGAGCAAATGGACTCTTTATACAAAAAGAGTCAAATGTGTTTGTATGTAAAGCTGTTCTCCCACTCAGGATTTGGTAGGCTCAACTGGATCCCGCTGCAACCTAATATGTGTGGCATACATGAGCAAACATAGTGGAGTCATGTGGAAGAAAAAGGCCAGGAAAGCCACACTTTTAATACTTTTATTAAACAACTGGGTACTCACAAAAGGATAAAATATAAGAGCGCATATCAATAAAAAAGACTGGAATTGAGCAAACTAGACATGTGCGGTTTGCTTCATTCTGAATTGAAATTCGGACGAATTTTCATTTTTCAGAAATTCGTGTGTATCTGAATTCTAATCGTTTTCAAATCATTTTCCAATTGTTTTCGAATCGTTTATGAATTTGAATAGTTTTCAAATTTGAAACGTTTTCGAATTTGAATAGTTTTCCAATTTCCAAAGAGAATAAAATAGAATAGAATAGAAAATAAAGGTAAAGAATAGGGAAAAAGATAGAATAGAAAAGAATATGACAGAAAATAAAAAAAATGAATATAATAGAGTTAAATAGAATAGAATAGAATAACATAGAAAGAATATAACCATCTTCTGAAATTCGAATTTCAAATAGAATAAATTTGAATTTGAATACATAAACAAAGAATAGAATATAAAAGAATAGAATATAAAAAAAAAAATAGAATGGAATATAAAGAATCAATCCCCCAGGCTAAAGCTGATAATTAGTGATTGGGCTTGCTGCTGCTGTACATGACAAAGGTAAAAAACTGAAAAAAAGGTATAGATACCACAGCGCTGACAGGCCTAGATGAATACAATAAAGTGCGAATCCTGTGCATAAAAACTTAAGTGCAAAATGAATCAAACAATGCAAAAAAATGCAAAAAAAAAAATATACGATGCTGTTTATAGCATTGTATGTTTTTTTTAGCACAGCAGCACTTTTAGAAGGAACTTGTGAAAGGAACTTTTCAATTGAAAGATGATATATGTTTATTTGCACGTCACTCTGAACTTTCACTGACCACATGCTTGATATCAATTTACACCATTTCATAACACAGTAGCACTTGCGGAAGGAACCTGCGAAAAGGGCTTTCCAACTAGAAATTTATGCTTATTTGCGTGTTATTTTTACATTCACTGGCTACATGCTTGATTTTTTTGCATTGTTTAATTAATTTTGCACTTATTTTTTTTATGCACAGCATTTGCACTTTATTGTATTCATCTAGGCCTGTCAGCGCTGTGGTATCTATACACTTTTTCCCAATAGAATAGAATAGACTATAATAGAATAGAAAATAATAGAATTAAAAAAAAAAATCGAATAGAATAGAGTAGAATAGAATAGAAAGCATATAATAATTTCCCAAAGTTCAAGTAGAATCAATTCGAATTTGAATAGAATGGAATAGAAAAAATAGATTAGAATAGAATAGAAAATAACAGAATAGTACTGAAAAAAACATCAGAATAGAATAGACTAAAAAGAATATAACCATCTTCCGAAATTCGAATTTTGAACAGAATAAATTTGAATAAAAAAGAATAGGATAGAATAGAAAGAATAAAATAGAAAATAAAATAAAATAATAGAATAGAAAATAATAGAATAAAATAGAATAAACAATTATAAAAATAATATAGTTTTAAGAATAGAATAGAGTAGAAAGAATAGAACCATTTCCCAAAATTAAAATATAATTAATTTGAATCAATTTGAACTTGAATAGAATAGAAAAGAATAGAAAAAAATATTAGATTAGGAAGGTCATATTCATTCTATTCTATTCTGTTGTTTTTTTCTATACTATTGTGTTATTTTCTATTCTACTATATTCAAAATCAAATTGATTCTATTAGAATTTTGGAAAATGGGTATATTATTTCTATTATTTATTATTTTATTATTATTTTTATTCTATTCTAGTCTACTATATTGATTGTTTAAATTATATTCTTTTCTATTCTATTGAAATTTCAGACGATGGTTTTAATCTTTCTATTTAATTCTATTCTTTTTTAAAATTCTATTCTATTCCTTTCTATTCTATTCTATTCCATTCTATTCTGTTATTTTATTTTCTATCCTATTTTGTTCTGTTTTACTCTATTATATTCTATTCTTTTATTTTCTGTTATATTCTTTTCTATTCAGTTCTATTTTTTCTATTCTATTCCTTTATTTTCTACTCTATTTTACTCTGTTTGGAAATTGGAGAACTATTCGAATTCGAAAACTATTCGAGTTCGGAAACTTTTCAAGTTCGGAAACGCTTTCGAATTCGAAAGCTATTCAAAATTGATTAGAAAATGTTTTGAATCTATCCGAATTTGAAAATTTAAATTGACTTGAATACGAATGGACAAAATGAATTAAAATGAATTAAACAAATTAAACAAATTTAATTAAACAAATTTCTGTAAATAACAAATCAAAACGAAACACTTTTGATTGTGCACATGTCTAGAGAAAAAATTTCCTGATTTTGAAGAGCACGGTGACATCACAAGCAATGGCTCCTCCCTATGCGTTTAGTCACAATTGATGTTGTCATGGGCATGAATTAGTCTCCATAGCTGCAGCACATGTTCTGCAGGAGTGAAGCATGATAGGAAACCGAAACTAGTTTCCCATCAGGTCCGACTTGCTTTTGATTAACAGTGGATGGCAGTAGGAATCCTCCCACTGCCATCCAATTTTAAACGCAAGCAAGACCCGATTGGGAAATAGTCTCACAGAGTTCCCTATCAGCCTCTGCCCACCTGAGTTCAAAACTCCTTGGCCTGTCTGTGTGACAGGTGCAGTGGCAAGGAAAGGAGGAACACACTGAGGAAGGAGTGTCCAGTATGGATGCTCCAGCCTTGTGCTGGTCTCTGACAGGGTCATGTACCTGTTTCCAATAGGTACTGGGGTCTAGCACAAGCACCAACAATTTTGGTGCTGAGGCCCAATGGATTTCTCAGGGTACCTTCAACATTTCTTATAAATTCCCCATAATGTGTCCTGTAAAGGCTGTCATGGTTGTCTTTCGTAAATTGGGCCAGCGATTGCAGGAAACTTCTTTGTTCTTAAAAATGGCAGTTACTAACAACAAACCATTTTAAAAGTATATTATCAAAATGTTATAAAGAGTCATTTATGAGTTTATTTACACATTTTCTAAAGGAGCCTTCACTAAAGCTACAAAATTAGACTTTCGGGAAGGGTTTCTTAAAAAGAAAATGAGAACACAGGTTCAAGAAGGTTCAATATTTATTGAGGATCTTTGAAAAATATATATACATATTAGGTGCAGAAAAAAGGAGGTTTATACTGAAATTTAGCTTTGAATTACAATATGTTTTCTATTTTTTAGAAAGCTAAGACGTGGTTATCTAAAATATACCAGTTCTTACCAGCTATAGATATTTTCATTATTCATCAAGGTAGACTTGACATTGGCTGCAAAACGACTTTGCAACTGATGTGCCCAATAAATAGAGTTCTGTGGCTTGTTTTGAAAGTGTACTACTGCTTTGATTTTACTCTCCAGGGTTGAAGCCTTTTATAATGGTTGGGAAATGGAATAACATTAGCGGAAAACGCCAGTATGAATTAGCGTTAGACATCATCAGTTCAAATTTGCAATTATATATTGAGGTAGCTGTGGTTCTGGGGGTAGCAGAGTTGGTAAAGTGATGTTGGTTTAACCACTTCAATACCAGGCACTTACGCACCTTCCTGCCCAAGCCAATTTTCAGCTTTCACTTTGAATGACAATTGCGCTACACGCTACACATGCTACACTGTACCCAAACAAATGTTTTATCATTTTGTTCCCACAAATAGAGCTTTCTTTTGGTGGTATTTGATCACCGCTGGGGTTTTTATTTTTTGCACAACAAATAAAAAAAAGATCAAAAATTTTTGTTTCTGTTATAAAATTTAGTAAATAAGTAAGTTTTTTCCTTCACTGATGGGCACTGATAAGGTGGCATCAATGAGGTGGCACTGAGGTGGCACTGGGCACTGATAGGTGGCACTGATAGGCGGCACTGATGGGCGCTGTTAGGCAGCACTGATGGGCACTGATAGGCGGCACTGATGGGCACTGATAGACGGCACTGATGGGCACTGAAGGGCTGCACTTATGGGTACTTATGGGTGGCACGGATGGGCACTGATATGTGGACAGGGATGGGCACGGATGGGCACTGATAGATGGCACTGAAAGACACTGGTGGGTGGCACTGATGGACACTGATATATGGCACTGCTGGGCATCACTGATGAGGAGACATCTGGCAGGCAATAATAGTTGGCACTTACTGGCATCTTTTGGGCTGTTACTGGCATCCCTGGTGGCCATGTGTGGAATCCCTGGCCATACATCCATTGTGGTTATCCCTGATGGTCCTGGAGGCATCCCTGGTGGTCCAGTGTGGGCATCCGTGGGGGGGCTGCGCTGATAAACAATCAGTGCAGACTCCCCTGTCAGGAAAGCCGCCGATCTGCTCTCCTCCACTCGCGTCTGTCAGATGCGACTGAGGAAAAGCTGATAAACAGCTCTTTCTGTTTACATTGTGATCAGCTGTGATTGGAGACGGCTGATCACTTGGTAAAGAGCCTCCGTCAGACTGACACACCGCACCACCGATCGATCGCTGCACGCCCCTACGGGTGCACGCTGGCAGTTATCCTGAAAGACATCATATGATGTCCAGTCAGGATAACTGAACCACCGTTCGGCCATCATTTTGCTATAGACCGGGCGGGTTAAGGGAATGTATAATAGTTATATATATATATTATATATATATTATTTCTTTATTTACTAAAGTCAGCAGAACTAAAAATAATGTTTTTAATATACAGTATATATTATTTTCATATGCAGGCAGCAGGTTTCTCACACATTTTCCAGACTGTCCATAGCTGCTCTTATGAAAAAGCCAATTTAAAGTGGAACTACACTGCAACTGAGCACCACAAAGCAAAAATGATATTTAATCGATTTTTAATATTCAAAACAAACTCCCCAATCCATCCATGTCTCCGTTCTTTATTTTGCTGGGAAATCACTTTGAAAAACATCCCCTAGCATTTCTGGCCATGGCCATCTTAAGTAAGAGCAGATGATTCATGTAGCATTCACTTCCTGGAATCATATATAGTTACATATTTACATAGTAGGTGAGGTTAAAAAAAAAGACACAAGTCCATCAAGTCCAACCTATGTGTGTGATTATATGTCAGTATTACATTGTAAATCCCTGTATGTTGTGGTCATTCAGGTGCCTAGCTAATAGTTTCTTGAAATTATCGATGCTCCCTGCTGAAACCACCGCCTGTGGAAGGGAATTCCACATCCTTGCCACTCTTACAGTAAAGAACCCTCTACGCAGTTTAAGGTAAACTACTTCTCTTCTAATTTTAGTGAATTCTGTGTGTCATTTTAAAATCCCCTTTCGCTGAAAAGTTTTATCCTTATTGTGGGGTCACCAGTATGGTATTTGTACATTGAAATCATATCCCCTCTCAAGCGTCTCTTCTCCAGAGAGAATAAGCTCAGTGTTCGTAACCTTTCCTCATAACTAACATCTTCCAGTCCCTTTATTAGCTTTGTTGCCCTTCTCTGGACTCTCTCCAGTTCCAGCACACCCTTCCTGAGGACTGGTGCCCAGAACTGGACGACATACTCCAGGTGCTGCTGAACCAGAGTCTTGTAGAGCAGGAGAATTATCGTTTTATCTCTGGAGTCAATCCCATTCATATTTTTGTCACACAAATGCATTATTTTAAATTTTTCTACATTAAACCTCATTTGCCATGTAGTTGCCCACCACATTAATTTGTTCCGAGCTTCTTGTAAGGCTTCCCCATCCTGCGGAGAGATTATTGCCCTGCTTAACTTTGTATTGTCCGCAAATACTGGGAATCCCTCCTGAAGACTACTGGGATGTATGACATCATTTGCCTAGGCAAGAAGTCAGAAAGTTACGGAGAAACAAAAAAAAATTGTTTAAAACAAGTAAATATGATATACTTTCCTATTTACTAATGCTAGCAGCATAAGGATGAAAAATAGTGAAGTTCCACTTTCAATCAGAAACAATCAGAGTGTCTGAAAGAAAACAACTTCTGCTGGTCTATTTCTTTAGGGAATTCATAGTGCTCTTGGAATCCTGCATCATGAGTGTACGCTGTATTACATTTTTAGTTGTATATCAAAAAATGTATATAATTGTTAAAAAAACAGATATAAAACATTATCTTTTATTTAACATTACTGTAGTTTACTGAACATTAGTTTACTGAAAAGTGCTGAGTCCATCTTCAAGCCAGCAATTACAGTATTTTTTTTTTTTTTGCAAATTCTTTTTATGGGGTTTGGAAAAGGAGGGAATGTTATAAAACAGAGCCTACTGAGCATACCCAGGCTTAGAAAACAAATACATAAGCAACAATAAAAAAAAACAACAACAAACCCATAAAACTTAAAAGGTGGTAACCAACACCTAAGGTATCCTCACGCAAGTCTGCTGGAAGGTGCTGAAAAGATGGTAGAGAGAAAAAGAAGGACTTTCCCCACAGAGAACAGGACCAAGCAAAAACAGGTACTCAAAAGCACAGCAATGTACATTATTGAGGTGGTGCAGATGATACAACCATATCATTGGACTCTGTCCAGATATCCCACACCTTGGAGAATTTTTTAGGACATCCCCTAGAGTCGTATGTGAATTTATCCACTTCAGCCCCGGAAGAATTTACCCCCTTCCTGATCAGAGCACTTTTTGCGATTTGGCACTGCGTCGCTTTAACTAACAATTGCGCGGTCGTGCAACGTGGCTCCCAAACAAAATTGTTGTCCTTTTTTCCCCACAAATAGAGCTTTCTTTTGGGGTATTTGATCGCCTCTGCGGTTTTTATTGTTTGCGCTATAAACAAAAAAATAGCGACAATTTTGAAAAAAACGCATTATTTTTTACTTTTTGCTATGATAAACATCTCCAAAAAATATTTAAAGAAGCATTTTTTTCCTCAGTTTAGGCTGATACGTATTCTACATATTTTTGGCAAAAAAAATTGCAACAAGCGTTTATTGATTGGTTTGCGCAAAAGTTATAGCATTTACAAAATAGGGGATAGTTTTATGGCTATTTTATTATTAATTTTGTTTTTACTAGCAATGACAGCGATCAGTGATTTTTATCGTGACTGCAACATTATGGGGACACATCGGACATTTTTGACACATTTTTGGGACCATTGTCATTTATACAGCAATCAGTGCTATACAAATGCACTGATTCCTGTGTAAATGACACTGGCAGTAAGGGGGTTAACCACAAGGGGGCTAGGGAGGGGTTAAGTATGTCCTGGGGAGTGTTACTAACTGTGGGGGGGACGTGGCTACGTGTGATATGTCACTGATCTCTGCTCGACGACGATCACAGGGAGCAGAGATCAGTGACACTGTCACTAGGCAGAATGGGGAGATGCTTGTTTACATTAGCATCTCCCCGTTCGTCCTCTCCGTGAGGTGATCGCGGGTATGCTCACGACGACCTAGTCTGCGGGACCCGCGACCCGACTCACGGAGCTCCCGGCTGGCGCGCGCTGCCGGCGGAGGGCATGCAATGGCACGGTGGCAAATTTAAAGGGACGTACGGGTACGCCCATTTGTCCAGCCGTGCCATTCTGCCAACACACATCAGCGTGCATTGGTCGGGAACCGGTTATACAATGGGATCATTTTGTTAACTATAGACTTCCAATAATCTAAAGTAGGGGCCTGCGAAGATTTCCACTGGAGTATAGACTTGCGTGCATAAAACAATAGGATGCCTATCAAAGTTCTCATCGCCCTAGAAGTAGCCAATAAATGAACTAGACCCAAAATACAAACGTCAATAGATAGTGGTACAGAAATGGTAGTAACCGCACAGATACATTGAGAAAATTCATACCAGAATAGTTTTATACCCGGACACTCCCAAAACACATGCAAAAACAAGGCAGGGTCTGCCATACAGCGCCAGCATTGAGAGGAGTGTGAGGGATAAATCTTATGTAACCTATGAGGAGTTAGAATCTTATACTGTATTAACCTGTCTCTAGCTGAGATTAAGCATTGCAAGGAGTAATCCCAAACATTCTCCCAATCCTCTGAATCCAGTTCTGAGACCTCCATGTGCCAGCAGGACAAGAGCTTTTCAAGACCATCATGTATGGTGGGTTGAAGGGTCTCATAAATGGTAGAGAGGGGTTTCTCTAGAATATCCTCTCGCAATACGGACTCAATTCCTGATAATGTGATGGGTACAGGTTGATTATGAAATTGCAGCTGGAAGGCATTTCGCAACTAGAGGTATCTGAAAAAGTATGAATTAGGGAGAGAATATTTCAATTTAAGGGTGTCAAAGGTCTGGAGAACGACCCCTTCACAAATTTGACTAAGATATTTTATCCCTTTAGAAGCCCACACAATAAGGTCAGGAAACAAGGAAAATTGCTTGAGAGAGGGGTTGTGCCACAGCGGTGTATGAGGTGAAAAAGTATTAGAGGACATCAGATGTAACAATTGCCAAGCCTTAATAATAGTTCTCATGGAATGGGTAATTGGAAATAGAGCTGACGGGCCTCTATATAACAAGTTACGTGAGGATTCGTAAGAACCCAGCTGCGCTGCTTCAAGCACTACAGCAGCATTTGTCTCGTCTGCCACAAGCCAGTTGTGTGCCTGAGTAAGTAAAGCTGCAAGATAGTAAGCAAATAAATCTGAACATGGTCTTTGTAGTAGACATATGCAATTCGTTGAGTTCCAAATTCATTTTTTAATAAATTTAGACAAATTTGTTAATTCGGAAATTTACAAACTTCCGAATTTTTGCATTTTTCTGAATATTCGAAAATTTGGAAATTCAACAAATTCAGGACTACGACAAATTTGTAAATTTGAAATTCGAAAATTCGGAAATTCAAAATTCGGAGATTCAAAATTCAAAATTTGAAAATCCGAGATTCGAAAATCCCAAAATTCAGAAATTTGAAAAATCAGAGATTCGTAAATTAGAAAATTCATAAATTAGAAAATTTGAAAATTCATAAATTCAGAAATCAAAAAATAAGAATGAAAGTCCAAAAATTCAAAAGAACGAAAGTCCAAAAATAAGAACGAAAATCCAAAAATTCAAAAACACGAAAAATCGAAAATCTGAAATAATAACGAACTAATAATAACTTAACTATTACTAAGTAATAAATTATAGGTAATGGGGGGCATGGCCTAGCGCGGAAGCTGAATGGTCGTGTAATCCCGGAGCTCCGGTGATACAGGGTCAAAGCGGCAAGAAGCAGCCCATCCGAGGTGTTATACACCCTGATTATTCAGCGGGACGACCCTGGACACCCCCAAGATCATGTCCGCAAAACGGCGGAATGATCGGAAGCCCCAGTGCCTGACAGACTTTTTCACATTGAACGGCTGTGGAGGTAGGCAAGATGGCGCCGAGGCCTACTCACCCCCGGCAGCCTCTTCAAAGAAAAAGGCCTAAAAAAAAGGCAACCACTCCCCAAATAACGGATCCCTCACTGACCAGCACTATTATCCCCTACCCCATCATCCTGCAGCCCAGCCAAAACAAAACCCAGGCTGGATGGCACTGGATTGAGGTAGGCAGTGAGCCCAGCCTCAGAATCAGGGAAAGACAAACACGGATTGCCAGAATCTATAGAATCTTTTCCCACACAAAATCAACCTGTGTTGGACACGGTTCTAAAAGACATGCTTCGGTCATTGTGGAGCACAATCCAAACTGATATGACTGTGTGTATGCACTGATTTAATAGAGATATACAAGAAGTGGGGAATAGAGTGAATCACATTGAGGCAAAAATGGAAGAATAGGCTTCCACCATAAATGATCTAGTCAATGCCCATGATGAGAGGAAAGGTGAAAATGAATGGATTTAAGTAAAGCTAGCAGATATGGAGGACAGGTCCAGAAGGAATAATCTGAAAATTAGGGGGATCCCTGAATCAGTGCAACGATCTGACCTGAGCCTCTATGCAGCTACTATGTTTAAATCTCTCCTACCAAGTCTCACAGACTTATGCCCCGTACACACGGTCGGACTTTGTTCGGACATTCCGACAACAAAATCCTAGGATTTTTTCCGACGGATTTTGGCTCAAACTTGTCTTGCATACACACTGTCACACAAAGTTGTCGGGAAATCCGATCGTTCTAAACGCGGTGACATAAAACACGTACGTCGGGACTATAAACGGGGCAGTGGCCAATAGCTTTCATCTCTTTATTTATTCTGAGCATGCGTGGCACTTTGTCCTTCGGATTTGTGTACACACGATCGGAATTTCCGACAATGGATTTTGTTGTCGGAAAATTTTATATCCTGCTCTCAAACTTTGTGTGTCGGAAAATCCGATGGAAAATGTGTGATGGAGCCTACACATGGTCGGAATTTCCGACAACAAGGTCCTATCACACATTTTCCGTCGGAAAATCCGACCGTCTCATCTGTCAGACCAAATACCTAGAGATGTACTCCTTCGTTTTAATTTCTTTCATGTTAAAGAGCTTCTCATGTCAATTATGAGAAAACAGGAACAAATTTCATCTCAGTACCAAAGCTTGCAATTTTTTGCTGATTTGTCGCAATATAAATTACAAGAAATAAAAAAATAAAAAAAAATAAAAAGCTGAAACACTGTGACAAAAATCTTGTGCAACCACAAAATTGCATACAGATGGGGCTACCCAACGAAAATTTCCACCACCAAGGATAACTATACCTACGCAGAGATATTCCTGGAAAAAGGAATTGCTCTTCTGAAAGAATGGGGTATCCTACCTGATCCAAACAATGAAAGTACTTCCACTAGCACTCCACGTCAACTTGAACAGGAATAAACAAACAAATAACTGGCTCCCAGCCCCCAAAAAACTGGGTATGGCCATCCTCTCCTTGGGAATAAATACTATCCCTCCTCCTCTAAGAAGCATCATCTCCCACATTCTCATAAGTGCACGACTGCAACTAGTAAGGCGTTGGAAAAACACTGAACTTACAACTCTTGTAGAAGTAATTAGAACCACTAATATACTTATCACCTTGAGTTGCCTCTCAAGGCATTTACAACTCCAGATACCCTTCCTGGAAACCTTGGATAGACTGGTATGAAATTAACAAACCTAAATAATAAACCCCATTTAAGACCACATTTAACTGAAATATAAGACATTCACACATACATCTTACCCTAAAACACTCCTGAATTGTATGATTTACCATGCAAAAGAAATATAATGTTGTACCATTCTGAAAGATATGAGCAAAGGCCTTGTGACCTCATCCCCTGGGATGCAGTGTGTTCCCTTTGGGGCACCCAGAGGGAAAAGAGTCGCAATGCTAGAATAATTAATGCAATATTTAAGGCTATACTATATGGCAATGAAGTTAGGATACTGGTTGCACCTCTAAGAGCTATACGGTTACGTCACAATGTTATATATTAGCATATGCGATAAAAAAAAAGATATACATGTGTAAGCGTACGATTTGGATTGCATTGTTCACTTACATAACATTGTTTTCTACTTTTGTGTCATCATCACCATAACATTTTCAATAAAAATTATTGCAATTAAATTATAGGTATTGGAATTTCCGTATTATTATTATTATTATTTATTATTATTTTGTTCTATTCCATTTGTTTAGATGCAGCATTCTTTATTTTGGATAATTGGTAACTTCAGATAAATTTGTATTCTTTACGTTCACTAACAGCCAATTTTGAAAAGAAATTCCAATACCTATAATTTAATAGTTAGTTACTATTAGTTAGTTAGTTATTATTTCGAATTTTTGGATTTTTGTTCTTTCTAATTTTCGGATTTTCCTTTCTTATTTTCGGATTAATCAATTTTATGAATTATCGAATTTTCGAATTTAAATTTTTTGAATTGTTGCATTTTCAAATTTTCGAAATTCCGAATTCCGAACTTTCGTATTTTCGAATTCCAAATGTTTGAAATTCCATATATACGAATTTCCAAATTTCCAAATTTATGAATTTACGAATGTTCGAATTTCCGAATTCCCAAATTTTCGAATTTCCGAATTTCCAAATTTCCAAATTTCCAAATTTTCGAATTTTCAAATTTCCAATTTTTACAATTTACAAATTTTCGAATTTCCGAATTTTTGAATTTCCAAAAAAAAACAAAAAACAAATACTACGAAAACAAACAAATTTTTAGACAGTGCACATATCTACTTTGTAGTATTGCCAACCAGAACCTAGGCTGGTTTGTGTCCCATAGAAATTAGGTCATTGCAGATTCAAATTGCTTAAAGTACCTCCTAGGGATCCACATCGGGGCATGATATAATATAGAGCAGGGATATGCAATTAGATACCTTCAGCTGTTGCAGAACTACAAGTCTCATCATGCCTCTGCCTCTCGTCATGCTTGTGGCTGTCAGAGTCTCGCTATGCCTCATGGGACTTGTAGTTCTGTAACAGCTGGAGGTCCGCTAATTGCATATCCCTGATATAGAGGGAAGCAACTTCATTTTTATGAGATTAATCTTACCCATGAGAGAGAGGGGGAGATGGGACCACCCTGACAAACATTACTTTAGTAGAGTCAATAACGGCAATAAATTTAGGTTAGTGTATTCTGATGCTTGGGGGAGATCACTACCCCCAAATATTTGGCTGTAAAAGTCCACTGTAGTGGCAAGTGCGGGTCGGCCATAACCTCTGCCTCTCGATCAATTGGCAGTACGAGGGATTTATCCCAGTTACTCCTCAAACCTGGGTGGGGTTGCACACAGATGACATGTATATATATATATATATAGATATATATATAGTTAAATAGTTTTTTTTGACCTTGATGATAAATTCATTGTTTGTTTTTTTTATTTTTTATGTATATTAGATTGCAAGCTCCTTAAGAAGAAGTGCTTAAAGGCGTGCAACATGCAACATGTTTTCTTACTCCTCTGCCACCAACCATCTTCTATCACCTAAATTGAATCATTCTTGATCCTAGTACCTTGGTAATATTTGGTTTTGTAGGTGGTGAGAGTGCTGTATAGGTCCAATCATGTTATGTTTTTAAAATACATGTCAACAATGTTGTTTTTTAATCATGTTTAAATAAAAATTTATATTGTATGGGTGTGCCTATAAAGTCCATGTTCTTGTATTAAAATATCTTTCTAATCCTTAAACCTTTTAGGGGAGAATACAAGAAGAGCAAGGCCAGAGATTCCATAAGGGAAGGGACTAAGTCATTCGAAAAAGAATCATATCATCAGCGTATAGTGCCACTTTTTCAGTGATAGTGCCTACCAGTATACCTTTAATAAGAGGAGAACGACATATGGCTTGGGCTATTGGCTCCATCATTAGCGCAAACAATGCTGGGGAAAACGGTCACCCCTGTCTGGTCCCCCTGCCGATGGAGAATGATTCAGACAACTCGCCTCTCAATTTAATCTGCGCCATGGGAGCCCTATAAAGGATCTTGATCCAGTTACAAAAACGTGGCCCAAAACCCAGCACCTCCAACACAGCTGACATGTAGACACAATCCACTGAGTCAAATGCTTTTTTTACATCAAGCATAACCAGGATCCTGGAAGCTGACTCCCTAAGTAGGTTAATGTCTGTCAATTTCCCTGGGATAAAGCCAGTTTGATCAATACTATCCAAGGATAGTAAAAATTCTGCCATTCTCATAGCTAACACCTTAGTCAGGACTTTAAAGTCATAATTCAAAAGGGAAATTGGTCTGTATGACACGCAGCACTTGGGATCTTTTCCTGGCTTAAGCAATAGTATGATGTGTACCTGGTACATAGATGGGGGTAATGACTGATTCTCGTAGCTCTTAGAAAACACCCTGAAAAGCCTTGAAGCTAGGTCCTCAACGTACATTTTGTACCATTCCCCCGGCAGCCCATCAGGCCCAGTATTTTTGTTGGGGGGAAATAAGTTAATAGCCCTTTCAATTTTAGAAATAGAAATGTCTTTATCTAGAGATGTAGCCTCCTCATCTGACAAAGACAGCAGAGAGAGACTTTGCAGAGTGTCCAGCAAGGATGAGAGATTGAGAGAAGGACCACGGTGGTATAAAAATTGAAAAAAAACTCTGGAACTCATTTAAAATGCTAGTGTGGTTAGTAATAGACTCCCCACCATCGGAAATCAGTTTAGAGAAAACCGTCAGATGCCTGGAATCTGCAACCAGCTTGGCTAACAGCTTACTGTTCTTGTCCCCAAAATCGAACAGCCTCCCAGCCTGATGAACAGCATCCGCATGTATGAGGGACATAAGATGAAGTTCCAGGTCTCTACAGGCTTTTCCAGACCAGAGTAGTTTTTTCTCAGTGGGAGATGATTCCAAACCAGAACCTGCCTTGGACTCAAGCAAGGTCAGCTGTGAGTTATGCTCGACCCTTGCAGATTTGATGGCCGAAATGTACTGCCTACATGTAAATGCTTTAAAACCGTCTCATACCATCTGGGGGATGCGGTGGAATCATTAATCTCCCAGTATTGCGCGTCAGAGCCCTTCAGCAGCTCCTGTACCCTCTCGTTATGAAGCCATTTGGAATCTAGGCACCAGCAGCCCGTGAATTTACCTCCCCCTACAGCCACAATAAGTTCCATTGGAGAGTGATCCGAAATGCCAGCAGGCAAGTAGGAAGCTACCCATATGGTGGATAGCATTAGCCTAGAGCTAAAGGCTAAGTCAATGCAGGAGCCAGATTTGTGGACACTTGAATCTCCAAATCTCTGTCAGGTCAAACGTATGAGCCCAGGACCCAAGGGACCAAAGGTCTACACTGGACATTCTAAGTCAGCCAGTTGAAAGGTATTTATTCAGAAGGATGGAAACCCCTCTGGCATAACTGGAATGAGCGCCGGGAAAAGCCTGTTGCACTCACGCTCTACGGAGGGATAACATTTTGTTCCCTAGGAAATGAGTTTCCTGTAAAAAAAAGGATATGTGGTTTGTGAGTATTAAGGCATTTAAACATAAGAGATCTTTTGAATGTGTTATTAAGGCCCCTTATGTTACAAGATACTAATTTCCGTTCCATGGGGAAGCTAAACAATTATAAAGGAACAAAATGGGAATAGGATGTAGTAAAGTATGAGTGGAACCTGGAAACCCATCAAAAGGGGTAAAGGAAGTGATATCAACCGGGGGAGTCGCCATACCTCCAACACTGTGGGAAAGAGCCTTTGTTAAAGCACTCCAGCAATTGAGAATAAACAAAATGTGGAACAATTGGTTACCATAAAACACAAACATAATAAACATAGCAAATTCCCTACTGACTAGCAACCCCAATTAACAAAAAGTCTGTCTTCTTTGAAGAATCTTCAGAGAGCGGCAGTACTGGAACTTCTGATGCTGCTTCAAGAAGGCAGAGCTGAAGAGGGTAGGTGTGTAGAACAATTAACACGCGAGGTAGGTCTTGTGAAGTAAGGATACAAATTATGGAATAGTTACATATAGGATCATAAGGGCTGCAAATGCCCAGGCACACTATAAGACAGGGCACCACAAATGGGGCTATATAACAAAGATCCTCCAGCACCACTGAGGTGTTTGTATCATCAGAGATCACCCAATTATGTGTGTGGACAAGTAGGGCTGTGAAGAAATATTTTGGAGGTCAGGACAGGCCAGACCCCCTTCCATCCAGGGTCTACGGAAAATTGATTTGCTAAACCTGGGGGTTTTAGACCTCCATAGGAATGAAGAGATGATGGCATCTAATTGTGTAAAAAAAATTTTTGGTTATCCATACTGGAGTGTGTCTTATGACATATAGAAAAATAGGAAGACACTTCATTTTGAATAGGTTTATTCTGCCTATGAAAGATAGAGGCAGATTATCCCAAGCTCTTAGTGTGGATTTAAGGGTTGATAATAGGGGAGTGAGATTCAAGGCAATAAAGTCCGTCACATTGGGGGTGATATTAATCCCCAGGTAGAGGATTGTCATGGCCCAGGGCAGGGGCTGTGAGGGGTCTGCTGCCTGGTCAGCTGCTGGGTCAGGTAATAGTTGGGATTTTTCCCAGCTGACTTTCAGACCAGATAGAATTGTGAAGCGGGAAAAAATATTAAGAGCCTCTCGGAGAGAGGGCACTAAGTCATCAGCGTATAAAGCCAATTTTTCAATGATGGAGCCCACTCATATGCCTACCACAGCATTAGGGTGACGGATGACTGTGGCTAGGGGCTCCATCACAAGGGCGAACAAAAAAGGGGAAAGTGGGCATCCCTGCCTAGTTCCCCATTGTATCTGGAACTGTTCTGAGAGCATGCCCCCTAGTTTAATTTGTGCTGTCGGGGATTTATACAAAATAATGATCCATTTGCAAAAGGTGGGGCCGAATCCGAAGGCTTGCAGTACTATAAGCATGTAATCCCAAATGACGGTGTCAAAAGCCTTTTTCACATCCAAGGCTACCAAGACCCTAGACTGGGAGGAGGTTGGGGGAAGTTGCAGATGTGTCAACGCTCGTCTTAAATTTATGTCTGTGGATTTTTCAGGCATAAACCTGGTCTTGTCTATGTTGACAAGGGAGCGTAATACTTTAACCAATCTAGCAGCGAGTATCTTGGCCAGGATTTTTAAGTCATAATTTAGAAGTGAGATAGGCCTATATGAGGCACAAAGGGTTGGTCCTTCTCAGATTTGGGGATGAGAACTATGTAAGCTTGGTACAAGGTGGGCGGGAGAGACCCATTCTCTAGACATTGTGTTTAGAGAGTAGGGATGAGCTTCGTGTTCAAGTCGAACCTATGTTCGACTCGAACATCATCTGTTCACCCATTCGTCGAATTGCGAACGATATGGGCCATTCGCGCCAAATTCGTGTGGCGCGTCACGGCCCATAATTCACTGCGGCATCGCAGTGCATTGCTGGCTGATGATTGGCCAAGCATGCACTATGACCCGCATGCTTGACCAATCACAGTGCCGTCTGAACAGAGAGCCGTAATTGGCCAAAGCCAAGGAGGCTTTGGCCAATTATGGCTCAGGGGATTTAGTACACGCCCCACACTACATAAGGCCGCCTGCACGGCGGCCCTGTGTAGTGTGTGTTCCGGCGTTGAGCAAGATAGATAGATAGACAGAGAGACAGTGTAATTTGATTTAAGTTAGATAGATTAGGCAGGACAGTCAGTGAGTTAGCTGCACTCACAGTGTATTGTGTATATATATGCATCCCAGGTGTTGTATATATATATATATATATATATATATATATATACACTGTATTCAGTTTAGCTAGATCCGTTCCTGGTATCTTGCTACTGACAGGCAGGCTTGTATTGTTACAGTATTTACAGCTACCTGAAGAAAATTGCTGGTGTTCTTTTGATCCTATTAGTACCACAGTCAGGCAGCTAGACTATTTACAGTTAGTATAGTGCGTCTTCCTCACAGTGTTCAGTTAAAGCTACAAGTTAGTTTAGTGTGACCTCTGTACAGTGTTCAGCTAAAACTACAAGTTAGTGTAGTGCACAGTGTTCAGCTAAGCTACAAGTTAGGGTAGTGCGTCCTCCTCACAGTGTTTAGCTAAAGCTACAAGTTAGTTTAGTGCGTCCTCCTCACAGTGTTCAGCTAAAACTACAAGTTAGTGTAGTGTTACCTCTGCACAGTGTTCAGCTAAAGCTACAAGTTAGTGTAGTGCGTCCTCCTCACGGTGTTCAGATAAAACTACAAGTTAGTGTAGTGCGAACTCTGCATAGTGTTCAGCTAATGCTACAAGTTAGTGTAGTTCGTCCTCCTCACAGTGTTCAGCTAAAACTACAAGTTAGTGTAGTGCGAGCTCTGCACAGTGTTCAGCTAAAGCTACCTGTAGAAGGTTGGTGGTGTTTTCCTGATCCTATCACTACCGCAGGCAGCTAAATAAGCTACAAGTTCGTTTTTTGGGAGCTCTGCACAGTGTTCACCTAAAGCTACCTGTAGAAGGTTGGTGGTGTTTTCCTGATCCTATCACTACAGCAGGCAGCTAAATAAGCTACAAGTTAGTGTAGTGCGTCCTCCTCACAGTGTTCAGCTAAAACTACAAGTTAGTGTAGTGCAACCTCGGCACAGTGTTCAGATAAAGCTACCTGTAGAAGGTTGGTGGTGTTTTCTTGATCCTATCACTACCGCAGGCAGCTAAATAAGCTACAAGTTAGTGTAGTGCGAGCTCTGCACAGTGTTCAGCTAAAGCTACCCGTAGAAAGTTGGTGGTGTTTTCCTGATCCTATCACTACCGCAGGCAGCTAAATGAGCTACAAGTTAGGTTTTTGCGAGCTCTGCACAGTGTTCACCTAAAGCTACCTGTAGAAGGTTTGTGGTGTTTTCCTGATCCTATCACTACTGCAGGCAGCTAAATAAGCTACAAGTTAGTGTAGTGCGTCCTCCTCACAGTGTTCAGCTAAAGCTACCTGTAGAAGGTTGGTGGTGTTTTCTTGATCCTATCACTACCGCAGGCAACTAAATAAGCTACAAGCTAGTTTTTTGCGAGCTCCGCACAGTGTTCGCCTAAAGCTACCTGTAGAAGGTTGGTGGTGTTTTCCTGATCCTTTCACTACCGCAGGCAGCTAAATAAGCTACAAGTTAGTTTTTTGCGAGCTCTGCACAGTGTTCAGCTAAAGCTACCTGTAGAAGGTTGGTGTTTTCCTGATTCTACCACTACTGCAGGCAGCTAAATAAGCTACAAGTTAGTGTAGTGTGAGCTTTGCACAGTGTTCAGCTAAAGCTACCTGTAGAAGGTTGCTGGTGTTTTCCTGATCCTATCACTACCGCAGGCAGCTAAATAAGCTACAAGTTCGTTTTTTGTGAGCTCTGCACAGTGTTCACCTAAAGCTACCTGTAGAAGGTTGGTGGTGTTTTCCTGATCCTATCACTACAGCAGGCAGCTAAATAAGCTACAAGTTAGTGTAGTGCGTCCTCCTCACAGTGTTCAGCTAAAACTACAAGTTAGTGTAGTGCAACCTCGGCACAGTGTTCAGATAAAGCTACCTGTAGAAGGTTGGTGGTGTTTTATTGATCCTATCACTACCGCAGGCAGCTAAATAAGCTACAATTTAGTGTAGTGCGAGCTCTGCACAGTGTTCAGCTAAAGCTACCTGTAGAAGGTTGGTGGTGTTTTCCTGATCCTGTCACTACCGCAGGCAGCTAAATGAGCTACAAGTTAGGTTTTTGCGAGCTCTGCACAGTGTTCACCTAAAGCTACCTGTAGAAGGTTTGTGGTGTTTTCCTGATCCTATCACTACTGCAGGCAGCTAAATAAGCTACAAGTTAGTGTAGTGCGTCCTCCTCACAGTGTTCAGCTAAAGCTACCTGTAGAAGGTTGGTGGTGTTTTCTTGATCCTATCACTACCGCAGGCAACTAAATAAGCTACAAGCTAGTTTTTTGTGAGCTCCGCACAGTGTTCGGCTAAAGCTACCTGTAGAAGGTAGGTGGTGTTTTCCTGATCCTATCACTACCGCAGGCAGCTAAATAAGCTACAAGTTCGTTTTTTGCGAGCTCTGCACAGTGTTCACCTAAAGCTACCTGTAGAAGGTTGGTGGTGTTTTCCTGATCCTATCACTACAGCAGGCAGCTAAATAAGCTACAAGTTAGTGTAGTGCGTCCTCCTCACAGTGTTTAGCTAAAACTACAAGTTGGTGTAGTGCGACCTCTGCACAGTGTTCACCTAAAGCTACCTGTAGAAGGTTGGAGGTGTTTTCCTGATCCTATCACTACAGCAGGCAGCTAAAAAGGCTACAATTTAGTGTAGTGCATCCTCCTCACAGTGTTCAGCTAAAACTACAAGTTAGTGTAGTGCGACCTCGGCACAGTGTTCAGATAAAGCTACCTGTAGAAGGTTGGTGGTGTTTTCTTGATCCTATCACTACCGCAGGCAGCTAAATAAGCTACAAGTTAGTGTAGTGCGAGCTCTGCACAGTGTTCAGCTTAAGCTACCTGTAGAAGGTTGGTGGTGTTTTCCTGATCCTATCACTACCGCAGGCAGCTAAATGAGCTACAAGTTAGGTTTTTGCGAGCTCTGCACAGTGTTCACCTAAAGCTACCTGTAGAAGGTTTGTGGTGTTTTCCTGATCCTATCACTACTGCAGGCAGCTAAATAAGCTACAAGTTAGTGTAGTGCGTCCTCCTCACAGTGTTCAGCTAAAGCTACCTGTAGAAGGTTGGTGGTGTTTTCTTGATCCTATCACTACCGCAGGCAACTAAATAAGCTACAAGCTAGTTTTTTGCGAGCTCCGCACAGTGTTCGCCTAAAGCTACCTGTAGAAGGTTGGTGGTGTTTTCCTGATCCTATCACTACCACAGGCAGCTAAATAAGCTACAAGTTAGTGTAGTGCGTCCTCCTCACAGTGTTCAGCTAAAGCTACCTGTAGAAGGTTGGTGGTGTTTTCTTGATCCTATCACTACCGCAGGCAACTAAATAAGCTACAAGTTAGTTTTTTGCGAGCTCTGCACAGTGTTCAGCTAAAGCTACCTGTAGAAGGTTGGTGTTTTCCTGATCCTACCACTACCGCAGGCAGCTAAATAAGCTACAAGTTAGTGTAGTGTGAGCTCTGCACAGTGTTCAGCTAAAGCTACCTGTAGAAGGTTGCTGGTGTTTTCCTGATCCTATCACTACCGCAGGCAGCTAAATAAGCTACAAGTTCGTTTTTTGCGAGCTCTGCACAGTGTTCACCTAAAGCTATCTGTAGAAGGTTGGTGGTGTTTTCCTGATCCTATCACTACAGCAGGCAGCTAAATAAGCTACAAGTTAGTGTAGTGCGTCCTCCTCACAGTGTTCACCAAAAACTCAAGTTAGTGTAGTGCGACCTCTGCACAGTGTTCAGCTAAAGCTACCTGTAGAAGGTTGGTGGTGTTTTCTTGATCCTATCACTACCGCAGGCAACTAAATAAGCTACAAGTTAGTTTTTTGCAAGCTCAGCACAATGTTCACCTAAAGCTACCTGTAGAAGGTTGGTGGTGTTTTCCTGATCCTATCACTACCGCAGGCAGCTAAATAAGCTACAAGTTAGTTTTTTGCGAGCTCTGCAAAGTGTTCAGCTAAAGCTACCTGTAGAAGGTTGGTGTTTTTTTGCTGATCCTATCACTACTGCAAGCAGCTAAATAAGCTACAAGTTAGTGTAGTGCGAGCTCTGCACAGTGTTCAACTAAAGCTACCTGTAGAAGGTTGGTGGTGTTTTCCTGATCCTATCACTACCGCAGGCAGCTAAATAAGCTACAAGTTAGTTTTTTGCGAGCTCTGCACAGTGTTCACCTAAAGCTACCTGTAGAAGATTGGTGGTGTATTCCTGATCCTATCACTACCGCAGGCAGCTAAATATGCTACAAGTTAGTGTAGTGCGTCCTCCTCACAGTGTTCAGCTAAAACTACAAGTTAGTGTAGTGCGACCTCTGCACAGTGTTCAGCTAAAGCTACCTGTAGAAGGTTGGTTGGTGGTGTTTTCCTGATCCTATCACTACCGCAGGCAGCTAGATAGGCTACAAGTTCGTGCAGTGCATCCTCCTCACAGTGTTCAGCTAAAACTACAAGTTAGTGTAGTGCGAGCTCTGCACAGTGTTCAGCTAAAGCTACCTGTAGAAGGTTGGTGGTGTTTTCTTGATCCTATCACTACCGCAGGCAACTAAATAAGCTACAAGTTAGTTTTTTGCGAGCTCTGCACAGTGTTCAGCTAAAGCTACCTGTAGAAGGTTGGTGTTTTCCTGATCCTACCACTACCGCAGGCAGCTAAATAAGCTACAAGTTAGTGTAGTGTGAGCTCTGCACAGTGTTCAGCTAAAGCTACCTGTAGAAGGTTGCTGGTGTTTTCCTGATCCTATCACTACCGCAGGCAGCTAAATAAGCTACAAGTTCGTTTTTTGCGAGCTCTGCACAGTGTTCACCTAAAGCTATCTGTAGAAGGTTGGTGGTGTTTTCCTGATCCTATCACTACAGCAGGCAGCTAAATATGCTACAAGTTAGTGTAGTGCATCCTCCTCACAGTGTTCAGCTAAAACTACAAGTTAGTGTAGTGCGACCTCTGCACAGTGTTCAGCTAAAGCTACCTGTAGAAGGTTGGTTGGTGGTGTTTTCCTGATCCTATCACTACCGCAGGCAGCTAGATAGGCTACAAGTTCGTGCAGTGCATCCTCCCCACAGTGTTCAGCTAAAACTACAAGTTAGTGTAGTGCGAGCTCTGCACAGTGTTCAGCTAAAGCTACCTGTAGAAGGTTGGTGATGTTTTCCTGATCCTATCACTACCACAGGAAACTAAATAAGCTACAAGTTAGTTTTTTGCGAGCTCTACACAGTGTTCAGCTAAAGCTACCTGTAGAAGGTTGGTAGTGTGGTAGTGTTCTCATACTACAGGCAGGCAGTTGATTTTGCTAGCTGCAGTATCAGTATATATATATATATATATATATATATATATATATATATATATATATCCCAGCTTAGTGCAGCTACAGGCCATTAGTATGTCTGGAAGGCCAACAAGGAGAGCAGACAGTCAAGAGGGAAAGCAGGCTCTGTGTCTAGAGGCAACGGTGCTTGTCTTGGAGACGGTGCATCCTCATCAGTACGTGGCCGTGGGACACGCTTGGCCTTTTTTTCGGCAGCTGGCCGTGTTGAGCCGCAACATGCAGAAGACTTGGTCGAGTGGATGACCAAGCCGTCCTCATCCTCCTCATCCTCTCTCACCCATGCTCAGGGTACTTTGTCTGACAAAGCAGCTGCCAACGCGGCCTCTTCCATCGGCTCAATGGCATCAGTGACTCCTTCCCTAGCCCCACATGTCCTCCTGAGGAGTCCCTCGAACTGTTTGACCACAGTGTTGGGTACATGCTTCAGGAGGATGCCCAGCGTTTAGAAGGCTCTGATGATGACACTGAGCTAGATGAAGGCAGTAACGTGAGCATGGACAGAGGGGGTGCCCAAGAAAGACAGCAATCTGGCAGTCATGCTCCCCCTGCAGCAGCATACTGCCAGGTTTGCTCCAGTGATGAGAAGAGAGGGGATGATGAGGTCACTGACTCAACGTGGGTGCCTGATAGGAGAGAGGAGGAGGAGGAGGCACATCACCAAAGAGGCAGGATGCACCACATGATTGACCAGACATATGTTGACCTGCCATGCAGTTCGTTGGCAAGCGTATCTAAAAGACCCACACCAAAGAACAAAGAGGACCTCTCCTTGCTCCTCATCAGCTGAGATCTCCAACTCCACTTCACCTTCAGTCCTCTCTGAGACCTGCACTGAGAGGAATGAAGGTGTAGAATTAGGTGTGTCACAGCCAAGTACTTGTGGGCAATCTGCTTTCGGTACACCGACATCAGATTGTACCAGGCAAATTTCCCTGCCCCAGCTGCTGCACTGCTGACAGAAGTTCGCTCCCAGCCATCCACATGCCCAGCGGTTGAATGCTAGCTTGGCAAAATTGCTAGCACTTCAACTGCTGCCTTTTCAGTTGGTAGACTCTGCCCCCTTCCGTGAGTTTGTGGAATGTGCGGTTCCTCAGTGGCAGGTACCCAAACGCCACTTTTTCTCATGGAAGGCGATTCCGGCTCTCTACCAGCATGTGGAAGGCAATGTCCAGGCCACGCTGGACAGGGTGGTCAGTGGTAAGGTGCATATTACCGCTGACTCATGGTCCAGCAGGCATGGACAGGGACGTTACCTAAGTTTCACCGCGCATTGGGTGACTCTGCTGTAAGCTGGGAAGGATGCAGGACAAGGTGCAGTATTGTTTGAGGTTGTTTTGCCACCACACCTAATGATTGTGACACACCTCTCTCCTCCACCCCCTCCTCTTTTTCTTCCTCCATGGCCTCTTCCTGTGCTTTGTCCTCAGAACCAGCGTTGCTCTGTAGGCGTTCAAGGGGCTACGCAAGTACGCAGGCCAAAAGATGCCATGCGGTGCTTGAGCTGGTGTGCTTGGGGGACAGGAGCCACACTGGGGCAGAGGTTCTGTCAGCTCTGCAGGGGCAGGTTCAGAGGTGGTTGACGCCATGCCAACTTAAGGCAGGAATTGTGGTTTGCGACAATGGCACCAACCTCCTCTCCGCCCTCCGACAGGGACAACTGACCCATGTGCCCTGTTTGGCTCACGTCCTTAACTTGGTGGTGCAGCGGTTCTTGGGCAGGTACCCAGGCTTACAGGATGTCCTGAGGCAGGCCAGGAAAGTCTGTGTGCATTTCCGCCGGTCATATAATGCCAGTGCTCGGCTGGCAGACCTCCAAAAGGAATTTAACCTGCCCAAGAACCGCCTAATCTGTGACATGCCCACCAGGTGGAACTCAACGTTGGCCATGCTGCAGCGGCTGCGCACACAGCAGAGGGCCATCAATGAGTACCTGTGTGACTATGGCACCAGGACAGGGTCAGGGGAGCTTGTTTTTTTTTCCCACGCCAGTGGGCCATGATCAAGGATGCATGCACTGTCCTGTCACCATTTGAGGAGGCCACGAGGATGGTGAGCAGTGACAGTGCATGCATCAGTGACACTGTCCACCTTGTGCACCTGTTGGAGCACATGCTGTGTGAAATAATGGACAGGTTATTTGAGGCAGAACAGAGGCAGGAAGAGGAGGATTTCCTTAGCTCTCAAGGCCCCCATTATCCAGACAGTGTTCCTGCGTGCCTGCCGATCACACAGGAAGAGGACGAGGAGGAGGAGGAGGATTGTGTCAGTATGGAGGTGGAGCCTGGCACTCAGCATCAGCAGCAGTCTTTAAGAGATCAGTCCCAAGAAACACATGGACTTGTATGTGGCTGGGAGGAGGTGGCTGCGGACCATGTCGTCCTTAGTGACCCAGAGGACTCCGGACTAGGGATGAGCCGAACACCCCCCGGTTCGGTTCGCACCAGAACCCGCGAACGGACCGCAAGTTCGCACGAACGTTAGAACCCCATTGACGTCTATGGGACTCGAACGTTCGAAATCAAAAGTGCTCATTTTAAAGGCTAATTTGCATGGTATTGTCCTAAAAAGGGTTTGGGGACCCGGGTCCTACCCCAGGGGACATGTATCAATGCAAAAAAAACTTTTAAAAACGGCCGTTTTTTCGGGAGCAGTGATTTTAATGATGCTTAAAGTAAAAAAAAAAAAGTGAAATATTCCTTTAAATATCGTACCTGGGGGGTGTCTATAGTATGCCTGTAAAGTGACGCGTGTTTCCCATGTTTAGAACAGTCCCTGCACCAAATGTCATTTTTAAAGGAAAAAATCTCATTTAAAACTGCTTGCGGGTTTAATGTCATGTCGGGTCATGGCAATATGGATGAAAATCAGTGAGACAAACGGCATGGGTACCCCCCAGTCCATTACCAGGCCCTTTGGGTCTTGTATGGATATTAAGGGGAACCCCGCACCCAAATTAAAATAAGGAAAGGTCCCTATATACTCTGAACAGCAGTATACAGGCGGTGCAAACAAGACAGGGACTGTAGGTTTGTTGTTAAGTAGAATCTGTTTGTAATTTTGAACATTTTTAATGTGTTTAGCTCCAGCCAAAAAATCTTTTCTAAGCTTTTTGGAAAACATAGGGAAGGGTTATCACCCCTGTGACATTTGTTTTGCGTCTTTCCTCCTCTTCAGAAGATTTCACCTCACTTTTTTGTCCCAATGAAAAATGTTTTTTGAAAATTTGGGTTTTTTTGTGGAACAAGGATTGGAAAGCATCAGTGGAAAGGAAAAATTGTTTTCCCATATTAACTCTTACAGGAGAGAATTTCCCTTCCTTAGGGGTAGATTTCATCTCACTTCCTGTTGTCTCCTTCCGTTTGCAAGTAGGAGTCGTTTGTAAGTTAGATGTTTGAAAGTAGGGTCCTGCCCTATATACTCAGCAGAAATTTGGGCCTTAGGTGTTGCTGTGGCCAAAACACTGTAAGCCCTCACAGGGCCCTGCTGTGAAATATTAGATCAAGAATTGTAATTACATGCCCCTGTTGAACAGGAGCTGAAAAATTAGGCCTTAGGCACTGGTGCTGGTGCCACAACACTGCAACCCCTCACAGACACTCTAGTTGAAACGCAGGAACAAGCCCAGCTGCAAAGTATTGCATCAAAAATTGTAATTACACGCCCCTGTTAGACAGGGGCTGAAAAATTGGGTCTTAGGCACTGGTGCTGGTGCCACAACACTGCAACCCCTCACAGACACTCTAGTTGAAACGCAGGAACAAGCCCTGCTGCAAAGTATTGCATCAAAAATTGTAATTACACGCCCCTGTTAGACAGGGGCTGAAAAATTGGGTCTTAGGCACTGGTGCTGGTGCCACAACACTGCAACCCCTCACAGACACTCTAGTTGGAATGCAGGAACAAGCCCTGCTGCAAAGTATTGCATCAAAAATTGTAATTACACGCCCCTGTTAGACAGGGGCAGAAAAATTGGGTCTTAGGCACTGGTGCTGGTGCCACAACACTGCAACCCCTCACAGACACTCTAGTTGGAATGCAGGAACGAGCCCTGCTGCAAAGTATTACATCAAAAATTGTAATTACACGCCCCTGTTAAACAGGGGCTGAAAAATTGTGCCTTAGGCACTGGTGGTGGCGCCCAGAACCAAAAATGTTCTTACAAGCTATCAGCGTGATGATTGAGGAGGAAGAGGATAATTACTCAGGGATAGTCACTCAGCATCAGCATAGGCAGTCTTTGAAGGGATCTGAGATTTCAAAAAAAATTATTCGGTTACATCTGCATCAGGTGCTTGGTAGCTGGTGGTGATCCAAGACTGATTCATTTTTATGAAGGTCAGCCGATCGACCGAGTCGGTGGACAGACGCACCCTGTGATCGGTTACCACGCCTCCAGCAGCACTGAATGTGCGTTCCGAAAGAACGCTGGATGCAGGACAGGCCAGTAGCTCAATTGCATACTGTGCAAGCTCTGGCCAGTGATCCATCCTCAAGACCCAGTAACCCAGAGGATTTTCGGTGGGAAAGGTGTCCAAGTCTGATCTTGCCCCTAGGTATTCCTGCACCATGTAAAACAGACGCTGGCGATGGTTGCTGGAACCGATCATACCTTGGGGCTGCGGACCAAAAAATTGTCTGAACGCATCGGTCAGACGGCCACCTTCTCCACCGCTCCTTCTTTGACTGACCGAAGCCTCAGCAACACGTTGTCCAGAAACAGGAGTTTGTAACCTCCCAGTCTCTGGGAACGCGTTGCACAGACCTTTCTGCAAGGCCTCCCGAAGATGTTTCATCCTCTGCTCCCTCTGCGATGGCAAGATAAGGTCCGCAACCTTACCCTTGTAACGTGGATCAAGGAGGGTTGCCAGCCAGTATTGGTCCTTCTCCTTGATACCACGAATACGAGGATCCTTACGCAGGCTTTGCAGGATCAGGGAGGCCATGCAGCGTAGGTTTGCTGAGGCATTCGGTCCGGAGTCCTCTGGGTCACTAAGGACAACAACGTCCGCAGCCACCTCCTCCCAGCCACGTACAAGTCCATGTGTTCCTTGGGACTGATCCCTTAAAGACTGCTGATGCTGAGTGCCAGGCTCCACCTCCATACTGACACAATCTTCCTCCTCCTCCTCCTCCTCCTCCTCGTCCTCTTCCTGTGTGATCGGCGGGCACGCAGGAACACTGTCTGGATAAAGGGGGCCTTGAGAGCTAAGGAAGTCCTCCTCTTCCTGCCTCTGTTCTGCCTCAAGTGCCCTGTCCATTATCCCACGCAGCGTGTGCTCCAACAGGTGGACAAGGGGGACAGTGTCACTGATGCATGCACTGTCAGTGCTCACCATCCTCGTGGCCTCCTCGAATGGTGACAGGACAGTGCATGCATCCCTGATCATGGCCCACTGGCGTGGGGAAAAAAAACCAAGGTCCCCTGACCCTGTCCTGGTGCCATAGTCGCACAGGTACTCATTGATGGCCCTCTGCTGCGTGTGCAGCCGCTGCAGCATGGCCAACGTCGAGTTCCACCTGGTGGGCATGTCACAGATTAGGCGGTTCTTGGGCAGGTTAAACTCCTTTTGGAGGTCCGTCAGCCGAGCACTGGCATTATATGACCGGCGGAAATGCACACAGACTTTCCTGGCCTGCCTCAGGACATCCTGTAAGCCCGGGTACCTGCCCAAGAACCGCTGCACCACCAAGTTAAGGACGTGAGCCAAACAGGGCACATGGGTCAGTTGTCCCTGTCGGAGGGCAGAGAGGAGGTTGGTGCCATTGTCGCAAACCACCATTCCTGCCTTAAGTTGGCGTGGCGTCAACCACCTCTGAACCTGCCCCTGCAGAGCTGACAGAACCTCTGCCCCAGTGTGGCTCCTGTCCCCCAAGCACACCAGCTCAAGCACCGCATGGCATCTTTTGGCCTGCGTACTTGCGTAGCCCCTTGAACGCCTACGGAGCACCGCTGGTTCCGAGGAAGAGGCCATGGAGGAAGAAGAAGAGGAGGGGGTGGAGGAGAGAGGTGTGTCACAATCAGCATTTTGGAGGCGTGGTGGCGGAACAACCTCCAACACTACTGCACCTTGTCCTGCATCCTTCCCAGCTGCCAGCAGAGTCACCCAATGCGCCGTGAAACTTAAGTAACGTCCCTGTCCATGCCTGCTGGACCATGAGTCAGCGGTAATATGCACCTTACCGCTGACCGCCCTGTCCAGCGAGGCATGGACATTGCCTTCCACATGCCGGTAGAGAGCCGGAATCGCCTTCCGTGAGAAAAAGTGGCGTTTGGGTACCTGCCACTGAGGAACCGCACATTCCACAAACTCACGGAAGGGGGCAGAGTCTACCAACTGAAAAGGCAGCAGTTGAAGTGCTAGCAATTTTGCCAAGCTAGCATTCAACCGCTGGGCATGTGGATGGCTGGGAGCAAACTTCTTTCGGCGGTGCAGCAGCTGGGGCAGGGAAATTTGCCTGGTACAATCTGACGTCGGTGTACCAAAAGCAGATTGCCCATAAGTACTTGGCTGTGACACACCTAATTCTACACCTTCATTCCTCTCACTGCAGGTCGCAGAGAGGACTGAAGGTCTAGTGGGGTTGGAAATCTCAGCTGATGAGGAGCAAGGAGAGATCGTCTTTGTTCTTTGGTGTGGGTCTTTTAGATACGCTTGCCAACGAACTGCATGGCAGGTCAACATATGTCTGGTCAAGCATGTGGTACCCAAGCGGGAGATGTTTTGGCCACGCGAGATACGCTTGAGACATATATTGCAAATAGCAGCGGTGCGATCTGATGCACTCGTCTCAAAAAAGGCCCACACCAAAGAACTTTTTGAATAACGCGCAGAGACTGCAGCGCCCTGCACATGTGGAGCTTTGGGGTGTGATGCAGTCAATGTGCTGCCCTTAGGCTGGCCCCTGGAGGGCATCCTGCCTAGTTGGTGATGTGCCACCTCCTCCTCCTCCTCCTCCTCCTCCTCCTCCTCCTCCTCTCTCCTATCAGGCACCCACGTTGAGTCAGTGACCTCATCATCCCCTCCCTCCTCATCACTGGAGCAAACCTGGCAGTATGCTGCAGCAGGGGGAGCATGACTGCCAGATTGCTGTCCTTCTTGGGCACCCCCTCTGTCCGTGCTCATGTTACTGCCTTCATTGAGCTCAGTATCATCATCAGAGCCTTCCAAACGCTGGGCATCCTCCTGGAGCATGTACCCAACACTGTGGTCAAACAGTTCGAGGGAATCCTCAGGAGGACATGGTGGGGCTAGGGAAGGAGTCACTGATGACATTGAGCTGAGGGAAGAGGCCGCTGCTTTGCCAGACAAAGCACCCTGGGCATGGGTGAGAGAGGATGAGGAGGATGAGGACGGCTTGGTCATCCACTCGACCAAGTCTTCCGCATGTTGCGGCTCAACACGGCCAGCTGCCGAAAAAAAGGCCAAGCGTGTCCCATGGCCACGTGCTGATGAGGATGCACCGTCTCCACGACCAGCACTAGACACAGAGCCTGCTTGCCCTCTCTTATTGGCTTGTGACTGTCTGCCTCTCCTTCTTGGCCTTCCAGACATACTAATGGCCTGTAGCTGCACTAAGCTGGGATAGAACACCTGTAATTTTCTTCAGGTAGCTTTATATACTGTAACCAGACAAGCCTGCCTGTCAGTAGGAAGATAACAGGAACGGATCTAGCTGAACACTGTGAGCAGGACGTACTGCACTAAATGTATATAGCAGGAACGGATCTAGCTGAACACTGTGAGCAGCACGCACTGCACTGAATGTAAATAGCAGGAACGGATCTAGCTGAACACTGTGAGCAGGACGCACTGTACTGAATGTAAATAGCAGGAACGGATCTAGCTGAACACTGTGAGCAGGACACACTGCACTGAATGTAAATAACAGGAACGGATCTAGCTGAACACTGTGAGCAGGACACACTGTACTAAATGTAAATAGTCTAGCTGCCTGACCGTGGTACTAATAGGATCAAAAAGAACACCTGTAATTTTCTTCAGGTAGCTTTATATACTGTAACCAGACAAGCCTGCCTGTCAGTAGGAAGATAACAGGAACGGATCTAGCTGAACACTGTGAGCAGGACGTACTGCACTAAATGTATATAGCAGGAACGGATCTAGCTGAACACTGTGAGCAGCACGCACTGTACTGAATGTAAATAGCAGGAACGGATCTAGCTGAACACTGTGAGCAGGACACACTGCACTGAATGTAAATAACAGGAACGGATCTAGCTGAACACTGTGAGCAGGACACACTGTACTAAATGTAAATAGTCTAGCTGCCTGACCGTGGTACTAATAGGATCAAAAAGAACACCTGTAATTTTCTTCAGGTAGCTTTATATACTGTAACCAGACAAGCCTGCCTGTCAGTAGGAAGATAACAGGAACGGATCTAGCTGAACACTGTGAGCAGGACGCACTGCACTGAATGTAAATAGCAGGAACGGATCTAGCTGAACACTGTGAGCAGCACGCACTGCACTGAATGTAAATAGCAGGAACGGATCTAGCTGAACACTGTGAGCAGGACGCACTGCACTGAATGTAAATAGCAGGAACGGATCTAGCTGAACACTGTGAGCAGGACGCACTGCACTGAATGTAAATAGCAGGAACGGATCTAGCTGAACACTGTGAGCAGCACGCACTGCACTGAATGTAAATAGCAGGAACGGATCTAGCTGAACACTGTGAGCAGCACGCACTGCACTGAATGTAAATAGCAGGAACGGATCTAGCTGAACACTGTGAGCAGGAAGCACTGTACTGAATGTAAATAGCAGGAACGGATCTAGCTGAACACTGTGAGCAGGACACACTGCACTGAATGTAAATAGTCTAGATAGAAGATAACAGGAACGGATCTAGCTAAACTGAATACAGTGTATATATATATATGCAACACCTGGGATGCATATATATACACAATACACTGTAAGTGCAGCTAACTGACTGACTGTTCTGCCTAATCTATCTAACTCAAATCAAACACTGTCTCTCTGTCTATCTCTTTCAACGCCGGAACACACACTACACAGGGCCGCCGTGCAGGCGGCCTTATATAGTGTGGGGCGTGTACTAAATCCCCTGAGCCATAATTGGCCAAAGCCTCCTTGGCTTTGGCCAATTACGGCTCTCTGTTCAGGCGGCGCTGTGATTGGCCAAGCATGCGGGTCATAGTGCATGCTTGGCCAATCATCAGCCAGCAATGCACTGCGATGCCGCAGTGAATTATGGGCCGTGACGCGCCACACGAATTTGGCGCGAACGGCCCATATCGTTCGCAATTCGACGGACGGTCGAACAGCCGATGTTCGAGTCGAACATGGGTTCGACTCGAACACGAAGCTCATCCCTACTCCGGACCAAATGCCTCAGCTAACCTATGCTGCATGGCCTCCCTGATCCTGCAAAGCCTGCGTAAGGATCCTGGTATTCGTGGTATCAAGGAGAAGGACCAAAACTGGCTGGCAACCCTCCTTGATCCACACTACAAGGGTAAGGTTGTGGACCTTATCTTGCCGTCGCAGAGGGAGCAGAGGATGAAAAATCTTCGGGAGGCCTTGCAGAAAGGTCTGTGCAACGCGTTCCCAAAGACTGGGAGGTTACAAACTCCTGTTTCTTAACAACGTGTTGCTGAGGCTTCGGTCAGTCAAAGAAGGAGCGGTGGAGAAGGTGGCTGTCTGACCGATGCGTTCAGACAATTTTTTAGTCAGCAGCCAGAAGGTATGGTCGGTTCCAGCAACCATCGGCAGCGTCTGTTTTTCATGGTGCAGGAATACCTAGGGGCAAGATCTGACTTGGACACCTTTCCCACCGAAAATCCTCTGGGTTACTGGGTCTTGAGGATGGATCACTGGCCAGAGCTTGCACAGTATGCAATTGAGCTACTGGCCTGTCCTGCATCCAGCGTTCTTTCGGAACGCACTTTCAGTGGCACCAGCACCAGTGCCTAAGGCCCAATTTTTAAGCCCCCGTTCAACAGGGGCATGTAATTACAATACTTGATCCAATATTTCACAGCAGGACCCTGTTTCTGCACCCACCAAGATTAACTGTGAGGACTTATGCCCCGTACACACGGTCTGACTTTGTTCGGACATTCCGACAACAAAAACCTAGGATTTTTTCTGACGGATGTTGGCTCAAACTTGTTTTGCGTACACACGGTCGCACAAAGTTGTCGGAATTTCCGATCGCCAAGAACGCGGTGACGTCAAGCACGTACGACGAGACTAGAAAAGGCCAGTTCAGAACCAAGCGCGGCACCCTTTGGGCTCCTTTTGCTAATCTCGTGTTAGTAAAAGTTTGGTGAGAGACGATTCGCGCCTTTTCAGACTCGTGGTTTTCAGATCGTTTTCTGCCATTCAGTTTGTGCTTGTGGGTTTGTATCTGCTCTTCAGTGCGTGCAAACAAGTTCCGCGTGACTTAGTCATTGTGTTCTTGTTCGTTCGCTACTGTTTTTCAGGTCGCTCTTCATAGGCCTTGCTGTTCTTCAATGCGTTCTGTTACTTCTGTCAGGAAAGGGTCCATCCGCTGGTAAGATATATCGTTTGGCATGCAGTACTGGGGTCCACCAGCAGGTGTCTCCTGGCAGTGTTGAACTGTCAGGAGAATATTTCCCTGCTGGTGTCATTTCATATTTTGGCCGCAGTACTGATGTCCACCAGCGGATGGATCCTGGCAGTATGGAGCAGACAACACTCCCTGCGCACAGGTGTGACTTGAAGCCAATTATAGTCAGCCCTATAAATACCCGGCAAGCCCTCACATGCTCGCCTTGGTATCTTTCTTCCTTGCGCCCTGAACCTGTATCCTGAACCTGTATCCTGAACCTGTATCCTGAACCTGTATCCTGAACCTGTATCCTGAACCTGTATCCTGAACCTGTATCCTGAACCTGTTATCCTGTAAACCTGTATCGGACCCTGAACCTCTTCCTGAGCCTGTATCCTATCTCATCCATTATCTCCCTTTCCCAACCTGCCCTTGTTCAGTTGCTGATCTCCTGTGTATGACCTTGGCTTGGCTAACGTTTATGTTTCTGGTATATCCCTTGTTCCTGCTTACCTGCTGTGTATGACCCTGGCCTGGCTGACATCTGTGATTCCGGTATTGCCCCTTGCTGTATATATTATTGTTTGCTGTGGGTTTGTTGTGTTGATTTTGCACTATCTGTATTTTCTGAGTTATCACTTATTTTAATAAATATTATTTATTCATTTACATGCGTTTGGGTTATCTCTGTGCAGTCCACACAGTCTGGTCTACTAGTCTCTTGACAGTATACCAAGGCCATCCCTGACCAGACGTGGCTGCACTGAGAAACCGTCCTGTTACGGTGGGCGCGCAAAAAATGGACTTTGATGAAATTGTCTATTATTCTCTGCTGGCGGCACAGGATAATGAATATTGCCGTCAGACTCGTAAAAATTGGACCCGTGACCAACTGCTGGAAACGATCCACACAGCCCATTTACTAGTAGATCAGGGTCATGCGTTATTTGAGGATGTTCAGCCTTTGATCCAATTATGTACAAAGTCAGCCTTGTCATGCATTCCAGAAGGTAGTGACGATTTCTCCCCTCCTTTCAGTTGTGACCAGGTTGAATCCCTGGTATGGTTGTTAGAGGATGATCCGGCTTTCTTTGATGAACATTATTCCGCTTGTTCCCAGCAGGTGTTATCCGATTGCATTTATTCAGTACAATCTCTGGTTAGTCAGGCTGTGTGTGAATCAGCGTTTGTTCAACCTGTGCTGCAGGCATGGTCAGATTTCCTGTCTTTAGCTAAGCCACAATATTCCAGCCCTGCCATTAATCATCTGCCTTCCAAAAGATCTATCTCCCTGTCACCTATGGCAACCTCAGCTACAACCCAGTTTAATCAGCTCCCTACCAAATACTACCACCCAGTCTCGAAGTGTCGCACCCATCCTGCCTTCAATTCACCTGTCTCTTCTCCTCCACCTGTAACAGTCCCACAAAACCCTTCTCTAGCTACAGTTCCTTGGTCTTCCTTCTGCCCAGCTACTTTCTTTTCTTACAGCCCTGCACCTACATACAAAACTGCACGGGTTAAACCAAAAAAGAAACAAAAATTATTCCCGACCCACACCATCTTGCCAGTAACCCAACCTGCTCCCACTTTCCAGTCTGATGTGCCAGCCTCCCAGCCTGATGTCTTGAAGCTTGCCTTCCAGCCTGATGTCTCGATGCCTGCCTACCAGTCTGATGTGCCCGCTTCCCAGTCTGATGTGCCAACTTCCCAGTCTGATGTGCCAACTTCCCAGTCTGATGTGCCAGCTTCCCAGTCTGATGTGCCAGCTTCCCAGTCTGATGTGCCAGCTTCCCAGTTTGATGTGCCAGCTTCCCAGCCTGATGTCTTGAAGCTTGCCTTCCAGCCTGATGTCTCGATGCCTGCCTACCAGTCTGATGTGCCAGCTTCCCAGCCTGATGTCTTGAAGCTTGCCTTCCAGCCTGATGTCTCGATGCCTGCCTACCAGTCTGATGTGCCAGCTTCCCAGTCTGATGTGCCAGCTTCCCAGTCTGATGTGCCAGCTTCCCAGTTTGATGTGCCAGCTTCCCATCCTGATGTCTTGCAGCTTGCCTTCCAGCCTGATGTCTCGAAGATTGCCTCCCAGTCTGATGTGCCAGCTTCCCAGTCTGATGTGCCAGCTTCCCAGTCTGATGTGCCAGCTTCCCAGTTTGATGTGCCAGCTTCCCATCCTGATGTCTTGCAGCTTGCCTTCCAGCCTGATGTCTCGAAGATTGCCTCCCAGTCTGATCTGCCAGCTTTCCAGTCTGATCTGTCAGCTTTCCAGTCTGATGTGCCAGCTTTCCAGTTTGATGTGCCAGCTTTCCAGTTTGATGTGCCAGCTTTCCAGTTTGATGTGCCGGCCTCCCAGCCTGATGTCTTGAAGCTTGCCTTCCAGCCTGATGTCTCGATGCCTGCCTACCAGTCTGATGTGCCAGCTTCCCAGTCTGATGTGCCAGATTCCCAGTCTGATGTGCCAGCCTCCCAGCCTGATGTCTTGAAGCTTGCCTTCCAGCCTAATGTCTCGATGCCTGCCTACCAGCCTGATGTGCCAGCTTCCCAGCCTGATGTGCCAGCTTCCCAGCCTGATGTGCCAGCTTCCCAGTTTGATGTGCCAGCCTCCCAGCCTGATGTCTTGAAGCTTGCCTTCCAGCCTGATGTCTCGATGCCTGCCTACCAGTCTGATGTGCCAGCTTCCCAGTCTGATGTGCCAGCTTCCCATTCTGATGTGCCAGCTTCCCAGTCTGATGTGCCAGCTTCCCAGTTTGATGTGCCAGCTTCCCAGCCTGATGTCTTGCAGCTTGCCTTCCAGCCTGATGTCTTGAAGATTGCCTCCCAGTCTGATGTGCCAGCTTCCCAGTCTGATGTGCCAGCTTCCCAGTCTGATGTGCCGGCTTCCCAGCCTGATGTCCCGATGCCTGCCTATCAGTCTGATGTGCCAGCTTCCAAGTCTGATGTGCCACCTTCTCAGTCTGATGTGCCAGCTTCCCAGTCTGATGTGCCAGCTTCCCAGCCTGATGTCCCAATGCCTGCCTATCAGTCTGATGTGCCAGCTTCCCAGTCTGATGTGCCAGCTTCCCAGTCTGATGTGTCCACTGCCCAGCTCGACGACCCGGAGCCCGCTGCCCAGCTCGACGACCCGGAGCCCGCTGCCCAGCTCGACGACCCGGAGCCCGCTGCCCAGCTCGACGACCCGGAGCCCGCTGCCCAGCTCGGCTTGTTCCTGTCTGCTGCCCAGCTCGGCTTGTTCCTGTCTGCTGCCCAGCTCGGCTTGTTCCTGTCTGCTGCCCAGCTCGGCTTGTTCCTGTCTGCTGCCCAGCTTGGCTTGTTCCTGTCCGCTGCCCAGCTCAATGACTCTGACATGCCAGCCGTCTGCCCGGATGTGCCTGATGACCAGCCTGAAATGCCTTCTTCCACCATTCTGCCTGATGCCATAGACCATGGACAATTAAGACCAGTTGGAGCGTCCGGAGGCCGCTCCTTTAGGGAGGGGTACTGTCAGGAAAGGGTCTATCCGCTGGTAAGATATATATCGTTTGGCATGCAGTACTGGGGTCCACCAGCAGGTGTCTCCTGGCAGTGTTGAACTGTCAGGAGAATATTTCCCTGCTGGTGTCTTTTCATATTTTGGCCGCAGTACTGATGTCCACCAGCGGATGGATCCTGGCAGTATGGAGCAGACAACACTCCCTGCGCTCAGGTGTGACTTGAAGCCAATTATAGTCAGCCCTATAAATACCCGGCAAGCCCTTACATGCTCACTTTGGTATCTTTCTTCCTTGCGCCCTGAACCTGTATCCTGAACCTGTATCCTGAATAGGGATGAGCTTCGAGTTCGAGTCGAACTCATGTTCGACTCGAACATTGGCTGTTCGCAAGTTCGCCGAACACCGAACAATTTGGGGTGTTCGCGGCAAATTCGAATGCCGCGGAACACCCTTTAAAAGTCTATGGGAGAAATCAAAAGTGCTAATTTTAAAGGCTTATATGCAAGTTATTGTCATAAAAAGTGTTTGGGGACCCGGGTCCTGCCCCAGGGGATATGTATCAATGCAAAAAAAAGTTTTAAAAACGGACGTTTTTTCAGGAGCAGTGATTTTAATAATGCTTAAAGTCAAACAATAAAAGTGTAATATCCCTTTAAATTTTGTACCTGGGGGGTGTCTATAGTATGCCTGTAAAGGGGCGCATGTTTCCCGTGTTTAGAACAGTCTGACAGCAAAATGACATTTCGAATGAATTGCCGGTCTGACAATACACATAAAAGTTCATTGATAAAAACGGCATGGGAATTCCCCACAGGGAAACCCCGAACCAAAATTTAAAAAAAAAAAATGACGTGGGGGGGTCCCCCTAAATTCCATACCAGGCCCTTCAGGTCTGGTATGGATATTAAGGGGAACCCCGGCCAAAATTAAAAAAAAAAAATGATGTGGGGTTCCCCCTAAATTCCATACCAGACCCTTCAGGTCTGGTATGGATTTTAAGGGGAACCCCGCGCCAAAAAAAAAAAAAAAACGGCGTGGGGTTCCCCCAAAAATCCATACCAGACCCTTATCCGAGCACGCAACCTGGCAGGCCGCAGAAAAAGAGGGGGGGACGAGAGTGCGGCCCCCCCCCTCCTGAACCGTACCAGGCCACATGCCCTCAACATTGGGAGGGTGCTTTGGGGTAGCCCCCCAAAACACCTTGTCCCCATGTTGATGAGGACAAGGGCCTCATCCCCACAACCGTGGCCGGTGGTTGTGGGGGTCTGCGGGCGGGGGGCTTATCGGAATCTGGAAGCCCCCTTTAACAAGGGGACCCCCAGATCTCAGCCCCCCCCCCGTGTGAAATGGTAAGGGGGTACTTACCCCTACCATTTCACTAAAAAAGTGTCAAAATAGTTAAAAATGACAAGAGACAGTTTTTGACAATTCCTTTATTTAAATGCTTCTTCTATCTTCCTTCATCTTCTTCTTCTTCTGGTTCTTCTGGCTCTTCTGGTTCTTCCTCCGGCGTTCTCGTCCAGCATCTCCTCCGCGGCGTCTTCTATCTTCTTCTCCTCGGGCCGCTCCGCACCCATGGCATGAGGGGAGGCTCCCGCTCTTCTCTTCATCTTCTTCTTCATCCTCTTCTCTTCTTCATCTTCTTCATCTTCTTCATCTTCATCTTCTCTTCTTAATTTTCTTCTGCGGGCCGCTCCGCATCCATGCATGGAGGGAGGCTCCCGCTGTGTGACGGCGTCTCCTCGTCTGACGGTTCTTAAATGATGCACGGTGACTTGACGGGACTTCCCTGTGACGTCACGGGGAATGCCACAGGGAAGTCCCGTCATGTCCCGTGCGTCAGAGGGGGGCGGGGTCACCAGGTGGCCCCGCCCCCCGTTATATAAGAACCGTCAGACGAGGAGACGCCGTCACACAGCGGGAGCCTCCCTCCATGCATGGATGCGGAGCGGCCCGCAGAAGAAAATTAAGAAGAGAAGATGAAGATGAAGAAGATGAAGAAGATGAAGAAGATGAAGAAGAGAAGAGGATGAAGAAGAAGATGAAGAGAAGAGCGGGAGCCTCCCCTCATGCCATGGGTGCGGAGCGGCCCGAGGAGAAGAAGATAGAAGACGCCGCGGAGGAGATGCTGGACGAGAACGCCGGAGGAAGAACCAGAAGAGCCAGAAGAACCAGAAGAAGAAGAAGATGAAGGAAGATAGAAGAAGCATTTAAATAAAGGAATTGTCAAAAACTGTCTCTTGTCATTTTTAACTATTTTGACACTTTTTTAGTGAAATGGTAGGGGTAAGTACCCCCTTACCATTTCACACAGGGGGGGGGCCGGGATCTGGGGGTCCCCTTATTAAAGGGGGCTTCCAGATTCCGATAAGCCCCCCACCCGCAGACCCCCACAACCACCGGCCACGGTTGTGGGGATGAGGCCCTTGTCCTCATCAACATGGGGACAAGGTGTTTTGGGGGGCTACCCCAAAGCACCCTCCCAATGTTGAGGGCATGTGGCCTGGTATGGTTCAGGAAGGGGAGGGGCGCACTCTCGTCCCCCCCTCTTTTCCTGCGGCCTGCCAGGTTGCGTGCTCGGATAAGGGTCTGGTATGGATTTTTGGGGGAACCCCACGCCATTTTTTTTTTTTTTTTTGGCGCGGGGTTCCCCTTAAAATCCATACCAGACCTGAAGGGTCTGGTATGGAATTTAGGGGGAACCCCACGTCATTTTTTTTTTTTAATTTTGGCCGGGGTTCCCCTTAATATCCATACCAGACCTGAAGGGCCTGGTATGGAATTTAGGGGGACCCCCCCACGTCATTTTTTTTTTTTTATTTTGGTTCGGGGTTTCCCTGTGGGGAATTCCCATGCCGTTTTTATCAATGAACTTTTATGTGTATTGTCGGACCGGCAATTCATTAATAGCCGCGGTAGTTTCAAATGAGTTTTTTCCTTCGAAATGTCATTTTGCTGTCAGACTGTTCTAAACACGGGAAACATGCGCCCCTTTACAGGCATACTATAGACACCCCCCAGGTACGAAATTTAAAGGGATTTTACACTTTTATTGTTTGACTTTAAGCATTATTAAAATCACTGCTCCTGAAAAAACGGCCGTTTTTAAAACTTTTTTTTGCATTGATCCATGTCCCCTGGGGCAGGACCCAGGTCCCCAAACACTTTTTATGACAATAACTTGCATATAAGCCTTTAAAATTAGCACTTTTGATTATTCATGTTCGTGTCCCATAGACATTAACGGTGTTCGCGTGTTCGAGCAAACTTTTTTCCTGTTCGCATGTTCTGGTGCGAACCGAACAGGGGGGTGTTCGGCTCATCCCTAATCCTGAACCTGTATCCTGAACCTGTTATCCTGTAAACCTGTATCGGACCCTGAACCTCTTCCTGAGCCTGTATCCTATCCCATCCATTATCTCCCTTTCCCAACCTGCCCTTGTTCAGTTGCTGATCTCCTGTGTATGACCTTGGCTTGGCTAACGTTTATGTTTCTGGTATATCCCTTGTTCCTGCTTACCTGCTGTGTATGACCCTGGCCTGGCTGACATCTGTGATTCCGGTATTGCCCCTTGCTGTATATATTATTGTTTGCTGTGGGTTTGTTGTGTTGATTTTGCACTATCTGTATTTTCTGAGTTATCACTTATTTTAATAAATATTATTTATTCATTTACATGCGTTTGGGTTATCTCTGTGCAGTCCACACAGTCTGGTCTACTAGTCTCTTGACAACTTCGTTCTGAGCAGCCGACCGTTTTCTAGCCATGTTGCGTATGCGTACTCCTCGTAGAGTTCGTGCTGTGCGGGGGCTTGGTGTTGGGGTCCTGACCTTCACAGAAGTCCAGTCCATGAACAGGGTGGGGAAGAGTTCATGGACCAAGAATTGGTTGCATCAGCGTGACCAGTTCTCTCATATGCCTTTGCTCCGTGAGATCCGTGAGAATAATCCTGATGATTTCAGGAACTTTCTCAGGATGACGGACCCCGTGTTTCACCGTTTGTTGGCTTCGCTGACCCCTTATATTAGCAGGCAGGATACCTGCATGAGGCAAGCCATCACTCCAGAGCAGAGGCTCGTCGCTACCCTGCGGTATTTGGCGACAGGGTGAAGTCTGCAGGACTTGAAGTTCTAGACAGGCATCTCCCCCCAGGCTCTGGGTATCATCATCCCAGAGACCTGTTCTGCCATCATCCAGGTCCTGCAGAAGGAGTATATGAAGGTAAGATTTTTATCCTTTAATATCACATTTTATTGTATTTAATGTTTGCTAATATCTTGTATTTCTTTCCTCATTCCCTAATTACCATGATTGTAATATGCTGTGAATGTCCCCTTTGTCCTCATGCATGCTGGATTTTTATGTAATTAATTTTTTAGGTCCTTCATACAGATTGTCCTTCACTAACCTCCCCAGCATGCTCTACGGGCCCTATATTCACCGTATGTAGTCCCTTAAAACAATGTATTTTATCAGCTCCATAGTAGTGCTTTACCCCAAACACCCCCTAAAATGTTTTGAAATGTTATTTTAGCTTTAAATTCAGGCAGAGTGCCAGAGGCTTTTTTTGTGGTGTCCCCAAATCAAGTCAGCTGATCCCAATTCTCTATCTATCCTCAATCATCTATCTGCTGACTTTGCCAAACCCATACACACTATAGCCATCTCTTTTGTGCTCTGATTTGTGGATGAATTCCCCAAAGCATTTAGTGCAAGGGTATTATGAACTTTTTTATATATATTGCCACCTATCCCCTATCTCTAAGGACTTTTTACATTTTATCACCTGCATTCCAAAGGCTATATTTAAGTGAATTGTGTATGGATGAATGGTGCAGCGCTAATCCTGTATGTAAACCTCTAGTGGTTTAAAATAGGTCATAATATAGTCCGCTATTCACAGGTTCCCCTGAAGAAGTCACGTGTGGTGTGACGTCACGCGTAGGGACGGGATAGGCTGGATACACTGAGAGAAGGCTACGAGCTCGCCGCTCGTCGGATACAATCATTGTATCATTTGAATTGTTAATGTGAGTACCTGTTCCTTTGCCTTAAACCAGTTACCTTTAAAACGGAATTACACTATTGGGTTCTTTTCTACTCTACTTTATTTATAAATATCTTCCTGCATCACATCTGAGGGAACCTTACCCCAGGACGGTGAGGAATACGCAGGAGCCGCTAGGTGGAAGAGATAAAGAACCTGTTTGGTCATATGCTGTTGCCCCATTACTTTGAGGTAAGGGGCCACTACCCACCGCAGTGTTTGCACACGAAGCTGCATGAGATTTTGAGTCACCAGGCACTTTAACTGCTACATGCGCATGCCAGCACTTTATTTTGTCACAGATTTCATCATGAATAAGGACGTTTTTTTTGTGTGATTTTTTTCCTCCTTTTTGCATCATAAAATTTTTTTTGGGACATTCACTAATATTCCTAATTATTCAGTTTGGAGTTTTTTTGTTTTTTTCTTGTTTGCACACTTGCACTTTATACGGAATGTTTGTTGTCTAACACTATAAGCCATTATGTAATGTAGGTATTTATGTTGCACAGTGTTTTGTACCTGCACTTTGCCAACATTGGATTTTAAATCATTTAGTTCAATTTACGCTGCACTATATTTAATATTTAAGTTTGATAAGGCCACCTATGGTTGTTATGATGATCTAAGTTTTCTAGGTTGGTAAATTGTTTACACCCACAATTTTTTATTGATTTATTTTTGTATAGTGAGTTACATCACTTATACATCACTGGTTTCTCAGATTATTTATACACAATATAGCGGACTATATTATGACCTATTTTAAACCACTAGAGGTTTACATACAGGATTAGCGCTGCACCATTCATCCATATACTATCTATTTAGGTCAGGTGTTTTGCCCTAATAGGTGCATGCAGCTGTTCCACCTTTAGCCATCTCCATATTCGATAGCGCAGGAATACCTATATTAAATAAGTGAATTGTGACTGCACTTATTTTGAGAAAAGATTATTGTTGGCATTCTCTACTGTTTAGGATATCATCTTTGATTGGTTGCATATTTATTTCACAGAAGGATTTTTATTCACAAGTTTGCATATTTATTTCACAGAAGGATTTTTATTCACAAGTTTTTATTCACGCCAATTTAGTTATTTACATATATTATTTACTTCACAGGAAGATTTTTTATTCACAAGCCTTTATTCACGTCAATGTATTCATCAGGTTTTAGCATGTTTTTTATTCACGGATATTTTCTCACAACACTATAATAGATATATATATATACGTTTTTTCACTTTTCCAATATAGCACTAGCACTTTATCAAAAGTTAGTGGTTATTGCTATAGGCTGCAACATACAGATTGCTGACCCTAGCAACCTCAGTTACAGCAATCCCGTAATATAGCACCATCACTTTATTTAAAGTCAGTAGCAACTGCTATATGTCATAACATAGAGATCGCTGAACCTAGCAACTTTAGTCGCAGCAACTACTATCTAATATAGCCACTATTTACGTTTACACAGTACTTCACACATATTTATTGCTGATATTGCGCAAAATTTATTTTAATATCTATTCATTTAGTGTTTATGTGAACACCTTCATTTTGCCGTAATATCATTCACTGTTTGACAAGAAACACCTAATTATATATGTCCTAGTCACAATTATTATTTACTATTTATCCACCAGCGCGAAGGAAAATTTTTAATAATTCAATGTAGTGCAAGGGCCTGCCTGTATACCTTCAAATGGTACTGTTTGAATTTTTAAGATCCTATTATTATCTTGAGTCAGGTAATAGCAGAATGTTCAAATGTGCTCAAATGTGTACAGTGTGTATTTCTATCTTTGTATTCGGACACTTCTTACCTGTTCAGTGGGCTGCCAATAGTGTAACTAAGGAG
This sequence comes from Lithobates clamitans, assembly GCA_037952925.1. Lineage (NCBI taxonomy): Eukaryota > Metazoa > Chordata > Amphibia > Anura > Ranidae > Lithobates > Lithobates clamitans. Next base: position 7,180,059 of record JBBGZY010000187.1, read on the forward strand.
GGGCTGTTCCAAGTAATACCCTGTATTTAGGCATTCATCTCTCAATGAAGTCAAGAGGGTTACTTGTCCAAGATTTCCACACCCCCCATAATGTTAGAAATGGCCCATGAGAGGGGGGGGGGGGAATATGATAGGTGTATCTTATACTTTGGTGTTGTTAAATTCCCCTTAATAAATGCTATCTGGAGGTTGTCCCAGAATGTTTGTGCCTAATCTGCTTGCCATGTTTCTGAGCAAAAATATTAATTTTTTTTTTCCCTCAACAGTTTCCTTCCACGCCACAGGAATGGCAGACTGTGGCCTCCCACTTTGCCCAGCGGTGGGACTTTCCTAACTGCGGAGGGGCAATTGATGGGAAACATGTCCACATCATCCCACCACCCAACTCGGGGTCGTACTATTTCAACTATAAGGGGTTCAATAGTATTGTGATGTTGGCGGTGGTGTCGGCTAATTACGACTTCTTGTATGTGGACGTGGGGAAGAATGGCCGGATGTCCGATGGTGGAGTCATCGCCCAGACGGAGTTCTACAGGCAAAACGCGTCCATTGATCTCCCGTGATGGCAGATAGCACATGTTGGCACACTGTGTGCATCCTCCAAATTAGGCTTTTCGAAACATTGCTAAAATATTTAAAACATTGTGCCACGCAAAAAAAAGTGTTTTGTGGGGTTTTAAATTCGCCCCAAAACATCAATGATATTATTTTTTTGAATCACATCATTGATTTTTTTTCTGGATGTTTTCCAGTTCTAAATTATACCCCATGATCTCCCCGATCAGAATCTGGGCACTTTCTGATGTGAAAGGATCTCGATTCCTAACATCACGATCACCTAAAAAGAGAGAAACCAAAACAAAAACAGGTATCAAAAATCTGCTGCCATCCATCTCTTACCTGAGCCTGTGGTCGCAGACACTCACCTGTTGTGGTGCCAATTTCCACCACATCTTCTTCCTCCTCCTGCTCCGCTTGTGTTTGGGGTATTTCCCCTTCTTCCAGAGGTGGGGGGTCTCTGGTCTCCTCGGATGAGGGGTGTCCTCCGAGTCTTTTCTCCCCTATGTAAAACAAAAATGGTATAATTAGCACACAGATATTTGATGGCAGAACTATAAATAGGAAACATTGTTTGGAAGTGGGGTACAATTGTCAATTTTATCAGAGTTCCAAGATGTCGCTTTTTTATTGGCCTTTGTCAAGCTGCAATACTTTACCTGTTTAGTACAAGCTTCACAGATGGAGACCCCCCTATAGTATACACTGGAGCACCTGTGCGGCCCCCCTGATAAAAATGGTGTTCTTGTGTCCCACACTAGTGCTCCAGTGTCCAGATGTGAAAACAGCTGCTGAGTGTCCTCTCCTTACACAGAATCTAGTTTGCATTTCATTCTAGTAACAAACCCATCTACACAACCAAATATTTTGCATCCAAGTAGGCCCAAAAAAGTGTAGAAAATACATATGGCCTAAACAATGGTGTTTTAGAGGGGCCAAAAAAAATGTTTTTTACGAACGAATAATGGGCCCATGAACATTAAAATTGACATTTGAAACTGTACAATTAAGAAAAGCATATGGAGCAGCACGAACGTAAAAAAGACAAAAAGAATAGGAACACAGCACAACTACTTACTTTTTTGCAGCACTCTCCGGATCTTTTGGTACTGCTCGGGCTATCTTAATTTGAGGTCCGACCACCGTTTCCTGAGCTGATCTTTCGATTGTCGTACCCCGAAATTCCTGTGCAGACTTTTAACCACTTTCGCCATGATCTTGGCCTTTCTGATATTGGGGTTGGGGTAAGGCCTATACTTTCCGTCATAGTCGGCCCTCTTTAGGATGTCCACCATCTCCAACATCTCCCCAAAGGACATATTTGTGGCCTTAAATCTTCTCCTTCTGGATCGGGACGTTTCTGTCTCCGGGCTTTCCTCCGCCTCCTCCTCGTTGCTATAATTAGCACGCACCTGCTGTGACTCCGCCATGTGCTCTTCACCCACTGCGCCGAACGAAAAGGGGCGGTGAATATACTAGAAAGAACGTCAGGGGTGGGTGGAGTTACACGCATGCGCAGTGTATATAAAGCGTAACACACGTGCGTATTACGTACGATCTGTGAGCGGAGGAAGGAACATTGGATGCGCCAATTGTGAGAACGAAGGTAAGAGACAAACTTGTGCCTATACTGCTTCTAGATTGAGGCCTATATTGTAACAAGATTAGGAGAGTTTTGTCTGACATTAGGCTTTGTCTTGTGTTGTGTCTTGCAGTGAACATGGATATCTTAGTTAAAGATAATGACTTCATGTCACTATTCATTGATATGTTAAGGGAGCTGCCATGTCTGTGGGAGATCAACCACTCACATTACAAGAACCAAACAAAGAGGAAGGCAGCACTGGATCAATTGTTGGAAATTGTGAAGCAGGTGATCCCCACGGCAGACATCACATATTTGAAGATCTTAATTGGTGGCCTGAGGAGCACATATGTAAGGGAGTGCCAGAAAGTCCAGGATTCGCAGAGATCTGGAGCAGCAGATGACATCTATGTCCCCAGGATGTGGTACTACGACAGGCTGCATTTTCTGGCAGGCCAGACTGAACCCATGCCATCCCTCTCCAGTCTTCCTTCCACGCTTCCTTCCCCCCCCGGCTGAGGCTTCTGACGCCCATCCTGGGCCTTCCAGGCAGCAACATGTGGAGGAACCCAGATTGAGCCAGGTATAGCATTCCTCTAAATATTTCTGCTTGTCCAATCAATGATGTTAACTAGATGTTAGTTGGGAGTACTAATTTAGGATTGTGATTGATGATGCAAAAACTAAAACCATGTCCCTTTTTCATACACAGGGAAGTCGCAGCCAGGAGGTGGCCGGGTCGAGCCGGCTGCCTGATACGCCGGTCCCTCCACTCCCCCTGGAAAGAGAAAGTGGCAGGAGGAGGAGTGCCCTAGAGGAGGCTGCCAGAGGACTCTTTTGGAGGGCTACAGAGGTTCTGGGAGCACCACACACCGTGGAGGAGGACATTTCTGCCACCATTGCCTCTAAAATGCAGAGGATGGAGGAGGGACAACAACTCATGTGTGAGTCGCTCATATTGGAGGCTCTTCATAAAGGTATGAGGGGCCAAATTACATCTCAGACACACTGCGAACTCACAGATGCTCCTCCTCCTCCTGCAGGTCCTCCTCCTCCTCCTCCTTCTCCTCCAGGTCCTCCCAGTCCTCCTCCTCCTCCAGGTCCTACTCCTCCTCCTGCCACATCTCCAACAGCGCAGCCACAGCCAGGAATGAAGCGTGGAAGGAAGACCAGAAAGTGAGGACCCTGGATCCAGTCTGGTCAGCCAAAAGATGCAGCCTCTTGTGGTACCACAGCCTGGGGACACAGATGTCATCTGCTGCTTTCCGGATCTCTGCGAATTCTGGACCAGACTGCCCTCCCTTTCATATGGGCTCCTCAGGCCATCAATATTGATGTTCAAGAATTGATGTCTGCCCTGGGGGTCCCAGGCTTCGCTAATTTCTCCTGTTGATCCAGTGTTGCCTCCCTCTTTGTTTGGTTCTGAGCCCTTAACCACTTGCCGACCGCCTCACGCCTATATACGTGAGCAGAGCGGCACGGGCAGGCAAAATCACGTACCTGAAACGTGATTGCCTTCCCGCGGGTGGGGGGTCCGATCGGACCCCCCCCGGTGCCAGCTGCGGTCGGCATTTGGTTGGGAGCGATGACAGACGAGGGGGAGGCCATCCGATCGTGGCCCCCCCCTCGTGATCGCTCCCAGCCAATGAGAAACATCCCCTGCCTCTGTATAGTACACAGAGGCAGAGGATGTGATGTCATCTCTCCTCGGTCTGGCAGTTTCCGTTCCAGCGCCGAGGGGAGATGACATGTAAGTGCACAAAACACACACACACACACAGTAGAACATGCCAGGCATACATTACACCCCCGATCCCCCCCCCCCCCAAGATCGCCCCCCGATCCCCCCCCAATCACCCCCCCCTGTCACAAACTGACACCAAGCAGGTTTTTTTTTTTTTCCTGATTACTGCATAGTGTCAGTTTGTGACAGTTAGCAGTGTTAGGGCAGTTAGTGTTACCCCCCTGTAGGTCTAGGGTACCCCCCTTACCCCCCCTAATAAAGTTTTAACCCCTTGATCACCCCCTGTCACCAGTGTCGCTAAGCGATCATTTTTCTGATCGCTGTATTAGTGTCGCTGGTGACGGTAGTTAGGGACGTAAATATTTAGGTTCGCCGTCAGTGTTTTATAGCGACAGGGACCCCCATATACTATCTAATAAATGTTTTAACCCCTTGATTGCCCCCTAGTTAACCCTTTCACCACTGATCACCGTATAACCGTTACGGGTGACGCTGGTTAGTTCGTTTATTTTTATAGTGTCAGGGCACCCGCCGTTTATTACCGAATAAAGGTTTAGCCCCCTGTAGGTCTAGGGTACCCCCCTTACCCCCCTAATAAAGTTTTAACCCCTTGATCACCCCCCCTCACCAGTGTCGCTAAGCGATCATTTTTCTGATCGCTGTATTAGTGTCGCTGGTGACGCTAGTTAGGGACGTAAATATTTAGGTTCGCCGTCAGTGTTTTATAGCGACAGGGACCCCCATATACTATCTAATAAATGTTTTAACCCCTTGATGGCCCCTAGTTAACCCTTTCACCACTGATCACCGTATAACCGTTACGGGTGACGCTGGTTAGTTCGTTTATTTTTTATAGTGTCAGGGCACCCGCCGTTTATTACCGAATAAAGGTTTAGCCCCCTGATCGCCCGGCGGTGATATGCGTCGCCCTAGGCAGCGTCAGATTAGCGCCAGTACCGCGAACACCCACGCACGCACCGTACACACACCGTACACCTCCCTTAGTGGTATAGTATCTGAACGCATCAATATCTGATCCGATCAGATCTATACTAGCGTCCCCAGCAGTTTAGGGTTCCCAAAAACGCAGTGTTAGCGGGATCAGCCCAGATACCTGCTAGCACCTGCGTTTTGCCCCTCCGCCCGGCCCAGCCCAGTCCAGCCCACCCAAGTGCAGTATCGATCGATCACTGACACTTTTTTTTGTAGCGTTTTGGTGAACTGGCAAGCACCAGCGGCGTAGTATACCCCGGTCGTAGTCAAACCAGCACTGCAGTAACACTTGGTGACGTGGCAAGTCCCATAAGTGCAGTTCAAGCTGGTGAGGTGGCAAGCACAAGTAGTGTCCCGCTGCCACCAAAAAGACAAACACAGGCCCGTCGTGCCCATAGTGCCCTTCCTGCTGCATTCGCCAATCCTAATTGGGAACCCACCGCTTCTGCAGCGCCCGTACTTCCCCCATTCACATCCCCAACCAAATGCAGTCGGCTGCATGAGAGGCATTTATATATCCTCCCGAGTACCCCTACCCAACGAACCCCCCCAAAAAAGATGTTGTGTCTGCAGCAAGCGCGGATATAGGCGAGACACCCGCTATTATTGTCCCTCCTGTCCTGACAATCCTGGTCTTTGCATTGGTGAATGTTTTGAACGCTACCATACACTAGTTGACTATTAGCGTAGGGTACAGCATTGCACAGACTAGGCACACTTTCACAGGGTCTCCCAAGATGCCATCGCATTTTGAGAGACCCGAACCTGGAACCGGTTACAGTTATAAAAGTTACAGTTACAAAAAAAAAGTGTAAAAAAAAAAAAAACACAAACAAAAATAAAAAAAAATAGTTGTCGTTTTATTGTTCTCTCTCTCTCTATTCTCTCTCTATTGTTCTGCTCTTTTTTACTGTATTCTATTCTGCAATGTTTTATTGTTATTATGTTTTATCATGTTTGCTTTTCAGGTATGCAATTTTTTATACTTTACCGTTTACTGTGCTTTATTGTTAACCATTTTTTTGTCTTCAGGTACGCCATTCACGACTTTGAGTGGTTATACCAGAATGATGCCTGCAGGTTTAGGTATCATCTTGGTATCATTCTTTTTAGCCAGCGGTCGGCTTTCATGTAAAAGCAATCCTAGTGGCTAATTAGCCTCTAGACTGCTTTTACAAGCAGTGGGAGGGAATGCCCCCCCCCCACCGTCTTCCGTGTTTTTCTCTGGCTCTCCTGTCTCAACAGGGAACCTGAGAATGCAGCCGGTGATTCAGCCAGCTGACCATAGAGCTGATCAGAGACCAGAGTGGCTCCAAACATCTCTATGGCCTAAGAAACCGGAAGCTACGAGCATTTTATGACTTAGATTTCGCCGGATGTAAATAGCGCCATTGGGAAATTGGGGAAGCATTTTATCACACCGATCTTGGTGTGGTCAGATGCTTTGAGGGCAGAGGAGAGATCTAGGGTCTAATAGACCCCAATTTTTTCAAAAAAGAGTACCTGTCACTACCTATTGCTATCATAGGGGATATTTACATTCCCTGAGATAACAATAAAAATGATTTAAAAAAAAAAAATGAAAGAAACAGTTTAAAAATAAGATAAAAAAGCAAAAAAAAATAAAGAAAATAAATAAATAAATAAAAAGCACCCCTGTCCCCCCTGCTCTCGCGCTAAGGCGAACGCAAGCGGCGGTCTGGCGTCAAACGTAAACAGCAATTGCACCATGCATGTGAGGTATCACCGCGAAGGTCAGATCGAGGGCAGTAATTTTAGCAGTAGACCTCCTCTGTAAATTTAAAGTGGTAACCTGTAAAGGCTTTTAAAGGCTTTTAAAAATGTATTAATTTTGTTGCCACTGCACGTTTGTGCGCAATTTTAAAGCATGTCATGTTTGGTATCCATGTACTCGGCCTAAGATCATCTTTTTTATTTCATCAAACATTTGGGCAATAAAGTGTGTTTTAGTGCATTAAAATTTAAAAAAGTGTGTTTTTTCTCCAAAAAATGCGTTTGAAAATCGCTGCGCAAATACTGTGTGAAAAAAAAAAAATGAAACACCCACCATTTTAATCTGTAGGGCATTTGCTTTAAAATAATATATAATGTTTTGGGGTTCAAAGTAATTGTCTTGCAAAAAAAAATAATTTTTTCATGTAATCAAAAAAGTGTCAGAAAGGGCTTTGTCTTCAAGTGGTTAGAAGAGTGGGTGATGTGTGACATAAGCTTCTAAATGTTGTGCATAAAATGCCAGGACAGTTCAAACCCCCCCCAAATGACCCCATTTTGGAAAGTAGACACCCCAAGCTATTTGCTGAGAGGCATGTCGAGTCCATGGAATATTTTATATTGTGACACAAGTTGCGGGAAAGAGACAAATTTTTTTTTTTTTTTTTTTTTGCATAAAGTTGTCACTAAATGTTATATTGCTCAAACATGCCATGGGAATATGTGAAATTACACCCCAAAATAAATTCTGTTGCTTCTCCTGAGTACGGGGATACCACATGTGTGGGACTTTTTGGGAGCCTAGCCGCGCACGGGACCCCGAAAACCAAGCACCGCCTTCAGGCTTTCTAAGGCCGTAAATTTTTGATTTCACTCCTCACTACCTATCACAGTTTCGGAGGCCATGGAATGCCCAGGTGGCACAAACCCCCCCCCAAATGACCCCATTTTGGAAAGTAGACACCCCAAGCTATTTGCTGAGAGGTATAGTGAGTATTTTGCAGACCTCACTTTTTGTCACAAAGTTTTGAAAATTGAAAAAAGAAAAAAAAAAAATTTTTTCTGGCCTTTCTTCATTTTCAAAAACAAATGAGAGCTGCAAAATACTCACCATGCCTCTCAGCAAATAGCTTGGGGTGTCTACTTTCCAAAATGGGGTCATTTGGGGGGGGTTTGTGCCATCTTGGCATTTTATGGCCTTCAAAACTGTGATAGGTAGTGAGGAGTAAAATCAAAAATGTATGCCCTTAGAAATCCTGAAGGTGGTGCTGGGTTTTCGGGGCCCCGTACGCGGCTAGGCTCCCAAAAAGTGCCACACATGTGGTATCCCCGTACTCAGGAGAAGCAGCTGAATGTATTTTGGGGTGCAATTCCACATACGCCCATGGCCTGTGTGAGCAATATATCATTTAGTGACAACTTTTTGTAATTTTTTTTTTTCTTTTTTTTGTCATTATTCAATCACTTGGGACAAAAAAAATAAATATTCAATGGGCTCAACATGCCTCTCAGCAATTTCCTTGGGGTGTCTACTTTCCAAAATGGGGTCATTTGGGGGGGTTTTGTACTGCCCTGCCATTTTAGCACCTCAAGAAATGACATAGGCAGTCAGAAACTAAAAGCTGTGTAAATTCCAGAAAATGTACCCTAGTTTGTAGACGCTATAACTTTTGCGCAAACCAATAAATATACGCTTATTGACATTTTTTTTACCAAAGACATGTGGCCGAATACATTTTGGCCTAAATGTATGACTAAAATTTAGTTTATTGGATTTTTTTTATAACAAAAAGTAGAAAATATCATTTTTTTTCAAAATTTTCAGTCTTTTTCCGTTTATAGCGCAAAAAATAAAAACGGCAGAGGTGATCAAATACCATAAAAAGAAAGCTCTATTTGTGGGAAGAAAAGGACGCAAATTTTGTTTGGGTACATCATTGCATGACCGCGCAATTAGCAGTTAAAGCGACGCAGTGCCGAATTGTAAAAAGTGCTCTGGTCAGGAAGGGGGTAAATCCTTCCGGGGCTGAAGTGGTTAATAAAAAATTTTTTGTTTGAATTATACTTGCCTATGTGTGTTTTACTTCAAAAAGGACAGTTGGTTTGTGAGGATTCAGGTACATTTCAAAAATACAATGTGAAATTAACAAGGGACACCAACAACAAACAATCTCCTTGAGATTAAATAATACAAGATATCAATGGTATTGTGGTAACTTGACACACAAAACACACACAAAAATAGTCTGAAGTAAAAATAAAAACAACATTAAACAAAGATTAGCCTTGGAAAAAATACAAACATAAAATCTAAAACAAAAATGGCTTAAAAAAAAAAAAAAAAAAAAAAACATTCTGTCAGATGTGACAAATAACAATATAATCAGGGAATCCCAATAAAAAAACAAAAAAATAAGTTTGTGAGAAGTGTGTGTGAATATGAGCAGCAAAACTACTTAATTCTTGTCACATTATAAAGAAGAAGAGAGTGCGCTGTATTAAACCATTTTTACCATGGCAGCGTGACGAAAGTGCTGTATCCATTGCGAACGCTAAGTTTACCAGAACGAGCTGTTCTGTGTCGGAATTTCTTCTGAGCATGCGTGGCAATTTGTGCGTCGGAACAGGCCACACACGGTCGGAATTGACGCGATCGGATTTTGTTGTCGGAAAATTTTATCTCCTGCTCTCAAACTTTGTGTGTCGGAAAATCCGATGGAAAATGTCCGATGGAGCCCACACACGGTCGGAATTTCCGACAACACGCTCCGATCGGACATTTTCCATCGGAAAATCCGACCGTGTGTACGGGGCATTACAGTGTTGTGCCACCAACACCAGCACCACCACCAAAGGCCCAATTTTTTTGGGCCCTGTTCAACAGGGGCATGTAATTACAATTCTTGATTGAATATTTCACAGCAGGGCCCGTTTCTGCGCCCACCAAGACTAACTCTGAGGACTTACAGTGTTGTGCCACCAGCACCACCACCACCAAAGGCCCAATTTTTCAGCCCCTGTTCAACAGGGGTATGTAATTACAATTTTTGATGCAATACTTTGCATCAAAGGGCTCGTTCCTGTGTTCTAAGGGGTCGTTCCTGTGTTCTAACTAGAGTATCTGTGAGGGGTTGCAGTGTTGTGGCACCAGCGCCTAAGGCCCAATTTTTCAGCCCCTGTGTTGTGCCACCAGCACCACCACCACCACCAAAGGCCCAATTTTTCAGGGGCATGTAATTATATATTTCACAGCAGGGCTCGTTCCAGTGCCCACCAAGAGTAACTGTGAGGACTTACAGTGTTGTGGCACCAGCACTAACATCACTAAAGGCCCAATTTTTCTGGCCCTGTTCAACATGGGCATGTAATTACAATTCTTGATCTAATATTTCACAGCAGGGCCCTGTGAGGGCTTACAGTGTTGAGGCCACAACAACACCTAAGGCCCAAATTTCTGCTGAGTATATAGGACAGGACCCTACTTTCAAACATCCAACTTACAAACGACTCCTACTTGCAAATGGAAGGAGACAACAGGAAGTGAGATGAAATCTACCCCATAGGAAGGGAAGTTCTCTCCTGTAAGAGTTAATATGGGAAAAACTGTTCTCCTTTCCACTGATGCTTTATCACCAATCCTTGTTTCACTAAAAACCCCAAATTTCCAAAAAAATTTGTCACTGGGACAAAAAGTGAGGTGAAATCTTCTGAAGAGGAACACAGACAGCAAAACAAGTGTCACCCTATGTTTTCCAAAAAGCTTAAAAACAGATTTTTTGGCTGGAGCTACACTTTAAAAATGTACCAGTTCAAAATTACAAACAGATTCTACTTAACAACAAACCTACAGTCCCTGTCTTGTTTGCACCGCCTGTATACTGCTGTTCAGAGTATATAGGGCCTGGGGGCCCCACGCCTTTCCTTTTTTTAATTTGGGTGCGGGGTTCCCCTTAATATCCATACAGGACCCAAAGGGCCTGGTAATGGACTGGAGGGTACCCATGCCATTTGTCTCACTGATTTTCATCTATATAGCCGGGACCCGACATTACATTAAAGCCGCAAGCAGTTTTTAAATGACTTTTTTCCTTTTAAAAATGTCATTTTGTGCAGCGACTGTTCTAAGCACGGGAAACACGCACCACTTTACAGGCATACTATAGACACCCCCCAGGTACGATATTTAAAGGAATATTTCACTTTTTTTTTTTTTTACTTTAAGCATCATTAAAATCACTGCTCCCAAAAAACGGGCGTTATTAAAAGTTTTTTTTTGCATTGATACATGTCCCCTGGGGCAGGACCCAGGTCCCCAAACCCTTTTTAGGACAATACCATGCAAATTAGCCTTTAAAATTCACACGAACAGTAGAACCCCATTGACGTCTATGGGACTCGAACGTTCAAAATCAAAAGTGCTATTTTTAAAGGCTAATTTGCATTGTATTGTCCTAAAAAGGGTTTGGGGACTCGGGTCCTGCCCCAGGGAACATGTATCAATGCAAAAAAAACTTTTAAAAACGGCTGTTTTTTCGGGAGAAGTGATTTTAATGATGCTTAAAGGAAAAAAAAAGTGAAATATTCCTTTAAATATCGTACCTGGGGGGTGTCTATAGTATGCCTGTAAAGTGCCGTGTGTTTCCCGAGCTTAGAACAGTCCCTACACAAAATGTAATTTTTAAAGGAAAAAAAGTCATTTAAAACTGCTTGCGGCTTTAATGTAATGTCGGGTCCTGGCAATATGGATGAAAATCAGTGAGACAAATGGCATGGGTACCCCCAAGTCCATTACCAGGTCCTTTTGGTCTTGTAATGATATTGAGGGGAACCCCGCACCCAAATTAAAAAAGGAGACAACAGTATACAGGCTCTGTACTCTGAACAGCAGTATACAGGCGGTGCAAACAAGACAGGGACTGTAGGTTTGTTGTTAAGTAGAATCTGTTTGTAATTTTGAACTGGTACATTTTTAACGTGTTTAGCTCCAGCTTTTTGGAAAGCTTTTTGGAAAACATAGGGAAGGGTTATCACCCCTGTGACATTTGTTTTGCTGTCTGTGCTTTTCCTCAGAAGATTTCACCTCACTTTTTGTCCCAATGACAAATGTTTTTTGAAAATTTGTTTTTTTTTTGTGAAACAAGGATTGGTGATAAAGCATCAGTGAAAAGGAGAAATGTTTTTCCCATATTAACTCTTACAGGAGAGAATTTCCCTCCCTAGGGGTAGATTTCATCTCACTTCCTGTTGTCTCCTTCCGTTTGCAAGTAGGAGTCGTTTGTTAGTTGGATGTTTGAAAGTAGGGGCCTGCCCTATATACTCAGCAGAAATTTGGGCCTTAGGTGTTGTTGTGGCCACAACACTGTAAGCCCTCACAGGGCCCTGCTGTGAAATATTAGATCACGAATTGTATTTACATGCCCCTGTTGAACAGGGGCAGAAAAATTGGGCCTTAGGCACTGGTCGACAAAAAACTGCAACCCCTCACAGATACTCTAGTTGGAATGCAGGAACGAGCCCTGCTGCAAAAGAATTGCATCAAAAATTGTAATTACACGCCCCTGTTAAACAGGGGTTGAAAAATTGGGCCTTAGGCACTGGTGCTGGTTCCACAACACTGCAACCCCTCACAGATACTCTAGTTGGAATGCAGGAACGAGCCCTGCTGCAAAAGAATTGCATCAAAAATTGTAATTACACGCCCCTGTTAAACAGGGGCTGAAAAATTGGGCCTTAGGCACTGGTGGCGGTGCCCAGAACCAAAAATGTTCTTACAAGCTGAGGAGGAAGAGGATAATTTCTCAGGATAGTCACTCAGCATCAGCATAGGCAGTCTTTGAAGGGATCTGAGGTTTCAAAAAAAATTATTCGGTTACATCAGCATCAGGTGCTTGGTAGCTGGTGGTGATCCAAGACTGATTCATTTTTATGAAAGTCAGTCGATTGACCGAGTCGGTGGACAGACGCACCCTGTGATCAGTTACAAAGCCTCCAGCAGCACTGAATGTGCGTTCCGAAAGAACGCTGGATGCAGGACAGGCCAGTAGCTCAATTGCCTACTGTGCAAGCTCTGGCCAGTGATCCATCCTCAAGACACAGTAACCCAGAGGATTTTCGGTGGGAAAGGTGTCCAAGTCAGAACTTGCCCCTAGGTATTCCTGCACCATGTAAAACAGACGCTGGTGATGGTTGCTGGAACCGATCATACCATGGGGCTGCGGAATAAAAAAATGTCTGAACACATCGGTCAGACGGCCACCTTCTCCACCTCCACAGCAACACGTTGTCCAGAAACAGGAGTTTGTAACCTCTCAATCTCTGGGAACGCGTTGCACAGACCTTTCTGTAAGGCCTCCTGAAGATGTTTCATTGTCTGCTCTCTCTGCGACGGCAAGATAAGGTCTGCAACCTTACCCTTGTAAGGTGGTACAAGGAGGGTTGCCAGCCAGTATTGGTCCTTCTCCATGATACCACGAAAAAGAGGATCCTTACGCAGGCTTTGCAGGATCAGGGAGGCCATGCAGCGTAGGTTTGCTGAGACATTCGGTCCGGAGTCCTATGGGTCACTAAAGATGACATTGTCCGCAGCCACCTCCTCCCAGCCACATACAAGTCCATGTGTTTCTTGGGACTGATCCCTTAACGACTATAAAGAATAATAGATACTTGTGCGCACACCACAAAAAAAGCAAATGAAAAAGATATAAAAATTATAAAAACTTAGCTGCCACCATACAAGTGTTCACACACGAATCAAAGACCAATAAGAAAAAAATATGCGGCGAGTGTTATTAATATTAGTAAGCGCCGCATATTTTTTTCTTATTGATCCCTTAAAGACTGCTGCCGATGCTGAGTGCCAGGCTCCAGCTCCATACTGACACAATCCTCCTCCTCCTCCTCGTCCTCTTCCTGTGTGATCGGTGAGCACGCAGGAACACTGTCTGGATAAAGGGGGCCTTGAGAGCTAAGGAAGTCCTCCTCTTCCTGCCTCTGTTCTGCCTCAAGTGCCCTGTCCATTATTCAACGCAGCATTTGCTCCAACAGGTGGACAAGGGGGACAGTGTCACTGATGCATGCACTGTCACTGCTCACCATCCTCGTGGCCTCATCAAATGGTGACAGGACAGTGCATGCATCCCTGATCATGGCCCACTGGCGTGGGGAAAAAAAACAAGCTCCCCTGACACTGTCCTGGTGCCATAGTCACACAGGTACTCATTGATGGCCCTCTGCTGCTGTGCAGCCGCTGCAGCATGGCCAACTTAGAGTTCCACCTGGTGGGCATGTCACAGATTAGGCGGTTCTTGGGCAGGTTAAACTCCTTTTGGAGGTCTGCCAGCCGAGCACTGGCATTATATGACTGGCGAAAATGCACACAGACTTTCCTGGCCTGCCTCAGGACATCCTGTAAGCCCGGGTACCTGCCCAAGAACGGCTGCACCACCAAGTTAAGGACGTGAGCCAAACAGGGCACATGGGTCATTTGTCCCTGTCAGAGGGCGGAGAGGAGGTTGGTGCCATTGTTGCAAACCACAATTCCTGCCTTAAGTTGGCGTGGCATCAACCACCTCTGAACCTGCCCCTGCAAAACTGACAGAACCTCTGCCCCAGTGTGGCTTCTTTCCCCCAAGCACACCAGCTCAAGCACCGCATGGCATCTTTTGGACTGCATACTTGCGTAGCCCCTTGAACGGCTACGGAGCACCGCTGGTTCCGAGGACAAAGCACAGGAAGAGGCCATGGAAGAAGAAGAAGAGGAGGGGGTGGAGGAGAGAGGTGTGTCACAATCATTAGTAGTGGCATTTTGGAGGCGTAGTGGCGGAACAACCTCCAACACTACTGCACCTTGTCCTGCATCCTTCCCAGCTGCCAGCAGAGTCACCCAATGCGCGGTGAAACTTAGGTAACGTCCCTGTCCATGCCTGCTGGACCATGAGTCAGCGGTAATATGCACCTTACCGCTGACCGCCCTGTCCAGCGAGGCATGGACATTGCCTTCCACATGCCGGTAGAGAGCCGGAATCGCCTTCCGTGAGAAAAAGTGGCGTTTGGGTACCTGCCACTGAGGAACTGCACATTCCACAAACTCACGGAAGGGGGCAGAGTCTACCAACTGAAAAGGCAGCAGTTAAAGTGCTAGCAATTTTGCCAAGCTAGCATTCAACCGCTGGGCATGTGGATGGCTGGGAGCGAACTTCTTTCAGCGGTGCAGCAGCTGGGGCAGGGAAATTTGAATGGTACAATTTGACGTCGGTGTACCGAAAGCAGATTGCCCACAAGTACTTGGCTGTGACACACCTAATTCTACACCTTCATTCCTCTCAGTGCAGGTCTCAGAGAGGACTGAAGGTGAAGTAAGTGGGGTTGGAGATCTCAGCTGATGAGGAGCAAGGAGAGGTCCTCTTTGTT
The DNA here is from genome assembly GCA_037952925.1 of Lithobates clamitans. Lineage (NCBI taxonomy): Eukaryota > Metazoa > Chordata > Amphibia > Anura > Ranidae > Lithobates > Lithobates clamitans. The sequence continues at coordinate 7,195,079 of JBBGZY010000187.1, forward strand.
CTTTGGTGTGGGTCTTTTAGATACACTTGCCAATGAACTGCATGGCAGGTCAACATATGTCTGGTCAAGCATGTGGTGCCCAAGCGGGAGATGTTTTGGCCACGCGATATACGCTTGAGATATATGTTGCAAATAGCAGCAGTGCGATCTGATGCACTCGTCTCAAAAAAGGCCCACACCAAAGAACTTTTGGAATAACGCGCAGTGACAGCAGTGCCCTGCACATGCAGAGCTTTGGGGTGTGATGCAGTCAGTGTGCTGCCCTTAGGCTGGCCCCTGGAGGGCATCCTGCCTCTTTGGTGATGTGCCTCCTCCTCCTCCTCCTCCTCTCTCCTATCAGGCACCCACGTTGAGTCAGTGATTTCATCAACCCCTCCCTCCTCATCACTGGAGCAAACCTGGCAGTATGTTGCAGCAGGGGGAGCATGACTGCCAGATTGCTGTCTTTCTTGGGCACCCCCTCTGTCCGTGCTCATGTTACTGCCTTCATCTAGCTCAGTATCATCATCAGAGCCTTCTAAACGCTGGGCATCCTCCTGGAGCATGTACCCAACACTGTGGTCAAACAGTTCAAGGGACTCCTCAGGAGGACATGTGGGGCTAGGGAAGGAGTCACTGATGCCATTGAGCCGACGGAAGAGGCCGCGTTGGCAGCTGCTTTGCCAGACAAAGTACCCTGAGCATGGGTGAGAGAGGATGAGGAGGATGAGGACGGCTTGGTCATCCACTCAGCCACGTGCTGATGAGGATGCACCGTCTCCACGACCAGCACTGTTGCCTCTAGACACAGAGCCTGCTTGCCGTCTTTTATTGGCTTGTGACTGTCTGCCTCTTTTTATATATATATATATATATATATATATATATATATATATATATATATATATATATATATATATAAATATACTGATACTGCAGCTAGCAAAATCAACTGCCTGCCTGTAGTATGAGAACACCACCAACCTTCTACAGGTAGCTTTAGCTGAACACTGTGCAGAGCTTGCAAAAAACTAACTTGTAGCTTATTTAGCTGCCTGCGGTAGTGATAGTAACAGGAAAACACCACCAACCTTCTACAGGTAGCTTTACCTGAACACTGTGCAGAGCTCGCAAAAAAATAACTTGTAGCTTAATTAGCTGCCTGCGGTAGTGATAGAATCAGGAAAACACCAACAACCTTCTACAGGTAGCTTTAGCTGAACACTGTGCAGAGCTTGCACTACACTAACTTGTAGTTTTAGCTGAACACTGTGCAGAGCTCGTAAAAAACTAACTTGTAGCTTATTTAGCTGCCTGCGGTAGTGATAGGATCAGGAAAACACCACCAACCTTCTACAGGTAGCTTTAGCTGAACACTATGCAGAGCTTGCACTACACTCATTTGTAGTTTTAGCTGAACACTGTGCAGAGCTCGCAAAAAACTAACTTGTAGCTTATTTAGCTGCCTGCGGTAGTGATAGGATCAGGAAAACACCACCAACCTTCTACAGGTAGCTTTAGCTTAACACTGTTCAGAGGACGCACTACACTAACTTGTAGCTTTAGCTGAACACTGTGCAGAGTTCGCACTACACTAACTTGTAGTTTTAGCTGAACACTGTTCAGAGGATGCACTACACTAACTTGTAGCTTTAGCTGAACACTGTGCATAGGTCGCACTATACTAACTTGTAGTTTTAGCTGAACACTGTTCAGAGGATGCACTACACTAACTTTAGCTTTAGCTGAACACCGTGCAGAGGTTGCACTACACTAACTTGTGGTTTTAGCTGAACACTGTTCAGAGGATGCACTACACTAACTTGTAGCTTTAGCTGAACACTGTGCAGAGGTCACACTACACTAACTTGTAGTTTTAGCTGAACACTGTGAGGAGGACGCACTACACTAATTTGTAGCTTTAGCTGAACACTGTGATGAGGACGCACTACCCTAACTTGTAGTTTTAGCTGAACACTGTGCAGAGTTCGCACTACACTAACTTGTAGTTTTAGCTGAACACTGTTCAGAGGATGCACTACACTAACTTTAGCTTTAGCTGAACACTGTGATGAGGACGCACTACCCTAACTTGTAGCTTTAGCTGAACACTGTGCAGAGTTCGCACTACACTAACTTGTAGTTTTAGCTGAACACTGTTCAGAGGATGCACTACACTAACTTTAGCTTTAGCTGAACACCGTGCAGAGGTTGCACTACACTAACTTGTAGTTTTAGCTGAACACTGTTCAGAGGACGCACTACACTAACTTGTAGCTTTAGCTAAACACTGTGCAGAGGTCACACTACACTAACTTGTAGTTTTAGCTGAACACTGTTCAGATGACGCACTACACTAACTTGTAGCTTTAGCTGAACACTGTGCAGAGGTCACACTACACTAACTTGTAGTTTTAGCTGAACAGTGTGCAGAGGACGCACTACCCTAACTTGTAGTTTTAGCTGAACACTGTGAGGAGGACGCACTACACTAACTTGTAGTATATTTAGCTGCCTGTGGTAGTGATAGGATCAGGAAAACACCACCAACCTTCTACAGGTAGCTTTAGGTGAACACTGTGCAGAGCTCGCAAAAAAACAACTTGTAGCTTATTTAGCTGCCTGCGGTAGTGATAGGATCAGGAAAACACCACCAACCTTCTACAGGTAGCTTTAGCTGAACACTGTGCAGAGCTCGCAAAAAACTAACTTGTAGCTTATTTAGCTGCCTGTGGCAGTGATAGGATCAGGAAAACACCACCAACCTTCTACTGGTAGCTTTAGGTGATCACTGTGCAGAGCTCGCAAAAAACTAACTTGTATCTTATTTAGCTGCCTGCGGTAGTGATAGGATCAGGAAAACACCACCAACCTTCTACAGGTAGCTTTAGCTGAACACTGTGAGGAGGATGCACTACACTAACTTGTAGCTTTAGCTGAACACTGTTCAGAGGATGCACTACACTAACTTGTAGCTTTAGCTGAACACTGTGCAGAGGTCGCACTACACTAACTTGTAGTTTTAGCTGAACACTGTGAGGAGGACGCACTACACTAACTTGTAGCTTTAGCTGAACACTGTGCAGAGGTCACACTAAACTAACTTGTAGCTTTAGCTGAACACTGTGAGGAGGACCCACTACACTAGCTTGTAGTTTTAGCTGAACACTGTGCAGAGGTCACACTAAACTAACTTGTAGCTTTTACTGAACACTGTGAGGAGGACGCACTACACTAACTTATAGCTTTAGCTGAACACTGTGCAGAGGTCGCACTACACTAACTTGTAGTTTTAGCTGAACACTGTGAGGAGGACGCACTACACTAACTTGCAGCTTTAGCTAAACACTGTGAGGAGGATGCACTACCCTAACTTGTAGCTTTAGCTGAACACTGTGCAGAGGTCACACTAAACTAACTTGTAGCTTTAACTGAACACTGTGAGGAGGACGCACTACACTAACTGTAAATAGTCTAGCTGCCTGACTGTGGTACTAATAGGATCAAAAGAACACCAGTAATTTTCTTCAGGTAGCTGTAAATACTGTAACAAGACAAGCCTGCCTGTCAGTAGGAAGATAACAGGAACGGATCTAGCCAAACTGAATACAGTGCATATATATATATATATATATATATATACAACACCTGGGATGCATATATATACACAATACACTGTAAGTGCAGCTAACTCACTGACTGTCCTGCCTAATCTATCTAACTTAAAGTGGAGTTCCACCCAAAAGTGGAACTTCCACTCATCAGATTCCTCCCCCCCTCCGGTGACACAGTTGGCACCTTTCAGGGGGGAGGGGGGTACAGATACCTGTATATTACAGGTATCTGTACCCACTTCCGGCATAGATAGCCGCAGAATCTGCGGTTATTTACGCCACTTTCTGCGCCCTCCCCGCTGCCTGCTGGGAAACACACGGGTCCCAGAGGCAGCAGGGACCATCCGTATTGCGCTGCGCGACCGTATTGCGCTGCGCGAGAAGTGAAGCCGCACGGCTTCACTTCCTGATTCCCTTACCAAAGATGGAGGCAGCAGCACCCGAGGACGGAGAGACGGTTCGGCCTCGGGTGCCGACATCGCGGGCCTCCTGGACAGGTAAGTGTCCATGTTTTAAAATTCAGCAGCTGCAGTATTTGTAGCTGCTGACTTTTAAAACAAAAATTTTCGGCGGCGCTCCACTTTAAATCAAATGGCACTGTCTCTCTGTCTATCTCTTTCAACGCCAGAACACACAATACACAGGGCCGCCGTGTAGGCGGCCTTATATAGTGTGGGTCGTGTACTAAATCCCCTGAGCCATAATTGGCCTAAGCCTCCTTGGCTTTGGCCAATTACGGCTCTCTGTTCAGATGGCGCTGTGATTGGCCAAGCATGTGGGTCATAGTGCATGCTTGGCCAATCATCAGCCAGCAATGCACTGCGATGCCGCAGTGAATTATGGGCCATGACGCGTCACACGAATTTGGCGCGAACAGCCCATATCATTCGCAATTTGGCGAACGATCGAACAGACGATGTTCGAGTCGAATGTGGGTTTGACTCGAACACGAAGCTCATCCCTATTCCTGAAATATGGCTTCCATGCCCACAATTATCTCCCCATCGGGTGTATGCAGTTCAGATACCACCATCTAGTAACGTGGGGCTGCGACTAAATTAGCTAACAATTTACCATTCTTGTCACCTGACTCGAAAATTCTACCAGCTAATAAATTTATGCCATTGTTTGTTAAAGTAGTATAGTGGAGGTTTACCTCTCTTCTCGCCTGTGCCAATAACAGATAGGCCTCCGGTGAGGGGTTTCGTGAATAGCAGTCAGCCACTTCAGATGCGCGGTCTTCAAGTTGTGAAGTCAAGAATATAGTCAGTCCTTGCCGCTTTGATGGCTGAAATGTAATAACCCCTCATGGTCGCTTTCAAAGCTTCCCATACCATTTCTACCGAGGCCGTATCGTCATTGGCAGGCCAGTAAACAGTCTAATAGTGGCGTAACAGTTTCTGCAACGTTTTCATTTTGGATCCACTGCGGAGCCAATCTCCAGGTGCCAGGATCACTCTTTTTGCCCACATTAAGACGTATATCCAAAGGGGAATGATCTGAGAGCCCCGTCCGGAGATAGGAGGTCTCGGATAGTTTTGAGAGGACAGAAGGGCTGCCAAATGCCAGGTCAATCCTTGAGCTCAATTTATGAGTTGAGGACAGGTGTGAAAAGGCCTTGGCAGAGGCATGCCTCCATCTCCAAAGTTCAGTTAGAGTGAAAGTGTCGGCCCAATGCCTGAGTTCTGGTTCGGTTGTGTGTTAGAGGAGTCAAGAACAGCATCTAGAATAGAGTTAAAGTCCCCTCCAATTAAAACATGAGCAGATTGGAAGAGTGCAAGTTAGAGTATATAATATGGAGAAGTCTACAGGGGGATAAGTAGACATTTACCAATGCCCACAACACCGTATGTATTTCCAGTAATAGAATGATATATCTTCCTCCAGGGTCTGTAATGACCCTCACCACCTTATAGAGAAGAGATTTGTTAATGAGTATCGCTACCCCTCGGGCATATGTGGAGTAAGTAGCATGAAAAGCTTGCCTGACCCAAGCCCTGCGCAAGGCGAGGACTTTGCTGCCAGTCAAGTGCGTCTCCTGGAGAAACAATATATGAGGTTTGTGCGTGTTAAGGTATTTAAACAATAAGGACCTTTTGAACTTTTTATTAAGCCCCTGTACATTCCAAGAGAGCAGCGTCATTTCAGACATTGGTACACCTATTGAAAAAATGGTTAGCCGGAGCAATCAGACTAATAAGTAGAGGTATGGAGATAATTTCTGGCGGTCTAGTACTTAGGAAAAATCTGAAGTATGCATACAGAGAGAGCATATGAGTGGTGAGCACAGTTAAACATAAGGGTGGGTGAGCGACCCTACACATAACAAATAACTCCCTGCCACGCAGCCTATTCCCCAACATAACTTGGCTTGTAGCTTGATCCCAAAACCTTTAACAACAAAGTCAGTGACTAATAGTATCCATGGGGCATAGAACAAATTGAATTACGACCCTGGAGTATAGTCACAGCCCTCTTTCATAGTCTACAGGCTTGTTCAGTCAGTGGCTTAAATTCGTAGGGTAGGCACTTCCGTTGATTTCTACAGAGGCAAGCCTTAGTGGGGGGGGTGTATTCACCGTAGAGTTACTTTTGAAGTAACTGCGGTGCTTGTAGCAATATTGGAAGGATAAAAAAATGTGGGAACTCATCAAATGTAGATAAGAAATGGGAGAACTTTATCCCAAAGCGGTCAGCCAGTATGCAGCTTCAGCCAGAGTATCGAAGAAACGGACTGCCCCGGGATGTTGGATCCGGTGTCGGCTGGGGTAGAGCATGCTGTACTGAATGTTTTTATCTCTAAGCCATTTACGGACGTCATTGAAAGTTTTCCTCTTTCTCTGTAGCTTGGCCTAGAAATCTGGGAAAAGGAGAATAGAGGCATTGCCGTGTTTGAGCGTAGGGTGTTTGTGGGCTTCAGAAAGGATCCTATCCCTGTCATGATAATTGAGAAAACGGACCAAAAAGGGCCTAGGCATGTTCCCAGGAATGGCTTGGCCCGTGGGCACCCGATGGGCTCTTTCAACCACATAGGTAGGGGGGACATCGGTGAATCCAAGTAGGTTTTTAAAAAATTCCTCTGCAAATTCTGCTGGATGTTCCCCCTCACCCCCTTCAGGCAGACCAAGGACTCTAATATTATTTAGTCATAGCCGGTTTTCAGAATCATCCGATTTTGCGACAAGGGTCTGTACTGTGCATTGCAGCTCAGCAATAGAGGTAACGTGGGTGGCTGTAAGATCTTTCGTAGCATATATTCGGTATTCAGATTCTGTCATTCTCCCTCTTATTTTGTCCAGATCGTTACGAATAAGGTTGCACTCTTCGGCAAGATGATCTACATGCATCAGCAGTGAGGTTCTACTGTTCGATTGCGGCCAGTATCATAGTTGTGCTATCTTGAGGCAAGGGGGCTGACGTTGCGGCTTCTGGGGCCTCCCCAGGATCCATTTCCAAATCAGCCAGCAGGGCCTGTAGTCTCCCGATCAAGATAGCGTCTGGCCGTGGCGAAGGGGGCGGTTGTGACTGATGCGGGATATGCGGCTTGGCGGCCTTGGAGGTTTTTCCTTGTGGACATCTGCCCCACACACCTCACTGAAAGAGGGCACCAGGTAGGGGGCAGCCTGTGTCCGTGGAGGCCCTGGGTGAGAGTGGAAGTACCAAAATGGTGGCTGTGACTAGGCCCCAGTACACCATGACCGCAGCGGAGACTGAGCTGTGACCCCGTCCCAATTTCTCACTACAGGGATGTGGCCAGAGTAGGTTGCAGTGCAGTCTGTGTGTCAGTGCCCAGGATGGGGGGGGTTCAGGCAGGCAAGGAAGGCTCCGGCAGATATGGGCAAGATGGTGGCCGCAACTAGGCCTCACTAGGCCGTGACTAGCTTCACCCTCCGTTGCGGCCCAAAAGGCCCACCGCACCAGGTTCGGGAAGCAAGGAGGTGAGGGAGGATGAAGAAGGCTGGCTGCCCCTGGCTCCGGGTCGGAGGATGAGGAGGGATTCGGGGATTAAGGCTGGCATGATGGCGGCCGTCACTAGGCCACGGCAGAGTCTGCGGGTGACCTCCGCCTAATAGGCCACTATACAGCGGCCGGGGGGCACGGAGGTGGGGGGATAGCCTTAACGGCAGTCTCTTGGTCCCAGGGCTCAGGATGGGAGCAGGATGGAGGAGGGTCAGAGCACACTAAGATGGCGGCATGTGATCCATGGCGCCCTGGATATCACTGCGGGCGGCCCGAGATTCAACACAATATCTGGCCCGGGGCACGGCAGGGGATGTGGTGGGAAAATTAGGGTGATTTTCTTGGCTAACCGGACCATGGGATGCACAGATGGCAGAAAATTGTTGTCAGGATGCCTGGAGCTCCTCTCCCACACGTCCGCCGCTGTTCACATCCGGACACCCCCCCGGAGACCAATTTCTGAATCCGAAGCAGGATGTTGTGCTTACCGCAGGGTATTAAGCCAATCATCAGCGTCAGCCCGGAGAGTCGAAGAAGCGAACCGTGCCGTTGTGTGGGACTCGAAGACGGCTAGGGTACAAGCAATTACAGGATTTATAAGACTTTTCAAGAACTTTGTTGTGTTATGATATTAGGTCTATATGCAATAACTCAAAGCAGACAGTCAGGAATCATATCCTTTCTGGCGTGACTACTGGAAACTGAAACCTGATTGGTTGCTGTGAGTTGCAGACTCAACAAGCTAATTTTCTCCATGGCAATTTTTAGTTTGGTGCAGTCATGACAATTAAAACATATTTATAATGGTTTGTGTAGGTCACTTTTGAATTTTGCTTTGTTGGCTTTATTGAGTAATTCTAAAAAAATTAATAAAAAAACTAAAGACAATAAAAAAATTAAGAAAATATGGCAGTGACAACAAATTTAATTGCACTCTTCCTAGCTCCACCCTCCCCAAAAAATAAACAGATCTGAATGGAATTTTGACATTTATAGGTATATTATTGAAAATTTAGTACAGATTAGCCACTAGGATTGAACGGTAAAATGAAGGATTAATGGCACAATACCTTGTACACAGTTATAGAAGAAACGGAATGGGAGTCATTACTTCAACAGACTTAAATGCTTCCAGGTAATGTAGCAAAGAGTAAGTGAAATCCAGGAGCTCTTAAAGAAGAGTTATTGATGGTGTTTTATAGATCACTGATGAGTCTTTTCAGCCTAAAGTGCATGAAATTAAAATAGACAAACCACAATTTGTAACATCGTGGTGTGCAATGTATCATTCAGGGAATAATAAAGGCTCATTCTGAAAGGCTGCTGGATGGGATAATCTATTATAAATAGAGCAGAATACAGAGAATGGAATCTGGGGCTTGGAAACCAATGACAATACATGGACAATACTCTTGCATCCCTTGATAATGTTCCTTTGAATGAAACGTGCCGGGAGCTACAGGGAGCTACAGTATTACTAATTCCAGGACCCTGCATTCACATATCTGGTCTCCCACCGTAGACAGAACATAGAAATGCAATAATTTTAGTGAATATAAACTGCTATATACCTTTTTTTCAGTATATAGCAGTCTTGTGACTTTTATCAGTGTCAGATGAGCACTAGTTAAAGCTTGTAGGAGGAGTTTTCATACTGCACTGAGCTGTCCTATCAGGATACAGGAGCCCTGACCCTCTGTCTGGACAGCGCTTATTGGCTCCTAAATAATCACATGGATCCTCCCAAAAAAAACCAACTTGCTAGCAATACACACCAAACAGAGCATGTGCAGCCTAACTCCAAAGGCTCAGTCTTATCTGGGCCTGTTCTGGAGTCAGTGGAAGAAGAGGAGGATCTGTGCATACAGGATCAATCAGCCTTTTTACACAATGCAGAGGATTAACCCACAGTGAGTATAACAAGCATGCTTTACTGCATATACAGACTGATTTTCCTGTTGTGGGTTCAACCTTCATTAAAAAGCCTTGAACTTTGAATTACTACATTATGAATCCCCTTTGTCTTTCCCTCTCACTGAGCCTATTGATGACCATCATGGTACAATCCACCTTGGAACCTCGGCTCATTAAATCCATTCAACCCATGGAATTAATGGGATAAGGTGCAGCCAGACTCCCATCTTGGAGTCATAGTAGCTGGTAAGCGGCCTGTGAGTGGGGCATGCACTTTTGGGTGTGAAGAACTTTTTACTCACGCAGGAAATTTTCATAACATATATATGTGTTAATGAACTTTCTGCACTTTTCTTCTCCTGATGGACCTTATTGGATTGTACTGTATATGAACTTTCCTTGATTTACTTATACTTGCACTTATGATCTTTTAGGAGATCGCCAATGCGCAAAAACCTCCCCCATGCAACACCCCATGTCCACAGATACAATCATTACTTCCCTCATTCAACCCTGCTACTATTACTGAGGTTGCTAAACTTTTATCTAACACTCATCTAAACTCCTGCCCCCTGGATCCTGCTCCCTCGCAAATGCTACGCTCACCCTCTGACTCGATTCTATACTCTCTAACTCACATTTTCAACCTCTCCCTCTCTTGTGGCATCTTCCCAAACTCTCTAAAACATGCGCTAGTCACCCCCATACTTAAAAAGCCCTCACTGGACCCCACCAATCTCAACAACTTACGTCCCATCTCCTTACTCGCCTTCTCCTCCAAACTTCTTGAAAGACTGGTCTACAACTGACTAAGCGACTGTCTGACCATGAATAAACTTCTTGATCCCCTTCAGTCCGGTTTTCGCCCTCAACACTCCACGGAAACTGCTCTCCTTAAACTCTCAAATGACCTACTAATGGCTAAAACCAGTGGACACTATTCTGTACTACTTCTCCTGGATCTCTCTGCTGCCTTTGACACAGTGGACCACCCCCTCCTCCTCAAAAAACTCCACTCCTTTGGTCTCCGTGACTGTACTCTTCGCTGGTTCTCATCCTACCTATCCCACCGCTCCTTCAGTGTCACTTACAACTCTACTTCCTCCTCTCCTCTTCCTTTCTCCGTTGGGGTCCCCCAAGGTTCTGTTCTTTAAATATCATCTCTACGCTGATGACACCCAAATCTATCTCTCCACCCCCAGCTCTTTCCATCTGTCTCCTCATGCATTACCAACTTACTAGCAGACATATCAGCCTGGATGTCACATCACTTCCTCAAACTCAACCTATTCAAAACCGAGCTTGTGATATGTTCTCCCTCAGGTGCCACTTCCCCTGATTTCTCTGTCAATATCAACGGCTCAACTATCAACCCATCCCCCCACGCCAAGATCCTACGTGTAATCCTGGACTCTGAACAAACCTTTCGACCCCACATTCTATCACTATCCAAAACTTGCCGCCTCAACCTCCGCAACATCTCCAAGATACGCCCCTTCCCAACCAATGTCACCACAAAGCTTCTAATCGACTCCCTGATCATCTCCCGCCTCGACTACTGCAACTCCCTCCTCATTGGTTTACCTCTAAATAGGCTATCCCCATTTCAGTCCATCATGAACGCTGCTGCCAGGCTCATCCACCTCACAAACCGCTCAGCGTCTGCTACACCCCTCTGCCAATCCCTCCACTGGCTGCCACTCAGTCACCGAATTAAATTCAAGATACTAACTATAACTTACAAAGCCATCCACAACCTGGCCCCCAGCTACATCTCTAACCTAGTCACAAAATACCAACCTAATCGTTCTCTTCGCTCCTCCCAAGACCTCCTGCTCTCAAACTCTCTTGTCACCTCATCCCATGCTCGCCTTCAGGACTTCTCCAGAGCCTCTCCCATCCTCTGAAATGCTCTACCCCAATCCGTCCGATTTTCTCCTACTCTATCCACTTTCAGACAATCCCTGAAAACTCATCTCTTCAGAGAAGCCTATCTGGCCCCCACTTAACAACTGTACATTTATCTTCTCAATCAGCACATCACCCACAGTTATTACCTCTTGTATGTTTTGACCTTCCCTCTTAGATTGTAAGCTCTAAGGAGCAGTGCCCTCTGATTCCTACTGTATTAAAGTGTATTGTATTTGTACTGTCTACCCTCAAGTTGTAAAGCGCTACGTAACTGTTGGCGCTATATAAATCCTATATAATAATAATAATAATGATCTTTTATGCTTTTTTTCACATTATTCACTTAATTGAATATCTGTTATGCATCTATGCACTTTTTAAGGCTAGAGCAACACATTTTAGATTGATAAATACATGGACAAAAATGGTGCAGAGGAAACATTACATAGAAGGACATAATAGGGACATAATAGGGAACATATACTCTGATTTTTCCCCAGAGTTTTGGTGTTATTCTCCACTCCTAAAAAAATTGATCCTGCCATTCTTGACCCTAGAGTAAATATACAGCATTCTCTAAATGCATAAACCTTGTGGATTCTGCATACACATTTTATAATGGACCTTTTTAACCCTTTGCTTGCTGTAACTGTCATCTTGCCAAACACATGCTTACTAATGACTGCCTCAAACATCCATCGCAACCCTTTAGCTACTGTATCTGCTATGCATGACTGAAACTGTTGTCTTTTGCGCTATAAACAAAAAAAGAGCGACAATTTTGAAAAAAAAAATACTTTTTACTTTTTGCTATAATAAATATCCCCCCTATTTAAAAAAAAAACAAAACAAATTTCTTTATCAGTTTAGGCCGATATATATTCTTCCTCTGGTGGCCGGAAAGGGGGAGGACGTACCCATATGGGATTTCACCCAGGGGAGTCATTCTGCCGCAGTATATCTGCATGAGCCGGTCAGGAATAGGTTAAACATTTGCTTGGCAACTTTTTTAAGCAAAACCAGCAGGCTTTCTAACAAAACATTATGAATGCCCACTGTAATAATTTTTTGTAAAACAGATATGTTAAAATTATATAAAACATCAGCTTTTAATCTTGTATATTTTAAAACAAACATTGAAATAAAATTGGCCAAAAATCCTTTTCAAATTTCCTTTATTATGCAGGTAATTGGAAAAAGCCCACTGATATTGCCAACACACGGCTGACTTTCTTCCCATTCATGAACACTGCAGTCTGTCTCTTTCTGTCACATTATGCTGATAACACAGAACAAAAGCTATCTTTCTGTCGCATAATAAGAGGAAATAAAATGTCAAACTTCTTAGCTTTTTCCAAAGTGTGTGTGAGCTCTGACATGTATATTAAAATTTTTTATCAGTAAATCTTTTATATAAGGCATCTCCTTTTGTAGGCTATGTATGTAAAGTAAAATAAAATCCATCATTGTTAACACACACTGAATCAAATACTTGGTCCTGAAGGATTTCCATGATAAACTATAGGAAAGGTAAGAATTCTTGTTTACAGTTGCCAGAGGTAACAGAAAGGAAACATAAAATCATAAAAAGAACCAGATGGAGAATTGGCTTTCCCATCAAGCATGTTCTGTGAGTAATCAGAACTGAAAATAACAGTTATTTCAAAGAGCAGAATAAGGGCTTATACAAAACAAATAAATTTAGTGTAAGAAAAATACAAAATAAAATGCTTAGTTAAACTGTATGTCCACCTAAAACATTTTCCTTCAGCTATGGAGAGTGTAGAAGGATTAGAAATCATGCTGCTGCCCATTAAGGGTTTGAATTTCGGCCAGTTCCTGCCGAACCGGCCAAGATTCGAACCACGTATGGCCAGCCTAAGGAATTATTAGAACCCTTGTCAACTCTTTATTGCTGCTGTGTCCCTGATACAGATTTTTATCTCAGTTCCTGTGTGACAAAACAACTACCACCATTATATTAAATGATAGAAAATCCTAATGGAGACCTGGATAGCAGTAAAAAACCTGACAGAGGTTTTGCATCCAAAACTTAAATATTGACTGTACCTATACTTTATAATATCATATATATCATAATATTTTGTGGTTAACTTCTTTTTTTTTTTCAAATTTAAAGTTGTATATACTGATGTTTCATATGAAGGTATAGATACCTAGATAAAGCCAACCCCAGCTAAAATGTTTTATGTTGTTATGGATAGAATAGGTAATAGATATAATGCCTGCTAGGATTTTGTCAGCAATATCCTAGAAGTTAGGAGATGCGAGATTTTGTATAAGATCATATGCCCTGTGTCCTAGTGGTTGTGAAAATGTGTAGGTTTAGAATGAATATTGGTTAATTATGAGTGAAGTAATAGGATGAGGAGGGAGCCCCCAGAGTGTGTAACAGAAACAAATCTGTAGGTGAAATATCAGTCCTCAACCAACACCACAGCTCACCGGCCTCTTACCCTCAGAAGTGGACCACACAATTATAAGTGGTCTGACAGGCTTACTCCTGTTCACCATAGATTGCACAAGGCTCAAATCCTGTTGTCCTCTCTGAGAGCATCTCTCCACAGGTTAGATGTGCCAAAAATGAGAACAAAGACCACCTCATAGTGTAGTATGTAAAAACACTCAGATATTTATTAAAATGAATCCTAAATACTCACACATTAGCAGTAACAATCGAGGATGTCATGTACAAAATCTACAAATGTAAATGTACAAATTCTAACCAGCAAGATGGCAGCGGTCTGTGTGTGCAGCGACATCACGTGTCCAGGCTCCACCCAACACTTTTCGACGTATCAGACCAGTTATTCCGGCAGAACTACAGAGGAAAAAGATTTGGAGGTGCATACTTCAGGCAGTGTTATTTTCTTTAATGAAAATATTTTCGTCATAGTTTTCGTAAGCTGCATGTTTTCAGCAACGAAATCAAAATGAAAATAAAATTAGAATTGAGTCAACTGACAAAAATTATGATGACAATTAATTCCAATTTACATTTAGTCAACTAAAATTGAATGGATTTAGTTAAATTGTAATGCATTATTTAAGCATTTCTCTAGAATTGCCAAACTTATTATATACTCCTGGAGTAAAAACCTAATAACATAACATCTTTATAAATAAAACCAAGTTTCATAAACAAACAAAAATATTGCTTTTTGACAAACAAAAGTGCAACTTTAAAATATAACCCCCCCCCCCAACCAAAAAAAACAAAAAACAAAAACAAAAAAAACTATAAAACTAGGAGTGCACAGGGCAGGGAGCATTATACTTTATGGATGGAGAGGTGACCTGCAAGTGGGGATGGTGAAGCAAATGGAAGTAAGGGAGTGTACAGGGCAGAGAACTGAAAGGTCTGGGGAGACAGACACGAACCCAACAGAGGAGTCCCACTTCTGTGGTTTGCAGGGCATTGTTCCAGAACTCCCAGGCAGCAGGCAGCAGGCAGACAGAAGGAGTCAGCATCTCTCAGCAAGTACAGCTTGCCGATAGGGGCTGGGGCTTTAACAGACAGATGGAGCTCCAAGGAAAGTGGAAGTTCAGGTGGGTACTGGAGATTTTAGTTGACTAAAATGCACAGGAGATATTAGTTGAGTAAAATACAACTAAAACTAAAACAATTCAGATGACTAAAATACGACTAAAACTAAGATGCCATTTTAGTCAAAAGACAATGACTAAAATTAAAAATTGTCAAAAGTGCAGAATATCCCACTTCATAGAAGCACCATGATATATGTGTTCACAATCAAAAAATCATTCATAGAAAAGTCCACCAAATTGTAGTGCAAATGGTGATTTAAACGTCCCCCACTGGAGGTACTTAGTCCACACACCACCTAGCGTGCACAAGTGATCCCTCTCCCTGACAGAGAAAATCACTCACCAGAAACTTATGCCTCCTACTCTCATGGTTGGCATGGTTCACTTGTGTTATAAATATCAGTTGTCAGATCTTATGAACATCACCATGTATCTCCACAGGATTCATATATGACCATTCACATGTGAAAGAACAAGAAAAAATGCCTCCAATGATACAATAACCAAACCAGTAAATTTATTTACAATATAGAAATCCACTCACACATTTAAAACAGAATTTGCGCATGTCAAAGTAATGGCGTCAGGTATCACCTATTATGAGGTGAAGTCAGGACTGGAACCGGAAGTGACGTGGAGCGACGTCCATGGTGTCCGGAGGTGGTAAGACTTTCCAGTCTATTACCTGCAATAGGTGATAGCTGTCGAGGAGAGGGATCACTTGTGCATGCAAGGTGGTGAGTGGACTAAGTACCTCCAAAGGGGGATAATTAAATCACCATTTGCACTATAATTTGGTGGACTTTTCTATTTATAGATGATTTATGTTCATATTTGATTATTTGATTGTGAACACTTGTATATCACGACGCTACTATGAAGTATTCTGCATTTCTGACAATTTTTGGTTTTCATTTTGATGGAGGCACCAGTGAGATAACAATTACAGATTTTTTTTTAATATAATTTTTACAGGGTCATATCTGCGGAAAATAGAGCATGTGGAAAGCGATGAAATTGTACCCATGTCCAAATATGTCAAGAAAGAACACTAAACAGGTGCTCTAGTGTAAAAAAAAGGAAAACTGTTGTATGTATGGGGAATGTTGTAGTTGGACTCAAAGTATGTGCACACAGTCTTGGGCTAAAGGAAGTTTCACATACAACAATAATGTCCATGAAAGATGCCAAGTTTATTTAAGTTATCAAATAAATCTTACATGATGCCAAACAGTAATTCCAGGCAGTGATGAAAAAGTAGCAATCTGAGAGCAGATGTAGTGTGCCGATGTCCATTCACACATCCAGCAAGGACAGGGAGATAGATGGCTGCCAGCCACGATGGGGAAGCTCCAAGGGACTCTAACCAGGAAGTGATGTTACCAAAACCCGGAAGTCCTCATCCGCTCACCCGAAACAAACTGAAGGGACACCAAGGAACAGTACACTAAGCCAGTTACCATTATTACTAATGTACATATAAAAGAACATCTGGGTAGCAGTGACCATACCATGATTTCATTTAATGTTAGCTGTAAGAAACCAGCACATACTGGAAGGATAAAAACACTTAATTTTAAGAGAGTACATTTTCTATGGCTGAGGGCTTCTCTTCAGGACTTAGACTGGGAGGGAATATTGTCATCGAAACAAAACAGTACACAAATGGGAATGCTTCAAAATGACTGCATGCAAACACAATGCAAAATATATTCCCATGGCCAATAAATTTAAGAGGCTAAAAATAAAACCTATGTGGCTCATGGCAAAAGTTAAAAAGTTATAAAGAATACAAAAGGAACACAATCATAATTTAAAAGTTACAAAGAAAATAACACAATATGTACAAAGGAAGTCAAGGCCTCAAAAATTCAAAATAAATGGCAGGTTATTAGGTTAATGGTTAATAAACCTTTGTTTAACACATCTGTTCTGTCTATAGTTGGGAAGATACTGGGTAGTTTAATAAAAGACCACATAGATGAGTTTTTGCTAGAAAAAAATATTTTAAGCAATATACAACATGGATTCATGACAGACAGAAGTTGATTTCTTTATATGAGGATGTAAGCAAAAACTAAGGACTAAGGAGTGTCTGTACGTATAGTATATTTGGATTTTGCAAAAAAGTTTGCTTGGAAAAATTCTGTTTGTAAATGGTTAGAAAACTGGCTAAAAGACTGTGTTCAGAAAGTAGTGAATAATTGTTCATACTCAGAATGGTCTAAAGTTATTAGTGGTGTACCCCAAGGTTCAGTGTTGGGACCCTTACTTTTTAATATATTTATAAATGATATAGGGTCTGGGATTAAAAGTACAATTTCAGTTTTTGCAGATGACACCAAGCTATACAGTAAAATAATGTTCTCCAACTTACAAGCCAACCTCAATGCACTGTTTAATTGGACAACTATGTGGCAAATGAGGTTTAATGATGATAAATGTAATGTTATGCACTTGGGGGCTAAAACATACATGCATCATTCTTACTAGGAGGAGTACAATTGGGGAATTTAATGGTGTAAATGTATCTCAGTGTTCTGGTAGATTATAGACTTAAAGTGGTTGTAAAGGTTTTTTTTTTTAATAACAAACATGTAATACTTACCTGCTCTGTGCAAGGGTTTTGCACAGAGCAGCCCCGATTCTTCTTTCCTCGGATGCCCCGGCGGCACTCCTGTCTCCTTCTCTTAATCGGGAGCCCACACGGAGAGCCGATTTCCCTGGGGGCACCCGTAAGGGCACGCTCCTGAGTCCGTTGACGTAGATAGCAGGACTCGCCCCAGGCTCCCGTGTCGCTGGTTTTGATTGACAGCAGCGGGAGCCAATGGTTCCTGCTGCTATCAATCTATCCAATGAGGACCTGAGACAGCGGGCAGAGATGCTGGGCTTGTGCACATCACTGGAACAATTGGGTTCAGGTAAGAAAAAAGGAGGAGGGGGGCTCTGGGGGGAAGCTGCAGCACAGAAGGTTTTTCACCTTAATGCATAGAAGGCATTAAGGTGAACCACCATGAGACTTTACAACCCCTTTAATAATAGGATGCAATGCCAAGCTGCAGTTTCTAAAGCAAGCAAAACACGTTCATGTATTCAAAGAGGCATATAATCCAGGGAGACAGAGACCTAATTTTGCCCCTGTACAAATCGTTAGTAAGACTTTATCTTGAAGATGCGGTTCAATTTAGGGCACCAGATCACAAAAAAAGATATTAGGAAAATGAAGAAAGTGCAGAGAAGGGCAACCAAACTAATAAGAGGCATGAAGGAGCTATGATGAAAGATTAGCTGAACTGAATTTATTCTTTCTTGAAAAGAGGTTATTAGGGGGAGATGGGCGGAGCCTAGCGGAGCAGACATGCATTGTTAGAGCTCTGCACCGCTGAGGAGAGAAGAGAAGGACAAAGCGGAGCCTGCAGGCTCAAAAGGTATCCATTTGAATCTTTTTGCCCCAGGGAACAAACTGTGAAAGTTTGGGCAGGAAATATGGTACTGGGAGGAAACCGTGGCAGAAATAAAAATCACCTCACAAAGAGCTCACAGGCACTCACTGCAACTAAAGCAGCTCCAGTCACCTCACAAGATACAGCATCAGGGCGCTCTCACAGACAGAAAATGTCACAGCAAGACTCTCCATTTGAGTCAGATATAGAACAAATCCTCTCACAAACTTCTCCACAAGCCTCCTCAGCATCCCCAGTAATATTATTACAATTTGAAAAGATGCTTCATAAGGCTTTAAAACAAACCTCAGACCAAATAACAAAAAACCTATTCAAAGAAATAAGAGAGCTGGGAAACCGCACCGCAGCCTTAGAAATAAAAATGGATGAAATTGAAATTAAAACCCAAGTAAATATAACAGAATTGGAACAATTAAAAGAAGAGAATTTAATACTTCAAACTAAGCTCGAAGATTACGAAAATAGAGCCAGACATTAAAACTTGCGCATAAGGGGAATACCTGAAACTGTGACAGACCTGCAATCTACTATTACTGCTCTATTACAAGAACTAAAGCCAGATATCCCTATTGAACGTTTAGAACTGGACAGAGTACACAGAGCCCTCACAGCCAAAAAGAAAGATGGACCCCCACGTGATATAATCACAAAATGTCATTATTACAGAACGAAAGAACAAATACTAATTGCTGCAAGAGAAAAAAATGAACTTAATTTTTAAGGACACAATTATCAAATTTTTGCTGACCTATCCCAACTTACTATTACTAAAAGACGATCGATCCATAAAACCCCAACTAATGGAACTGCAATGCCACAACATTATGTATCAACGGGGCTTCCCCTTTTCAGTCAGATTTAACTACCAAGGTACAATTTACAGAAGCAGATCAGCAGATGAACTACAACAAACCCTTTTAAAATTAAATCTGACAGAACCCACAAGCAGAAACTCTCCCACACGCAGAAGAATGACATCATCTTCACCTTCAGTCAGCACCCAGAAAATATCAGAACAAAATGGGAATCATCATTCTCACAAAAGAGGCCGTTATGCCACATTATCCATGGACCAAGAAGATTCAATGGACTGACATCCTAATTCCTGATATCTCTTCATTTATTATACTAAGAGATGGTTCTCTATAAAAAACCTGTATTTATAACTGAATGTAACTGCATTCTGATAGTCACACACTGTGTGGGATCATGTTAAATTCCAGTTATATTTCTTATTACTTCTGATTCATATAGCCTTAGAATATATAAGTGAAATAAGGAAATTCTTGTTCAGTTATATATTATCAGGTAATAACAATAGATTTATTAATTTTTAGGACAAATATGTTCAATAATCCAGAAGTAATGGAAGCTTTTTCTTTCTTTTCTTAAAACAAATATATTATTACCTAACCAGTTCCTAGAATTATGTTTTTGTTTATTCTAATCTGAAGCAATACAACCTCAATTTTATGAGTTAACATATCTAAACAGTTACATATGAATAAAATATGTAATTGTTTACTCTAAAAGGGTTAAAATCCCAAAATAATTCAAACTATCTTCATCAATACCAAAGTTATTAACAGTACCTTTCTAACTGAATTATTTAGCCTAGGGCAAGACTAACCATATACAACCACCCTGGAATAAATAATTTCAACAAAAACTATATTCTGCACTCCAATTAATGAAACATCATTTTGATGTCTTTTGACATAGCACTTCTCTCCTGTAAGCGGAAGATCCGTGTACCCCCATTAGCCCTCCTCATTCTCCCAACCATATTATGTGGGAGTGTGACGAAGGCACTTATTCCCCTGAGAGAGATATTTACTCTCTTTCACGGGTAAATTGTGATTACTTGTAAAAAATAATTTATACAATGTATCATCTAATCTCATATGTTTTTTGTTAACTCTTTACTCCAGAATTCACTGGTTTCTTTTCTATCTATTCATCTCTTCAGTCCACACAGGTTGATCTGCGCAGTCAGCTCTGCATAACAAAAAGTAAGTCAAAACTATTTGATCTGTTGCCATGGCACCACTGAATATATTTTCCCTGAATGTTCAGGGAATAAATGTCCCTCAAAAAAGGACCAAAGCCTTCCGTACTTTTCATAACAAGAAGGCTCACATAGTATGCCTCCAAGAAACACACTTCACCAAAGATTCTACTCCAAAATATATTTCTCCTTTTTATCAACAAATTTACACGGCTTCTGCCTGTACCAAGCAAAGGGGAACTCTAATTGCATTTCACCGATCCACACCATTCACCTTATCATCAGAAATTAAAGACCCAGAAGGTAGATACCTGCTACTCATGGGTTATATAATGGATACAGCAATCACGGTGATTTCCTACTACGCTCCTAACAAACAACCTACACCATTCCTCTCACATATATTACAAGTGATTAATACACACAAAATAGGAACAGTGATAATGTGTGGGGATTCGAACCAGGTCCTTCTCCCATTTCTAGATAAATCACCTTTTACACCATCCAAAATAACCTCTAGATTACCTTTTTCTCAACTTCTTTCCAAATACAATCTGGTAGATTCGTGGAGAGAAAGTAATCCAATAAAAAAGAAATTCACTTATTTCTCGCACCCTCATCAAACCTTCACCAGAATAGATCATATTTTTCTAACAATAGGAATGATGCCAGAAATTATTGCATCAGATATAATTCCGATTCCGTGGTCTGACCATAATGCAGTATACACTACTATAGCCTCAGCCATACCAAAAGCGCATGACCCAACGTGGTACTTACCGGACATAATGCTCAAACACCCACTACATCAGATGGCCATTGAACAAGCTTTAAAGGAATACATATCAATTAATAATACAACAGACATCTCCCCAATAACACTGTGGGAAGCTCATAAGCCTGTCTTGCGTGGTACAATACAAAGACAAATGGCACTATTTAAACGGGAACGCAAAAATCTAGCAAAAAAACTAGAACTCAATTTTAATGCAGCCTACATATCATTTCAAGATAATCCATCTCAGATTACAAAATCTCATCTGGAAAAATCTAGATTGGAATACGATCTATTTCTCACTGAGTCAGTTGATAAATCCCTCAAACGCTCCAAACACAATTTCTACATGAATACAAACAAACCAGGTACATATTTGGCTCGGGCATTAAATTCAACTAACAAATCTTTCAAACCAATACGTTTGAAATTATCAAAAAATGTTTACACTTGTAATCCAGTTAAAATAGTCCATAAATCTCACTCACATCTCGCAACTTTATACAAGACAAACAATGAATTTAATCCTACAGAGGCTGAATCCTTTTTCTCAAAAATAACCTTTCCTGAGTTATCTCAGAATCAAAAAAGCAGTTTGGATGAGCCTATAACTATAGATGAAGTTGCTAACGCCATAAAAGACCTAAAACTTAACAAAAGACCAGGCCCAGACAGCTACTCGGCTTTATACTATAAAACATTCTCAGAAATACTCTCTCCCATTCTCACTGAAACTTTTAACAAACTTCTAGATGGACATTCTTTTCGGCAAGAAACACTAATGGCAATTGTTTGTATGATCCCAAAACCCCTTTCTGATGATACTTCCTGTGTAAATTATCAGCCTATCTCTCTGTTAAACCTCGATATTAAATTATTAGCAAAAATAATAGCAAAACGCCTTAATAGCATTATAGGAAAATGAATACATAGAGATCAAGTAGGCTTCATGCCAAATAGACAGGCAGGCGATAATATACGCAGGGCAGTGTTATTGGCACATATTGCTAAAAAACAAAAAATACCTTTATGTTTTCTATCTCTCGATATTAAGGGGGCATTTGACACAGTATCCTGGCAATATATGCAATATTCATTACAAAAATGGGGTTTTGGACCCCACTTTTTAACATGGATCAAAGCATTATATAATAAACCCAAAGCCTATATAAAATATGCTGGATACAAATCTGATGCCTTTAATATCGAAAGAGGTACCCGACAGGGTTGCCCATTATCTCCCTTATTATTTGCCCTTATACTTGAACCCATGGCTCAATACATCAGAACAAACCAAACTATAACTGGCATTGAAGTAGGAGGTATTACACACACATTATGTATATTTGCAGACGATATATTACTTTTTCTATCATCACCACAGGTCTCTGGTCCTAACTTAATACCAGCTCTTGATGGATTTGCAGCCCTATCCGGCCTTATGATTAATCCTAAGAAATGCCTAGTGCTTAATATTTCACTCACAAACATGGAATTGATCCCGGCTAGGGCTGCACTCCCATTCACATGGGCAGAAAAATCAATCCCATATCTTGGAATTCATTTAACAGCATCTCATTCTGACTTATTCTCAACCAATTATCCTCCTGTATTAAGACAGATCACAAATCTAATAAAACAATGGTCGCAACTTCCTTTATCCTGGATAGGGAAGATTAATGCAATCAAAATGACTATTCTACCCAAATTGCTTTATCTATTCAGAGTCCTCCCTATTCCAATTCCTTCCTATTTTTTGAGAATAGTACAAAAAAGAGCAACTTCGTTTATATGGGGCTCTTCTAAACCATGTATACCTATACACACACTACATCTTCCCAAAAATAAAGGAGGCCTGGGATACCCTAATTTTACTAACTACTACAGAGCAGCACATTTGGCCAGTCTGTCCAAATACCATGCAAAACAGGAAATCCCATTATGGGTATTTATAGAGGCTTCAGAAAATGACCCTCTATTAATATCAAATTTATTATGGCTTGATCCTAAAGACCGCTTTAAAATTCATAATCCCATAACTAAACACTTCTTATCCCTCTGGGATAAACTAAAAACCAAATATCAGTTACAATCTCCACACAATCCTCTCCTTTCTTTTATCAGAAATCCGGCCTTTTATCCGGCATGGATCTACCGAAATTCTTTTAAAGCTTAGACAACATCAGGCATTCAGACACTAAATGACCTCATAGCATCTAAATCATTCCTTTCATTCCCATCGCTTAGAGAAAAATATGATCTACCAAACTCTGAGATATTTAGATATCTCCAAATCAAAAATTTCTATACACCATTCCTAAAGGGGGATACACCATTATCCCAATTATCCATTTTTGAATCAATCTGTACAAAAGATCCATTTGCTAAAGGTACAATTTCATCACTTTATAATCAATTATATGGAGTAGCAAATCCTAATAGACCCTCTTACGTTCAGAGGTGGGAGGAGGACCTGGGACGAACTTTAGAAGACACGGACTGGTCTAACATATGGCTCACATCTAAGTCATCTTCACCCAACATCTTAGCACTGGAGACAAATTATAAAGTCCTAACTCGCTGGTATCTTGTACCCGCTAGAGTGGCAAAATATTCACCTAATACCTCAGCTCTTTGTTTTCGAGGATGCCCAGAAATAGGCACATATTTACACATATGGTGGACGTGCCCAGTAATCCAAACCTTCTGGAAGGAAGTCTTCGTGATTGCATCTAAAATATTTTAAAAAATAATACAACCAGATCCATATTTAACTTTACTTAATCTAAAACCGGAATGGTTAACACTCTCTCAATTCAAACTTATGATCCAACTAATAACGGCTGCAAAACAAACAGTGGCCAAGGCATGGAAATCTCCTACATTGGTACTAGCAGAAACAATTCACAGAATGAATAATACAATGTCCCATGCTAAGATGGTAGCCATCGATCAAAATCAAATTCAAAAATTTGAAAAACCTTGGCATCCTTGGATAAAACAGCAGTTCCTGTCAAACTTCAATGACTCTGTCCTGTTGCCATGGTAACAGATTAAATGACTTACAGAGACACCCATTCTAAGGCTTCAAAGAGAACTAAAAAGAATAATAATCTGACGAGCGGGACAACCTTGTGGACCATACCTCTACCTTTCAACCCTTTTTCTTCTTTCTCTTTCCTTTTCTCCACCTTACGATTAAAGCTCATTATCAGAATTTATTTGACCTATATACACTCTACTTGTAAACAATATGTATAGTAGGTATAAATCATTTAAATACCTACAAAAGTAACTAAGGAAATGATATATATCTTTAATTTAGGTTTACGTGAACCCAATGTTTAATATTTGAAATTTCATGATATTTACCTATATAAACCCTACTGTAAAACAATGAGCTTACTTTATAGATCCTTGTAAACTTAATTTATGTATGTTTATAATATTGTATACTCAATAAACTTCTTTTGACAAGGAAAAGAGGTTATTAAAGGGGATATGATCACAATGTATATTTATGCATGTATATTTATAAGTGTCCATATAGTGAGCTTGGTGTAGAGTTATTCATTTTAAGGTCATCAGGACAAGGGGGCTCTCTAAGTCTAGAGGAAAAGAGATTTAACCTCCAAATACGAAAAGGTTTCTATACATTAAGAACTGCCAAATATGGAATAGACTCTTTCAAGAGCTGATAGATGGTTTTAAAAAAGGCCTGGGTTTTTTTCCTAAATGCACAAAATGTAACTGGATACTTATACTAATAGGTTTTGCACCAGGCTTAGTTGAACCAGGGAATATCCTATTGTCTCATGGGGAAATAAGACATTTTTGCCCCCGCTGGAATGAATTAGATCATGCATTATTGTTTTTTTTTGCCTTCCTCTGGATCAACTGTGGGTATAGGATTGTGTACATGGATTTTATTTATGTGTGTGTGTCTTTCTATTGGTTGAACTGGATAGATTTGTGCCTTTTTTAAACCAGACTAACTATGTAACTACTGTATGTAGCTATGCATTTACAGGTCATGCATTTTGTGCATTTGATAAACCCCTTTTCAGCTTAAGTGCTGTCTTGCCATTTGTTTTTCTTTTATGTTGAATCATGGGCATAAACTTTAGGGAAATGTTAGGTGCTTTTATTAAAAATAAAATGTGAATCTAATAATTTATCTCCCTTCAAACTAGGCCAATGTTTCCTTGTTATCTCTTTTGTCTTGTAGGCCTGAAAGGTAAAATTCAGAAGGACCAAGAAGTCCTTATCAGATAAGACTTCCTGTTGTTTTTTGGCTTGATCTTTTGGTTTCAAGAATTATTATAATTGTAGGACCTACATTTTGTTCTAATAACGTTTTTGGGTATCCCCTGTGTGCAGATCTTTCAGGTCATTAGCTCCAGTTACATAATCCTGCAGCCTGCTGCTATCCCTTCTTAGTCCTCTATATTGGCTTTTAGGGATGTTGTATAGCCAGTTTTTTATGTGACTATCTGATAAAATATAGTTGTTGATGTCTACTGTATTTCAGGAGGTTTAAGGGTGAATGTGGTTCCCTTCTATAAAAATAGTGATATTCAGAAAGTTAGTAAACTGTTTACTAATGGTTGGTGTGAAACAAATTTTAAATTAATGTAATTAATGCTTGAGACAAAAATCTAAGGATTATTGAGTGCCTTTGCCAAATATCACATCATCTATATAGCAAACAAAGTTCTCGTCAAGTCTGCCTGGTCCTATATGAACACAGATTTTCAGTAGGCCATGAATAAGTGGGTATAACTGGGCATGAACCAGGTCCCCATGGCTGTCCCTGTAATCTGTACTATATATTCATTGTTCCAACATATCAGTACAGAGATTTAACTGTGTGCTCTGTCATAGAATGACTCCACCTCCCAGCCTAATGTCAACCACTGAAACCATGAGTACAGTGATTTTAGACTTTTCTGAATCTTTCAGCTATATATTTCTAATATTTAACTATATAACTATATAATCTGTTTTGTACTAAAAATAATGTATAGTGGTTTGTATTTAATTTCTTTATTTATTAGGGATGGGATTGGAAAGAAAATGTATTTTTTTTAGATTAGGTAAATATTAAATGTTATCCATCACCAATTTACCTCCTAGTGGTTATTAAGGACCCCCAGAGGTCTGATGGGCCAATAAAATCAGGGAGGGAGAGGGAGAGAGTTAGGGCAGAGCATACCCTCAGAACAAAGTGCAGACTCAAAATAGCCAAAAAACAAAAAATAAAAAAATAAAAAAAAACCCTACTTAAAATCATACAGAAAAGAACCTTTAAGCCACACTGTCAATTCTGTAATCTTTGAATCACTGTCTGTAAGTCGTTTCAATACATTCCACATTCCATGCATGAGCCACCAGACTCCCTGCAGATGTAGATGTTTGACACTCTCCAACAGATAAAGTTATACCCTGGAGCTCCAATCCAGTTAATTACCTTGCTCTTCCACTTTCCCTGGACCCTATAGCAAGATAGCAAGAAGCTTCAGGCCCAAGGCTTGGCCTCTCTGTAATTCAGTACTACCTTTCCAAGTAGCAGGCCTGGGATAACAAGAACAGCAGCAGAACACCCTCACTACCTCACTAGGAGACAGGCCTGCCAGGACAAGAACCTCATCAGCACACCCTACCTATGCAGATCCAGGGGGACAAAAGAGCTCCCAGAAACCTCCCCTGAATATTTGTGTAGCCAGGTGCTTGGCTGGAGTGAACCAGTTAGGACACTGTGCTACTGTTGCTCTATGCCCCCCTTCTATCATCAGCCGAAATGGGTTAACATCATTGCACCTCCACTCAGCAGGGAGAGCTGGAGAATAAAGCAGCTAAAGGAACTTTAAGGTCATCTGCATTGAACTGTAGGAGTTTAAGTACAGAAGAGGAGTCATACTGTAGGAGTCTATGGGCTATTAAACTACAGTTCCCAAGCTGCAGCCCAAGCAATTTCCTGGATGACAGTGAAATTCTGTACATTTAAAAATTATTCATATATATATATATATATATATATATTTATACTGTGCATATATATATATATACAGTATATATATATATATATATATATATATATATATATATATATATATATATATATGTGTGTGTGTATATATATATATATATATTTAAACCTGTTGTTTACAAAGGTCATTAGCTCAAGCTACAGTGTACAGACTTATGCAGCGTACACACGGTTGGACTTTTCGACCGGACTGGTCCGACGGACCGAGCCCGGCGGACAATTCGATCGTGGGTGGGCTTCATCGGACCTTCACCTGACTTTTCCAGACGAAAATCTGACGGACTTTAGATTTGAAACATGCTTCAAATCTTTACGTCGTAACTCCGCCGGACCCAGAAATCCGCTCGTCTGTATGCTAGTCCAACGGACAAAAACCAACGCTAGGGCAGCTATTGGCTACTGGCTATCAACTTCCTTATTTAAGTGCGGTCGTACGTCATCACGTACGAATCCGTCGGACTTTGGTGTGATCATGTGTAGGCAAGTCCGTTCGTTAAAAAGTCCGTCGGAAGTCCGTTGAAAGTCCATCGAAAAGTCCACACCATCTGAAGTTTCGAGTGAAGAACAGTCTGAACATAAACAGTTTTTTTTCTGTTCTTTATTAGATAATCCATGATCTGTGAATCTATGGCTGCACCCTGTATTAAATGTGTACTTGTAAGCAAGATTTTATCCAAATAGCATGAAAACACATTTAAAACAACAGTGATAATATACATGTAATTAAGCCATAAAGAATATATTTTCCCTTTAAGCAACTTGTGTTTCAGGTAATATTGAATTGTGCTGTACATCTCCGCATAATGTTATACCACAGTGTGCAGGTGAAAACTATAAGCTCTATTGAGAACTGACAGATAAATCACTATTAGTAAAAGAGGCTTGACTTATACTACTTAATGGTCTAGAGGTTCCCAAATATACTTTTTTCTATGAATATTCTGGTCAGCAGCAGCAGTGCTTAGTGAGATGGCTCAATGAATTGGATAATACAGTGCTTATTTGGCAAAAGAAATGAGTTCCATAGTGGATAATGAATGCTTCTGACTTAATTAACTACAAGCAGAGAAACGTATCTTTCAGCTTCAGTAAACATATATATATATTTAAGCTTAACATTAATACAGAACTGCTCTTCATATTTCATGCCTGAGTTTACTTAAAATTATTTCAATGTGTATCTTAGCTTGCAATTTATTAGACAATAATCCAGCTATTTAATTTAAATATATAGTCCGTTTATTTTTATTTTTTTGCAAGATAAACAGATAAAGATACCAAAAATGTGTTTGTAAGCAAAATGAGAAGATACATTTATTAGTGTTGGATGTGAACTTTGCAGAAGTTTACAGTGGTGCAAAGTTCCACTGTGGTCATTAATCCT
Source organism: Lithobates clamitans (assembly GCA_037952925.1). Classification (NCBI taxonomy): domain Eukaryota; kingdom Metazoa; phylum Chordata; class Amphibia; order Anura; family Ranidae; genus Lithobates; species Lithobates clamitans. The sequence continues at coordinate 7,223,707 of JBBGZY010000187.1, forward strand.
AGAAGGAAAAAAATCATAATTATAAACCATGATATTATATATTATCAGAAGTGCCATAAAACAGACTAGGGGTTACTGCAAATACTATTAGGTTGAGAGGCAGCAAGTAAATTAGTTAAAGTGATAGCAGATCATGTGCCTGATATGAGGCCCATTAGCACATGCAGCTGTGTGTTCTCAGGTTATAGTTACAGTAATTTAAAGTCTAGTTTCTTTTATTTTATTAAAATAAGCAGTGGTGGCTGGTGTTTTTTTTTGGGGGGGGGAGGCGGCAAACGACCCTCCCCGGTGGAGCTATCCCCCCATGGCACTAACACCCCTTCTCTACCACCCGATGTCCTTACCGTGGATGCGGGCGGTCGGAGCTGCTGTGGACATCTTCCAGCGTGGCGGGCTCCGGTGTCCTCTCTGTGGTGCATGGCATTTACTCGCTGCTCCTCCCGGCGTTAGGCGTCCAATAGGATCGCCTGATGTTTTGGCCAATAGGGAAACGGGTTATTCATTCGCTGTTGTGACACACCTGGGTGGGCATGCTCTGCGACCCGAGCCCACACTATTTTGAAGCCTATTAGAGCCTATGGCTCTAATCAGGTGCTTCAAAAATACACCCCCGCCACTGTAATTCATGTGCCCGGTGACCCGAAAGGGGCCGGACACATGAATAGGGGGCAGCCACGATGGCCGTCAATTTTTGCTTTAGAAAGCTGGGCTGTGTTAAAAGAATAAATTCCCCTTTAAAGGGGTTGCAAACCTTCGTGGTTTTTCACCTCAATGCATTCTATGCATTGAGGTGAAAAACTTTTTGCAGCACAGCAGCCCCCTGGTGCCCCCGTTTTACTTACCTGAACCCTCTTTTTCTCGTGGCAGGGATGAGCACACCAGCTGGGTTATCTGATGCGGGGAGGAGCCGCGAGAGCTGCCGGGGAACCCCAGAAGAGGATGTTCGGGGCCACAACATGATCTGCACAGTGGAGGTAAGTATGACATGTTTGTTATTTAAAAAAAAAAACAATCCTTTACAATCACTTTGGGTTAAAACTTTTCAGGTTCCCCTCCCTAGCCCCCTAAATTATCCTAATCTGAAACTCGACTACCCCCTAGGGTTCTACTTACCTCCTCTGACAAAGGCAGCTTCCTGTTTATGTACCACATAGTAAGATCTAGTGTGGTGCTGTCTGTGCATGTGCAGTATCATCCTACAGACTTAAATGGGATGTACCCTTACTTTTGAAGCAACATCTTGATCAAGTCTATAGTATGTTACTGGACATTGTTTTGGCTGGGATGTATAGATCTCAGAATGGCAATGCCATTTTGGAAGGTAAATAAGCACCTCAATGGGGAGGGGGGGGGGGCAGGGGGGCAGTTCAGGATAATTTGGGCGAACTTGCTTTTTGAAGTGTATCTAAAGCTAAAACACTTTGATTTGTTTTTGATTTGAAATCCTAAAGACTGTGGGCTGCTGTGACCCATCTGATGCTAGAGAGTCAGCCCTGTGTCTGAAAAGAAAGAGAACTTCGGTTGGCTCCCTAAGAGCACAGTCCACTTAGTTCTTTGTGAAGAGGCTCTGCTTAACTTTCTTGAAGCGGAATCTTTTGTGCCTTCAGCTACTACTACAAAGCCAAAGTCCACTGACCACTTTTACAATGACTTTGCTTTTAGTTCTATGGAAGAAAGTCTAGTGTCCTCACTTTGTACATAGTTCTTTTTGGATTATTCCACTCAACTCCCTAATCCTATCCAAAATTACCCAACCCCCCCCCCAAAAAAAATAACACCCCTTGACTCTTTATTGAGCTGGACTGTGTGCTTGGCTGTGGGGCAACTGTTGGGAAAGGAAACCCTGGGTAACTTTTTAGGGCTCCAAGGGGGGGGTAGCGCTACATAATCCTACCCTATGCTATCCAAAACTACAATAACAGTTTTGGCTTTAGATACACTTCAAGGCTAAACACCACATAGACTCTGCATTAAGTATGTTTTAAGCGTTTTACAGATAAAATGAATAACCGCTATTGCTATTGAATTCAGTCTTTTAAAGCATAGCCCTAATCTTAGTGCTTAACATTGGATTAACCCTTAAGTAACCCTTAACTTTAAATGGTAGACCTACCCTAATCCCAAATGTAAGAACTCCAACTTATGCTATCTGGCCAAAAATTTGTGGGCACCTGATCATCGAACCTCTATATGATATGGCCAAAGTTTTTGGTCACCCCTAACATTATTGAGTTTAGGCATTTTCAGTGAAGAATACTGTTAATGCTACAGCATACATAGACATTTTAGGCAATTTAAGTTTCCAACCTATTGGTAGCAGCTTGGCAAAGGTTCTTTTCTGTTCAAGCAAGACTGTGCCACTGTTTACAAAGCCATGTTCATTAGGACATGGCTTGAAAGTTTGGTATGGGGGAGCCCTCTGACCTCAGCCCTACCCTGTTTCCCCGAAAATAAGACCTAGCGTGATTGTCGGTGATGGCTGCAATATAAGCCCTACCCCCCAAATAAGCCCTACCCTGTTTCTCCGAAAATAAGCCCTACCCTGAAAAGAAGACCTACAAGTACTTTAACTAGGGTTTATTTGGGGGGTAGGTCTTATATTGCAGCCATCACCGACAATCACGCTCGGTCTTTTTTTCGGGGAAACAGGGTACTGAACACAAGATAACTATTAACTGATTTTAATCCAGGCCATTTCATTTAACATCAGTACCTCACAAATGTTATTTTGGCTGAATGGGCACAAATTCCCATAGACACAACATTTTGTAGAAAGCTCTTCCAAAAGAGTAGATGTTTTGGAATGTGACGTCAAATAAGCTCATATAGTGACAGTCTGGGGTCCACAAACTTTTTTATCATATAATATACCTTATTTATTGCTAAAAAACACTAATCTTTTCAGATTTTAAAACTATTGCCACCAAAACTCCCTTTCCTACACTGCTACATAATATGTGAAAATAACAATATTGAGCATTGAAGAAAAATAATGTAGATAGTGTTTATTTTTCCTCCACTTCTTTCCTTGAGTCTTCATGCCCTTTTCCAATGTGTTCCCCCCTTCATCTTCTATTTCGATGCCAAAAATACAAGCATTAACATTGGACAACCTTGGAGAATATACGGTACTTTATGTTGCCTGTGTGTGTGGTCAAAGACTACTGGAACACACACATTAACACATATGTAGCACCCCCCTGACCCCTTTGGCTCCCAGAGGCATATAACTGACCCGCAGAGATAGAGTGTGCTAGCATTTTGCCACAGGGCCTTGGAAAACGTACACTTTTACAAATAAATTGTATTTATTTCAAAATGAGACAGGGGTTTGGGCATCAGATACCCAGAGTACAGTTCTGCAAAGACTCCAGTCTCCAGCTTTAGCTTTACAGAAAAAGAACCATGAAGCTATGTCTGGCATTTCTGCAATTAATCAGTACCTTGGCTGGTGATTAGTGGGCTCAATCCATTCTTCAAGCAAGTTACCAGTCCTCAGAGAGGCTCCAGCTGCACACAACTATGCAGTACATCTCCTGTGGCAGAGAGTCTTTTCTCAGTACACCAGCTTGAATATAGTTTTCAAGCCTTCATAGCCTTCAAGGATAATTCCACCTTCATGGGAAAAAAATAGCAATGTAAAAAATTTAAAATGCAATGCGATATGCCTACCTGCAGGCATTCTGTACACAAATGGTGTACAGAACACCCCCTTAAAATGTAATTTCCTGCTTGTGTGATTGGCTCAAGTCAGATTTTTGGCATCTCCTGCAACAAAAAAAACATTTTGGGCAAGATATTCCCAAAGGGAAATCACATCTAAAGGGATGCAGACCTTGCCAATTTCCTCATTACAGCCCTGCAGGTGCAGCAGCTGATTGATAATTCCATACAGATTCACCCTGCACATGAACAAACAGCTATATTTCCATAATAACAAAATGTAGGAATCTGCAACACTGTTAACATCCTTGCAATGTACATAGATCACCCAGTGGAGAATATTTTTTTCTCAACAAAAGTGAAGCTGTATCCCTCGCTAGGCAGCAGACCTAGGAGGTTAGCAGCACGTACAGCACTTCTCCACAGGCATAAGCCTTAGGGGAAAGGACCCTCTCCTCAAGGTTAACTCACATATGTATATCCTTTCCCAGCATGCACCGGTAACATAACTCCTTGTGGTTGATTAGAGAAAGACACAACTATTCATACGCCAGCCCTATTGCCTCTTCCCCCTTTATTACCAGAGGCTTGCTTATAGCAGGCAGGAGTAATAAATCAGGCTTGATTCAGGAAATACAAAGAGAAACAGCACCATTTATCAGGTAAAGTCTAACTGCAGAAATTATACAAAATCTACCCTTGCAGTGCCCCCTTACTGCACTGCAAAGGTTAAATGCTCATTCGATCTAAGGATAACTGAACAAGCGTCATTAATTACTTTACCCTGGCTCTGGCTAGTTTCAGCACTCGCTTTCTCTCCCTCTGAAGCTCTGTGAGGTATCTTACCATCATCTCGTACAATGCAGAACCATTAACCCTGCACTGTGCATGAAGGAGGCAGGAGTGCAACCATGACTGGAAGCACCTTTAGAGGAGGTAGATATTATAAGGTAAATATTGTTCTTATTGCTGCACCCCTAGACTGAATGAGCAGTTAACCCTTGAAGTTCTGGGGGGCTTCACTGCAATAGTACATTTTGTACAAATCCTGGACAGGGTGGCTGCACATAAATAAATACATAACAATATGCATTGCATGTAGTGATGAGGTAGGTAAATGAGTTACTGAAAGCAATCAAAAGTTTTCTTTTCATGGCATTAGATCAGTTAGAGAAATAAAAAAGGCTGTAGGTTTTGTACCTATTTGTTGTGGAAGAGAATAATTCCTTCTCTTTTTTTGTGAGAACATGTAAATCCGGGCTTCTTCTCTAAAAAAAACGTATTTCTGGGAAAATTTCACGAAAAACTAAAATTCTTGCAGACTGACTTAGCTGTCTTGCAAAAGTATTAGTGACAAGGCTTGGCACAAAATTTAACAGGGCCAGGGCTACTTCCTCAGTATCAGTGAAAGCCCAACTCTGTCCACATGGTGGGTGTGATACAAGAAGAAATGATGGGTCACTTATAAATGGGAACAAAAGATTTTTTGTCTCTTAAAAAAACTGTGGGAGAGAGGGTTAGGGTCAGGACACCCTTGAGTAGATGCAATGATAAATGGCAGACTCCAAGACTTCTATAGGTAGACAGCTATACAGTGGAAGGCCTCCAGCCGGATAACACTTTTGTATAGGTAGGGCCGCTGTCTCCTATGGCAACTAATCTTGCAACAGTCACTAAAGGTAGTTGTACATAACTCTTGGTAACACAGAACAGTCCTTTACTTATCCCACTGTAGATCTTCACTCACTGAGCTCCCAGTCTCTCATTAGACTTCCAGATTCCAGTCGTCAATGGATCTCCTGAGCTCTTCCATAGCTATCCTGCTGTATACTCCTCAAGCGTCATCCCCTGCTATCCTGCTGGCACTTGCTGATGCTTTCCCACTTTCTCACTGTCCTGGCTGTTGTGAAGACATGGTATGCTATGGTACTTGCTTCAGCCTACTTACAGTAGTCTCCGGTAATAAGGCAGATGGTCCCCTAGTATCGACAGCTTCACCTCTACCACAACTGGTTCCCCGTCTGGCTGAACCTTTGCAACTTGGTTGGACTTCAGTCCTGCAGTCCCAACCTTAGGCTTCTTCTCCTGCTCCTGGATAGGCCTCAGGCAGCCTAGCAGTCAGGTGTCCCTGGGGTAGGCCTTAGGTTTCCGGCCTAGCAGCCCGGGGTGACATAACACACGTCCACCCAAACAGCCGTCCAGGTGACACAGAACCCTGATCACCTGACTCCATCCAAATAAATAGGCTCTCCCAGCAGGCCAAGGGACTAAAGAAACCCTGCCAATTGGTTAAGACACCCCATCCATTCATGATTTGACCTTGCTAAGCCCCTATCATTCTAATGTCACCAGCCACAGCGCCACCTAGTGACAGAAGAGAAAAGGTGCAGCAATTCCAGAATTTAGAGAGGAATTAATTGATCTCTAACAATTAACCAGGATAATTACCACCTGGCAAACTAAACTGGTTAATAACCCTGCCTAAACACCAGGGTGCTACACATCCAACAATGTTAAATGACAAGAGATCTGCAAGTGAATGAAACTCTACCTGTGGCATTTTTCTGGCCATATTTAGTGTGACAGTTAGGCTTGGGGTCTTACTATTTTAGGAGCACTAATACATCTATATAAGCATACTTGTCAGCCAAGAATAGCATCTCAAGTGGTTATTCATAGTGTATGAATACAAAATGCCAGTTAACTTAGTTAAAGTCTACCTCTACAGGCAGATTTATTATCTGTGCAGAATGTGCCAGTGCACGGTAATGGAAGTCACCAAGGGCCTAATTTATAAAACCTGCTGTAGGCTGTGCTACTTTCTGTTCCTGTATTATAATCTTATGACACCATGCGTTTTTTTATTTTCCTTATTTTATTAATGCATTACAGATAGAAACATTCAGAGGTGTCCAAGGACATTAAGTATATATGAACCTAAGAAAAACTGCTGAACCCGCGGTCCTCATATTATCTAATAGACAGAGCACTAATGAGAGTAAATGAGCAGCAAATCTGCGAAGCTATTAATAAATGATGTGCCTTACAATGTTTTAAAAATGGTAATAATGTAACTTGTAATGCCGATTTCTGTCTTTTATTAGTATAGGGAGTTGTCAGTAACTACAAGTAGAGGTTTTACATGAAATCACAAAGGTGCTGTATTTGAAAGCAAGTTTATTAGTTGGATAAAGGAGCACAAGGGAACCCTTTAAATTATTGTTTTTGTGTACTGACAAGAGTTACAGTATACTTTCAAGAACAATTCCTTTCAACTAGTGAAACCAGTGAGTGAATTGCTTATACTATACAGCAAACATTGCAGCTATACACAAATCAGAACGTCCACTCAGCTTAATCGAATTGGAGTTCTGTTAGATTCAACGCATGCAGGGCAGAAATGTATGTTTACTGACTCTGTGCTGTGCAAATTCTTCACTTTGTATCACCAACTTTCAGGATCTTCTTGTTACTGACAATTTGATCCATCGGACTTTCTATACATCTATACATCAAGGGGTGTGTTTTGGAATACTTCTTCTGGGTTATAGGCAGGGAATAAAAGTTGTTCCCAGATTAGCAACAAAAGGTAGAGGAGTGGACTAGTACATTACAACAAAGCCTAGACAAAAAGCTTTAACCACTTCAGCCCTGGAATTTTTACCCCCCCCTTCATGACCAGGCCATTTTTGCGATACGGAACTGTGTAACTTTAACAGACAATTTGCCGGGGTCATGTGACGCTGTACCCAAATAAAATTGATGTCCACTGATTAGCAACCAGATATTTGTCAAAAAGTAGCCTGGGGGTCCCTCCGACCCCAGGCTGTTTTTTGACAAATACTGCATGTGATACCACCAACAAAACCCTGGTGTTAGTTATTGTTTTTTTACTCTTTGGTCTGTTTGTGAATTGGACTTAAGAGCTTTTTATGCAATATTTACTGGCACATCTTTTTTCCCCGGTAAATACCGCATAATTTTTTTTTATTGTGAATTGGACTTTACTTACTGCATGCGATAATTTTGCAAATGAGTAACGTGATACCCTTATCGCATTCAGTAAAGCTTTGTGAATTGACTCCATAGTTCTGTCTAAAGTGTTCATTTTCTCAACAGTTTTTTTTAAAATATACATTTTTATTGAGTTAATTGTACATTTACATACAAAAGCACATAATCTGGATCACCTAGATCCCCTATACCAAAACAATAACAGTGGTTGAGAGAAACATTCCTTTCCAATGTTTTGTAGATCATTATAGTTATGTCTTGCCACCTATTTAGACAAAACATCCATACTTAGGTGACCATTCCTTCTCTTGGGCAGAAATCTACCCCAAAGCACAACAAACCAGACAATAGAAACAAACAGAACAAAACAAAACAACAAGAAAAAAAAAGAAAAAGAAGGAGGGGAAAAATTAGCAACCAAGTCTATCCACTTCTCCAACAGTTTATCTGGGGAGCCATCTCCCCAAACCAGAGCCATGTCATAAAATAAAAAACTGATTGTAAGAAAAAACTATTCATAAAAAAGATCCCAGAGCGCCAGAGCCCAAAAAAATCAGTCCAGGGAGACCATACGGCCATATACTTTGTACAGCATTAGTGTATATTTGCCGTTGGTTCCTCCATTCTCCTTACTTGATTCAGCTCAATTATCCACTCTTTAATTGTAGGAGCCACATTCATGTTCCAGTGTCTAGGTATGATTATTCTCCCTGCGGAGAAGAGAAAGTGAAGCAGACCCTTTTTGGTCTCTCCCTTAGAGTCTGGATTTATAGACAATAAGGCCATTTCTGGAGATTTCTGATATTGCATGCCAGTGACATAAGAACAGATTTGGAAGACAGTCTCCCAAAATGTTATAACCCAGGGACATGTCCACCATATGTGGATCATTGTGCCTTTACCCCCCCCCCCCCCACAGTGCCAACACTTTTCGGGAAAGTAAAAAATGTATAATTCTTGTCTTGTATATATGTTGAAAAACTAGATTTAAAGGTTAGAAAAAGTGACTTTTTCCAGTCTTCTGTGGTGATACTATGACCCAATTTCCTCTCCCAATCTCTGATGTAATATGGCTAATTAGGGAATGCATGTGATAATAATATATGATATATTTTTGAGATAGTGTGAGAACACTCTGGGAACCCATTACAGAGGGATTCAAATGGAGTTAAATCCCTATGGAGTGGACCCTTATTCAATAGTTTTATATAAAAATGCTGAAGCTGAAAATAATGTACCCACGACCCAGATAATTACATTCTGCAGTTGCTAATGTATTAAACAATTGAAGTTCTTTGGTTGTAAGCGCTTGTTTAATTGGTGAGGGGGTCAAAGTAGTCCATTGTAGAAACCCGGTCGAAGATCGTCCCGGTGGAAATTCAGGGTTACCCATTATTGGAGTAAATGGGCCAGTGGTTGAAGAAATACCAAACATTCAGATAGTGGAGTCCCAAACTTTTAATAATGATAATGTCATAGGTGAAAGTGCTTGTCTAGAGGGGTGTGATTCAGGCTTAATCCACGAAAGGGCAGTCAAAGGAATAGGTGTTATTTGTTGCTCGATAGTTACCCACTGTTTAGTTTTGCTGTGGTAAAACCAATCCACTATTCTGGTCAATGCAGAAGCTAATGTATATAGTATAGTTCCATATGCGGTAACTCTGTTCCCCCTCTGTTTTCCGCTTTACTAAGATGTTGTAACGAAGCCTAGCTGTGGAATTTGGCCATAGATACCTTAATAAGCTAGACTGTAGTGAATGGAGGAACCCCCTCGGGAGTGTTAAAGGTGGTGTTTGATATAAATTATAAAAAACTACATAAAATATCCATTTTATATATCTCCATTCTCCCTAACCAGGAGTGTTTCCCCCTAGTCCTGAGTTGAAGTTGATTAATCATTGAGTTTAGCATAGGCAGATCGTTCAGTTGATATATCTTTTAGATGCAATATTAACGCCCAAGTATTTAAGAAAATGAAGTTCCCACTGAAATGGGAAATTAGTTTCCAATATTTCTTTCTCAGTTAACAGCAGTGTAATATTGAGGCACCTAGATTTTGTAACATTTACTATAAAGTTGCTGTAGAGTCCAATTTGCTCTAGTTCATGCAAAATGCTTGGAAAAACTATTCTTGGGTTAGATATATATATAAGTAGATCATCCGCAAAAATGCTTAATTTATATGATCTATTGCCAACCTGAACTCCGTGAATAGAGGGATTAGACCGTAAAGCCATAGCCAGATGTTCCATTGCCAAGATGTATAGGTATTGTGATAACGGGCAGCACTGGCGTGTCCCGTTATAAATATTAACGGGTCTGGACAATATTTCGTTATCCGTTATATAACCCTTATCCTCGCTGAAGGAGCGGTATATAAAGCCATTATTTTTTGTATAAATTCTACCTGGAGACCTACTTGTTTAAGAGATGCTACCATGAACCTCCAATCCAAATGAACAAAGGCCTTCTCCGCATCTACTGAGAGGAGGCAAAGTGGTATCTTGGTTTTCTGGGCATATTGTATCAAGAAACTTGCCTTTAAGATATTGTCCCCGGGCTTCTCTATTTGGAACAAACCCCACCTTATCTAAACCTTTAAGGAAGGAATTATGATTTGTAGGCGCAAAGCCAAAATCTTTGCAAAAATTTTCATGTCCACATTTATCAATGAAATGGGCCTATAGCTAGAACATTGAATAGGATCTTTTTCTGTTTTTAGAATAAGTGTGATTTGTGCCTCCTGTGTTTGCTTGGTAAATGGGCAGTCCGAGTTAATTTCATTATAAAGGCCACAAAGAACAGCACTAAAAGTGTCACAATACTGCTTATAGAAGGCCCCCAAGAACCCATCTGGTCCCGGACTTTTACCTTACCTTACCTGATTAATTTCTTGTAATGAAAAAGGGGTCGAAAGGCTTTTTGCCTCTTCCTCTGTTATACATGGTAAAGCTGTATGCTGCAGAAAGTTGAGAGTAATTAAAACTGTCTGAGTTAGCTATATTTGTGTCCCTTAAGTTATAAGGTGAAGAATAATAGTCATGGAAAGTAGAAGCTATTTTTTCCCGAAGCGTGTACAAGGCCTCACTGTGGACAGTGAATCTTTGAAATATAGCGCCCGGATTGTTTTTTTGGAATGGAGCGCGCTAGAGCTTTACTGGATTTGTTACCATATTCATAAAGAACTTGTTGTGCGCATTCCCTATATTTAAAAAAAGCTTGATCAAGCAGGGAGCGTAGTTCGACCTGCTTTTGTTGAAGAAGTTGAAAAGTAGAAGCATCTATATTTAATTTATGTTTTAGTTCTAATTCATGAATTTCCTTGAATAAAGCAGTTATTATATAGGCCCTTTCTCTCTTCAATCTAGCACCGTGGGAGACCAATACTCCCCTCAGTACATACTTCAATGCCTCCCACTTTATTGTAGATCCTGTTTTATCATCCTTATGGTCTACCAAAAAAGCTGAAACTGTTTCTACTATTGCTTGCTTTGTTATTGAATCCTTTAATAAATTCTCGTTTAGCCTCCAGATAGGTTTGGATTTACATATATTTTGAAGTTTTACTGAGAAATATAGTGGGGAGTGATCTGACCACATTTGTACACCTATCGCAAACTTGGTTCCCAGTCTAACATACGATGAGAAATTAGAAAGTAGTCTATCCTGCTGTAAGTATTATAAGAAGCTGAATAGCATGTGTAGTCTTTATCCAAGGGATGTAGAATGCGTCAAACATCCACTGATTGGAGTGAATGAAACAAACGCTTCAGCCTATTCAAACGTAAGTAAGAAATTTGTGATTTACCTGTTGAATTATCCATTCAAGGATTCGAGGTCATGTTCCATTCACCTCCTAGAATCATTGAGCCCTCTTGAAATTCTCTAAGCTTGCTTATTATAGAAGTTAACATAATCGCTTGTCTACTTTCCTGCCACCCCCCTCCCCACTTAAAAAAAAAAGGGAGGAGAAAAAAGGAGAGAAGCGGGGAAGGAAGGTGAAGAAAAAAAAGAGAAAAAATTGAGAAATAGGAATATACCTGGATATTACGCACCCTCCACTGCTGAGTTGGGGTGCACTCAATAGTAACAGAAGGAAAAGAAAGGAAAAAAAAAGAGTGAACAGCCTATCTAGGCTCTGGCTGTCTCCAGTCAAATTCCTCTTTATAAAGCTAATTATACCAATATTTTGCACACATCAAAAATTATACGCACAGGAAAGAGAGCAGAAAAAAAAGGGGGGGGGAGGGGTGTGCGTGTGTTACTACACTTCTTCCTCCCTCATCCCACCACCTGACCCTTAAGCCCCTCTTTACTTTGAAAACTTAGCAACTGTAACCTGTAGTGACCAACTAGACTCGTAAACCTGTGTTAAAATGTCCTACAGGATTTTAGAAAATAAATACCTGTTAGATCAATCCTATGGTGAAAAAAATGTAAATATTGTTTCCCTCTATCTTTCCTTTCCTTAGAGCAACCTAATGCCTATATGTGGCCATTGGTGTCCTTAGCATTATATTCCTTTGGCTGCTGTATTTAAGTCGGGCGACATGGTGGTGTTTTTACTGGAATCCATGGTTCCCTTTGTGGAAGCTCAGATAGATGTGTCAAAGGAGGGTCAGGCCAGGGTTCAAGTTCCATTTGTGGAATGTCTAGGTTTTTCGTGAACACTGAAAGGTTCGCTGGTGATCGTAATATATAGGTTCACCCATTTTTGATAGCCCATATATGAAAGGGGTATCTCCAATTATAGGTTATACCAGACTCTACAAGGGCCTTAGTTAATGGTCGTAATGATCACTGCTTGGCGAGAGTTTTACGTGATAGATCAGAGTATAGTGTAATTTGGGCTCCCTTAGCATTCACCGGACCATGATCACGTGCTTTGTGCAATATCTCCTCTTTCCATTTATAAAAATTCACCCTGCAGAGCACGCCTCTAGGATGGGCAGTGGCAGCATTGGCATATCCTGGTAAACGGTGGATACAATCATGTTCAATGTGTTCCATAGCTGGTTTACCTTGGAGAGTATTAAAAATCTTTTTAACTAGTGGAATAAGCTCCTCTTGACTTATCTCTTCAGGGATACCTCTAAGACGTATATTATTGCACCTATGACGATCTTCCATATCATCTATATGTGACCAAAGTGCCTGTAGTGGAGAATGATTATCAATCATGGCTGTTTGTACTTCTGAAAGACTTGTAATCACTGATGGAATAGTTTGTTCCACAGCCTCCACTCGATCATGAAAGCTATTAAGACTTTTCTGTAGCTCAGCCATGTCTCTTTCATGGCTGTCCTCCATTCGATGAAACATAGATTCCAAATCTCTCTTGGTGAGCAATAAACCTCTGTATTTTTCTAGACGATCATCAGTGGTGTACTGTTCATTTTCACTGCTTGTGTCAGAGCCAGCTTTGTCTGGTACCTGGGAGGCATTATTGGTTGACATGTTGTTGTTGCTTTTGCGCCCAATAACCACTTCGAGTGCTTCTAGCGGGCTCCATATTGGAGAATCTATGTGAGGCGGTATGTTCTTGGGTACTGTGAAAGTAGGACCCTTTCATCAGATAGTTCTGGCATAGTTGTTTTTTGAGGTTTCCTCTTGCTACTTTTGCTACTTTTGCTCATCTTGATGCCCCAAGTTATTTATTCCCAGCTAGCACCAGTTATGGCGGTTCAAACCAATAGTTTACGACAATTAAAACAATTGTACTGGTCTGTACCAAGGATTAAAGCCACCAATGGTGTGTTTAATCAAAAGATATGGAGACAGGGGATAAAGGCTATAAGAACAGACAGTAAGACCGTGTGAAGCATATCCACTGTTGCAGGGAAAGTCAGTCAGAGGTAGCCACATTTCAACGTTGTCCCTTTGGTTATTTGAATAGTTTGAATAGTTTGAAAAGTCCAAAAAAAAAAAGGGGGAGACGTTCCAAATATTCAAAACAATGGGTATTATAGCTGAATGGCTTTTCTTAACAGTTGCTTTGCTGTGTAGCTTGCAACTATTTTATTGAAGCTCTTCTTCAATATAGCTCAGACAACAATTGTATATATATAAATTTATATTATAGCTGTGAGGAGGTGCTATACAGCATCAATAACACAGACTTTTCAAAACAGTTTGTTAGATATAGTAATAATGACATTAATATCTATTTAGACACTACCTGCTAAACACTTAAAACATTACATTGTGTATCCAATTTACTTGCGAGTTTTACAAATATCATTGCGTTGTCTATGCAAGTGTTGCTTTGCATTGCTATTGTGTTCAGCTCTATTTCAAGCTTCATTAGCTAGGATATTTTTTATTACTCATTCTCAACAATTGAAGTAATTTCATTTTAAATGATGTTATGAGAAGGATATTTCATTACCTTTTAGGATAAGGCTGAAGATAGGACATGCAAATCCAATTGTACTGAAAGGAAAATCATTATTACTAATCTTTAACGAATGCATAAAAATACACAATCACAAGTTCTTGTTTTTTTTTTTTTTTTTTTTTAATCATGGCAACCTATTGAAGATAGAATACACTTTTTTAGATTTGATATGAGTTACCTGTCTCATATAGTAAAAAAGTGCTGTTTACAGGCTACAAAGACACTGTATAAAAAGGCAATTGCAAACGTTTCCATTAATACTTAAAGTGAAGTTGGTGAAGTTGGTGATTCCAAAACCCAGTTATAATATTCCTATACAATATCCTATGCTATAATAAATAGGTAAGTGTCTTATTATTAAAAGTCAGCAGCTACAGGCAGCTATTTGGGGCATAGGTACAGTCTGGTAAAATGAATCAACCTCTGGATTCTTATTTCTAGTGAGGATCCTTGATATCATGTTACCTATGCATTGTCTCTTTCTTTGCTTTTAAAGTGGTTGTAAATAACTGGACGTTTTTGTTTTTTACTCTGCAAGGTAAAGACATAATGTGCTAGTATACATTGCATACTAGCACCTTATGTTAAACTTACCTTAAAACGAAGCCCTCCCACACCAAGGAGTCAGATCTGGAGGCCTCTTCCATCTTCACCCGTCTTGCTTTCGGGTTCACGGACTCCAGCTCTGTGACTGGCCGGAGCCGTAATGACGTCACTCCCGTGCATGCACACGGGAGCCGCCGGTCACAGCACGGGGCTCAGAAGGAACGACACAGGTGGGCGTTCCTCCGGAGTGCATGTGCCAGTGATGTCACTGGCTGCATGTACACTAAATATCTCCTAAACGGTCCACGTTTAGGAGATACTTACATTGCTTATAGGTAAGCCTTATTATAGGCTTACCTATAGGTACAAGTCATGCATGGAAGTTAACTTCCACTTTAAATAATTGTATCCCAATCTCACAGAGGGTACACTGTATAGTTATCTCCTCTCATATTCTATGTGCTTTAGTCTCCATTGTAAACACATGTATATTGCTGGAGCTGCTCATATTATGATCTGTTGACCTATCCAAGAGTTTGATTGTTAAGATCTGCACAAATTTAGAATTAAAAGTATTGACTATCTGCAAGATGTCATTTGGATTGTGTCACTGTCTGCTACCTCTGCTGAGATTATGAGTTATAGATATTTTGCCACAACTGGATAAGTTATAGAGATCACATTTCTAATGCTTAAACTAGAGATGCATTGCCCCTGGTGGCATCATTTGTGACAAAATGCATACGTCAACCACACATGCCCGACTTGCCAATGCCATCTTTTATTGTGGTACACAGAGTTTTTAGGTTGATATAAAAGTGCTCGATTGTTTATTCCTAAGTGTACTGTAAGTGCATTTATCGAATGAGCACCTTTTTTTCCAACTGATCTTCACTTTAGATAGTTCTCTCTTCTTTTCTATAATGTTGATACACTCAGTATACTGAGTACTGTGAAACTAAAATAATCTGTGGGAGAATCTCTGTATCTAACATAAAGCACTAAATCAGATAAGTTGGCAAAACGAGAAAAAGAAAGATGGCGGGCATTCAAGGATGGCTTCCCAGTGCAACCTTATCACACATGACATATCATACGCATAATAGGAACAATAGTTCTACTACACATCATATAAAAGCATGAGGGCAATTGTCAGATAAATATTTTCAAGCCCTGAGGAAGCAGCTATGACCACGAACAGGATAGAGTACACTTACAATTTCCTGACAATTGCCCTCATGATTTTGTATGATGTGTAGTAGAATTTTCTTTTCTTGTTATACTGAGTATTGCTTACTTGCTTACTTGTTATACTGTATTGCATATTACATCAAATGCTGTTTTGGGGGTCTTTGTACTCTTTTTTCTGGAATTTGAGGGCTTTCTGTGATCCATGTCTGCTGCTGACATCCATTGGTTTCTAACAGGATCATTTTGTTCCTTTTGGTTCTCCATTGTGACTTATATCACTATTTATGTGACTTTCACTTTTCTGTAATTTTATTAATTAATGCACATTGTTTTGTGGAGATGTATATATTTTTTTTTATGTGGCACATTAAGTATACTGCTCACTATTTGAAATTCTGAGATTGTGCATTGATTTATTTCATGTTTTCACCTCTATGCCTATTTCATAGTTAATGTACATTATTCACATAGTTATTTTAGCGCTGCACTTTTTGTTTTGTTGTACTCTCTATCTGGGTATAGTGTCAGCTGCTTTACATTGTTTCAGGATCAGGCCCTACCACATTTGTTTTTCTTTTTATATGGAGGAAGAATACTTGAGATCTATCTACCAAAATTCCTTGTCTGTTACTGTCCTCCTTTGAGTGCTCCGTGTTTCCATCCAACTTCTAATTTTCCATTATAAATAATATAAAACAAGGCAAAGCTTCCGCATTGTATGGGTACTCCATCATAACAGCTGCAGCAGAACTGCAAACCTGGAAACCCATGTAGAGAGGTTTCAGTATCAGAGTCCCCTAGAAATACGAGAAACTGGGTTATCTTTCTAATGTAGACTTTGGGTGGACAGATTCTTTAATATAATTTTTTTCTATGTCCTCCATATAAAGAAATTCACCTTGTTTTCAAGCCTCGAATAACATATCTTGACAAGGAGTAATTTGCTTTTCTTGATGGACAGATCTCTATAGTTTGCACTTGTTTTAGGTGTGAGGCAATATTCTGTACTGTCAGGAAATGACAACTTGCACATTAATAATTTGATTGTAAGACATTTTGTTATAAAATACGTGAGCAGATGTCTGTCCTTGAAAGATCAAAAGGTTTTCTTTGCATTTTGCTGACTTAGAGATCATTTATATGACCACATTGAGTCATTCCCTTCAGTCTCACAGTAGACTTGCAGTAGCTTTTACTTGGACTTCCCTCTTTGTATTTACTTCCTTCAAAGATCATATAGTCAGTCCTGTCAAATAATATCAGATACAGAAGGATCTTTAAGGTTTTGCAAGTAGTGTTCTCACTTAGTCAGCGGAAAAAAGCTGTATATCTAACCTGAGTACAAAGGCAGTTCAGTTCCTTTATTATAAGTCAGCATATTAGTTGAAATTTAAAGACTAATTCTACTTTTGTTGAAAAAAAACAATACCTTCTGGGCAATCTGAACAGGGGCTACCAGTAAATTTAGCTGTGCTAGGTTGTAGTTAACCTGGTTGAGTTTTTAGTCTTTATGATCATGTGGGTTTTCATCTAAGCTGGGTGTAGCTGTATTTCCTTCCTTTTGTCAGTAGGTGGCAGTTACCTTTGGCATTAGTATGATGAGCTACAGTAAAGCTAGGTTTTGAATATGCATACTTCTCTTAGCCAATCAGTAGGAGTTTCATGCCACTGATGCATGGTGGGAGAGTGTGTGTATATATATATATATATATATATATATATATATATATATATATATATTTGGGGAGGTCTAGTGATCAGGGTCCTCCCACCAAGACCTTGGTCTGGTGTGGATATGTGAGGAACAGCTGTGTTCGGTAGGCCTAAGGCCTGGCTATGTGCTCTAGGATCTTCAATAGAGAACCTGTTTGTTGCATGGAGGCATGAGGAAAGGGATGGAGTTCAGAGATGAAGTACCAGAGATTACTCTTTCATGAGCTGGGGACTGCGCAAATCCTGGGAAACCATCAAGATGGACTCATCTAAAGAATCCCTTCACCGTGCTGTGAGTTTTGGTTTGCTATATGAGACAGCTGTTGCTATGTAGGTACAGAACATTGGGTGCAGGCCTAAAGCCCTTGTATTGTACTGCTGTCCACCTGGCTGTTTTTTTTCTCTGGAGTCTGTTTGCCTACCGTCTTAGGGTGTCCTGTGCCCTAATCCTCTCCCCTACATTTTGTTGTTGCGAGCAATAAACTCATGTTTGTTCAGCCTAAAAGTGACTGGCACCCATTTTTCTTCAACCGTCCATACCCACCATGCCTAGCAACCAGCAGCCTAAGATGAAATTTCAGCCCTCCCTGATGCCAAGGGTCGAGGGGTGCTACACAAGGATTTTAACACATTTTGTGGCAGTGTCCTACCAATTTCCGTTCTTAAGAAAACATTGTGTGTTCTATTTTGGCCTTGGAAGTCTGGTTCCTGAATGGGAGTGTCACGTAACTTGTCGAGGCCAAGCGGGCTTCCCTTACCTGAAGGGTATGATATGGCACAAAGTGGCATGGGTACCAGTAGGAGATCCTGGAGATACTGTAGCAGGTGCAGGACTGAAGTGTGTGCAGCAGTCAAACTGGCAGTTGGCAGATACATTGCCAGGTAAGCAGAGAAGGTAGCGGAACAGAAGGCAGAAAACAGGGCTGGGCCACAAGCTGTAATCAGCAACAGAGTGTCAGGGACAAGCAGAGTCAAGCAAAACAAGGTCAGAACATAGAAGTAAGTACAGGATCTAGTTACATGTAATAGGAGCAGAGGAACACTGTGCTTTAGATTCAATGATTTTTATTGAGGTTTTCACAAGTATAGAAGATAAGAAAACAGTGACATAACCTGTTATGCATTAGAACATAAAGCATAGGATAACTTGAATGGTTACATTGACATAACATAAGTCACGTTTAAACTTGAATGGTAAATGTATTAAAGCACTAGTCGATCAGTAAGGGTATTGTCCATGCACACAGACCCCCCATCTGGGAGAAAACTGTGTCATAGGGTGGGAGGCAACACGATCAACTTTCATTTTAGTTTCAATCTTTCTTTATTATTTTATCAAGTGAATAAACAGCAATTCAGGTTGTGTAATATGTAGACTTAAATATAACAAAGTCGCATTCCCGCGCTGTCACTTTAAATATAATAGTGACCTTAACTGTCACAAACATAGATAAGCTAATCTGGGGCTAAATATATATATATATATATATATATATATATATATATATAAATATATACAATAAATGACATAATTGTGCACATACAATAGATGCTCATAAGATAAACCAAGCAGACAAATATTACTTCTAAAATGTCCACAAATAAAGTGCCAATATTAATAGCTGACAACAAATAGTGAAACATGTCCTAGTGCATACAATGCTAAACCAAATGTACAGCTACAGCTGGGTTCTCTGATTCTTCTGCATTCCAAAACAGTGAATAAATGTGATTGGTGTCTCTTCTTATAGTATTTATGACACCTCAGTGCTCACAGGCCTCTCACCTTACTGCTGTAAGGCAACATTATTAGATGATCTATATAACTCTCATAAGGGATCCTTGTGCATCCACCTGTCTCTGGGGATCTCACTATGATGAGCTCAGCCCTTGGGACTAAATAGACAATAGTGCCTCCTCCAAAATGATCCTGGGGCTCCACCTAGTATCCTCCGCAATGGTGGTGTATAAACAAAAGGGCTCTAATAGTGTGATATAGTTTTCCAAAATGTTATTCATAAAAACAGCATGGTTTTACTTACATTAAAAACTGTAAAAAAGACATGCAATCCACGAGTGGCACGCTCATACTCCTACGTCACTTCCAGTCTATGTCGCTCAATCCCGACGCGTATCGTCACGCGCATGTGACTTCATCAGGGGTAATGACAGATGAAAATGGTGTCCTTATATAGTGTAATGGGTAAGTATATACTGACCATTTGCCTTCCCAGTAAATTTATACAGCGGACACATCTTAATGGGAGGCTATAGGAAAATGGCCACCAGTATATACTTACCCATTACACTATATAAGGACATAATTTTCATCTGTTGTGATTGACCTGATTAAGTCATGTGATACGCGTCAGGATTGAGCGACAGATAGACTGGAAGTGACGTAGGAATACGGGCTCGTGGATTGCATGCCTTGTTTACAGTTTTTAATGTGAGTAAAACCATGATGCTGTTTTTATAATCAAAATTTTGGGAAATGATATCACGCTATTGGAGCCCCTTTTGTTTATACATCAGCATTACGGAGGATACTAGGTGGATCCCCAGGATCATTTTGGAGGAGGCTCTATCGTCCATTCAGTCCCAAGGGCTGCCCTCATCATAGAGAGATCCCCAGAGACAGGTGGATGCAGAAGGATCCCTTATGAGAGTTAAGATCTAATGTTGTTGCATTACAGCAGTAATGTGAGAGGCCTGTGAGCACTGAAGTGTCATAATACTATAAGAATATACACCAATCACATTTCTTCACTGTTTTTGAATGCAGGAGAATCAGAGTACTTAGTTGTAGTTGCACATTTGGCTTGACATTGTTTGCACTGGGACATTTTTCCCCATTAGAGGGATGAGCTTTCTGTTCGGGTCAAACGTGAGTGAGACTCGAACTTTGGCTGTTTGGAAAATCAAACATTATGGGCCGTTCGCACCAAATCCGAGCGAATCCATGTTTGACTCAAACATCGACTGTTCTAATTGGGAATGATATGGGCTGTATCGGCATCGCAGTGCATTGCTGGCTGATGATTGGCCAAGCATGCACTATGACCCGCATGCTTGGCCAATCACAGCGCCGTCGGTAGAGAGAGCTGTAATTGGCCAAAGCCAGGGTGGCTTTGGCCAGTTATGGCTCAGGGGGTTTAGAACACGCCCTACACTATATAAGGCCGGCCCTGTGTAGTGTGTTCTGGCATGCTTACAGAGAGAGAGAGACAGTGTCATTTCATTTGAGTTAGCTAGCTTAGGCGGGACAGTGAGTGAGTTAGCTGCACTTACAGCGTATTGTGTATATATATGCATCCCAGGTGTTGTATATATATACAGTATAAATATATATATATATATATATATATATATATATATATATATATATACACTGTATTCAGTTTAGCTAGATCCGTTCCTGTTATCTTCCTTCTGACAGGCAGGCTTGTCTTGTTACAGTATTTACAGCTACCTGAAGAAAATTGCTGGTGTTCTTTTGATCCTGTTAGTACCACAGTCAGGCAGCTAGACTATTTACAGTTAGTGTAGTGCGTCCTCCTCACAGTGTTCAGCTAAAGCTACAAGTTAGTTTAGTGTGACCTATGCACAGTGTTCAGCTAAAGCTACAAGTTAGGGTAGTGCGTCCTCCTCACAGTGTTCAGCTAAAGCTACAAGTTGGTGTAGTGCGTCCTCCTCACAGTGTTCAGCTAAAACTACAAGTTAGTGTAGTGTGACCTATGCACAGTGTTCAGCTAAAGCTACAAGTTAGTGTAGTGCGTCCTCCTCACAGTGTTCAACTAAAGCTACAAGTTAGTGTAGTGCGTCCTCCTCACAGTGTTCAGCTAAAACTACAAGTTAGGGTAGTGCGACCTCTGCACAGTGTTCAGCTAAAGCTACAAGTTAGTGTAGTGCGTCCTCCTCACAGTGTTCAGCTAAAACTACAAGCTAGTGTAGTGCGACCTCTGCACAGTGTTCAGCTAAAGCTACAAGTTAGTGTAGTGCGTCCTCCTCACAGTGTTCAGCTAAACCTACAAGTTAGTGTAGTGCAACCTCTGCACAGTGTTCAGCTAAAGCTACCTGTAGAAGGTTGGTGGTGTTTTCCTGATCCTATCACTACCGCAGGCAGCTAAATAAGCTACAAGTTAGTTTTTTGCGAGCTCTGCACAGTGTTCATCTAAAGCTACAAGTTAGTGTAGTGCGTCCTCCTCACAGTGTTCAGCTAAAACTACAAGTTAGTGTAGTGCGACCTCTGCACAGTGTTCAGCTAAAGCTACAAGTTAGTGTAGTGCGTCCTCCTCACAGTGTTCAGCTAAAACTACAAGTTAGTGTAGTGCAACCTCTGCACAGTGTTCAGCTAAAGCTACCTGTAGAAGGTTGGTGGTGTTTTCCTGATCCTATCACTACTGCAGGCAGCTAAATAAACTACAAGTTAGTTTTTTGCGAGCTCTGCACAGTGTTCACCTAAAGCTACCTGTAGAAGGTTAGTGGTGTTTTCCTGATCCTATCACTATCGCAGGCAGCTAAATAAGCTACAAGTTAGTTTTTTGCGAGCTCTGCACAGTGTTCACCTAAAGCTACCTGTAGAAGGTTGGTGGTGTTTTCCTGATCCTATCACTACCGCAGGCAGCTAAATAAGCTACAAGTTAGTTTTTTGCGAGCTCTGCACAGTGTTCATCTAAAGCTACAAGTTAGTGTAGTGCGTCCTCCTCACAGTGTTCAGCTAAAACTACAAGTTAGTGTAGTGCGACCTCTGCACAGTGTTCAGCTAAAGCTACAAGTTAGTGTAGTGCGTCCTCCTCACAGTGTTCAGCTAAAACTACAAGTTAGTGTAGTGCAACCTCTGCACAGTGTTCAGCTAAAGCTACCTGTAGAAGGTTGGTGGTGTTTTCCTGATCCTATCACTACCGCAGGCAGCTAAATAAACTACAAGTTAGTTTTTTGCGAGCTCTGCACAGTGTTCACCTAAAGCTACCTGTAGAAGGTTAGTGGTGTTTTCCTGATCCTATCACTATCGCAGGCAGCTAAATAAGCTACAAGTTAGTTTTTTGCGAGCTCTGCACAGTGTTCACCTAAAGCTACCTGTAGAAGGTTGGTGGTGTTTTCCTGATCCTATCACTACCGCAGGCAGCTAAATAAGCTACAAGTTAGTTTTTTGTGAGCTCTGCACAGTGTTTAGCTAAAGCTACCTGTAGAAGGTTGGTGGTGTTTTCCTGATCCTATCACTACTGCAGGCAGCTAAATAAGCTACAAGTTAGTTTTTTGCAAGCTCTGCACAGTGTTCACCTAAAGCTACCTGTAGAAGGTTGGTGGTGTTTTCCTGATCCTATCACTACCGCAGGCAGCTAAATAAGCTACAAGTCATTTTTTTGCAAGCTCTGCAGTGTCCTAAAGCTACCTGTAGAAGGTTGGTGGTGTTTTCCTGATCCTATCACTACCGCAGGCAGCTAAATAAGCTACAAGTTAGTTTTTTGTGAGCTCTGCACAGTGTTCACCTAAAGCTACCTGTAGAAGGTTGGTGGTGTTTTCCTGATCCTATCACTACCGCAGGCAGCTAAAAAAGGCTACAAGTTAGTTTTTTGCGAGTTCTGCACAGTGTTCACCTAAAGCTACCTGTAGAAGGTTGGTAGTGTTTTCCTGATCCTATCACTACCGCAGGCAGCTAAAAAAGGCTACAAGTTAGTTTTTTGCGAGCTCTGCACAGTGTTCAGCTAAAGCTACCTGTAGAAGGTTGGTGGTGTTTTCCTGATCCTATCATTACCGCAGGCAGCTAAATAAGCTACAAGTTACTTTTTTGCAAGCTCTGCAGTGTTCACCTAAAGCTACCTGTAGAAGGTTGGTGGTGTTCTCATACTACAGGCAGGCAGTTGATTTTGCTAGCTGCAGTATCAGTACATATATATATATATATATATATATATATATATATATATATATACCGTATTTATCGGCGTATAACACGCACTTTTTTCCCCTTAAAATCAGGGGAAAATCGCAGGTGCGTGTTATACGCCGATCCCCTGCGATCCCGAGCTGTCACATCTTCAAAATCGCTGACCGTGATTTGAAAATGGCGCCGCCGGTGCCGAAATACACAGAGCCGGTCCTTGGCTCTTCTCGGCGGCTCTCGTTCACTTTCGGCTCCACTCGTAGTCCCGAGCGGAGCTATCCGAATCTACTCGGCTAGGTTTGGATAGCTCCGCTCGGGACTACGAGTGGAGCTGAAAGTGAACGAGAGCCGCCGGGAAGAGCCGAGGACCGGCTCTGTGTATTTCGGTGCCGGCGGTGCCATTTTCAAATCGCGGTCGGCGATTTTGAAGCCCAGGATGGCAGGGATAGAGGATCGAAGGCTGCATTGGGGAAGGCTGCACTGACAAGGCTGCACTGGGGAAGGCTGCACTGACATGGCTGCACTGGGGAAGGCTGCACTGGGGAAGGCTGCACTGACAAGGCTGCACTGGGGAAGGCTGCACTGACAAGGCTGCACTGACATTTTTTTTTTCCTTAAAATTCCCTCCTAAATTGGGGTGCGTGTTATACGCCGGTCCGATAAATACGGTATATATATATATATATATATATATATATATATATATATATATATATAGGCAACAGTGCTGGTCGTGGAGATGGTGCATCCTCATCAGCACGTGGCCGTGGGACATGCTTGGCCTTTTTTTCGGCAGCTGGCCGTGTTGAGCCGCAATATGTGGAAGACTTGGTCGAGTGGTTGACCAAGCCATCCTCATCCTCCTCATCATCTCTCACCCATGCTCAGGGTACTTTGTCTGGAAAAGCAGCTGCCGACGCGGCCTCTTCCCTCGGCTCAATGGCATCGGTGACTCCTTCCCTAGCCCCACCATGTCCTCCTTTAGGAGTCCCTCGAACTGTTTGACCACAGTGTTGGGTACATGCTCCAGGAGGATGCCCAGCGTTTGGAAGGCTCTGATGATGATACTGAGCTAGATGAAGGCAGTAACGTGAGCAGGGACAGAGGGGGTGCCCAAGAAGGACAGAAATCTGGCAGTCATGCTCCCCCTGCTGCAACATACTGGCAGGTTTGCTCCAGTGATGAGGAGGGAGGGGATGATGAGGTCACTGACTAAACGTGGGTGCCTGATAGGAGAGAGAAGGAGGAGGCACATCACCAACGAGGCAGGATGCCCTCCAGGGGCCAGCCTAAGGGCAGCACACTGACTGCATTACACCCCAAAGCTCCGCATGTGCAGGGCACTGCAGTCTCTGCGCGTTTTTCAAAAAGTTCTTTGGTGTGGGCCTTTTTTGAGATGAGTGCATCAGATCGCACTGCTGCTATTTGCAACATATGTCTCCCACTTGGGCACCACATGCTTGACCAGACATATGTTGACCTGCCATGCAGTTCGTTGGCAAGCGTATCTAAAAGACCCACACCAAAGAACAAAGAGGACCTCTCCTTGCTCCTCATCAGCTGAGATCTCCAACCCCACTATACATTCAGTCCTCTCTGAGACCTGCACTGAGAGGAATGAAGGTGTAGAATTAGGTGTGTCACAGCCAAGTACTTGTGGGCAATCTGCTTTTGGTACACTGACGTCAAATTGTACCAGGCAAATTTCCCTGCCCCAGCTGCTGCACCGCCGAACGAAGTTCGCTCCCAGCCATCCACATGCCCAGCGGTTGAATGCTAGCTTGGCAAAATTGCTAGCACTTCAACTGCTGCTTTTTCAGTTGGCTCTCTACCGGCATGTGGAAGGCAATGTCCACGCCTCGCTGGACAGGGCGGTCAGTGGTAAGGTGCATATTACCGCTGACTCATGGTCCAGCAGGCATGGACAGGGACATTACCTAAGTTTCACCGTGCATTGGGTGACTCTGCTGGCAGCTGGGAAGGATGCAGGACAAGGTGCAGTAGTGTTGGAGGTTGTTCCGCCACCACGCCTACAAAATGCCACTACTAATGATTGTGACTAGGGATGAGCTTCGAGTTCGAGTCGAACTCATGTTCTACTCGAACATTGGCTGTTCGCAAGTTCGCCGAACAGCGAACAATTTGGGGTGTTCGCTGCAAATTCGAATGCCGCGGAACACCCTTTAAAAGTCTATGGGAGAAATCAAAAGTGCTAATTTTAAAGGCTTATATGCAAGTTATTGTCATAAAAAGTGTTTGGGGACCCGGGTCCTGCCCCAGGGGACATGGATCAATGCAAAAAAAAGTTTTAAAAACGGACGTTTTTTCAGGAGCAGTGATTTTATTAATGCTTAAAGTCAAACAATAAAAGTGTAATATCCCTTTAAATTTCGTACCTGGGGGGTGTCTATAGTATGCCTGTAAAGGGGCGCATGTTTCCTGTGTTTAGAACAGTCTGACAGCAAAATGACATTTGGAAGGAAAAAACTCATTTAAAACTACCCGCGGCTATTGCATTGCCGACAATACACATAGAAGTTCATTGATAAAAACGGCATGGGAATTCCCCACAGGGCAACCCCGAACCAAAATAAAAAAAAAAAAAATGATGTGGGGGTCCCCCTAAATTCCATACAAGGCCCTTCAGGTCTGGTATGGATATTAAGGGGAACCCCAGCCAAAATTTAAAAAAAAAATTGACGTGGGGTTCCCCCTAAATTCCATACCAGACCCTTCAGGTCTGGTATGGATTTTAAGGGGAACCCCACGCCAAAAAAAAAAAAAAAACGGCGTGGGGTCCCCCCAAAAATCCATACCAGACCCTTATCCGAGCACGCAACCTGGCAGGCCGCAGGAAAAGAGGGGGGGACGAGAGTGCGGCCCCCCCCCTCCTGAACCGTACCAGGCCACATGCCCTCAACATTGGGACCATTACCATTACAGTGCCATTTTACACAGGGGGGGGCCGGGATCTGGGGGTTCCCTTGTTAAAGGGGGCTTCCAGATTCCGATAAGCCCCCCGCCCGCAGACCCCCACAACCACCGGCCAGGGTTGTGGGGATGAGGCCCTTGTCTTCATCAACATGGGGACAAGGTGTTTTGGGGGGATACCCCAAAGCACCCTCCCAATGTTGAGGGCATGTGGCCTGGTACGGTTCAGGAGGGGGGGGGCCGCACTCTCGTCCTCCCCTCTTTTCCTGCGGCCTGCCAGGTTGCGTGCTCGGATAAGGGTCTGGTATGGATTTTTGGGGGGACCCCACGCCGTTTTTTTTTTTTTTGGCGTGGGGTTCCCCTTAAAATCCATACCAGACCTGAAGGGTCTGGTATGGAATTTAGGGGGAACCCCACGTCAATTTTTTTTTTAAATTTTGGCTGGGGTTCCCCTTAATATCCATACCAGACCTGAAGGGCCTTGTATGGAATTTAGGGGGACTCCCACATCATTTTTTTTTTTTAATTTTGGTTCGGGGTTGCCCTGTGGGGAATTCCCATGCCGTTTTTATCAATGAACTTCTATGTGTATTGTCGGCAATGCAATAGCCGCGGTAGTTTTAAATGTGTTTTTTCCTTCAAAATGTCATTTTGCTGTCAGACTGTTCTAAACACGGGAAACATGCGCCCCTTTACAGGCATACTATAGACACCCCCCAGGTATGAAATTTAAAGGGATATTACACTTTTATTGTTTGACTTTAAGCATTATTAAAATCACTGCTCCTGAAAAAACGGCCGTTTTTAAAACTTTTTTTTGCATTGATTCATGTCCCCTGGGGGAGGACCCGGGTCCCCAAACACTTTTATTGACAATAACTTGCATATTAGCCTTTAAAATTAGCACTTTTGATTATTCATGTTCGTGTCCCATAGACTTTAACGGCGTTCGCGTGTTCGAACAAATTTTTTTCCTGTTCGCATGTTCTGGTGCGAACCGAACAGGGGGGTGTTCGGCTCATCCCTAATTGTGACACACCTCTCCCCTCCACCCCCTCCTCTTCTTCTTCCTCCATGGCCTCTTCCTGTGCTTAGTCCTCGGAACCAGTGGTGCTCCGTAGCCATTCAAGGGGCTACGCAAATACGCAGGCCAAAAGATGCCATGCGGTGCTTGAGCTGGTTTGCTTGGGGGACAGGAGCCACACTGGGGCAGAGGTTCTGTCAGCTCTGCAGGGGCAGGTTCAGAGGTGGTTGATGTCACGCCAACTTAAGGCAGTAATGGTGGTTTGTGACAATAGCACCAACCTCCTCTCTGCCCTCCGACAGGGACAAATGACCCATGTGCCCTGTTTGGCTCACGTCCTTAACTTGGGGGTGCAGCAGTTCTTGGGCAGGTACCCGGGCTTACAGGATGTCCTGAGGCAGGCCAGGAAAGTCTGTGTGCATTTCCGCCGGTCATATAATGCCAGTGCTCGGCTGGCGGACCTCCAAAAGGAGTTTAACCTGCCCAAGAACCGCCTAATCTGTGACATGCCCACCAGGTAGAACTTAATGTTGGCCATGCTGCAGCAGCTGCACACGCAGCAGAGGGCCATCAATGAGTACCTGTGCGACTATGGCAACAGCACAGGGTCAGGGGAGCTTGTTTTTTTTTTCCTACGCCAGTGGGCCATGATCAGGGATGCATGCACTGTCCTGTCACCATTTGAGGAGGCCACGAGGATGGTGAGCAGTGATAGTGCATGCATTAGTGACACTGTCCCCCTTGTCCACCTGTTGGAGCACATGCTGCGTGGAATAATGGACAGGGCACTTGAGGCAGAACAGAGGCAGGAAGAGGAGGATGTCCTTAGATCTCAAGGCCCCCTTTATCCAGACAGTGTTCCTGCGTGCCCGCAGATCACACAGGAAGAGGAGGAGGAGGAGGAGGAGGATTGTGTCAGTATGGAGGTGGAGCCTGGCACTCAGCATCAGCAGCAGTCTTTAAGGGATCAGTCCCAAGAAACACATGGACTTGTACGTGGCTGGGAGGAGGTGGCTGCAGACCATGTTGTCCTTAGTGACCCAGAGGACTCCAGACCGAATGCCTCAGCAAACCTACGCTGCATGGCCTCCCTGATCCTGCAAAGCCTGCGTAAGGATACTCGTATTCGTGGTATCAAGGAGAAGGACCAATACTGGCTGGTAACCCTCCTTGATCCACATTACAAGGGTAAGGTTGTGGATCTTGCCGTCGCAGAGGGAGAAGAGGATGAAACATCTTAGGGAGGCCTTGCAGAAAGGTCTGTGCAACGCGTTCCCAAAGACTGGGAGGTTACAAACTCCTGTTTCTTGACAACGTGTTGCTGAGGCTTCGGTCAGTCAAAGAAGAAGCGGTGGAGAAGGTGGCCGTCTGTCCGATGCGTTTAGACAATTTTTTAGTCCGCAGCCAAAAGGTATAATCGGTTCCAGCAACCATCACCAGCGTCTGTTTTACATGGTGCAGGAATACCTATGGGCAAGATCTGACTTGGACACCTTTCCCACCGAAAATCCTCTGGGTTACTGGGTCTTGAGGATGGACCACTGGCCAGAGCTTGCTCAATATGCAATTGAGCTACTGGCCTGTCCTGCATCCAGCGTTCTTTCGGAATGCACATTCAGTGCTGCTGGAGGCTTTGTAACCGATCACAGGGTGCGTCTGTCCACCGACTCGGTCGATCGACTGACCTTCATAAAAATGAATCAGTCTTGGATCACCACCAGCTACCAAGCACCTGATGCTGATGTAACCGAATAATTTTTTTTGAAATCTCAGATCCCTTCAAACATTGCCTATGCTGATACTGAGTGACTATCCTGAGTAATGATCCTCTTCCTCCTCAATGATCACGCTAATAGCTTGTAAGAACATTTTTGGTTCTGGGTGCCGCCACCAGTGCCTAAGGCCCAATTTTTCAGCCCCTGTTTAACAGGAGCGTGTAATTACTATTTTTAAAGCAATACTTTTCAGCAGGGCTCGTTCCTGCGTTCCAGCTAGAGTTTCTGTGAGGGGTTGCAGTGTTGTGGCACCAGCACCATTGCCTAAGACCCAATTTTTCAGCTCCTGTTTAACAGGGGCGTGTAATTAAAATTTTTGATGCAATACTTTGCAGCAGGGCTTGTTCCTGCATTTCAACTAGAGTATCTGTGAGGGGTTGCAGTATTGTGGCACCAGCACCAGTGCCTAAGGCCTAATTTTTCAGCCCCTGTTTAACAGGGGTGTGTAATTACAATTTTTGATGCAATACTTTGCAGCAGGGCTAGTTCCTGCGTTCCAACTAGAGTATCTGTGAGGGGTTGCAGTGTTGTGGCACCAGCACCAGTGCCTAAGGCCTAATTTTTCAGCCCCTGTTTAACAGGGGCATGTAATTACAATTTTTGATGCAATACTTTGCAGCAGGGCTCGTTTCTGCATTCCAACTACAGTATCTGTGAGGACTTACAGTGTTGTGGCACCAGCACCACCACCATCACCAAAAGCCCAATTTTTCTGCTCCTGTTCAACAGGGGCATGTAATTACAATTCTTGATCTAATATTTCACAGCAGGGCCCTTCTTCTTTCTTCTATCTTCTATCTTCTAACTTCCTTCGGTTTCTTCCTCCACCTTCTTCTTCTTCTGGTTCTTCTGGTTCTTCTGGTTGTTCTCGTCCGGCATCTTCCTCCATGGCGTCTTCTTCCCTTCTTCTCCTCGGGCCGCTCCGCATCCATGATGGCATGGAGGGAGGCTCCCTTTGTGTGACGCTTCTCCTCTTCTGTCGGTTCTTAAATAATGAGGGGGCGGGGCCGCCAGTGACCCTGCCCCCCTCTGATGCACGGGGACTTCCCTGTGGCATTCCCTGTGATGTCAGAAGGGGTGGGGTTATGTAACGGGTGACCCCGCCCCCTCTGACGTCACAGGGAATGCCACAAGGAACTCCCTGTCAAGTCCCCCATGCCCCCACGGGGTCAAGGTGTTTTGGGGGGCTGCCCCAAAGCACCCTCCCAATGTTGAGGGCATGTGGCCTGGTACAGTTCAGGAGGGGGGGTGCTCTCTCATCCCCCCTCTTTTCCTGCGGCCTGCCAGTTTGCGTGCTTGAATAAGGGTCTGGTATGGATTTTTGGGGGGACCCCACACCATTTATAATTTTAAATTTTGGTGCGGGGTTCCCCTTAAAACCCATACCAGTCTGGTATAGATTTTGAGGGGGACCCCACGCCATTTTTAAAAAAAAAATTTGGCTGGGGTTCCCCTTAATATCCATACTAGACCTGAAGGGCCTGGAATTTATGGAATTCATGGAATTTAGGGGGACCCTCCACGTTATTTTTTTTAAAATTTTAATTCAGGGTTCCCCTGTGGGGAATTCCCATGCCGTTTTTATTAATGAACTTTTATGTGTATTGTCGGACTGGCAATTCATTAATAGCCGCGAGTAGTTTTAAATGACTTTTTTTCCTTTGAAATGTCATTTTGCTGTCAGACTGTTCTAAACATGGGAAACATGCGCCCTTTACAGGCATACTATAGACACCCTCCAGGTACAATATGTAAAGGAATATTACACTTTTATTGTTTCACTTTAGGCATTATTAAAATCATTGCTCCCGAAAAAAACGGCCGTTTTTAAAACTCTTTTTTTTGCTTTGATGTCCCATGGGGCAGGACCCAGGTCCCCAAACACTTTTTATGACAATAACTCACATATAAGCTGTTAAAATTAGCACTTTTGATTATTCATGTTCGAGTCCCATAGACTTTAACGGTGTTCGCGTGTTCGAACAAATTTTTTGCCTGTTCGCAGGTTCTGGTGCGAACTGAACAGGGGGGTGTTTGGCTCATCCCTAGTGTACACAGTACCGTGCACCCCTAGTGCAGTTGATACTACTTTCCTGGTGGTGTACACAATACATACAGTGCACCCATAGTTGTTATTAAACTTCTGTTGGTGTACACAGTACCGTGCACCCCTAGTGCAGTTGCTACTACTTTCCTGGTGGTGTACACAATACATACAGTGCACCCATAGTTGTTATTACACTTCTGTTGGTGTACACAGTACCGTGCACCCCTAGTGCAGTTGCTACTACTTTCCTGGTGATGTACACAGTACACAATACATTATAGTGTTTTTTTGCTAAATAATATTTACAGCAAGTCTGGAAGGCCATCAAGGAAAGGCAGATGCTCACAGGCCACTAAAAGAGGGCAAGCAGGCTCTGTGTCTACATTCAACAATGCTGGTCGTGGACACGGTGCATCCTCACCACATGGCCGTGGGTCACGCTTCTCCTTTTTTCCTGCAGCTGGCCATGTTATTGAGCCACAACATGCAGAAGAGTTGGTGGAATGGATAACAAAGCCCTCCTCATCCTCCTCATCCTCTGTCCCCAGGCTCAGAGTAGTTTGCCTGCCAATGCAGCTGCCAAAGTGGCCTATTCCATCGGCTCCATGTCAACAGTCACTCCTTCCCTAGCCCCACCATCATGCATGGAGGAATCCCCAAAACTATTCGACCACAGTGTCAGGTACATGCTGCAGGAGGATGCGCACCGATTTGAAGGCTCTGATGATGGTACCCGGGTTGAGGAAGGGAGTAACGTCAGCCTAGAGAGAGCCCAAGAAGGTCAAGAAACTGGCAGTCATGTTCCCCCAGCTACAGCATACTGCCAAGTTTGCTCCAGTGACGAGGAGGGAGGGGTTGATGAGGTCACTGACTCAACTTGGGTGCCTGATAGAACAGAGGAGGAGGAGGCACATCTCCAACAGGGTAGGATACCCTCCAGGGGGCAGCTTAAGGGCAGCCACCCTATTGCATCACACTGCAGAGCTAAGCAGGTGCCAGGCGCTGCTGAATCCCCGCATATTTTGAAAAGTTCTTTGGTGTGGACCTTTTTGACACATGTGCAGCAAATCGCTTTGTTGCTGTTTGCAACATATGTCTGAAGCTTATCAAGCGTGGCCAAAACAGCAGCCGCTTGGGCACCACGTGCTTGACTAGACATATGACGACCTCCCATGCAATCCGTTAGCAACAGCACTTAAAAGACCCACATCAAAGAACAAGGCGGACCTCTCCTTGCTCCTCATCAGCTGGGATCTCCAACCCCACTATACCTCCAGTCCTCTCAGAAACATGCACTGAGAGGAATGAAGATATAGAAATAGGTGTCCAAAGTACTTGCAGCCAATCTGCTAGCGGTACACCAATATCAGATTTTAGCAGGCAAATTTCTCTACCCCAGTTGCTAAACCGTTGAAAGAAATTCTGTCCCAGCCATACACATGCTCAGCCTCTGAATGCTAGCTTGGCCAAATTGCTAGCACTGCAACTGCTGCCTTTTCAGCTGGTAGACTCTGCCCCCTTTCGCGAATTTGTGGAATGTGCGATACCGCAGTGGCAGGTTCCCAAACACCATTTCTTTTCATGGAAGGCCATTCCGGCTCTCTGCCAGCATGTGGAAGGCAATGTCTTGGCCTCGTTGGCCAACGCTCAGCAGTAAGGTGCATACTACTGCTGACTCATGGTCCAGCAGGCATGGACAGGTATGTTACCTTTCTTTCACGGCACACTGGGTAACTCTGCTGGCAGCTGGGAAGTATACAGGACAGGGTTCGGTATTATCGGAGCTTTTTCCGCTACCACGCCTCCAAAATGCTAGTGGTGATTCTGCCACAGTTCTCTTCTCCACCAGCTACTCTTCTTCTTCCTCTATGGCCTCTTCCTCTGCAGATTTCTCCTCTGAACCAGCAGTGCTCCGTAGGCGTTCAAGGGGCTATGCAAGCACTCGGGCAAAAGATGCCATACGGTGCTTGAGTCGGTCTGCTTAGGGAACAGGAGCCTCACTGGGGCAGAGATTCAGTCAGCTCTGCAGGGGCAGGCTCAGAGGTGGTTGACGCCACGCCAGCTTCAGCCAGGAATGGTTGTATGCGACAGTGGCACCAACCTCCTCTCCGCCCTCCGACAGGGACACTTGACCCATGTTCCCTGTTTGGCTCACGTCCTGAATTTGGTGGTACAGTTCTTGAGCAGGTACCCAGGCTTACAGGATCCCCTGAGGCAGGCCAGGAAAGTCTGTGGTCATTTCCACCGGTCATATAATGCCAGTGCTTGGCTGGCTGACATTCAAAGAGAATGCAACCTGCCCAAGAACCGCCTCATTTGTGACATGCCCACCAGGTGGAACTCAAAGTTGGCAATGCTGCAGCGGCTGCACATGCAGAGGGCCATCAATGAGTACCTGTGTGAGTATGGCAGGACAGGGTCAGGGGAACTTGGCTTTTTTCGCCACACCAGTGGCTACTGATTAAGGATGCATGCACTGTCCTGTAACCATTTGAGGGGGCCATGAATATGGAGAGCAGTGACAGTGCATGCATCAGTGATACTGTCCCTCTTGTCTTCCTGTTGGAGCACACGCTTCGTGGAATAATGGACATGGCACTTGAGGCAGAACAGCGGGAGGAAGAGGAGGACTTTCTTACCTCTCAAGGCCCCCTTTATCCAGATACTAGTATTCCTGCAGGCCCGCCGATCACACAGGAAGAAGAAGAGGAGGAGGAGGATTGTGTCAGCATAGAGGTGGAGGATAACACTCAGCATCAGCAGCAGTCTTCAAGGGATCGTTTGCAGTCCCCAGAAACCCATGGAGTTGGCTGGGAGGAGGTGGTTGAGAATCATGTGATCCTTAGTGACCAAGAGGACTCAGGATCGAATGCCTCTGCAAACTTACGCTGCATGGCCTCCCTGATCCTGCAAAGTCTGCGAAAGGACCCTAGGATTCATGGTATCAAGGAGAGGAATCATTACTGGCTGGCAATCCTTCTTCATCCACGTTACAAGGGTAAGGTTGCAGAACTTATCCAGCCTTTGCAGGCGGAGCAGAGGATAAAACAACTTCGGGAGGCCTTGCAGAAAGGTTTGTGCAATGTGTTTCCAGAGCCTGGGAGGTTACAATTTCCTGGTGCTGGACAACGCATTGCTGAGGCTTCGTTCAGTCACAGAAAGAGCAGTGGAGAAGGTGGCCGGCTGACCAATGCCTTCAGGCAATTCTTCACTCCTCAGTGCCCAGGTCTGATCAATTCTAGCCACCATCGCCAGCATCTGAATTACATAGTGCAGGAATATCTAGGGGCAAGATCAGACTTGGAGACCTTTCCACCAGAACATCCACTGAGTTACTGGGTCTTGAGGATGGACCACTGGCCAGAGCTTGCTCAATATGCAATTAAGCTACTGGCCTGTCCTGCATCCAGCGTTCTTTCTGAACGCACACTCAGTGGTGCTGGAGGCTTTGTAACCGATCACAGAGTGTGCCTGTCCACAGACTCTGTTGATCGGCTCACATTCATAAAAATAAATCAGTCTTGGATCACCATCTACCAAGCATCTGATGCTGATAAAACCCAATGATTTTTCTATAGACGTGGGATCCCTTGAAGATTGCATATGCTGAGTGACTATCCTATTATGCTGAGTAGGGATGGGCTATATGTTCGGTTCAAACATGAGTTCGACTCGAACGTTGGATGTTCGCCCATTCGCCGAATAGCGAACAATTTAGGGTGTTCGCGGCAAATTCAAAAGCAGCGGAACACCCTTTAAAAGTCTATGGGAAAAATCAAAAGTGCTTATTTTAAAGGTTAATATGCAAGGTATTGTCATAAAAAGTGTTTGGGGACCTGGGTCCTGCCCCAGGGGACATGTATCAATGAAAATAAAAGAAACACTGCGCTAACCCAATCACCGAAGAAAAGCAGCTACATAAATATGACCAATATTATACACGAAAATAGAAATGAAATGTAGCGCTAATGAAAGTAACCAATAATAAAAAACACATCAGTAATGGTAGCCATTAGTAAAGGCCCATGGCTTGACGTGGTATAAGGTGAATAGTGAGTAAAATATAATAATGTCCCAATGTGTAGCCATGGGTCAGACAATGAAAAGTCCCAGAATAAACTGCATACAGAATGTTGCACTGGTGCAGGAATCTTCTCCTCTGTGTCTCATAAATAATACGATCATATAATGGGAATAGATGAAATACGCTTACCAGAGGAAGTGGATACGGATGCCGGTGACACAGAATCAAACAGGCTCAGAGATCCTTGATGGACGATGGTTGTTCGCAGGAACCCCGGATCTCGAGGGGGATCTTTCCTCTGTGATCACTGTCGCGGCTGCCAATTCCAAGGACTAAGGAAGGGTCACGGCCACGGGAGAGTCTTTGAAAGCACCCCGTCAGTGGTAAATAGTTTGTCTCAACCCTCTAACTGGCACTTTGCCTGGACAGCTTGGTCTTCACACCTGATCTGGTGTCTTCTGCAGGTTCTCATTCAGAGCAGAACACAGACAGGCAAAGCCAAACCCCCTCCAGACCAACCAAGGTCAGACCCAGCAATCAGATCCTCCTAAAAAGTCCCTCCTTGAAGTCAGATTGTCCTTTTCAGTTTGTGAATTGCACATATCCTGCAGGAGATAGAAAATTACTAAAAATTACTAAAATTACTAATTTTCTATCTCTTGCAGGATATGTGCAATTCACAAACTGAAGAGGACAAGCACACTTTTTTTGTTAAATGGTATGGGTACAATGTACCCGTTACCATTTCAAACAGGGAGGGCGGGATCTGGAGGTCCCCTTGTTAAGCCCTCCGCCCTCAGACCCCCACAACCACCGGGCAAGGGTTGTAGGGATGAGGCCCTTCTCCCCATCAACATTTTTTCTCTTTTTCTGCAGCCTGCCAGGTTGCGTGCTCGGATAAGGGTCTGGAATGGATTTTTGGGGGGACCCTATGCCATTTTTTTTAAATTTTGGCGCAGGGTTCCCCTTAATATCCATACCAGAAGGGTCTGGTATGGAATTTGGGGGGCCCCCCACGCATTTTTTTAAAAATTTTGGTTCGGGGTTTCCCTGTTAGTGAATCCCATGCCATTTTTATCAATGAATTTTTATATGTATTGCCGGACCGACAATTCTTTAGTAGTTTTAAATGACTTTTTTTCCTTTAGAAACCCATTTTGCTGTCAGACTGTTTTAAACACGGGAAACATGCACCACTTTACAGGCATACTATAGACACCCCTCAGGTACGAAATTTAAAGGAATATTACACTTTTATTGTTTCATTTTAAGCACTATTAAAATCATTGCTCCCGAAAAAACGTCCATTTTTAAAACTTTTTTTTGCATTGATACATGTCCCCTGGGGCAGGACCCAGGTCCGCAAACACTTTTTAAGACAATACCATGCATATAAGCCTTTAAAATTAGCACTTTTGATTTTTCATGTTCGTGTCCCATAGACTTTAACGGTGTTCGCGTGTTCGAACAAATTATTTGCCTGTTTGCATGTTCTGGTCCGAACCGAACGGGGGGGTGTTCGGCCCATCCCTAATACTGAGTGACTATGCTATTCCTCCTCAATTTTCATGATGATAGCTTCTAAGAATATTTTCGGTTCAGGGCACCACCACCACTGCCTAAGGCCCAATTTCTCTGGCCCTGTTTAACAGGGGTGTGTAATTACAATTTTGGGTCAAATATTTAACAGCAGGGCTCATTCCTGCCCTCAACAAGAGTATCTGTGAGGGGTTGCAGTGTTGTGGCACCACCACCACTGCCTAAGGCCCAATTTTTCTGCCCCTGTTTAACAG
Organism: Lithobates clamitans; assembly: GCA_037952925.1. Classification (NCBI taxonomy): domain Eukaryota; kingdom Metazoa; phylum Chordata; class Amphibia; order Anura; family Ranidae; genus Lithobates; species Lithobates clamitans. The sequence goes on from JBBGZY010000187.1 coordinate 7,260,712, forward strand.
GGGCGTGTAATTACAATTTTTGATCAAATATTTAACAACAGGGCTTGTTCCTGCGCTCAACAAGAGTATCTGTGAGGGGTTGCAGTGTTGTGGCACCACCACCACTGCCTAAGGCCCAATTTTTTTGCCCCTGTTTAACAGGGGCGCGTAATTACAAATTTTGTTTGATCTAATATTTCACAGCAGGGCCTGTTCCTGCGCTCAACAAAAGTATCTGTGAGGCTTTACAGTGTTGTGCCACCACCACCACCACCTAAGGCCCAATTTTTCTGCCCCTGTTCAACAAGGGCGTGTAATTACAATTTTTGATCCAATATTTCACAGCATGGCCTGTTCCTGTGCTCAACAAAAGTATCTGTGAGGCTTTACAGTGTTGTGCCACCACCCCAACCACCACCACCACCTAAGGCGCAATTTTTCTGCCCCTGTTCAACAGAGGCGCATAATTACAATTTTTGAACTAATATTTCACAGTAGGGCCTGTTCCTGCACTCAACAAAAGTATCTGTGAGGCTTTACAGTGTTGTGCCACCACCACCACCACCGCCTAAGGCCCAATTTTTCTGCCCCTGTTTAACAGGGGTGCATAATTACAATTTTTGATCTAATATTTCACAGCAGGGCCTGTTCCTGTGCTCAACAAAAGTATCTGTGAGGCTTTACAGTGTTATGCCACCACCCCAACCACCACCACCGCCTAAGGCCCAATTTTTCTGCCCGTTTAACAGGGGCATGTCATTACAATTCTTGATATAATATTTCACCACAGGGCCCATTCCAGTGCCCACCAAGAGTAACTGTGAGGGCTTACAGTGTTCTGGTACCACCAACACCTAAGGCACAATTTTCCGCAGAGTGTACAGGGCAGGCCATATAGTATATACAGGCAGTCCCCTATTTTCAAACATCCGACTTACAAAAGACTCCTACTTACAAAGGGAGGGAGACAACAGGAAGTGAGAGGAAATCATCCCCTAGGAAGGGAAATCCTCTCCTGTAAGAGTTAATATGGGAAAAAGGTGTCTCCCCACTGATGCTTTATCACCAATCCTTGTTTCTCTAATAACCCACAATTTTCAAAATCCAATTGTCATTGGGACAGAAAGTGAGGTGAAATCTTCTGAACAGGGGCACAGACAGCAAAACAAATGTTACAGGGGTGATGATAACCCTTCCCTATGTTATCCAAAAAGTTTAAAAATAGTTTTTTTTTTGGCTGGAACTACACTTACAAAATGTACCTGTTTCAAATTACAAACAGATTCAACTTAAAAACAAACCTACAGTCCCTATCTTGTTTGTAACCCGGGGACCGCCTGTATACTGCTGCTGTTCAGAGTATATAAGGCCTGGGGGCCCCACGCCTTTTTTTTTTTTTTTAATTTGGGTGCGGGGTTCACCTTAATGTCCACACCAAACCCAAAAGGCCTGGTAATGGGCTGGGGGGGGGGGGGTGGGCATTACATTACAGCCGCAAGCAGTTTTAAATTACTTTTTTTCCTTTAGAAATGTCATTTTGTGCAGGGACTGTTGTAAACACGGGAAAAATGCGCCACTTTACAGGCATACTATAGACACCCCCCAGGCACGATATTTAAAGGAATATTACACTTTTATTGTTTCACTTTAAGCATTATTAAAATCATTGCTCCTGAAAAAACGTCTGTTTTTAAAACTTTTTATTGCATTGATACATGTCCCCTGGGGCAGGACCCAGGTCCCCAAACACTGTTTATGATAATAACGTACATATTAGCCTTTAAAGTTAGCACTTTTGATTTTTCATGTTCGAGTCCCATAGACTTTAACTGGGTTTGCGTGTTCACACAAATTTTTGGTCTGTTCGCATGTTCTGCCACAAACCGGGGGTTGTTCGGCTCATCCCTATTAATTATCAGCTATTAATTTTGGCACTTGAGGAAATGTAAGAAGTAATATTTGTCTGCTTGGTTTATCTTATGAGCATCTATTTTATATGCACAATTATGTCATTAATTGTATAGTATTATGCCGTTTATTTATTTATTCTATATTCATATCAAATGTATCATATATTTTTGACAGCGCAACATCATCACTATTATACAGTCAGGTCCATAAATATTGGGACATTGACACAATTCTAATCTTTTTAGCTCTATACACCACCACAATGGATTTAAAATGAAATGAACAAGATGTGCTTTAACTGCAGACTTTCTTCTTTAATTTGAGGGTATTTACATCCAAATCAGGTGAACGGTGTAGGAATTACAACAGTTTGTATATGTGCTTCCCACTTTTTAAGGGACCAAAAATAGTGGGACAATTGGCTGCTTAACTGTTCCATGGCCAGGTGTGTGTTATTCCCCCATTATCCCATTTACAAGGAGCAGATAAAAGGTCCAGAGTTCATTTCAAGTGTGCTATTTGCATTTGGAATCTGTTGTTGTCAACTCTCAATATGAGATCCAAAGAGCTGTCACTATCAGTGAAGCAAGACATCATTAGGCTGAAAAAACAAAACAAACCCATCAGAGAGATAGCAAAAACATTAGGTGTGGCCAAATCAACTGATGGAACATCCTTAAAAAGAAAGAACGCACTGGTGAGCTCAGCAACACCAAAAGACCCGGAAGACCACGGAAAACAACTGTGGTGGATGACCGAAGAGTTCTTTCCCTGGTGAAGAAAACACCCTTCACAACAGATGGCCAGATCAAGAACACTCTCCAGGAGGTAGGTGTATGTGTGTCAAAGTCAACAATCAAGAGAAGACTCCACCAGAGTGGATACAGAGGGTTCACCACAAGATGTAAAACATTGGTTAGCCTCAAAAACAGGAAGGCCAGATTAGAGTTTGCCAAACAACATCTAAAAAAGCCTTCACAGTTCTGGAACAACATCCTATGGACAGATGAGACCAAGATCAACTTGTACCAGAGTGATGGGAAGAGAAGAGTATAGAGAAGGAAACTGCTCATGATCCAAAGCATACCACCTCATCAGTGAAGCATGGTGGTGGTAGTATCATGGCGTGGGCATGTATGGCTGCCAATGGGACTGGTTCTCTTGTATTTATTGATGATGTGACTGCTGACAAAAGCAGCAGGATGACTTCTTAAGTGTTTCGGGGAATATTATCTGCTCATTCCCAGCAAAATGCTTCAGAACTCATTGGACGGCGCTTCACAGTGCAAATAGACAATGACCCGAAGCATACTGCGAAAGCAACCAAAGAATTTTTTAAGAGAAAGAAAGAAGTGGAATGTTATGCAATGGCCAAGTCAATCACCTGACCTGAATCCGATTGAACATGCATTTCACTTGCTGAAGACAAAACTGAAGGGAAAATGCCCTAAGAACAAGCAGGAACTGAAGACAGTTGCAGTAGAGGCCTGGCAGAGCATCACCAGTGATGAAACCCAGAGTCTGGTGATGTCTATGTGTTCCAGACTTCAGGCTGTAATTGACTGCAAATGATTTGCAACCAAGTATTAAAAAGTGAAAGTTTGATGGATGATTGTTAATCTGTCCCATTACTTTTGGTCCCTTAAAAAGTGGGACGCACATATACAAACTGTTGTAATTCCTACACTGTTCACCTGATTTGGATGTAAATACCCTCAAATTAAAGCTGAAAGACTGCAGTTAAAGTACATCTTGTTTGTTTCACTTCAAATCCATTGTGGTGGTGTATAGAGCCAAAAAGATTAGAATTGTGTCGATGTCCCAATATTTATGGACTTGACTGTAGTTATATATGGACCATTATGCTACAAAAGGTAGCAAGGAGAAGAAGAGATAAGCGGGGGGGGGGGGGGGGGGGAGTGAAATGAAAAAGGGATAGGAAAAGAAAAGAGATGGGCGGGGAAGAGGAGGGCTGGTACGATATAAGGAGGTTCCTGTGTAAGGTAGTAGACATACGGTAAATTTGTGTGTCCACAGTTGAGTGTGGCACATTAAGGCCAAGATAGTATACAAAACAGATCATTAAATAAAACCATAGTGTACGATGGTAAATAAACCAGAAGGTAGGCTAGTGCTCAGATGCTCAGATGGGGAAAGGCATGGATTCTATGGGAAATAGATTCAGCAAGAGCATTATGAAATGATGGTTCTTAATTATAATATTTCAAAGTTGTATAGTGCAAAGGGAGTGGGAAGCCAGTGATGTCATTGGCGTAGGAATTTTTCTTGCGTTAAGTGGGCCTTAGCAAAGGCGTATTCAATCCTGTACAGCTTTAAATAGGGCAATAGGCACAAAAATGTCTGTGCTCAAATGCATTCTTATCCACGGTAACATGCATGTGCAGACATTGGTGCAGTTCTCATTCTTGTGTGGATGCACAAGCAGTACTATGTGCCCGCGCATATCTTCACACATGACACTTGTCAGAGAGTGTCTGTGTTCAGTGTAACCAGCTGATGCATTTGCAGTTTTCTAATGAGGAAAGTTGCAGTGTCTGCATCCCTTTAGAAGTAATTAACACTTAGTGAGTATCCCACCAAAAATATAATTCCCATTGCAGAGGATGCCTAAAATTTGACTTATATCCAAGTATAGACATCTGGGAAAATCAGTGAGCCAATCACAGAAGCAGGAAATTACATTTCTGGGGATGTTCTATACACCAACTGGTTGTCATATTGCATTGACTGCTACAGATAATTACGTCAGCTTTCATGAAAGTGAAATCCTTGAAGAAAATAACTAAATACAATAGTAAAACAAGCATTTGTATTTTTTAGATTGCATTTTAAAGAAAATGTTGTGGACATGTCTAATTTTTGCCCTTGAACAATGAGATAGTGGGATGACCCTATGGTATGCACAATATAGAATTGTTTCCCATGCAAATCAGGATCCTGTATACATCTGAAGCCTTAGTAAAAGCAGGAAGCCCACCATTTTTTTTGTTTGAAAGACTAATTTTTCAAACAAATAATGGCAAAATCATGGAAACCCCCCAACCTATGCATATTGGCAGTTAAACATAAAATCCCCCAAGCAATGATCCATGCCAAAATAGATGCTACCATATTAGACAGAATTCCTAAGTTTGAGGCACTTTGGAGCCTTTGAGTAAAACACTTTCTCCCTACTAACTTTGATGAATCTCTACTTTCACCCTGATTAATAGCCCACTTCTCCAACTAATACAATACTAAAGCCTTCTCCCTTCAGCTGGTCTCTATGTTCTTCCCCCTATATCTGCCCCTCCCCCTTTTTTCCCCCTTCCCTTCATAAAGTCTATCCCTCCTCCCCTATTCTATCCCCCTCTCTTTTCTCCTTTTTTATTCCTTTCTTTCCAGTTCCATGGTCCCAGATAATAACTTCTTAAGCTTTCCTCCTCCCCCTTTTTGTATTATATTTTATAATGTGTGACTCTCCTGTGGATCACATCTGATGATATAATTTGATAGCTGTGAGTTACTTAACCTCTGGCTCATCCAATCTCATTGTCTACTTTTAGTATACCAAGATAACACTATCTTGACTTTGCAGCTCCTTTCCCTGTCTTGTTATTGGTATACTGTATTCTACATGTATTCCTTTATTGTTCCATACCCTTTTTTTAAATCTAATGTTCCAAAGCATTCTGCAGTTTTGGCGAACTGTCTTCAAGCATACATGTATACATGTTTTTGTCGTGTTACTATTATGTACGTTTATTTGATCCCTCTTTTATTTACTAAAAAGATTGAACAAGGAAAGACTCATTTTTCTAATCAACTTTTTAATGCTGTTAGTGACTAATTTGGGGAAACTTCCCCTCCTGTCCATAGGAGTACATGAAATGAGGGGAGTGCTTGTCACTTAAAAAGCAAGACGCAGACAGAGGTTCTGACAGAGGATCAGAACCCTTTCCTATTTTACTGAGAACATTTTTTTTGTTACAGTTTGTGACTCCACTGGGAGGCCAAAAAATCACAACCTGACATTTAAAAATAAACACAGTGGAACCTTGGTTAACGAGCGTTTTGAAAGAAGAGCAACTTTTTGAAAAAAAATCCTGACTCGGTTTATGAGTGTTATTTTGCAAACGAGCAGAATTCAAGCTAATGTGGTGTGCAGTACCACATTTGGCCAGAGGTGGGGGGCGCCAGTGACACTTGGAATGATTCAGAGCCATTTGGAGCCGTTCGGAAATACTCGGAAATATTCGGAAATACTCCATTCCCGAGTGTTTCAGAGACTTTCCGAGGGTTTCCGCGTTCAGCCGAGCTGTCCCCGAGTATTTCCGAGGCTCTCCTGCGCCCCCCACCTCTGGCCACGTGGTATTGCATGCAATAGAAGTCAATGCGAAACAAATTATCTTCATTTCCATTGACTTCTATGGGGAAACTCACTTTGATATGCGAGTGCTTTGGATTACAAGCATTCTCATGGATCTGATTATGCTTGTAACTTGTAATCCAAGGTTCCACTGCACATAAATTGACAGCGTCTCTATCTTCCCCAATCTGTCTAAAATCAGAAAGAAATGTTTTAGCTATAGTTGGGCTTTAACATCTACTTGAAGTCACAGAAATAGATTTAGAGTCAGCTAAACATTGTATTAAAAACCCAATTTTTATATTCTTTATCCTGTTACAGAAGTGTTGCAGGGTATCTTAATATTATTGTCCAGGTCAATAGGCATATACGCTAGACCCATTGACTCACTAACTAGTGTGTGTGAGGCAGAAGCGTAACTAGAACATTCAGGGCCCCAGTGCAAAAAAAAACAGTGAAGGCTTCCTGACCCCCAGCCAGGGCCCTTTCCTCTGATCTTGGGGCCCTCCCCACTGATCCTGGGGGCCTTTTACTCCCATCGCATGGCCCTTTTTACAGACCTGCAGCAGGACCCCCTCCTGCTACCTTGAGGTCCCCCAGGGCCAGTACAAGGATTTTGGTCTACACAGGTGAAGGTGCATTTTGCATCCCCCCATCCTATTCAGTGCCGGGTTTAGAAGTACATGACACACAGAGAGCAGGGTCCAGGAGTGTGATGCATAGTAGGAGTCAGGAGTACAAAACAAAGAGTGCAGGAGTCAGGTGTGCACATTTTAGGGGTCACAACAGTGCAAATTTCCCCCTGCAAGCAAAATTTTACCTTTCAGCCAAAAAACCCCCTCCCAACACAGAACTTTTTCCCCATCTTGGAAAAAGTCCTCCTCCACTCTCCCCAAATCTCCCCTCCCAGCACGATTCCCTCTTCTTCCCTATCCACTACACTCACTTCCCTTGCCCAGCACAAATCTTTTTGGTTGAACTAGATGGACTTGTGTCTTTTTCAACCAAACTATGTTATGTCAAATTTTCGCACCTCCCTCCATCGTGAAGGAAATCCTTCCACTCCCCCAATCTTCTCCAGTGCAAATTCTCTTAACCCCCCAAATTCCTCTTCCCAGCACAACACCCCTCCTTCCCAGCACAAATCCACCCCAATTCTCTCTAGCACAAATCCTCCTTCCCCCAAATAACCCCCACCAGCACAAATTCTCTACATAGTTCTATCACAAATTCCCCCACCCAAAACTCCTTCCCAATACAAACTCTTCCCCCCAACATAAATTTGCTCCCCCTTCTAGTACAGATCCATATCTCCTAACTGTACTAGTTTTGAGAGGACCTTCCTAAGATTTGAACAATAATCCTGGTGTCCCGTGAACCTGGGCTGAGTTCTGGAGGCCAGTGCCAGAACAACTGGCGCTTGGCTTCTGTAAGTTGCCTGACAGGGGTGGGCCAGAGTGGGCACCCGGGCACTTGTCCCACATCTGTTAGGGTGTGCCAGGGGTCCCAGACACCGTGATCTGTGATAGGTGGCATCCCTTTGATTTGGAGGGGGTAAGAGGATATGTGCTGAGGGATGCTTTGAGAGGGGAGAGGACTTGTGTGAAAAGGTAGGGTGGGAGGAAATTGAAATCCAACCCCCCCTCACCCCATAGCACCCCATAGTCCTCTCCCCTCCTAAAGCACCCTCCCAGAAAATAACACCCCCGATCACTCCTCCAGGTGTATAGCATTATTACCTACCCCCCCTTTTTCCTAGTTACCATGTCCCCTTCTTATACATCCATAAACGCAGACCTCAGATCAGCGTGGCTCTTCCAGTGGAATGTCCCTTCTCTCCGGCTCCTTCTCCTCCTGTCTGTGTACATCAGTGCCAAGGAAGCTTCCAAGAGCTGTGCTGTGAGGTATGCAAGTAGAAATATGCTGGCTGCCACATTGGTGAGGGCAGGTGTCCTGAGTGCCAACGCTAGCGCACCCCTGTTAAATGAGTAACTAGAGCTCAGTGCCGGAACTTGTTCCGCCACTGGGCTCCAGGATTCAGCATAGAATGCCTTATGCTGGCAGGGCCTGGGGCCACCTTATAGTGGCAGAATTATAGGGCCCAGTGGCAAATGTGACAATTTTGACCCTGGTAGTTCTGCCACTAGTGTAAGGGCGCTCATGGAGAGAGATGTGGCTGTTACACAGCTTAGTCAGCACAGGACATTAGACATAAAGGTAGGGAGTAGCATTTTCATTTGAAGAAAAAGGAATTAAAAAACCCAACTCCGGGATATCAGCAACCCCCTCCCTCCCCTAACTAACCATTGGTATGAAAACAAATTATCCAAACACCCATTTTAATTACCCAAAGCTAGATCACGTGATGATCCTTTTATCTTTTTTGGTTTACTTTCTGGGGGACCTCTTCTGGTGTTCATACCAGTGGCTCTGTCTTATCTCATAGGCTCTAGAGGCAAGATAACTCATGAAGGCTGTGAGAAGGCCATTGCCTAAGAAGATAAAGGGCAGGGAAATATGCCTGGTTCCAAGGGCAGGAAATTAGCTTGGCTCATAGAGGAAATTGTGACTTAATCCGTTACACTGCAGAATGGCACAAGAATAGGTATTTGGAAGCAAGACTGCGGAGTAAGGCAAATGATGCACAATGTACTATTTTATTTAAATTTCATTTTTTGCCTGGAGTTGGACTTTAAAGCATTCTACACAAAAATTAGTCACAGATCATAACCTGTTGTGGCAGGCATAATGACTTATAGCGATAACTTTTTATATCTGTCAATCAGTGGCAGCTGGTGAAATTTTAGGATGGGGGCGCAAGACCCTGCCCTTCCATTTTGACCTCTTGGTGAAAATGGGCGTGGTTTCAGTGAAAAAGTGGGTGTGTCTCTAAGGTGGTGTGGCTAGCGTCTGAGATGAACGAATGATGAGGGAGAGGGAGGGAGAGAGGGAAGGACAGCAGGCCCAGATCCCACACAACAATAGAAATATGTGTATTCTAGAAAGTTTAACAATCATCAGATGAAGATACTCCAAACACCTCGTGTTAGCACTTCAATCATCCCAGCACCATGGTTGTTATGGTATCAGGATGATTGAAGCGCATTATTTCTATTATTACATTGTAATATAAAATGAAATCATTCAACTCACCATAATGCAGAATCAGTGGGCCCTGAGCATGTCAATTGCCATGTCGCCTGCCACCAGATGCCATCAGGTGTCCCCAGCAGAGTCCGTCCATACATCAGGTGCCCCAGCAGAGTCTGTCCTTACATCAGGTGCCCCCAGCGGAGTCCGTCCTTACATCAGGTGCCCCCAGCGGAGTCTCTCCTTACATCAGGTGCCCCCAGTGGAGTCCCTCCTTACATTTGTGTCACCTTCAGCAGAGACCCTCCTTACATCTGTGTCCCTGTCAGCGGAGCCCCTCTTTACATTTGTGTCACTGTCAGTGGAGTCCTTCCTTACATCTGTGTCCCCATCAGTGGAGCCCCTCCTTACATCTGTGTTCCCAGCGGAGCCCCTCCTTGCATCTGTGTCCCCAGTGGAGCCCCTCCTTACATCTGTGTCTCCGTCAGCGGAGCCCCTCCTTACATCTGTGTCCCCAGCAGGGCCCCTCCTTACATCTGTGTGCCCAGCAGAGTCCCTCCTTACATCTGTGTCCCCAGCAGAGTCCATCCTTACATCTGTGTCCCCAGCAGAGCCACTCCTTACATCTGTGTCCCCAGCAGAGCCCCTCCTTACATCTGTGTCCCCAGCGGAGCCCCTGCTTACATCTGTGTCCCCAGCAGAGTCCCACCTTACATCTGTGTCCCCAGTGGAGCCCCTCCTTACATCTGTGTCCCCAGCGGAGTCCCTCCATACATCTGTGTCCCCAGTGGAGTCCCTCCTTACATCTGTGTCTCCAGCGAAGCCCCTCCTTACATATGTGTCCCCAGCGGAGTCCCTCCTTACATCTGTTTTCCTAGCGGAGTCTGTCCTTACATCTGTGTCCCCAGCGGAGCCCCTCCATACATCTGTGTCCCCAGCGGAGCCCCTCCTTACATCTGTGTCCCCAGCAGCACAACCCTGCTCACATCTGTGTCCCCAGCGGAGCCCCTCCTTACATTTGCATAACCAGCGGAGTCCTTCTTTACATCTGTGTCCCTAGCGGAGTCCTTCTTTACATCTGTGTCCCCAGAGGAGCAGCAGGGTCCTCCTCACATCTGTCCTCCTTCAAGCCACGTCTGTGACTCTCCCCAGCTAGTTCCTGGTTTCTCCGTGTGTTCAGTGGAGAGCCCGCCAGAAGTGACTTTGTTCTCACACTGAGAACAAAGCACCCCGCTGGACGACGGGTGGATGCTGCTCGGTGCAATGGATTGCATCGCAAAGCAGCTCCAAAGCAGCGCCGGACACTTGGCGGTTCCCATAGTGCACTGTGTCCAGCGCCCGAACACAGTGTACTTAGTTAAAGAACATTTTTTTCAATTTTTTTTTCTTAAAGGGGCCGTTTTGAAAAAAAAATATACATTTTTTTGATTTTCTTTTTTGGTCACTACAGGTGACTATGGATGGGCTGTCACTGCTGTCAATGGTAACCACTATGAGAGTATTTTTCAGATGAAAATACTATTTCCCAGTGGTGTTTGCCATTTGTAATGCCTATTTTTACTATTTATATACCATATTTTTTCTGATAATCTGTTATTGTATTAACAGATATCACAGCTTTTTCTGAAGAAGGAATTTAATGTATATTCCAAAATATGTTGGGGATTTTCCTTTGCTGTTATGGCCTCTTACCGTGAGATTAACCGTGTCATAGAATTCAGCTGTATATTATCCATATATTTATGTATAGTAAATGTATAGTAAATGTGATATTCTCGTCTCGTCAGACGTTTTTTATCAATAAAATTTGTACTTTTTATTATACATATACGCATCTTTCTGGTTTCCAACCTATGCCTATGAAGTCTCAGGGGGCATCTCATTTGTTTTTCTATAGCAATAACTATATACATTATTGGTTTTTAGATGTTAGGTGTTTAGATGTTAGAGGAGCAAAACTTCAGATCTTTTATGGCACTGTCTAGAAATCCTAAAACTGGGGGGCTCTGTGGTATGCTAAAATCATCCAATTTGCAGGCTGCTTATGGATTCCCCCTCCTACCTCCTCTACCTATTAGTCCATCACTGTGAAGTCTGTGAGGGAAAGGATCAGAGATAACCACACAAAGCTGGTTGCTTCCAGCATATATGGTGTCCCTGCTGCCCAGTGTCCTGGGATGTTCTAGAAAAGATCAGGAATTATAACGCTCATTCACACCAAGTGCATTGAGCTGTGTTAATCAGCACTGATCAATGCATATGGTGATGTGTGCTGCGTAAAAAGCAGTCAAAGCACTATTGCATGTCCCATTGCGCTGTGATGCATAAAGGTAAATTAAGTGACATTTCGATAAGGTAAAAAAGTGAACACTCATGTGGTGAAACAATCCATCACACTGCCCGCACACAATGCACACCTGAACGTGTGGGTGTTATACTGTACAGAGCATAATGCGGGCAGGAGTGAACAAAAATGTACTTTAATATTTATAAACAGCTTCTTGTTTGAACTTTACCTGAATGCTGTTTCTTTTCTTCTGTGAATTACCTTGACATTTCTCATTTTTGTTTGAACTTGGTTCTGTTTCTATAAATCCAAATGAATAAACCATTTCCGCTGCCGTACTGTGTGTATCAAGTCCTGCGAGGCCATAAAGAAACACATTGCCATTGCAAATGACTTGTTTAGATTTTGATCTTATGTGCTATTTCTCAGCTTAATGTCACTTTAATGACTACATCAACAAAAGTAATAAACTGCAACAAAAGCCAAAAGAAAAAAAAATTACAAACCTCAAAAATTGTTGTTCTTTATGCTCTTCTGTTTGAAAACATTTCAAAGCGAAATTGTTCCTATGGAAATGCATTTATTCTTTAGAGAAGAGTAGGGAAACAGCCCAGACATAAAATGTGTCTGTCAGTTGAAGCTAACGTGATTTCAGCTTCAAGACTTCATTATCGGGGAATTGCAATGCTGCTCTTCAGTGATCAGGGCCTGTCTTTGCAGTACTGTCATGCAGAAACATCAAAAATTCCAGCTTTCTTTTTTTTGGCTATTTTTATCTGTGTTTTTTTTTGTCGATACAATAATGTCTCAACACAGTGGGGATATTATAGAGTGAAATAGAGCCAGACAGCCCCGCTTCTGTATTTTAATTTGATTCCGAGCAGAAACCTTTTTATATTCTGTAACCAGCTGACTTTATCAATTGTGACTCCGTGCAATTGTTGCTTTGAGCAATTTTCCAAAATTTCTATTCCAGTTTTTGAAACTTTATTAACCGTGTAGTTTGTGTGAAATTGTATTAAATGTATGTGTTTACATTCCTGAAAATATATGAAAATTTTCCTCTCATGCTGAGCTTAAGAGGTTTATTTAGTGCTGAACAAGAATGCAGTTATCTGATTACGGGTAATGGACAATTTATACCAATTTGTATTATCAAAGAAATGATTAATCCTTCAGTAAGCAACCATTGCAAATAACATTTTTCCTGTGTTTTGTAGAGCAGAAAAATGTGAAGTCCATTTTAAAAAGCTATTTTTATTTTTTTTTCACTTTTTTAATGATATATAGAATTTTTGTTTGTGGTACAATGATAGTAGCATATACTCAAGTATATCCACTTCAAATCAAATTTCTCGTGCATAAAAATGTCAGTCAAATGGCATTAATTAGGCAATTGATTCTCTAGTACAGCAAGTCATTTGCACCAAGGACTGGTATACTTGTTAAATACATATATTTTTTTAATAAACCTCAAAATACTGTAAGTATTCAGTAGCAAGTTAAATTGCAAATCCTACACTGAAAAAGCTCCTATTCAAGCATGGAATATTCTTAGACCCAGTTCAGACGTGAGTGGCGCTACTGTGTAATGTTTTTTGTGCGTTTTTGGAACGGCAACATTCAGTTCCAATAACGTGCCAAAGAAGTACATGTACCAAATTGTGGCACTGAGCCACGTGCATTTGGCATTGATTTTTTTTGCTGTGTTTTTTGTACGATTGCAGCAAAGCCACCCCGAGTTTGGTGTGGCATTAAGAAATAATGTTACCCTGCACGTGCGTCACACGTTTTGCTGCAATTCTGGATTGAAAGCAGAATCACGTGTATCTGCCCGCAATTCCAATATGCAAAAGTGTAAATGGGACCTTAAAGTGGGAACTATAGTCTTTATAATGTGTACTTCATGTGAAACGGATTACCTTAATATAAACAGTCTTATTATTGGGTGTTATGTATGTGTATGGTTTGTCTTGGTTTATTTATTTATTTGTCTGTTTTTATCTGTGTATAAGGTGGCAGCCATTTTGGTCATCTAATCTCTCTGCTGAAAACAATTTACTCCCTGTAGTAGTGTAATGATTGGTAGCCAAAGACCATGTGATCTAGAGTGAACAAGCTGGGAGCGAGGAAGCAGGTACAGCAGTACAGTTACACAGTGACACTGTGCTACTCTGGGGAGGTGATCAGGTTTTTTTTTTTTTTTTTGCACACTGTGATTGCTTATAACAGTGATAACAACTGTTATAAGCAATCTTTTTTATGAATGCCATCCATTCATCCAGTGTTAACCATAGTGAAGCAGTGATTGCCCACAGCTATCACACGGAACAGATGCACTGTGATTTGTCCAGTCTGTACCACGTGATGACTGTGACCAATCACAGAGATCAAAACAATAGTACAAAATTAATGGCTATGAATGGAAGTCATTCATTTTGTACAATTGCCATGTGATCTGTCGTGATTGGTCACAGCGATTACATGGTACCGGCAGAGGCCTGGTACACTGATTTGTCATCCACTTTGTCTGGTGGACACAGTGGGTGACAGAATGCACTGCAGCACGGCCAGATTCTGAGAGAACTTCATATGAAGTCCACCCAGGATAGCAGCACTCCCGCTCGTCTGTCATTGTAAGTCAACAGCCTATCCTCCTTTAGTAAATTGACCTCTGTTTCGTGCTAAGCAGCAACTGCTGTTATGTTGTTACTCTAAGTCCATGTTACTCCAAAAATGTTTTGGCTATTTTATATGACTTCTTTTCTCAACAATTAAAAATATCTTGGACTTTTTCATCTGGTTTTGGTCTGGTGCTCATTTCTGTATTTCTATGGCTTGAACTACTGTTGGGGGCCCATTGAGGAAAGCCTTGCTGTATGGATGCTGCTTCGTTAATGCTATTGAGCTTGTTTGAAGTTTTCTTTTGTCTGATTGCAATGCAAGTCTAAAAATTCCTAGTACCTTTTTGAATATGTTGCTCTGCACTGTGCCTGTAAGTGTGTCTCTTTATCTTGGACTCTTTCCCCCGTCAGGCAATACTGATGACCATTTCTTTGCCATTTTGCACTTTTCGGGCATGGCTTCTACAGTTCAGGTTAATTTTAAAGTAGAACTACAGCTTTTTGACAACCTCTGCCACATGGTGAATTCTATTTAAAAGACCTTTATACATCCCTTTTTTGCAATGTCCTTGGATGTCTAACCAGCAGTGCTTCTTCTCCTTTCTCCTGCTGCGGTGATGGGATGAGCATTCTTTCTAGACGAAGTGCTACTAACAAAATGACTTGTGCTGCTCAGTCCTTATGTACTTTTTGCCCAGCTTGCATGATATAGGGCAGACTGGGCTCATATTCAATGGACAGAATGCTGCAAGTGTCTTTGGGCCAGAAGAGGACAGCAATGCTGCCTGGAGAGGGTAAGTAGAGATTATATATATATATATACACAGACAGTGGATATAGAAACCCCCCCCCTTAATAATCACATTTTGTTGCTTTGCAGCCTGAAGTCAAGACAGATACAGTTTTTCTTTTATCCAGCTGTATTTACTGTATATAGTGCAACTTATAACATCCAAGTGAAGGGGTTTAACACCAACATGTCATAAAAAATTAAAGGGGTTGTAAACCCTCATATTTTTTTCACCTTAAGGCATCCTATGGTTTAAGAGGAAACATGTAAATGTGTTGGAATGGCCTAGTCAAAACCCAGACCTCAATCCAATAGAAAATCTGTGGTCAGACTTAAAGATTGCTGTTCACAAGCGCAAACCATCCAACTTGAAGAGGCTGGAGCAGTGTTGCAAGGAGGAATGGGAAAAAATCCCAGTGGTAAGATGTGGCAAGCTCATAGAGACTTATCCAAAGCGACTTGGACCTGTGATAGTGTCACATACCTGATTTGTGAGCCTGATGTGTACAGGAGGGCCTCTCATACCACACCGGCTTGTGAGATACTGAAGGTGAAACAGCAGCCACAGAAGAACGGTATCGTAGGAGTGCCTGAGATCAGTCCTGTAGTCTATACTGTATGGCTGGTTGTCCATGGATGGATGTGCAGCAGGCAAGCAGGTGGTGGTTAGGCAGACCAGAGCTGTGGCAGGCTGGGATTGCAGCTAGAGCAAGATCCAGATGTAGATTGCAGATCAGAGACATGACAGGCTGGATGAGCAGGTGCAGGGTTAAGCAAGCCAGGTCGGTAATGTACAGGCAGATAAAGAGCAGCAGGCAAAAGAGGAGTCCAAAACAAGCCAGGGTCGGGGTATCAAGCAGACAGCGTTAGTGAGAACAAGCCAGGTCAAGATCAGAGGTCAGCACAGGTAATAGGTCAGAACACACAGAAGCTGCAGACCAAACAGCAATGAGTCTATGCATAAGCTCAATTAAAATAGCCCGCCTGGCGTACGCCAATGCGCGACTGTGCATGTGCGAACGCTGATGTGCCAATGCACTAGTGCGCATGCGCGTGTACGCCAAGAACCTCTTAGTGTACTGCGGACCTGTCTTTCCTGACAGATAGCCACAAAAGGTGGCTCTAATGCCCCGTACACACGGTTGGACGGTTCCGACAACAAAATCCTCGGATTTTTTCCGACGGATGTTGGCTCAAACTTGTTTTGCGTACACACGGTCGCACAAAGTTGTCGGAGTTTCCCATCGCCAACCACGCGGTCACATACACCACATTCGACGAGACTAGAAAAGGCCAGTTCAGAACCAAGTGCGGCACCCTTTGGGCTCCTTTTGCTAATCTCGTGTTAGTAAAAGTTTGGAGAGAGACGATTCGCGCTTTTTCAGACTCGTGGCTTTCAGATCGTTTTCTGCGGTTCAGTTTGTGCTTGTGGGTTTGTATCTGCTCTTCAGTACGTGCAGTAAGTTCGTATTGGAGTTTTCTGTGCGATCTTGTCCGCTTGTTGCTGTTTTTCAGGTCGCTCTTCACAGGCCTTGCTGTTCTTCAGGGCGTTCTGTTACTTCGTTCTGAGCAGCCAACCGTTTTCTAGCCATGTTGCGTATACGTACTCCTCGTAGAGTTCGTGCTGTGTGGGGGCTTGGTGTTGGGCTCCTGACCTTGACACAAGTCCAGTCCATGAACAGGGTGGGGAGGAGTTCATGGACCAAGAATTGGTTGCTTCAGCGTGACCAGTTCTCTCATATGCCTTTGCTCCGTGAGATCAGTGGGAATAATCCTGATGATTTCAGGAACTTTCTCAGGATGACGGACCCCGTATTTCACCGTTTGTTGGCTTCGCTGACCCCCTATATCAGCAGGCAGGATACCTGCATGAGGCAAGCCACCACTCCGGAGCAGATGCTCGTCGCTACCCTGCGGTACTTGGCGACAGAGAGAAGCCTGCAGGACTTGAAGTTCTCGACAGGCATCTCCCCCCAGGCTCTGGGGATTATTATCCCAGAGACCTGTTCTGCCATCATCCAGGTCCTGCAGAAGGAGTATATAATGGTAAGATTTTTATTAATATCAAATTTTATTGTATTTAATGTTTGATAATATGTTGTATTTCTTTCCTCATTCCCTAATTACCATGGTTGTAATATTCTGTGAATGTCCCCTTTGTCCTCATGCATGCTGGATTTTTCTGTAATTATTTTTTTTGTCCTTCATACATATTTGCCTTCACTTACCTTCCCAGCATGCTCTCCTGGCCCTATATTCACCTCATGTAGTCACCTAACAATGTATTTTATCAGCTCCATAGTAGTGCTTTACCCCAAACACCCCCTAAAATGTTTACAAATCTGATTTGTGCTTTAAATTCAGGCAGAGTGCAAGAGGCTTTTTTTGTGTCCCCAAATCATTTTTATTAACCCTCCCTCCCCCCAATTCTCTATCTTTCCTCAATCATCTATCTGCTGACTTTGCCAAACCCATACACACTATACCCATCTCCTTTGTGTTCAGATGTATGGATGAATTCCCCAAAGCATGTAGTGCAAGGGCCTGTCTGTATACTTTCAAATGGTACTGTTTAAAGTTTTTGTATCCTATTATTATCTTGATAGGTAATAGCAGAATGTCCAAATGTGCTCAAATGTGTACAATGTGTATTCATATCTTTGTATTATAACACTTCTTACCTGTCCAGTGGGCTGAAAATAGTGTAACTAAGGAGGGGCTGTTCAAAGTAATACCCTGTATTTAGGCATTCATCTCTCAATGAAGTGGAGAGGGTTACCCCTATAATGTTAGAAATGGCCCATGAGAAGGGGGGAGGGGGAATATGATAGGTGTACCTTATACTTTGGTGTTGTAAAATTCCCCTTAATAAATGTTATCTGGATGTTGGCCAAGAATGTTTGTGTCTAATCTGCTTTCCATGTTCATGTGCAAAAATACTAAGTTTTTTTTGTCTTCCTCAACAGTTTCCTTCCACGCCACAGGAATGGCAGACTGTGGCCTCCCATTTGCCCAGCGGTGGGACTTTCTTAACTGCGGAGGGGCAATTGATGGGAAACACGTCCACATTGTCCCACCACCCAACTCGGGGTCGTACTATTATAATTACAAGGGGTTCAAAAGTATTGTGATGTTGGCGGTGGTGTCGGCTAATTACGACTTCCTGTATGTGGACGTGGGGAAGAATGGCCGGATGTCCGATGGTGGAGTCATCGCCTAGACGGAGTTTTACAGGCGTCTCCAGAATGGCAGCTTGGACTTGCCACTTCCAGAAGAGAATGTGGAAGGACTCCCATTCATCTTCGTTGCAGATGAAGCTTTTGCGCTGGGGGACCATCTTATGCGGCCATTCCCGATGAGGACCCTCACCCCGGAACAGAGGGTTTTTAATTACCGGCTGGCCAGAGCCAGAAGAGTGGTGGAGAACACATTTGGAATCATGGTCAGCTGGTTCCGCCTATTTCTGACACCCATCCATATGGCGTAGTATAAACTTAATCATATAATCCTGGCGTGCTGTGTTCTACATAACTTTTTTCGCCAACATTCTGCCAACTATGCTGGCTCAGTTGGGCCTGAGGCCGGAATTCTAAATGAAACAACCCTGATGGCGCTTGAAAGTGGCCGTCCTGGCTTGCTCTCCCTGAGTGCCCGTGATGTCCGGTTAAGATACCTTGAGTTCTTTGCGGGTAGGGGGGCCATCAATATGCCAGCAAATTTGTGAAGCCTTTTATCAAATAAAACCAAAAAACAAAAACAAATCTTTGTTGACATTTACTGCTTGTGTTTGTTTTAGCTGACCCTGACAGAAATGTGGGGAGTCCTAAAAATGACGTGATTGTATAACCTTATACAAAGCACTGTTGGGTGTTATTTACTAAAGGCAAAGACACTTTGCACTACAAGTGCACTTGAAACTGCACTGAAACTGCACTTGTAGTACAAAGAGGATTTGCCCTTAGGAAATAACCCCCATTGTCACAGAAAACAGCAATTACATCACCACAAAAGTGTTGGAGCGTTGAGACAATAATCCACACATTCTTGATTAACAATCTTTTTAACCACTTGCCGACCGCCTCACGCCTATATACGTGAGCAGAGCGGCACGGGCAGGCAAAATCACGTACCTAGTACGTGATTGCCTTCCCGCGGGTGGGGGGTCCAATCGGACCCCCCCCCGGTGCCAGCTGCGGTCGGCATTTGGTTGGGAGCGATGACAGACGAGAGGGAGGCCATCCGATCGTGGCCCCCCCCTCGCGATCGCTCCCAGCCAATGAGAAACATCCCCTGCCTCTCTATAGTACACAGAGGCAGAGGATGTGATGTCATCTCTCCTCGGTCTGGCAGTTTCCGTTCCAGCGCCGAGGAGAGATGACATGTAAGTGCACCAAACACACACACACACACAGTAGAACATGCCAGGCATACCTTACACCCCCGATCCCCCCCCCGATCGCCCCCCGATCCCCCCCCAATCACCCCCCCCTGTCACAAACTGACACCAAGCAGGTTTTTTTTTTTTTTTCCTGATTACTGCATAGTGTCAGTTTGTGACAGTTAGCAGTGGTGGGACAGTTAGTATTAGCCCCCTGTAGGTCTAGGGTACCCCCCTTACCCCCCCTAATAAAGTTTTAACCCCTTGATCACCCCCCCTCACCAGTGTCGCTAAGCGATCATTTTTCTGATCGCTGTATTAGTGTCGCTGGTGACGCTAGTTAGTGAGGTAAATATTTAGGTTCGCCGTCAGTGTTTTATAGTGACAGGGACCCCCATATACTATCTAATAAATGTTTTAACCCCTTGATTGCCCCCTAGTTAACCCTTTCACCACTGATCACCGTATAACCGTTACGGGTGACGCTGGTTAGTTCGTTTATTTTTATAGTGTCAGGGCACCCGCCGTTTATTACCGAATAAAGGTTTAGCCCCCTGTAGGTCTAGGGTACCCCCCTTACCCCCCTAATAAAGTTTTAACCCCTTGATCACCCCCTGTCGCCAGTGTCGCTAAGCGATCATTTTTCTGATCGCTGTATTAGTGTCGCTGGTGACGCTAGTTAGGGACGTAAATATTTAGGTTCGCCGTCAGTGTTTTATAGCGACAGGGACCCCCATATACTATCTAATAAATGTTTTAACCCCTTGATGGCCCCTAGTTAACCCTTTCACCACTGATCACCGTATAACCGTTACGGGTGACGCTGGTTAGTTCGTTTATTTTTTATAGTGTCAGGGCACCCGCCGTTTATTACCGAATAAAGGTTTAGCCCCCTGATCGCCCGGCGGTGATATGCGTCGCCCTAGGCAGCGTCAGATTAGCGCCAGTACCGCGAACACCCACGCACGCACCGTACACGCACCGTACACCTCCCTTAGTGGTATAGTATCTGAACGCATCAATATCTGATCCGATCAGATCTATACTAGCATCCCCAGCAGTTTAGGGTTCCCAAAAACGCAGTGTTAGCGGGATCAGCCCAGATACCTGCTAGCACCTGCGTTTTGCCCCTCCGCCCGGCCCAGCCCAGTCCAGCCCACCCAAGTGCAGTATCGATCGATCACTGACACTTTTTTTTGTAGCGTTTTGGTGAACTGGCAAGCACCAGCGGCGTAGTACACCCCGGTCATAGTCAAACCAGCACTGCAGTAACACTTGGTGACGTGGCGAGTCCCATAAGTGCAGTTCAAGCTGGTGAGGTGGCAAGCACAAGTAGTGTCCCGCTGCCACCAAAAAGACAAACACAGGCCCGTCGTGCCCATAGTGCCCTTCCTGCTGCATTCGCCAATCCTAATTGGGAACCCACCGCTTCTGCAGCGCCCGTACTTCCCCCATTCACATCCCTAACCAAATGCAGTCGGCTGCATGAGAGGCATTTATATATCCTCCCGAGTACCCCTACCCAACGAACCCCCCCAAAAAAGATGTCGTGTCTGCAGCAAGTGCAGATATAGACGTGACGCCCACTATTATTGTCCCTCCTGTCCTGATAATCCTGGTCTTTGCATTGGTGAATGTTTTGAACTCTACCATACACTAGTTGAGTATTAGCGTAGGGTACAGCATTGCACAGACTAGGCACACTTTCACAGGGTCTCCCAAGATGCCATCGCATTTTGAGAGACTCGAACCTGGAACCGGTTACAGTTATAAAAGTTACAGTTACAAAAAAAAAGTGTAAAAAAAAAAAACACAAACAAAAATAAAAAATAATAGTTGTCGTTTTATTGTTCTCTCTCTCTCTATTCTCTCTCTATTGTTCTGCTCTTTTTTACTGTATTCTATTCTGCAATGTTTTATTGTTATTATGTTTTATCATGTTTGCTTTTCAGGTATGCAATTTTTTATACTTTACCGTTTACTGTGCTTTCTTGTTAACCATTTTTTTGTCTTCAGGTACGCCATTCACGACTTTGAGTGGTTATACCAGAATGATGCCTGCAGGTTTAGGTATCATCTTGGTATCATTCTTTTTAGCCAGCGGTCGGCTTTCATGTAAAAGTAATCCTAGCGGCTAATTAGCCTCTAGACTGCTTTTACAAGCAGTGGGAGGGAATGCCCCCCCCCCACCGTCTTCCGTGTTTTTCTCTGGCTCTCCTGTCTCAACAGGGAACCTGAGAATGCAGCCGGTGATTCAGCCAGCTGACCATAGAGCTGATCAGAGACCAGAGTGGCTCCAAACATCTCTATGGCCTAAGAAACCGGAAGCTACGAGCATTTTATGACTTCGCCGGATGTAAATAGCGCCATTGGGAAATTGGGGAAGCATTTTATCACACCGATCTTGGTGTGGTCAGATGCTTTGAGGGCAGAGGAGAGATCTAGGGTCTAATAGACCCCAATTTTTTCAAAAAAGAGTACCTGTCACTACCTATTGCTATCATAGGGGATATTTACATTCCCTGAGATAACAATAAAAATGATTTAAAAAAAAAAAAAATGAAAGGAACAGTTTAAAAATAAGATAAAAAAGCAAAAAAAAAAAAAGACCCCTGTCCCCCCTGCTCTCGCGCTAAGGCGAACGCAAGCGGCGGTCTGGCATCAAACGTAAACAACAATTGCACCATGCATGTGAGGTATCACCGCGAAGGCCAGATCGAGTGCAGTAATTTTTCCAGTAGACCTCCTCTGTAAATCTAAAGTGGTAACCTGTAAAGGCTTTTAAAGGCTATTAAAAATGTATTAATTTTGTTGCCACTGCACGTTTGTGCGCAATTTTAAAGCATGTCATGTTTGGTATCCATGTACTCGGCCTAAGATCATCTTTTTTATTCCATCAAACATTTGGGCAATATAGTGTGTTTTAGTGCATTAAAATTTAAAAAAGTGTGTTTTTTCCCCAAAAAATGCGTTTGAAAATCGCTGCGCAAATACTGTGTGAAAAAAAAAAAATGAAACACCCACCATTTTAATCTGTAGGGCATTTGCTTTAAAATAATATATAATGTTTGGGGGTTCAAAGTAATTTTCTTGCAAAAAAAAATAATTTTTTCATGTAATCAAAAAGTGTCAGAAAGGGCTTTGTCTTCAAGTGGTTAGAAGAGTGGGTGATGTGTGACATAAGCTTCTAAATGTTGTGCATAAAATGCCAGGACAGTTCAAACCCCCCCCAAATGACCCCATTTGGGAAAGTAGACACCCCAAGCTATTTGCTGAGAGGCATGTCGAGTCCATGGAATATTTTATATTGTGACACAAGTTGCGGGAAAGAGACAAATTTTTTTTTTTTTTTGCACAAAGTTGTCACTAAATGTTATATTGCTCAAACATGCCATGGGAATATGTGAAATTACACCCCAAAATAAATTCTGTTGCTTCTCCTGAGTACGGGGATACCACATGTGTGGGACTTTTTGGGAGCCTAGCCGCGCACGGGACCCCGAAAACCAAGCACCGCCTTCAGGCTTTCTAAGGCCGTAAATTTTTGATTTCACTCCTCACTACCTATCACAGTTTCGGAGGCCATGGAATGCCCAGGTGGCACAAACCCCCCCCCCAAATTACCCCATTTTGGAAAGTAGACACCCCAAGCTATTTGCTGAGAGGTATAGTGAGTATTTTGCAGACCTCACTTTTTGTCACAAAGTTTTGAAAATTGAAAAAAGAAAAAAAAAAAATTTTTTTCTGGTCTTTCTTCATTTTCAAAAACAAATGAGAGCTGCAAAATACTCACCATGCCTCTCAGCAAATAGCTTGGGGTGTCTACTTTCCAAAATGGGGTCATTTGGGGGGGGTTTGTGCCATCTTGGCATTTTATGGCCTTCAAAACTGTGATAGGTAGTGAGGAGTAAAATCAAAAATGTATGCCCTTAGAAATCCTGAAGGTGGTGCTGGGTTTTCGGGGCCCCGTACGTGGCTAGGCTCCCAAAAAAGTGCCACACATGTGGTATCCCCGTACTCAGGAGAAGCAGCTGAATGCATTTTGGGGTGCAATTCCACATATGCCCATGGCCTGTGTGAGCAATATATCATTTAGTGACAACTTTTTGTAATTTTTTTTTTCTTTTTTTTTGTCATTATTCAATCATTTGGGACAAAAAAAATAAATATTCAATGGGCTCAACATGCCTCTCAGCAATTTCCTTGGGGTGTCTACTTTCCAAAATGGGGTCATTTGGGGGGGTTTTGTACTGCCCTGCCATTTTAGCACCTCAAGAAATGACATAGGCAGTCAGAAACTAAAAGCTGTGTAAATTCCAGAAAATGTACCCTAGTTTGTAGACGCTATAACTTTTGCGCAAACCAATAAATATACGCTTATTGACATTTTTTTTACCAAAGACATGTGGCCGAATACATTTTGGCCTAAATGTATGACTAAAATTTAGTTTATTGGATTTTTTTTATAACAAAAAGTAGAAAATATCATTTTTTTTCAAAATTTTCAGTCTTTTTCCGTTTATAGCGCAAAAAATAAAAACAGCAGAGGTGATCAAATACCATAAAAAGAAAGCTCTATTTGTGGGAAGAAAAGGACGCAAATTTCGTTTGGGTAGAGCATTGCATGACCGCGCAATTAGCAGTTAAAGCGACGCAGTGCCGAATTGTAAAAAGTGCTCTGGTCAGGAAGGGGGTAAATCCTTCCGGGGCTGAAGTGGTTAATCCCTGCACAATCACAAGCCAACAAGAAAGACACAAATCTTGAACTTACAAAGTTCACATTTGGTAGAACTTGAAGGCAATATCAGACATGAGTATTTAGGAACTGTGTTTGATATTGCGTTCAGATGGGGTGAAGTCACCCCAGGAAAAGCTAAATTTGGAAGATGCACACAAATTTCCCAATGTCAACATGTGCTAGCTGCCATCACGGGGGATCAAGGGACGTGTTTTGGGGGAGAAACCCCTTCCTCTCAGCTAATTTATTAT
This sequence comes from Lithobates clamitans, assembly GCA_037952925.1. Lineage (NCBI taxonomy): Eukaryota > Metazoa > Chordata > Amphibia > Anura > Ranidae > Lithobates > Lithobates clamitans. Next base: position 7,285,129 of record JBBGZY010000187.1, read on the forward strand.
TGAGAAAGGCCCCAAAACGCGTCCATTGATCTCCCATGATGGCAGATAGCATATGTTGGCACACTGTGTGCATCCTCCAAATTTGGCTTTTCTAAAAATCGCTAAAACATTTTTAAAATTGTAGCACACAAAAAAGCAAAGTGTTTTGGAGGGGTTTTAAACTCGCCCCAAAACATCAATGATGTTTTTATTTTTTTGAATAACATCATTGATGTTTTTCTTGAGGTTTTCCAATTGTAAATTACACCCCATGATCTCCCCGATCAGGATCTGGGCACTTTCTGATGTGAAAGGATCTGGATCCACAACATCACTATCACCTAAAAAGAGAGGAACCAAATAAAAACAGGTATCAAAAATATGCCGGCATCCATCTCTTACCTGAGCGTGTGGTCGCAGACACTCACCTGTTGTGGTGACAATTTCCACCACGTCTTCCTCCTCCTGCTCTTCTTGGGTTGGGAATATTTCCCCTTCTTCCAGAGGTGGGGGGTCTGTGGTCTCCTCGGATGAGGGGTGTCCTCCGAGTCTTTTCTCCCCAATGTAAAACAAAAATGCTATACTTAGCACACAGATATTTGATGGCAGAACTATAAATAGGAAACATTGCATGGAAGTGGGGTACAATTGTCTATTTTGGCAGAGTTCCAAAATGTAGCATTTTCAGTGTTCTTTGTCAAGCTTCAATACTTTACCAGTTTGGTACAAGCTTCCCAGATGGAGTCACCCCTATAGTATACACTGGAGCACCTGTGCGACCCCCCTAATAAAAATCGTGTTCTGGGGTCCCACACTAGTGCTCCAGTTTCCAGATGTGAAAACAGCTGCTCAGTGTCCTCTCCTTACACAGAATCTAGTTTGCATTTCATTCTAGTAACAAAGCCATCTACACAACCAAATTAGTTTCATACAAGTAGAGCATAAAAAATGTGGCCAAATGCATATGGCCAAAACAATGGTGTTTTATAGGCCGAAAGAAAAATGTTTGATACGAACGAATAACCTGCCCATGAACCAGAAAGTTGCCATTTTAAAATGTACACTTGTAAGAAAAGCACATGGAGCAGCAGGAACGTAATAAACACAAAAAGAATAGGAACACAGCACAACTACTTACTTTTCTTCAGCACTCTCCGGATCTTTCTGTACTGCTCGTGTTCTCTTAATTTGAGGTCCGACCACCGCTTCCTGAGCTGATCTTTCGATCGACGTACCCCGAAATGCCGGTGCAGACTTTTGACCACTTTTGCCATGATCTTGGCCTTTCTGACATTGGGGTTGGGGTAAGGTCTATACTTTCCATCATAGTCGTCCCTCTTCAGGATGTCCACCATCTCCAACATCTCCCCAAAGGACATATTTGAGGCCTTAAATCTCCTTCTGGATCAGGACGTCTCCGGATCCGGGCTTTCCTCCTCCTCGTTTTTGTAATTAGCACGCACCTGCTGTGTATCCGCCATGTGCTCTTCCCCCACTGCGCAGAACGAAAAAGGGCGGGGAATAGACTAGAAAGAACGTCAGGGGCGGGCGGAGTTACACGCATGCGCAGTGTGTATAAAGCATAACACGCGTGCGTATTACGTATGATCTGTGAGCGGAGGAAGGAGCATCGGAGGCGCCGATCGTGATTACGAAGGTAAGATCTAAACTTGGGCCTATACAGCTTCGAAATTGAAGCCTATATTGTAACAAGATTAGGAGAGTTTGGCCTGACCTTAGGGTTTGTCTTGCGTTGTGTCTTGCAGAGAAAATGAATGGCTTCAATGAATACAACTTCCTCCCCCTGTTCATAGACAAATACAGGGAGCTGCCCTGTCTGTGGCAAGTGAGACATCCCCATTATAACAATAAACAAAAGAGGCAGGCAGCGCTGGAGAAACTGCTGAAGTCGGTGAAGCCGGTGGTCTCCACAGCAACCATCCCCTATTTAAAAGCCAAAATTAGTGGCCTGAGGAGCACTTATCTTAGGGAGCACAAGAAGGTCACAGATTCCCAGAGGTCCGGAGCTGCAGCAGATGGCGTTTATGTCCCCAGGCTGTGGTACTATGAGAGACTGCAATTTCTGTCAGACCAGACTGGAGTCAGGGAATCCCTCTCCACTCTTCCTTCCACTCTTCCTTCCACCCCAGCTGAGGCTTCCGATGTCCAACCTGGGCCTTCCAGCCAGGAAGAAGAGGAGGAGCCCAGCTGGAGTCAGGTATAGCATTCTTCTACAGATTTCTGGTCAATAAAGAAATTATGTTTACTAGATGTTATTATTGATCACTAATTGCTGATTTAATAAAGTGTTTTACATATCAATAGACAGTAGTGGGCACCCATAATTGGGACAAGAATGAAAAATGCTGGGCTCAGAATGATAGTCTATCATATTTGTTAACATTCAATTTGCAACAGTCAGGAGGTGAAAATTGTGTGTGATTGATGAATAAAAAACTAAAACTATGTCCCTTTTTCATACACAGGAAGACCTCAGCCAGGAGGAGGCTGTGGAATGTGGCAGCCATGAGGAGGCGGGGCTAAGTTGCAGCCAGGAGGAGGCGGGGTTAAGTGTCAGCCAGGAGAAGCCTGGGACAAGTTGAAGCCTGACCGAATCGCAGGGTCCTCACCTCCGCCTTCCATACAAAAGAGCGGGGAAGGCGACTCACATGCAGGAATCTGCGCTCAGGCTCATTCAGGAGGCTTCTGCGTCCCTCCGAGCCTTACCCACTCCTGAAGAGGCCTTTGCCTGCATGGCTGCCACCAAACTGCAGGGCATGCAGGAGGGTCAATGCCTCATGTGTGAGCAACTTATTTATAAAGTCCTAACTAAGGGGGTGAGTGGCGAAATCACACCCAAGACCAACGTGATTGAGTTGGACCATCCTCCTCCTCCTCCTGCTGCCACAACTCCACCACCACAGCCACAGCGTGGAAGGAAGCGTGGAAAGAAGACAAGAGAGTGATGACCCTGGGTTCAGTCTGGTCTGACAAAAGCTGCAGTCTCTTGTATGACCACAGCCTGGGGACACAGATGTCATCTGCTGCTTTCCGGATCTCTGGGACTTCTGGACCAGACTGCACTCCCTTAGATAAGGACTCCTCAGGCCACCAATTTTGCTTGAAAATAGTTGATGTGTGCCCTGGGGGTCCAAGGCTTCACCCATTTCTGCTGTTTCTCCAGTGCTGCCTCCCTCTTTGTTTAGTTGTGAGCCCTTAATAAATAATTTTTTTGGGAAAATTATACTCTCCTATGTGTGTTTTCATCCAAAAAGGACAGTTTGTTTGTGAGGATTCAGGTACATTTCTAAAGTACAATGTGAAATTAACAAGAGACAACAACACCAAACAATCTCCTACAGATTAAATAGAACAACATATCAATGGTATTGTGGTAACTTGACACACAAAGCACACACAAACATTTTCTGGAGTAAAAATAAAAATACAATAAAACAAAGATCAGCCTTGAAAAAAAGACAAACCAAAAAAAAAAAGAATCTGCCTTAAAACCTAAAAAAAAAATTCCAACACAAAAAAAATGTTGTCAGATGTGACAAATCTAAATATATTAAGGGAATCCCGCTAAATAATAAAGAAATATGTTTGTGAGAAGTCTGTGTGAATATGAGCAGAAAAACTACTTCATTCTTCTCACATTATAAAGAAGAAGAGAGTGCGCTGTATTAAACCATTTTTAACATTGTACCGTGACCAAAGTGTTGTATCCATTGCGAACGCTAAGTTTACCAGACCGAGCTGTTCCGTCTCGGAATTTCTTCTGAGCATGCGTGGCACATTGTGCGTCGGAACAGGCCACACACGGTCGGAATTGACGCGATCGGATTTTGTTGTCGGAAAATTTTATAGCCTGCTCTCAAACTTTGTGTGTCGGAAAATACGATGGAAAATGTCCGATGGAGCCCACACACGGTCGGAATGTCCGACAACACGCTCCGATCGGACATTTTCCATCGGAAAATCCGACCGTGTGTACGGGGCATAAGAGTATTGACTTTAAGGGGGTGAATAGCTATGCACATTGACTTTTTCTGTTATTTTGTCTTATTTGTTGTCTGCTTCACAATAAAAAAAAAAATCTTCAAAGTTGTGGGCATGTTCTGTACATTAAATGATGCAAACCCACTTTTGCAAGGCACTGTATATATATATATAGTATCTCACAAAAGTGAGTACACCCCTCACATTTTTGTTTATACATTTTTTTTTTATACAGTGGGGATGGAAAGTATTCAGACCCCCTTAAATTTTTCACTCTTCGTTATATTGCAGCCATTTGCTAAAATCATTTAAGTACATTTTTTTCCTCATTAATGTACACACAGCACCCCATATTGGCAGAAAAACACAGAATTGTTGCCATTTTTGCAGATTTATTAAAAAAAGAAAAACTAAAATATCACATGGTCCTAAGTATTCAGACCCTTTGCTGTGACACGCATATATTTAACTCAGGTGTTGTCCATTTCTTCTGATCATCATTGAGATGGTTCTACACTAAAAGGCAACTTCAGCTATTAGCTGCTGCACGTTATATCATGTGAGGGCCTTTGGGGAGAGCCTCTGGAGTCTGTGATAGGATACAGTCCACTGATTCCAGTTATACTTGGGCCCCTACCTTGACCCCCGACCCAGCAATACATGCTCAACAAGTCCCTGTTCACTAGCACCATCAATAGCCATTAGGTTGTCCTGGGGGAGTCTTCACAGTGATACTGGAAATACCCTAGGTTGATGCAACATACGATATGCATCCCCATGTCTCCTACCCTTTTGGGGTAATCATGGTAGTAACATTGGGGTATGATCATCCAGCCTTACTGTGAAAGGCATTAAGCCGGCATCTGGACTGTCTGTATGGTGGTTGTGTCATATATGTGTCACTTGTTTGTTGTCTTGTAATGTGTTCAGGTTTATGTGTTTTTTTCCTGTTGTTTGAGGATAATTCACTGACCACAGTGCCCACCAGGACAGTGTTCCCTCGCTGCACCTGGTGATGCACATCTTATGCATGAGCCACAAGCTCTGCATATGGATGCTATTGATGCATGTTGAAGCAGTTTTAAAACTAATAAATATAAGTGCTTTTTATATATATACATATCCTGGTGTTGATTTATTGTTGCTTCAAGTAGCCACTATTTGACCCCTGTAGCAATATAGGGGTTGACCTTTTCTATTGTATGCTGCGGTTGTTTGGCTATAGCAACATCACTAGACTTCAGTGAATGGTTATAGGGTACAATACTATTTTAAAGTCCCTATCACCCGAGTGTATACAAAGTGGGACCTGGTTATATTTCCTCTTTTTTGGTTATACTTTATTGGGTACATCTGTTCAATTGCTTGGTAACACAAATTGCTAATCAGCCAATCACACGGCAGCAACTCAATGCATTTAGGCATCTAGACGTGGTTAAGACATGCTGAATTTCAAACCGAACATCAGAAAGGGGGAGGAAGGAGATTTAGGTGACCTTGCTTGTGGCATGGTTGTTGGTGCCAGATGGGCTGGTCTGAGTTTTTTAAAAACTGCTCCAGTGAGTGGCAATTGTGTGGAGGAGAATGCCTTGTTGATGTCAGAGGTCAGCAGAACGCACAACACATCGATTCTTGAAGCAGATAGGCTACAGCAGTATAAGACCACACTGGGTGCCACTTCTGTCCGCTAAGAACAGGAAAAACATTGCCTGGTCTGATGAGTCTCAATCTCAGCTGCGACATTTAGATGGTAGGGACAGAATTTGACATGGACAACATGAAAGCATGTATCCATCCTGCCTTGTATCAATGGTTGAGGCTGGTGGTGGTGTAAGGGTATGGGGGATATTTTCTTGGCACACTTTGGGCCCCTTAGTACCAATTGAGCATTGTTTAATTGCCACGGCTTACCTGAGTATGTCACAAAGCTCAAATCATCTCAAATTGGTTTCTTGAACATGACAATGACTTCACTGTATTCCAATGACCTCCACAGTCACCAGATCTCCATCTAATAGAGCACCTTTGGGATGTGGTGGAATGGGAGATTTGCATTATGGAGGTGCAGCCAACAAATCTGTAGCAACTGCATGATAAAATCAGGTCAATATGGACCAAAATCTCTGAGGAAGGTTTCCAACACCTTTTTGAATCTATGCCACAAAGAATTAAAGAGGAGTTCCAGTCAAAAAAAATTAAAAGTCAGCAGCTACAAATACTGCAGCTGCTGACTTTTAATTGGACACTTACCTGTCCCTGGGTCCAGCGATGCGGGGGATCGAAGCCCCGCTCGTCTCCCCCTCTGTTCGGCGGCGCGGGCATTGCAACTGTGGGCGCCGGGCTGTGGCTTCACAGCCTGGCACCCACTGCGCATGCGCGAGCGGCGCCGAGCGCCGTGATTGGCCGCTCAGTCACCTGGGACCTGTAATGGGTCCCAGATGATTGACAGGAGGGAGGGAGCAGAGCTGAGCCCTTCCTGTGCCGAGGGGGAAGTGATGTCACCAGCCCAGGCACTGAAAGAGGCAGACTACGAGGGACCCCCTAGCAACAGGCATTTAGAGGGGAGTAAAAAAAAAAATATCCAAATGTTTTTTTGTAATTTTTTTTAGGATTTTTCGTGTAGTTTTTTTTTTTTTGGGTGAAACCCCACTTTCAGGGAGTTCTGAAGACAAAAGCAAGGTACTAAGCAAGGTGTACCTAATAAAGTTGTCATTGAGTATATATACAGAAGGGTATGTTCTAATATACCCTTCAATGGAAACATTCCAAGCTAGTGGATTGTCCACATATATATAGCGATAAAGTATACATGCAACAAATGACCTAATAAGGGTTTCTAATGTCGGATGAACTATTTGGTTAAAGCAGACAACTCCTATATATCAGGAATTGTGTATTTTTTTATATTTTATTTTTAATAGATCACACTTTATTTAAGAATATTAAACTCTTTACTAATTATCTCAGTATGCCTTACAAACCTGCCTGCCAGTTCATGCAAAAGTGAAGTGATCACAGGTTGTCTAAAAGGTCTTTAGATTAACAGATAAAAGATGGGTACTATCACTTGCACAATGAACAATGGAGCTATCTCTTAAAATACACCTTTTAGACAGTTTGTTATTCTGTCCTTTGTTATTTTCTGGCTTTAGAAACGAGTGAAATCATCAAAGACAATATAAAAGTGTAGGTGGTGAGAAGAACAGTAGGAAAAGGGGTAGCAGGTGCACAACTTGCAGTTACAATGGAACAATTTACACTTGTTAGTCCTTGTAGTCCTCCCAGGAGCTTTCTGCCAAAAAAGAGGTCCCAGAATAAATCATTCATGTGATTACTGAAACAAGATATTCATAGCCAGCATTACATTTGCATGAGATTCATATTCTTATCTGTAACAGGCAATGGAAAAAAAATCAAGTTTATCTTCAGGTAATGAAATTTATACATTCCACTGAGCTTTCAAGTTCACTGCTAACACTAAGCAGAGTCACTGTAGTAACTATTTGACAAAAAGAAATATACCCAAATAAAGTTGACTTATGTCAGAGCTCTAAGCCTAAAGCAATATTGTACCTTGTGTTGACAGAGCCCCAAATCAGACCAAATCTTGTATGGTATAAAGAGAGAAGAGCTCTGCTTGTTTCCTGTCAGTGCTTATAGATAACACTATCTCTGTCCCCATTAGACTAGATTTCCCCTCATTTTATGTGTGGCAACTGGAATAGGAAGTGAGGACATGTTCCTCTAATAGAGTCAAAGGCAACATTGTAAAGTTAAAGAGGATCTTCAGTAGTTTAAAAAAAAAATGAAAGTCAGCACCTATAAATACTTTAGCTGCTGACTTTTAATAAAGAGACACTTTCCTGTCCAGGGATCTGGCACTGTCCTCACCCAGGCCGGTCCTTCATCAGTCTCGGGTCAACGGGCCACCATGTTGACTGTAGTAAGCTGGTTGTGACTCCTTGTGGCTTCACAGCTGGTTCCCACTGTGCATGCTAGAGCCGAGCTGAACTCTGCAAATGGTCCAGCAGCCTCATGGGACCTGTGACATGTCCTAGGAGGTTGCGGTCAGGGAGGGGAGAGAACTTCAGCTGGGATTGTCTAGGTGATTCCAGTGGAAGTGGGTACCTGTCAGAAATATGTACATATCCACCCCTCCCAAAAAAGTGTCAAAAGTGTTAGAGGAGGGGGGGAGGAGGAGGATCAATGGAACTTCACTTTTAAGGTGAAGAACTGCTTTAACAGAGGTTTGTACCACTCTCTATTGCATTCAAAAATTAAAAAAATAACCTTTGGTAGACTATTGTTTTAACAGAAATGAGGACATGGAAGAGGACGGTACAGAGGAAGGTTGTTATTAAGATGGTAGGGATCCTACATGCCTTCCTGCTATAGGGATATCAGCCCATATTCTTGGTTATGGACAATATCTGCTTGCTATGAAAGTATGTTAACATCAAAAGACTTACTCAAAGTATGGTTATTTGTGTTTTATAAAAATTCATTATATTGTACATTTCTTACAAATTCTTTGTCACATTCTCTACAGTAGTGTGTTTGGGTAAAGCTCCAGTGGCAGTGTTTGAACAAATGATCAAAGCGGCCTACAATGTGTTAATATCAGATTTAAAGTGTTTGTAACCCTAAAAAAATAAAAATGGGATCCTGTTACTTTAAAGCATGTTATACAGCACAGTGCTTGTGCTGTGTAATTTGGCCCCCTGTATCACCTGAAATACCTGGCTGATCCTGCCTGGGTCCACCCCCCCATGTAAACTGACCATGGTCATGAGCCCTGACACCGTGGACAGTTTACGTCCCTCTGTCATCTGCTGTCTCTCCTCTCTCCCCCTCTGTCCTCCTCTCCCCCCTCCCACCCTAGCTGTCAGCTCCTACCAGTGCCCACCCCCCCTCCTGCTGCTGAAATACCTGTAGACAATACACACAATCCCCTCCATTATAAAGCATTCTATGCTGCAGTGTCTTTGTGAAAAGAGGCCCATTACTACCTGATTTCACAGCGCCACTCAGGTGACTCCTCGCTGCTCTCGTCCTCCCCGGCTGAGGTCTCGGCTCTCTCCTTCTCTCAGAGGCTGATGAAGGAAGCGTGGCTTGCTTCCAAAATATGTTCCCATTGGCTCTCACGGCGGACGGACTGACAGATCCTCTCTAAACTCCTGCTGGAGATACATACTTTGGTTGGATATCTGAACACCGGACGGACCATCCCGGCTATACAGGGCAGCTTGATGCCGGCTCCCTCTGGAAGGATCTCAGGCTGACCTCTTTACAGCTTGCCTTTTTCCTATAACGGATAAAGACCATAGCTCCCGGTTCACACTTGGACTTCCCATCCACTGCGAACTGTCATCTTTCCCCACCACACCCGCTTGTGAGTGCCTTTGCTGTTTATATCGTTTTTAACCTTTTAATAAATTGTGCAACACGATGCCTGCTTGGTGCTTTTTTCCCCTTCCCTCTTGGATTTCAGATTGTGGATTCCCAGCCCACTTCTAAAGGCAGCCTTGCAAGCATCTATGGCAGGGGTCTTCAAACTATGACCCTCCAGTTGTTCAGGAACTACAATTCCCATCATGCCTAGTCATGTCTGGTAATGGCAGAGTTTTACAATGCCTATGGGATGTGTAGTTCCGCAACAGCTGGAGGGCCGTAGTTTGAGGATCCCTGATCTATGGTGTTATCCAGTCTTTTTATTATTGACATTTATTCCTATACCTCTGGGAATATGACCTTTTTTTTCTTTTGGCTGTTTTTTTAATCAGTTACTTAATTATATCCTATGACCACGGGATTGGCACCGAGATAGTGCTATAGTGTATTGTGTTTTGTGTATCTTTTGTTTACAAAAAACATACACTGCAGCATAGGACACTTTATAACAGAGGGGATTAACAACCACTTTAATGCTTAATAATGACTAATCTTTAACCGCTTAAGGACCGCCCCACGTACAAATATTGTGGCAGGGCAGCCCTTAAGTGCAAACATCACGTACCCGTACATGATTCCTCTCTTCAGCTCTGGATGGCGATGACTGCCGGGACCCGCCGATCATTCACAGTAGAGGCAGTACGGCGGTCGACCTATGTAAACAAGGCAGATCGCCATTCTTACAGAGAGGAAAATTGAGATCTTGTGTTTCTGCTAAGCAGAAATACAGATCTCTGTTTTCCTCCAGTCACAGCATTCCCCCCACAGTTAGAAAGCACTCCCTAGGGACACACTTAACCCTTTGATCTCCCCTGATGTTAACCCCCTCCCTACCAGTGTCATTTTTTTTATCACTGATCACTGTATTGGTGTCACTAGTCCCCAAAAAGTGTCACTTAGTGTCACATTTGTACGCCGCAATGTCACAGTCCCACTAAAAATCGCTGATCACTGCCATTACTAGTAAAAACAATAATAAAATAAAAAGTCCATAAATCTTTCCCATAGTTTGTAGACGCTATAACTTTTGCGCAAACCAATCAATATACACTTATTGGGATTTTTTACCAAAAACGTAGCAGAATACATATTGGCCAAAATTGATGAAGAAATTTGATTTTTTACATTTTTTTATTGGATATTTTTTATAGCATAAAGTAGAAAAAACACAGAGAGAATGAAATACCACCAAAATAAAGCTCTATTTTTGGGAAAAAGGACATCAATTTGATTTTAGTACAGTGTCACACGACGGCGCAATTGTCAGTTAAAGCAACGCAGTGCAGTATCGCAAAAAATGGCCTGATCATGAAGGGGGTAAAGACTTCCGGAGCTGAAGTGGTTAAAGCCTTCATGAGGTGTTTATTGCTGTCTGTGACCCTGTTGGGATAAATGCCCCTAACTTCCTGCCCCTAAGACAGCAGGAAAAGAAAACGGAAAATTCCCTATCAAATACTTACCGTAAATTTCCTTTCCTGATGGATCCCATGGCAGCCTATGTGTGGGTTAAGCCCCACCTCCACTCCTACCCTATAGGCCCCCACTCCCATAAATATTTTCTCCGAGCCAGAGGACGTGTTCCGTAACTAGCCTACTCCAGAAACTGGGAGGTAACTCCTGCTGCCATGGAGTCCACCAGGAAAGGAAAATTACATGAGTATTTGATAGGGAATTTTCAGTTTTCTTGACAGACTCCTTGGCAGCCTACGTGTGAGAAATAATTTGCCATACACACCCGGGTGGGCAAATTGCTGAATAAACAAATATTTAATTAACACCGTCAACCGACAGCCAAAATTAACAGAAGATAGAGCAGCTGGTTCAACACAGTAATGGGACATAAATGTGTTGATCGAAGACCAAGAGGCATCCTTGCAGATCACTTCGGGAGTGACGTGCTGCAAGGCCGCCCATGACGTTGAGACACTTCTGGCTGAATACGCCGTCAACACTTTTGGAGGCGCCAAGCCCTTCATTTTATAGGCCCATTGGATAGACTGGGCAAACCAGGCAGCGATGGATATGATTGAGGCACTCAGATCCTTGTTCTTCCCATGGAAGAGGACGAAGAGATATTTGAACTGTCGAAAGGGAGCCGTGGCCTCCAGGTATTGTCTTAATGTGTCCCCCACATCGAGCCCGAGCTTCCGGCTGATCTAAAAGTGGGAAGTACAATTTCCTGATTCTCATGGAAGATTGACGTAAGCTTGGGGTTCGCTCCCAGCATCAGAATTAGCACCACTCTATCTGGGAAAAAGGTTAGGTAAGGCCCTTTTGAACCTAAGTCTCAGATTTCGGATATTCTCTTGGCTGATGTAATGGCTACCAAGAAAGTAGTTTTGAGAACAAGTTCCTTGATTGAGAGTGGCTGATCAAGCTGTGAGAAGAAATCAAGAGCAAATGGGAGATGCCACTTGGGGAACCTCGGCTTCCTCTGGGTCCTAAGTCTGACTTTCCCATTGAAGAATTGGCGAACAAGGGCGTGTCTGGCCCAAGACACCGTGGTAAAAGCAGAAATAGCCGATACCTGTACTCGGAGAGAGTTGACCGACAGGGCCATGTCTAGGCCCAACTGCAGGAATCCTAGGTCATCCTGGATCGCTGGAGCACTGCATAGGTTGGCTCTGGAAGACATATGGCTTGAAAATTTTGCCCATATCTGCTCATAGACCAGGTTGGTGCTTCTCCTCCTCACACTCAGGAGTGTAGCAAAAACTTCTCCAGGGCAACCTAACGCCTCCAGCCTTCCCTTTCAAAAACCAAGCCTTCAGGTGCAAGTGCGCTGGGCAGGGGTGTAGAGCTGCAGGTCTGGTCTGAAGGGTAGGGGAACTGGATCCAGATAGCTGAGAAGTGTCAGGAGGGGAAACCATGGCCTGTTGGGCCAGTAAGGGATTATCGCGACCACTTCTACACTCTCCGTCCTAAGCCTCCATAGGAACTGGAGGATAATTGGGACTGGAGGAAAGGCGTAGGCCCTGCAGAACCTCCACTGATCTGTGAGGGCATCCATCCCGTAGGCCTGAGGGTCTCAGAACCTCACATAGCATCTTGGCAGTTTGTTGTTGCACGGAGATGCAAGGGGTCGACTTCTGGAGAGAGAGAGTTGTCTAGCCTGACCGTGAGAGAAAATCCGGCAGAGTATTCTGGATCCTGGCTGCCGTTAGGTTGACCAAGTTCTTCTGCGCCCAGGTAATAATTGGTTCTACCTCCTGCAACAGGGACAGGCTGCGAGTTCCCCCCTGTCTCCTTATGTAGGCCATTGCTGTATTGTCCAAACTGAGCATCACAGAGGAACCTGCTATTAAATGGTGAAACACCCGGAGCGCCTGGAGCGCTGCCCGGAGCTCTAGAATGTTTGACACTATCCCTCGAGAAGGGAAATCCCAGGAGCCCTGCGCCATCTCCAAAAGACAGTGAGCACCCCAGCCCTTGTTGCTAGCGCCCATTGTTATTGTGGCCCACGTAATGGTGACAGTTGCACAGGTTCTTCCGCTTGAGCCAGCAGAGGAGGGACCCCCTCGGAGTAAGGTAGATGTGCTGGTCCTTGCTGTCTGACCACCATTGTTGGAGGAATCCTTTCTGGAAGGGGCGCATCCTCCACTGTGCCCACTTCACCATGGGTATCGTGGCCATCATGGTGCTGAAAACTTTCAGACACTGGATTGCACGCAGATGGGATGAGGAGAGTACCAGGCTAATCCAGCCTATTACCACTGAGATCTTCTCCTCGGGTAGGAAGATGGTGCCTCTCACCGTGTTGAAACAAGCATTGAGGAAAACTAGGGACTGCAACGGTTCTAGGTGACTTTTCTCCATATTCAAGAGCCACCCAAAATCCTGGAGAGTGGAGATGACCTGATCTCTGTGCTTTAGAAGTTGCCATTTGTCTTGTGACAGCAGGAGGAGGTCGTTTAAGTAGTGGTGCAGACGGATCCTTCTCATCCTCAGAAGAGCTACAACTGCCAATAAGACTTTTGAAAAGATGAATGGCAATGTCGAAAGCCTGAAGGGGAGACAGGTGAACTGCAGGTGAATCTGACCAATGGCAAACCATAGAAACTGTTGAAACTGTTGAAAATCTGCTACCACTGGTACATGGTAAGGGTCTCTTAGATTGATAGATACTAGCCAGTCTCTTGGTTGGACCGACAGCTGGATCATGGCCAGTGACTCCATTTTGAACCTTTCTCTTTTGATGAAGTGGTTCAGGTGGGTCAAATCTATGACGGGCCTCCAAGTGCCATTCTTATTTTCAACTACGAAGAGGGGAGAATAGATTGACCTCGTTTGTTGTCTGGAACAGGAATAGCAGCCCCTTGTTTTATCAGAGTGTCCACGTAGGTCAACAGGATCTATAATTTTTCTTCTGAGGGCGGAATAGCAGTAGGGATGAACCTGAGCCTGGGAGCACCGCTGAAGGTCCAGGCATGGCTGGAGGATACCGATCTGATGGTCCAAAAATCCTGGATTGAGGCCACCCAAACATTCCGATAATGGAGAAGACAAGCCCCCACCTGGCATGTCTGAGTGGGCCCAATCTCAAAAGGACTTATGGGCTTCCTGATCACCCGTGGAGCCACCCTTGGTGGGTTTTCTGAAAGAAGACTGCCTTGACTTCCAAGATCTAGTGAATTCCCATCCAGGCTTATAGCTACGTGCCTCTTGAGCACAATATGGATTCTGCCTCCTTGGAAAGGCTCGTCTCTGATTCTGGCAATGCCAGTCCTGTGGGAGGAACCCCGAGCTATGGCGTTATCCAATTTGTTGCCGAAGGAGGAACCCTCAAAGGGAATTCAGCATCATACCTGTTTTGAAGCTGGGTCGGCCGACCACGGACGAAGCCACAGAGCACAAGCATAACCCAGGCCATCAGGCGGAGGATGTCAATGGAGGCCTCCCCCGGGAAGGTAGACGCCAGTCTGAACTCCTGAATGGGCAAACTTTTGGCCAAATCTTCTGAGACACTACTGAGTAACTCATCTGCATTGTCTTCCCACATCTCCATGGCTTTGGACATTGTATCTAGAGCCAGGGCTGGCTTGCAAGCCATACCTGCCGATAGATAGATTCACTTGAGGTCAGAGTCCATCCGCCTGTTCAGTGCATCTTTAAGGGAGACTGTGTCTTCCAGAGGGAGGTTCACATGTTTGACCAACCTCATTACGACTGTGTCCACCAGGGGCATCGATTCCACATGCCTAACCTCTTCCACCTTGAAGGGATAAAGCTTTGAAATTTTAGGGAGCATGGAGCTCTTGTTCTCCCCTTTGCTCCATTCATCTTTAAATTATTTAACCAAGCTTCCTAAGAAAGGGAAAGCTCAGGCACTCCTTGCTTAGCTGTTTAAAGAACTTCCTCTGCTTAGAAGGTGAGACCACCGGCTCTTCCCAATTTAAGGCTTCCTTTATTGCCCTTACCAGAGGGGACAACAGGGCGAAGTCAAAACTCACACAGAGATCTTGTGCCTCTGAGTTGCTATCCGAAAGGGTGGCAGAGAGGTGACCTGTGTGGGAGGAATGCCATGGCTCTTGAGCCTGTGTCTTCCATGCTGGTGAATGAAGAAGCTCTGCAGGAGTTTCACGGGACTGACAGGACTCAATCTCCTTCAGGGAATCTTTAACAAACCACTTGACAAGGGACTCCAAGTGCTGGTCTGTACTTCCTCTTTCACCCGCTGCCCTGACATAGCAGGTGTCACAGAGGGATCTGCCAACTGGAACCAGGGACCTACACCCCTAGCAGGCACTTTCAGCCGAATGGCTGGAGTGAGCCACGGGAAGGCGGGTCGAGTCTCTACTGTGGTGCCTTGATCCAGAAGATCAGCCATGGCAGCCAGATCTGGAAGAGGAGTGCCGGCGATGAGATTTATACTATTCGCTTCCCTTACGTGTGTGCTAAGGATCAGACCTAGAAGGGCTAAGAAAACGAGAGAGAAAGAAACACAGACAAGAAAATTTAGGGAAAGACAAGGTACACTGACCGCCATTCCCCCCCTCCCACAGGGCATACAAATATCTGCTGCGAGAGGGCTGGCCACAGTCAAGCGGTGACACATCCGTGGTCCTGGAGGACTCCATCAGGGGTTGCAAGACAACATCAGGTCAGCACCAATACAGACAGCATGCAGAGGAGAGGGAACAACACCCTACCTTGTGTTAGAGGGCTGAGGCCTGGGGAAGTTGACGTACAAGCCCGCAATCATTCCCAAGGCTTGCAGGCTCTTTCCCTTTTTTAAAATTGGCATCTACGTGACGTCACCACAGCGCCGACCTGCGGCGCTCGTGCGCATGTGCGATCACCACCATTCTGACGGCATCAAGCATGCGCGAAACAATCCTCACTTTTGTGTCGCAACCGTGCATGCACACAGCGGATGAGAAGCGAAACCTGGAAGTAATCGGTGGCTTGAATGCAGAGGGAGTCAGCTGCAGGCTCGGGGACACACAAGAGGAGAGAGGAAGGGAGAGGGATAAAAGAGACAAGGCAAAAACAAAAACTGCTGCCAAAAGATGAAGGAAAAGATACATCTCACCGCTCCTGCGCTCCTGCCATGATCGCACCAGGCCAAAGTAGGACACTCATGCGAGACTTTGGGGGCAGATAAAGGCCACCTGCTAGTAGCTGGCTTACCTTGAAAAAAGGAAAAAATACAGCGCTATAGACAAATAATAATTAGAAGAGCAGCTGCTAAAACTATGAGATACACATAGAACAAATACCATAAAACAATGTAGCAGCGCTAATATATGTGCCCTTTTGGATTGTATCTTCAACATTCATCCTAGTCACATTCAATTGTTCATTTCAGACACATCGTATTGTTTTGGACTTACTCAATATTTTTTTTTTCACATTTATTAGCGCTGCTACATTGTTTTATGGTTACTGGCTTACCTGCCAATGGCCAGGTCTCAGCTCTTCCAGCGCCACATCCACTTGCCCGCTCCATACCCTGCTAATAGCCAGGGCCTATCAGAGTATTACGACTCTTCTCCCAGGGTTGCAGCTTGGTCGGTCGCAGGAGGAGAGAAAAACCTCAGGTAGGAGGATGACCATCCTGGTCCTTCGGAAGAGGACAAAAAAGGAACACGGCCTCTGGCTCGGAGCAAAGATTTATGGGAGTGGGGTCCTATAGGGTAGGAGTGGAGGCGGGGCTTAACCCATATGTAGGCTGCCATCAAGTCTGTCAGAAAAGAACATTTCCCCAAAAAAAGGGCCTTCAACATTTGTCATTGGGCACTTGTTCCTTTTAGGAGCTTTCACTGCTACTTCTGTTTTTGATAACAGCAAGATCAGAAAGCCAGAATTAATTTCTCTAGTGAAGATGCAGACAGAAATAAATTCTTCTAGAGATTTTAAGGCTGAATTCACATGGAAGACGAGGGAAGGATAGTGAGCTGAATTCAGGGGTATGTAAACACAGCTGCTGGATGCAGCAACACTTTGTGCTGCGACAGCATACTTATTCACTACTGCCAATTTGGTTGTGGCCAGAATCTCCACAGAAACGCTGACTACTCAGAAGAGTGATTACATGTGAACTGTGGAGGTACTGGCCATTGACTTGTGCAGATTACAAATCTGAAGCCACCACTGACAGCTGCAGCTGTTTGCACACGTTTAGAACCACCGGCAAGAATCTACTGACTCTTGCCAGCAGCCACTCATGAATGTCTGAATGAAGTCTAAATTTTCCCCACATGCCCTAAGCTAGACAAATTGCCAGAGTTTCACATGAACTATAAGGCAACCAGAAGTAGAATAAATTGGAGCCACTCGGCCATTAGAATGTGTTACATCAGTCATTTTATATGCAAATGCTTGGTATTTTTAAGGTATTAGGCAGTAATCTGGGGTAGAGCCCTTGATACAGTAGTGAAAAACAAACATGGGTTATCTAGCTAAACAACCCATGTACAGTAGGTATCATGGATTTTTTTTATTGAGTTGTTTTCTAAAGCTTCTTTAGGAATAAGGGTTTGCAAAGCAATGCATATTGTATTAAATGGGTTATTTCTGTATCACTGCAGCTTGTAGTTAGGTAATTATGTTGTGCTAAAATGGGTTGGCACAGATGTTAATATGGTATTTAATCTCTAAGCACAACACAGATGCTACTAATCTGCATTTCAGCATATTCTTTTCTATTCGAAGTGTAATAGAAGGTGAAGAGAAAAATATTAAGCTCTCAAAGTCCCTTTGATTTAATTAGAATGTAATGTAATATTTCATTTATATATTTATTTTCTAAAGAATGGTATAATTAGTGGATCCAGGGCAGTTTGCGCTCACTGTGTTCTTCCTAAACCAGATGACAGTATGCCATTTTCTATTAACTTCTATTAATGGGCTATGTTTCAAAATGTTTCTTTCTGGACAATCTCATAATTAATTTCAAATCCCCCAGCTGGAGACCTCAAGTCACCAGATGAGAAGTGAAGATTAGAAATAAATGAACCTTTGTATTACCGGACCTCTTATGTAGTTGAGTTGTAAGGCAATATGTGGGTCATCGTTTCCAGGTCAGGTAATTTCCATGAAGATAATACTTATTCTAAAAAAGTTATAAAAGTGGAAGTTATAACTCATGCTGAGCAAAAGGTGTTAGCCCATTTGAAATATTTCTATAAGTTTCTATAACTTTTTTAAAGCATTCTTACGTTTAAAAAAATCATGATTTTTTATTTCTCCAATATGGCAAGGAAAGAAACACTCTTATGCCGCATACACACGATCGGACATTTCGACAACAAAATCCATAGATTTTTTCCGACGGATGTTGGCTCAAACTTGTCTTGCATACACACGGTCACACAAATCTTGTTGGAAATTCAGAACGTCAAGAACACGGTTATGTACAACACGTACGACAAGCCGAGAAAAAAGAAGTTCAATAGCCAGTGCGGCTCTTCTGCTTGATTACGAGCATGCGTGGAACTTTGTGCATCGGAATTGTGTTCACACGATCAAAATCTACGACAATGGATTTTGTTGGCAGAAAATTTGAGATCCAGATCTCAAATTTTGTGTGACGGAAATTCCGATGGAAAATGTCCGATGGAGCCTACACACGGTCGGAATTTCCGACAACAAGAACATTTTCCGCCAGAAAATCCGACCATGTGTACGGGGCATTAGAAGTTACAGTGGATGTCTGGATTTGTGAGCAACAGCACAAAATGTGTCTTTATGCACGGACTATATGTGGTCAACATGAACGTGAACAGAACCTGGTTCGATTCCAACCATAAAATAATTTGTATGAGGGATGAGCACTATTGAGAGCTTTAATATCTCTGAAATTATAGTGAAAATGAACAGATTTTAGTGAGATGTAGCATTTTCAGCAAAATGCATCAGTCAATGGAAAAGATTAAGGTGCATTTTTGTTAGACTTTAAAGCAAAAGTAAACCCACCTATTATTTGTTTCCCAAGACAGTTAAATTTAATCGTCATACTCGTCTGCTCTGAATTAAACTTTCAAGCTTTTTCAAATGGCTGGTGTCATAGCTGATCACATGGCAGAATCATGGGAACCACAAATCTAATTGCCAGACCAATCTATTAACCTTCTATGAGGAGGTTAGCTGCCATCTAGATAAAGGAAGGCCTGTGGATGTGGTGTATCTGGATTTTGCAAAGGGAATCGATACAGTTCACCATAAACATTTAATGCACAACTTAACGTATGTCGGCATGAACCAAAGGGTGAGTACATGAATTGAAAACTGTCTACGGGGGTGAGTCCAGAGGGTGGTGATAAATGGGCAGTACTCAGAATAGTCTGGTGTGGAAAGTGGGGTTCCCCAGGGTTTTGTGCTGGGACCAATCCTATTTAATTTAATCATAAATGATCTGGAGGATTGGATAAACAGCTCAATCTCAGTACTATAATGTCACGTACACACGAGCGGACTTTACAAGAGACTTTGCTCGGCGGACTTTACGCCGGACTTTATGACGGACTTTCCGAATGAACGGACTTGCATACACACAATCCACCAAAGTCCGTCAAATTTGTACGTGATGACGTACGACCGGACTAAAACAAGGAAGTTCATAGCCAGTAGCCAATAGCTGCCCTAGCGTGGCTTTTTGTCCATCGAACTAGCATACAGACGAGCGGACTTTTCGACCGGACTCGAGTTTGACGGATAGATTTAAAACATGTTTCAAATCTAAGTCCGTCCAACTTTTGAGCAAACAAAGTCTGCTGGAGCCCACACATGATCGAATTGTCCAACGAAATCCCGTCCGCCGGGCAAAGTCTGCCGTAAAGTCCGCTCGTGTGTACGCGGCATTAGACACACACACAGGTTAGACTTTATGAACTTGTGTCTTTTTTCAACCTCACCAACTATGTAACTACAGTAGGGAGAGCAAGTATTTGATACGCTGCCAATTTTGCAGGTTTTCCTACTTACAAAGCATGTAGAGGTCAATAATTTTTATCATAGGTACTCTTCAACTGTGAGAGACGTAATCTAAAACAAAAATCCAGAAAATCACATTGTATGATTTTTAAATAATTCATTTGCATTTTATTGCATGACATAAGTATTTGATCACCTACCAACCAGTAAGAATTCCAGCTCTCACAGACCTGTTATTTTTTCTTTAAGAAGCCCTCCTGTTCTCCTCTCATTACCTTTATTAACTGCACCTGTTTGAACTTGTTACCTGTATAAAAGACACCTATCCACACACTCAATCAAACAGACTCCAAACTCTCCACAATGGCCAAGACCAGAGAGCTGTGTAAGGACATTAGGGATAAAATTGAAGACCTGCACAAGGCTGGAATGGGCTACAGGACAATAGGCAAGCAGCTTGGTGAAAAGGCAAATGTTAGCGCAATTATTAGAAAATGGAAAAAGTTCAAGATGACGGTCAATCTTCCTTGGTCTGGGGCTCCATGCAAGATCTCACCTCGTGGGGCATAAATGATCATGAGGAAGGTGAGGGATCAGTACAGAACTACACTGCAGGCCCTGGCACCAAGAGAGCTGGCACCACAGTTTCAAAGAAAACCATTAGTCATGGATTAAAATCCTGCAGCGCACGCAAGGTCCCCCTGCTCAAACCAGCGCATGTCCAGGCCCGTCTGAAGTCTGTCAATGACCATCTGGGTGACCCAGAGGAGGAATGGGAGAAGGTCATGTGGTCTGATGAGACAAAAATAGAGGTTTTTTTTGTCTAAACTCCTCTCGCTGTGTTTGGTGGAAGAAGGATGAGTAAAAATCCAGGAACACCGTCCCAACTGTGAAGCATGGAGGTGTAAACATCATTCTTTGGGGCTGCTTTTCTGCAAAGGGGACAGGATGACTGCACTGTATTGAGGTAAGGATGGATGGGGCCATGTATCGCGAGATCTTGGCCAGCAATCTCCTTCCCTCAGTAAGAGCATTGAAGATGGGTCATGGCTGGGTCTTCCAGCATGACAACGACCTGAAACTTACAGCCAGGGCAACTAAGAAGTGGCTCCGTAAGAAGCATCTCAAGGTCCTGGAGTGGCCTAGCCAGTCTCCAGACCTGAACCCAATACAAAATTTTTGGAGGGAGCTGAAAGTCCGTATTGCCCAACGACAGCCCCGAAACCTGAAGGATCTGGAGAAGGTCTGTATGGAGGAGTGGGCCAAAATCCCTGCTGCAGTGTGTGCAAACCTGGTCAAGAACTACAGGAAACGTATGATCTCTGTAATTGCAAACAAACTTTCTCTTAGCTACATGAAAGGTGCATGCATCTTTTTAAAAACATGACTGCAGGGAAACTGCATGGTCTTTTTGACCATACAGTTTCCCTGCAGTTCCCATACCCATAATCATGCTGTGGGCTAAGATGCGTGTGTGTGCCAGTCCCAAGAGCAGTTCATTTTGGCTGCAGGTGGGAGAATTGATGCGATTCCCGCATCTGCAACCAGAAATCATGGCCCACACTAGTGTTAACCAAGCCACACACAGTATGACCTACAGCAAAAATAGTCACTTATTTCCTATCACAAGCTGCTTAAATGGAACCTCTAAGGATGGGATAGACCAGATGGATGTAAAGCAGGGTACACACTGCAAGTTTTTTTTTTTTTGGTCAGCCAAAACAAAGGATATCATTTATTAACAAGATTCTCCCTCTATAGACAATGAGATTTGTCTCTAAGTTTTGTTTTTCGAATTTCAAACAAAAAGCAAAATCAGTCGAATATTTGATGAATCAAACCTGGGCAGATTTGCTTATCTCTAGTGCAGCTACAAAGATAGATTAAAAAAAAAGATAGACATATCCTGATATTTTCAGTGACAAGGAGCAAGGAAGCCGTATTAGAAAGTAAAAGCAAAATAATGTATACACTCCACATGCAAAATGAATACTTAAAAGCTTTTTTGACTAAAAGACTGCTGTATTTATTAAAGCATATGTGCTAAATTGTTTTGGCTTTACAAAAAAAAAGAGATAAAATTAGTCAAATCTAACAAGTACGAGCATGCTTTTTAGTAAATTGTAGATAATAATACTTCATCCATTTAGGTTATATTGAAAATTTGATCAATAAACCCAGATGCATTCAGTATATATAGAATGTACTTTTCATATATACTGTGTATTTAGAGGTATCAATAGTCTATGCTTCTGGAACTAATATAAAAGTTTCCCTGAGTATATGAAAAATAATAATGCTGCTTTGTGTAATTTCATAGCAAATTAGTCATCCTTTACTAATATTCAGGTAATAAGTGTATTCTATTCGATCACTGCAATGGACATGTTCTAGGTAAAAGAATCAGGGGTGGATGGGTGGACAGTTTTTCTTTCATTCTACCTTTCTACTGGTAAATAAACAGGCACATTTCAGCTAATGTTTTCTAAAATATAGCTCAATTATTATGTGTGAATAAACTAAAAGCGTATTAACTTTAGTAAGACATTCATTTAAATCAATTAGATTGTAAGTGGATTTATGACCAAAGTAAAAAAAATATAGTTTTAATAATTGTTGATCCTGCCAGTGGATCTGAAAATTTTCACTTCCAGAAATAAGATGAGAATGCTGTTCATTCTGCAGGGACTTCATTGTCAGGTGCTTTGCCACCCAATGCACAGGGTAGACTAATGCTGGCCATACACTATACAGAAAATCGTCCGAACCCATTTTCGAAAAACGAACGTTCGACCGTGACTGCAAACGATCGTGCCATCATATAATGACCGATAAATTGTTCAGTGGACATGAATAAATAATTTTTTGTTCGTTTTTTTACATATACCTAGTGCAGACAGTTCGGACGGGAAACACATTAACCTTGCAATTTATCGTACGTTCGGCAGAAATTTTCCAAACTTCCCGTTCGTTTTTTTCCCACAAAAACGTCACAAACGATTATCGATTTGTGCCCATTAACTTGCCGAAAAACGAACGAAGTGTCTATACGAACGATTTTTCGGTCGATTTTTCGTATAGTGTATGGCCAGCATTAGATGGACTATTAAGTTTAAATTGATTTTATGTAAGCAAGACACAAATTAACCACTTCAATACTGGACACTTTCACCCTCTTTGTGTCCAGGCCAATTTTCAGCTTTTGGTGCTGTCACATTTTAAATGCCAATTACTCAATCATGCAACAATGTCCCCAAATGAAATTTGTATCATTTTTTCACAGAAATAGTGCTTAATTTTGGCAGTATTTAATCACCACTGGGTTTATTACGTTTTGCTATATAAATGAAAAAATACCAAACATTTTGAAGAAAAAAAAACACTTTTCTTAGTTTCTGTTATAAAATTTTGCAAATAAAAAATTGTTCTTCATAAATTTAGGTCAAAATTTAATCCTCCACATGTCTTTGGTAAAAATAACCCAAACCAGTGCACTTAATTTAGTCTGTGTAAACTTTATAGAGCAGTGGTCATCAACCCTGTCCTCAGGGCCCACTAACAGGCCAGGTTTTATGTATTACCTTGGGAAGATGCAGACTAGAATACTGCAATCACTGAGCAGCAAATGATATCACCTGTGATGTATTTCAGTTATCTTGCAAACCTGACCTGTTAGTGGGCCCTGAAGACTGGGTTGATGACCACTGTTATAGAGTATACAAACTATGATACGTATATATGAAAACTGATCAATCCTGATGTACTGAAGTTCTTTTTCAATTCCTGAGGCCCTAAAATTCCAGGACTGTACAACTACCCCCCCCCCCATGACTCCTTTTTGGAAATTAGACATCACGAGAGATTTAGTAAGAGGCATGGCAAATTTTTTGAAGTTGTAATTTTTTTCCACTATTCTCTAGAAAAAATTAACTTTAAGCAGTAGTAAACCATGGCATTAAAAAAAAAATATTCCCTGCGAGACAATGCAATTGCAGCTGCAACAAAAAAACGCTAATATCGGTGTAATAAACTAAGAAGAATATACTAAGTGCGCTAGCAATCCAGTGGATAAAAATGTGAATAAAATATAACTGAATAGATAAGTGAATCAATATAAGGTGAGTATATTACCTACCAACAATATTCTCAAGTTCAAAAAGTGCTTGTAGATAAATTGTGAAAACAAATATGAATAAATATACATTCAGTGATCTTATAAAGAAATAGTCAAATCCCCAAAAAATTCCAAAGTTCATAAATAACTAATAAGTAATTGACAGAAAAAAGTGGTGAAAGTAAATTAAGTCCATTCATAAAAAAATCAGTGAAGATACACCAATCACATGGAGAGGGATCACATATCCAC
The DNA here is from genome assembly GCA_037952925.1 of Lithobates clamitans. Classification (NCBI taxonomy): domain Eukaryota; kingdom Metazoa; phylum Chordata; class Amphibia; order Anura; family Ranidae; genus Lithobates; species Lithobates clamitans. The sequence continues at coordinate 7,309,301 of JBBGZY010000187.1, forward strand.
AGTTCATTTAAGCACAACCCATGTAGGTGAAGAGGGAGGAAAGGAGTATGAAAAAGAATCCCAACAACCAATGACTTCAGGGGGCAGTAAGAATGGACCCTTACCGAACACGGTGGACCTCCTTAATAGCAAGGTCTTGTGAGCATGCAGATATAGCCCTCTGCAGGGACAGATGGATGGCGGCGTCTGAATCCTCGTTCCGACAGGAGGCAGTTGCAGCGTGTCAGTCTAGAGGAAGGCACTCGCTTTTAGTCTGCCTCGTGTGCTCTCCGGTGGGATCGCAGTGCGGAGCCGTAGACGTTCGGAGAGCGAGGAGAGAGAGAGAGAGTGGGAGGTTAGCTCAGTGTTTCTCAACTCCAGTCCTCAAGGCGCCCCAACAGGTCATGGTTTCAGGATTTCCCTCAGATGAAACAGCTGTGGTAATTACTAAGGCAGTGAAACTGATCAAATCACCTGTGCAAAATAATGGAAAACATCAAAACATGACCTGTTGGGGCGCCTTGAGGACTGGAGTTGAGAAACACTAGGTTAGCTTACGGTAAGGGTCCATTCTTATTGCCCCCTGAAGTCATCGGTTGTTGGGATTCTTTTTCATACTCCTTTCCTCCCTCTTCACCCACATGGGTTGTGCTTAAACGAACTGTGGATATGTGATCCCTCTCCATGTGATTGGTGTATCTTCACTGAATTTTTTATGAATGGACTTAATTTATTTTCACCACTTTTTTCTGTCAATTACTTATTAGTTATTTATGAACTTTGGAATTTTTTTGGGATTTTTTTTTTTGGTACTATTTCTTTATAAGATCACTGAATGTATATTTATTCATATTTGTTTTCACAATTTATCTACAAGCACTTTTTCGAACTTGAGAATATTATTGGTAATTAATATACTCACCTTATATTGATTCAATTATCTATTCAGTTATATTTTATTCACATTTTTATCCACTGGATTGCTAGCGCACTTAGTATATTCTTCTATGAAGGAAATACTCCTAAAGTATCCTCTGAAGAGCTCTGGTGGTGACAGCAAAGTTCCAAAGACTACAATACAAATAGGAGGGGCCAGGGCCATCTTTAATAATGATTGGGCTCTGGGCAAACATTTTCTGGGGCACCCCCTCCATTCTGAGACATATAAAAAATAGCAGGTAGACTCCAAATCAGTTTACTGCAGCAGATCATGCAGTGATTGCAATTGGTTGCCAGAGGTTACAGCCTATCCTTACCGCTCACTGGCTGGTTGCTAGAGGTTACAACACATAATTTCTGCTTGCCGCTTGGTTGCTAGAGGTTACTGCACATTATTAGCACTCACTGATTGGTCACTAGGGGTTACAGCACATCAATACCACTTACGGATTGGTTGCTAGAGATTACAGCAGATCACTACTGTTCACTGATTGGTTGCTACAGATTAATGCACATCATTACCACTCACTGAGTAGTGGAGCAATCCCAAATAATTGAGCAAGTAAAGCGGCACAGTAATACACATATTACAGGAGAGGGTCAGAGAGTGCAGACATGCTACAGGAGAGGGTCAGAGACTGCAAACATACTGCAGGAGATGACCAGAGACTGCGGACATGCTAAAGGAGATGACCAGGGATTACGGACATGCTACAGGAGATGAACAGGGACTGCGGACATGCTACAGGAGATGACCAGAGACTTTGGACATGCTACAGGAGACAAATCTGAGACTGCGGACATGATAGAGGAGACAATCTGAGATTGCAAACGTGCTACAGGAGACAATCTGAGACTGCGGACATACTACAGGAGACAATCAGAGACTGCGGATGTACTATAGGAGACAATCAGAGACTGCAGACATGCTACAGGAGACAATCAGAGACTGCGGATGCACTACAGGAGACAATCAGAGACTGCGGACATGCCACAGGAGATAATCAGTGACTGCAGACATGCTACAGAAAACAATTAGAGACTGCAGACATGCTACAGGAGACAATCAGAGACTGCGGACATGCTACAGGAGACAATCAGAGACTGCGGACATACTACAGGAGAAAATCAGAGACTAAGGACATGCTACAGGAGACAATCAGAGACTGAGGACATGCTACAGGAGACAATCAGAGACTAAGGACATGCTACAGGAGACAATAAGAGACTAAGGACATGCTACAGGAGACAATCTGAGACTGCAGGATGTGCTACAGGAGACAATCTGAGACTGCAGACATGCTACAGGAGACAATCAGAGACTGCGGACATGCTACAGGAGACAATTAGAGACTAAGGACATGCTACAGGAGACAATCAGAGACTAAAGACATGCTACAGGAAACAATCAGAGACTGCAGACATACTACAGGAGACAATCTGAGACTAAGGACATGCTACAGGAGACAATCAGAGACTAAGGACATGCTACAGGAAACGATCAGAGACGAAGGGCATGCTACAGGAGACAACCAGAGACGAAGCCCATGATACAGGAGACAATCTGAGACTGGGGACATACTACAGGAGACAATCAGAGACTGCGGATGTATGACAGGAAACAATCAGAGACCGTGAACATGCTACAGGAAACAATCAGAGACTGTGGACATGCTACAGGAGACAATTAGAGACTGTGGACATGCTACAGGAAACAATCAGAGACTGCGGACATGCTAAAGGAGACAATCAGAGACTGCAGACATGCTACAGGAGACAATCAGAGACTAAGGACATGCTACAGGAAACAATCAATGACTAAGGACATACTACAGGAGACAATCAGAGACTAAGGACATGCTACAGGAGACAATCAGAGACTAAGGACATGTTACAGGAGACAATCAGAGACTAAGGACATTATACAAGAGATGGTCAGAGAACTTTCAGCAATGCACAGATTTACAGTTGAATAACACAGCTCAGGGTTTCAGCAGTCAGGCATTTTATGGGTATATGGACATACCTGGCCAGCCGAGGTCACTACATACATTCAGAGGTCCATGGGTGGGGCTTCCACTCTCTGCTCTTATTTCAACTGCTCCATCCTGAGCATACAGACTGCATGGGGCGGGGTTAGAGCGTCAGTGGAGCTCCCGGGCCCACCCCCGAACCGCTGTATTCCCCAGTTAATATAGAGGGGGCGGGCTCCACTGAAGCTCCAACTCTGATCACTGCTCTCAATACAGCCGCTCTGTTTCGAGCATTCAGGCTGCATGGGGCAGGGTCAGAGCATCAGTGGAGCTCCTGGCCCTGCCCCATCTTTGCTAGCTAGCTTGGGAATACAGCCTACCATGTCCTCTGTGCGCATTGCAAAGCCATCATTGGGGCCCCAATTTGCGGGTAGCGTTGGCCCCCCCAACAAAGATTGGGCCCAGGGCAGGTGCCCCATTTGCCCTGCGCTAAAGACGGCCCTGAGAGGGACCAAAGGCCTCTCACCTTACCATTGCTGTGCAGATGTCCTCATGGATGCAGTCTGTCCTCTGATGGATGTTCTGGTAGGCTGGATGAAGGTGAATGCCCCATAGACTGCAACATCTTAGTAGGATGATGGTGAGGAGAAGGTAGGCCACACCACCCCTGGTGGCCTCTATGCTGCTGGTGCATCTCTAGGTGGGGGTGTGGTGGGGGGCAGGAGGAGGCAGCCTGCTATGCCATGGGCCTTTCCTCTCCAACCTGCACCTGTCCCCTGGTTATTCTGTGTCTTCCTTGGTGCCCTCATGGGTCCCAGGATCTCTTTCCCTTCTACTCCCCACTCACAGTCTGCTCTGTCTCCAGATGCTCTGCTACCCTCTTCACTTCCACTCACAGTCCACTCTGTCTCCAAGCAGTTCTCTATCCCCCCCACTGATAAGCTTCAGTTTCTCTTTTCTCTGGAATTGGGCTTTAAATTGCTGATGCAGGCAGAAGATAGAGAGAGACAGACAGAGCAGGGTGTGTATGTTGCTACAGAAAGCTCAGATTAAAGTAAACTAAGGGTACTTTCTGACTTTAGCTCAACCGCAATGTTAACTTACAGTATTAACAGCCCACTGATTGTTTTCTTGTGTTGCCTAGAATTTGTTTTTGTTAACTAAATAATTTTTCCAAAATATATTTCTGTAAATACACATAAAAATTATATTTAATCAAATTTTCACAATTACCATTTGTGCTCACTATTCGTTATAGTCTTATCTGAATTACCATTTAACCACTAGTCTCATGCATATATTTACATCATTAGAAAATATCATCTATTTGCAAATTATATCCTATTTCACTGTACATTTTTTGCAGTATTTGAATATTTCTACCTAATTGCACTGTAATCAAATGTGACTCATCAGTTTAAAATAGACAAAGATAGCAATCAACTGCAATTCCACCATTTAGTGGATGCTGCAGAAGAGGTGATTAGAAAATTGTATAATTTCCATAGTTGTTTTACAATTTGAGAACTGTCAGCTAGAGATAATCAATATGCCATTTTCTGGGGTTTACATAAATGGGGAAATTACATTTAAAAATTAGTCTTTTCAGATTCTTCAGAGAGGCATTTTCCCTCTGTAGATCTGCCAGATGGACACCTACTTTGGCAAAGCAAAGTACATCAACTGTGAGTGGCATGCAGTATCATATCAGCCCTGCAGATGTCAGTTACTCTTGACATAGAGCTATCAATTTCATTCTCAGCCTCTGGATCTTTCAAAAAATGTATAAAGGCAAAACATTTTATATCATTTTGCATCGAGTAAAGAAGGGGAAGACCCTCTGTCAATTTCTTTTTTGTACTGTGCATGGGGTGATTTGCCTCTCTTTTTGTTCTAGTGACCACTGTCACCAAGACAGGAATTAAGGGTCAATCTTACATTTTAGATTTGTCCTGAGAGTAAGAGGTAAGAGAAAATGTTCTAAATGTTTTGGTGACAGATTTCTATGATGGGATTTACCTTCACTTTGGGGAGTTTTTTTTTCACTTCCTTTATGTCTCCAAGACAGAACAAGGAGGGCAGTCACAGGGAAAAGCAGGCTTTAAAGTATATTGGCTAAAACAGATATTCTTTATTCAAAAACATTGGATTACAGTCATATAGAAAGCCAAAGTATTTGCCATTAGGCCTTAATCATAGCTAACAAATAAATGTTATAAACAATAGTACAATTGCAATCACATGGTCTTCCTCAAAGTCACATGACCAACCAAAACATGAAGCTGCTGAACTAACATGATTTCAAATGACCAATTACAGGTTACAAATACATAACAAATACAAACACACAAACACACATATTTATAATCAAAAAGATTTTTAACTACTTCCCATCTGGGCCATTTCTGACACTTTGCTCCTACATGTAAAAATCTACTTTTTTTTTTTGCTAGAAAATTACTTAGAACCCCCATATATATTTTAGCAGAGACACTATAGAATAAAATGGTGGGTGTTGGCATTTTTTATGTCACAGGGTATTTGCGCAGCGGTTTTTCAAATGCAATTTAAAAAAAAAAACACTTTCATGAATTAAAAAAAATACAAAACACTAAAGTTAGCCCAATTTTTTGTATAATGTGAAAGGTGTTTTTTTGCAGTGAGTAAACAGATACCTAACATGTCATGCTTTATAATTGCGTCTGCCCGTGGAATGGCGGTAAACTACGGTGCTTAAAATTCATCATAGGCAATGCTTTAAACACCTTTAAAGGTTACCAGTTTAGAGTTGCACAGTAGGTCTGGTGCTAGAGTTATTGCTCTCACTCTGACGTTCTCGACATTACCTCGCATGTGTGGTGCGAACACCATTTACATATGCGTGCAGGAGTAAAGCGCAAGCACGGTGGGATGGGGCACTTTACATTTATTTATTTCATACAATTTTTTTTATACTTTTTGTTTTGTACTAACTTTATTGCTATCACAAGGGATGAACAACATCCCTTGTGACAGCATGGGCCCTGACAGGTACTCTTTATTGAGAGATCTGGGGTGTATTACACTCCAAATCTCTCCTTTGGCCCCCTATGAGGCCAATAAGACAAAAATCGGTCTGCTTTCCTGGCTGCTGGTGGCAAGGTAAACAAAGGGGCGGAACTGGAAGTGATGAACTACTCGTCACTCCCGGTTTCCAGGGTTACAGAGAGAGTGGAACAATGTCAGTTCTCTCTCTGTACAGGGCAGCCATCGCCGCTGGCCAAATTTATTTTATTTATTTATTTATTTCAGGTACTTATATAGCGCCGTCAATTTACGCAGCGCTTTACATATACATTGTACATTCACATCAGTCCCTACCCTCAAGGAGCTTACAATCTAAGGTCCCTAACTCACATTTATACATACTAGGGGACAATTTAGACAGAAGCCAACTAACCTACCAGCATGTCTTTGGAATCGCTCCCAGCCTTGGCGATGGGACTGGAGAGCCCAGGAGAGGCCGCGCGCGGGTGGGTGGTGGAACCCATTTCCACCACCTGCAGAAGTGATTGAGTGGCTAATTAGCAACTCAGATCACTTCTGCATTATTCAGAATCACCAGCTGAAAATAATGATACCGGGATGATGCCTGTAGGGGGACACCTGTCCCTCCCCCCCGCCAGCACACTCCAGCCAGCGCTCTCAGCCTTTGCTTGAGATCGCTGATCGGAAGCTGATCGGCAGACCTTTTTCAGTCATGCCATTTTGACAGAAGCCGGCTGAACGGCTGGCTTCTGTCAGACCGACTCTAGTACCACAGGCTGAATGTGGGCTGCTTCAATAGAAATCAGTCGACATTCGGCCCGCGTTTACTAGGCTTAAGACAAAAAGGCTACTTGTTGGATTGGAATTCTGTCCAACAGCCTGGTGTCCACATACATGTAATTAATCACATTCAACTGGACCCTTTCCTGTAATGTTGAAGATGGTTTGCTACTCATCTATGTAGCTTTCTTAGATGTCAGGAACACACAGTCCAATGACCATGGAATGTGCCAAGGCTGATGCTGTTTGTCCATGAAGAAGATGGGAGCTGTAAATGTTTGTGACAATTGCCATCTTTTCCATCTTATTCAGCATAACAGAAAATGTCCAGTAAAATGCGACTAACTACTAGATTATTACCGTAGATATAGAATTAATTCTTGATTCCCTATAAAACACAACAAAGATTGTACCCTGGTTATTTCTTTAATGATTGTTATGTCAGCTAAGGGTCAGCAGTGTGGATTGGACACACTGCATTCCAGGGTTAAAAAGCCCTTAGAAATATCATCCGTAAAACATTTGTTTGGATTATCTTTGGGTGTTTTGCTTTCCTACCACAACTTGGAAATATACTGTTAGGTTAAATGGCTTTTGTCCAGATTGGTCCTTGAGTGTATGTACAGTATAACCTTGCAGAATATCAGTCAGATGACTGTGGTATAGAAATCGGGTTCTAAGCTTCTCTGGAGTAGGAAATGTTACACATTGTTCTAAGTACGCTGTGAAGCCCTGCATAGTAGCTTTGTGCAAAAATATATATATATATATATATATATATAAATACAGTATACAGTGGGGACCGAAAGTATTCAGACCCCCTTACATTTTTCACTCTTTGTTATTAGGGATGAGCTTCGAGTTCGAGTCGAACCCATGTTCGACTCGAACATCGCCTGTTCGGCTGTTTGTCGAATTGCGAACGTTATGGGTCATGCGCGCCAAATTCAAATGGCGTGTCATGGCCCATAATTCAATCGCAGTGCATTGCCGGCTGATGATTGGCCAAGCATGCACTATGACCCGTATGCTTGGCCAAGCACAGCGCTGTCTGTACAGAGAGCTGTAATTGGCCAAAGCCAGGGTGGCTTTGGCCTGTTATGGCTCAGGGGATTTAGTACACGCCCCACAATATATAAGGCCGCCTGTGTGGCGACCTTGTGTAGTGTGTTGCGGCGGCGGAGAGAGATAGACAGAGACAGTGTCATTTGATTTAAGTTAGATAGGCAGGCAGGTAGGCAGGCGAGTCAGTTAGCTGCACTACTTACAGTGTAGTGTGTATATATATATGCATCCTAGGTGTTGTGTGTATATATATATATATATATACTGTATTCAGTTTAGCTAGATCCACTCCTGTTATTCTCTTCCTAATATACTGACAGGCAGGTAGGTTTTTTTTTTACAGTATTTACAGTTAGTGTACTGTGTCCTTTGCACAGTGTGCACCTAAAGCTACCTGAAGACAATTGCTGGTGTTCTGATCCTATTAATACCACAGGCAGGCAGCTGCAGTATTTACAGTTAGTGTACTGTATCCTCTGCGCAGTGTGCACCTAAAGCTACCTGAAGACAATTGCTGGTGTTCTGATCCTATTAATACCACAGGCAGGCAGCTGCAGTATTTACAGTTAGTGTACTGTGTCCTCTGCACAGTGTGCACCTAAAGCTACCTGAAGACAATTGCTGGTGTTCTCATACTAATAATATCACAGGTAGGTAGTTGATTCTGCTAGCCGCAGTATAATCAGTATATATATACATCCCAGCTTTGTGCAGCTACATCTGCAGGCCATAATGCCCGTACACACGGTCGGATTTTCCGATGGAAAATGTGTGATAGGACCTTGTTGTCGTAAATTCCGACCGTGTGTAGGCTCCATCACACATTTTCCATCGGATTTTCCGACACACAAAGTTTGAGAGCAGGATATAAAACTTTCTGACAACAAAATCCATTGTCGGAAATTCCGATTGTGTGTACACAAATCCGACGGACAAAGTGCCACGCATGCTCAGAATAAATAAAGAGATGAAAGCTATTGGCCACTGCCCCGTTTATAGTCCCGACGTACGTGTTTTACGTTTAGAATGATTGGATTTTCCGACAACTTTGTGTGACCGTGTGTATGCAAGACAAGTTTGAGCCCGTCGGAAAAAACCCTAGGATTTTGTTGTCGGAATGTCCGAACAAAGTCCGACCGTGTGTACGGGGCATTAGTATGTCTGAAAGGCCAACAAGGAGAGGCAGACAGTCACAAGCCAATAAAAGAGGGCAAGCAGGCTCTGTGTATAGAGGCAACAGTGCTGGTCGTGGACTTGGTGCATCCTCATCAGCACGTGGCCGTGGGACATGCTTATCCTTTTTTTCGGCAGCTGGCCGCAACATGCCGAAGACTTGGTAGAGTGGATGACCAAGCCGTCCTCATCCTCCTCATCCACTCTCACCCAGGCTCAGGGTGCTTTGTCTGGCAAAGCAGCTGCCAACGCGGCCTCTTCCCTCGGCTTAATGGCATTAGTCACTCCTTCCCTAGCCCCACCATGTCCTCCTGAGGAGTCCCCCGAACTGTTTGACCACAGTGTTGGGTATATGCTCCAGGAGGATGCCCAACGTTTTGAAGGCTCTGATAATGGTACCCAGCTAGAGGAAGGCAGTAACGTGAGCCCAGAGAGAGGGGGTGCCCAAGAAGGACAGCAATCTGGCAGTCATGTTCCCCCAGCTGCAGCATACTGCCAGGTTTTCTCCAGTGACGAGGGGATGATGAGGAAGTCACTGACTCCACGTGGGTGTCTGATAGGAGAGAGGAGGAGGAGAAGGCACATCTCCAATGAGGCAGGATGCCCTCCAGGGGCCAGCTTAAGGGCAGCACACCGACTGCATCACACCGCAGAGCTCCGCATGTGCAGGGCGCTGCTGTCTCTGCGTGTTATTCCAAAAGTTCTTTGGTGTGGGCCCTTTTTGAGACGAGTGCATCAGATCGCACCGCTGCTATTTGCAACATATGTCTCAAGCGAATCTCGCATGGCCAAAACATCACCCACTTGGGCACCACATGCTTGACCAGACATATGTCGACCTACCATGCAGTTCGTTGGCAAGCGTACCTAAAAGACCCACACCAAAGAACAAAGCAGGCCTCTACTTGCTCCTCATCAGCTGGGATCTCCAACCCCACTATACCTTCAATCCTCTCTGAAACCTGCACGGAGAGGAACAAAGGTGTAGAATTAGGTGTGTCACAGCCAAGTACTTGCCGGCAATCTACACCAACATCAGATTGTACCAGGCAAATTTCCCTGCCCCAGCTGCTGAACCACCAAATGAAGTTCACTCCCAGCCATCCACATGCCCAGCGGTTGAATGCTAGCTTGGCTAAATTGCTAGCACTTCAACTGCTGCCTTTTTAGTTGGTAGACTCTGCCCCCTTCCATAAGTTTGTTATTGTGCGGTTCCTTAGTGGCAGGTTCCTAAATGCCACTTTTTCTCACGGAAGGCGATTCCGGCTCTCTACCAGTATGTGGAAGGTAATGTCTTGGCCTCGCTGGACAGGGCGGTCAGCGGTAAGGTGCATATTACTGCTGACTCATGGTCCAGCAGGCATGGACAGGAACGTTACCTATCTTTCACCGCGCACTGGGTGACTCTTCTGGCAGCTGGGAAGGATGCAGGACAGGGTGCAGTAGTGTTGGAGGTTGTTCCACCACCATGCCTCCAAAATTCTACTAGTGGTGATTCTGCCAAACATCTCTCCTCCACCCCCTCCTCTTCTTCTTCCTCCATGGCCTCTTCCTGTGCTGATCTGTCCTCGGAACCAGCGGTGCTCCGTAGGCGTTCAAGGGGCTACGCAAGCACACAGGCAAAAAGATGCCATGCGGTGCTTGAGCTGGTGTGCTTGGGGGACAGGAGCCACACTGGGGCAGAGATTCTGTCAGCTCTGCAGGGGCAGGTTCAGAGGTGGTTGACACCACGCCAGCTTAAGGCAGGAATGGTGGTTTGCGACAATGGCACCAACCTCTTCTCCGCCCTCCGACAGGGACAACTGAACCATGTGCCCTGTTTGTCTCAGGTCCTTAACTTGGTGGTGCAGCGGTTCTTGGGCAGTGCTCAGTCCTCTGCTGGCTGACCTTCAAAAGGAATTTAACCTGCCCAAGAACCGCCTAATATGTGACATGCCCACCAGGTGGAACTCAATGTTGGCCATGCTGCAGCAGCTGCACATGCAGCAGAGGGCCATCAATGAATTCCTATGCAAATATGGCACCAGGACAGGGTCAGGGGAGCTTGTTTTTTTTTCCCCACGTCAGTGGGCCATGAGCAGGGATGCATGCACTGTCCTGTCACCATTTGAGGATGGTGAGCAGTAACAGTGCATGCATCAGTGACACTGTCCCTCTTGTTCATCTGTTGGAGCACACGCTGCATGGAGTAATGGACAGGGCACTTGAGGCAGAACAGAGGCAGGAAGAGGAGGACTTCCTTACCTCTCAAGGCCCCCTTTATCCAGACAGTGTTTCTGCATGCCTGCCGATCACACAGGAAGAGGACGAGGAGGAGGAGGATTGTGTCAGCATGGAGGTGGAGTCTGGCACTCAGCATCAGCAGCAGTCTTCAAGGGATCATTTACAGTCCCAAGAAACCCATGGACTTGTACGTGGCTGGGAGGAGGTGGCTGCGAATCATGTCGTCCTTAGTGACCCAGAGGACTCCGGACCGAATGCCTCAGCAAACCTATGCTGCATGGCCTCCCTGTACCTGAAATGCCTGCGGAAGGATCCTTGTATTTGTGGTATCAAGGAGAGGGATCATTACTGGCTGGCAACCCTCCTTGATCCACGTTACAAGGGTAAGGTTGCGGACCTTATCTTGCCGTTGTAGAGGGAGCAGAGGATGAAACATCTTTGGGAGGCCTTGCAGAAAGGTCTGTGCAACGCGTTCCCAGAGACTGGGAGGTTACAAATTCCTGTTCCTGGACAACGTGTTGCTGGAGCTTCGGTTAGTAAAAGGGGGTGCAGGAGAGAAGGTGGCCGTCTGACTGATGCGTTCAGACAATTTTTTACTCCGCAGTCCCAAGGTATGATCGGTTACAGCAACCATCGCCAGCATCTGTTTTACATGGTGCAGGAATACCTAGGGGCAAGATCAGACTTGGACACCTTGGACACCTTGGACACCTTTCCCACCGAAAATCCTCTGGGTTACTGGGTCTTGAGGATGGATCACTGGTCAGAGTTTGCACAGTATGAAATTGAGCTACTGGCCTGTCCTGCATCCAGCGTTCTTTCGGAACGCACATTCAGTGCTGCTGGAGGCTTTGTAACCGATCACAGGGTGCGCCTGTTCACCGATCGACTGACCTTCATAAAAATGAATCAGTCTTGGATCACCACCAGCTACCAAGCACCTGATGCTGATGTAACCGAATAATTTTTTTTGAAATGTCAGATCCCTTCAAGACTGTCTATGCTGATGCTGAGTGACTATCCTCTTCCTTCTCAATGATCATGCTGATAGCTTGTAAGAACATTTTTTGTTCTGGGCGCCGCCACCAGTGCCTAAGGCCCAATTTGTCTGCCCCTGTTTAACAGGGGCGTGTAATTACAATTTTTGATGCAATAATTTACAACATGGGCTCATTCCTGCGCTCCAACTAGAGTATCTGTGAGGGGTTAAGAAAAAAAAAACCCAGATGATGTCCTAGAGGACGAAACGCATCGGGACAGATTACTGACACCACTGACACTGCCATACCATCCATTTCGAAAGCAAGAAATGTGAGTGTTTTTTATCTTCAATAAATATGCTTTAAGCCTTTTATACAGTATTATGCTATGTGCTCTTACATTCCTTCCACATATATTTCGGATGCCTGATTGGACCTGCCCTTTTACCAAATATATCCTTGCAAGCACCCGGGTCACCTGGAATTGTGTTCTTTGCAACAGTTACCATCAAGGATCCCCACTTTACAAGCTTGATTGACTCAGTGGGTGTATGCCCATCTGTGTCCAATCTTTCGGGTAAGCCTTCTATAAGAGCGGTGGTGGATCTTCTATCAACACTTTTATTTTCAGTTTCACATTTTTTGGTGTGTCACATTTTTTGAGCTTCACTTCCATACGGACTCAGTTTATGCAATTAAGAACACCAATTATATGTGTGTCACAATTTTGTGTGTCACCTTTATATGGACTCAGTTTATAAAATTAAGAATTTCAATCATATGTTATCACATGCTTATGTATCTTATGCACTGACAAGCATTACTTGTTGTATTATATAAAATAACCTTATCGACTACTTCCACATTCTCTAGCGCTACACTTTTCTATACCATATCTGTGAGGGGTTGCAGTGTTGTGGCACCAGTGCCTAAGGCCCAATTTTTCTGCCCCTGTTCAACAGGGACATGTAATTACAATTCTTGATTTAATATTTCACAGCAGGGCCCATTCCTGCGCCCACAAAGAGTAACTATGAGGGCTTACAGTGTTGTGGCAACACCACCACCACCACCAAAGGCCCAATTTTTCTGCTCCTGTTCAACAGGTGCATGTAATTACAATTCTTAAAATAATATTTCACAGCAGGGCCCGTTCCAGCGCCCACCAAGATTAACTGTGAGGACTTATGCCCCGTACACACGGTCGGACATTGATCGGACATTCCGACAACAAAATCCATGGATTTTTTCAGACGGATGTTGGCTCCAACTTGTCTTGCATACACACGGTCACACAAAGTTGTCGGAAAATCCGATCGTTCCGAACGCGGTGACGTAAAACATGTACGTCGGGACTATAAACAGGGCTATAGCCAATTGCTTTTGTCTCTTAATTTATTCTGAGCATGCGTGGCACTTTGTCCATCGGATTTGTCTACACACGATCGGAATTTAAAGGATCAGATTTTGTTGTCGGAAAATTTTATAGCATGCTCTCAAACTTTGTGTGTCGGAAAATCCGATGGAAAGAGCCCACACACGGTCGGATTTTCGGCCAAAACACGCTCCGATCGCACATTTTCCGTCGGAAAATCCGACCGTGTGTACGGGGCATTACAGTGTTGTGGCACCAGCACCACCACCACCAAAGGCCCAATTTTTCTACCACTGTTCAACAATGGCATTTAATTACAATTCTTGATATAATAATTCACAGTAGGGTGTTCCAGCACCCACCAAGAGAAACTGTGAGGGCTTACAGTGTTGTGGCAACACCAACACCTAAAGCCCAAATTTCTGCAAAGTATATAGGGCAGGCCCCTACTTTCAAACATCCAACTTACAAATGACTCCTACTTGCAAATGGAAGGAGACAACAGGAAGTGAGATGAAATCTACTTGTAGGAAGGGAAATTCTCTCCTGTAAGAGTTAATATGGAAAAAACGCGTCTCCTCTCCACCAATGCTTTATCACCAATCCTTGTTTCACTAAAAAGCCCAAATTTTCAAAAAACATTTGTCATTGGGACAGAAAGTGAGGTTAAATCTTCTGAAGAGGACAGGACTTCTGTTACAGGGGTGATAACCCTTCCTTATGTTTTCCAAAAAGCTTAAAAATAGCTTTTTTGGCTGGAGCTACACTTTAAAAATGTACCAGTTCAAAATTACAAACAGATTCTGCTTAACAACCAACCTACAGTCCCTGTCTTGTTTGCATCGCCTGTATACTGCTGTTCAGAGTATATAGGGCCTGGGGGCCCCACGCCTTTCCTTTTTTTAATTTGGGTGCATGGTTCCCCTTAATATTCATACAAGACACAAAGGGGCTGGTAAGGGGCTGGGGGGGTACCCATGCCATTTTTCTCAATGATTTTCATCCATATTGCCGGGACCCAACATTACATTAAAGCCGCAAGCAGTTTTAAATTACTTTTTTTTCTTTAGAAATGTCATTTTGTGCAGGGACAGTTCTAAACACGGGAAGCATGCACCACTTTACAGGCATACCATAGACACCCCCCAGGTACGATATTTAAAGGAATATTTCACTTTTTTTTTCACTTTAAGGATCATTAAAATCACTGCTCCCGAAAAAACTGCCGTTTTTAAAACTTTTTTTTTACATTGATACATGTCCTCTGGGGCAGGACCCGGGTCCCCAAACCTTTTTAGGACAATAACTTGCATATTAGCCTTTAAAATTAGCACTTTTGATTTCGAACGTTCGAGTCCCATAGACTTTAACGTGGTTCTAAAGTTTGCGCGAACTTTCGGTCAGTTCGCAGGTTCTGGTGCGAACCGAACCGGGGGGGTGCAGCCATTTGTTAAAATCATTTAAGTTCATTTTTTTCCTCATTAATGTATACACAGCACCCCATATTGACAGAAAAACACAGAATTGTTGACATTTTTGCAGATTTATTAAAAAAGAAAAACTGAAACATCACATGGTCCTAAGTATTCACTCCCTTTGCTGTGACACTCATATATTTAACTCAGGTGCTGTCCATTTCTTCTGATCATCCTTAAGATGGTTCTACACCTTCATTTGAGTCCAGCTGTGTTTGATTATACTGATTGGACTTGATTAGGAAAGCAACACACCTGTCTATATAAGACCTTACAGCTCACAGTGCATGTCAGAGCAAATGAGAATCATGAGGTCAAAGGAACTGCCTGAAGAGCTCAGAGACAGAATTGTGGCAAGGCACAGATCTGGCCAAAGTTACAAAAACATTTCTGCTGCACTTAAGGTTCCTAAGAGCACAGTGGCCTCCATAATCCTTAAATGGAAGACGTTTGGGACGACCAGAACCCTTCCTAGAGCTGGCCGTCTGGCCAAACTGAGCTATCAGGGGAGAAGAGCCTTGGTGAGAGAGGTAAAGAAGAAACCAAAGATCACTGTGGCTGAGCTCCAGAGATGCGGTCTGGAGATGGAAGAAAGTTGTAGAAAGTCAACCATCACTGCAGCCCTCCACCAGGCAGAGTGGCCTGACGGAAGCCTCTCCTCAGTGCAAGACACGTGAAAGCCTGCATGGAGTTTGCTAAAAAAAACACCTGAAGGACTCCAAGATGGTGAGAAATAAAATTCTTTGGTCTGATGAGACCAAGATAGAACTTTTTGGCCTTAATTCAAAGCGGTATGTGCGGAGAAAACCAGGCACTGCTCATCACCTGTCCAATACAGTCCCAACAGTGAAGCATGGTGGTGGCAGCATCATGCTGTGGGGGTGTTTTTCAGCTGCAGGGACAGGACAACTGGTAGCAATCGAGGGAAAGATGAATGCGGCCAAGTACAGGGATATCCTGGACGAAAACCTTCTCCAGAGTTCTCAGGACCTCAGACTGGGCCAAAGGTTTACCTTCCAACAAGACAATGACCCTAAGCACACAGCTAAAATAACGAAGGAGTGGCTTCACAACAACTCCGTGACTGTTCTTGAATGGCCCAGCCAAAGCCCCCCTGACTTAAACTCAATTGAACATCTCTGGAGAGACCTAAAAATGGCCAACGTTTACCATCCAACCTGACAGAACTGGAGAGGATCTGCAAGGAGGAATGGCAGAGGATCCCCAAATGCAGGTGTGAAAAACTTGTTGCATCTTTCCCAAAAAGACTCATGGCTGTATTAGATCAAAAGAGTGCTTCTACTAAATACTGAGTAAAGGGTCTGAATACTTAGGACCATGTGATATTTCAGTTTTTCTTTTTTAAATCTGCAAAAATGTCAACAATTCTGTGTTTTTCTGTAAATATGGGGTGCTGTGTGTACATTAATGAGGAAAAAAATGAACTTAAATGATTTTAGCAAATGGCTGCAATATAACAAAGAGTGAAAAATTTAAGGGGGTCTGAATACTTTCCATCCCCACTGTATATAGTAGCAGGGCGGTACCTTGCCAGGGTCCAGGTCTAGTGAACAGCCAATACACTAATTGGTCAGCTGTTTTCTGGGCTTTAAGTAATGACCAGACCAGGGTTTTGGGCTCCACCCTGGCAGATAGGAAGTCTGGCCCAGGAGTCAGGAGGGCTCCAACTAGACGAGAGGTGGGAGGCAGTGCAGCACCGGGCTGCTAGCGATAAGCACGGAGTTGCTGAGCGTCCGGTCTGTGGGAGAAAGACCAAGGCCTAAAGCGTAAGGCCTGAGCAGGAGAGCTGCGGTTATTAGCCAAGTGGGCTGAATGTTGTTTATTTCTGTAGCAGAATTGGAATGCTGAATATCCCTGCAAGGGAATCTACTGTATTTGTTGAACTTTCTATTGAATAAAAATGGGCAAAACCAGCCCTTAAATATAGGAAAAGCGAGCCGTGATGTCCTTAAAGCTCTAAACTTGGAGTGAACCCCTTACAATATATATATATATATATATATATATATATATATATATATATACATATACACACAGTATATATACAGCGAGTAAAATAAGTATTGAACACGTCACCATTTTTCTGAGTAAATATATTTCTAAAGGTGCTGTTGACATGACATTTTCACCACATGTCGGTAACAACCCATACAATCCATTATTACAAAGAATCCAAAACAAATACGTTCAGAAATTAAGTTATGTGTAATAAAATGGAATGACACAGGGAAAAAGTATTGAACACAAGCAGAAAGGGAGGTACAAAAAGGCAAGGAAATCCAAGACACCAGCTGAAATCTTTTGGTAATTAGAAAGCAATCCTGCCGATTGTCAGTGCAATATAATATATTAGCTGGTTCAATCTCAATTGATGGCCTATAAAAACCAAGGTGTCATGTCACACAAGAAACATCTCATGATGGGTAAAAGCAAAGAGCTCTCTCAAGATCTTCACAACCTTATTGTTGCAAAATGTACTGATGGCATTGGTTACACAAGAATTTCTAAACTTCTGAATGTTCCAGTGAGCACTGTCGGGGCCATAATCCAGAAGTGGAAAGAACATAGTTTCACCATAAACCGGCCATGATCAGGTGCTCCTCACAAGATTTCTGACAGAGGAGTGAAAAGAATTTGATGTAAAAAACAAGTTGCGCTGACCCCAAAAATAAATGTGAACAAGTAATAAATAGCTGCTAGCACACAAACAAACCAAGTCTTGTGAAATATAAACAGAATAAGTGCAGCGCTAAAAGGTGAGTGAATCAAATATACGATTGGTGATTGAAACCAAATATAATATGATATTAATCTACATAAAAATAGAAACTGGTGAAGTGTATGTAAAGGTCCAAAAAACACTATGAAATGCAAAATGTCCAAAAACACTATATTAAGCTCCACGGACTGCAATCAAGAACTGGAGTCAATGCATAAAAGGAGTCTTCTCAGACAGCTGGGGTACTTGAACCCATGATGTTGGCTGGCGACTGGAAAGCACATCAATCATGGACAGCACGACAAAACATCTAGAGTAAAGTACTCTTACCAGAGTAAGTGGGACGTATCAGCCATATAGCTGTGCGTCTATCGGAGCTTGTGGAGGTAGCCTCCCGTGCACTCTCTCCAAGGATTCTCCCTTCAATCGCGATCTCCAATCAGCCAAGTTGTCATTTGAGTCGCAGTCACCGATAGCCAAACGGTCGACGGTGGGAGTGGACAGTCCTCTCGCACGCTCTCATGTTCCAGGCAAGTTCAAAGGGACCAGTCAAGGATAAAAACCTGGAGGAAAAAGAAAAGAAAAGGGGCTCCACATGGCGCAGGTCAAAAATAAAGGGATTTATTGGATAAAAAAGTGATCACAAGATAAAAATTGGAGGCAATGTGGAAAGCTGAACGCCCTACGCGTTTCAACTAAAAAGCCTTCAACTGGGGCATGAAGTTCAAAAAGGTAAGTTGAGCATCACTCTCCATCCAGCATCCAGGCTCTAAAAGAGGTTGTTCTTGAAAAAATGGAAAAAGATAGATGTTGCAATATGTCACCAACTTGTTCATTCCATGCCTAGAAGACTTGGTGCTGTCCTTACAAATTATGGAGGTTATACAAAATACTATATGTAGTAGTTTTTTTTTTGGGGTGTATTCATTTGAATCTTCACATGAAGATTTTGTAATCTAAGTTATATTATTAACCTGGCTTTCATGTAATGAGCTACACAAATATTCTATAAAACTCGGTTTTGTCAAAATTTTGGAAACTGTTCTTGTGTTCATTGAGATATTGATTACAATATTACTTTTCAAAAGGGGTGTACTTATCTATATTGAGCACTATCTCTCTCTCTCTCTCTCTCTATTTATATTTATATCTATATATATATACCTGTGTGTGTATATATATATATATATATATATATATATATATATACCTGTGTATATATATATATATATATATATATATATATATATATACACTGTAGGTATCTATATATATATATATATATATGTATATATATATATAAATATCTACAGTATCTCACAAAAGTGAGTATACCCCTCACATGTAAAGTAGTGCGTATACAGCTTATATAATAGTGTAGATTTGCTGTCCCCTCAAAATAACTCAACACACAGCCATTAATGTCTAAACCGCTGGCAACAAAAGTGAGTACACCCCTGTGAAAATGTCCAAATTGGGTCCAATTAGCCATTTTCCCTCCCCGGTGTCATGTGACTCGTTACTGTTACAAGGTCTCAGGTATGAATGGGGAGCAGGGGTGTTAAATTTGGTGTTATCGGTCTCTCACTTTCTCATACTGGTCACTGGCAGTTCAACATGGCACCTCATGGCAAAGAACTCTCTGAGGATCTGAAAAAAAGAATTGTTGCTGTACATAAAGATGGCCTAGGCTATAAGAAGATTGACAAGACCTTGAAACTAAGCTGCAGCATAGTGGCCAAGACCATACAGTGGTTTAACAGGACAGGTTCCACTCATGGTCGACCAAAGGAGTTGAGTGCACATGCTCAGTGTCATATCCAGAGGTTGTCTTTGAGAAATAGACGTATGAGTGCTGCCAGCATTGCTGCAGTGGTTGAAGGGGTGGGGGGTCAGCCTGTCAGTACTCAGGCCATATGCCGCACACTGCATCAAATTGGTCTGCATGGCTGTCATCCCAGAAGGAAGTCTCTTCTAAAGATGATACACAAGAAAGCCCACAAACAGTTTGCTGAAGACAAGCAGACTAAGGACATGGATTACTGGAACCATGTCCTGTGGTCTGATGAGATCAAGATAAACATATTTAGTTCAGATGGTGTCAAGCGTTTGTGGCGGCAACCAGGTGAGCAGTACAAAGACAAGTGTGTCTTGCCTACAGTCAAGCATGATGGTGGGAGTGTTGTGGTCTGGGGCTGCATGAGTGCTGCCGACACTGGGGAGTTACAGTTCATTGAGGGAACCATGAATGCCAACATGTACTGTGACATACTGAAGCAGAGCATGATCCCCTCCTTTTGGAGACTGGGCCGCAGGGCAATATTCCAACATGATAATGACCCCAAGCACACCTCCAAGACGACCACTGCCTTGCTAAAGAAGCTGAGGGTAAAGGTGATGGACTGGCCAAGCATGTCTCTAGACCTAAACCCTGTGGGGCATCGTGAAATGGAAGGTGCAGGAGCGCAAGGTCTCTAACATCCACCAGCTCCATGATGTCGTCATGGAGGTGTGGAAGAGGACTCCAGTGGCAACTTGTGAAGCTCTGGTGAACTCCTGCCCAAGAGGGTTAAGGCAGTGCTGGAAAATAACAGTGGCCACACAAAATATTGACACTTTGGCCCCAATTTGGACATTTTCACTTAGGGGTGTACTCACTTTTGTTGCTAGTGGTTTAGACAATATTGGCTGTGTGTTGAGGTATTTGGAGGGGACAGCTAATTTACACTGGTATACAAGCTGTACACTCACTACTTTACATCGTAGCAAAGTATAATTTATTCAGTGTTGCCACATGAAAAGATATAATAAAACATTTACAAAAATACAAAAAAGTGAGGGGTGTACTCACTTTTGTAGCGCACAACCCCCGTAGGAGCTGCAGTTTGTGTGTTCTATCCGTAAATCACATTCACCACATAGCCCATCGCAATCCATAGAAATAGAAACAGTCCATATTGTACTTTTCTCTTGCTTTTATTTGTATAACATGAACTGCGATAGGAAAAGGGGTTTTCTGAGATGCTCTTTTGCTGCTTCATAATCTTTCCTTTGCCTTTTTATGCAAAGACTTAGAACAATGCAGATAATGAAAAGTCACTCTGAATAACTTTTCTTTGGGAAGATGGGAGTAGTCTGGTCTTTGAGAACAATGAAAGCGAATAGCAAAGAGCCACTCTGAATAACTCTTTGCATATAGATTTGGGTAGATTTACTAGAGAATACATAGGCTGTTGTAGTAAACAGTCACTCTGAATAACTTCTTCACCCGTAGACCTTCTTAGAACAATCTGTATCTCTATCTGTGCTTGGAGCTCTACCGCTGCCTTTTGACCACTACTTCCTGTCTGTACATTACTTCCAAGTTGAGCTAAAGAAGAGATTACTCTGAATAAGTCCTCCCGCCTGACTGATTGGAATCCCGGGGCATTGTTGAACCCAAAGTCACAGGCCATCATCACCTGTCTCACTGACTTGTGTACCAACATCCCTCAGCCTCTGGTAGTACCGTTCCCCTGGGCTTTCACTCACTTGATCAACAGTCCATGTGCCACTCACAAACGGTCGATCGCCCAGTCTTCTTCTGCTTAGTTACTACTTCTTCCTTATGGTTTTTCCATCCCTCCTCTCCGGTCTGGTACACTCCCCTCCCCGCAGGGGGCGTCCAGCGACACCAGCGACTACATGCTGTGCAGTGTCACTAACTCCTCTCCTCTGCGTGGCCTGGTCCCCCCCTTCCCCGTAGGGGGGGGGGCTCCGCCTTGCTCCCCGTAGGGGGCCCTCTCTCTGATCTCTCCCTCTCTGGAACTCCAACAACAGCATGTGACCCCAGCTTATATGGGAGTCCCACCTCCTGCCAAACAAATTAATGAATGGCCAGAACTCCATACATGAGCTGCCTGCCACTCAGATCCCAAGTCCAACCTTTCTTCCAGAACCATTTCCACTGAAAGTGCAAGGAGGCTTCTCTGGGTCCAAGCACAGGTGGCCACACCCTGCACTTCACTGACACTCCCAGTTCCCAAAATATACAAACAGGCCTGAGATAGGAATACAGGCCTGCCTAAACTTACATGAAACTATACCCTATCAGTTAAACACTAAAAGCTCACCTACTTGAAAGTAGGTGACCTCTACATATATATATATATATATATATATATATATTATTGTAAATAAATCATATTACTACTCTTGTCAGCTTTATGGTCTACAAAAATGTTTCTCAACATCAGTTGTCCCTTCTATACAGCTTACATTTCCCTGTGACATTTCCAGGAATTTCCTTTTCTTGAACAGGCAGCTAAGTGCTGTTTGATCAGTAGTTATCCCACCTGTTAACAGTGGAAGAAATCTACAGAACCTTTGGATACTTGTGCAATTTTTTTTTATCTTGCACAAATAAATTATGTGTTGTTCCTGAACATTGGAAAAATTCCACAGAACCTCTCCTGTTGGGAATACTAGTAGATTAGAGATTATAAACACTGGCGTAGGGCACCTAAAAGGGACTAATATGCTAATAACAGTAATAAAATTTGAAAAAATATTAGCTTTAATGATTTCAATTACTGCCAGTAAATGTCTTTGTCAATTAGACAGTTGTTCATTTAAAATAAAGTCATTGTTGTTAAATCCAGCACCAAAATGTTAAGTGGTGTCAGTAAATGATTCATTTTTCACTGTGCAGCCTTAGTGACTCTCTATGTATCGCATATGCCCTTGCTACGTGTATGCATGTTGATTAACTGGATATTACCATGCCTAAAAGGTTAACATGATCTACTGAAAATGCTAATTCCTTGGAGTGGAGGAAACACAATAGAGGTCTAAAGTCATGTTCAAAAGAACAAAATTAAAGATAGCATATCAAGCAATACATAACATTTTCACAGTTGGCAAATAGCTTTTCTCATTATGAGCTTAAAAAAAATGTCATCTGTCAGGAGGCAAACTGAAAATCTAAATGTCACACTTCACAAACCGTTGTACTCCAGAGGAAATGACTGCGGTTGGCTGGAGTTATTGTTATCATATTCAAGTGTTTGAAAATTAATATTGCTAAAAAAACAACAATGCATAAACCAGTTTTACACTTTTTATCAGCTTGATTTTCCAACCTTTCATAGAGCTTTGCAACTGTGTATTAGATACGTTAATATCAAATGATAATAATAGTAGCAGTAGTAATAGTATGCCTAAATAGTATGCTGGAAAAAAATCTAACATTTGGCCTTTAATATCTTCTGAAAATAACAGTGCACTTCCCTGTATGTGATTATGCCCAGACACTCCTGTGCCTACAGTCTCATAGGTACAGTATATATTTGCAGATCCACAGCTTACCACACATATTGCAATCTGACCATACAATCTCTTTCAACATCAAAGTAGTCCAAGGTCTGTTGACTGGATACAGATTTACCGGATAGTTAAGGTTGGTCCTAACATTACATAGTTTTGTAAATCTATGATAGGCTTAAGGCACCGAGGAGATATGTATGGAGATTTGGTGATAGAATTACTATGCTGGAATCTGTACCGCATACATTAAATTTTATTAATTTTGTGGATTTGTGCATTGTAAACCTCTTCCTCTGCTTCTTGAATAGTCCCAAACTAGTTACCAGATTAACAATCCTAAAGGGGCCATTGTGACATGAGGAAGTAAAGCCGAGTGCTCTTCTAAGATATTCACCTTCACACAGAGACATAGTGCATGGTACCATAAGAAATGTAAGTCCATAATGGGAAAAAGATCTGCTGCGGGAGCCTACAGGCAATACTAATGACTAGTGTGCTAGAGCCATCTACTGAACTTCACAGGAAACAAAGAAATGCTGGACGGCTGCACTCTGATGCAACACCCTTATTGTGTTAATTGAATACAATTCAAACAGTCAATCCATACAGGAACAGAGGTTTAGGGGCAAATCTAACGTGTTTCACTCCACTAACGGGTGCTTAGTCATAGCTGAGGTCCGAGTGAATCGCCTGTTTGTGCGAAGATCATTCACATCACAGCCTCCTCCTCTGAAATTTTCCTCACAGTCCTCCTTTACATCACACAACCCCCCCCCCCCACAGTAGTGTCCCCTGTCCCCCTTCACTTCGACTTCCCTAGTAGTGGCCTCTGCCCCTACCTTCACATCCCCCCACAGCAATGTCTTCTGCCCCATTTTACCCACCCCCCACAGTGGTCTCCTTTACCCCCTTTACATCACAGCCCCCACAGCTCTGCCCCCATTCACATTGCAACTCCATCCTTAGCTCTGCCCCCATTCACATTGCAGCTCCCCTAAGCTTTGCCCCCATTCCCATTGCAGCCCTCATTCACATTGCAGCCCCCCTAAGCTCTGCCCCTCATTCACATTGCAGCTCCCCTCAGCCCTGCCCCCATTTGCACTGCAGGCCCCTCAACTCTGCCCCTTCATTCACACTGCAGCCCCCTCAAGTTCTGATACTCCCTTTCACATTGCAGCCCCCCTCAGCTCTTCCCCCCTATTCACATTGCATCCCCCCTCAGCTCTGCTCCCCTCTTTCACATTGCTGCCCCCCTCAGCTCTGCTCCTCCCATTTACAGTACAGCCCCCCTCTGCTTTGCCCCACAGCCCTGCCCCATTCACATTATAGACCCCCACAGCTTTGTCCCCCCATAGCTCTGCCCCATTGAAATTACAGACCCCCACTTATTCAGTCCCCCCATTCACATTGCAGCCCCCTCAGCTCTGCCCCTTCACTCTAGAGGCAGGACCGCTCTAGACAGCAGGAGGCACAGTAGCTTTGGATGGAAGGCGAGAGCTTCCCGAGTCAACTTTTCAAGTGTCCTAGCAGGTGATTGGTTATTAGGATGAAGGGCGATCCTAGCAACTAATTACCTGCTGAGTCACGTGAGAAGTTAACTCAGATGACAGTGGCAGTGGTGGCTAAGGTGATGAAAAGGTTCTTAAATAGCAGAACTGCGGTGGTCTGAATGGGACAGTGATTCGGTCCGCATCCGGCGCACGGTCCGCCATTTAGGGGTGCCTGCCTTAGAGACTATTAGGGCCTCCCCAGTGGTCAGGTGAGCTGACATTTCCCTTCACGGTTGTCAGGGTATTTTTGATATAAACTCTTATCTAAATTGACACTTATTCAAACATATGAACATTGTTCAAGGAAAGACAACTACAAATCGTCTTCTGTTTGCCAGGAATTAGCAGACACAAGCACCCACCAGACTCAATGCATCACTATATCTGTAGCTCAACAAGAAGCAAAATAAAAATGTATACTCATAATATCAGCTACTCTCATTGTCCCAGTCTACAGAACTACTAACAAATCGAGTTTGCGCACCAAAAATCATTAACTGAGTGAAACTTGTCTGTAACTTCTCTGCAAATTGAAAAATCTGGAAAGAGGTCAAATCAGTGTGAACTGAATGCATTCCATTATTTTGATGGACAAGGAGTAATTTCAGAATAAAACAGAACAGGGACCTCCTGGACCCCATTAAAATTAGGAAAAACTGTGAAGTATTCAACACTTTCCAATTTACTTAGTTACTGTACAGTGCATCACATCATATGAAAGACTGAATCATGATAATAGTCATTTTATCAAACATGTATTATTGTAACACACAAATATGGGAAAAAAATAAGATTTTATATAGTTACATAGTTACATAGTTAATCTGGTTGAAAAAAACCTAAGTTCATCCAGTTCAAATAGCAGAGAAAAGAAAAAAAAAAACCACACATTAATAGAAAACCTCCATATACACTATCCCAGTGGTGTCGCTAGAGGTGGCTTCTGGGGCCATAGCCCCAAGTCTCTTACCGGGTGCAGCGGTCAGTGCCAGACTGGCTTACCGAGATACCAGCAAGACCGCATGCCCTGGGGCTGCTTTGAGGGCAGAGGCACCCGTAAAAGATATGGCTGTGGGCCCAGGCCGACATGTCAACTGTGCATGCATCACTCTGGAAAGCCCATACATGCTCAGCCCTTTTCGAGCAGGCGGTCGCAAGCGCAGTGACGTAATGGTGCCGGGCAGCTCCATTTTTAAATGTAAAGCAGCAGTGTCTGCAGCATCTGACTATCTCCTCCTGCATCATGTCCACAGCCTCTGAATCTCCTGCACCATGTCCGCAGCCTCTGACCATCTCCTCCTGCACCATGTCTGCAGTCTCTGACATCCCCACCTGCACCATGTCCGCAGCCTCTGATATCTCCTCCTGCACTATGTCTACAGCCCCTGTCCATCTCCTCCTGCACCATGTCTACAGCTTCTGATCATCTCCTCCAGCACCATGTCTGCAGCCCCTGACCATCACCCCCTGCACCATGTCTGCAGCTTCTAAGCATCTCCACCTGCACAATGTCTGCAGCCTCTGACATCTCCTAACACAGATCGGTCTCCTCCCCTAGTCAGTCTCTCCCCCCACAGTTAGAATCATTTCCTAGGTAACACAGTTAACCCCTTGATCACCCACTAGTGTTAACTCCTTCCTGCCGGTGACATTTATACAGTAATCAGTGCATATTTATAGCACTGATCGCTGAATAAGTGTCACTGGTCCTAAAATAGTGTAAAAAGTGTCCAATCTGTCCGCCCCAATGTCACAGTCATGATAAAAATGGCAGATCGCCGCCATTACTAGTAAAAAAGTATTAATAATAAAAAAAAAATAATAATAAAAATGCCATAAATCTTTTTCCTATTTTGTAGACGGTATAACTTTTGCGCAAACCAATCAATATACGCTTATTGCGATTTTTTTGTTACCAAAAATATGTAGAAGAAAACATATCGGTCTAAACTAAGGAAAACATTTTTTTTTTAAATTGTGATATTTATTATAGCAGAAAGTAAAAAATTTAATTTTTTTCAAAATGTTGTTTATAGCACAAAAAATAAAAACCACAGAGGGGATAAAATACCACCAAAAGAAAGCTCTATTTGTGGGGAAAAAAATCATAAGAATGTAATTTGGGTACAGTGTTGCATGTTCGCGCAATTGTCATTCAAAATGTTACAGCGCAGAAAGCTGAAAATTGGCCTGGGCAGGAAGGGGGTGAAAATGCAGTGGATTGAAGTGGTTAATTGTATATATATATATATATATATATATATATATATATATATATATATATATATATATATAAATATATATATCTCAATAATAACAAACCAAGTGATCTGTGCTCAGATATGTAACAATATTTTATATATATATAGATAGATATATATAGATAGATATATATATGTATAGTCATGATGGCCCTATGACCGAGAGAGAAGTGGATCACATAAACACGTGACAAGACTTACAACATAAATAGACCTGAAGTGTGCCTTGGTGGTCTGGTTGGTATGCCAAAAAAAGGGGGCATACCCAATGTAAGTAATGGGTAGTTTATGAAGAAGGATGTGCTGAGAAAAGCCCTGAAAAAGGGTAGGGCGGGAGGTTATCACACACTGGAACCGACAAAGAGCATGGGTGAGTGGGCTGCTAAAATACCCTCCGGGCTCCTCCCATAAATTCAGGCCACCATACTTATTTATGGTCGTGGCCCTATGACCGAGAGAGATGTGGATCACATAAACACGCGACAAGACTTACAACATTAATAGACCTGAGGTGTGCCTTGGTGGTCTGGTTGGTATGCCAAGAAAAGGGGGCAAAAGACTCAGATAGGAGAATAACTATTAATTGATTCTTGTGGTTATTGAGCCAGCTTGGTGAAAGCTTGTGCCATTTCTTCCTGAGGATTTGGGATGTATGTGGCAAAACAAGCAGACTTCCATCGGCCTAGTTTCTTGATTACGTGGTCTGGTACTCCAGTTGTTGGGTTGGCTCCAGGCTTCTGCTGGAAAATCAATGTAAGGTTGAAACGGGACAGTGCATCTTATTTCTGAATCAGACAGAATTTTGGCTTTTTTATAGCTTTGTGTAATAGAGGAATCTAAGGAATCTAAATAATTAAGTTGAGCTGTGTCATCATAACTAGTTGTAAAACACAAAGACCTTGCACTCTGCTGCAGAGAATTTGAGGGGAGGGATCGGTTGGGGTGGGCCTTGTTGTCTGCCAGTATAGTCCAAAATTACTTGTATTCTGAGATGGTGGTAACGATACCTACTGAAAGAAAAATAGGAAATCTGATTTCTCCTAAATTCCTATGCCCCAATATATGGTTTACTTATTACTGCTAAAGCAGCATGCTATTGATATATCTTTGATTATGTGTATCTTGACATCAGACATATATGATGGTGACATGACGTTAATTAAACTGACATTTGTTTTATCGTTACATAGACCATACTATCATGGAAATATTTAAATTGCTAAAAATCCCTACATAAACATAAAGGAACTCAAGAAATTAATAAAGTCAGCCTGGTTTATCTCTAACCAATACATTTTATGCTCATTATTTTGTCTCTTCGGAAGTCTGGAGACATTGTCTTATATTGATTTATGGTGTGAAAAAAACTCAATCACTTGCGAACAGACTGGCACTAGTCACTTTACAGTTAAGCTTTAGAGTTTATTTAAAGTATTAAACGCGGGGAAAAAGGGTTAGTGTACAGGACACGTAAAACTCCCAGAAGGTCCAAACTAAATTTTAACTCTACAGGCACCTCCAGTCAAAGTTCCTCCCTAGTGCACCTTCCCAGGACTGGTTCCACTGTTCCTGGGAAAATCACCTCCTTTAGACCATGTAAGCCCAGGCCCCAGACTGAGGCCTTGTACCAAGAACACATGAGGTGCCCTGCCAAAGCAGCAGGCATAGGAGAACAAGGCATCCAACACACACCCTCACCCAGGCAGGAACCTGGGGGTAAGAGAACCTCACACGATCACATCCAAATATTTATATCCTCAGCCTGCATCATTCTTAGTAAACCTCCTTGTGGTTGGCCAGGGAGACATAAATATTTATAACCCAGCAATATTAAATCTACTGGCACCATTGCTAAGGACACACCACAGCAGCAGGCAGAAGCAAACAATAACACTGGGCTTAGCAAAAACCAAGTAAATATCAAACTATTAATTCAGCTTAGGCTGATTACAACCAAGCATCACAAAATTTAAGTAGTCACTCCTGCTAAGGCAAGGAGACTAGATATATTTTTCTCTGTACAGTTTTCTTCTTTAAAAAGCCCATTTATCTACAAGGAAAGGACAGAGTGCTGAGCTATGTCATTGTCTATGAATATTTATCCAGCTGTCCTACTGCCGGTTTCATAACCATTGCCAAGGCATTGGTAACATGGTCGCCACCGGAAAATGTTGAGGAACTAGTGGTTTGCATTAACTGTACTAAATTGGTGATTACAAAGAAAATAAATGAAAGATATACTTGTAATTCTACAAATGGCTCCCATACAAAAAAGCCATCAAGGAACAATGATATTTCAGTTTCAACCTGATTTAATTATCTTTAATGAAGAATAGATATTTTATCAACCTTAGTGACCCTGTATGTTAATTAATGCAGCTGTGTTTTAAATATACAATATACTAAATTGCTGTAGAACATTTTGTTCTTGGAACATGAGCGTATGTGCTTATTTTGCATTATTGAGCCTAATAGCTGTGTCAGTTGTTTTACGTAATATAGCTGAATTGATAAAAGATGCAGTAGCTGATAAGCATTATAATATTTTAATGAGGGGTTTGGGGTTAAAGAAGAATATTAATACTGACTTCAGTTTTTTTACAGAATCCGTAAGTATGCATGATTGGTTGAACTGTTATATTGGTTTTAACCCAAAGTTTTGCCAGTGAAATCAAAAGTTTCTATTCCTGGCTCTGTCAATAAATGAAGCTGTGGGTATTGCATTCCTCTTCCTTGTTAGTTGGAATTGCTTTAAAAGTACCCTTAACACAGATCCAGGCAAATACACAGATACAATATATATATAAGGGAGCTATTTTACCAGCCAAAAGATTTGTATTTCTGTCCATCCAGTTCTGAGATTTACACAACACTGCCCTGTCTGGCAGGGCAGGGGACTTGATCTTTCTCTTCTGTAGTATATTTCACTTCAGCCCCTCCCCCCACCATGTGACTGGACCATACAAAGTGAAGCAGAACAAAGATGAACTCATCTCTCACTCACTCTGCTCTCACCTCCTATCAGCATACAATATACACTGCAGCACACTTTCTGATGTTTCTCTCTTTAACTGTGTAAGCTCTACTGTATGGTTACTGCAAGAAGCTGCAAGATGCTGATACCAAGCTGAATTCCAGGCCTTTCACTGCTTTTTAATTTTTAAAAATACATTGCTTATTGTATTAAGATTCACAGAGCTACAATAATTTGACTTATCAATCAGCCTGGAGTTAAAGTGATTCTAAAGGATGACTTTGTTTTTAATAAAATAAAAAATATGCTATACTTACTTGCTCCGTGAAAGGATATTGCACAGAGTGGTTCCTTACCTCCTCTTTTTCAGCCTCCCTCTGGCACTGTCTGCTCCTTCTTCTTGCGGGTGCCTCCACAACAAGCTGTGTGCTGACGGGGCACTCATGAGGGCATGCTCTAAGGCTGCGCTATGTGTGTCTACACACACACACAGTGTGGTTCGGCCACTCCCCCTGCTCCCTCCTCATATCTCCCACTGCTCCAAGAGTCTCCTGAGAGGCCAGGAAGAGATAACAGCGCTGGACCGAAAAAGGAGTCGTGGTCAGTGTTTATGCGCAGGGTGGAAAGTACAATGCAATAAAGTGTTACTAAACCCAGGACCCTGCATTCATTATATCTGGTCTCCCACAGTACAAAGAACATGGAAATGCAAGTATGTTAGTAAATATAAACTGCTAAATACCATTTCTCATCAGCAGTATATATCAGTCTGTGACTTCTATCAGCGTCCAGCCGAGCACTGGTTATAGCTTGTAGGAGGAGTTTTCATCCTTCTTTGACTGTCCTATGAGGCTGCATGACTCCTGACCTCCTGTCTGAACAGTGCTAATTGGCCTTGTGCCAATCACATGCACCCTCCCAACAAAAAAAAAACTCTCTATCAATACACTATTTAATATTAAGCATGTGCAGAGTGCCCCCCAAGGCTCTGTAATATCAGGAGATGGATTGGGGACTGTGGAAGAAGGGGAGGATCAGAGAAGACAAAATCAAACAGCCTTTTTACACAATGCGCAGGATTAATCCCTTAGGTTCCACAGTGAGTATATCAAGCATACTTTACTGCATACAGTATACAGTAGACATGTGCAGAATGGAAACATTTGTTTCGTTTTGGATAAATCCGTTATGTTACTAATTTCATTTTGTGGATTTTTTTTGGAATTTGTTTAGTTTAGTTTCTTTTATTTGTTTTCTAACGAATTCCACATTTTTAGAATAATTGGAATTTGAATCGGTTAAAAATGTATTGGTTGATCCAATCTCTGTGTAAAGAACAGCTGGTTGTTAAGAAGTGGGACTCATCAGCTGTCACTTTGTTCCCTCACTGAGAGCTGAATGTAAACGAAAGAATGCCGACCATGAAAAATAAAGAAAAAAACAACGTGGGGTCCTCCCTCATCCATACCCGGCTGTTTAGGTCTAGTGTGGATTTTAAGGGGAACTCCACGTCAAAATGTAAAAAAAAAATCCATATCAGATCTTTTCCCAGCATGCAGCCCGGCAGGTTAGGAAAGGGGGAGGATGAGCAAGCACATTGATGGGGACAATGGTCTCTTCCCCATAAACCTGTCCTGTGGTTTTGGGGGTCTTCAGGGGGGCTTATTGGAATCTGGAAGCCCCCTTTAACTAGAGGGACCCCAGATTCTGTCCCCATGTGAATGAGTAGGGGTAGATTGTACCCCTACTCATTGGTGAACATCTGCCACATCTGCCACATCTGTCCCAGTAAACATCTACCACATCTATCCCAGTAAACATCTGTGCACATCTGTCGTGATCATCTGCAAACATGGCACACATCTGTCCATGATCATTTGCCACATCTGTCCATGATCATCTGCCACATCTATCCCAGTGCACATTCTGTGCACATCTGTGTGCCATCATATGCACATCTGTCCCAGTGCACATCTGCACATATCTGTCTGTTATCTGCCACATCTATCCCAGGGCACATCTGCACACATCTGTCCATGATCATCTGTCACATCTGTCCCAGTGATCAACATCTGGCACACATCTGTCATATCTGTCACATCTGCCCCAGTAGTCTGTCAACATGGCTAAAAAATTCAGCAGAGAGGAGGCTTTCCATATACACCATAGCATGTCACACAAGAGTAGCGGGGAACTCTCTCCGGCAGACTCGGATAGCAAGTATGAGCCAATAGAAAGCAGTGGCTCTGAAATGGAAACTGAGGAAGACAGAATCCTAACAAAGAGGCTCAGGAGCCTTCAAAAACATGATAGGTATAAACAAGGCCTGGAGAATACCCAGGAAAAAATTCCAAGCTTACTTACCACTAGCTCGCAGACAACCAAATTAACCTGTCTAACAGTATGCATTAAAAACAGGGGTTTAGTCCGCACGCATTTGCAAACGCATGCGTAAGCCACAGAGCCTCGTCACGGCACCCTGATATCTGTGGTCCTAACACTAAAATATGAGTGTCCCCACAGTGGAGGCACATGCATTCTGATGGATAAATGAGAGCAGGTGGACTGAAGGGCAGCCCATCCCTTCTTAAAGGTACAGGAGCACACCAGACACCCAGCAAATAGCACAATGGCTGCAAAAGTGCTGGTGCATTGCTGGACCAATACACACACCAAGGTGATTTTAAAAAACTTGCCACCACCCTCATTTATAGCTGGCTATCGCAGTGAGCAGCATTGGAGGGCTACAAACAGATATAATCAAGGCCTGGGGAATACCCAGGAAAAAATTCCAAGCCTACTTACCACCAGCTCGCAGACAACCAAATTAACCTGTCTAACAGTATGCATTCAAAAACATGATAGATAGTCAGGAAACGAAGAGTGCAATTTACACCTTTAGAATGCCTAATGGTGCTACTTGAATGTTGGGCCTCTGTATGCGGCCATGCTGTGGAAAAGTCTCACATGTGGTATTGTCATATTCAGGAGGAGTAGTAGAATATATATTGGGGCGTCATTTTTGCTATGTGCATGCTATGTGTTAGAAATATCTTATAAATTGACAACTTTGTGTGAAAAAAATATATTTTCATTTTTTTTCCACATTTTCCAAACACATATGGAAAAAAATGACATGTTAAAAGGACTCGATATGCCTCAAAGAAAATACATTGGGGTGTTTGCTTTCCAAAATGGGGTCATTTTGTGGGTAAATCCACTGTCCTGGTGCTCCAGGGCCTTCAAAAATGTGATAGGTAATCCGGAAACTAAATGTGTAATTTACAGTTCCTTGAAAAAGTATTTATACCCCTTGAAATATTCCACATTTTGTCATGATGTAACCAAAAATTTAAATGTATTTTATTGGGATTTTATGTGATAGACCCACACAAAGTGGCACATGATTTTGAAGTGGAAGGAAAATGATAAATGGTTTTTAACATGTTTTACCTACAAATATGTGAAAAGTGTGGCTTGCATTTGTATTCAGCCCCCTTTACTCTGATATCCCTAACTAAAATCTAGTGGTACCAATTGCCTTTAGAAGTCACCTAATTAGTAAATAGAGCCCACCTGTGTGTAATTTAATCTCAGTATAAATGCAGCTGTTCTGTGAAGCCCTCAGAGGTTTTTTAGAGAACCTTAGTGGACAAACAGCATTGTGAAGGCTAAGGAACACACCAGACAGGTCAGGGATAAAGTTGTGGAGAAGTTTAAAGCAGGGTTAGGTTATAAAAAAATATCCCAAGCTTTGAACATCTCACAGAGCACTGTTCAATCCATCATTCGAAAATAGAAAGAGTATGGCATAACGTACCAAGACATGGCCGTCCACCTAAACTGACAGGCCAAGCAAGGAGAGCATTAATGAGAGAAGTAGCCAAGAGGCCCATGGTAACTCTGGAGGAGCTGCAAGGATCCACAGCTCAGGTGGGAGAATCTGTCCACGGGACAACTATTATAGGGCGTACACACGGTCGGACTTTGTTCGGACATTCCGACAACAAAATCCATTGATTTTTTCTGACGGATGTTGGCTCAAACTTGTCTTGCATACACACGGTCACACAAAGTTGTCGGAAAATCCGATCGTTCTGAACGCAGTGACGTAAACCACGTACGTCGGGACTATAAACGGGGCAGTGGCCAATAGCTTTCATCTCTTTATTTATTCTGAGCATGCGTGGCACTCTGTCTGTTGGATTTGTGTACACATGATCGGAATTTCCGACAACGGATTTTGTTGTCAGAAAATTTTATCTCCTGCTCTCCAACTTTGTGTGTCGGAAAATCCGATGGAAAATGTCCGATGGAGCCCACACACGGTCGGAATTTCCGACAACATGCTCCGATCGGACATTTTCTATCGGAAAATCCGACCGTGTGTACGGGCCATTAGTCATGCACTCCACAAATCCGACCTTTACGGAACAGTGGCAAGAAGAAAGCCATTGTTGAAAAAACACCATAAGAAGTCCTGTTTGCAGTTTACGAGAAGCCATGTGGAGGACACAGCAAACGTGTGGAAGAAGGTGATCTGATCAGATGACACAAAAAATTTTACTTTTTTTTTAAAAGCAAAATGCTATGTGTGGCAGAAAACTAACACTGCACATCATCACCCTGAACACATCATCCCCACCGTGAAACATGGTGGTGGCAGCATCATGTTGTGGGGATGATTTTCTTCAGCAGGGACT
Organism: Lithobates clamitans; assembly: GCA_037952925.1. Lineage (NCBI taxonomy): Eukaryota > Metazoa > Chordata > Amphibia > Anura > Ranidae > Lithobates > Lithobates clamitans. Next base: position 7,343,822 of record JBBGZY010000187.1, read on the forward strand.
GGGAAGCTGGTCAGAGTTAATGGGAAGATAAATGGAGCCAAATAAAGGGCAATCTTAGAAGAAAACCTGTAATGCCCCGTACACACGGTCGGACTTTGTTCTGACATACCGACAACAAAATCCTAGGATTTTTTCCGACGGATGTTGGCTCAAACTTGTCTTGCATACACACGGTCACACAAAGTTGTCGGAAAATCCGATCATTCTAAACGCGGTGACGTAAAACACTTACGTCGGGACTATAAACGGGGCAGTGGCCAATAGCTTTTATCTCTTTATTTATTCTGAGCATGCGTGGCACTTTGTGCGTCGGATTGGTGTACACACGATCAGAATTTCCGTCAACGGACTTTGTTGTCAGAAAATGTTATAGCCTGCTCTCAAACTTTGTGTGTCGGAAAATCCGATGGAAAATGTGTGATGGAGCCTACACAGGGTCGGAATTTCCGACAACAAGGTCCGATCACACATTTTCCATCGGAAAATCCGACCGTGTGTGCGGGGCATTAGAGTCTGCAAAAGACTTGAGACTGGGGCAGAGGTTCACCTTCCAGCAGGACAACAACCCTAAAGTTACAGCCAGAGCTACATTTTAGTGGTTTAGATCAAAGCATATTCATGTGTTAGAATGGCCCAGTCAAAGTCCAGACCTTAAGAATCTGTGGCAGGACTTGAAAATTGCTGTGAACAGATTTTCTCCATCCAGTCTTGCAGAGCTTGGACACCTGGTCCTATGCCCCCTAATCTTAATCAACTTTGGAAGTGGCTGTCTCTTCCTGGTTGTTGTGGCCGGCCCCTTGATGACATGCAAGCACTATGGCATGTCATCAAGTGAAGCCAGGACATGTGTGGGTTGTGACAGTATGAAGGCAGCTGAACATGAAGTAAATAAACTTGGGACTGCTACTGTTTGTTCATATTGCAATGCTGACATGCAGTAATACATATGACAATGTCAGTGGAAGGGTTTTTAAACTGAAGTTTAGATTTAAAATGAAAAAAATAACAAAAACACATACATATTTGAAACAGACTACATCTATGGAAAAGGATTCTCTGAGCGCTGTGAGTTTTATAATAGAGCACAGCAGAGGTACCTTTTATATTGGCTAAAGTTCTATGGAGAGAAACGGGAAAGCATGAGATGCATCACTGTTCTGAACCATTCATTTGTATGTACATTTTGGCTTAAGCAATTTAACTTTTAAATGCTGCTCTTTAGAATAAAATCGAGCTCCAGCTGCTGGCTCTATATAAGAATAAACAATATTCATAAACAATATTTTATATTTACCTGATTAAAAAAAAAAGAAAAATTATTTTACAGTTTATTTGTTTTGTTTCAACCAAATACATTTAGAGGGAGACTATACATACCAAACAAATACACATTTCTTTTAGGAGTTCTTCTCTATGCTCCATTCTTTGGAATTAGGCCATCAATGGGTATGTCATTTTGATACATTTCACACAAAAAGAGCAAAACGTATTAAAGTGATATTAAAGGCAAAAAACAAATACGTCCTACTTACCTGCTTTGTGCAGCAGTTTTGCACAGAGCAGCCCCCGATCCTCTGGGTCCCTCACCAGTGCTCCTGGCCTCTCCTTCCTGGAAGTAGTTTGCATTGGGGGCACCCAAGCAGGAGCGCTCCCAATCCTCTGCTTTGCATGTTCACTCAGACCCAGAGCCTCGGCTCAGCCCCACCCCCTCGCTCTTCTCATTGGCTGTCTGGCTGTGATTGACAGCAGCGGGAGCCATTGGCCCCCACTGCTGTCTCAGCCAATGAGGAGGGAGAATTCCCAGAGGGAGCTGATGCTCTTGTGGACATCGCTGGATCGAGAGGTAGCTCAGGCAAGTTGGGGGGGGGGGCTGCTGCACACAGAAAGTTTTTTAGAATGCTTGAAGGTAAAAAACCTTCAGCCTTTAGATCCACTTTAAAAAAAAAAAAAAAAGAAGATCAACCCCCCCCCCCCCAAAGCTGTACAGTATCACTGTGGTGACGATGCACTGGTGTGGGGACAGTAAATAAAAAAAAACTGCAAAAAAAAGATGACACCAGAACAAGTGCAGTGTCACTGTGGTGACATTGTACTGCTGTGGCGGTGATCATATACAGTGGCTACAAGGCTCTCTGAAGAGCAATCTATGTTTGGATCGCTCTTCAAAGAGCATTTGACAGGCAGTGAGTAGGTATTGTATCGCCTCTCCACCACCTGTTTTAACCCCAAAGCATCACAGCTGGTAAAACCGTGGCTCAACCATAATGTTTTACTGGATCCAACCTTACATGTGAGCAAACTCTAATGCCGCATACACACGAGCGGACTTTACGGCAGACTTTGCCCGGCGGACGGGATTTGGTCGGACAATTCGATCGTGTGTGGGCTCCAGCGGTTTTCTCAAAAGTTGGACGGACTTAGATTTGAAACATGTTTTAAATGAATCCATTGAAATCGAGTCCGGTCAAAAAGTCCACCATCTGTATGCTAGTTCGACGGACAAAAAGCCACGCTGGGGCAGCTATTGGCTACTGGCTATGAACTTCCTTGTTTTAGTCCGATTGTACGTCATCACGTACGAATTCGACGGACTTTGGTGGATTGTGCGTAGGCAAGTCAGTTCATTCAGAAAGTCTGTCGTAAAGTACGTTGAAAAGTCCGCCGGGCAAAGTCTGCCGTAAAGTCCGCTCGTGTGTAGGCGGCATAATAGTTAAGCCTGTTACAGCATCTCTGATTACCACCACACTAGTCACAGTGTCGCCAGACCAGTGTAGCTAGAATCAGTGTTCCTGACTGTCATCACAACAGACCAGTGCAGTCAGCAACAGATTTCCTGATCACTGCCACACCAGTCTCAGTGTCACTAGACCAGTGTAACGTCAGCAACAGTGATTGCTGTTAGACTAGTTTCCACTGTCATCAGACCAGTGCACTCAGCAACAGTGTTCCTGATCACCGCCACACTAGTGCAGTGTTTGTTATTTTTCTTTTGCAAAAAAATATTTTTTAATCTAACATTTTTTTGCAGTTATCTGTATTTGGAGGCATTGCGATTTGAACTACCTTCTCAAATTAATGCCTCCTGATGCTTGGTAATCCAAGCTGTGTCTTTTTCATGTGGATCCGTTGCCTGGAAATAGCTGAAAATAGCTGTTAAGTTGTGTTGCGCTCCTTTACTAAATCCATCATGACATACATTTATAAAAATGTGTTTTAGTAACTTGTAGTAATGGGATTTATAACCAAAAGTATTACAGTGGCCACTTCAAGAGGTCACTTGTAGCTGAGTAATTGTCATGGTTGACATATTCCATTGTTGCACTTTTGTAAACAACGTTTAGCTAAAAAAAAATGTATTCTTTTTTTAAAAAAAAGTTCTTGATGTTACATTGTTTGCATTTAATTTACACTGCATGTCATTCCTTTTTGATTTTTTTATAATAGAATTTTTTTTCTTTTGGAAACATTTCATCATCTAACATCAATATAAACCATGATCATTCTTTTATAAACCATTATATTCTTTTATATCTTGATATATATATATATAAACCAAACAAACACATACACAAAAAGAGAGAAACAAGGAAAAAAAAGGGGGGGGGGGAGAGGGTGGAGGGGATAGGGAAAAGTGGAGTGGGATCCTTTATAGTACGTATTATTATCAACAATACACCATTAAATGCCCTAATAATTCACCCCAGACCCACTATCTGATCCGGAATAACCCTATAAAATCATTATTTGATTCGTATTTACCAAAAAATAAAACGAGGGTGAAATATGAATTACCATCATATTTAGAAAAACAGGATCGGTAATAATATAATCGTGCAACCATCTCTAAATACAAAAAAAGTGAAATATGAATTACAGTCATTAAAAAATAAAATAAAAGGAAAACCTGATCGGTAATATAAGTGATATAATCGTGCAACCATCATTAAATACAAAAAAAAGGGGGGGGGGGCGCTCCGGTTCAATTGGTTGTGTTTTTTACAGGAAAAAAATAAAAAATAAAAAAATAAAACACCGAAATATATTCAATTTTATAGTGTAACACTCAAAAACCCCATACAAAAAATGCAGTTTTTATTAATATCCTAATCGACATTGTACTGTGTCTTAAATAGTGTTCTCCCAAACCTAGTGTATTGTGCTCAGTTTATTCTTCCCCTCCTCTCACTTAAGAAACAATCCTCCCCTCCCATATACCTTTTATCCCCATCCCAAATAGCTCTAGCCCAGTTCAAGAGACAAAAAAATAAAAATAAATAATAAACCCCAAAAAAACAACAAAAAACCCCACTCCCCCCACGCCAGATGGATCCAAACCTTACCTCTACCATGATAATGCTACCAGAACAGAGTGTTTGTCTATGGTTCATACACCTGTACACAAGATATCTCTGGAGAGTAATATAGCCATCCTGACCAGGTATTACTAAATTTGTCATATTGATCTCCAACCAGGTGTACCCATCTCTCAGCTTCCATTATTCTGTCTACCTCCCTCCCTCCTTTCCAATCTCCTATCGTGGGGCATTTGTTTTTTTTCCAAAATCTAGGTTAAGTCTTTTTGCGGCGTTCAACAGATGTGGTGTAATACTTCTTTTATAAAATTTTATAGAGGATGGCATCCCATGAAAAAAAAAGGAAGGGAAGAAAATTCTATAGGTCTTAACGTCAGTTTCTTTATCCAAGGGGCAATTTCCTCCCAAAACCTAATTTTGAGGCATGTCCACCATAAGTGGAAAAAAGAGCCCCTCTGTTCACATCCCCTCCAGCAATGAGCGTCCGCTGCTGAATACATCTGTGCCAGCCACACCGGGGTATGGTACCATCTAGTCAGGAATTTATAAGACATTTCTTGTATTTGGGAGCTTCTAGACTTAAAATGTGTTGCTCTAATCAGTCTCTGGATTTATGCTGATTTCATATTTTCCATTCTCTAATAAAGTATGGGATTGAGATCTGTTGAGCACTAAGAACCAATTTATACATTCGGGACAATAAATGTCTTAAATCTGTAATCTCGACACACCAGGATTCAAATATAGTAAGAGAGTTTAAGGGTCTAACCTGGGGTTTCATTTTATTAAATAAATCCGTTATTTGTCGATACTTCCAGGTGGTCATTGGTATCTCCCCCAAAGATGTTATTAGCTCCGCTAAGGGCAACAATGTGCCTCTTGGTGCGAACCTTGCACAAGTAGACTTCCCATCTCTTCCCCATAGATTTAAACTTCCCTCTTCTTCCCCTGGTGGGAACCAAGGGTACCCTCCCAAAAAAAAATACTTGTGTACTCTGGATGTATAATGCCACATTTGTGTGTGTTCACTTTTCTGTAGGTTCTCTGTGGGTGGAATTAGACCCCTACAGCACTCCTTTCTGTGGTTGGAATAGTACCCTTTCCTGTGGGTGTTCTGTGGGTGGAATTAGGCCCTTTTCTGTGGGTTGAATTAGGCTTTCAGTGGGTGGAATGCCCCTTTCTGAGGGCTAGAATAGACCCCTCTTTATGGTACCGCACTAGTTACCACCACCAAAAGAGTGGCGTTAAATACCGCGCCTTTTTTAGTTTCTGTTATGCTTGTAAATTGGACTTAACAGAGTTAACACGCATTTTTTTGTGATATTTACCGTCAATTTCTTTTTGTTTTTCGTTATTTACCGCAAAATCTTTATTTTATTTTTTATTTATCGCATGCAATAATTTATGCAAATGAGTAACACGATACCCTTATTGCATGAGGTAAAGCTTAGTGAATTGACATCTATGTCTCTGCCTGCCACCTGAATTGACCCATCTGCACATCAGACTGGCTATGTTATTTCGAGACCCCAGTGTCAGCCATCCCATATGGACAGCTCCACTCCTGGAACCAAATGAACTCTTTTGTTCTTCCTTTCTTCAGCCTCCATTACTTCCTGGCCAGTGAAAATGGCATTCCTGGGGCAGCCATGTACCAGTAAGTTAGGCTTGCTTGGCTTATAGGAATGGGGACTGCTATAGGTTACACCACACTAAGCTATATTCCTTGACCACTCATATAGAGCTGTCCATTACAGTTTGAACTGATTTTGATCCAATTTTTGATTTGTGTGATACACAAAATACAATGTCTTGTACATAATCAGTCCAAACATTGACAAAATCTCACACATGTGATTTCCCTATACTTGGGAGAAGTAGAAGAATGTATGTTGAGTTCTAAGTATGATCGAAAAATTTTATTAGATTGCCAACTTTGTGTAATGACCCGCCATACTTCTTAAAAAATAACGGCTGTCTATTTACCAAAATATTGTCATTTTGTGGGTGCTTCTAATGTCCTGCTGCTAAAGGACCTCCAAAAATGTGATAGGTAGTCAGGAATTTAGATGTGTAATTTATGCCCCTAGAAAGCCTAAAGGTGTTTCTTGAATTTTGTGCCTCTCTATGTGGTTAGGCTGTAAAAAAGTTTCACACATGTGGCATCGCCACACTCAGGAAGAGTGTTAGAGTGTGTTTTGGGGTGTAATTCTAAGTGTGCTGTGTGTTAGAAATATCTTATTAATTGACAACTTTATGTAAAAAAATACATTTTCCAAAAACTTATGGCAAAGAAATTAAGTCTTCAAAAGACTCACCAGGCTTCTTAGAAAATACCTTGGGATGTTTTCTTTCCAAAATGTGATCATTTTGCGAGTGTTTCCACTGTCTTTGTGCTCCAGGGCATCTAAAATATGATAGGCCCCTGGAATGCCTGAAGGTGCTCTTTGGATTCTGGGTCTTTCTTTTTGGCTAGGCTGTGAACAATTCTCACACACATATGGTATCTTTATACTCAGAAGCAATATCAGAGTGTGCTTTGGGGTTTAATTTTAAATATGTCTATGATATGTGTTAGAAATAACTTATTAATTGAAAACTTTCTGTAAAAAAAATACATTTTCATTTTCTTTCCTGCATTTTCTGAAAACTTTTGGCAAATAGTGACATTTTCAAAAGATTTATTATGTATTTCAGAAAATTCATTGGGATGTTTGCTTTCCAAAATGTGCTCATTTTGTTGGTGTTTCTCCTGTGCTGGCAGTTCAGGGACTCAAGAAATATAGGTAGTCAGAAAATTACATGTGTAATTTATGCTCCTTGAAAGCCCAAAGGTGCTTTTTGGACTTTGGTTCTCACAATGTGTCTAGGCTGTGAAAAAGTCTCACACATGTGGTATCCCCATACTCAGGAGGTACAGCAAAATATGTTTTGGGGTGTATTTGTAAGTAAGCCTATGCTGTGTGTGAGAAATAAAAATGTCAACTTTGTGAAAAAAGGCATATTTTATTAAATTTCTTAATTTTCCAAAAAGTTGTTACAAGAATTACAACTCCCTGTACCTCTTACTAGGGATAGGCTATCTGTTCAACATTGGCTGTTCGCCCGTTCACCGAACAGCGAACAATTTGGGGTGTTCGCTGCAAATTCGAAAAGCCGCGGAACACCCTTTAAAATCCTATGGGTGAAATCTAAAGTGTAAATTTTAAAGGTTAATATGCAAGTCATTGTCATAGAAAGTGTTTGGGGACCTGGGTCCTGCTCCAGGGGACATGTATCAATGCAAAAAAGTTTTAAAAACTGACGTTTTTTCGGGAGCAGTGATTTTAATAATGCTTAAAATGAAATAATAAAAGTGAAATATTCCTTTAAATTTCGTACCTGGGGGGTGTCTATAGTATGCCTGTAAAGTAGCGCATATTTCCCCTGTTTATAACAGTCTGAGAGCAAAATAACATTTCTAAAGGAAAAGAAAGTCAAAAAAGTGCTAGCTAGTGCCGCCTATTAATGAATTGTCGGTCCTGACAATACACATAAAAGTCATTGAAAGTCATTGAAAAATTTTAAAAAAATGCGTGGGGGTCCCCCAAAATTCCATTACCAGGCCCTTCAGGTCTGGTATTGATATTAAGGGGAACTCCACACCAAAATTTTAAAAGAAATGGCGTGGGTTTCCCCCCAAAAATCCATACCAGACCCTTCAGGGTCATAAGAGCTGTCAAGCTAGCATTGCGTCATTGGCTGGGTACCTTCAGGGGAGGCAGGATCCTGTACGTGTTCCTCGCTGGAGTCGCTGGAGATCATCCATCGCTGGAGATCGAGAATTGGACTACTGGATTAGGAGCATAGATTTATTGGATTACATTGCTGGAATCTCTTTTTTGTTTTTTTATTTTTAATAAAGGACTTGTCCCAAGCCGTCTCCTGTGGTTTTTTAACATTAATTCAAATGGGGAGGCCAGGATCTGGGTGTCCCCTTTGTTAAAGGGGGCTTCCAGATTCCGATAAGCCCCCCGCCCGCAGACCCCCACAATCACCGGGCAAGGGTTGTGGGGATAAGGCCCTTGTCCCCATCAACATGGGGACATCCTCCCCATGTTGAGGGCATATGGCCTGGTACAGTTCAGGAGGGGGGGCGCTCTCTCGTCCCCCTCTTTTCCTGCAGCCTGCCATGTTGCATGCTCGGATAAGGGCCTGGTGCGGATTTTTGGGGGAACCCCACACATTTTTTTTTAAATTTTTCAATGACTTTCAATGACTTTTATATGTATTATTGGGACCGACAATTCATTAATAGCCGGCACTAGCGCTAGCACCTTTAAATGACTTTTTTTTCCATTAGAAATGTAATTTTGCTCTCAGACTGTTATAAACACGAGAAATATGCGCTACTTTACAGGCATACTATAGACACCCACTAGGTATGAAATTTAAAGGAATATTTCACTTTTATTGTTTCACTTTAGGCATTATTAAAATCACTGCTCCCGAAAAAACGTCTGTTTTTAAAACTTTTTTTTCATTGATACATGTCCCCTGGGGCAGGACTCAGGTCCCCAAATACTTTTCATGACAATAACTTGCATATTAACCTTTAAATTAGGACTTTTTATTTTTCATGTTCGTGTCCTATAGACTTTAACGGTGTTCCAATGGACGGAGCTACCCTGATCTGCCTGGTTTGCTTGGCTATCATGGTCATCCTCCCCCCATTTTGTCGATCCTAATAGGACGTTAATATGATTGTGTGCCTGGTCTAATTATAAGCTGTTTCACAGCTTGCCGTTGGTAAGCATTCAATTTGCCTGGTGGTGGATTTTTTTCATGTGGTGTCATTGGAAGGATTTACTAACTTAATTGCACTCTATTGGACATTTTTTTAATTCACATTTGGACTTTATTATTTTAATAATGTGTTATTTTCTATTCTTATTTTCACATCTATTTGTTGTTTTTTTCTAATTATTTATGTGATCCCTTAGAGATCCATTTTTAATTCACTTGTTTGTAGCGCAGTTCCCATTTACCTATTACCTGTAATTGCTCTTTAACTTCCCGCACTCTCCTGCACACCAGAAACCTGTCTGATAATATAAGCTTCTATTGAGCCGGTAAGGATTTATTTGACCGCAGAATGCTGATGGTTTCATATGTTTCGGGGGATGGTTTAGGTGTAGAAGAAAGCCCAAGAAGTTTAATAGTCCTCATCAATATTTCAATGGCCAGATTGGAGGCAAGGTAGTAGAACTACATTCTAGTGTCTCTTTTCGGACTATACAGTGTGATGGGGTTGTGAGGATCATAATAGTGGCTAGGTTCATTTTTTTCTATCATGGTAAAAAGTTCACTTTGAACTACTGTGTGTATTTCAATGTTGGGCTGTAGTTTCAGGTTAACATTTTTATTTTGCTTAATCATAAGCCTATTAAGTTTCCTTCATAGTATATTGTAGGTTTTACTTCGTCAGTAATACATATTGATTTTTTACTGGTTATGTTTAATAATGTCACACAGGAATCCTCCTTTCTACAGATATAACATTATACATTTTTAAAAATCTGTCCAGATGCAAAGACAGCTGCCTCCAGCATATGCCTTAATGCTTTTTTTTTCTCAATACATTGTTACTGATCACTCAGTCGATATTGGAGACAGGACAGACTTTCATCTATTGTGCTAATCTTTGAGGACCATATAATTACAATCTTTACGTTCTACATTAGTAATGATGAACTCTTTGGCTGTGATGAGTCTTTATTGTTTTTAGACAATGATTATACTTGTATATGGCATATGGTAGAAAATGCTTATATTCTTGTCCATAGAATGTTGTCACAATATGACAACTATTTGAGTTTATAGAGTTGTTTTTATCATTTGGTTTAGCTTTATTATTAGAATGCCTAATAGGTATATTTTTTATTTTTACGTGTCAAAATAGCAAGCACAAGAGAGTGGGCTTTTAATACTTTTAGAGCTTTAGCCAGTCTAGAAACATTGTTCTATTGCAAAGTATAATTCAATTCTACAGAGAGTTGAAATGCTGTAGAAATACATCAGTATTATGTGTGAGTATTTGTTCAACATTTAATGCAGGGATGTTGAAGAGGTGGCTTTGTGTAATGTTTAATTGGGTTAAAGAGCACCCAACCCTACCTTTTTTAAAGAGAAATATATGAAGGTGACCTAAAACATAACTCTCTTTCTTGTTTCGTTCTTCTCATGGTGCCTCACTGGTGCCTGTGCCCTTGCTTCCACGCTGCCATTTTGAAAATCTGTCCAGGGTGAGCTCACACTATGGTTTGAGTACGCATGCTCGAAATAGAGCACATGACATCATGTGCTCCATCTTGCACATGCGCAGTACAACAATACTATGAGACCTTGTGAGATCTCCCAAAAGGCTCTCATGACATTGCCTTCCCAGGGTCATCAGTGTGGACAGGGCTACATCATCAGTGCCTTTAGGAAAACCAGAAAGTGGACTCAAAAAAGATAAGTAAATTAAAAAAACGTAAAAAACACAGTTTAGATAATATCACATCTTACACATGCGCAATACAACAATACTATGAGACCTTGTGAGATATCCCAGAAGGCACTCATGATATTGCCTTCCCAGGGTCATCAGTGTGGACAAGGGTACATCATCAATGCCTTCAGGGAAACAAGAAGGTGGATTTAGGAAATATAGTAAGTAAATTAAAAAGCTTAAAAAACACAGTTTAGATAATTTTACATTAGTATGCAGAGATGCATGCTGATATGAATTTTAGTAAAATAGGCGAAAGGTCCACTTTAAGGGGCTAATGGATGTAATGGGGTTATAGGGATGTAATAGGAGAAACTAGAGACATCTGGCATTCTTAAAGGATACCTAAACAAATGCATAAAAATGTATTTAGCATTAAGCAGACCGGGTCTGCTTTGCAAACAATAAATACATTTATTGGTTGTGCAATAACTGTACCATCACACTGTGTTACCTGTACAGAGTGTTATAAACTTCCCCATAGCTGCTCCCTAAAAAGTGCCTTCCTGTATCTGCAAGCTACAACAAAGGGCTAGGTTCTAGGGCTAGGTTCTAAAGGCCAGCCTGAGGAAGGCCTCCAATTGTGTGGCTGAAGTTTAGGAACACATAAAAGGTGTACAGGTTTTCGAAACCAATATCACCAAATTACATAACAGAGCTGAAACTAGTGCATAGCAATCACACGGCAAACTTCCAATGATTACATGGGGAAACATTTAGATATCGTATACGACTGGTATGCAGCATGATACTAAAATACAGCACCCAAAAGGAAAACATGACAGGGAACAACTATATTGCTGAAAAAAGCAATACCCTCATTAAAAACAAAATGTGTCCAGGCAACAAAATACAGAGTTCAAATACATATACTAGAACTGCTTTACCTGTCAAAAGATTCCCAATGCTGTTTAAAAAACATCTTTACATCTCGACCACACCGTATAACCAAATGGGTGACCTTAATTTCTCCATATGAGTTTTGCAAAACCTCTTGTTACATTAAGACCTGTGAGCACTTTACTTTGAGAAATACACTTTGAATCCAGGTGGTGTGATAGCCATGAGCTCAGGCATCCTCCAAACTCATTTCTAACCCAAACTCAGAACTTACCCTCTTTTGTACTTTAATGAGCTGTCAGTCCATTTTATGCATGCATATGCCTTCTTGGACCCAGTCTGTCTGGACAGTATGATCACCTGCTTTTGTACCAGCCACCCCTTTCCTTTAGAATGTAAGCTCTACGAGCAGGGCCCTCCTGTCCCTTCTGTATTGTACTGTAATTGTGCTGTCCCTCTTCTACATTGTAAAGCACTGCGTAAACTGTTGGCGCTATATAAATGATTCATAATAATAAAAAATAATAATATATGATCTGCCGTCATCCACACATTCATGTGAGCCTTCAGTGCAGGCATACCATAATGATTCTTGCCTGCTCTTATTTATTTTTAGTCAACCAGGCCCATAAAATGTGGTAAGAATTATCACTAAAAATGATCCATTATAGAATATTTATAAATATAAGCATGTTTTGTTCACTGTCAGCAATTTAAAAAGTGCATTATGTATATAATTTCTTAATTTATTTATAATGCTCAGGACTGAAACATAAAAGTAAGACTTTTTTTAAAGTCTTTCTCTTTAGGAAATATGAACTATTATTTATGGATATTTCATTTTTACTACCTGCAGTCAGCAGGTGGAGCGCTTGAGGCAGTTCTCTAGCATGTCTGTTGATTTCATTTATTTCTATGCTATAAAAATCTTGCAGTATATAATCTTCATTTGCTTAGATCTTTAAATAAAATTAAATGTACTTGGGGAAAACAGTCATCTGGTAGAGTACAATATTGGGGTACAGTGCTGGCCAGAACTACAGAGAAAAAAAGAATTAGAGGTTGTGACGGAACCATCCAGGACCCAGGTTGGGTGCTTCCGTTAAGATATAGCTACCTCCAGTCTGGACCCAGGAACCAGGTATTATAGCTCCAAGACTATACAGCACTAGCTTAGATGCAAACTGGAACTCACTTCATTGAAAACTCACACAGAATTTATATACAACACAACTTCAGGTAGGGCATGATCATATTACCCTACCAGTACAAACTGTAAACAGGAATATAATTAACATAGTTAAGGAACAGCCAACTTACACATAATGCTAATCCACATCTAGCAACTAATAGTTGACAGTGATTGAATTAATCCGTAAGCCAATCAACATAAACACATAATATCCCCCAATAGTTTAATAACAAGTTAAAGTGGACACAATATTAATTACCTCTCCAAGAGATGATCAGATGGACAGAAACAAAGGTGACTCAATTAACAATGGGAATGCACACCTAGGAGGCACACAATGGGACAAAGAGAGACATAACAATCAGTGATCCTACTCCACCTTAGACTGCCCAGCAAAAATCTACATCAGTAGACATTGTAGACTCCAGTAGACACCAAAGACATGCTGGTAGGTTAATTGGCTTCTGCCCAAAATTGGCCCTGGTATATGGGTGTGAGTTGGGGACCTTGGATTGTGGGCTCCGTGAGGGTAGGGACCGATGTGAGTGTGCAATGTATGTGTGGAGCGCTGCGTAAATTGACGGCACTTTACGGGTTCCTTTAAATAAATAATAATAGATGAGCATCTTAATGAGACACAATGTAAAGGGATAGGGACAATTGTAAAAGGTGGAGTTAATTTATCTTCATAAATTTCTTGAGGGATATTGTTGATAAATATTTGTGTTCCAAGTGAAGAGCTTATTTAACCCAGTCTGCACGAGGCCCACCATATTCCCTCTGACTTTTAACCTGTACAGCATTAATAATACACCGTGACCTTTCCATCCATTCCAGAAGGGAAACTTTATTCTCCTTGTTCAGAGAATTAATCCAAGCCTTGCTCTTAGCGTTCATCATGCTGCTCTCCATCATTACTGAATGATCTGCTCTCTCCTTGGGATCGGAGGCTGAGCTGTACTCTCGTCATGCTGCCTGATGATCTGACTGGAAGAAGCAGATAAAATCCCTGGTCACCTCACCTCTATGTGCCAATCAGTGGCTAGGAGGCTTGCCCCTAGTCCCCTCCAAAAGCCTCTGTTCCAGTTGGGTCTGTCACAGAGGTGGTTATTTCAGGAGATTGTAAAATGAGAAAACAGTGTGGTCAGGCATGGGGTATGTAAAAAGAATTCTGGGTATCACTAGAAGGATCACCAGCAGGAGGAAGAAGGTTCTGATTTTCCTACATTCATTCCCCTATATCAATTTTCTTATATAGATCTTTATATAGGGGGATCACCAGCAGGAGGAAGGAGGTCCTGATTGCTTTATATAGATCTTCACTGAGACCTAATTTAGAATACTGGGTCTAGAGACCTCACAAAAGTATATTGATAAGATAGAACAAGTCTAGAGCTGGGTAGCAAAAAGGGTGATAGGTCCAGGGCTTTTTTTCAGCGGGAACGCGGGGAACGCAGTTCCGGCACCTCCAGCTCTAAATGTATGTAATAACATGGGGTGTGGGGTGTGCTGGAGGGTCTATTGATGTTGGCTGCTGGGGGATTTATTGTCACTGGTGGGGATCTGATTTTGTGTGAGGGTCTATTGTTGCTGATGGGGAATCTATTGTTGCTGGGGGGTCTTATGTTGCTGGAAGGGATCTACTGTTGAGGGTGTGATATTTTGTTGTAGGTGGTTCACTGTTACTGCAGGGAATCTATTGTTGTTGGGCTGGAGTGCATTGTTGCTGGGGGAGTCTATTGTTGTGTGGGGATCTATTGCTGGGATTCTATTGTTCCTGGCTGCAGGGGATCTATTTTACTGCTTTTCTTTTTATCATTCCATACAAATGATTCAGCACCACAAAATGATATTTGGTTCTGTATTCTATAAAAGGGGCAGTACTGGTAGGTGGGTAGTGGGTGGAATCAAGAGAGGGTGGTCAGAGGTGGGTAGGGGCAGAGACAAGGGGTGACTCAGACAGGGGGGGGACGGGAGTTACTGCACCTATTCTTCGAGAAAAAAAGCCCTGGATAGGTCAGAAGGATAAAATATATTAGGAGAGACTTCAGGAACTTATTATGTACAGCATGGAGGAAAGAAGGAAAAAGGGAGACATGAATGAAATCTTTACCTAAATTATGGGCATGAATACGTTTAGGAGGGCGGTGTTTTCAATATGAAATTGAGACAGGTACATGATCTCAAAATATCAAGTTCAAAACTAACCTTAAAAATAATTTTACAGAAACTGTAGTAAATACTTAGAAGAGGTGAGTCAGTTAGCAGTAAATAGATTTAAACATGCTTGGGACAAACATACAGTATCTCACAAAAGTGAGTACACCCCTCATATTTTTGTAAATATTTTATTATATCTTTTCGTGTGACAACACTGAAGAAATTACACTTTGCTACAATGTAAAGTAGTGAGTGTACAGCTCGTATAACAGTGTACATTTGCTGTCCCCTCAAAATAACCCAACACACAGCCATTAATGTTTAAACCGCTGGCAACAAAAGTGAGTACACCCCAAGTGAAAATGTCCAAATTGGGCCCAATTAGCCATTTTCCCTCCCCGGTGTCATGTGACTCATTAATGTTACAAGGTCTCAGGTGTGAATGGGGAGCAGGTGTGTTAAATTTGGTGTTATCACTCTCACTCTCTCATACTGGTCACTGGAAGTTCAACATGGCACCTCATGGCAAAGAAATCTCTGAGGATCTAAAGAAAAGAATTGTTGTTTTACATAAAGATGGCCTAGGCTATAAGAAGATTGTCATGACCCTGAAACTGAGCTGCAGCACAGTGACCAAGACCATTCAGTGGTTTAACAGAACAGGTTCCACTCAGAACAGGCCTTGCCATGGCCGACCAAAGAAGTTGAGTGCATGTGCTCAGCGTCAAATCCGGAGGTTGTCTTTGGGAAATAGACATATGAGTTCTGCCAGCATTGCTGCAGAGGTTGAAGGGTGGGGGGTCAGCCTGTCAGTGCTCAGACCATACGCCACATACTGCATCAAATTAGTCTACATGGCTGTCATCCCAGAAGGAAGCCTTTTCTAAAGATGATACACAAGAAAGCCTGCAAACAGTTTGCTGAAGACAAGCAGACTCAGGACATGAATTACTGGAACCATGTGGTCTGATGAGACCAACATAAACTTATTTTGTTCAGATGATATCAAGCGTGTGTGGCGGCAACCAGGCGAGGAGTACAAAGACAAGTGAGTCTTGCCTACAATCAAGCATAGTGGTGGGAGTGCCATGGTCTGGGGCTGCATGATTGCTCCGGCACTGGGGAGCTACAGTTCATTGAGGTAACCATGAATGCCAACATGTACTGTGACATACTGAATCAGAGCATGATCCCCTCCCTTCAGAGACTGGGCTGCAGGGCAGTATTCCAACATGATAACGATCCCAAACACACCACCAAGGGGACCACTGCCTTGCTAAAGAACCTGAGGGTAAAGGTGATGGACTGGCCAACCTAAACCCTATTGAGCATCTGTGGGGTATTCTTAAATGGAAGGTGGAGGAGTGCAAGGTCTCTAACATCCACCAGCTCTGTAATGTTGTCATAGAGGAGTGGAAAAGGATTCCAGTGGCAACCTGTGAAGCTCTGGTGAACTCCATGCCCAAGAGAGTTAAAGCAGTGCTGGAAAATAATGGTGGTCACACAAAATATTGACACTTTGGGCCCAATTTGGACATTTTCACTTAGGGGTGTACTCACTTTTGTTGCCAACAGTTTAGACATTAATGGCTGTGTGTTGCATTATTTTGAGAGGACAACAAATTTGCACTGTTATACAAGCTGTACACTCACCACCTTACATTGTAGCAAATTGTAATTTCTTCAGTGTTGTCACATGAAAAGACATAATAAAATATTTTCAAAAATGTGAGGGGTGTACTCACTTTTTTGAGATACTGTAGATTTTTACTCAGAAAAAAAAGGCCGACTGGATAGATCATATATTCTTTTTTTATGCTACCAGCCTCTCCATTCATTTCACAATGTTTCACAGAAACATAAAAGAAAAATTGGACTAAAATGTTTAGGCAAGAGCATACTTGGTACAAATTAGTGGGTTACGATAAAAAAATGGAGATGTCTAAACTAGAGACAGAGCTTGATGGATTTAGAAAATAGATATTTCTGCACCAGGAGAATTGAGTATTGACCTTGATCTGAACTGTTTTATCAGTACGAGGTAATTTTAATGAAATGTATTCTGAATGGGACTTGTGGTTATAATGAGGCAAAGCTTCACTGCACAAGCCCTGATGAAGCCTAAAAGGTTGAAATGCATTGGATGGAGACTGTGCTTTTGACATTGTTGCAGCTTTTAATCCATTAAGAGATTCAAATGTCTTTCTTCAAATGTCTTTTTGTGTTCATGAGTTATAAATTCTGGACGTTTTATACCAAATGCATCTTCATTTTATTTGAAACGTGATGTTGTATGCATTGATCTGGGTCTTTGAGACTCTGGACCATGAGATCTGATGACTAAGTATTTCTTAGATGTTCCTTTATGAGACATAGTGGCTCCTAGAAGCTGGTAAATCATATGATGAAGGCCAGTAAAGATTGTTGCACATGGTACAGTGTTTAACACAGTGCTTTAGGGGTTTCCTATTGCTAAAACAAATACCCCTGACCCTGTTTTATCCATGTCTTGTGTAGCTCTGTATGGATTTTCAGTTAGAGAGAGGTTGCCAAAAGGTGAGCAGGCACTGCTGGGTTTTCTTATTAAACAAAGTCTACAAACAATAACCCAGAATTTAACATCCATTCGATAAATGGCATTTTATTTAAGTATAGTGAAAAAATAGGTAAAAAAGATTGATTTACAGTATAAATATAAACATAAAAATTAAAATAAAACTAAACAAAAGCAACTATAGCTCCCTTAGTTCCCTTTAAGAACATGAGGCCAGTGTGTTTTAGCTTAATCGATATGGTCTAGACATAAAACAGTGCATGTATTTTCCCACACGACAGTCTTGCCCTCACTGATATATTATTCAATCAGTTTGTATTACCATCCAGTGACTTTTTTCACACTTTGTAAACTCCAAAAGCACAAAAACAGCATATAAATGTCTTAAATGTTCCCAAGGCATAACAGTGAGATTGTTTCAGGCAAAACAGCCACACATAATCTTTTCTGTCCACTAAAAGAAAAGCTCAACTTTATTTCAAGGAGTCCTTTCTAAAGGATGCAATGAAAGTGGCAGAACAAAATATCTATTTTATACAAATTACTCATATAATATCTAGTATCTGTAATACATGGGAACTGGAGGTTTCAACTTTATTGCTATTACAACTTATAGAAGAATTATTAAGGAATTTTTCACACTTCTGCTATGCCATAATTTTATGTTCTGTTTCTATCTATATAGATGTGCAGACAAGAGTATTGATGGATTGTGACATTGCTGTTGAGCTTTTTCTCAGCACACACATACGGTACAACCTCTTTTGTCTAAATAAGTGACTCACTAACTGTCGTTGCAATAATAATATTAATAGGAATGTTAAGAATATTTATTATTATTTATGCCACTTTTAAGAAAAAAGATAACATTATTACAGTGCCTTGAAAAAGTTATCATACCTCTTGAAATTTTCCACATTTCAAGTTATCAGTTATCACGGTCTGAGTCCATGTGTAGGACCGAACTTCTCCACTGTTGAAATATTAATCTTGAATTTTGCTAAATGTCTATGTTTTACACACTGTAGAAATATACATATATATATATATATACCGTATATACTCGAGTATAAGTCGTTCCGAGCATAAGTCTAATTTCCCACAAAAAAATGGGAAAAACTTATTGACCCGAGTATAAGACGAGGGTGAGAAATGCACAGCTACTGTAAGTGGAAAAGAGGGTCAACAATGCCAATTTGCAGCATCACTGTTCCCCTTTTTCATGCCTCACTGTGCCCATTTGCAGCCATAGGTCCCCTGAACTTCAAACTCGGTAGTTAAGGGTTCCTAGATACCCCCTAGCTGCAGCCAAAATTTGGGGTCTCTGAACCCAAAGGGTCCCAAAATGACATTGCTGCAGATGGACACAGTTGACCGAATTTGGGGCCCCGTATCTCGGGGCCACTTAGTGCTAGGAACCCCAAATTTGGTGTGCAAACCCAGTGAAACTAGCACCATAAGATTTCCAAAGCTGGGGTTTCTAGCATCAAGTGGCCCCGAGATACAGGGCCCCAAATATCAGTTCAGAAAATGTCAAGCACTTTTCTGCAGCGGAGAATGACATTTTCCGAACCAGTTTTGGGTCCCTGTATCTCAGGGCCACTTAGCGCTAGGAACCCCAGCTTTGAATATGTTATGGTACCAGTTCCACTAGGTTTGCACACCAAATTCGGGGTTCCTAGCACCAAGTGGCCCTGAGATATGGGGCCCCAAAGTCGGTTCAGAAAATGTCAAGCACTTTTCTGCAGCAGAGAATGACATTTTCCGAACCGATTCGGGGCCACTTGGTGCTAGGAACCCCAAATTTGGTGTGCAAACCTAGTGGAACTGGTACCATAACATATCCAAAGCTGGGGTTCCTAGCTCTAAGTGGCCCTGAGATACGGGGCCCCAAATTCGGTTCGGAAAATGAAATTTTTTGCTGCAGAAAAGTGCTTGACTCGAGTATAAGTCGAGGGGGGCACTCTCAGCACAAAAAAATGTGCTGAAAAATTCGACTTATACTCGAGTATATACGGTATATATATATATATATATATATATTTATATATTAACACGGCTCAAAATTTCAAGTCCTGAGCTACTAGCCAGTCGTTAAGAGTAATGCCCTGTACACACGGTCGGACATTGATCGGACATTCCGACAACAAAATCCATGGATTTTTTCTGACGGATGTTGGCTCAAACTTGTCTTGCATACACACGGTCACACAAAGTTGTCGGAAAATTCAATCGTTCTGAACGCTGTGACGTAAAACACGTACGTCGGGACTATAAACAGGGCAGAAGCCAATAGCTTTCGTCTTTTAATTTATTCTGAGCATGCGTGGCACTTTGTGCATCGGATTTGTGTACACACGTTTGGAATTTCCAACAACGGATTTTGTTGTCGGAAAATTTTATAGCAAACTCTCAAACTTTGTGTGTCGGAAATTCCGATGGAAAATGTGTGATGGAGCCCACACACGGTCGGAATTTCCGACAAGGTCCTATCACACATCTTCCGTTGGAAAATCCAACCGTGTGTACAGGGTATTACTCTCGCCACCAGTTGCCCCACCCAACCCCTACCCTGCCCCGCCCAACACCTACCCTGCCCTGCCCCTGAACATGCCCTAGGAAATGATCTCATGAAATCACATTTTTAAATGTTTTATGCAGAAATAAGTTACAAAAATAAATATTAACAACAACTTTAACAATATAAACATAAAAGCCCATTCACACAGAGGCAACACGACTTCCAGCGTGACTTTGGGAGGCAACTTGGACACGACTTGAGTATGAATCACAGCGCGACTTGAGGCAACTTACAACACAACTTGAAGTCGCCTCCAGGACAGGGAACTTTACAAGTGGCCAATCAGAGCTTATCAGCTGTGTGTGAGAAGGAGGGGGCTGGCTGTTTAGTTGAGTAAATTACTTTCTGTCTCCTTCCTGCTTCCTGTAAAGTTGCCTCAGTATGAACGGTGATCCGACTTGGAGGCGACTTACATTGAAATCAATGGGTACAAGTCGCCCTCTAGTCGGACTGAAGTAGTATAGGAACCTTTCCTGAAGTTGGAGCGACTGCAGTAGTGTGCATTAAGACGGATCCATTCACTTACATTGATTTTTTCATGTAGTGCGACTTGAGGCGACTAGGGGCAACTTGAAGTCAGATCCAAAGTTGCCCCTGTGTGAATGGAGCCTAAAGCATATCAGCAACCATCAGTGAAGCCTCATCAGTGCCCATCAGTGCAGCCTCATTAGTGCCCATCAGTGCAGCCTATCAGTGCCCATCAGTGCAACCTCATCAGTGCAGCCTATCAGTGCCCATCAGTGCAAAATATCATTGCTGCCTTATCAGTGCATCCTCATCAGTGCACATCAGTGCAGCTTTTCAGTGCCCATCATTTCCACCTCCTCAGTGGCCATCATTGTAGCCTCATCAGTGACCATCAGTGCAGCCTATCAATGCCCATCAGTAAAGCCTATTAGTGCTCATCATTGCAGCATATCGGTGCCCATCAATGCAGCCTATCAGTACCCACCAGTGCAGCCTCATCAGTGCTTATCAGTTCTCATCAATGCAGCCTATAAGTGCCCATCAATGCAGTCTATCAGTGCCCATCAGTGTAGCCTATCATTGAAATTGCCCCCTGGGTCGCTCTGATGCCCTGTAAAAAAGGCTGCACCACTCCTGCCAGAGGTGATCAGCCAGGAAATTGTCGGCCCAGGCCACCCCTGCTCCATATATATATCTATATACAGTGCCTTGCAAAAGTATTCACCCCCTTGGCATTTTTTTTGTTTTGTAGCCTCACAACCTGGAATTAACATGGATTCTTTGAGGATTTGCATCATTTAATTTACAGAACATGCCCACAACTTTGAAGATGTTTTCTTTTTTATTGTGAAGCAAACAACAAATAGGACAAAATAACAGAAAAAGTCAATGTGTATAACTATTCACCCCCCTAAACATTAATACTTTGTAGAGCCACCTTTTGCAGCTATCACAGCTCCAAGTCACTTTGGATAAGTCTCTATGAGCTTGCCACATCTTACCACTGGGATTTTTGCCCATTCCTCCTTGCAAAACTGCTCCATCTCCTTCAAGTTGGATAGTTTGCTCTTGTGAATAGTAATGTTTAGGTCTGACCACAGATTTTCCAGTGGATTGAGGTCTGGGCTTTGACTAGGCCATTCCAACATATTTACATGTTTTGCCTTAAACCACTCAAGTGTTGCTTTAGAAGTGTGTTTGGGGTCATCGTCCTGCTGGAAGGTGAACCTCCATCCTAGCCTCAAATCACACAGAGTGGTACAGGTTTTGCTCAAGAATATCCCTGTGTTTAGCACCATCCATCTTTCCCTCAACTCTGACCAGTTTCCCAGTCCTGACTGCTGAAAAACATCCCCACAGCATGATGCTGCCACCACCATGTTTCACTGTGGGGATGGTGTTCTTTGGGTGATGTGATGTGTTGGGTTTGCGCCAGACATAGTGTTTTCTTTGATGGCTAAAAAGTTCAATTTTAGTCTTATCAGACCAGAGCACCTTCCTCCATACATTTTGGGAGTCTCCCACATGCCTTTTCTCAAACTCAAAACTTGCCATTTTGTTTTTTGCTGAAAGTAATGGCTTTCCTCTGGCCACTCTGCCATAAAGCCCAACTCTATGGAGCGTACGGCTTATTGTCGTCCTATTTACAAATACTCCAGTCTCTGGTGTGGAACTCTGCAGCTCCTCCAGGGTTACCTTAGGTCTCTGTGCTGCCTCTCTGATTAATGCCCTCCTTGCCCGATCCATTAGTTTTGGTGTGCGGCCATCTCTTGTCAGGTTTGCTGTTGTGCCATGTTCTTTCCATTTGGTTATAATAGATTCGATGGTGTGCCTAGGGATCATCAAAGATTTGGATATTTTTTTATAACCTAACCCAGACTTGTACTTCTCAACAACATTGTCCCTTACTTGTTTGGAGAGTTCCTTGGTCTTTATGGCAGTGTTTGGTTAGTGGTGCCTCTTGCTTAGGTGTTGCAGCCTCTGGGGCCTTTCAAAAAGGTGTGTATATATAATGACAGATCATGTGACACTTAGATTGCACACAGGTGGACATCATTTCACTAATGATGTAACTTCTGAAGGTAATTGGTTGCACCAGAGCTTTTTATGGGCTTCATAACAAAGGGGGTAAATACATACGCACATGCCAATTATCAGTTTATTTCTGAAAAATAGTTTTATGTATATATTTTTCTAATTTTACTTCACCAACTTAGACTATTGTGTTCTGATGCATCACATATAATTCAGATTTAAAAAAACATTGAACTAAAGGCTGTAATGTAACAAAATAGGTAATATATATATATATATATATATATATATATATATATATATATATATATATACATACACACACACACACACACACACACACACACACACACACACACACACACACACACACAATATGTAAATCTTTTTTTCTTTTTTTCCCTTTTTTTATGCAATCACATAATCTCAATGTTCTCAGATGCATAAGGGGCTTGGAGTGCTGGGTGTGGAGAAGCAGCAGTACGGTGATCTTCCCTGTGATTAGCTGTGCAGGGGGTGGGGGGGGGGGTGTCAGCAGATGTCCAGTCAGTGGCGGACAGGCAGGCTGTTCTGCCAGCACAGTCAGAAAACTGACCATGCTGGGATGAATGTACTTCCATGCTTAGCCTAGTCAGTTTAAAATAAGAAAGCAAAGGGACTGGCAGGATCACCAGGTATTTCACACAAAGGAACACACAGAGGAAGCAATACTTAGAGAATATAATACTTTTTTAACACAAATACAATTTTAGGTGCCATTCAAAGTAATGGCATTTCAAATGTGCTTTCTGATTTGTTATTCACACCTTGGCGCTTTAAAATCGCGGGCAGAATTGTGGTAAATCTGCCTGCGATTCAAAACTATGTGAATGCAGCCAATTATTACAAAGACAGTAGCAAATAAACTGGCAGGAGCTTTACCCTATTCATATCCTATCCAGCTATTTTCAGTAAAATCTGATGTAATAACTCTTGGATACCCAGCATCAGGAAATCTGATGTTTCCTTGTAGGAATTTGTGGTGGGTAAATAATGGCTACTCTTATCAAATCCATCAGTAATGTCTTTTTAGGCTTAAAAGGAAACACAGAAAATGAGTCTGATATTCTTTATAGTCCAACTAATCTAAAAATCCGAAATCCAAGCAGCAGTCGTGTTTTGTTAGGTGAGATTTGACGATTTGTTATCTTGGTTTGGGAACACACAAATGTTTTCTCTATGAAAGTGTGCCACCTACTTGTGAACATTATTGAGGGATGCAGCTTGATCCACAGGGCCAGCTTTTCCATTGAAACAATGTACTGACAGAATCAATTTTGTTCTTTTGAAGAAGTACAACTTCAGATTGCTGCCACTTCTTAGCTCCATGACAACCAAGGAAAGTATGTTTTATCAAACAAATGGGGCTGAACAACATATAACAGTGGATGTCAGATTTCTATCAGTTTTTATCAAAGAATAAAAAAGTATGTTGACAACAATTTGATTTAAGAAAATCTACTTCCTTGTCAGTTAAAGATCCCACTCAAATATAATGGCTACCCTAATGATATACTTCAGTTTGGCCTTTTCTCTAAATGGTGAGTCCACCTCAAACTCTTTTTTTTCTTGAAGCTGCAGTTTATTCTTACCCCCGTGTTCTCATACCTGTCTTGGCAGTAAGAAAGGAGTCCCACACTTCATTGTTTCCTTCTTTATTTTATGGGAACATCCTTTTTATAGCAGAAGGGATGGAACTCCACTGTGATCATTAACATACCTGGGAATTATGATGGGGAGATTTCATAGCTGTATTGATTAAGCAATATAATAATTTGGGGGTTACACATTCTACCAGACCTCACGTATAATAGAATATCACTTTTGGATGAGCTGACCCTTTACATATTGAACAATTACCTGTCTAAAACATACCCTCCCCCCCCCTAAAATTTTTACAATGGGCCATCAGAGGGTGTGAGGAATCTGATAAGTGGACCTTATACTTTTGCCTTTAAATACTCCTTAAAATAAATGTTATATTGATGTTGGCCAAGAATGTGTGTGTCTAATCTGCTTGCAATGTTATGTGCAAAAGTACTAATATATTTTGTTCTTGTTTGACTTCATAGTTTCCTTCAAACCCACAGGAATGGCAGACTGTGGTATCCCACTTTGCCCAGTGGTGGGATTTTCCTATCTGAGGAGGGGCAATAGATGGGAAACACATCCACATTGTCCCACCCCCCAACTCGGGGTCATACTATTATAACTATAAGGGGTTTAATAGTGTTGTGTTGTTGGCGGTGGTGTCGGCGACATACGAGTTTTTGTATGTGGACGTGGGGAAGAATGGCCAAATGTCGGATGGTGGAGTCATCGCCCAGATGGAGTTTTGCAGATGGCTCCAGAATGGTGGCTTGGGCTTGCCACCTGCGGAAGACAACGTGGCTGGTCTTCCATTTGTGTTCGTCACACATCAAGCGTTTGGGCTAGGTGAACATCTGATGAGGCCATTTCCCATGAGGACCCTCACCCGGACCAGAGGGTTTTTAACTAGTGGCTGGCCAGAGCCAGAAGAGTGGTGGAGAATTATTTTGGCATAATGGCCAGCCGGTTACGCCTATTCCTGACACCAATCCACATGGCGAAATATAAACTGAACCATATTGTGCTTGCCTGCTGCATTCTGCACAATTATCTACGCAAAAATTGAACAAACTACCCTGTTTCCCCGAAAATAAGACCTAGCGTGATTGTCAGTGATGGCTGCAATATAAGCCCTACCCCCCAAATAAGCCCTACCCTGAATATAAGACCTACAAGGACTTTAACTAGGGCTTATTTGGGGGGTAGGGCTTATATTGCAGCCATCACCGACAATCACGCTAGGTCTTATTTTCGGGGAAACAGGGTATGTGGCCTCAGTTGGGACTGAGGCCAGCTTTCCTGATCATTCAACCCTGACAGCACTTGAAGCTGGCCATCCTGGCTTGTCCCCCCAATGCGCCCGCGAAGTGAGACAAAAATATCTGGAGTACTTTGCGGGTAAGGGGGCCATTGATATGCCAGCAAACATGTGAAACGTTTTTAGAATACATTTTTATTTTATGTTCAATATGTTTTTATTTTAATTTAGTACATACAAATTATGCAATAACATATTTATGCGCTCGGGAGGGAATGCCTCCTGGAGCATTACACTCAAAAGTTACAAACAGAAATGTATTTCGATAGTCTGCTCAACCCTGGAAACTTATGGGGAGGCCCACTAACAATTATCAATACCCAATTACTAATATAACAAGATCTAAGTCTCTACCCCTAAAACTATTAGGGGTCTCTTCCCTACCCCCGGCACCCCTGACGGGATCTGACTGTGCCGAGGGAGGGAAATCCCCCTTAACAACATCGCCCATATGTGCTGAGCAAACAGGAAACATAGGACGAATTAGTGCCCCCCTGAGCGAGGGTGACTACCTATCGGTAGCTTCTAATTAATTTATCAACATTTAGTTATCTGATATTAGTTAACCGAAAGGGATAGAAGAAAAAGGAAAGAGAAGAAAGAGGAAGAAGGGGGAAGGTAGCAAAGGGGGTCCTCATGATGTGCTTCTTGCATAGCTATTGGATAGACGTGATTACAGGTTATTTAGGAATGGTGTTGTACCTTAACACCCGGAATGAGGGAAGTTCCCATATATTGAGCCCAAGGCTCCCATATTTTTCGGAATTTCGAGGAGGTGTCTGTCAAAATGCTGGTAAGTTTTTCTTGGGTCATAATCCATGAAATCTTCTTTTTGACTGTATGTATTGCTGGTTTTGGTTGTTTCCAGGCTTTGGCAATTGTGATTTTTGTACCCAGCAATATGAAGTAGATCAGCGTTTGGGATGCTTTGGTGATGTCTGGGATGCATGTATTTAGAAGTGCCACCTCTGGGGTTCTGGGGACCTGGCAAGCCGTCACCTTGAAGATCATGGAGAAAACTTTTCTCCAGAAAGTGCGGATTTTGGGGCATTTCCACCAAATGTGGGCCATTGTGCCTAGATGTTGGCAGCCTCTGAAGCACATAGGGCTTGCTGAGGGGTATAAGACCGCTAGTCTGGTAGGGGTTAGGTACCATCTAGTTAGCAGTTTGACGCTTGCCTCCATGAGAGAGATATTTTGGATCCCTTTGAAGGATCTGGATAGTGCTGCTTGCCAAGTCTCAAGGTCCCTGCAGAGTTGGAAGTCAACCTCCCAAGCCTTCATGTATGGGGTTTTGTCCATAGGACAAGTGAGGGCTGAGTATATCACCGAGATTCCCCCCCTCTGCTCCATGGCTTGTCCGCCCCACAACTCGTATGCTGTGAATTTGGGGGGAAGGGGTTTTTCCTTCCATATGGTGTGAAGAAAATTAGTGATTTGGTAGAAACGGAAGCGTTCCGATCCCGGGAGTTCCAGGTGTTTGATACAAAATTTGAGATTGATTGGTCCAGTGGAGGTGAAGAAGTGTCCTATCCGGTATAGCCCTTTGTTTAGCCACCATTTAAATGCTGAGATGTCGAGGCCGGGTGGAAAATCGGGGTTGTGAAAGAGATGCGCTAGAGGGCGTCCCCCGGAGACCAGATTTGGAACTAGCCAGAGGGAATCCCAAAGGGCACAGGAGTGGGATAAAGTCGGTGAGAGAATTGGTGGCCTGGATTTAGTCGGGCACCAAAGTATGTGATCTAATGTATGGTTGGGAATGGCTTGTCTTTCTATCGTGACCCAATCAGGTTTTTCATATCTGGAATAAATCGTGGACAATTGTGCGAGTCTAGCTGTTAAATAATATTTATGTAAATTTGGGAGACCCAGCCCTCCTTTGCTTCTGTGGATGAATAAAGTGTTCTGAGGGATGCGATATCCTTTTTTGCCCCATATATATTTAAGTATTTTACTCTGCATAGATCGTAAGTGGTCTTTTCTGATTGGTATGGGAAGGGAGCGAAAGAAGTAGAGAAGTCTGGGTGGTAGGGTCATTTTGATAGAATTGATCCGGCCTAGCCATGATAGTTCATGTTTTGACCAATGGGTGAGGTCTGCCTCCAGTTCTTTGAAGAGTGAGGGGTAATTATGTGTGTAAAGCATTTCTGTTTTGGCCGTCAAGGTGATACCTAGGTAGCGAATGGAGATATCGCTCCATTTAAATTTGAAGGACTGTTTTAGAGAGGATACTGTTTGAGGAGGTAAAGAGACATTGAGTGCTTGGGATTTAGAGAAGTTAACTTCAAGTCCTGAGATTTTGGCAAATTTTTCTAACAGTAAGCAGAGGTTGGGTAGTGAGGTGAGTGGTGTAGTCAGGAAAAGGAGGATGTCATCGGCGAATAAGCCACATTTGTGCGTCTGGTCCCCACAGGACACCCCTTTGATGTCCGTATTATGTCGAACCGCAATTGCCAGTCTTTCTATAGCTATTGTGAATATAAGAGGAGACAAGGGGCACCCTTGCCTGGTGCCTCTCATAATGTCTATTGGTTTGGAATAGTGTCCCTGAAGATGTATCTGGGCCCTTGGTCGTGAGTAGAGAGCATGCAGAAGGCCAAGGAAATGATCACCAAAGCCCCACCTCTCCAATAGCGAGAAAATGTAGGGCTAGGAGACCGTGGCCTTCTGCAGGTCCAATGATAAAAGGAATCCTGCTTGGTTTGGACCCCCTTCCCAGTTAGTTTGTAGGATCGAGGTGATGTCTATTGCCCGCCATATTTGGTCAGGGCCCTGTCTTCCAGGTATGAATCCGACCTGATCTTTATGTATATACTGACTAATGAAGGAAGAAAGCCTGTTAGCCATTATTTTTGTGAGTACTTTTAAATCATTGTTTATGAGGGAGATTGGCCTGTAGTTGCTAACGTCTTCATGGTTTTTGTCGGGCTTGGGTATGACTGTGATTAGAGCCGTAATAAGGTGAGTATCTAGGGGGTCTCCATCGGTCTTGGAGTTAAAGAAGGAGGTCAGGTGAGGTGCTAGAATGTGCGCAAAGGATTTGTAATAGGGTATGGAAAGACCATCAGGACCCGGGGCAGACCCCTTTCTGAGGTCCTTGATGACCCCCAATACCTCCTCTCCCATGATAGGTGATTCCATCCGTTGTTTGTGAGCGTCTTTCAGGGAAGGGATAGGAAGATCCTCCAGGAATCTGGGGATTAAGTCAGTGTTCGATGTAGCAGGTCTTCTATATAATTTAGAATAAAATTCCCAGAAAGCTTCCAATATCTTGGATTGATTAGTCGTGGGGGGTTGACCATTTATCCTGAGCTTGGGTAATGCATGAGTTTTGATGGGGGAGAAAGTTTTGTTGCTAGTAGGGGACCTATTTTGTCTACCTGTGTGTAGAATTTATGTTTGTTCCAGCGAATGGCTTTTTCAGCTTTGGCCGTGAGTTCTAGGTTGACGTCTAATCTGGCTTTGTCAATGAGCGAGGTGGGGGTCTTGGAAGGGTCTTTTTTGTGTGAAGCCTTGAGTTTGTTGTATTCTCTGTCTAACCAAATTATTTTGGCTCTTTGTTCTCGTTTGATCTGTGTGGAGATCTGAATGAGCTTACCCCTTATGAAAGCTTTGTGCGCTGCCCAGAGCATTTCCGGGGATGTGTCCTCTGTTTTATTGAGTGTAAAGTACTCCTGCAGTGCTGTTTCAAGTTCTGTAATTCTGATGGGGTCAGATAGTAACGACTCATTTAGTCTCCATTGTCCTCTAGATCAGTGTTTCTCAACTCCAGTCCTCAAGGCGCACAAACAGGTCATGTTTTCAGGATTTCCCTCAGATGAAACAGCTGTGGTAATTACTAAGGCAGTGAAACTGATCAAATCACCTGTGCAAAATAATGGTAAGCCTGAAAATATGACCTGTTGGGGCGCCTTGAGGACTGGAGTTGAGAAACACTGCTCTAGATCCACTCAAGGCTCCTGTTTTAAGTGTTATAGTGACAATGGAGTGATCCGAAAGGGCCGATTCCCTGATTTGGGCTCTGTTTATTAGTGGGAGTAGTGAGGATGGGGTCAGGATGTGGTCGATCCTTGCATAAGTGTTGTGAGGGGAAAAATAATGGGTGAAGTCCCTCTTGTTGGGATTGAGTTCCCACCAAGTGTCAGACAGGCCATGTGTATGAATCGTCTTTGCGATTTTGAGACTTTCTTTGGTGGGACGTGTGAGTTGTGACCGTGGAGGTTTAGATTTGTCCAAACCCTGATCGAACGCTGCGTTCGAATCTCCGCCAAATATGATCGTCCCTTCCAATTTCGGGGCTAGTATGTGCAAGAGTGAGTCAAAAAATTTAGCTTGTCCTTTATTTGGTGCATAATAGGAGACCAATGAATATAGATGGTCTCCTACCTTGCCCTTAACCAAGAGGAACCTGCCCTCTAGGTCAGCATGCTCAGAGATTTTTACAAACTTATGGTTTTTGGAGATTAAGATTGCAACTCCCTTGGTTTTGTTGTTTGCGCTCGCTAAAAAGAACTGTGAGAAGTGAGGGTGAAGAAACTTAGGGCTATACCTGGATGGGAAATGTGTTTCTTGCAGCATAATAACGTCTAGCTTGGGATGTTTGTAATAGTCAAGGACCTTTCTCCTTTTAATCGAGGAGTTGAGTCCCTGAACATTGTGTGACGCTATTTGTAGTTCAGCTATGGTGCCGTCAGCCATGGAGCAGAGGAAATGAGATGCAACGTAAACAGCCTCCACTTACCCTCAGATGTGTTGACACTTGGATGGTAGCGTGATGATCATTGTTTTGTGTTGGTGGGTTATGGGCAGTCACTTCCTCGAGGGCGTGAATGTTATCTGAAACACAAGATGCAGTTAGATGCAATGTGGTGATCGGGAGGGAGGTAAGAACAGAAAAGGAAAGTAAAGATCTCCTAGAAAAGAAAGAAAGGACACGGGGAAGGAGAGACCCCACGTGTCCTTCTGAAGAGAATCAGTTAAAGTCTGACCCATCAGGTATCTAAGGGTTAGATAGGTACGCAAGTGGTCCGTCACAAAACCGGACGCCCTCTAAATAACATGTACTTCTAATGTAGATAATATCCTCACGTAAACATATCGCAGTATCTAGCAGCTTAACTGGCTATAGACCCTTCACCTCCCCTACTTGCATGTTCCCCTCCCCTCTAACTCCTCATTCCCCTCTCAATCACAGCAGAGCGTCCATTGGGGGAACTATTCAGGTTATCCCTTACTGAATGGATAAAGTACTCTCTGGAGCAGTGGGGGGATAAGATATTCAATCTTGTGAGGTGTGGCTGCATTGTGGTCAACCTACACTGCGGTAAACGAGATCAATGTAAAAAAGAACAAATAACCCAAAAAGAAGGAAAAAAAAAATTATAAAAATTTTTTTTTTAACAATTGAAAAATAAGTGCACTGAAGATTCAGTAACTGGTGCCTGGGTGACCAGCGTGCCCAAGGATTTAGGCACGAGGGACCCCCACAGTTGGGGGAATTAATACTCTGGTCCCTGCTTCACACCCGGGATGTGTTGATTGAGATCCATGTCTTCACTGGCTTCAGGTTGGGTTGTTGTCTTTGGCCTTCTTAGCTTTTCCTGTAGACCACAGGGGAGATTGAGGGCTGGTGGGGGTCTGTCTTTTGTTAGAGTTGACTCCGGCATTAGTTGTGTCCATTTCAGCTTCCTGGGAGATGAGTTTCAGGTGTGAAAGGAGTTTTTCTCCTTCTGGGAGGGATGAGAATGCATATTGTTTCCCCTTAATGGAGAACTTAACCCGCGAACGGGAATGTCCACCTGTACTTTATGTCTCTTTGGGTGAGAGCGAGAAGCAGGGGTTTCAATGATCTCCTTCTCTGGATCGTGTAGGGTGAGAGATCCGCAAAAATCTGCACTTGGTGACCCATGCACATTACTGTGTTAGCGGACCTGGCCTGTCGCATCACTTCCTCCTTCACTGTGTAGTGATGGGGCTTGGCAATAACATCTCTTGGGGTACCATCTTTTCTGGGGGGCCCCAAGGCTCTGTGGGCCCTGTCCAGCTCTAGGCGGTGAGATGAGATGGTGGGGATTAGTTGTTTAATCAGGTCTTGCACTGCTTCAGGAATATTTTGAATCATTTCAGGTAGGCCACGAATTCTGATATTGTATCGTCTTAACCTATTCTCAAGTTCATCGATACGAGCCATGGCTAGTTCGTGTTGATCTTGCATGGTGCAGATGTGCTAAGAATTTTGGTTAGTGATAGCTATAGTTTCTTCAACTTTGTGTTTGATCGTGTCGATCCGGGCTCCCAGATTAATAAAATCAGCCTTGAGATCCCCTGTGATTTTAGCGGCCGCTTGAGCCAATCCTTTGTCCAATAGTTCAGAGAATCTGTGAAAGAGGGTGTCCATGTGAGAGGCAGGGTCTCTGGCTGGGGTGTCCTGAGGGGGATAGCCTGTGTGCCCTGTGGTAGATCTTATTGGGGTCAGGGAGTAGTCATTTAGAGATCTTTCTATGAGGGAGTTTGTGGAAGCAGGGGATGGGGTGAGGATAGGTGGGTATCCCGTTTGCCTTCCTGGTGTAAAGTGAATGGGTATACGGGGTTGCTCTGACCTGTAGTCCGCCTGTCCTGTGGAGCAGAGATCCTGTGTCTGTGGCTGTGCCTATGATGCGGCGGCCATCTTGGATATCCCAGCCGTTCCTGCTTTGTCTAATTGCGGCCACAGGTTTTGTTTTACCTTAGCCCCGAGCATATGGGGGTGTAGCCGGGCCTGTAAAGTATGCCTCCCTCCGTTTTGGGGTCCTTCTGTGCGCTGAGGAGATCGCTGTGGGCGCCGTCATCTCGTGAGGGAGCGGAGCTCTAGGCTATCGCAGCCATTTTGCGAGCCCCGCGCATGCGCACCCCAGAATACATTTTTATTTTAAACTGAACTAATATTCAATTTCATTTACTGCTTGTGTTTTTTTTAGCTGTCTCATAGGTTCTCCAATTGGCTTTTCTTTTTGGCCATTTTCTTCAATAGTGCAAACATTATTTATTTGATACATGAGGTGACAATCTCTTCTTCAGCTAACTATTATTTTGTGGGCCTGCTACACACACACATTGGTTTTATTGTTAATGTATGTAATGCATTAATGATAAAAATAATCATCTTTTCAGCACCATTAATTAATTGTTTTGAGTCCCTAAAATGGCCTGATTGGAGCCAATTTTAGAGCACTGTGGGGGTTATTTACTAAAGGCAAATCCACTTTGTACTACAAGTGCACTTGCAAGTGCACTTGAAAGTGCACTAAAAGTGCATTTGTAGTGCAACGTGGATTTGCCTTTAGTAAATACCTCCATTGTCACTGTAAAAACCAACTTACGGTACTCACAAAACTGGTATTGAGCATTGAAAGAAGAAGCCACACATCGTTGAGTAGAAAAGATTTTACTCTGTGCACATTCACATGTGCGTTAGAAAAGGGTTTTTGAACAAACCAACATCTTTGGTGTATAACATTTTTATGTTTCACTTTAGAAATATAATTTTTTGGGTTAAACAGGCATATTTAAAACCATAACATACACAGCTCAGGAATTTATAAAGTTCAACTTTGAAAAAGTGAAGGCAATATCAGACATTAGTATGTCAAAACCATGTTGATCTTGCCTTCATCAGATGGGGTGATGTCACCCCTGTAAAAGACAAATTTTGAAGATGCACACAAATTGGGAGTCAAAATGTGGATTTCCCTCCTGATCTAATGCCTAATGTCAACATGTGCTAGCTCCCATCATGGGAGATCAATGGACGTGTTTTGGGGGTGCAACCCCTTCCTTCCTCTCATCCACTTAAGTTGCGAGGAAGGCGTTGCACCCACAAAACGCGTACATTGATTTCCCAAGATGGCAGATAGCACATGTTGACACACTAGGGTTGATTTACTAAAACTGGTGCACTCAGAATCTGATGCAGCTGTGCATGGCAGCCAATCAGCTTCTAACTTCAGCTTGTTCAAATAAGCTTTGGCAATAAAACCTGGAAGCTGATTGTTTTCTTTGCAGAAGTGAGCCTGGTTTGCACTCCCCAGCTTTAGTAAATAAACCCCACTGTGTGCATCTTCAAAATTTGGCTTTCAAATTACTAAAAAATTATTTAAAATTCTAAAATATCACGACAAATTGTAAAATTAGATTTTTTAGGGTGTTTTAGATTCTGCCTAAAAAATCAATGAAGTTGTTGAGTCTTTTTTCAACATCATTGATGTTTTCCATTATCTTCTCTAATTCCCGATTGCACACCGTTATTTCCCCGATGAGGACTTGTGCACTTGTACAGGTGAAATTAGTTTCTTCTTCCACAACATCCACATCACCTAAAAATAAAAAAACACACCATGTATTATAAATATGCAGGCATACATCTATTACCTGAAGCTGTAGTCTCAGACACTGACCTCTTGTGGTCACTATTTCAACCACTTCCTGAACCTCAGAGTCCACAGCCTCAGGTAGTGGTGTGGGGATATCCCCTTCTTTAGGAGGTGTGGTGTTCCTGGTGTCCTCAGATGTCCCGAGTCTTTTCTCCTCTATGTGAATAAAAAAAAAGGTATACTTAGCACAGAGATATTTGAGGCAAGAAATAGTAATATGACACATTGCTTGGAAGTGTCATACAATTGTCTGTTTTGGCAAAGTTCCAAGCTGAAGACAGGATTTTTTTCCTTTATTCAAGCTGGAATACTTACCTTTTTTGGTAAAGTTTCCCACATGGAGACACCCCTAGTATCCACTTGAGCACCTGTGTGGGACACCCTAAAAAGGGTGTTCTGGTGTCCCACACTAGTGCTCCTGCATCCAGATGTGTAAACAGCTGCTGAGTGTCTTCTCCTCACACTGAATCAAGTTTGCATTTCATTCTAGTTACAAACACATTTAGACAACAATGTAATAAACTTATTTTAATACAAATAGGCCTGAACAAATGTAGTTAACCTACATCTGCCAAAAACATTGTATTAGTGGGTGAATGAACGATGTTTACTACTAACGATTACTGTGCCCACAAACTTCAAACTTGCCCTTCTAAACTGTACAACAGTAAAGAAAAGCACATGGAGCAGCACTAAAATAATAATAATAATCATAGGAACACAGGACAAATACTTACTTTTTTGCAGCACTTTCCTGATCCTTCTGTACTGATCGTGCTCCCTCAATTTCAGATCTGACCAGCGTTTCCTCAATTGATCCTTGGATTGTCGTACCCCATAATTACTGTGCAGACTACTCACAACTTTAGCCATGATCTTGGCCTTTCTCTCATTTGGGTTTGGGTCCATACTTTCCTTCATAGTCTTCCCTCTTCAAGATGTCCACCATCTCTACAAAGGCCATATTAGACGCCTTAAATCTCCTCCTGGATCTGGATGTTTCTGGCTCCGGGCTTTCGTCGTCCTTCTTGTTGCTGAGATTATCATGCACCTGCTCTGTCTCCATGTGTTCTCCTTCTGCGCTGAAAGAAAAGGGGCGGGGAATATACTAGAAAGTGTGTATAAAGCATAACACGCGTGTGTTGTACGTACGATCTGTGAGTGGAGGACGGAGTAGCATAAGCACCGATCGTGCTAACGAAGGTACAATTTTAACTTGGGGCATCAGTGGCCTATACTACTTATAGATTGAGGCCTATATTGGGACAAGATTATGAGAGTTTAGCCTGACATTAGGATTTGTCTTGTGTTGTGTCTTGCAGAGAATATGGATAAATTCAATGACCATGATTTCCTCCCCAACTGCATTGATAAATACAGAGAGCTGCCTTGTCCGTGGCAGGTGAAACACCCTTTTTATAATAACAAAATAAAGAGGAAGGCAGCGCTGGATCAACTGTTGGATGTCTGTCGTCTCCCACGGCAGACATCAACCATTTGAAGTGCAAAATTGGTGGCCTGAGGAGCACATATAATAGGGAGTGCAAAAAGGTCCAGGATTCCATGAGATCAGGAGCAGCAGCAGATGGCATTTATGTCCCCAGGCTCTGGTACTATGACAGACTGCAGGTTTTTGTCAGACCAGACTGAAATCAGGCCATCACTCTTAACCCTTTCTTTCCACTCTTCCTTCCACTCTTCCTTCCACCTCAGCTAAGGCTTCCGATGTCCAACCTGGGCCTTTCACCCAGAAAGAAGTGGAGGAGCCCAGCATGAGCCAGGTATAGCATTGTTCAACATATTTCTTAACAAAAAATTAATGATGTTAACTAGATGTTATTATTGATCACTAATTTCAAATTTAACAAAGTGGTTTACAAATCAATAGACAAGAGTAGCCAAAAATGATTGGGACAAGAATGAAAAATGCTGGGGTCAGAATGATAGTCTTTTCTATTTGTTAACATTCAATTTGCAACAGTCATGAGCTCAAAATTGTGTGTGATTGATGACCACAAAACTAAAACTATGTCCCATTTTCATACACAGGAAAGTCTCAGCCAGGAGGAGGCCGTGGAAAGTGGCAGCCAGGAGGTGGATGGGGAAAGTGGCAGCCAGGAAGTGGATGGGGAAAGTGGCAGCCAGGAAGTGGCCATGGAAAGTGGCAGCCAAGAGGTGGCTGTGCCCAGTAGCCTGACCGAATCGCAGGTTCCTCCCCTCCGCCTTCCAACAAAAAGGCCCAGGAAGGGGAGGAATGTGGGAGAGTCTGTGCTTGGTTTGATTCAGCAGGCTACTGCGGTCCTCACAACAACCCCCAGTGTTCAAGAGGCTTTGCCTGTATAACGGCCAGTAAGATGCAAGAAATTGAGGTGGGCCAACGCATCATCATGAGGAGCTCATATTTCAGGTCCTAAATAAGGGGGTGATGGGCAAACTCACAAAAAAAGTCATGTATGTGAGTTGGAACATACACCTCCTCCACCTCCTGCCACAACTCTAACACCACAGCCACAGCCTGGAAGGAAGCGTGGAAGGAAGACAAGAGAGTGATGGCCTGGGTTCAGTCTGGTCTGGCAAAAGATGCAGGCTGTTGTAAGACCACAGCCTCAGGACATATATGTCATCTCCTGATGCTCCCGATCTCTCTGAGTCCTGGACCGGATTGTGCTCCCTATTAAATGGACTCCCCAGGCTACCAATTTTGCCTGTCAAATAATTCATGTCTGCCCTGGGGTGCAAAGGCCTTGCCAATTTCAACAGTTTCTCCAGCGTTGCCTTCCCCTTTATTTTGTTATGACCCCTAATAAATTTCTATTTTTTTTTAAATCCTTAGCTATGTGTTTTACTTCAAAAAGGACAATTTGTTTGTGAGTAGGCAGATACATTTCAAAAATACAATGTAAAATTAACAAGGGATAACAACACCAACCAACCTCTTTGAGGTTAAAAAATAAAAGATAACTATGGTGTTGTGGTAACTTGACACACAAATGACAAAAAATATTATGGAGATCACTAGAAAAAAAAATTCAGAATATCTGGATAAAAAAAAAAAAAAAGCACTAGAAAAAAAAATAATAAACATTATTCTGGAGATTTGGCAAAAAATAAAGTAAAAGATTATTCAGGACATCGCAAGAAATAATAAAGAAATCAGTTTGTCAGAACTCTGTGTGAATATCAGCAGCAACGCAACTTCATTATTCTAGCATTATAAAGAAAAAGAGAATGCGCTGCATTGAAGGATTAAAAAATTTGCAGCATGACGAATGTGCTATCTCCATTACAAACGCTAGTTTTACCAGGCCGAGCGCTTCCGTCTCGTACTTGATTCAGAGCATGCGTGGAATTTTGTGCGTCGGAATTGTGCACACACACTTGGAATTTCCGACAACAAGTTTTTTTGTCGGAAAATTTAAAAACTAGCTCTTAAACATTTGTTGTCGGAAATTCCGACAGCAAATGTCCGATGGAGCATACACACGGTCAGAATTTCCAACAACAAGCTCACATCGAACATTTGTTGTCGGAAATTCCGATCGTGTGTACGCGGCATTAGACATCTGTTGGAAAATGTCCCTCGATCTTCTGTGACAGCTGTAAAATTTTGAACTTACCACCACTTTATTGTCCCAATTACACCAGGGCAAACAAAATGGGTAAAGCTGACCAGTGAGGACTGGAGATGGGAAGGCCCAGAAAAAAAAATGGAAAAATTGGGAACAAAATGTTTTTTTTCCCATTTTCTTTCAAAGCCATTTTTTTGTTTTTGTCTGATACTCTGCTCTCCAGTACAGTACTGGAATGTGTGCAGAGACCAATGGCATAGCAGACCCCAGCACCAGGGACCTAGTAACACAGGCATCTCCAAAATGTCATCCTTATTTAATCACACACCATTAAGCCACTCCCACTGTTAGGTGCAATCTGGTCATGCCTACTGAACTAGTTTCGCTATTGTGTCCTAGGGTGTCTAAGGTCTTTCACAATCCTAGCAATGTCCCTGGCACTCCTGACTGGACCCATATTCCATCCTGAGGGTGTGGTTGCTGGTCCTGCATGAATAACACAGGGGTGTAGATAAGGGGGGTGTCAGGGGTGTTCAAACCCCCCCAGAGCATCCTGGCAAAATACTCAGGGAGTGTCCCTGCTGCTTCGCTGCTCAGATTCAGCAACAGCACAGTAGAAGCAATCAAGAGTTTTGGAGTGCAGCAGCCAGTCCCCCTTCTATTGTGCCCAATCCCCATCAGTTTAATAAGGTGTCCCCCCAAAAGGCATAAAATTAATAAAAAAATAAAAAAAATAAAATTCCTGTCCCGATGCTTGCAATACCTCCAAACAGGTCTCGGATACCTACAACTGACAGTGCACGGTCGAGGGAACTCCTAGATTCCTCCTCAAGGTACATATGACACAGCGGAAAGGAGACTGGGGCTGCAGAAGTTTTCCTGCTTCTGTGCAGCACTGAATCTGAGGTCTGGCAAGTAGAGTGGCATAAACGTAATGTTTGGGAGAAGGAGGGGGTGAGAATTCCTGCCTGGGAATGTTAGGTGGGTTTGCTTTTGGAGAAGCCGGGATTTTTTGTAGAGAAGTTTACAGGGATGGTTAATGGCAGGGATTTTCTTTTGGAAGGGAGTTTGATTGAAAGAAGGGAGAATTTTTTCATAATTAGGAATCTTTGCGGGGGGGGGAGGGGGGTGTTGACTGAAGGAGATATTTTTGCTTTGGGGGTCCGTTTAGAGACGGGGTTTAATTTTTGGGGCAATATTTGAGGGGGGAGATATTTTGCAGTGAGAATCTTTGCTTGAGGAGAGAAGGGGGGGTTCTTAGGAGACCGGCTGAGAGGCTGAGCCAACTGCCGGTCCAGGGATCTGGGTGTATCCCGACTCAAATGTCTTTCCCCAGCCTGGACCTGCTGAGTGATGTAGCAGCGTTTATCCAGCTGTCAACTAAAAACAGATCACAGAAGTGAAGTGCCAAATGACCAAAACGGTATGCCGTCCCTTCAGAGCACATGCGTGGGTGACATCACCTGTTGCTTCCCATGTGAATATCTCCTAAACATCACATGTTTAGGAGATATTCAATGTACCTACAGGTAAGCCTTATTATAGGCATACCTGTAGGTACAAGTTCAAAAGCTGGGATTACTACAGTTTAAGACTGAATACGAGCCAACCTTATTGACCAGGTGCACCTGTGGTAGGCAGTGCACTATTTTATTTTTTTAAATCTCTTAAAACATTTCATAAAACTTCTTAGGACACTGTTTTACTGCCTACCACAATATGTTGCCCCTAGCACCTGCTCAGGTTGCACAGTAAGGTTAGCTAAAATCCAGTCTTGGGTCTCATTCATACATCCTACATGACCATGGTGCGGCAAGTATACTGCAAATACCTGTGCCTGGGATCTCAAATGTTCCAATCTCTGCTCAGCCTGTACACTTGAGTGATAGGCTAAAAACAGCCAAGGTTGTCTGCTGCTGTACACCAGAAATGTGTCAGTGCTTGTAGCCATTGGCTGAGAGTACTGATCGGATGCTGGTTGGCTGTTGGTTTTCAAACATGCTCAACTGACAAGAGCTGGCGGTGGGATTGGTTTCTATCGCACAAGTACCTATACACATGGGCCGAATGTCAGTCAGTTTCTACTGTACCAACGGATTTTGGGGGCTTAAGACTGGATAACAGGCAATCTTACTGTGCAACCTGAGCAGGTCTTTGTGAAGTTGGCTCAGTTTTTTTTCTTTAAAATAAAATATTTACCAGGTACATGCTGCATATGTTACACAATGAAAATATGCAGTAAGTACCAATTAGAATTATTTTTTAAAATACTATATAAATGTTAAATGAACAAAATCAGTATGGATGCAGGTTAAAATTTTAGCTCAGGAAGGACATAACTGGTATATATTTTTCAAAACCTTAGGATGTCAGCTACATAAACACTTAAGGCTAGTTTCCACTAGTTGCACTTTGAAGAGGATGCGTGTTCAGATTGTTTTTCAAAGAGCATTTGGCAGGCAGCGAGGAGGCTCAGTATTGCTTCCTCATCATCGTTTTAATCCCTTAAACGCTGCACTACTGCACCACAAACGCATTCAGTTCAATTTTTGCTGTGCTGCATTGCAAATTCTCATGACCTAAATTATTCCTTTGAGTTTGAAAGACCTGAACCCCCCCCTCCCCCCGGAAAAAAAATTCTCTATGGCCCTGGAATAACAGTGCAGGCAAGATAACATCACCAGTGGTGCAGCAAAAAGCTGGGGACCAGCTAGGAAATGTCAGTTAAGGCAGCATACATACTTTTATTCAACACAGGTTTCCTTTAAAATACAAAATGATCCTTCATTTTTATACCACAAGGAAGAATGAAGCCGCATTTTCTTACTATGTCAGATTCTCAGAGCTCAAATGGTACTATTAGCTCAGAAATATTTGATGACTCATAAACATCTGCATTTTATATCTTCACACTAGAAGATGAAAGAAGGCAAAGTCATCTGAAATATACAGCACACATGCACCTGCTATACTAAACTATAAATTACTGTTTTTAGAAAATGGTGTTCTATAAAATTAAATGCTGAGTCTACATTCAAACTGACAAAAGGCATAAAAAAAACAGTGCATTACAAATTGACAGCTTGAACTTTCTGCCCACCATGAAAAAGGCTGCTTAAAATTCCATCCACAAAAAAAAGTTGATACATATATACACAAATTATATATACATTGATAATCATATCAGCAATTTCTTAATCATAATATACAATAATGTAATTAAACAGCATAATATTTTGATAATATAATCAGGGTTAGACTTAATTGGTAAAATACAGCCACACTTTACCCTCTGCCCGTGTACTTGCAAAAGTTGGTCTGCTGACATGTTAATAGCTCTGATAGTAAGAATATTGGTCTCATGTAGCTATCCCGCAAATTGACATTAATTATTCCAAACATCCTTACTGCACACACCTATGCAAAGCCTGCCTGCACAGTAAAGCTTTACTTACCTCTCTAGGTGCCAGGCTGTAGAAAAGTGGTGTTTTTCTTTGTGCCTTTTATGTTCACTTTGCTGTAAAAGCAAGGAAGTAGAGATGGGCCGAACAACCCCCTGCTAGGTTCGCAGAAGAACTTTCAAACATTGCAACCGTTCAGAAACCGACTACTGACTGAAATGGTACCAGCTGATTGGAGAAAAGCCAATGTAGCTCCAATATTTAAAAAAAGGGCCAAAATACATCCCTGGGAATTACAGGCCACTTAACCTAACATCAATACTATGTAAGCTCTTGGAGGGGATAATAAGGGACTATATACAAGATCTTAGTCATGAAAACAGTATCATTAGCAGTAATCATGCAGAATCGTTCTTGCCGAACCAATCTATTAACATTCTATGAGGAGGTGAGCTGCCATCTAGATAAAGAAAGGCCCGTAGACGTGGTGCATCTGGATTTTGCAAAAGCATTTGACATAGCTCCCCATAAACATTTATTGTACAAAGTAAGGTCCGTTGGCATGGACCATAGGGTAAGTACATGGATTAAAAACTGGTTACAAGGGCGAGTTCAGATGGTGGTGATAAATGGGGAGTACTCAGAATGGTCAGGGGTGGAAAGTGGGGTCCCCAGGGTTCTGTGCTGGGACCAATCCTATTTATTTTGTTCATAAACAACATGGAGGATAGGGTAAACAGTTCAGTCTCTGTATTTGCGGAAGATACTAAGCTAAGCAGGGCAATAACTTTTCTGCAAGATATGGAAACCTTGCAAGAAGATCTGAACAAATTAACGCGGTGGGCAACTACATGTCAAATGAGGTTTAATGTGGAAAAATGTAACATAATGCATTTGGGTAGCAAAAATATGAATGCAATCTACTCACTGGGGGGAGAACCTCTGGGGGAATCTAGGATGGAAAAGGACCTGGGGGTCCCATTAGATGACAGGCTCAGCAATGGCATGCAATGCCAAGCTACTGCTTACAAAGCAACCAGAATATTGGCATGCATTAAAAAGGGGATTAACTCAAGAGATAAAGCGGTTATTCTCCCACTCTACAAGACTCTGGTCTGGCCTCACCTGGAGTATGCTGTCCAGTTCTGGGCACCAGTCCTCAGGAAGGATGTACTGGAAATGGAGCGAGTACAGAGAAGGGCAACAAAGCTAATAAAGGGACTGGAGGATATTAGTTATGAAAAAAGGTTACGAGCACTGAACTTATTCTCTCCGGAGAAGAAACGCTTGAGAGGGGATATGATTTTAATTTACAAATACCATACTGGTGACCCCACAATAGGGATAAAACTTTTCTGTGGAAGGGAGTTTAATAAGACACGTGGCCACTTGTCAAGAGTAGAAGAAAAGCGGTTTAACCTTATGCCCCATACACATGATCGGACTTTCTGACTACAAAACCGTGGATTTTTGTTCGAAGGTTGTTGGCTCCAACTTGTCCTGCATACACACGGTTACACAAATGTTGGCCAACAATTACGAACGTGGCAACGTGGTGACATACAAGATGTACGACAAGCCAATGAAAAGGAAGTTCAATAGCCAGTGCGCCACCCTTTGTGCTCCTTCTGCTATTGTCGTGTTTATCTCGTGTTAGTAGAAGTTTGATGAGAGATGATTCACGCTTTTCAGCCTCGTGCTTTTCAGCCTCGTGCATTTCAGTTCGTTTCTGCTTTTCAGGTTGTGCTTGTCGGTTCGTATCTGTTCTTCAGTGCGTGCTTGTCAGTTCGTTTATGTCTTTAAGTGCGTTCTATTTATAGTTCAATTCTGATTTTCAGTGCGTTCTTGTCCGGTCGTTTCTGATTTTCTTTTTTTTTTAAACATTTGGTTTTATTGAAAAGGAAAAAGATAAAGTGCACAATATGCAAGTCACAGATATAACTGCATAATGTATACAAAACAACATTACAACAAACTTATATGATTAGAGATTACATTAAGAGGCTTATATATATAGGGTAGTTGGCATGTAAGGTTAAAACCATGCAATGATTGCTAATACATATACTGCAATCGGTATTAATGAAAAAGGGGCAGGTGGGGTGGGGGAAAAGTGGGGCAAGGTAGGTGATGCAAGTACAATGTTTGCTTTCATAGTCACTAAGATATTGTAAAATAAGTTATTACTTAATCCTATAGGAGTTTGTGTATGCTAGTCTTTATGAGTAATGTATGGATTTGGCATCTTCATGGTCCTGGGAGTAGCGGAATGCAAACCAAGGTTGCCAGGTTGTTTGGAAGCTTTCTATTCTGCCAGTGTCTTGTGCCAGGGTGTCCTCCATTTCACATATGTCATCTCTGACTTTATTTAGCCATTTTGAGATGGAGGGCACCCGTGCAGATCTCCAGTATAGTGGGATCAATAATTTAGCCGTATTAAGGAGGTGCTTGGATAGTGAGTTTTTGTACTTTTTGAGAGTAAAGCTAGTGATATGTAATAGGCAGCAAGCTGCATTTAGTTTCAGTTTTGTCTCCGTTATTTTTTTAATCAGTTTTCT
This sequence comes from Lithobates clamitans, assembly GCA_037952925.1. NCBI lineage: Eukaryota > Metazoa > Chordata > Amphibia > Anura > Ranidae > Lithobates > Lithobates clamitans. The sequence goes on from JBBGZY010000187.1 coordinate 7,387,379, forward strand.
AATATTGTTCCAGTAGGGAGTGATCCAGGGGCATTGCCACCAGCTGTGGAGTAATGTGCCTCTTTTTGTTTGGCATCTCCAGCATAGTGCTGATTTTTGGGGGTCCCATCTGTGGAGTTTGTCAGGGGTGTTATACCAATGTGTTAGCAGCTTGTAGCCTGTTTCCTGTATTTTCGAGCTTATGGAACATTTATGCGTTAAAATGCAGGCATACCTCCATTGCTTGTCTGTGATCTTCTCCTGTAGCTCCTCCGACCATCTCCTCCTGTGCCCGTCCATACCCGTGATCTTGGCGAGTTCTAGCCATGAATATGTTATATATGTGGCTTTGGCAAGTGGGGAGCCTTCATGGCACACGGATTCCAGGTCAGTTAGGGGTCTGTGGAAGTCTTGTGTGTGTTTCTGTTTAGTTAGATAGCTTCTTAGTTAAAAATATAACCACCAGCGTAATTGCGGAAGGTTGTTTTCAAGTTTTAATGCAGATAATTCTTTAAATTTGCCTCCGCTGTAACAGTCACCTGCTAGTAGTGGGGTATTGAGTTGGGCAGGTTGAAATATTGCATTGTTTATGCCTGGGGGGAAAGCAGGGTTGCCCTTTAGTTGGGTCAAGAGGCTAAGGCGAGTAGTAATAGTTTTGCGGTTGGCAATGCAGTGTAGGATCTCTAAGGGGTTGCCTGTGATGGGGTAAATACGTATATTTATGGGGGGATCCATGGTGAGAATTTCAGCGGGGCTGCGCATAGGGATTCCTCCAATGCTATCCAGTCTTTCGCTTGGCCATGGCAATGCCAGTCAATTATTTTTGCTAGATGTGAGGTGTAGTAATAGTGTTTGAAGTGCAGTAGCCCTATCCCACCAGCCTCTTTAGGGTTGGTCAACCAATCCAGTTTTAATCTGGGTTTGTGCTGGTTCCAAAAGAACTTCAGTAGAAGGGAGTTGAGTGCTCTAATGAAATGTGGTGGTATTTTAATGGGTAAGGTTCTCATTAAGTAAAGGAGTTTGGGTAAGATTACCATTTTGACTATTGCCGCCCACCCAAACAATGAGAAGTATCCCGATTGCCATTTTGTGTTGTCTTTCGTACAACTTTTTAAAAGGGGCAGGAAGTTGTGTTCAAAAATGGTCTGAATTTGTGGGGTCAACCAAGTGCCCAAATATTTAATAGCTCTAGTGTCCCATCTAAAGTTTGAGTTGGATTTGGTCAATGTTAGTAATTTTTCTGGGAGTGATATGTTTAGTGCTTCCGACTTTGTATAATTTATTTTCAAGTTCGAGATATAGCCATAGTAAGTGAATTATTTTAGTAGGTTGGGGATGCTAATTGTTGGGTTTGTTAAGAAAAATAGGAGGTTATCTGCCTACGCTGCCAGCTTGAACTCCCTGCCATGTATTGTGAATCGCTTCATTCAGTTTTATCATTCTAATGAAAGGTTCAAGAGACAAGATGAACAGCAGTGGGGACAAGGGGCATCCTTGCCTAGTGCCATTCCTTGTGTGGACCTTTTTAGATAGCGTGCTGTTAATTTTCAATTTTGCCTTGGGATTGTGGTATAAAGCAGAGATCCACAATAGCATGTGGGGGCCCAAATCCACATGTCTGCATACTGCCATCATGAAATCCCATGCCACCCTGTTGAAGGCTTTCTCCGCGTCCGTGGAGAGGAGAAGGCCTTCGATGTCCCTGTCCTGCGTCGCATGAATGAGAAGCAGGGCTTTAGTAATGTTATCTTTTGCCTCTCTCCCTGGTACAAAAGCCACCTGTTCCAGACCAATAAGATCTGGAAGAAGGGGTCCCAGGCGGAGTGCAACAATTTTTGGGAAGAGTTTGGCATCTAAATTCAATAAGGAAATAGGACGGTAGATGGCACAGTCTGTGGGATCCTTACCAGCTTTAAGAATCACTGCAATATGAGCGGATAGGAAATATGGTGTTATTTCCCTAGGGGTAGACATGGAGTTCAAAGTGGCAGCGAACGGTTCAGTGAGAACGTTTGAGAAAGTTTTATAGTAAATGGTGGAATAGCTGTTTGGGCCAGGACTTTTCCCAGATTTCAGTAGTTTGATAACACGTTTGATTTCTAGCGGGGTTATCGGTGCTTCTAGTAGGGATGAGTCTAGGTCCTGTAGTCTCGGGAGCCCGCTTTTGGTCAAGTAGTCTTTTATGATATGTGTCCTGTCACCTTCTAAGCCCTGGGGTCTATGTTGGGGTGGGAGGTTATATAGCTTTGGGTGGGAGGTTATATAGCTTTGTGTAGAACTTGTGGAAATGTGCAGCTATCTGTGGTCACATCCGTGTTACCATTCACTTTTTAATGCCTGCAATGTTGTTAGAGTATGTGTGATCCTTCAAAGCCCTGGCCAAGAACTTGTTCCCTGACTCGTAGTACAATTTCTTCTTGAAGAATAGCATGCCTGGCTTCAAGTAATTTTTCGGCTGACTGTACTGAGAGCGATTGTTTATGAAGGAATTCCAAAGTGTTTATTTGTGTTACTAGTTTGCGGATGTTGTTCTCTCTCTCTCTTTTGCATTTAGAACCCAATCTGATCAGTTCTCCTCTAATTGTACATTTATGGGCTTCCCATACCATGAGTGGGTCAGCGCCTGATGTTGAGTTATGGCTAAAAAATTCCTTCAGTGTGGTGGTGAGTGAGGGCAGTGAGGTTGGATCTGTTAACAGAGACGCGTTAAGTCTCCATGTTGGTTGTCTGGGTGGGGGGATCATTAGGTTTAGTTTTAGTGATATAGGGGAGTGGTCTGAGATTGACTGAATCCCAATATGAGCTGTTTCTACTGAGGATAGGTCCCTTTGTGAGATAAATAAGTAATCCAAGCGGGTGTATCTGGAGTGTGGGTTGGAATAATGTGTGAAATCTCGGCCTTCAGGATTAAGAAAGCGCCATGTATCAGTCAGATGTAAACATTGTAGCATGAATTTTATTTTCTTGAGTATTCTGTAGGTAAGACATGATTTGCCGTTTGAGGTGTCTGTCAGTGGATTTAGCGGGATGTTGAAGTCACCGCCTAATATAAGGCAGGCTGAGGAAAACCCCTGTAATTCCCTGGTGATTTGCTGAAAGAACGTAACATGTGCTCTGTTTGGGAAGTACACGTTCGCTAGAGTCACTGGTGTATTCCCGTATGTCCCCTTCAGAAATATAAATCTACCTCCTGGGTCAGTAGGGATGAGCCGAACACCCCCCTGTTCGGTTCGCACCAGAACATGCGAACAGGAAAAAAGTTTGTTCGAACACGCGAACACCGTTATGGTGTCGTAGACGAACACCGTCTATGGGACACGAACATGAATAATCAAAAGTGCTAATTTTAAAGGCTAATATGCAAGTTATTGTCATAAAAAGTGTTTGGGGACCTGGGTCCTGCCCCAGGGGACATGGATCAATGCAAAAAAATTTTTTAAAAACGGCCATTTTTTCAGGAGCAGTGATTTTAATAATGCTTAAAGTCAAACAATAAAAATGTAATATCCCTTTAAATTTCGTACCTGGGGGGTGTCTATAGTATGCCTGTAAAGGGGCGCATGTTTCCTGTGTTTAGAACAGTCTGACAGCAAAATGACATTTTGAAGTAAAAAAGCCATTTAAAACTACCCGCGGCTATTGCATTACTGACAATACACATAGAAGTTCATTGATAAAAACGGCATGGGAATTCCCCAAAGGGGAACCCCGAACCAAAATTTAAAAAAAAAAAATGACGTGGGAGTCCCCCTAAATTTCATACCAGGCCCTTCAGGTCTGGTATGGATTTTAAGGGGAACCCTGGCCAAAATTAAAAAAAAAAAATGACGTGGGGTTCCCCCTAAATTCCATACCAGACCCTTCAGGTCTGGTATGGATTTTAAGGGGAACCCCGCGCCAAAAAAAAAAAAAAAAACAGCGTGGGGTCCCCCCAAAAATCCATACCAGACCCTTATCCGAGCACGCAACCTGGCAGGCCGCAGGAAAAGAGGGGGGACGAGAGTGCGGCCCCCCCTCCTGAACCGTACCAGGCCACATGCCCTCAACATTGGGAGGGTGCTTTGGGGTAGCCCCCCAAAACACCTTGTCCCCATGTTGATGAGGACAAGGGCCTCATCCCCACAACCCTGGCCAGTGGTTGTGGGGGTCTGCGGGCGGGGGGCTTATCGGAATCTGGAAGCCCCCTTTAACAAGGGGACCCCCAGATCCCGGCCCCCCCCTGTGTGAAATGGTAAGGGGGTACAAAAGTACCCCTACCATTTCACTAAAAAACTGTCAAAAATGTTAAAAATGACAAGAGACAGTTTTTGACAATTCCTTTATTTAAATACTTCTTCTTTCTTCTATCTTCTGGTTCTTCTGGCTCTTCTGGTTCTTCCTCCGGCGTTCTCGTCCAGCATCTCCTCCGCGGCGTCTTCTATCTTCTTTTCCTCGGGCCGCTCCACACCCATGGCATGGGGGGAGGCTCCCGCTCTTCTCTTCATCTTCTTCATCTTCTTCTCTTCTTCTTTTCTTCTCTTCTTCTCTTCTTCTCTTCTTCATTTTCTTCTCCGGGCTGCTCCGCACCCATGCTGGCATGGAGGGAGGCTCCCGCTGTGTGACGGCGCTCCTCGTCTGACAGTTCTTAAATAACGGGGGCGGGGCCACCCGGTGACCCCGCCCCCCTCTGACGCACGGGACATGACGGGACTTCCCTGTGGCATTCCCCGTGACGTCACAGGGAAGTCCCGTCAAGTCACCGTGCGTCAGAGGGGGGCGGGGTCACCGGGTGGCCCCGCCCCCCGTTATTTAAGAAATGTCAGACGAGGAGCACCGTCACACAGCGGGAGCCTCCCTCCATGCCAGCATGGGTGCGGAGCGGCCCGGAGAAGAAAATGAAGAAGCGAAGAAGAGAAGAAGAGAAGAAAAGAAGAAGAGAAGAAGAGAAGAAGATGAAGAAGATGAAGAGAAGAGCGGGAGCCTCCCCCCATGCCATGGGTGCGGAGCGGCCCGAGGAGAAGAAGATAGAAGACGCCGTGGAGGAGATGCTGGATGAGAACGCCGGAGGAAGAACCAGAAGAACCAGAAGAACCAGAAGATGAAGGAAGATGAAGGAAGATAGAAGAAAGAAGAAGTATTTAAATAAAGGAATTGTCAAAAACTGTCTATTGTCATTTTTAACATTTTTGACAGTTTTTTAGTGAAATGGTAGGGGTAAGTACCCCCTTACCATTTCACACAGGGGGGGGCCGGGATCTGGGGGTCCCCTTGTTAAAGGGGGCTTCTAGATTCCGATAAGCCCCCCGCCCACAGACCCCCACAACCACCGGCCAGGGTTGTGGGGATGAGGCCCTTGTCCTCATCAACATGGGGACAAGGTGTTTTGGGGGGCTACCCCAAAGCACCCTCCCAATGTTGAGGGCATGTGGCCTGGTACGGTTCAGGAGGGGGGGGTGCACTCTCGTCCCCCCCTCTTTTTCTGCGGCCTGCCAGGTTGCGTGCTCAGATAAGGGTCTGGTATGGATTTTTGGGGGGACCCCACACCGTTTTTTTTGTTTTTTTTTTGGCGCGGGGTTCCCCTTAAAATCCATATCAGACCTGAAGGGCCTGGTATGGAATTTAGGGGGACTCCTACGTCATTTTTTTTTTAAAATTTTGGTTCGGGGTTCCCCTTTGGGGAATTCCCATGCCGTTTTTATCAATGAACTTCTATGTGTATTGTCGGCAATGCAATAGCCGCGGTAGTTTTAAATGAGTTTTTTCCTTCAAAATGTCATTTTGCTGTCAGACTGTTCTAAACACAGGAAACATGCGCCCCTTTACAGGCATACTATAGACACCCCCCCAGGTATGAAATTTAAAGGGATATTACACTTTTATTGTTTGACTTTAAGCATTATTAAAATCACTGCTCCTGAAAAAACGGCCGTTTTTAAAAAAAATGTTTGCATTGATCCATGTCCCCTGGGGCAGGACCCAGGTCCCCAAACACTTTTTATGACAATAACTTGCATATTAGCCTTTAAAATTAGCACTTTTGATTTCTCCCATAGACTTTTAAAGGGTGTTCCGCGGCATTCGAATTTGCCGCGAACACCCCAAATTGTTCGCTGTTCGAACTTGAAGCTCATCCCTATGGGTCAGTCTTTTGTTCTATCAACTTGAACGGAGCATCCTTGCTTACTAAAATTGAGACCCCTTTTGACCTGGAATCGTTGTTGGTGGCATGGAAGGCTCTCGTAAAATATTGATTTGTAAGTTTGGGTGCATGATTTGTTTTAAAATGTGTATCTTGAAGAAACACGAAATGGGTCCTTCCTTTTTAGAGCTCACGAAGTAGGGTGGAGCGACATTCTGGGATGTTCAGGCCTCAGATATTGTGCGATATCACTGAAGGGTTGTGTCCCAATGATGAATAGGCCATCTGGGTGGCACAGGAAGAGATGCTCCAAGGATCCAACTGCGAGAAACAAAACTGACAGAGGTAGATTAACACCAGTGCTAGAGATAAATTGAAGCAAACAATATTGTTTCCTACATACATGGGGTGAGAGCAGGGAGGATGGGAATGGGGAGGGGAAATAGGAGATAAGTAGGGGAAGATTCAAGTACAAAGGTAAGAGGGGTGGTTGTTTGTCAGTGGTACGTCTCTGGGGTAGGTTCCGCCCACTCAGGAGAAAGCACCCACTTATTGAAGTAGTGTCTGCTGTGTCCTTATGCAGGAGCACTGGGTCACTCTGCGGGGTAGAAGAGAGGCAGCAAACGACACGGCGGCAGTCCACCTATGTCATATCCTAGGGTTAGGTTGAACTAAGAAACCTAGGGGAGTGATTGGCTGTTGTACACACAGCCGTAACTGTAGATTCTTGGATTGGAAATTTGAAACTTATCAAGAAGTACACATATAAAACGTATATTTAAGTAAACATGTAAACTTATAAACTTGTGAACTTGTAGATTTGTGAACCTGATCTAAAAGGGGAAAAAAGGATAATGCAAACGAGTCATTGTGAGCCTGAGTGCTTATCTTCCAAGTCCCTTAAAACTAGGAAGTGGTAGAACGGGGCACCAACTCAGTTCTTAGCGCTCTCCAACGGAAGAAGGCACATATGATAGCTCCTGCCAATTTGGTAAATGATGTATGTCATCATGGATTTTGTGGAAGTTCAGCATTATTCTGTGGAGTTCCGCGGTTTCATGAATTGGCTGTGAGTGAAAAGATAAGGGGGGCTAATTAAGTCAGGCTGCCCCAGAAGTGGCGTGAGATAAAGTGCATATTGGGTGAGTATCTTATCACTTTGAGTTCTGGGTGTCCCATGGATAGCATCCGTCTAGGCTCAACTTGTGGCGTTGAAGTGGAAAAGAAAGCAGAATGTGGATGGATTAATCTTCATCTTGCTCCTTGGCTGATTGAGCTTGTGGTCTTGGAGTCCCTGTTTTGGACCCGCCTCCATGACTCTGTTTCTGTTTTTTGGCTTGCCTCTTATCAGGTGTGGAGAATGGGGACCTTGAGGGACTTCTTTCCAGAGGGGCCTGAAGGAAGTCCGAGTACCAGTCAGGTAATTCTGTCTGACCTAGGTTCAGTGTGGTGCAAAAATGCGTCAGGTCAGCAGGTGTGCGCAGGACATGTTGTTGTCCACTGTGGGAGACTGTAAGGGTGAATGGGAAATGCCATGTGTATCTCAGGTCTCTATTCCTCAGTTTCTCCAGCAGGGGGCGTAAGGCTCACCTGTTTTTTAGGGTGATTTGGGAGAGATCCTGGAATAGCATTATGGTTTCCCCATTAAACACTATATGGTAATTTCTCCTTGCTTTGTGCATGATGTCTTCTTTAAGAGTAAAGCTTTGAAGACAGCAGATTATGTCCCTTGGTGGGGCAGTCTCAGGGCCCTTTGGCCTCAGGGCTCTGTGTGCTCTCACAAAGTCTATCTCCGTGTCCTCTTGTCTTTCTAGCAGGCTGTTAAAGACCCTCTGTAGCGCTGGTACAATCTGATCATGGTCCACTGATTCTGGAATCCCCCTCACTCTTATGTTACATCTCCTGCCTCTGTTGTCCAAATCTTCAATGTGCCTATTCATCTCTAGACATGTGCATTCGTTTTCATCCGAATGCATTTTCGTCCGAATTTCAGGTATTTTCGTCATCGTTTTAACAAACGATAACGAAAGTGCAGAATCCAAAAAAACGAAAGATCCGACATAAACAAATGCTTTATTTTCATTTTAGTTGCTACAACAGTATGATATAGATAGGAGATTCGACAATAACAATCTGTGTCCATCAAACCTGTAGTTGAATGTGCCTAACCTTAACTCTACTAGTCCAAAATTATTCTACATAGAAATAAAAGATTTGACGTAGGGGAGAAAAGATTTGACGTAGGGGAGAAAATATTTGATGTAGGGGAGAAAAGATTCGACATAGGGGAGAAAATAGAAATAAAAATAATGATGATGATGAATGTTATTGGCTGATTGTAACCAAAGAGGAGGAGCAGTAAAATAGCTAGAACTAAGTACACACGTACTTTGGCTTATGGTGTTTGTTGAAAGTTCTAAGAAGATTCGATGGAGCAGGTAAACTATACGGCGTTGTACAGTTTAGCTGCTCCGTCAAATCTTCTTTGAACATTCGACAGACACCATAAGCCTTCAATGACAGATTCAACCTTAATTGGGATTTTCGGACGAATGCAATTTTTAACGAAAAACGAAATAAATAAAAACTAATTTCGGGAGTAACTAAATAAATGTATTTTTCGGACGAAAATGAAATTCTGAAACAAAATATTTCAGTGTGCACATGTCTATTAATTTCTATGAAGTGTTGGGCCTGTGTGATATCTTCTCAAGCCTGTGGATGGCTTTGTCTCTATGTTTCCATGCAGCCTCTGCAGATATCAGTTTCTCATTAAGCACTAGCAGGTTTGTCTTTAAATCTGTGATCGCTGCCGAGAAAGTGGATTTGATATCTACAGTGATCACTGACATGTCAGAGTAGGTTAGGGGGAGATCTGATTTTGTCTTACCCCTGCCTGAGTCCTCCAGAGAATATTGTGACACTGTACTCCTCCTCGTGGTGCGTCAACGACATCTTGGATCCCAGGCCGCTGCTGTGTGCTGCAGATTTGTTCTTAAAAAACTCAGAAATGTTTCTGTCAGGGTATGCAGCCGATCCATGGCGTGGGTGAGAGTGAGGGGTGGTGTAGAGCCTCTTTCCTGGCATCTGGGAGCTGGTGGTCGGGTGTAGAGCTGTTTACGGCTGTGTGTGTCAGTGGAGCTCCCTCAGTGTACTGCCATCTGCATCATGCCCCAAGTCACGCCCCCTTCGTTTCTAAATTTTCTGCTCGTTCTTGTCAGGTCCTTTCTGATTTTCAGTGCATTCAATCAGTTCGTTCTGAGCAGCCGTTCCTTTATTAGCCATGTTGGGGTTACGTACTTGTCGTAGAGTTCGTGCTGTTGTTGGGCTTGGTGTTGAAGTTATTGCTTTGACCCAAGTCCAGTCCATGAACAGGGGGAGGAGTTCTTAGACCTGTGACCCTGCCCCCCTCTGACGCACAGGGACTACCCAATGGCTTCCCTGTGACGTCAGAGGGGGCGGGGCCACCCAGGTATGTAAACAGATGTCTCCGCCCCTCCGACACCACAGGGAAGCCATTGGGAAGTCCCCGTGCGTCAGAGGGGGGTGGGGTCACCCAGGTACATCACGTGTGGCCCGCCCTCAGTTATAAAAGAACTGTCATAGTGCTGAAGCATCATAAGGTGGGTGCCTCCCATGGAGGCTGATGGGTTTTTTTTTTTCGGTGTGTCGGCGGAGCGAGAGAAGTTGAATGGACTTTGTGGGACATTTTTATTTTTTTATTTTTTAAAAAAGGACTTGTCCCAAGATGTGGTCTTGTGGGTTTTAACATTATGACACTTTTTGTTTTGAAATGGTACGGGTACAATGTACCTGTTACCATTTCAAACAGGGGGGGCTGGGATCTGGGGGTTCCCTCGTTAAAGGGGGCTTCCAGATTCCGATAAGCCCCCTGCCTGCAGACCCCCACACCACCGGGCAAGGGTTGTGGGGATGAGGCCTTTGTCCCCATCAACATGGGCACAAGGTTCTTTGGGGGGGCTATCCCAAAGCACCCTTCCCATGTTGAGGGCATATGGCCTGGTACTGTTCAGGAGGGGGGGCACTCTCTCAGCCCACCTCGTTTCCTGCGGCCTGTCAGGTTGCATGCTCAGATAAGGGTCTGGTATGGATTTTTGGGAGGACCCCCACGCCATTTAAAAAAAAAAATTGGCGCAGGGTTCCCCTTAATATCCATACCAGACCTGAAGGGCCTGGTATGGATTTTTAAATTTTTTTTTTTTAATTTTGGTTCAGGGTTCCCCTTAATATTCATACCAGACCCAAAGGGCCTGGTATGGATTTTTGGGGGGACCCCATGCCGGTTTTTTCAATGACTTTTATCTGTATTGCCGAGACCCGACAATTCATTACACCCGCGATCAGTATTAAATGACAATTTTTCCTTTAGAAATGTCATTTTGTGCACGGACTGTTCTAAACACGGGAAAAATGCGCCACTTTACAGGCATACTATAGACACCCCCCAGGTACGAAATTTAAAGGAATATTTCATTTTTTTGTTTCACTTTAAGCATTTTTAAAATCACTGCTCCCAAAAAAACGGACGTTTTTAAAACTTTTTTTTGCATTGATACATGTCCCCTGGGGCAGGACCCTGGTCCCCAAACACTTTTTATGACAATACCATGCATATAAGCCTTTAAAATTAGCACTTTTGATTTCTCCCATAGACAATTCATTATAGCCACGAGTAGTTTTAACCACTTACCAACCGGCCCATAGCCGAATGACGGCTGCAGGGCGGTTGGATAACTCTGGGAGGGCGTACTATGACGTCCTCCCAGAATTCCCCTCTCGCGCGCCCCCTGGGGTGCGCACCCGAACACATCCGTGACCGCCGGGTCCGGAGGACCCGGCGCATCACGGATCCCGGTAAATGGCCGCTGATCGCGGCCGTTTACCATGTGATCGCGCCGTCAAATGACGGCGCGATCACATGTAAACAGACCGGCGTCATCTGATGACGCCGGTTCCTCTCCTCCCCCTCTCCTCCCCGCCTGTGTACCGATCGGTACACAGTGACCGGAGAGGCGGATGGATGGATGTCTGCAGCGCTGTGGGCTGTATGTGTAGTGCCCATAGCGCTGCACAGAGACATCCAGGCATCCATCCATCCCTGCTCAGCCATCCCTAACGCTCTGCAATGCTGTGCAATACTCTGCAACTCCCCCACAATACTCTGCAATACCCCCACAATACTCTGCAATACCCCCACAATACTCTGCAATACCCCCACAATACTCTGCAATGCTGTGCAATACTCTGCAACACCCCCACAATACTCTGCAATACCCCCACAATACTCTGCAATACCCCCACAATACTCTGCAATGCTGTGCAGTACTCTGCAATACCCCCACAATACTCTGCAATACCCCCACAATACTCTGCAATGCTGTGCAGTACTCTGCAATACCCCCACAATACTCTGCAATACCCCCACAATACTCTGCAATGCTGTGCAGTACTCTGCAATACCCCCACAATACTCTGCAATACCCCCACAATACTCTGCAATGCTGTGCAGTACTCTGCAATACCCCCACAATACTCTGCAATACCCCCACAATACTCTGCAATGCTGTGCAGTACTCTGCAATACCCCCACAATACTCTGCAATACCCCCACAATACTCTGCAATGCTGTGCAGTACTCTGCAATACCCCCACAATACTCTGCAATACCCCACAATACTCTGCAATACTCTGCAATACCCCCACAATACTCTGCAATGCCCCCACAATACTCTGCAATGCCCCCGCCATACTCTGCAATGCCCCCACAATACTCTGCAATGCCCCCACAATACTCTGCAATGCTGTGCAATACTCTGCAATGCCCCCGCCATACTCTGCCATGCCCCCGCCATACTCTGCCATGCCCCGCCATACTCCGCAATACCCCGCCATACTCCGCCATACTCCGCAATACCCCGCCATACTCCGCAATACCCCGCCATACTCCGCCATACCCTGCAATACCCTGCAATACCCCGCCATACCCCGCCATACCCCGCCATACTCCGCCATACTCCGCCATACTCCGCCATACAACGCCATACTCCGCCATACTCCGCAATACCCCGCCATACCCTGCCATGCTGAGCCATGCTCAGCTGTACTCGCCCTCTGTATGTGGCCAGGCTGTGGAAGTCTCACACATGTGGTATCGCCGTACTCAGGAGGAGCAGGGGAATCTATTTTGGGGTGTCATTTTTGGTATGTACATGTTATGTGGTAGAAATATTGTATAAATGGACAACTTTGTGTTAAAAAAAAAAATGCGTTTTAACCACTTCCCGCCCACCGGCCGTCATACAACGTCCTTGACTTTGTGCGGAGATATCTGAATGATGGTTGCAGCTACAGGCATCATTCAGATATCGGCTTTTTCAGCCGGCGATTCCCTACACCATGAGAATGATCATAGCAGCTGTTCCACTGCTTGATCGTTCTTACGGGAGGCGAGAGGGGATGCCCCCCCCTCCCGCGCTTCTACCGACTCACCGCTACGATCGAAGCCAGGATCGTTTTTTTTTTTTTTTTTTATTTCAGGCTTCCCAGCCTAGAGGTGAGATGTGGGGTCTTATTGACCCCATATCTCACTGTAAAGAGGACCTGTCATGCCATATTCCTATTACAAGGATGTTTATATTCCTTGTAATAGGAATAAAAGTGGTCAAAATTTTTTTTTTTTGGAAAAAAGCATCAAACTAAAATAAATAAAGTAAAATGAACAATAAAAAAAAATAAAAAATTTTAAAGCGCCCCTGTCCCTGCGTGCTCGCATGCAGAAGCGAACGCATACGTAAGTCCCGCCCACATATGAAAACCGTGTTCAAACCACACATGTGAGGTATCGCTGCGATCGGTAGAGCGAGAGTAATAATTTTGGCCCTAGACCTCCTCTGTAACTCAAAACATGTAACCAGTAAAAAATTTTAAAGCGTCGCCTATGGGGATTTTTGAGTAGCAAAGTTTGGCGCCATTCCACAAGCGCGTGCAATTTTGAAAGGTGACATGTTGGGTATCTATTTACTCAGTATAACTTCATCTTTCACATTATGCAAAAACATTAGGCTAACTTTACTGTTTTGGTTTTTGTAAAGCACAAAACACTTTTTTCCCAAAAAAAACGCGTTAAAAAAAATTCTGCGCAAATACCGTGCGAGATAAAAAGTTGCAACGACCGCCATTGTATTCTCTAGGGTCTTTGCTAAAAAAACATATATAATGTTTTGGGGTTCTATGTAATTTTCTAGCTAATAAATGATGATTTTTACATGTAGGAGAGAAATGTCAGAATTGGCCTGGAAGCTACAGAACGCCTGAAGGTGCTCCCCTGCATGTTGGGCCTCTGTATGTGGCCACGCTGTGTAAAAGTCTCACACATGTGGTATCGCCGTACTCGGGAGTAATAGCAGAATGTGTTTTGGGGTGTAATTTGTGGTATGCATATGTGGTGTGTGAGAAATAACCTGCTAATATGACAATTTTGTGGGAAAAAAAAAAAGTAAAAAAAAAACCTTGATTTTGCAAAGAATTGTGGGAAAAAATGACAACTTCAAAAATCTCACCATGCATCTTTCTAAATACCTTGGAATGTCTTCTTTCCAAAAAGGTATCATTTGGGGGGTATTTGTACTTTTCTGGCATGTTAGGGTCTCAAGAAATTAGATAGGCCGTCAGTACTTCAGGTGTGATCAATTTTCAGATATTCGCACCATAGCTTTTGGACTCTATAACTTTCACAAAGACCAAATAATATCCACCGATTTGGGTTAATTTTACCAAAGATATGTAGCGGTATAAATTTTGGCCAAAATATATGAAGAAAAATTACTAATTTGCAAAATATTATAATAGAAATGAAGAAAAATGCATTTTTTTACAGATTTTTCGGTCTTTTTTCTTTTACGGCGCAAAAAATAAAGAACCCAGCGGTGATTAAATACCACCAAAAGAAAGCTCCATTTGTGTGAAAAAAAGGACAAAAATTTCATATAGATACAGTGTTGCATGGCTGAGTAATTGTCATTCAAAATGTGAGAGCACCAAAAGCTGAAAATTGGTCTGGTTATTAAGGGGGTTTAAGTGCCCAGTTGTCAAGTGGTTAAATGACTTTTTTTCCTTTAGAAATGTCATTTTGTGCAGGGACTGTTCTAAACACGGGAAAAATGTGCCACTTTACAGGCATACTATAGACGCCCCCCAGGTACGAAATTTAAAGGAATATTTCATTTTTTTGTTTCACTTTAAGCATTTTTAAAATCACTGCTCCCAAAAAAAAGGCTGTTTTTAAAACTTTTTTTGCATTGATACATGTCCCCTGGGGCAGGACCCAGATCCCCAAACACATTTTTATGACAATACCATGCATATAAGCCTTTTGATTTTTGACGTTCTTGTCCCATAGACTTTAACGTTATTCGCATGTTCGGACAAATTTTTTGCCTGTTAGCATGTTCTGCTGCGAACCGAACCGGGGGGTGTTCGGCTAATCCCTACATATAATCACACACATAGGTTGGACTTGATGGACTTGTGTCTTTTTTCAACCTCACCTACTATGTAACTATGTAGCAAACCCCATTGAAGTCTATGGGACCCGAACTGGAAAAATCAAAAGTGCCCAATTTGAAGGCTTATATGCAAGTAATTGGGCATACAATGGCTATGGGGGTCAGGGTATTGCCCTGGGGGAAATGTATCAATAAAAAAAAAAGTGTGTAAAAAACATAATTTTTACGTGAGCAGTGATTTACTGGTGCTTAAAGTGAAACCATCAAGATGAGCAATAACAATAACAATTAAAAATTCCTTTAAATATAGTGCCTGGGGGGTCCACTTAGTCTGCCCAAAATGTGGCACATCTGTACCGCATATAGAGCCTGCTGCAGCAATAATGACATTTATAAAGCTAAAAACATGACATTTTACATTCAAGCTTTTTTTTATTTTATAAAAAACGGTTTAGGGAGCCAGCCTGTATAATGAGGCCACAATTTTGAGCACTCGGAACAAGATTAGAGATGTTTTGGATAAATTCAGGTGTCTCACAGACTTTCGATAGAAGTAACAGGTGTGGAAAAATTGGGCTTTGGGTGTTGGTGGTGCCTTTAGGCTGGGTTCACACCATTGCAAATTGGATGCGGTTTTCTGCATCCAATTCGCAATAGCCAGTTCACATATGTCCGCAGCAGGCCCGGTGTGTTTTGCAGAAAAACGTTGTGTGTCTTTTGGTCCATTTCAAGTGTGAATTCGACCCAAAATTCAGGCTGAAATCAGACCTGAAATGGTGAACCAGCACGCACAGGAGCCCTGCTGTGAGACAGATCCATCTTAGGTGTGTACCGAACCTTATACCGTAACCCTATAGAGGTACTCTTGATGAAAGCAAGAATTGTCCTTGCTGTCAAAAATTGAAATGATTTGCACCTGTCAAACAGATGCGGAAAAATTTGTCTTTGGGTGTCGGTGGTGCCTTCATACCATAACCCTATAGAGGTACTCTTGATGAAAGCAAGAATTGGTCTTGCTGTCAAAAATTGAAATAATTTGCACCTGTCAAAGAGGAGTGGAAAATGTAGTCTTTGGGTTTTGGTGGTGCCTTCACACCGTAACTCTATAGAGGTAATCTTGATGAAAGCAAGAATTGGCCTTGCTGTCAAAAATTTTAACAATATGCACCTGTCAAACAGGTGTGGAAAAATTGGTCCTTGAATGGTAATTGTGCCCATGAAACCTAACCAAAAAAATCAAGATAAAATCAACACAGACAAAGCTAATCACTTAATCAGTGACATCGTCATAAGGGGCTTGATAGCTGCTGCTAATCCAGGACTGATTCATTTTGATAAATGTCAGCCAGTCCACGGAGTCTGTGGACATACGCGCTCTCTTATCTGTCAAAAAACCTCTGGCAGCACTGAATGCCAGTTCAGAAAGCACACTGGATGCAGGGCAGCCCAACAGCTCAAATGCATACTGGGCAAGTCCGGCCAGTGGTCTATTCTCATGACCCAGTAACCCAATGGATAATCAGCTGGAAAGCTCTCCCTGTCTCCATGCAAACACTGCTGATGAGATGTGGAAGCTGACAACCCTGAGCGCCAAGGACTAAATTTTTTTTAAAAGGCATCACTGAGGCGGCCCCCTTCTCCCCCGCTCCTCTCTTGACCAACAGAAGCCTCCAGCAGACTGTAACCTTTCAAAGTCAGGAAAAACATTACATAAACTCCCCTTTAAGGTGTCCTCAAGAGATTTCATCTTCTGCTCCCTCTGTGGGGACTGGATGAGTTCTGAGACTTTCCTCTGGTAACGGTGGTCAAGGAGGGTTGCCAACCAATAGTGATCCTACTCCTTGATGCCACATATTGTCGGGTCCTTTCGCAGGCTTAGAAGAATGAGGGAGCACATGCACTGCAAGTTTGCGGAGGCATGAGAAGCAGACTCCTCTGGGTCACTGAGGATTATAGTATCTGGAACTGCCTCCTCCTAGCCACATACTACTCCCAAGGGTTCTTGGGATAGAAAATCATCTGTTAAGGGTTGACATGTGTCTTGCTCTGCTTCAATGCCTCCAAAACTGACAGAATTCTCCTCCTCCCTCTCCTCTTGTGTGTTCTGTGGCATGGCAAGAATGGTGTCTGCATAAAGTGGGCCTTGAGATGAAAGGAAGTCCTCTTCTTCCTCCCGCTGCTCTGCCTCGTGTGCCCTGTCCATAATGCCACACAGAGTGGGATTGTGCCACTGATGCATGCAATGTCACAAATCATCATTCTTGTGGCTTCCTCAAATGGTGACAGTACAGTGCATGCATCCTTTATTAGCAGCCATTGGTGTGGGGTAAAAAAGCCGTGCCATTCTGAGCCTGTCGTTGTGGCATACACAAACAGGTACTCATTGATGGCCCTCTGCTGCATGTGAAGCCGCTGCAGTATTGTTAAAGATGAGTTCCACCTGGTGGGCATGTCACAAATCAGGCAGTTTACGGGCAGGTGGAATTTCTGCTGAATTCCAGCCAACCGAGCACTGGATGTGTATGACCGCCTGAAATGTCTACAGACTCTTCCAGCCTGCTTTAGAAGATCTTCCAACCGTAGATTTAAGAAACGTTGCACTACTAAATTGAAGACATGTGCCAGGCATGGCACATATGTCAACTTTCCCGTCTAAGAGCAGACAGGAGGTTTGTGCCATTATCCCACACCACCATTCCTGGCTCCAGCTGGTGTGGTGTGGCATGAACCACCTCTGTGGCCTGAACCAGCTGAAGCACTACATGCCACCTTTTAGCCTGACTCATTGAGGGGTACTTGTGGTTCATAGGACAGTTCAGCAAAGGGGGGCATGGAGGAGGAGGAGGGGTGTAAGAAAATCATTAGAAAACATCTGGCGTGCACTCCCGTGCATGCGCATGCTCACGGGCATCTGATAATGCCCATAGGCACCACTGCGCATGCACGTGCGAGGCGGACTGCTTGCACGCACAGAAGTACGTCCCTAGTGCCAATTGATGCCAGAAGGATTATTTAAAGTGTGCCCTGACCCCTGATCAATGCTGACTGGTCTTCAGCTGTTCCCTGATACCCTGAATCCTGCTGTTATCCTGCTTGATACCCGTTGCTGAACTTGGCTTTCCTTTACCCTGCTCCTGATTACTGGTTCCTGATCCCAGCTTCCCATTTGACCTTGCTTCTGACTAATGCCTTGGTACCTTGCTACCTGCCTGCTACTGAACCCGGCTATCCTAGTGACCTCGCTTCTGTTCCCTGCTTGGCTCAACACTGCCCTCTGAGTGTCTGCGACTACGGTCCTGCAACCAGCTGTGACTTCCTGCTGCAAGCCTGTCAGAAACTCTACATCACCTGATGTCCCAGTTCTGCAGTCCAAGCAGAGTTTCTCTTTAAACTCAGCTGACCCATGGTGCTCTACTGCCCTTCCCAATCTGATGGTTCTCCTGCCTTCCCAAGGTTGCATCCTCTGCTACAAGTTTCCGAGTCTACATCTGCAGGCACTCGTGTTCCTCCTGTCCCTCGCTCCCTCTGTTCCACTCTCAGCGGGACCTGAGCTGGAGATACAAGAGAAGCTGACCTCGTCATTTTAGTCTCCCTTCAGGAACCAGTCAGCCAATGATGGAGTCTGAAAGGGGAGTCTCTCCTCTGTCAACCCTCTGCTGGACTGTTACCGCACTTTCTCGTGTAGTGCAAGGGTTGCATATGGACTTTGCTCGATTACATAACCAACTGCAACCTGCATCCAGCTTGGCTTCCACCCCAGAGTTTTCAAGAGTCAAGGATTCCGCTGCTCAAACCATGACTTGTACCCATGTTGAACTGTCTTGTCCTCCTGAGCCCAGAGTACTATTGCCTGAACGTTTTTGGGCATACCAGCTTCAGGAGCAATGTGACCCTATCCTGCCTTCAGTAAACTCCTTTTTCACTGCCATGGCTCAACTGTATGCTGATCCTTTCCATCACCAGACTGCTGAAACCATGCTGAGCCACTTGCAAGAGGGCTTAAGGCCTGTGGAGGATTATGTATTGTGGAGCGCTGATACCAAGTGGAATAACTCAGCATTATGTTTCCAATTTTGTTTAGGCCTGTCTGAAGCTAACAAAGTTAAACTTGTCAAAGTGGAAACACCCACCTCCCTGAATGACCTAATTCATTCATATACATCGACCGTTGCATGCGCGAAAGACAGTCCGAAAGAGCTGGGAACTTCCAGATGATGCCTGTTCGTTCCGAGGCCCCATTACCTGCCTCCTTTTCAGCCATGCCTAAAAACGCCACTGACATTAAGAAGGTTCCACATGCCAGCTTTCCTAGATCTCCTCTGTCCAAACAAGAATGGTCTCAAAGTCACTGTAACAAGCTCTGTCTCTACTGTGGCGATGAAGGACACTTTCTATGGACTTGCCCCTGAAGACACCATAGGAGACCCTCTCCTCCACCTCATACTGTTGCTACACTAAATCCAGGCCAAAACCACACCATGCCGCCAGTCTCCTTCCAGCTAGCAGAAAAGACACCCTGTTTCTGCCATCGTGGACTCTGGGGCCTGTAATTGTTTTGTGGACTCCTTCGCAGCCATGCATAAACTGCCCCTGTGTGCCAAAAGTAACAGCTTCTCGGTTCACCTGGCGGATGGTTCAGGTATCAAATCTGGACTTGTCACCCTAGAGACTGCACCTATCCTGTGTCTTACAGCTCCTGGGCTTCAGGAACTCTTACGTTTTAATGTCATTATGTCCCCCCTGTTCCCTGTTATCCTTGGGCAACCCTGGTTGAAGGCGCTTAACCCCCTCATCAATTGGTCCACTGGGGAAGTATCTTTTCCTTCTGATATTTCCTTCTGCAGGGAATTCTTCATGAACATCTGGACGTTTTCAATAAAAAGAATGCTGACACTCTTCCCCCTCACAGACCTTACAATTGTCCTATCAAACTTTTAATCTCCGAAATCCCCTTTGGCAGAATCTACCCACTCTCTAAACTTGAACTAGAAGAGTTACGAAAGTACATCAATGGAAATCTTGACAAGGGATTGACAAGAAAGATCACACACTCTGGCCTTGTATTGACTATTGGGATTTAAATAAAGTAACCATTAAAAATCGGTACCCCTTACCACTCATCCCTGGACTGTTCCAGAGACTATTAGAAGCATGTTTATTCTCCAAATTTGATTTAAGGGGAGCTTATAACCTGATCAGAATCAGAGAGGGTGACGATTGGAAGACGGCCTTTAGGTCTCGTTTTGGGCACTTTGAATACCTGGTGATGCCCTTTGGACTCTGTAATGCACCAGCTACCTTCCAGCATTTTTTGAATGATGTGTTTCGGGACTTTCTTGACTTATTTACTATCGTCTATTCAGATGACATTCACATTTTTTCTATTTCTCTAGAGTTACATGTAAAGAAAGTATTAAACAGACTGAGGGAACATCATCTCTATGCCAAAATGTGAATTTGAGAAGCTCACCATCCAGTTCTTGGGTCTCATTATCTCCGCAGATAGGATTGCCATGGATCCACAGAAGGTATCTGCAGTACTCAATTGGCCTGCCCTACTGATAAAAAATCTGTGAAGTGGTTTGTGGGGTTCGCCAAGTTTTACAGGAAATTCATCAAGGACTTTTCTGGTTTCATATCCCCTATCACACAGTTAATAAGATTACGCACAACTTTCACATGGACCTTGGAAGCTCAAACTGCATTTGAGAGACTGAAGGGTCTTTTTACATCTGCACCCATTCTGAAACATCCAGACCCTGCTTTGCCTTATGTTCTCAAGGTCTATGCCTCTGAAATTGCTGTGGGAGCCATACTGTCTGAACGACAAGGGATAAAATCCCTACTTCACACTGTCGCTTTTTTCTCCAGGAAACTAAGTGCCCCAGAAAAGAATTATGATGTTGGTGATCGAGATTTACTTGCTATTAAATCAACCCTGGAGGAATGGAGTTATCTGCCATTAGCAGCACATCCTATTCTTGTGTTCACTGATCACAAGAATCTTGAATATTTGAGAGCAGCAAAAAGATTAAGACCCTGCCAGGCCAGATGGGATTCTGCTTCCATATTACCGGCCTGGATCTAAGAACGGGAAGCCTGATGCTCTTTCACGTATGTTTCAAGATACTGAGGTAAAATTTTCTTTTGTTACAGACTGATCTCATCTCTTAAATCAAGACAGCAGTCCTGGATCATCCTCCATCGCAGGAACTTCACCTTCAGCTGAAAGAGGGTCTCTATTTTCATGGTGAGCAGATCTTTGTTCCAGAGCAGTTAGGGACAGCAGTTCTCTACATGTGCCACGACCACTACTTGGCAGGACATTTTGGAGTACATAAAACTTCAAATCTAGTTCTTCACTCTTTCTGGTGGCCAGACTTGGTACAAAATTGCAGGGACTATGTTAAATCTTGCACAGCATGTCTACGAAACAAGTCTGATAGAGCTAAAAATTGGGGTCTGTTAGAACCTCTTCCTGTACCTGATAAGTTATGGAGCATGATCTCTATGGACTTTATTTTTGAATTACCCCCGTCTGAAGGATTTACCACCATTTTTGTAATTGTGGATCGTTTGTCCAAGATGGCCCACTTTGTGCCCCTGAAAGGTACCCCTCCCGCTACAGAAACTGCCTCTTCTTTCATCAGGGAAGTAGTACGTCTACATAGTATTCCTGTTAACATCACTTCAGACCGTGGGGTACAATTTACTTCCAGATTCTGGAAATCCTTATGTGAAGTCTTGGGCATTAAACACTGTTTATCATCTGCCTATCACCTGCAGACTAACGGTCAAACGGAGAGAACGAACCAGACCCTGGAACAGTATCTGCGTTGTTTTTCTTCGTTTACACAAGATGACTGGGCATCTCTTTTGCCGTTAGCGGAGTTTGCTTATAATAACTCAATACATTCTGCTATCAAACAAACACCCTTCTTTGCAAACTATGGGTTTCACCCATCCATCTTGCCTGATGTCCCCCAAGAATCTTCAGTAGCAGCAGTACAGGATCGTCTGGAGTTCTGGAGGTCCAATAACCAGTTCTTGCAAGAAGCTATTACCAAACCCAGGCAAATAATAAAAGGTTTTATGATAAGAAGAGGAGGGGTATTCTAGCCCTGAAACCTGGGGATAAGGCATGGCTATCTACTGCAAATCCAAAGCTGGCTTGCCCCTCAAAGAAATTAGGAACAAGGTACATCAGCCCATTCCCAGTAAAGAAGAGGATTAATGCTGTAGCCTTCTAACTAAGCTTGCCGGAGAGTTTGAGAATTCATCCGGTGTTTCATGTGTCCCTCTTAAAATGGTCTGTGGCTGATCCTTTTCCTGATTGAGAACCTGAGACTCCTGCTCCACTCCTTGTCGAAGGAAATTAGGAATTTGAGGTTGAAGCTGTCCTGGATTGCAGGAAGAGAAGGGGCCAAACTCAGTTCCTCATTAAGTAGAAGGGCTATGGCCCTGAAGATAATTCATGGGAACCTTCCTCCAATGTGCATGCTCCACAATTGGTGCAAGCCTATCTTTAGCTCCACCCTGAGAAAAGTTCCTTAGTGGGCACCCGGAGGCTGCCCATAGGGGGGGGGGGGCAATGTAAAAGAACCATTAGAAAACGTCTGGCGAGCACTCATGCGCTCAAGGGTGACTGCAAATGCCCATAGGCACCAATGCGTGTGCACGGCGGACTGCGTGCACGCGCAGG
This sequence comes from Lithobates clamitans, assembly GCA_037952925.1. Lineage (NCBI taxonomy): Eukaryota > Metazoa > Chordata > Amphibia > Anura > Ranidae > Lithobates > Lithobates clamitans. Next base: position 7,409,703 of record JBBGZY010000187.1, read on the forward strand.
AGCATGTCCCTAGTGCCAATTGGCGCCAGACGGCCTATTTAAAGGGTGCCCTGATCAATGCTGACTGGTCTTCAGCTGTTCCCCGATACCCTGAATCCTGCTGGTATTCTGCTTGATACCTGTTGCTGAATTTGGCTTCCCATTTGACCTTGCTTCTGCCTAATGCCTTGGTATCTTGCTGCCCGCCTGCTACCGAACCCAGCTATCCTAGTGACCTTGCTCCTGTTCCCTGCTTGGCTCAACACTGCCATCCGAGTGTCTGTGACTATGGTCCTGCGACCAGCTGCAACTTCCTGCTGCAAGCCTGATGTCCCAGTTCCGCAGTCCAAGCAGAGTGCCTCTTCAAACTCAGCTGACCCATGGTGCATGGCTGCCCTTCCTAATCTGATGGTTCTCCTGCCTTCCCAAGGTCGCATCCTCTGCTAGTTTCCAGGCCTACACCTGCAGGCGCTCATGTTCCTCCTGTCCCTCGGCTCCCTCTGTTCCACTCTCAATGGGACTTGGGCTGGAGATACAAGAGAGGCCGACCTCGTCATTTCAGTCTCCGTTCAGGTACGTGACAAGGGGGTAGAGCTGACAAATCTCACATCATCACCACTAGCTGTATGGAGATGTGGCAGCACAACAAGTTGCAGCACTGAGCCCTGTCCTGCATCCTTCCGAGTTGTGAGCAGAATTACCCATTGTGCTGTGAACAAAATATATCATCCCTGCCCATGCTTGATGGACCACATGTCTGCAGAAACGTGGATCTTGCGGATGACTGCCTTGCCCAACAATGCCACATTTTAAATTTAAATAGTACCGCGCTACTGTAACCAAAGTAATGTAACAATTATAATAATAACAATAATTATAAAAATTTAGGATCACAGTGCTTGATACACCAAAATATACATAAATTAATCCAATATCAGTGGATAATTTAAATCAGTGCAAACAATGAATAGTCCATGCAAAAAAGCTGTATAAATAATAGCAGTGAAACAGTGATGAAAAAACTAATATGATGATTGATTTGAATTGGTTAAAGTGTAGTAGTGACAGGTGCTGTGAGAATAGGATGCTGGCATATGTGTGAATTTGGGCGGACTGACACTTTAAACACCCCAAGAATAAACATCCATATGCCCTTACGAAGTTTACAGTAACTTAGGCAAAACATATTGACTTAGGCAGCGTCAATGAGCAGGGCTTTGTTTACACCAGTGGCTTTCCATTTGCTGCCCAGCTGACACAGCGTCAATGGCGAACTAACCAAACAGGGATGGCTGCATGGTTAGACTATGCCGAGAGGACTTTGACAACACAGGCTCCTTTGATGAAGCAAAAGCCATGACCTCAATCCACTGATGCCAGATGGGTGAGAGTCTCCAGACAGTGTTAAAAACTGAGTGTACTGCTTATGAGGACTCTTTGCGATATTGAGATAATTTCTGGAGATGACTGCATTAACATATGATTCTCTCTGATAGACTATATATTGCTTCTTAGCTCTAGAGGCTGGAGGGAGGCCAGGGCATTCATTATCCTGCAGGAACTAACGGCTAGCAGCTGATAAAGGTTAAAGCTGTTTGTAGCTGTCTATATGGCTGATCTGTGGCCTCAACTGGATGTCCTGCTAAAGCTACATCGAACTTGAGCTTTACTAAATAATCTGCAATCCATCTTATGGTGTTATGTGCCCTAAGCTGGTGGACTTTGTTGAGCAGGTATACCTCTTACTATACTAATTGAGGTATTTACAGTGGTGAAAATAATGATTTGATCCCTGCAGATTTTGTAAATTTGCCCACTTACAAAGAAATGAAGGGTCTATATTTTTATCATAGGTGTATTTTAAATGTTAGAAACAAAATTCAACCAAAAATCAAAAAACAAAACAAAAAACCACATAATACAAATGTTATAAATTGAGTTCAGTGAGTAAAATAAGTATTTGATCCCCTACCAAATAAAAATAATTCTGGCTCCCACAGACTTTCTACAGTATACGCCCATGTGGTACACAGATTAGTCCTGTCAATTTAAGACGGTCCTCCTAACGACAACTCATTATGTGTATAAAAGACACCTATCCACAGAATCTCTTTCTTACATTCAAACCTCACTATCATGGGCAAGATGTAAGAGCTGTCAAAGGACATCAGGAACTAGATTGTAGACCTGCACAAGGCTGGAATGGGCTACAAGACCATCAGCAAAAAACTTGGTGAGAAGGCAAGAGCTGTTGGAGCGATCATTCACAAATGGAAGAAATACAAAATAACCATCAATCGCTCTCGGTCTAGAGCTCCATGCAAGATTTAGCCTCATGGGGTAAGGATGATCATGAGAAAAGTGAGGGATCAGCCCAGAACTACACGGGAGGAGCTTGTGAATTATCTCAAGGTAGTTGGGACCACAGTCACCAAACAAAACATTGGTAACACAATAAGCTGCCATGGATTGAATTCCTGCGGCGCCAGCAAGGCCCCCCTCCTCAAGAAGTCACATGTACAGGCCCATCTGAAGTTTGCCTGTGAACGTCTAAATGATTCAGAGAAGGATTTGGAGAAGGTGCTATGGTCAGATGAAACCAAATTTGAGCTCTTTGGCATTAACTTGACTTGTCGTGTTTGGAGCAAGAAAAATGCTGACTATGACCCTAAGAACACCATCCCTACAGTCAAACAGGGAGATGGAAACATTATGCTTTGGGGCTGTAGAAAATAGAAAATTTGTAGAGGGAGCTGAAACTTCAAGTTACCAAGTGACAGCCAAGAAACCTTAAGGATTTAGAGAAGATCTGTAAAGAAGAGTGCACCAAAATCCCTCCTGAGATGTGTGCAAACCTGGTAACCAACTACAAGAAACGTCTTACCTCTGTGCATGCCAACAAGGGTTTCTCCACCAAGTACTAAGTAATGTTTTGATTGGGGATCAAATACTTATTTTACTCACTGAACTGCAACTCAATTTACAACATTTGTATAATGTGGATTTTTGGTTGATATTCAGTCTCCATCATTTATAATACACATATGATAAAAATGATAGAACCATCATTTCTTTGTAAGTGGGCAAACTTACATAATCTGCAGGGGATGAAATAATTATTTCCCCACTATGTGTATTCACTATTATCAATAGTAGTTGTGCAAGTATTGGTTAATCATCCTAATTGATGTCCTACATTGTCGCTACATGTTATATGCAATTTGTTTCCAGGGACCTGACATAGCACTGCAGTCAACTAGGCAACTGCTTTTTGCCACTGGTTTATTTAATTAAGCCTGTATTTGGCAATAGTATGTGGTGTGGCTAGATTTTCCCTGGTCTTATTGCCCTGTAGCGATAGCATACTGTGGGGTTGATTTAATAAAGGCAAATAGACTGTGCATTTTGCAAAGTGCAGTTGCACCCTGTAAGAGCAGTTGCTCCAAAGCCTAGTAAATGAGCAAAAGCTCTGCTGAGTTCCATTATCCAATCATATGCAAGCAAAAATGCAGTTTTTTTAAATTTTCCTTGCATGTGATTGGGTATTCTATGCAAAGTGAAGCTTTGCCTCATTTACTAAGCTACTGGAACAACTGCACCTGCAGAGTGCAATTGCACTTTTCAAAGTGCATACTCTATTTGCCTTTAGTAAATCAACCCCTGTGTGTCAGTGTGTTGTGTGTTGACAGGTCTGTACTCTGTTTTAATGAGACAGCGTTGTCATGCTTTGTTTTTATAATGGTGTCTGGAGTTTTGTTTGTGGTGATTTTGTACTTTTTGATAGTTAACTCAATAAAGTTTACGTAATTCTACATTTACCCTGTAGTTGGTTCCCATTTGAAGCTACTTTTGTAGGTTAGTAACTTCTTGGGGCTCCTGTTTTTAGGTTTATAATGCACCTCATAATACACTGTATGTCCCGTTCATCAGCCAAGCCCCTCACATGCAGGGCACAAACCCCCCACATCCTTTGTATCCAAAGGAGGCTAGGACAGGGGAGTTAAAGTAGAACTTTAATCAGGAAAGTTCTGCTAGATCATTTCAGGCTGGCCCCTTTTGCAGGTATAGCTAAGTAAAATATTAAACATAATTGCATGCCTATACTGTTTAAAATCCAGTAATAAACTGTCTTACCCTGCTCTGCACATGCTCAGTTGCTCTCTATTTTTCAGCACATTGCTGAAAATGTAGAGGGCAATCTGTTGAATAGGCCAAAGATTTAGGCTTCAGCAAAATGGCAGCCTCCAGCAAGAAGATACATGAGCAATTCTGGAGGCAATTTACAGCACACACTAATTTTGGTAGCATAATTATTCATGTGGAATGTATGGGTACAGTTCCGCTTTACCTAATAAGACCTTTAAAATGAATGCATTCAGGTCTCCAGTACCAGCAACATTGATAGAATCTGTCACAGGTGTAAAATATAATGTCTTGGCATGTAGTTATAACAGTTCCATATACATTTTCAAATGTTCGATTGGATGAGAGTTCGAAACTGTCTAGTAAAAATGTTTGCACTTAGAAGTTATGTTATATGCCTCTATTCTGTATTATAAAAGATTTCAAAAGTTTCTGATCCCTAAACTATGTGAATATCTGAATACTCTGGCAGAAGGAGAGACTTTGGGGGAGGAATCATTATTGGCCTATATAACTCTCTTTCCAAAATAAGGGAAAGATCCAGCAGCTTCAGCGAGTTATAAGCCAATATCCCTGTTAAATACAGATATACAGATTTTTGCTAAAATAATTGCAGAGAGATTAAAACCGCTATTACCGAGCTGGATACATAATGATCAGGTAGGATTTGTAAAAGAGAGAGAGGGAAGGGATAACTGCCTTAAGTCGATGTTTTTGATCCATGAAGTACAAAGGGGGGGAGGCCCCAGGCGCATTTCTGATGATAGATGCTGGAAAAGCCTTAGACAGTGTGGACTGGGGGTTTATGCTTGGAACATTAAGATACCTAGGTTTGGGGGTTAGAATGATGAAATGGATATCTACTTTCTGTCATCACTCAACAGCAAAAATTTGAATAAATGGGAACCTATCTTCATCCCCTGAACTATTTAACGGGACAAGGCAGGGGGCCCCCTCTCTCCAATGATGTTTGTAATGGCATTGGAACCTCTGTTAGCAGCAATCCGTAAAAATTCAGACATCAGAGGGATGAGAGCAGGGATGAGCCGAACACCCCCCTGTTCGGTTCGCACCAGAACATGCGAACAGGAAAAAAGTTCGCTCGAACACACGAACACCGTTAAAGTCTATGGGACACGAACATGAATAATCAAAAGTATAATAAACAATAAAGTGCAGCGCTAATAAGTGAGAAAATACAATGGAATTCCACCAAGTGACATATAAAACAATTAGTGACAAAACATATTGCAAATACAAGTAAAAAGCAAAACTGAAATCACAAGTGTATGTGAAAAAAAATCAAAAAGTTCTTGATAAGTCCACACATGAATATAAAGAACACCCATCCAAGAAAGATAGTGACGAAAGGTGCCTAGATATGATCCACCAAAACGTGTACGAGTAGAGTCTGCTTACCAGACGGCGATGACTGCTATTATGGCAGTCTCGCCCAGCATAGGGATTATGGTCTCCCAAAACCCAAGGTACAATGCAGGATCGGTGGTTCTAATACTCCATCAAACCGGAAATACAAAAGAGAACACCTCCATAGCGCAACATTGTATGATATAAAATTTAATAGTATATAAAGAATCACACTTACAATATTGCAGAAGGTATGCAGCATATGAAAAATCAAACGGAGCGGCGGCGTCTCCGTGCGCCGTGATTCACTTCCTGTGTTCAAGCCCTTCCGAAAAACGTGATGACGTCACCGTCGTAGGCTCCTCCCTACGCGTTTCGTCACGAATGGACGTCGTCTGGGGATTGGCCGAATGACGGGTCATCACGTCTGGGCTTATAAATACATGGAGAGCGCCATTTTAACTGCTGGCGAACATGGTGTATGTGATAGAAATGAATCTAAAAGAGCCATGTTGAATTCTGGCTGTTAATGGTAAACCAATATGTAACAAGGAAGTGATAAAAAAGAAGATCGCCATCTTGTGGAGATAAAGGAGATCAATAGAAAAGGCTCTACACAGGAAGGAAAAAGGGCACAACCGATGCGCCTGCCGTTACAAGAATAATAAAATGACATAAAATAAAAATCTGCTCATATCAGATTCCGAGTAAAAACTGATTTACTAAAAGGAAGGGAGTAAAAAGAAAAGGGGGAATCATAATAAAAAATATGGATAAACATCATAATCTCAACTAAAAAAATATTTTTGTAACAATTTTTAAAATTGGGAAGAGGAAATAAACAATACAAAAGGCCGAACAGTAATGTATCGCTTCATGCGTTGTTTATGAAGCAATTTATATCCCATTCCACATTTAACCCCTGCGGTCTGGAGGATGCCATGTCAAAGATCCATCTGGTTTCAAGTCTAGAGATGGATCTGACCATGTTGATCCCTCTCCAATGGGGGCGTATTCTGTCAATAGCTACAAACAAGGTACCTTTTAGTTTTTTATTATGATATTTGGCATAATGCCTGGAAAGGTTATGTTTCATAAATCCTCGTTTGATGTTAGCAACATGTTCAGAAAGGCGCACGTGAAGTTCCCGTTTGGTACGACCAATATACTGTTTCGAACAGGGACATTGGATAAGGTAGACCACATATTGAGTGGAGCATGTTATAAAGGACTCTATGTTGTATGTCTTACCCGTGACTGTCGAACTAAAAGTTTCACATTTCCTGCCCCTGAAGGAATTGATCTGGCAGATCTTACATCTATGACAGGGAAAGAAACCCTTCATATTTTGAAAAAAGGAGATGGTACGTGGAGGGTCGACCACATTTGAGGCTACACTGTGTCTTAGGGAAGGGGCCCCTCTGTAAATCAAAACTGGTTGGTCAGGGATAACTGTGCGAAGTATTGGATCATTCTGAAGAATACTCCAGTGCTTACGGAAAATCTTTTTGATAAGATAATGCTGGTTGGAATAGCCCGTGATCATGGACCACTCAAATTTGTTAATAGGTGCAAGATCTCGTTGTCTGTTTCCCCTCAGCATCAGAGATCTATCCATAGTGGCAATCCTGTTAATGGTGGTGTCAATATCACTCTCCAGATAGCCTTTGTCCAAGAATCGTTGTTTTAATATTAGAGCTTGTGAGTGAAAATCGGAAATATCAGTGCAGTTGCGTCTGATACGTTGAAATTGACTTCTAGGGACAGACCTCAGCCATGATGGGTGGTGGCAGCTGGAGAGTGGTATGTATGCATTTCTATCCGTTTCCTTGAAATGTGTGTTGGTGGTTAAACACCCGTTAGTAACCATAATGTTTAAATCAAGGAAATGGATACTCGATTGGCTAGCTTCAAACATCAAAGAAATGCCTTTGTTGTTAGAGTTGAGTCTGGAGAAGAAACTATGGAGAGATGTGATATCTCCGTCCCACACAAGGAGGACATCATCGATATATCTTCTCCATAGACGCAGTTCCTTGGGGGGATCGGTGTCTATGACTTCTTTTTCCCACCTGGCCATAAATAAGTTGGCCAGGCTGGGCGCAAACTTGGCGCCCATAGCTACACCACATGTTTGCAAGAAAAAATCACCCCCAAACCAGAAATAGTTATGGCTTGTAGCAAAATTGAGAAGAGTCATAATAAATTGTTTTTGAATTGATGTTAGTGTTGGGTCTTGGTCAAGGTAATAATTGACTGCCTCAAATCCTTGTTGGTGAGAAATAATAGTGTAGAGAGAGGCTACATCCGCCGTAGCTAGGATGTAGCCGTCTCTCCACTCAAAACTTTCAAGTAAATTAATAACTTGGGTAGTATCTTTCAGATATGAGGGAGTCAAAACAACAAGAGGTTGGAGGAAGTTGTCCACATATCCTCCAATTCTTGCCGTAATGGAATCTATGCCGCTAATGATCGGGCGGCCAGGTGGTTGAGTCAAATTCTTGTGTATTTTTGGTAAGTAGTACATAACTGGGACCCTCGGAGCTGAGGGGACCAGGTATGTTTTTTCTTTTTTATTCAGAATTCCCTGTTGATATCCTCTATCAATAAGGGTCTGAAGTTCTCTTTTATATTTAGTAGTTGGGTTACATGCTAGGGGTAAGTAAGTGGTACGATCAGACAAAAGTCTGTTCATTTCCTCCAGATAGTTGGATTTATCTAAGATAACCACCCCCCCACCTTTATCTGCAGGGCGTATAACTATCTCGTTGCGCTCACAGATCTGTTTAAGATGACACTGAAGGTCATTGTTGGTATGATTCTTTGAGACGTTAAGTGTCATCAGATCCTTAATGACCATCTCCTTAAAGACCTGTACTGAAGGGGCAACAAAGCCTGGGGGGTTAAATAATGAGGCGTTAGAAAAGTTGGTATGTCTGATAGAATTACCGTTAGTATTTGTCGTAGAATTGGAACCATTGTGGTTAGCTACAGAGGAAGTAAGTGTATTAGTGGATACAATCTGACTTCGGTTACCAATGGGATTAAGAATAAAATGTCTTTTAATGTTAATCTTCCTTATGAATTTATGTATGTCTATGAAAGTTTCGAATTTATTTAACCTGTGTGGAGGTGCAAATTTAAGGCCTAAACTGAGAACCTTTTGTTCACCTTCGGATAATTGTGTTTGACTTAAATTGAAAACACCGCTGATGTCTACTGTCTTCTTTTTTTTGGACCTGATCCTCCTCCCCCCTCTGATGCCTCTCTTTCGTCGTAACCCCTTTTGGTTTTGTAGTTGCCCTGGGGAAAAAAACGTGTCTGATTGGTCTCCATGTAATCATGAGGGGAGTCCTGGTAGTCATCTCTAGGGGGACCTCTAAACTGGTTAGGGTGCCTGGAGATGACAGGATTATCCTCTAAATAGGAATCTTGTTGATATGAAAGAGGGGCAAATCTATTTTGTAAAGGGATCTGTCTCTCTTGAGGGTGGTAGACTTGTGAGGTAGATGTCGGATTGGCATAAGTTGACCTGTCATCGTAGGGTCTTTGATAGTAGTCCCTGGGGTCCTCTCGGTATTCCCGTGGACCCTGTCGATGGTAAGCAACATTGGAATTTTTTCTAGGGGGGTAGTTACCCCGATTGTTACCCCTAAAAGGTTTTTTCCCATGCTGGGGTGTTAGTGGAGTACCCTGGGGGGGATTCCTATAAGGCATAGGTCTATCCTTGTTTTTAAAAGTTTTGGGTCTTACTGCGAGTTGTCCTCGCTGGTTGGTCCGAGGGGGGGGGATAGGAGGACCCCTATCCATGTTATTACCCAGCAAGGGTCGGGGCTGTGTGTCACCACCGAGGGGAGGCGGTGGAGATTGTGATGAAGAAGGTAGAAGGTTAGCTGTCTCAGCGTCCCTTGTGAGGTCGTCGGCAATAATCTGCCATTTAAACACCGCTTTATTAGAATAATAAATAATATTAGAATATTTAGAGGATAATCCTGTCATCTCCAGGCACCCTAACCAGTTTAGAGGTCCCCCTAGAGATGACTACCAGGACTCCCCTCATGATTACATGGAGACCAATCAGACACGTTTTTTTCCCCAGGGCAACTACAAAACCAAAAGGGGTTACGACGAAAGAGAGGCATCAGAGGGGGGAGGAGGATCAGGTCCAAAAAAAAGAAGACAGTAGACATCAGCGGTGTTTTCAATTTAAGTCAAACACAATTATCCGAAGGTGAACAAAAGGTTCTCAGTTTAGGCCTTAAATTTGCACCTCCACACAGGTTAAATAAATTCGAAACTTTCATAGACATACATAAATTCATAAGGAAGATTAACATTAAAAGACATTTTATTCTTAATCCCATTGGTAACCGAAGTCAGATTGTATCCACTAATACACTTACTTCCTCTGTAGCTAACCACAATGGTTCCAATTCTACGACAAATACTAACGGTAATTCTATCAGACATACCAACTTTTCTAACGCCTCATTATTTAACCCCCCAGGCTTTGTTGCCCCTTCAGTACAGGTCTTTAAGGAGATGGTCATTAAGGATCTGATGACACTTAACGTCTCAAAGAATCATACCAACAATGACCTTCAGTGTCATCTTAAACAGATCTGTGAGCGCAACGAGATAGTTATACGCCCTGCAGATAAAGGTGGGGGGGTGGTTATCTTAGATAAATCCAACTATCTGGAGGAAATGAACAGACTTTTGTCTGATCGTACCACTTACTTACCCCTAGCATGTAACCCAACTACTAAATATAAAAGAGAACTTCAGACCCTTATTGATAGAGGATATCAACAGGGAATTCTGAATAAAAAAGAAAAAACATACCTGGTCCCCTCAGCTCCGAGGGTCCCAGTTATGTACTACTTACCAAAAATACACAAGAATTTGACTCAACCACCTGGCCGCCCGATCATTAGCGGCATAGATTCCATTACGGCAAGAATTGGAGGATATGTGGACAACTTCCTCCAACCTCTTGTTGTTTTGACTCCCTCATATCTGAAAGATACTACCCAAGTTATTAATTTACTTGAAAGTTTTGAGTGGAGAGACGGCTACATCCTAGCTACGGCGGATGTAGCCTCTCTCTACACTATTATTTCTCACCAACAAGGATTTGAGGCAGTCAATTATTACCTTGACCAAGACCCAACACTAACATCAATTCAAAAACAATTTATTATGACTCTTCTCAATTTTGCTACAAGCCATAACTATTTCTGGTTTGGGGGTGATTTTTTCTTGCAAACATGTGGTGTAGCTATGGGCGCCAAGTTTGCGCCCAGCCTGGCCAACTTATTTATGGCCAGGTGGGAAAAAGAAGTCATAGACACCGATCCCCCCAAGGAACTGCGTCTATGGAGAAGATATATCGATGATGTCCTCCTTGTGTGGGACGGAGATATCACATCTCTCCATAGTTTCTTCTCCAGACTCAACTCTAACAACAAAGGCATTTCTTTGATGTTTGAAGCTAGCCAATCGAGTATCCATTTCCTTGATTTAAACATTATGGTTACTAACGGGTGTTTAACCACCAACACACATTTCAAGGAAACGGATAGAAATGCATACATACCACTCTCCAGCTGCCACCACCCATCATGGCTGAGGTCTGTCCCTAGAAGTCAATTTCAACGTATCAGACGCAACTGCACTGATATTTCCGATTTTCACTCACAAGCTCTAATATTAAAACAACGATTCTTGGACAAAGGCTATCTGGAGAGTGATATTGACACCACCATTAACAGGATTGCCACTATGGATAGATCTCTGATGCTGAGGGGAAACAGACAACGAGATCTTGCACCTATTAACAAATTTGAGTGGTCCATGATCACGGGCTATTCCAACCAGCATTATCTTATCAAAAAGATTTTCCGTAAGCACTGGAGTATTCTTCAGAATGATCCAATACTTCGCACAGTTATCCCTGACCAACCAGTTTTGATTTACAGAGGGGCCCCTTCCCTAAGACACAGTGTAGCCTCAAATGTGGTCGACCCTCCACGTACCATCTCCTTTTTTCAAAATATGAAGGGTTTCTTTCCCTGTCATAGATGTAAGATCTGCCAGATCAATTCCTTCAGGGGCAGGAAATGTGAAACTTTTAGTTCGACAGTCACGGGTAAGACATACAACATAGAGTCCTTTATAACATGCTCCACTCAATATGTGGTCTACCTTATCCAATGTCCCTGTTCGAAACAGTATATTGGTCGTACCAAACGGGAACTTCACGTGCGCCTTTCTGAACATGTTGCTAACATCAAACGAGGATTTATGAAACATAACCTTTCCAGGCATTATGCCAAATATCATAATAAAAAACTAAAAGGTACCTTGTTTGTAGCTATTGACAGAATACGCCCCCATTGGAGAGGGATCAACATGGTCAGATCCATCTCTAGACTTGAAACCAGATGGATCTTTGACATGGCATCCTCCAGACCGCAGGGGTTAAATGTGGAATGGGATATAAATTGCTTCATAAACAACGCATGAAGCGATACATTACTGTTCGGCCTTTTGTATTGTTTATTTCCTCTTCCCAATTTTAAAAATTGTTACAAAAATATTTTTTTAGTTGAGATTATGATGTTTATCCATATTTTTTATTATGATTCCCCCTTTTCTTTTTACTCCCTTCCTTTTAGTAAATCAGTTTTTACTCGGAATCTGATATGAGCAGATTTTTATTTTATGTCATTTTATTATTCTTGTAACGGCAGGCGCATCGGTTGTGCCCTTTTTCCTTCCTGTGTAGAGCCTTTTCTATTGATCTCCTTTATCTCCACAAGATGGCGATCTTCTTTTTTATCACTTCCTTGTTACATATTGGTTTACCATTAACAGCCAGAATTCAACATGGCTCTTTTAGATTCATTTCTATCACATACACCATGTTCGCCAGCAGTTAAAATGGCGCTCTCCATGTATTTATAAGCCCAGACGTGATGACCCGTCATTCGGCCAATCCCCAGACGACGTCCATTCGTGACGAAACGCGTAGGGAGGAGCCTACGACGGTGACGTCATCACGTTTTTCGGAAGGGCTTGAACACAGGAAGTGAATCACGGCGCACGGAGACGCCGCCGCTCCGTTTGATTTTTCATATGCTGCATACCTTCTGCAATATTGTAAGTGTGATTCTTTATATACTATTAAATTTTATATCATACAATGTTGCGCTATGGAGGTGTTCTCTTTTGTATTTCCGGTTTGATGGAGTATTAGAACCACCGATCCTGCATTGTACCTTGGGTTTTGGGAGACCATAATCCCTATGCTGGGCGAGACTGCCATAATAGCAGTCATCGCCGTCTGGTAAGCAGACTCTACTCGTACACGTTTTGGTGGATCATATCTAGGCACCTTTCGTCACTATCTTTCTTGGATGGGTGTTCTTTATATTCATGTGTGGACTTATCAAGAACTTTTTGATTTTTTTTCACATACACTTGTGATTTCAGTTTTGCTTTTTACTTGTATTTGCAATATGTTTTGTCACTAATTGTTTTATATGTCACTTGGTGGAATTCCATTGTATTTTCTCACTTATTAGCGCTGCACTTTATTGTTTATTATACTTTTGAGAGTCAGATACAGGATTTTCCAGGGTGCTGGCAGCTTTTTTTCTTTTTCCTTTTATTAATCTAAGCGCAGCTTTTACCCCCTTTTTTACATGAATAATCAAAAGTGCTAATTTTAAAGGCTTATATGCAAGTTATTGTCATAAAAAGTGTTTGGGGACCCGGGTCCTGCCCCAGGGGACATGGATCAATGCAAAAAAAGTTTTAAAAACGGCCGTTTTTTCGGGAGCAGTGATTTTAATAATGCTTAAAGTCAAACAATAAAAGTGTAATATCCCTTTAAATTTCGTAGCTGGGGGGTGTCTATAGTATGCCTGTAAAGGGGCGCATGTTTCCCGTGTTTAGAACAGTCTGACAGCAAAATGACAATTGGAAGGAAAAAACACATTTAAAACTACCCGCGGCTATTGCATTGCCGACAATACACATAGAAGTTCATTGATAAAAATGGCATGGGAATTCCCCACAGGAAAAGCCTGAACCAAAATTTTAATAAAAAATGACGTGGGAGTCCCCTTAAATTCCATACCAGGCCCTTCAGGTCTGGTATGGATATTAAGGGGAACCCCGGCCAAAATTTTAAAAAAAAATGACGTGGGGTTCCCCCTAAATTCCATACCAGACCCTTCAGGTCTGGTATGGATTTTAAGGGGAACCCCGCGCCAAAAAAAAAAAAACGGCGTGGGGTCCCCCCAAAAATCCATACCAGACCCTTATCCGTGCACGCAACCTGGCAGGTCGCAAGAAAAGAAGGGGGACGAGAGTGCGGCCCCCCCCTCCTGAACTGTACCAGGCCACATGCCCTCAACATTGGGAGGGTGCTTTGGGGTAGCCCCCCAAAACACCTTGTCCCCATGTTGATGAGGACAAGGGCCTCATCCCCACAACACTGGCCGGTGGTTGTGGGGGTCTGCGGGTGGGGGGCTTATCAGAATCTGGAAGCCCCCTTTAACAAGGGGACCCCCAGATCCCGCCCCCCCCTGTGTGAAATGGTAAGGGGGTACTTACCCCTACCATTTCACTAAAAAACTGTCAAAAATGTTAAAAATGACAAGAGACAGTTTTTGACAATTCCTTTATTTAAATGCTTCTTCTTTCTTTTATCTTCCTTCATCTTCTTCTTCTTCTGGTTCTTCTGGCTCTTCTGGTTCTTCCTCCGGCATTCTCGGCCAGCATCTCCTCCGCGGCGTCTTCTATCTTCTTCTCCTCGGGCTGCTCCGCACCCATGGCATGGGGGAGAGGCTCACGCTCTTCTCTTTATCTTCTTCTTCATCCTCTTCTCTTCTTCCTTCTTCTCTTCTTCATTTTCTTCTCCGGGCCGCTCCGCATCCATGCTGGCATGGAGGGAGGCTCCCGCTGTGTGACGGCGTCTCCTCGTCTAACGGTTCTTAAATAACGGGGGCGGGGCCACCCGGTGACCCCGCCCCCCTCTGACGCACGGTGACTTGACGGGACTTCCCTGTGACGTCACGGGGAATGCCACAGGGAAGTCCCGTCATGTCCCGTGCGTCAGAGGAGGGCGGGGTCACCGGGTGGCCCCGCCCCCCGTTATTTAAGAACCGTCAGACGAGGAGACGCCGTCACACAGCGGGAGCCTTCCTCCATGCCAGCATGGATGCGGAGCGGCCCGGAGTAGAAAATGAAGAAGAGAAGAAGGAAGAAGAGAAGAGGATGAAGAAGAAGATGAAGAGAAGAGCGGGAGCCTCCCCCCATGCCATGGGTGCGGAGTAGCCCGAGGAGAAGAAGATAGAAGACGCCGCGGAGGAGATGCTGGATGAGAACGCCGGAGGAAGAACCAGAAGAGCCAGAAGAACCAGAAGAAGATGAAGGAAGATAGAAGAAAGAAGAAGCATTTAAATAAAGGAATTGTCAAAAACTGTCTCTTGTCATTTTTAACATTTTTGACAGTTTTTTAGTGAAATGGTAGGGGTAAGTACCCCCTTACCATTTCACACAGGGGGGGGCGGGATCTGGGGATCCCCTTGTTAAAGAGGGCTTCCAGATTCCGATAAGCCCCCCGCCCGCAGACCCCCACAACCACCGGCCAGGGTTGTGGGGATGAGGCCCTTGTCCTCATCAACATGGGGACAAGGTGTTTTGGGGGGCTACCCCAAAGCACTCTCCCAATGTTGAGGGCATGTGGCCTGGTACGATTCAGGAGGGGGGGCTGTACTCTCGTCCCCCCCTCTTTTCCTGCGGCCTGCCAGGTTGCGTGCTCGGATAAGGGTCTGGTATGGATTTTTGGGGGGACCCCACGCCGTTTTTTTTTTTTTTTGGCGCGGGGTTCCCCTTAAAATCCATACCAGACCTGAAGGGTCTGGTATGGAATTTAGGGGGAACCCCACGTCATTTTTTTTTTTTCATTTTGGTTCGGGGTTTCCCTGTGGGGAATTCCCATGCCGTTTTTATCAATGAACTTCTATGTGTATTGTCGGCAATGCAATAGCCGCGGGTAGTTTTAAATGTGTTTTTTCCTTCCAAATGTCATTTTGCTGTCAGACTGTTCTAAACACGGGAAACATGCGCCCCTTTACAGGCATACTATAGACACCCCCCAGCTATGAAATTTAAAGGGATATTACACTTTTATTGTTTGATTTTAAGCATTATTAAAATCACTGCTCCCGAAAAAACGGCCGTTTTTAAAACTTTTTTTTGCATTGATCCATGTCCCCTGGGGCAGGACCCGGGTCCCCAACCACTTTTTATGACAATAAATTGCATATAAGCCTTTAAAATTAACACTTTTGATTTCTCCCATAGACTTTTAAAGGGTGTTCTGCGGCATTCGAATTTGCCGCGAACACCCCAAATTGTTCGCTGTTCGGCGAACTTGCGAACAGCCAATGTTCGAGTCGAACATGAGTTCGACTCGAACTCGAAGCTCATCGCTAGGTGAGAGTAGGGGAACGGGACTACAGAGTAGCCGATTATGCAGATGATTTGCTTTTTTATGTCTCCAACCCTAGGATAACAATTCCAATTATACTAGAGGAGCTGAGTGGTTATGGAAAGTTGTTTGTTTTAAAATAAACATGTCCAAATCCGAGATTTTGAACATTACTATCCCAAGGGAGGAACAACTGGCAATTAAACCAAAATTCCCTTTTGTATGGTGTAAGGAGGGATTGGTGTACTTGGGAATAAAATTGACTGCATCTTTGGGGACTATAACGCTAACTACATACCAGTGCTTAGTAAGATCAAGGGACATCTAAAAAAAGATATATAAGCCTCTCTCATGGATAGGAAGAATTAATGCCTTAAAAATTAATATCTTACACAGGATGATTTACATCTTTCAAATGATTCCAATAGCAGTACCTCAGGTATATTTTAGGAAATTAAGATAAATGGTACTAAAATATGTATGGGTACATAAACGCCCTAGGATTGCATATGCAACATTGGTGAAGGAAAAAAGGGCAAGGGGACTAGCAGCACCAGATTTCGAGAAATATTATCAGGTGATTTTGGTCTCCCGGATTGCAGAGTGGATTCATAACAAAGAGGGGGAAAGTTGGGTAAATATAGAGATAATACAAAGTAAGGTAGATCTATGAAACATAGTTTGGATACCACGGCAACATCGGGATTTAGCTACTAGCACAAACCTACTAACTAGAGACACTTTTAAGATTTGGGATGTGTTAGGGAGACTGCACCAATGGGAATACAACTCACCACTAATGTCTATATTGGACATAAATTATTTTAAGCCAGGGAAAGAGGAGCACATATATTTCACTAGATGGGAACCAGGACCAGGCATTGCTCATCACCTGTCCAATACAGTCCCAACAGTGAAGCATGGGGGTGGCAGCATCATGCTTTGGGGGTGTTTTTCAGCTGCAGGGACAGGACGACTGGCTGCAATCGAGGGAAAGATCAATGCGGCCAAGTACAGGGATATCCTGGACGAAAACCTTCTCCAGAGTGCTCAGGACCTCAGACTGGGCCGAAGGTTTACCTTCCAACAAGACAATGAACCTAAGCACACAGCTAAAATAACGAAGGAGTGGATTCACAACAACTCCGTGACTGTTCTTGAATGGCCCAGCCAGAGCCCTGACTTAAACCCAATTGAGCATCTCTGGAGAGACCTAAAAATGGCTGTCCACCAACGTTTACCATTCAACCTGACAGAACTGGAGAGGATCTGCAAGGAGGAATGGCAGAGGATCCCCAAATCCAGGTGTGAAAAACTTGTTGCATGTTTCCCAAAAAGACTCATGGGTGTATTAGATCAAAAGGGTGTAAAATTCGCTACTACATACTGAGCAAAGGGTCTGAATACTTAGGACCATGTGATATTTCAGTTTTTCTTTTTTAACCACTGGGCGTCCGCGCTATAGCCGAAAGACGGCTACAGTGCGGACTCCAATTGCCGGGAGGGCGTCCCTGGACGTCCTCCTGTTCACTTCCGTGATGCGCACTCCCGGGAGCGCGCATCGGGGAAATTCTGCTCTGGCCGTGTCCCTTGGACACAGCCAGTCACAGATTGCCATAAATGGCCAATCACAGCGGCCGTTTACAGCGCGATCCGAGCTTCCAATGAGAGATGATCTCAAATTTAAACATATGAGATCATCTCTCATTGCCGGCTTTCTCTCCTCACACAGAGACCGTGTGTGAGGAGGGAGAGCGATCTGTGAAAACTGTGAGTGCCAAGCTTTTAGTGAAACACCCAACAGTGCCCATACAGTGCCAGATCAGTGCCACAGTGCTCATTACTGTTGCTTCCATCTGTCATCAGTGCCATCTGTCAGTGTCACCTGCCACATCAGTGCCATCTGTCAGTGTCACCTGCCACATCAGTGCCACCTGTCAGTGTCACCTGCCACATCAATGCCACCTGTCAGTGTCACCTGCCACATCAGTGTTACCTGTCAGTGTCACCTGCCACATCAGTGTTACCTGTCACATCAGTGTCACCTGTCAGTGTCACCTGCCACATCAGTGCCACCTGTCAGTGTCACCTGCCACGTATCAGTGCCACGTATCAGTGCCATCTGTCAGTGCCATCTGTCGTCAGTGCCACCTGTCTGTCACCTGCCACATCAGTGTCACCAGTGTCACCTACCACATCAGTGTCACGTATCAGTGCCATCTATCACCAGTGCAGTCTGCCAGTGTCACGTGTCATCAGTGCCACATATCAGTGCCATTTTTCATCACTATGTCACAAAGAGTATATTCAGCCGAGGAGGCATATAATATTCTTGTGGCCGACAAGAGCAACGGGGAGCTCTCCACTTCGGATTCCTATTCAGATTCTGAGTCTGACGTGGACTACGAGCCTGTCCTCAGCAGTGGTACACTGACAGCCTCAGAGGAGGATGAGAGTCCGCCCGCCAGACGGAGACATACTGGTGAGGATGCAGTGCTATCCACCAGCACCGCAATGCCATCCACCATCACCACAATGCCATCCACCATCACCGCAATGCCATCCACCAGCACCGCAGTGCCATCCACTAGCACCGCAGTACCTCGACAAAGACCACGTACCAGTGGGGTGTCACCTCAGGCCCAAAGGGTTAGGTCCCATGCCAGCCTTCCCTACTCCCTTGAGAACCCCTTATGGCTGCCACCTAATTCAGGAGAAGCTATCATTCAACCTTTTACTGCCCAGCCAGGAGTCCAGGTGGACACAGAAAATGTTTCACCAATAGATTTTTTCAACCTTATTTTTACTGAGGACATGCTTGCATTGATTGTGGCCCAGTGCAACCTATATGCCCAACAATACATAGCAAGTAACCCAACATCCTATTATGCCCATCCCTATGAATGGAGAGCCCTTACAGGGGAGGAGTTTAGAATTTTTTTGGGGCTCACATTCTGTATGGGACTAACCAAAAAAAATGTATTACGTTCCTATTGGTCTACCCTCCCCATCCATCACATGCCCATCTTTTCCTCTGTAATGCCCAGGACCAGATATCTCATGATTATGAGATTCCTACACTACAATGACAATACCCAGTGCCCTCCCCGAAATGACCCAAATTTTGACAAGATTTATAAAATTCGCCCACTACTAAAATATTTTTCTGATATCTTCCCCCAGTTATCTACCCTAGAATATGTGTGGATGAGTCCCTGGTCAAATTTAGTGGCAGGTTGGGCATAAAACAATTTATTCCCACCAAAAGGGCCCGCTATGGTGTGAAAATGTATAAATTATGCGACCGAGCTACAGGGTATACCTATGCCTTCATGGTATACGAAGGGAAGGACACCCAGCTACATCCCCCTAATTGCCCAGAATACATTGGATCGAGTGGGAAAGTCGTTTGGGAACTCATAAACCCACTCCTGGAGAAAGGCTACCATCTGTATGTGGACAATTTTTACACTAGTCTGCCCCTGTTCCGCAATCTTCACAGACAGAAGACTCCAGCATGTGGCACCGTAAGGAAGAACTGGAAGGGCTTTCCTCAAAGTCTCGTGAACAAAAAGCTAAGAAGAGGGGAGATGGCGAGCCATTCTGTCCCAGAGGGACAGAAGGGACATCTACGTGCTTTCATCAATCCACAATAATATGGTCGTGGAGATAACCAGGAGGAATGGGGTAATCCAAAAGCCAACATGTATCACTGAATACAACAAGTATATTGGGGTTGTCGACTTCAACGACCAGATGCTCGAACCCTACCTTGCCACGAGACGAACATACCACTGGTATAAAAAAGTTTCAATTTATTTGTTCAATTTGGCCATATAAAACAGCTACGTTATTTATCATAAATCCACTGCAAGCCCCAAATCCTTCCTTGGATACCAGGAGGAAATCACCACTGCCCTTGTATTCCCGAACGGCATACCAGAAACCATTCGATCCGATGTGATTAGTAGACTCTCTGAACGCCACTTTCCCGAAAAAATCCCCCCCAGACCAACAGGCCAAAAACGGCAGAAAAAATGCCGGGTGTGCACCAAAGGAGGAGTGAGAAGAGATACTACTTTTTATTGTCCCCAATGTCCTTCCCAACCAGGCCTCTGTATAGTTGACTGTTTCCGCCGTTACCATACTTCACTAAATTATTAGTCAAGTATGGTAAACATAACCCTCACTTCCTGACATTTACCTTCACACCCCTTATGCCTCTGCTTGCTCTGTAACTGACCCTGGCTTGTTTTTCCGACCACGCTTCTGCCTACCGATTCTGTTTATATCTCTGCCTGTTCTGGAACTGACCCTGGCTTGTTATTCGACCACGCTTCTGCCTACCGATTCTGTTCATACCTCTGCCTGATCTGGAACTGACCCTGGACTGTTTGACCATCCTTTTTGCCTGCCTCTTGGACTGATCTTGTACCCTGCCACTGGACTAGTGGGATTCATAACACAGGGGTCTCACATATGTGAGGGGCTCCAGAATTGTTTTTCTGGATGAAGAAAACATTTTTTTTGTTTTCTCATTCCTAGATTAGGGTCTGGAGACTCGGAGGCTTCAAAGAGATTTGGGTGGGAGAAGCCTCTACCCCTGTCCCCATTCTGTCCTGAACGAGGCCCTACTTCTGCCTGCTGCCTGTAGGACCTATACCATCATGCCTCTGCCTGTCGTATGAACTGACCACACCACATGGATGGACCATGTTCCTGCCTATTACCAGGATAAATATTTTGGCACTGCTGACAATCTCTGCCTGCACTGACCCTGGACTGTATATGGACAGTATCCCTGCCTGCTGCCTGTACTGACTATGGACAGTGTTCCTGCCTGTTGCCTGGACAATTGCGTTCGCTTTTGCTGACCAAGTCCCTGCCTGCTGCCTGGACCAGTGCTATCCTCCTGTGGACAACTGTGCTACTAAAACCACAGGTAATCTTTTTTTTTACCCTTTGCTCAGCAGAGTGTATTTTGCAGTGTAATTCTTGGTATGTGCATGCTATGTGTCCCTAGAACACCTGACGGTGTTCCTTGTATGTGGCCAGGCTGTGTAAAAGTCTTACACATGTGGTATCGCTATACTCAGGAGGAGTAGCAGAATGTATTTTGCGGTGTCATTTTTGCTATGTACATGCTATGTGTTGAAAATAGCTTATAAAAAAAAATGCATTTTCATTTTTTTCCACATTTTCCAAAAACTTCTGGAAAAAAATGAACCGTTCAAAAGACTCATTGTGCCTCATAGATTATACGTTGGGGTGTTAGCTTTCCAAAATGGGGTCATTTTGTGGGCGTTTCCATTGTCCTGGTGCTCCAGGGCCTTCAAAAGTGTAATAGGTGGGTGAGAAATGAGATGTGTAATTTATGCTCCTAAAACCCTTGAAGGTGCTATTTCAGTATTGTGCCCCTGTATGTGGCCAGGCTGTGTAAAAGTCTCACATATGTGGTATCGCCATACTCATGAGGAGTAGCAGAATGTATTTTGGGGTGTCATTTTTGCTATGTACATGCTACGTGTTGGAAATATCTTATAAATGGACAACTTTGTGTAAAAAAAAATGCGTTTTCATTTTTTTCCACATTTTCCAAAACTTCTGGAAAAAAATGAACCGTTCAAAAGACTCATTATGCCTCATAGATTATACGTTGGGGTGTTAGTTTTCCAAAACGGGGTCACTTTGTGGGCGTTTCCATTGTCCTGGTGCTCCAGGGCCTTCAAAAGTGTAATAGGTAGTTAACAAGTTAGATGTGTCATTTATGCTCCTAGAACACTTGATGGTGCTCCCTGCATGTTGGGCCTTTCTATGTGGCTAGGCTGTGAAAAAGTCCCACACATGTGGTATCACCATACTTAGGAGGAGTAGCAGAATGTATTTTGGGGTGTCATTTGTGGTATACACATGCCATGTGAGAGAAATAACCAATTACAATGACAATTTTGTGGGAAGAAAAAAAAAAAAATCTTCATATTGCAAAGAATTGTGGGAAAAAATGACAACATCAAAAACCTCACCATGCATCTTACTGAATACCTTGGAATGTCTACTTTCAAAAAAGGGGTCATTTGGGGGGTATTTGTACTGTCCTGACTTGTTCGGGTCACAAGAAATTAGATAGGCCACCAGTACATCAGGTGTGATCAATTTTTTATGTTTTTCACCTTTTAGACTCTATAACTTTCACACAGACCAAATAATATCCACTAATTTTGGTTATTTTTACCAAAGATTTGTAGCAGTATAAATTGTGGCCAAAATTTATGAAGAAAAATTAATAATTTGCAAAATTTTATCACAGAAACAAAGAAAAATTTGTGTTTTTTCAAAATTTTCGGTATTTTTTCATTTATAGCGCAAAAAATAAAAAGCCCAGAGGTGATCAAATACCACCAAAAGAAAGCTGTATTTGTATGAAAAAAAGGACACAAAATTCATTTGGGTACAGTATTACATGACTGAGTAATTGTCATTCAAAGTCTGAGAGCGCTGAAAGCTGAAAATTGGTCTGGTCACGAAGGGGGTTTAAGTGCCCAGTTGTCAAGTGGTTAATAAATCTGCAAAAATGTCAACAATTCTGTGTTTTTCCGTGAATATGGGGTGCTGTGTGTACATTAATGAGGAAAAAAATGAACTAGCAGTCACCGGCTTCCCAGCCCCCCGTTTTACTTACCTGAGCCCCTTCATCTCCTAGGTGGAGATGCGCTGTCCCTCTCTCCAGGGGGTCCCGGCTCTTGATTGGATAGATTGATAGCAGCGCAGCCATTGGCTCCTGCTGCTGTCAATCAAATCCAATGACGTGGCTGCCGGGGGCGGGTCGAGTTCGGCTTTCTTGTCTGTGGTCGCAAATGTTGGACTCAGGAGCGCACTCGCAAGGTAACCCCCCCCCCCCCGGGAGAGCGCTTATCCCAGGGGGTTATCTGATGCGGGGAGGAGCCGCGAGAGCTTCCAGGGGACACCAGAAGAGGATGTTTGGGGTCACTCTGTGCAAAACTAGCTGCACAGTGGAAGTAAGTTTGATACAGTATGTCTGTTATTTAAAAAAAATTTAAAACAATCCTTTGCAATTACTTTAACGCCCTTCTATTTTTTCCCAATTGATAGGGCTAATGTATAGTGATTTACTGATCAGTGCTGTCACATGGGGACAGGGAGAGAATTGCTAGTCAATGGTGACAGAGAGGTGATCATTTGGCTTTGGTAGTGAACAAGGCCCACAAATCTGAAACACATTTACACCTGCTGTCTATTACTGTGCCTTTTATGGAGAACCAATAAATTCTGAAGATTAGAACCTGCTCTACTTACAAAATGGGCAGTGAAGGGTCCTTTCAAAAATAGGCTAAACTTTCAATCTCCAATCTGGGCAGTTACACAGTTAGTTTGACAGTATGATAGGTGTCATTTGTGGGAACACCAACACATTAAAGTATAACTAAAGGATATTTTTTTTTTTTTTAGTTATGGACAGAGTAGAGATGGATTATAACACCTCTGCCTTTTTCCAGGGAGATTCCCACTCTCTGTTTGATCTGTTTACTGTTATCATCAAAAGTGAAAATACAAGAAAATCCCAAATCTTGGCTTGTCCCCAGAACAGTAATAGATGTGAAATCTTCCAATGGGGACACTGGTTCTAATGATTTGGGGGCCCCAATGGATTCCCTTATTTTGTAGGGATTTCCTCTTACTTCCTGTTTTAACTATGAAAAAGGAGGTGAAGGTAAATCTCCCCACAGATGGCAAAAAAACTGACAGGGGTTATTATCCTCCCTTGATCTAGCCAAAATGTAGTTCTACTTTAAGGCAAAAGTGAAAACAAATAAGTGACATTTTGGGTAGAGTGCTGATCTCATGCAAACTGAAGCCCATCATAATGAATTCAATCTTCCATGGCAGGTCAAACTGAGGACAGCGTATGTGCCTGGACTGAAATATCTTTGCAGTATATATTCATTAATTTCAATCATTGGCATGATGTGCAGGAATGATCATTTCTTATCCACTTTGTGATATACTTGAATGGATAAACAACATGCAGTTTTAATATAATAAGCATAAGGTTTACATCAATGCTACTTATATAGATTATATATAGCTAAATCATTTTGTGATTCTGACTATTAGAATTTGCTTTGAAGCAGATCTTGTAAGAAAATGCAAGTTCCACTTACTGCCTAACCCCCCACCATCCAAATAAAAATGAAATAAAAAACATTTAAAAAAAATTAAACATCAGGGGACAAAAAAGGCAAACTACTGACCTTTGACCCAGAGTTCCTGCATGCTTCTAAGAGCTTTATTGATGTCATTTGGCCTTCCTACTGGTTTCTGCGAAAGCTAAGGACTTCAAATCTCACAAGAAGACACTCTAGCATTTTCATCCTCACCTAGGCAAGCGTGTGTCAAAAGTCTGGGTGTAAGGTAGGTATTTTTCACCTAATGTTTAATTTATAAATGTGTTTAATTCATGGGGGTATTTTATCTGTAGATTTTTCCATGTTGATTTTTTTAAACCGCTCAGTAAAAGAATGGTATAATACAGGAGCGGCCGGTCAATAAGGGGCGCAGGGGCCCCGCCCCCTAGTTTGCATGCAGGGATGCATGCGGGGATGCATGCGGGACGCCACACTCATAAGTTTCTATGAGGTTAGGGGAGAGACACATACTGAGAAGATATAAAGTGCTGCACACCCCGATTAATGTCAAAAAGAAAAAGAAGATATCCCCCGTGGGGTTTTAAAGCAGCAAAAAATTATGAGAATAGGTTGTTACTTGAAAAAGTTTTTTTATTAATGGAACGTAACCATAATGGTTAAAATAGGAGCTGTGCTACAGGAGATAACACAAATGAAGCTGGCACAAGTATTATACAATAATCAAGCGCTAAATAGGGTGATAATCCTGACGCGTTTCGACCCCGTTGGGTCATCTTCAGAGGATTGAGGCGCTGTGACAAAATTTGCATATTAGAGTTCATGGATATGACCATAAAAATATAATATAATATAATATATATATGTTTAACAGTATAATTACCAATCACATTGTGTTTGAGCAGTTTCTCCTGAGCTTATGGTTCTCCGACGTCTCCCCCACCGGGTCCCGACAAGAGTCCCCGGCCGTCCACCACGTCAACAGGGGAAAAGGGGGGGTTTAATCGTCCATGCGTGTCTTACAAGGAGTCACACCAAGTCCTACAGTCCTACTAACCCCTTCCTCTCCCCCCCTTTTGTTACCATCACCACTACGGGAATATTCTTACATCGCTGACCCTAATAAGCACAGACAACATCCAACAAATATTTAATTAAATAAATTACAGAGTTATCTCTCTTTTTTTCAAAAAATGACACATGATACATATATCTCTATCCGTGCTAAACCGAACGCACTGATGGTACAGTTGTCTGTTGTTTGATGCTTTGGCTGCAGGTCTCGCTCGCTTGCCCCCACACTCCTCCCCAGTTTTGGGAAATATCCACTTGGTGTGACTCCTTGTAAGACACGCATGGACGATTAAACCCCCCCTTTTCCCCTGTTGACGTGGTGGACGGCCGGGGACTCTTGTCGGGACCCGGTGGGGGAGACGTCGGAGAACCATAAGCTCAGGAGAAACTGCTCAAACACAATGTGATTGGTAATTATACTGTTAAACATATATATATTATATTATATTATATTTTTATGGTCATATCCATGAACTCTAATATGCAAATTTTGTCACAGCGCCTCAATCCTCTGAAGATGACCCAACGGGGTCGAAACGCGTCAGGATTATCACCCTATTTAGCGCTTGATTATTGTATAATACTTGTGCCAGCTTCATTTGTGTTATCTCCTGTAGCACAGCTCCTATTTTAACCATTATGGTTACGTTCCATTAATAAAAAAACTTTTTCAAGTAACAACCGATTCTCATAATTTTTTGCTGCTTTAAAACCCCACGGGGGATATCTTCTTTTTCTAGTTTCTATGAGGTTATTTTTAAGTCACATGATTAGAGCCTGAGGCTCTGATTGGCTTGAAAAAGGTTGGGCCACCCATTTGATACTAGCGAATCAATATTCGCTTTTGTCTTCCACCTTCTCCTCCCAGCCAATCAGGGCAGGAGGCAGATCGGGTTGGCCAGAAAAAGCAGCAGAGGAAGCTGCAGCGCCATGACCATGGAGGGGTGAGTGCGGACCTGGGGGGTTTCTTTGCCCCACTGAAAAAGTTTAGCACCACCCGCCACTATGATACCTTATGCTTGATGCTTCTGTGTTTATAAGCATACACATAAAACCAGATAATCCTACCCGGATTCGGAAGGTGGCTACTTTTGCAACAGAAAATCTGAATCAAATTGGTTCCATAAAAAATATTTAAAGTTTATTAAATACACTTGTACTTACGGAGGCCAAGCCTCCCAAATTTACCTAAGTGCAAAAATTGGCAACGGTGCACACAACACTACACATCATATTTTCCGGGTTCCATCCATAGGAGGGATAGCATGGACAAAAGTTGATGTATTGAATACATAGAAAGACAGGACAACACATGAACAACAAGTAAAACAAAAAAACCCCCACCCCCAACTATGATACACAGCAGGTCCGGACACCAGCTTGCTTACATCCACAGAAAAAATGCTGTGCGGAAACAACCGCATAAAGAATAGAAAAAATGTCTTCCCAATGTACCCGGAAGAATCACCTATTATTATGCAAGTTTTCTGTGGATAGCCCCCGGGGGAAATAAAAGGGAATTCCCAAATAGTTGTATACAGTAATGCTAGTTATCTCCCCTGGATTGCTTTGGGTTGGGATGGTATTGGTTAAGTGGATCCCACTAACTAAATGAATGACTTTCAAATTACATGGTCTATAATAATCTCACTACAACAAGGAATAGTTCTTGGTTGGTCATACTGTAATCCTCAGGTTGTTTCTCAGCAGACTTTTCCCGGAACACCATACAGCTTTATAGTGGTATCATACGTCCCCAGGAAAAGAGTCTATTTGATATGGTGATTATTTCAGTCTGACACAGCAGACACAAACATATTTAACCTGTTGCCAGTAATGGTTCTGAATAAGGAGAAAGGGTACACAGACTCATCAATAGAGGTGCTTCCACCAAATGACATGTGGATCACTGACGGATCAAAAGTAAATTCAATAACTCAATTGCATTCAAAAGTTACCTCCAAATGGAATGATGTTGCTGATATTACTGCTTTAATGCTCAAATAATGCATTCATTTCACCATCAGGTGTGTTAGTAATTCAGCAGAGGTAAACAGATGACAGGACATGTCAGTACTTTACCACTCCTTAAGTTGTCTTGAATGTTAGATCTCCTTCCCAGTCTGAGACAAAATCATTCAGCTCTGCTTCACAGACCTCCTAAGCGGCTCTGATCTTCATGGACGAGACAGTTTCTGTCCGCTTGTTCATTTTAAACCACGCTGTGCGCGTTCTTCTTAGGGGGGTCAGATCAGCATACACTACACCACCCTCAAACCTGCAATACCATCTACATGGGAGCACAGCGTAGGCCGGCGTAACATGACCGCTGTGACGTCAACGCGTTTCGCTAGTATAGTGGGCGTAGCTTCATCTGGACTTGTTGGGGCCGGCGGTTCTCTTTATCATTTTATCATTTGAGCTATTGATGGTGAAATTAATGCATTATTTGAGCATCAAAGCAGTAATATCAGCAACATCATTCCATTTGGAGGTAGCTTTTGAATGCAATTGAGTTATTGAATTTACTTGTGATCCGTCAGTGATCCACATGTCATTTGGTGGAAGCACCTCTGTTGATGAGTCTGTGTACCCTTTCTCTTTACTCAGAACCATTACTGGCAACACGTTAAATATGTTTGTGTCTGCTGTGTCGGACTGAAATAATCACCATACCAAATAGACTCTTTTCCTGGGGACGTATGATACCACTATAAAGCTGTATGGTGTTCCGGGAAAAGTCTGCTGAGAAACAACCTGAGGATTACAGTATGACCAACCAAGAACTATTCCTTGTTGTAGTGAGATTATTATAAACCATGTAATTTGAAAGTCGTTCATTTAGTTAGTGGGATCCACCTAACCAATACCATCCCAACCCAAAGCAATCCAGGGGAGATAACTAGCATTACTGTATACAACTATTTGGGAATTCCCTTTTATTTCCCCCGGGGACTATCCACAGAAAACTTGCATAATAATAGGTGATTCTTCAAGGTACATTGGGAAGACATTTTTTCTATTCTTTATGTGGTTGTTTCCGTGCAGCATTTTTACTGTGGATATAAGCAAGCTGGTGTCCGGACCTGCTGTATATCATAGTTGGGGGGTGGGGGGTTTTTTGTTTTACATGTTTTTTGTAGTGCTGTTCATGTGTTGTCCTGTTATCCCTCCTATGGATGGAACCCGGAAAATATGATGTGTAGTGTTGTGTGCACCGTTGACAATTTTTGCACTTAGGTAAATTTGGGAGGCTTGGCCTCTGTAAGTACGTGTATTTAATAACTTTAAATAATTGTTATGGAACCAATTTGATTTAGATTTTCTGTTGCAAAAGTAGCCACCTTCGGAATCCGGGTAGGATTACCTGGTTTCATGTATATGCTAGTCTAGTTCTTTTAGCTACAGCAGCAGCACCCTAAATAGATGTTCTATATTCGAGATTTTTATGATACCCTTTATGGGTTTTTTTTGGTTTAGCAGGATTTGCTTTTTGTTGCTCCTTTCTTTTGTGTTTATTCTGTGTTTATAAGCAACAAAATTATTAGCAGACCATCTTTGGCACATTTTATGTAGGTAATGGGCTTGTATTAAAAAGAGTCTTTTGGTCTCTGTTTATTTTTGCAGAACATATTATATTTGGTCTTTTTCTTCCTTCAGGTCTGGTATGGATTTTAAGAGGAACCCCACATCAAAATAAACAAATATGAAACTGCGTAGGGGCCCCCACAGAATCAATACCAGATTCAGACCCCCATAGCACCTTGTCCCCATGATGATGAGGATGAGGGCTTCTTCCCCACAACCCTGGCCCAGTGGTTGTAGGGGTGAAAAGGGTGACTTATCGAAATCTGGAAGCCCCCTTTAACAGGGGGGCCCCTAGATGCCAGCCCCCCATGTAAATGAGTATGGAGTACATTGTACCCCTGCACATTCACCAAAAAAATAGGGTTTTTTCATCATACTTACCTGTAAAATCCTTTTCTTTGAGTACAACATGGGACACAGAGTTAGGCTAATACTCAATACCTGCTGGGTTATACTCCATCTCCAGGTGAATGGACACTGGTGGACCAAAGGTGATCCCCTATATAACCCCTCCCACACAGGAAGCACTTCAGTTTTGTAGCTAGCACTGAATCCTCAAAATGAGGGGAGGGACCTCTGTGTCCCATGATGTACTCAAAGAAAAGAATTTTACAGGTATGACAAAAAAATCCTATTTTCTTTTTCATACATCATGGGACACAGAGTCAAGCTAATATTCATTACCTGCTGGGATGTCCCAGAGCAATAGCCTTGAAGGGAGGGAGACACCCTGCCAAACAATAGCCCTCAGTACACTGCGGCCGAAAGCCGAATCCTCGGCTGCTTGAACATCCACTTGAAAATTTTTTGTGAAAATATGCATTGAAGACCAGATAGCAGCCTTACAAATCTGAGCCACAGATACCTGATGGTGAAAAGCCCAAGAGGTTCCTACACCCCTGGTAGAATGAGCTCTCACCCTATAGGGAGGAGCTTTACGTTTCAGACCGTAGGCCTGAATGACCAATTGAAGGACACAATTGGAAATGGAAGCATTGGAAACTGCCTGCCCTTTCTTGGGTCCTTTTGGTAAAAGAAAAAGGAGTCTGATCCTCAGATCTCCGCAGATCTAGACAAATAAACATTGACTGCCTAGACAACATCCAGGGAGTGCAGTCTCTCTCTTCTGCCGAACGAGGCTGAGAGAAAAAGAAGGCAAAATAATGTCCTGATTTAAATGAAAGGCCGACACCACCTTTGGCAAAAAATGAAATGTGGTGAACGATCAAGTATGGTTCCTTGCACGAAAGGGCCGCCAACTTCGACACTCGAAATTTAGAGACTGTGAATTGGGGTGGAATATAGGACCTTGAGACAGTAGATCGGCACAATGTGGAGGTGTCCATGCCCGTCTATTGTCAGTCTCACAATCTCTGGGAACCAGGGCCTTCTGGGCCAGACTGATGCCACCAGAATGACTGCAACCCCCTCTTTCCGAATCCTGTGCAACAAATGTGATAGGAGAGGGATCAGAGGGAAAGCATAAACCAGGGATTACTGTCTCCATGGAACTACCAAAGTATCTGCTCCGATTGCCAGAGGATCTCTTGTTTGGGACACTAATGTAGTTTGTTGTTTAACCTGGATGTCAGTAGGTCGACCTCTGGCCATCCCCAATGTTGGCAAATTTCCTGGAACACCCCTGGGTGTAGGGACCATTCCCCCGGCAGATCTGCTGGAGGCTGAGATAATCTGCCTTCCAGTTCATACGAGACAGCCAAATGAGAAACATGCTGTATTAAATCCTTTAATGCCTCAATAGCAAAACACATCGCACGAGAAATACAGATAAAACGCATGTCAAGGGCCCTCAGAATGTCAGGACCAGGCAGATAGTGTCTTCATTGGATGGATGAAGTGGTCTTCAAACACTTAGGGCTGCACTCAAAGAGGGAAGCAATCTCTAATAGAAAACAAATAAAAGAAAAAAGGCGCCTCTAAGTGCAAAATTCAAACTTTTAATATCCTGAAAACAAGATTAAAAACACTTACAGAATCAAGGCTAAGAAAAGGCATAACATGAATGTATGAAGCAGGTGATCCGGCATCAGGAGGTCCCATTGAATCACAGCTTTCCAGGGATAATGAAATGCAGCAGCAGAAGGTCCCAGGATAACCAGCAGGTGAACACCCCAGGCTCTGGGAACACTGGTGAAGCAATCGCGTCGTCTGAGTCAGCGTGGAGCATTAATCCCGAAAATTACGTCAGCGGGAGGGGACAACAACCAGCATGGACCGCAAACAGGAAATATGTCATCAAAATGGAACGCGTTTCGGAAGTTTGTAGAAGCTGAGCTTCTTCTAGTCTATGGGAGGAGCTGTGGGTGGGGCTATGGGCGGTTATAAGGGAATAAAAACAATGCTGCAGCATCCCAGGAAGTAGTGTGATCCATGGGCATAGAACTGCACAGTAAACATAAAGACAATGCAAAAACAAAACAAAAAATGCATAGATGCTAAAAAACACATAGATGCAAGAAATTTTTTTTTAAAAAAATGCATAGATGCCAGAAAACCCATAGATGCAAAAAAACAAAAACAAAAAAACACAAACGTCCATTGGATGAATCATTATGCGCACACGCATACACGCACACATGCACACATCCTATAGGAAAAAACAGAATACAATTGGCCAATGGAGGACATACCTAAGGGAAATATGGGCACTGTATAATGAGCATACATATGAAAATGAGGATGTAATGGTGAATGAAGTTCTAAAATATGGCACTGATTTCAAAATCCTCATTTAACTCTCCAGGGGCCAAAACATTCAAAGAGAAAATCCAATACATCTCTCTGTGGCAAAGCTTTCGGAAACGCTCAGCTGGGGGGAGGTCTCTAGGCATAGCCTCAATAACCCAAACCATTAGACCATCAGTGGATTTGTTATGGTATTCGAGATAGTGCCTAGGGACACTATCCAAATTCCAAAACGCGTCCCATTTTGATGACATATTTCCTGTTTGCGGTCCATGCTGGTTGTTATCCCCTCCCGCTGACATCATTTCTGGGATTCATGCTCCACGCTGACAACGCGATTGCTTCACCAGTGTTCCCAGAGCCTGGGGTGTTCACCTGCTGGTTATCATGGGACCTTCTGCTGCTGCATATCGTTATCCCTGGAAAGCTGTGATACACTGGGACCTCCTGATGCTGGATCACCTGCTTCATACATCCATGTTATGCCTCTTCTTATTCTTAATTCTCTAAGTGTTTTTAATCTTGTTTGGGGATATCAAAAGTTTTAATTCTGCACTTAGAGGCGCCTTTTTTTTTTTAATCGCTCCAGAAATATCTGTCTTACTTTCAGGCAGATCATCCCATTGGTTAGGCCTATTAGGCCGTTTGACCTGATCCTTTACGGTCTGGCAGATACCAATTGCTGCAACAGCTGGCTGAATACTTGAACTGGCCAAAGAAAAAGAAGCCTTTAATAATGACTCCAATTTCTTGTGAACAGGGTCTTTCAAGCCCTGTGCATTATCTACCAGACAAGTTAAGTTCTTGTTT
Organism: Lithobates clamitans; assembly: GCA_037952925.1. Lineage (NCBI taxonomy): Eukaryota > Metazoa > Chordata > Amphibia > Anura > Ranidae > Lithobates > Lithobates clamitans. The sequence goes on from JBBGZY010000187.1 coordinate 7,442,040, forward strand.
AAGGATGAGACTGCTGCATCTACTGCTGGCATGCTCCATTTTTAAAAAAAATTCTCATCCATGGGATATAAAAGGGAAAACCTCTTAAGAGGAACAAAATCCTCTCAGGATGTTCCCAATCAGCATACACTGCCTGTTCACAGGGGGTGTAGGGGGAAAGCCTGTGCGGCCTGAAGAGGCCTCAGGGATCCCAAGAGGGCCAGGGGGGCTCAGTCACCTCTTCAAGAGGCAACTTAAATGCAGAACTAATCATTTTGGTCAGAGTCAGGATGAAAAGCCTCTGCGACTGAGAGGCAGACATCAACTGGATATCCTTTTGTCTAGATTGCTCGGAAGCAGACTCATCCACCAGACCCTCCACAGAATCCTGAGCTTTTACCTCTTCTCCATTCTCAACCCATACCTGCTCCAAACTAGGAGGCTCCAGGGAGGGGGATCTGTCACGCTTCTTGCCACCCTGTGGTATGGAGGCAATCCTGCCAGCAATCCTGTACTCTAACCCGGCTAGGGCCGAAGACAGTTCATCCTTGGTGATAAAGGGTGAAGCAGCAGCGTTGACTTTAGGCACAATACCAGATAGGCAAAGCAGCTCAGATTGCCCGGAAGCCTCTGGTCCTTCAGGGAATATAACACTAGGGATACGACTAGGTTCTTTATGAACTACTGACGACATAGGTGTGCCCTTCCCTGTAGTGTTAGTCCCACTCCTTTTTTGAAGACATTTACTAGCCACAAAAAGAGAGTACTTGGGTGTAGTATTAAAACACCTCAAAAGGAAAACCCTTTATTAGGGCTCACCAAGCCCTATGCAACAATCCTGCTAAGCACCTTAGCCTGCCAAGCAACACTTGGTGACTCACGTGACCCGGGTAAGGAGAAATGAATTGCTGCAAGTGCCTGTTAAGAGTCTGCTCTGTGTCCCACAGCTGCCATCTGGAAGCACTGCATGCTTGGCAAATACAGCTTAAATAACGGAACGTTCTGTGCATGCATGTGCACGCACGTGCGTGGTCCCGGTGAACAGTCGTGGCTGTATTCGTGTATGACGTGAATCCTTGTGCGCCCAGATGAAGGCTACTGCGCCTGTGCGGTGAAGCCGCATATGCCAGGGCCGCTAAACAAACTGCCTGGATCCCAACCATGACACTGCCTGGAGTTTGCATGTTCTCCCTGTGCATGCGTGGGTTTCCTCCGGGTACTCCGGTTTCCTCCCACACTATAAAAGACATGCTGGTAGGTTAATTGGCTTCTGTCCAAAATTGGCCCTAGTATATGAATGTGAGTTGGGGACCTTGGATTGTGTTCTTCTTGAGGGTAGTTACCAATGTGAGCATGCGATGTATGTGTGGAATGCTGCTTAAATTGACAACGCTGTATGGGTACCTTAAATGAATAATAATATAATAGATGAGTATCTTAATGAGACACTATGTACAGGAATAGGGACAATTGTAGACACGCACCCACACTCACTCAGGTTGAACTGGATGGACTGGTGTTTTTTTTCAACCTTACTAACTATGTAACTGCTAAGTCCAAACAACGACTGCTGAGCACAGCAGCACTCTTGTGAACGCACGTGCGCCCTGGTGAACCAAGACGAAATGGAGCACCGACGTGCGCCATCATACAGGTAAAAAATAGCCAGACACAAGCAAAAAAGGTACACTTTGCAAACACCTACAGTTAGCCCAAAACTCTTTGGTCATCGCACACAGGTATCCAGTCTCTAGCTAGCTTGACTGATTGTTGCAATCGCTGGGACACGCCACAATAATAAATAAAGGAGTTTCACTTACCTGTCCAGCCACAGGGCAGCTTAGAAACTAAGAGCCCAAACTTCACTTTTCACGGCGTGTTCCTGTCCTTCGAGAACCTTCAAGAACCGGGTACCCTTTTCATGTTTAGGGTCCACTCCCTTGGACCTGTACAGCACCCTGCAGGAATGCCTTAGCACTGTGGTGTCCAGGTTTCCACTTCACAGTGTCCAGCGCCCAGAGGCTGCATTACAGGCAAAAACTTGCAGGATCTTGAGTCTTCTTTGCGAGGCTCGGGGTACCATTTATCTAAGCATATAAAGCCTGTGTCAAATGTATCCAATCGGTCAATCCCTTGATTCAGTTAAGAACCGCTTGTGGGACTAGATACATGGCGCTCAGAGAGCTCAAACAAACCGTGCCTGGGTGCATGCGCGGCAGCTTCCAAGATGGCCATGAGTCACTGAAGCTCCGCTCCACCACGGCCCTGCTTTAGTCACCGGACCTAACGAAGTGAACATACTCACATCACACCAGGCTAGATACATGGGGGAGAACTAACGGAACCAGCGGGGCACAACGGCACAGGCCAGGAGAAGTTTAATCAGCCAGATGACCGCGGCGCCCGGCCCGGTCAGCTACACTAAGATGGCGGCGGCTACACGAGGCGCATACAGTACAGGAGAGGATGAAGATTCGATTGCAGATCAGGATGTTCGGTCTCCACTATCCCCAGGTACCGATTTCCCTTCTCTGCCTCTGGGAGCCTCCCCTGCTTCTACAGAATCCCTGCTGGGCAGACTACAGAACGGTCTTCCCTCCACTCCTATGCTAGACCCACACACAGGCCTTTTACTCTCAGACACAGAGGTGCCTAACAACCCTCCTGTCCCCACTGACTTTCCTGCCATGATGGAAGCTTTTTCCCAACTGCTCTCCAAGAGTCTGGCCAGGAATGCTGCTCAAATAACCTCCTCCATCCATGCAGATCTGCAGCAATTAGGGCAGCGAATGGACTTTATTGAAAAAAGAGCAGACCAAGCAGTTGCCCGTATAAATAAAAATTCAGACAGACTACAAGATATGCAAGAACAACTTGAAACTGCTCTTGCCAAAGTCGATGACCTCGAAAATCGTTCAAGACGCTACAATTTTCGAATTTGTGGTCTGCCTGAAACTGAGAAAGATGTAAATTCTGCAGTAAAAACCCTGATGAAGGACCTCATCCCAGATATAGCAGAACATCGCACGGAGCTTGACAGGGCACACAGAGCACTGCACTGTCTCCCAAGAGACATCATTGTGAAACCCCACTATTTTGCTATTAAGGAAGAAATAATGAGGAGAGCAAGAGGAATAGATAACCTAAAGTTATTGGGACACAAAATTCAAATCTTTGCCAACTTATCGCCATACACGGTGCAGAAGAGACGTTCTCTGAAATCTTTGCTACAACTTCTTACAGAGAGAACCATAACATATCGATGGTCATTCCCCCTGAGACTGAACTTTTCTTTTAGAAATAAAAGTTATGGCTTTTCTTCGTTCGCAGAAGGGGAGCGTTTACTTCTTCATGTGGGTATAATACCGCAAGGCCCGAGTCATGCCCAGGCAGGAAGAAGCACTCCATCATCAACAAAGCGACCACTGCCGGCAAGTCCTCTACAACCTACATGGTTCAAGCAGAGCTCCAAACGCTCTAAAGAAAACATCCCCCCCGAGGTCTGAGGGAATACAGGGACCCTTTTGCGGTTCCAGGTTTTCTCTTCTCCCTTTGGCTAGTAAGCCACTCCGGACATTCTTCTTAGGCTCTACAGTTCATTGCGGTATGGATGCTACCGAGATCAGTTTGACTTTTAACAGACGAGACTCCCGAACTTTACCGGGCTTCATGTTTACCTTAAATTGGAGGAAGCTCATGTTAGTTCATTGGGGGGTGGGGGGGGAGGGGATCCAGAGGACTACTTCCTACTAGTGTTATGTCATATGCAACGGTACAACCCTTACCCAGTGTATATCTTCTGAACACACCTCTCCCCTCGTCGGAGCTGGCATAAGGGTACAAGATGCCTAACGACATCTCAATGTCTTTATCTGTAGACGCTCACAGTTCACAATATTTCGGTCCGCTTAGTTATGCAGGCGACGTGTAAGGGTCAATTTTTTTATTTTTTTTTTAGGTTGATACCTCTCGTTAGGCTTGGAGGCCTCGCATATATTTGGTAATAGCATATGTCGGGACCCCCGATGGGAGCTTGGTCTCTCCCCCCTGGGCCCCTCCGTTGGTGGTTGGGGCCCAGGGGGAAGGGATCGCCTCCTCATGGTTCCGTTTGTTTAGTTAAGTTAAGGTTTAGCTTTCAAGTGGGTAGTTCAGATTTCCTTTTGACCCCTAATGACTTAGTTCGCTAGTTAATTTACAATGGTTATGCAACTCAGGTGAAGGGGCCGTGGTGGTTTCAATGCACCCCTAGTAGGTCCCAGGAGAGCATTTATGCCCCTGGCACCATGGCTGGCCCCCCTACTAGTAGGGAGCCGGTTCTCATGGGTTAAGAGGCTTAGAATGTCTAGCACATTCTGCCTCGGGAATGGGGGGGGGTCTGGGGACCCCCGAGTTTACGTTATAGACACATATCATACTGTAGTTGGAAAAAGTGAAATGTTTCTGTGCATAATAACGAATACACTTTCTTTTCTTTTCTTTTTCACCACTTTCTTCTCCCTCCTGTACTCTACGCTAATGAGTACGCCCAGGTTCCGTATCCGCCTCTGGTCTCTCCTCCCAGGTCCCGCGTTGGTACGTTCCATTGTATCTCCACCATATGAAGCAGATTCTCCTTCTCAACTAGGTAAAATACTCCTTTCAACAATAGCACTACACTGTACACTTTATGACTGAGCGGCCTAATATAACTCCATCTCTTCATATTATTTCACATAATACCCAGGGTATGAACTCCCCCATCAAACGTAGGAAGATTTTTCAACTTTATAAGTCCTTGTATGCCGACATTCTCTTTTTACAAGAGACCCATTTCCCCATATCATACCAAACTACATTTCTGCATCATCATTTTCCCCAATTTTTTCTGTCCTCCGCTTCTACCAAAACGAGGGGCGTCGCAATTTGCTTCGCTAAACACATTAATATCTCCCAGCCAGAAGTAATCACAGACCCACAGGGACATTTTATTTTAGTTTCAGGAAACATTGATGGAGAATTATATACATTTGTGTCGTACTATGCTCCTAACAAGAGACAGAAAATATTTTTCGAATCACTGATGATCAAGCTACGACCTCACTTAAAAGGTACGATTTTCTTTGGCGGAGATACTAATATGGCTTTTGACTTTTCATTGAGCTCAACTGGCTCTGGCAAATCAAAACACAAACGTCCCTCTAGGCAAAGTGTTCAAATAGCAGAAATAATGCATGATGAAGGTCTCATTGACATTTGGAGGGAAACTAACCCTCACGTCAAGGATTACACACTTTATTCTGCTCCCCATGGCTCATACGCTAGGATTGACCACATATTTACGCGCTCATATACGTTCCCCTTGATACTGAGATCCAATATTGTAGGTTCACCACTTTCGGAGCACTCAATGGTTACTTTGGTAATAAAGAAGCCCTCAGGGTGCAATAATCCCCCACGATGGAGACTGCAGGAATCCATACTTAGTGATCCAATTCAGTGCACAATCTTAGAGGACTGAGTTAAGGAATATTTTCGATTCAACACAACCTCAGACATCTCACCAGAAATGATATGGGCGGCACACAAACCGGTGATAAGGGGAAAGATAATGCAAATGGCAGCCAAACTTAAGGCGGAACTCAGAGCAGACACAATTAAACAATCTGAGGATTTTAAAGCATTAACTAGGGAACATAAAAGGGCACCCACCGCAGATTCTCTAGCAAATCTGGATAGGGCTCGAGCTCTCCACAATCTTACTCTGACTACTGCCGCAGGAAAAACACCTCAGGTGGACGGGAGCAAAATTTTACAGCCAAAAGGATAGGATAGGCTCTAAATTAGCGGTCAAGATAAGTCCCAAACATCGGGCATTAGCTTTTCCCAAAATTAAGCTTAAATCCGGGGATTTAACTCAAAACCCAAGTAAGATCACGGAGGAATTCCTTAAATTTTTCGGAGATCTTTATAAATCTAAATCACCATCGGGAGGGAAGCTTAGGCAGGAGTTTCTTGACTCCCTTGCACTACCAGCACTGGCAAAGGCACACAGGGATTTAATGGAGGACCCCTTCACTCAGGAAGAGGTGCTAGAAATTATGAATTCTCTGAAGCTTGGATCCTCTCCTGGCCCAGATGGGTTCTCAAACGGTTATTATAAAAAATTTGGAGCTATGCTAGTGCCACACTTAACGAAATTTCTAAACTCCCTTAGAGAGGGGGGACCATTGGGATTGGAATTAAATGCTGCATACATCACAGTAATTCCCAAGCCAGGGAAGGATCCAAGTGAGATTGGGAACTATCGACCTATTTCCCTAATTAATAATGACATAAAAATTCTAACTAAGATCTTAGCAAATAGAATATCCAGCTTCATCTCATTATATATTCACAAAGATAAGGTGGGTTTCATTCCTGGCCGACAGGGGCCAGATCAAATTAGACGGACCATTGACGTTATTTCTCTTCTGCAATCTCACTGGGATTGAGGACCACCACAAAAGGGATTTATTTTGTCGATTGACCTACACATAGCATTTGATTCAATCGATTGGGCATACTTGTCTGATATTCTGCAACGTTGGGGATTCAGTCGAATTTTTTTAAACATAATAAAAACCCTGTATTCAAACCCTTCAGCACAAGTTCGGTTGATGGGTAGATACTCGGACTCGTTCCCAATTAAAAGGGGTACCAGACAGGGACGTCCACTCTCCCCCCTCTTATTCGCTATTGCGATAGAAACCCTAGCCATAGCCATCAGAACAAACCCGGATATTAAGGCTGTGTACTGTGGGAACCAGGAACACAAATGCGCTTTATACGCAGATGATCTGCTACTGTACATCACATCCCCCCTGATTTACACTCCAGTGGTCTGCGGGGTTCTGAGAACCTTCAGCAAAATTTCAAGATTGGCGGTAAATATGACTAAATCTGTTGCTTTAAATATCATGGTACCGTCAGAGTCTCTTTCAATACTTAAACGAAGTTAAGTTTATACTTATTTCATTCTCTCCCAATCCCTCTGACAAAAGGCTTCCTCCATAAGCTACAATCAGCGATAATTCGCTTTGTTTGGGGAAATAAGGGTTACAGATGCCGTCTAATGTTCTCCTCCGCATGCGCTCACAGGGTGGTCTGGGACTGCCTGATCTATGGGGTTATTATCGGGCCGCTCAACTGTCACAGATATCTCTCATCTTTGGAAGGGGCCCAAAACCTGACTGGTTGTCTATGGAAAGGCAGGCTACTCCCCTCAACACTATTGACTTTCTTATGTGGTGCGGTCTCAAAATAAGACCAGCTATCATGGCACCCACCTTATCTCACTCAATTGCACTTTGTAACAAATTATTCACTCAAACGACCCTGATCTCCCCCCATAAACCTCTATCTCACATTTTTAATAGCTCTACATTTCAGCCAGGTTTAAACATTCAGGCGTTCAAATGGTGGACAAAGGTCTCTACAGGATAGGACACTTTCTAACAGCAACGGGCCCCATTACTCTGTCCTATTGTAAACGCATACTGGAAATGCCGGAATCTGAGAGATTTGATTCAACCAAATTTCTCATTTACTACAATCTATTTGGATCAACAAACACAAATCACCCTCAATTACACAATATGAACATTGGTGCTCTAACCTCGATAACCAAAAAGGAGGGATTTCTGTGATATACACAGTGCTTATGACTAAACCGGACAAACCAACATACGCCAGGACCTGGGAGGAGGACTAGAGTGGATCTTGGACATTAATGGATTGGTTCAGAGGATGGAACCACTCATATAAAGGTATTTGCAATATCTCTCTAATAGAGGCTAGCATAAAGGTTATGTCAAGATGGTACTATGTACCTGCCAGGTTGGCACTGTTTTATCCTGGGACTTCTCCAATTTGCTTTAGAGGGTGCAACCTGGAAGGCACTATGTTGCACATATGGTGGACCTGCCCACGCATCAGATCCTTCTGGAATAAAATATTTTGTACAATAGGCAATATCCTGAACGTATCGATTACACATGACCCGCTTATAGCTTTACTTAATCACACCATTCCGGATATACCTAAAAGCTCCCAAAAGCTCTCCTTCTTCATACTACTAGGATCAAAACTTGTCATAGCCAAGGCCTGGAAAAGGCCTACAGTGTCCTTCCAGTTTTGTAAGAGAAAAGTTTCATGGATAATGTCCCAGGAGAAGATAGTTGCGAAACTGTTGGATAAAGTTGAGAAATTAAATATTACTTGGGAACCATGGGCACGATACTGTAATATCTCACTCCTACCGGGAACAGAGCCGGGAGCAGGAGACACTCTTAATTTACTGTAGCACTGTTCTTCTCCACCTTTTCTCTTCTTCTTTCTAACACAATCTCTTCCTTCCATGGAAGAGGCCATTTGGTCTCTTCTGCTTTCACAGGTCTTTTTGCTCTTTCCTTTCTCTTTCCTGTATCGAGATATCTCCCCAATGGGGTACTCTGGAAGACCTGCCTAATGGAACTCTGAAAGGTCCCTTTAAATCCCCTTGAGGGATGGGTCAATCAATTCCCCCATTAGAGAATTTACATACATATGAAGTATGAATAACCCAACGAAGGTTACTCCGGGGAGGATTACACTGAAATACTTTGCTTTTGTTCCCTAAAATGTTTAATTTGCACGAAGATCAGACTGTGTTTTCTTTTTCATATTTTTCAAATCTTATTAGCTTAGCACGTTATATGACAAACTTAGCATCAGGCTCATGAGGGTGACTGTAATGATAATACAGGGAAAAGGATCTCGATGGGTAGGAGGCTCGGATCATCCCAGGTGGGCACAGCAAGATCCCTGATGGGGTGCTCGATGGGAGGGGGAGATTTCCTTGCACGAGAGACTCATGAAGGCACCTGTAGCCATTTACTGGGGAGGTACTTAAATATCCTTGATGGGAACAAATTTGCTTATAAGTTGTATGACTATAGGATTTTTGGTTTTTCTTTTTTCTTCTACTTACTATGTAATGTATACATTCGCATTATTGTATGTGTAAAAACTCAATAAAATACTTTAAAATTAAAAATAAATGAATAAAAGATATATATAAAAAAAACAAAAAAAAAACAAACAAACCGTGCTATCCACCTTGGGTGGTTGTTACGCTGGTTGTTAAGGATGCCAATGATTCGCTGTCTAAGAAAACAAAAAATGCTGGAAACCAGTGCTTAGTAGCTTTTAAGAGCTGTCAGCAATCTTTCTGCTGGCAAATCACTCCCAAAAATGAAAAAAAAAAAAAAAGATTTTTTCTGCTTCCAGAAGCTGAAGCTTTAAAACGCTTTTAGCTTACAACAGTGTGCTTGGACACACAGGATAACACTATTTGCTTCTAAAGGCAGAAAAAAAATAATCAAAGCATCAAAAAACAAGCTCAAAACAAGTGTGCATGGAGCCTAAAGCTGCATAAAAAATTGACCTTTATAAAGTAAGATTTTAAAGCTTCCAGAAAGTAGAAAATAGATGTATTAAATACGTAGCAACTGATTGGTTCTTATGCCAGAAACTGTGTGCAAAATTTGAAAAATATTGCGTAAGAAGGGTCTGCTTTAGAAACTGGACCTATGCTGTATATTCCATATACAATATTGTTCTTTTTTTACTGATTTTTGTTTTCTGTGTTTCTTATTGTTATTAATACAAATCAATCTTTCTCCTCCCAGATCAATGAAATTACAGTTGTTGAGATGGGTCAATACTATTTTATAAACTAGTTACAATATTTCACTTTCAATCAGATGTGGTAAATGGTGGAATGCTTTTCAGGATCCAGTACTAATTTCAGACTTTCATTGTCCGTTAAGCGCAGTAAATGCATTGGTGTTGCACAAAGACTGACAGATGTTTGTCTAGTAAATTGTTATTCAGTGTTTAAACAACAAAGGCTGTCTGAGGCTTCTTCTTAAAGTGCTGTGTGTAGTATATTATTTCCTTTTACAGTATAAATAAACACAAAATCTATTTTCAGTATGTTTGACAACATGTCTCACTGTAGACACTTTCCTTATAAAACCTACAGTGCCTTAAAAAAGTATTCATACCCCTTGAAAATTTCCACATTTTGTCATGTTACAACCAAAAATGTGAAGTGGAAGGAAAATGATAAATCAATATTTTTAACAAATAAATATTTGAAAAGTGGGGTGTGCATTTTGTATTCAGCCCTCCTGAGCCAATACTTTGTAGAACCACCTTTCACTGCAATTAGAGCTGTAAGTCTTTTTGGGGATGTCTCTACCAGCTTTGCACATCTAGAGAGTGACATTTTTGTCCATTCTTCTTTGCAAAATAGCTCAAGCTCTGTCAGATTTAACGTCTGTGAACAGCAATTTTCAAGTCTTGCCACAGATTCTCAATTGGATTTAGGTCTGGACTTTGACTGGGTCATTCTAACACATGAATATGCTTTGATCTAAACCATTCCATTGTAGCTCTGGTTGTATGTTTAGGGTCGTTGTCCTGCTGGAAGGTGAAACTCCGCCCCAGTCTCAAGCCTTTTGCAGACTCTAACAGGTTTTCTTCTAAGATTGCTCTATATTTGGCTCCATCCATCTTCCCATCAACTCTGACCAGCTTTCCTGTCCCTGCTGCAGAAAAGCATCCCCACAACATGAAGCTGCCACCACCATGTTTCACAGTGGGGATGGTGTATTCAGGGTGATATACAGTGTTAGTTTTCTGCCACACATAGCGTTTTACTTTTAGGGCAAAAAGTTAAATTTTGGTCTTATCTGACCAGAGCACCTTCTTCCACATGTTTGCTGTGTCCCCCACATGGCTTCTTGCAAACTGCAATCAAGACTTATGGCTTTCTTTCAACAATGGCTTTCTTCTTGCCACTCTTCTATAAAGGCCAGATTTGTGGAGTGCATGACTAATAGTTGTCCTGTGGACAGATTCTCGCACCTGAGCTGTGGATCTCTGCAGCTCCTCCAGAGTTACCATGGGCCTCTTGGCTGCTTCTCTGATTAATATTCTCCTTGCCTGGCCTGTCAGTTTAGATGGATGGCCATGTCTTGATAGGTTTTCAGTTGTGCCATACTCTTTCCATTTTCAGATGATGGATTGAACAGTGCCCCATGAGATGTTCAAAGCATGGGGTATTTTTTTATAACCTAACCCTGCTTTAAACTTCTCCACAACTTTATGATTGACAGCCCAATGTCCAATTTAAGAAGCATGCACAGGAACCTAACAACATTTTTGCCTATTGTGAGCAAGCAAATTTGCTTTGTCAGCTTGCAACAGGAAGTGCTGAGGAGTACCTGCAGTAGGAATTTTTTGGGGGGCTTGTTTGCAGAGCTTTTACTCGTTTGTTGCAAAGCTCTTACTATGTACCCGATACTCATTCACATGGGGGGGTCAGATCTGGGAACCCCTTTGTTAAAGGGTGCTTCCAGATTCCAATAAGTCCCCTGCCCGCAGAGCCCCACAACCACTGGCCACAGTTGTGGGGATGAGGCCCTTGTCCCAATCAACATGAGGTGCCCTGCCTGGGTGGGCAAGTGGACTCGTATGGTTGAGGAGGAAGGGGGCATAGACTCACTGTCCCCCTCTTTCCAGGCCAGCAAGGCTGTATGCCTGAATAGGGGTGTGCTATGACCACCAGCAGGGGTTACCCCCTTGTAGACATGTGCAGTCTTTTTCGTTCCAAATTGAAATTCTGATGAATTTTTGTCTTTTGGACATTCGCATGTATCCGAATTTCCAAATTACAATAGTACCGAATTTAAACGAATCTGAAATAACAAAATAAAAAATTCTGATGAAATTTGAATTTGAATTGATTTGAATAGTTTTTGAATCAATTTTGAATACTTTTTAAATTCAAAAAGTTTTCAAATAGTTTTCAAATAGTTTTCAAATTCGAAAGTTCTCGAATTTCCAAAGAGAATAAAATAGAATAGAAAAATAAAGAAATAGAATAGAAAAAATAGAATAGAAAAGAATATAACCGAAAATAAAAGAATAGAATATAATAGAGTAATACAGAACAAAATAGAATAGAAAATAACAGAACAGAATAGAATAGAATAGAATAGAATAGAAACAAATAGAAACAAATAGAATAGAATAAAAAAAAGAATAAAATAGAATGAATATAACCATCTTCTGAAATTCGAATTTCAAATAGAACAAATTCGAATTTGAATACACAAGAAAATAATAGAATAGAAAAGAATAGAATAGAAAAAAAGAATAGAATAGAAAAAAATAGAATTCAAGAAACAATAGAATAGAAAAAATATAACCATTTCCCAAAATTCAAACAGAATCAATTTGAATTTTAATAGAATAGAAAACAATAGATTAGATTAGAATAGAAAATAACAGAATGGTATAGAAAAAACAACAGAATACAACAGAGTAGAATTGAATAGAAATATTATAACCATCTTCCAAAATTCGAATTTTGAATATAACAAATTAAAATTTGAATAGAAAAGAATAGAATAGCATAGAAAAGAATAGAATAGAGCATAAAATTATAAAATAGAAAAGGATATTATAAACAAATAGAATAAATTTGAGTTTGAATACACAAGAAAATAATAGAATGGAAAAGAATAGAATAGAAAAAAGAGAATAGAATAGAAAAGACTATAATATAATAGAAAAGAATAGAATTCAAGAAACAATAGAATAGAAAGAATGTAACCATTTCCCAAAAAAAATAGAATTAATTCAAATTTATATAGAATATAAAATAATAGATTAGACTAGAATAGAAAATAACAGAATAGTATAGAAAAAAACAACAGAATAGAATAGAGTAGAACCGAATAGAAAGATTACAACCATCTTCCAAAATTTGAATTTTGAATAGAATAAATTCAAATTTGAAAAGAAAAGAAAAGAATAGAATAGAATAGCATATAAAAGGATAAAACATAAAATAATACAATAAAAAAGAATAGGATAAACAAATAGAAAAGAGAATATAATTTAAAAACAATAGAATAGAATAGAATAGAATAGAATAGAATGTAACCATTTCCCAAAATTCAAATAGAATCAATTTGAATTTGAATAGAATAGAAATAATATATTAGAATGGAAAGATGGTTATATGTTTTCTATTCTATTCTATTCTGTTGTTTTTTCTTTCCTATGGTGTTATTTTCTATTCTATTCTATTCTAATTGATTATTTTCTATTCTATTTGAATTGATTCTATTTGAATTTTGGGAAATGGTTATATTTTTCTATTCTATTCTATTGATTTTTTTAATTTGATTATTTTTTATTCTATTGTTTTCTATTCAAATTTCAGAAGATGGTTATATTCTTTGTTTTATTCTATTCTGTTTTTATTCTATTCGTTTCTCTTCTATTATATTCTATTCTGCTGTTTTTTTTTCTATTCTATTTTGTTTTTTTTTACTTTATTATATTCTATTCTTTTATTATCTGTGATATTCTTTTCTATTCTATTATCATTTTTTTTCTATTCTATTCCTTTATTTTCTATTCTATTTTATTCTCTCTGGAAATTGGAAAATATTCGAATTCGAAAACTATTTGAAATTGATTTGAAAACTTTTTGAATAGATTCATATTTGAATTTTGGAAAATTTGAATCGATTCAAATGCAAATAAATGAAACAAATTCTGAAAACAAATTAAACAGATTAAACAAATTTAACTAAACTAATATATGTAAATAACGAATTAAAACTAAATTAATTTTTTCGTTCTGCATATGTCTACCCCCTTGACTGTCTTTCATTTTTTAGTTGTACCTAGCATCCTATTCCTACAGGTAGCACTATATCCAGTTGTTGATTATCTAAAACAGACCTGCATCCTTAAATGAACTCAGGGAAAATAATTTTTACTATAAGTACAATAAAATCTTATTTTTCTTTTTGCCAGGAAGAAAGACAGAACCAAAAAACAACTTTCTAGCTTTTTGAGAGAATGAGGTCATTCAAGAATCAAGTAAACTGACAAAACTGGTCATATGAAATGACCCATAAAAAAGATGTTATTTAGCAGATGATTGACTGTATCAGCCAAGTGCCATTGAGGTTGGTGTTTTTTTTTAAAGTTTGTGGAAACCTGGGATGTCTTACAGATGACATTTAACACCAGATACTTTTAGCGGGAGCACGTCTTGCATTTTTCCTGTAATAGGTTACAAATATCACAAGTCTAATTTCGTATTCAAAACATAACTCCTTTTTATAGACACTGCGGGCAGATAGATCTCATCTCTACCCATTCTTTGTGTTGATTGTGAAATCAGCAAAGAACATTAAACAGGGACTTGGATCACATGCTATTTTGACAACCCAGGTGGCAATTCTAAGATTGATGTTTTATTTACATACATTTCTATTTAATAATGTATGATAATGGTATGAAATTAAGCAGCATGAAACATATATCTGTATTCATTATGCAGTATGTTAGATCATCTGTGTTATTATGTGTTGTATTTTTTAATAGGGGCACAATATCTCAAGCAAATGAAGCTACTTGGCAGTATGACAGAAAAAAATGCACCAACGAGAGGGGGCACTTGGCACACTCCAAGATCTTTCTAATGCCAAGGATCGGGCCAAATGGAGCAATAAACACAAATGTTGGTTGTACATCTTTCAGAATTCATGCTTAAAAACTCTGATGTGCTAGCATTAGCTCATCTCAATGAGTTACATGGTATCACAGAAAGCACCCTATTTGATCTGTGTCCACTTAATTCTTAAAAATCTAAAACATCCTTGTGAATAGAAAAATTATTAATGCCACAAATAATCATATAAATAAATAAAAAACAATAATTGATCATGTGCAAATTTATAAAGTGCCACAATTAATGATGTGCATACAGTATATAAATATGAGTAAAATGAATAAAAAATTAATAAAATCATAATTATAAAAGTTCCACAAGTTAATTACGTAAATGTCCAAAGAGATTGCAAAAAAATGAAAAATGTGAGAAATTTCCCCAAAACATCTTGAAACAGGTGTCAGGATAGAATTGAACTCTCCACTAGATTGTAGCAAAATGCAGGCTTACCAATTGATCCTCTAGTTAAAGGAGAAGTCAAAGAAGGCATCAGTAATATAATTCAATGTGAACCATGTCTCCCCAGCTCCTTCTAAGGGTCCTCAGATGGCCCATTTTAAATGAGGTCCACAAATAGCCCGGTTCAGCTCAGGTCCCCGTATCCAACTATCTATCACAGCAACTCAAAAGAAAAATAAGTGCAAATACTCTACATAGTGTAGAACCATTTAACAACTTTATTTAATAAAGTATTGCACTTGCATTTATGAAACACACCCAGGGCAGCTAAAATGGAACTTCTGTGTAAACTTCCGGTAACGCAATGACGTTAATGAGCTGGATCTGCCTTGGTATTGACACTTTCATGGATACCTGGGTTCTTCTTCATTCTTAAACTCTGATTTCCTTAGCCCCACCCCATGACTTTCTACTTGAAGCTGAACTTCAAGCAGGTATTAAAAGACACCAATGAATGTAATTATGTCAATATTTGAAAAAATTTCAATGTATTTTAAACTCACGCGCAGTGGCATCGCTACAGCGGGGGAGGGTTATTCCTTGCCCAATCCCCCCCGTGTGCCTCCTCACTAAATTAGGCTGCTGCACAGTTGTATTTAGAAGATTGGAATATCCTTTCAATCTCCCCCCAGCGGTCTTCTGCAAACTCGCTCTGTGCCCTCCTGCATTCTGATCCTCCCCCTTCCCTTCTCCCAGGTTCCCTGCAGCATTTTCCAAAGAAAGCAAAATCTTTTCTTGTATTAAGAGAGGTATAGACTCCAGAGAGAGAGCAATCATTTTGCCCCTGTACAAATCATTAGTAAGACCTCACCTAGAAAACGCAGTTCTGGGCACCAGTTCTCAAAAAGGATATTGAGGAACTGGAAAAAGTGCAGAGAAGGACAACCAAACTTATAAGTAGAGATGGGCCGAACACTCCCTGCTTCGGTTTGCACCAGAACTGTCGAGCCTGAAATATGCAGAGCCCCTCCTGCCCCAAAGCACCTCCCCCATGTTGAGGGCATGTGACCTGGTATGGTTAAGGAGGGGGGCCTCGCTCGCTCCCCCCTTTCCTGTCCTGTTCGGCTGCATGCTTGGATAAGGGTTTGGTATGGATTTTGGGGGCCACACTGTTTTTTAAATTCATTTTGGAATGGGGTTCCCCTTTAAATCCATACCAGACCCAAAAGGCTTGGTATGGATTGGGGTGACCCCACTTCATTTCTTTTCACTTTTTTCTATTGCTGGCAATGTTTTTTTTTTAATTCAGCTGTCAGTGGAGAAGCCCACTGACAGCTGATGACTCATGCGTTGTTAAGGATGCAGTTGCTGGCTTCCTGGCCCGCTCCTTAACAACTAGCTATTCACTGTGCCCTTATTGGCAAAGCTTTGCCCAATCAGGGCTTAGAATGCTCTGTGCAGCACGCAGTGCATTGTGGGGCACTCAGCGGACAAACATCCCGCTGAGCACCCTGCAAATTCGGCTGTTCACTGAATGGGCGAACTGGCAATATTTGGGCCAAACTTTTGCTCAGCTCAAACTGTTAGCCCAACTCTATGCATTAAGGTAAAAAAAACTGTGCGCAGCAGCCCCCCCATACCTACATGAGACCCTTGTTGTCCAGCGATTTGCACGGGAGCCTCGGACTTTCCCGTGTCTCTCTCTCCTCATTGGCTGACACACAGCATTGGCTCCCACTGCTGTCAATCACAGCCAGTGACAAGAGAGTGGAGGGAGGGGTGGAGCCACTGCTCTGTGTGTCTTACAGATTCATAGAGCAGGGCTTGGGAGCGAGCACGCACAAGTGCTCCCCTAGCATCCCCTTCCTGCCCAGGCTAATTATTACACAGCCCTGGTATTTGCTGAAATATAAACTATAAACAAAAGCTTTTGAGAGTTTTCCTCTGATTCTCAGGTCAGAGACAATACCTGAGGAAGAAAGGAAAGCTCTCGAAAGCTTGTCTTTTAAGTGTTAGGTTAGTACAATAAAAAAGTATCATCACTTCTACCAGTTTATTGTTTGTGCTGGAACAACACTGTCAGTAAGAGAATATCTACATCTGGTCCCTGTAGGGAATGGAATTCAGTGGTACTATAGACAGTAGAGACTGTGTGACAATGTATAAATGCTTTTGTGTCCTGCTCATTGTCAGAATAACTGAAACAGGATCATTCAAAAATTATGATCTTTATGTGATGATTTGGCATACAGCAATCTCTATGGACTAGTAGACTGATATAATTATATTTAGCACTAAAGAGCATGTGCTTAATTGAGAAGTAGTAGTTAATGTGGATGTGTAGTTTCCTCTTACCTAGCTCTGAGGAATATAAAAATGATGGGAAAATATATATCAAAGCAATTAAAGCATGTGAGGAGGGCCTTTTGCCCATTTCTGCCCACTAAGATGTGTACCTGGGGTCCCGTTCCTTCAATTCTGAGAGAAAGCTGGTTGTTCGATAAAACAGGTCCCCTTCTTTAACAGACGAGAGAGAACACATTCTACGGGAATAATTTACGCTTGAGAGAGTTCTTCACCTTGGGAAAACACAAAGTGGGAATCTTGTTGCTCCAGGCATTGCTGAAGAGTGAAAAACAAGGATTGTTATAGACTTTTTTTTTTCAGAGAGATGCTACATCGTAACACACTCACCAACCAGTAATTCCGATTGACACATAATGGAGGTTTGAAATTTCCTGTATCATGTTCAAGGATGTGCCTGATCTTTTAATCAAGATGTACAAATTTGGCACAGGATCCAGCATTAATACAGGAAGACCTTGATAAATTGAGGATTGGGCAACCACATAGCAGATGGAATGCAATATTGAAGAATGTAAAGTAATGCACTTGGGTATCAAACATACTCACACAAACTACACATAAGGAGGGGCTCCCCTAGGAGAATCAGTGATAGATGTTTATCAGTGGATAAATAAGTGAAGGACATTTAACCGTAAATTGTAGAAAGAGTTATTTACTGTTAAAGTAGTAAAAAAGTGGTTTGGAAATGGAGTCAGGCTGCACATGATTAGTTTGATGTGTATTGCTAGAGAGGTTATTTTTTTTCTTGGGAAAGTGCATGTGATCAGCACAGTGCCAATCAGCATTGTCCAGACAGAGAATTAGGGGTCTTGGGGTCTCATAGGGCAGACAGAAAACTCCTCCTACAAGCTTTAAACAGCGCTTGACTGGTCACTGCTAGAAGCCACCAGATTGCTCTAACTGCTGATGATAAAGGGTATTTGGCAGTTTATATTTACTAAAATAATTATAGTTACATGTTCTGTGTACTGTGGGAGACTAGATATCATGAATGCAGGGCCCTGGGTTTAGTAACACTCTATTTTTTGTGAAAAATCGACTATCCTATAAGTTCAACCTTCCATACATTAGCAGTTTTGGTCCAGGGGAGACAAATAAATGCCATTTTTATAGATTTGGGTAGGTTTAATATCTCTGTCATTGTATTATCATCTCTCTCCTTAAATTAGATTTCTCCTCACTTTTTTCCAGGTACAGTGGTTCAGGGGGACAGGAAGTGGGATGATGGGAAATCTCCCTAATGGGGACAAAGACAGCAAAAAAATACCACTGCTTTCCCTAAAATAGCTCTGTAAATTTTTTGATTGCTACCTGTGACTTCTTTTCCCCTGATCCTTTGTCCTGGCGTCAAAGGAATAAAATGGGGAAGCTCCCTAATGTAATCACACGCAACACTCATACCCTGACAAAAGTTCTATTCAAAGATAAAGAAACGTTTAGGTGGGATTTAGGCTTTTAATGATTTCACCAAAACTCTTGTGAAGCATTTGAAATTTTGTTCTGAGGGTTATGTGCATCTGTGAGACTGTTGCTCATTGCACAGAAATTGAGCTGTGTTTTATGGGTACAGTATATAGCGTAGGCTCAGGCTTTATTTAACCATATCCTTTAAGCCATGCCTAATATTTGTGCTACCTAGCCACGCCTACTTTTCTGCAGTGGTGTTCTACACTAAGCTTACCATTTCTATTGATGTATTTTACTATAAGTAACCATAGGAGGCTAGACAACATAAAAAAATAATGCCTTCCCGATCTCAGCCTACTGCTCCAAGAACAGAACCACAAATATTCATGATAAATACAGCTGAATTTTATTTAGATTTATAATAACTATTAGTTTAATGCAACAACACAACACTATAAAGCATATTTTCATTGTTTACATGCATATGAGTTGTATGCAAGTATCCCTATACAGAATTTAATGGGAGTGTAAGTTCTGCATTTGCAGTGAAATTCTCAGATGTATTCAACCTAATCAACATTCTGCCTGAATAGTTCATTGGAATATATAAAATGAATTTCATGCATATGGGGGCAGAAACATTTTAAAAATTAAAACCTCCTTCGAGCCACAAAACTTGTCTTTTTGGACTATCAAAACCACAGATTACAGCATTAATGTCCTTTTTTAATGTGCAAAGTAATTACATTTTTAAAGGATTGCAAGCTGAAGTTTTAAATTATGCTGTGAATTCAGCTATTGTTGCTTGTTATGGGTTTTAGTGTGGTAAAGTTTTACAGAGCTATTAATTCTTTTAACCCCCACATTCATGTTGAATTTTATGACTAGGTTTGAGTGATGGCCGGGATGACCTCATCTCAGAAAGGCGTATTAAAATAGGACAATGTTGTATATCAGATTTAAGGCTGGCCATGGAGTCAAGTCAATATATCCTACTAATTAAGAGAATCTGAGCCAGAATCCAAATAGAACAGGAGGGTACTCGCTGTCTGCTGGCATTGTACCAAGGACACAATCAAAGTCAATCTATAGGCAATAATCCAAAGTAAATGTGCTGCGGAAGAGAGTATGAATGGCTATATATTAAGGCCATGGAATATGCTCTCTAATCAAGTTCTCTTAGATAACATGGAAGTTCAACTCTTATTCTTCTTGATAAATGAAATAAAGATTTAAAGAATGTCTTACGCTTACAAGCTACTGACTTTTGAACCTACTTGATTTGGTAAGAAATTAAGAGACAGTTTTCAGAAATTGTTAATCAATAGAACATAGTAAAAACATAAAAATGACAGAAAAAGTACTCTTTAATTCAAGCCAATGTAATATCTTGTTCACTCAGATAATGGAAGATTTTTGGATTCAATAACTTTGTTGGACATTCTAAAATGCAGTAGCATCTGGTCTGCATGCTCTCAATTTCCAATCTTCTTGCCAGAATGAAGCACTATTCGGAATGTGTTACTTTATCTGCCTCATTAATCGCTGAAGTACAATATTCAATCCATTCTTCTACAATATAAAGGTATGAAAGGCATTGAGGCACTGTGAGTCTTCAGATATATCAGTTGATCAGCTCTATCTAAACACTTGACCTCTAGAAGATTTATCCCCTTCATGACCAGGTTTTTTTTTGCGATACAGCACTGCGTTATTTTAACTGACAATTGCGCGGTCGTGCGACACTGTACCAAAACAAAATGTATGTCCTTTTTTCACATAAATAGAGCTTTCTTTTGGTGATATTTGATCACCACTGCGGTTTTTTTTTTTTTTTTGCTCTATGAACAAGAGAATACAGACAATTGTGAAAAAAAAACAATATTTTTTACTTTATGCTATAAAGCATATCCAATAAAAAAAATGAAAAAAAAATCAAATTTCTTCTTAAATTTAGGCCAATATGTACTCTGCTACATATTTTAAGTAAAAAAAATCCCAAGCGTATCCTGATTGGTTTGCGCAAAAGTTATAGTGTCTACAAACTATGAGATATTTTTATTTATTTATTACTACTAATGGCAATGATCAGCGACTGATAGCGGGACTGTGATATTGCGGCGGACAAATCGGACACCTGACACTTTTGACACTTTTTTGGGTACCAGTGACATTATTACAGTGATCAGTGCTAAAAATATGCACTGTCACTGTACTAATGACACTGGCTGGGAAGGGGTTAAAAATCAGGGATGATTAAAGGGTTAAATGTGTGCCTAGTCAGTGTTTGTGTACTGTGTGGGAGGAGCTTTTACTAAAGGAAGGCGTGGAACCATGTTCCTGCTTTACAGGAACACTGTATCTATGCCTTCTGTACAGACAGAATGCCGATCTGCCTTGTTTATCGGTGGGTGCCAATGGACATAGAGTCCGCGGTACCTGCAGATCAGCTCCCGCTGTGTCTAATCACAGCTGAAGCGGGTCGCCGACAGCGATCATGCGTGCCCCATACCTGGAAGTGTACTAGGTGCGTGATCCGGCGTAGCAGTGCCACCTTGCCACAGTATATGTACGTTATACTGGTGGCAAATGGTTAAAAGCAATCCAGATCAGGCAGATTTGGACATGTCTGTGAGTATAAATAAAGATTTTATGTCTTAAACTTTGTCGGCAGCTTCATGAGGCCCTTTCTTGGCTCCCTTTACAGTTTCACTTCCTTCCCTTCATGGTTGTGAAAAAGTTAATATCACGGTTGCAGCATTATTTTTATTCATCAGGTGATCAGGTGTTTACATTGATATGCAATTGCATTAAATCTTGTCTGTGTGCAAGAGACACAGTAGAAACTAGACTAAAGCTGTTCATACACTAGGTTTTCTAATAAGCATGCATATGAACATTCAAATGAAAATTTGTACAAAAATTTTAGTACATTCGATGACTTGATGAATGTTGAGCAAAAGTATTTCAAAATTTCTTTTCTTTCACAACAAATTGAAAATGACACTGTTAAAAATGTGTTTAGCCAGTTGCCGCATATGGTGGCCTCCCAGAACGACCGCACATGCTAGGACACAGCGCGACCCCCGATCTGTGTAAAGAGCTGCGGCTGCAGCCGCGGCTCTTTAATCATGTGATCGGCAGTGTCCAATCACAGCCAGTCACATGTAAACACGGAGGAGATGCCGTTAGCGGCGCTCCTCGCCTCACACTAACAGAGTGTGAGGAGAGGAGAGCCGATCAGCGGCATCTCCTCACAGGGGACAGCTAGGTATGTAATCAGGGCACTGACCATCAGTGCCCTGATTACAATTAAGTGCCCACCAGTGCCAGCAATGATTGCCCACCACTGCCAGCAATCAGTGCCAACCAGTGCCCACAATTGCCACCAATCTCTGCTCACAAGTGCCAGCAATCAGCGCCCACAAGTGTCAGCAATCAGTGGCCATTAGTGAGGCCAGTCAGTGCTGGCTATCAGTGCTGCCCATCAATGCCATCAGTGCCCATCAGTGCCACCCATCAGTGCCGCCTATCCATGCTGCCTATCTGTGCCCACCAGTGCCACCTATCTGTGCCCAGTGCCCACCAGTGCCACCCATCAGTGCTGCCTATCAGTGCTCATCAGTACCACATATCAGTGCCACCTATCAGTTCCCATAAGTGTGGCATATTCTTGCCTCCTCATCAGTGCCACTTAATCAGTGCCCATAAATGCCGCCTCATCAGTGCCACCTAATCAGTGCCTATAAGTGCCGCCTCATCAGTGCCCATTAGTGCCCATCAGTGCTGTCTCATCAGTGCCCATCAGTGAAGCAGAAAAATTACTTATTTACAAAATTTACTGACAGAAACTAAGAAAAACTTTTTTTTTTCACAATTTTTGATCTTTTTTTTTTTTTTTAGGAAAAAATAAAAAACCCAGGAGTAATTAAATACCACCAAAAGAAAGCTCTATTTGTGTGAAGAAAATAATAACAATTTCACATGGTTACAGTGTAGCATGATTGCGCAATTGTCATTCAAAGTGTGACAGCGCTGAAAGCTGAAAAATGGCCTGGGCTGGAGGGGGGTGTAAGTGCCCTGTATTGAGGTGGTTAAGGACATTTTTCCATTGTACTCCTTTGAATTTTGTCATCATTGCAGTCAAAAACAAACTTCATTTTGACCCCACTAACAATTAGAAATTTGAATAAGATTTCTACTAGTGAATGGCCAGTTTAGGACTACAACAATAGGGGGTAACTGCACTGAAAAGTACATAGTACATAGTACAAAGTAAAAAAGAAAGCAAGAGATTGTGCGAGGCAAAGATAGTAATTCTTTTTTTTAATTACTATTCCCATTATTAATCTACTGAAAAAATAAAACATGCAAACTTGGAACAATACAAAAAAATATATACTATTTGATAAATTTCAAATGGCTAAGAGCCCATGGAAAAAAAGAAAACCTGCCAAAAATGTATTTTGGTTCAGCTGAAGTGCCAAGCTGAACCATCAATATCACAGAAGATTTAATGAATGTCAAAGATGAATTTCACAAGTTTGCTTAAACTCCAAACAACCTAAAGTCTAATGCTGCGTACACACGATCGGTAATGCCGTCAGCAAAACTCCGATGAGAGCTTTTGGTCAGAAAATGTGACCGTGTGTACGCTCCATCGGTCTTTTGCTGATGGAATTCCAGCCAGCAAAAGATTGTAAGCAGGTTCTCAATTTTTCGGTCGGAAAAAGTTCCTAGCCAAAAATGCAATCGTCTGTATGCAATTCCGACGTGCCAAAAATCACGCATGCTCAGAATCAAGTACGAGACGGAAGCGCTTAGTCTGGTAAAACTAGCGTTCGTAATGGAGATAGCACATTCGTCACGCTGTAAATTTTTGGATGTTTTAATGCAGCACATTCTTTTGTTCTTTAAAATGCTAGAAGAATAAAGTTCTTTTGCTGCTGATATTCACACAGAGTTCTCACAAACGTATTTCTTTATTATTTTCGTGATCTCCTGAATAATATTTTTTGTTTTTAAAGCCAGATCTCCATAATAATGTTTAGAATTATTTTTTATAGTCATCTTTTTTTATTTTTAATCAAGATCTCCTGTTTTTGGGATTATTTTTAAATTAGCTTCTAGTGATCTTCATAATTTTATTTTTTGGTGTGTCAAGTTTCCACAACAACATTATTATCTTGTATTTTTTATAAAGCTCAAGGAGGTTGGTTGTTGTCCCTTGTTAATTAGACATTGTATTTTGGAAATGTACTTGCCTACTCACAAACAAACTGTCCTATTTGAAGAAAAACACATAGGCAAGTATTTTCATATAAAAAAAAAACATTTATTCTGGCTCATAATAACAAAATAAATAGGAAGGCAACGCTGGAGAAACTTCTTGAATTTGAGAAGTCTTTGGCCCCCAGGGCACACATCAACTTTTTAGCCTGAGAAGTCCATATAATAGGGAGCACAATCTGGTCCTGAACTCCCAGAGATCACGAACAGCAGCACATGACATAACTGTCCCCAGGCTGTTGTACTACAACATCCTGCGTCTTCTGTCAGACCAGACTGAACCCAGGGCCATCACTTTCTTGTCTTCCTTGCAGCCTTCCCTCCACATTTCCCTGCAGCCTTCCCTGTAGCCTTCCTGGAGGCTGGGGCTCTGGAGGTGGACTTGTGCCAGGAGGAGGAGGAGGCAGAGGATGGGCGAGCGCAACTAAGTGCATGTTATCAGTCATTTGGCCACTCAACCCCTTATGAAGGGCCTGAAAAATAATCTTCTCACAGATGAGGCGTTGGCCCTCCTCCATTTGCTGCAATTTTTCAGCTACATAGCAGCCATAGGCCTCTTCAGCATCAGGGGGCTTTTCAGGGCCGCATTAGCATCCTTAATGAGGCCCAGTGCTGCCTCCTCCACGTTACTCCCCTTCTTGGCCCTTTTTGTTGGAAGGTGGAGGGGAGGCACCTGGGATTGGGTGAAGCTCCTACTGGGCCTGGCCTCCTTCTGGCTGCCACTTACCCCCGTCTCCTCCTGTGTGCCACATTCCAGAGCCTCATCTCGGCTGAGGTCTTCCTGTGTATGAAAAAGGGACATAGTTTTAGTTTTTGGTTCATCAATCACACAATTTTCAGCTCATGACTGTTGCAAATTGAATGCTAATAAATAGAAAAGACTATCATTCTGAGCTCAGCATTTTTCATTCTTGTCCCAATCATATTTGGTCCCTACTGTCTATTGATATGTAAAACACTTTTTGTTAAATCATTCATTTGTTATCAATAATAACATCTAGTTAACAACAATAATTTTCGGACAATAAATATGTTAGAAAATACTATACCTGACTCCAGCTGGGCTCCTTCACTTCTTATAGGATGGAAGGCCCAGGTTGGCCTCGAAAGCCTCAGCTGGGGTTGAGTGAAGGGTTGGATGGAAGTAAAGAAAGTGATTCCCTGACTTCCATCTGGTCTTCCAGAAACCGCATCCTGTTGTAGTACCAAAGATTGGGTGCATACACATCCTCTGCTGCTGCTCCTGATCTCATGGAAGCCTGGACCTTATTTAGCTCCTTCCTATAGGTGCTTCTCAAGCTACCAATTTATCTCTCCACAAACTTGATGTCTGCATTGGGGACCTGCGTCTTCACAAATTGCAGCAGTTTCTCCAGCGATGCCTTCCTAGCTGGTTTATTGTGATATAAGGGGTTTTTAACCTCCCACAAATTACACATATCCCTGTATTTGTCAATGAAATGGCCCATGAAATCAGGGTCTTTGAATTGTTTCATATTCGCTGCAAGACAAAATACAAGACAAAAACACTAATATCAGGCTAAACTCTCCTGATCTTATCCCAATATAGGCCTCAGTCTCGAATCAGAATAGGCCACTGATGTCCCAAGTTTAAATGTTACCTTCATTAGAACGTTCGGCGCTTCCAGTCCTCCTTCCTACGCACACAGAACGTATGGTACGACACACGTGTGTTAGCTTTATATACACTGCGCATGCGTGAAACTCCGCCCGCCCCTGAGGTTCTTTCTAGAATATGCCCGCCCATTCTCTTTCGGCGCAGTGGGAGATGAACATGGCGGAGACACAGCAGGTGCATAATAGCAGTAACGAGGAGGAGGAAAGCCCGGAGCCCAAAACGTCCCAATCCCAGAGGAGAAGATTTAAGGCCTCAAATATGTCCTTTGTAGAGATGGTGGAGATGGTGGACATATTGAAGAGGGCCGACTAGGACGGAAAGTATGGACCGTACCTAAACCCAAATGTGAGAAAGGCCAAGATCATGTCTAAAGTTGTGAAGAGTCCGCACAGGAATTTTGGGGTACGATGATCAAAGGAGCAATTGAGGAAACGCTGGTCAGACCTTAAATTGAGAGAGCAGGATCAATACAAAATGATCAAGAAAGTGCTTCTAAAAAAGAAGTACTTGTTGCGTGTTCCGATTATTATTATTACTTGCATGCTGTGCCATGTGCTTTTCTTTACTGTTGTACAGTTCAAAATGGCACCTTTCAGGCTCGTGGGCACAGTATTCGTTCGTAGTAAACATCGTTCGTTCACCAACTAAATACTATGTTTTAGACCGGATGGAGGAAGCGCATGTGTGTGTGAGCGTGAGTGCAGGATGTCTCACCTCCGCTCTCTATCCCTGCTCTATCCCTGCCTGAACTAAACTGAACTGCTGGGTCTGCCTCACCTGGCGTTTTGGTGACTGCTGGGTGGCTGGTTGGTGGAGCTGCTTGTTTCTCCCTTGGCGACCGGAGGAGAGCCCTTGAGCTGAGACAGAGACGAACCTGCGCCTGGAGCCTGGAGCTGTCCCCCTGGCATCCCTGCCTTTTCTGGGCTGTGTGTTGGAGCGGGCTTGTTATTGGAGCCGTGCAGTGTGTGAAAACAAAGCTGCTTGTGACCCTGCTTGAGATCTCGCAGGAACGTGGGGGATTCCCTAGAGCAATAGAACTCTGCCCGGTTAATACGGGGAGTGAGGTGGGAGAGGTGCGAGTGCCATGAGGAGAGCGGGGAGACCCGCTATGAGATTTAAGCCCTCCATCTCCCTGTAATACCAGCCCTTAACAGTCTTTGGCCAACTCAAGCTAAGCTAAGTTAACCATTCAATTCCAGTATGTCCAGTAAACGCGCAACCGAGGAGCTGCCACCCCAGGATGGGACCCATAAGACACGCTCCGCAAAGGAGAAGAAGAAGGAGAAAGCAAATCTAGCATCTGCGGCAGCTGTAGCAGCAAAGCTGGAACATTTTGCCCATACAATCTCTCTGTCGCCTGCTAAGGGGGGTTACCAACAGGTGGGGACACAACCGAAAACCCAGGATGGGGCTGCATCAGATAGAAGAAGCCAGGGGCATGGTCAGTTACCCTCAAACCCTATCACCCCATCTACCAACAAAACTGTGAGTAACAAAGGGACAGGGAGAGGTAAATTAGGAACTGTAACAAAAAAGGCCGCAGGAGCTGGGGTAGCCTCTACGGTCGGCCCTATCTTGGAGACTGAGGAGTCTACATTAAGGGATGTACTCTTTGCCGTTAATGCTTGAAAAGACTCAATTTCCAGCCTTGATAGCCAGCTAAAAAAGTATTAAGGAGGAATTACTCTCAATGAGCCAGGTACTGAGTAGGACCGTGGAAAGGGATATTGCTTTAGAAGAGAGACTAGGTACAGTCAAGGATGACTTGTATCCATTAAAGCAACAAATCAAGGGGTTGCAGGAACAAGTGGTGACCCAGGCAGCTAAACTTGAAAAAAGGAAAATAGAAGCCATAGAAATAACGTGCGACTGATAGGTCTACCGGAGAGGAGTGAGGGTCCAACTCCATACCTTTCCTTGAGGGGTGGTTCAGGGAAATATTTGGGGACTCTACTTTTACATCAGTATTTGCATTCGAAAGAGCCCTTCGAGTCCTCTCCAGAACCCGACAGACGGGGGAGCATACTAGGCCACTACTCTTGAAACTTGTTAATTATAATGATAAGGTGATCCTACTACAGAAGGCCAGAGAAATGGGGCCATCATGTATAATGGGGTTAGAGTCTCATGTTACCCGTACTTTTCACCAGATCTCCAGAAACGTAGAGCGGAATTTATTCTAGTTAAGCGAATTCTGCAGAAGTGCAAGATTATCTATGCTTTGCTGTACCCAGCCCACCTGCGGGTGACAGCATTGGGTAGAACTTTATTTTCTAACTCACCGCCTGAAGTGGAGAAATGGCTGGAGGAAAATAAAAGAGACTTATAGGGGAAATTTTTGAGCATGGAACTATTTTGACTATGTGGGGGGGCGGAAGGTATGGCCGAGGTATATTGTACCTTTCTTGGGCCTGGTGGCCCTCTTTTTTTCTCTTTCCGCCTTTTTTTCCCCTTTTCCCTTGCCCCCCCTTTTTTTTCCTTTTTTTTCACTTGATTATCTCCACCATTGTAATATCATTGCAATATCACTGAAATATCACGGAAATAAGATTGTTTGTCCAATATGGTAAGAGTGGAGGGGGGAGGCACTCTTTTGGTTTGAATGCATACAAGTAAAATAGGAAAAGTGAATGGTAAGGTCACAGGTGAAGCTCTTAGGGTTGGCCCTGATGGGCATGGGCAGGGGGGTAAGGGAGAGTTGGGTGTGAGGGTTGAGGGGGGAGGGGCTAGGTGTAGGGTGAGGGCCATGAACCACTTATCACAAATATTAACATATTGGAAGGCACAAATAGTGAGAGGGGGAAGATATGGAGAGAGGGAGAAATACATAGTTTGGAATAATCACTTAGGTTGGAGAGGTGTGCATTATCAAATTTTTTTATTTAGTTTTTTGCAGGTCCTTAGTGTTGATTTATTTCCTGTTATTTTACCATGCAAGAAAGAAATTTTAGTATAATCTCGTGGAATGTCCGGGGTTTGGGGGACCCAACTAAGAGCTACGTCCTATCGACATTGGAGGGGAGGGGGCCTGGACTACTCTGTCTGCAGGAAATGCATTTAACCACTGACACTGGTATAATACTCCAAATGGAGGTTCCAAGCTCAATTCCACTTGGTCCACTCTTATTCAAAGGGGGTGAGTATCCTAGTGGGGAGAGGAACGGCATTTTCCTGCAGAGACAGTTGCATCGACAAACAGGGCCGGTATATTTTTTTGTCCTGTTTAATTGAAAACTTTTTTTTGTGCTGGCATTTATACCCCCCCCCCCCCTTTCAAGCTGAAGGTTCTACATAGGCTATTGGAGTTTGTTATGGATAAAGCAGGAACTCCGATAATAGTGGTGGGCAATTTCAATGAAGTACTGCATAAGAGTCTAGACAGATTCCCACCCAGAAATAGACCCAACCCAGCAGGTGAAGGTCGGCTATCTTGATTCCAAGTGGAAATGTGTTTGAGCAATATATGGTGAATGCACTATCCACAAGAAAGGCAGTATTCTTGCTTTTCACGCTCTTACCTCATTCTTTCTAGAATTGACATGGCCCTGGGTAATAGGGAGGCAATATCGTCAGTAAGTAATATAGAGTATGGCCCAAGAGGAGTCTCGGACCACTCCCCGTTGGCGCTGATAATAATCACTGGGGGCATAGTTCATCCTAGAAAATGGAAAACCAGCCCTTATTAGCTGGAATTGATTGGTAACCCAGGAGAAGTGGTGTCTAGATTGAAGGAATTTGTACAAATCAATAAAGACACGGCGCTCCCTGGGGTGGTTTGGGACTCCTTGAAGGCCTATCTCAGAGGCCTTTTAATCCAACAAGTGGCAAGAACTAAGGGGAGATCGAGAGTAGTTTTAAATGACTTTTTTTCCTTTGAAATGTCATTTTGCTGTCAGACTGTTCTAAACACGGGAAACATGCGCCCCTTTACAGGCATACTATATACACCCCCCAGGTACGAAATTTAAAGGGATATTACACTTTTATTGTTTCACTTTAAGCATTATTAAAATCACTGCTCCCGAAAAAATGGTCGTTTTTAAAACTTTTTTTTGCATTGATCCATGTCCCCTGGGGCAGGACCCGGGTCCCCAAACACTTTTTATGACAATAACTTGCATATAAGCCTTTAAAATTAGCACTTTTGATTATTCATGTTCGTGTCCCATAGACTTTAACGGTGTTCGCGTGTTCGAACAAACTTTTTTCCTGTTCGCATGTTCTCATGACCCACTATAATGTGAGTATAGACAACGTGAATAATAAAGTCCCACAGTGCAATGGGAAGTGAAATCCAGTGTGAGTGAAGAGATCTTCTGGTATATAATTCATCCACATAGAAGTCTTCAGGTAGAAAGAGGTTAAACACTCTTACCAGAACAGATGGATTCAGATGTTGGTGACACCGGATCAAACAGGCTTAGAGATCCCGAAGGATGGCTGTCCTGGAAGGAGGTGGAGGTCCCAGATCTTAAAGGACATGTCCCCTTGGCTGGAACAGCTGCAGTGGTATCCACCACCCGAAAGGAATCCTACGTCCGGTAGAGGGCATCCAGATCTTGTATCCAATAAAAAGAGTGTGGAGAGAAAAGAATGGAGTGCTCCAATCGTGCAGATCAAAAAGGTAGGTTTACTGGAACAAACCAATATACAAATGATAAAAACGTGATCAAATAACATAAACTAAAGTGTAGGGAATAGTATGCCTTGACCAACGCGTTTCGTCCAATTGGACTTCTATAGGGGCATCAAACTGTTCTCCTACACTGCATATATATATATAAATATTCTAATAATTGTACAACCAATCAAAATCAATCAATGGAATCAGGAAATTACCTGACTAGGGATAGGACGAGGGAAGGTCAGCTGTTGTTCAGCATTCTAGGTTTCAACCTAAACGTCCAATGAAGAAATGGCATGAAAAATTTTAACCAATAGCCCAATCTTTCATTGAATACATGTGACAATATGCCCCATTCAGTGCGGCAAACACCACATGGAAAAACCCACGAAAATGGAGGCATATTGTTGTGGCTGACCTCTCCCGCCAATCAGGCATCTCTAAATCCAGAATGTGTATGGCGTGATCACACGCCATGCACAGACCTAAACAAAGAGCACATGACTGTGCCGTCAGACTCCAATCATGTGACTTAGATGGCACAAGTGACGTAACCCCGCGGTATGTCATGGCATGTATAACGCGCCATGAACATCCATCCTGAGGACACGTGACCGTGCTGAGGATTCGGATTGGGAGACACCAAGAAATGAAACACAGGTGTCACCCAAACAAAACCTATCGGTGTAACTGCACATCCTCCACCGGGAAAGCATAGCCAAACACCATAAATAGGACAAGGTCCTAAATGACTGAATGTGGAGCACCATCCAGCCCGAAAACCGACAGTGAACACCGACATGAATAAATAAGATCCCAACAAATATTAAAATCATGTATGACTGCACAGTACAAAGTATAAAATTATGAGGAGTCACATTGAATAAAACATGTGATGGTGCTCCCATGTTATAAAGTGGAGCAAAATAACACTAGATCCTACAGTTAATTAAGGCTGAATGCATCTAGTATTATTTGCATATAAATAAAAGATGTAAAACACAAAGTAGAATAATGATCAACCTTATAGATCAGCACATAAAAATAAAAGTAATAATAGCAAGATGTAATCTCGGCCTAAGAAACCATCTAATCTCTAACAGAGCAAATAATAATTCTAATGTGAACATTAAGCTTGATTGATAAAAGAGTTGATGTCTCACTTGACATTCATCCAATAGGGTGAGTAGGACCACAACTCATGTATCCAATAAGTCTCAAATCTCGAGACTCCACGGATACGAGATTCCAGTTGGGGACAAACTTATCAATAATTAAAAACTGAGTGCCCGTGGGGTCTCTATCATGGTACATAAGATAATTGAAAAGAAAATTGTATATTAGGGACTTTGAGGAATCCACAGCCTGGTAAAGCTGTGTATTTCCATCCCTAGGGACTTTAATTGAAATTTTGGCCCGGTAAGGTCATACATTTCCATATCATTCATATCTAAAAGGAGAGGGCAGAAAAGGGGTGGGACTTTAAATGAACTAAATGGCTGCAAAAGAATATTCGGTGAGCAACAGAACTTTTATTGATGTCATAGGGTATAAACATACGATTGCTAAAATAAAATTGATACATATGATAAATGACAATACACATGATGATGGCAGAATATTTCATGGTATAGCCACTGGTTAACAATATTAAAATTAATAAACAAGGTAAAAAGCATAAGCATAATAGTAATCAATCATGTCTCATTATAAGATTAGAATAATGTTCTGTGGTTCACCATAAACAATTAGATAATATTAATATTGAAGTTAAAGGTGCTGCCTGAAGGACCAATGGCTTCACTGAACCTGTGAAAATATATAGGTAGCCACGTAACTTGATAATCACGATATAGATCGACAAAGACACGGCATCAAAAAGCTCTACGTGTTTCGTGGCTGAACGCCACTCGTCAGGAACATGCGCGTGGTAAATCTAAAATGATGATTATAAGAGAGTAGTAAGTGTGTATAAGGACATGGACATAATAAGGTAAAGAACCCCAACACCAAGAAGTACTTGCTGGTTGGGGTTGCAATTGATATAAAGTGGTGGGGTGTCGCAAGCCTCCAGGAACATCTCTGACCGGGAGCCGAGGTGGACATCTAAATGGAGGCATGACATACAGGCAACCAAGATCAGCACAGGAACATGGGTCATCTCTGTGGTGAAGTGAAGGATAGTTAACAGAACAAGTGGCAAAATGGGGGGAGGTGAAAGTGAGGAAAAATGGTAAGTGCTAGTGAGTGAAGTAAGTGCTCAGATTAAGAACTGGCAATTAAGGGTTACTAGTAAGTAAGTGAAACCAGCAGCTGAGGAAAAAGGGGGGGAGTGATAGACCAAAAGTACCTCCAAAATAATGAAGGTGAGCGCACCAAGTGAATTGTGACAAAAATAAGGTGTCAGGTTACCTCAAAGAGAAGAGGGATGGGAGCATCGAGAGAGGGTGAGCCAAATAGGTGCACACCAGTGTGCAGAGAGCCTCGAGTGGCCAGACTGACCAACGAGGCGCCCATATGTAAGCCACCGCGGGAACGCCAACCAATGTCACACCGTGCAGCGAAGGGTGGAGACCCGGCACCGTCAGTCGGAGCATAAGATAATGTCGAGGAACAGTATGATTGGTCTTACCCGCCTTAATATTAGCAAGATGTTCACAAACTCGGATAGAAAAAGTTTGTTTGGTGCGTCCTACGTAATGTTTTTTGCACGGACATGTTAAAAGATAAACTATGAATTGGGTGGCACAGGTAGTAAAATGTTTCATGGAGTATATCTGTTGTGTAACAGTAGATTGAAAAGTGTCAGTTTTACGTCTACCACTGATATATGCCAGTCTGGGGGAGAAGATAATGAGTGGGATACGATCTTAGAACAAGGAGCCCTGGTCTCGATTTCCCCCTCACAGAAAGTCTCTCACCTGTTCCTAATCTATAGAGTCTACCATACCCCTAAAAAAAATTTTAAATTAGTATGGAAACCAAATGATGAGTGCCCCAGGTGCAAGGCGACAGGAGATCTTATCCACATGGTGTGGAAGTGACCAAAGTTATTTAGATACTGGGTGGAGATAGAGCGAAAAGTCGCGCTAATCAATGAGATTTGCAAAAATGAAAAAGCAAACAAATATTACGTGAATATCAAACAACCCATATCATAAATACATAATAATGCATATTGATATCCACAAATTACAATAAGTGTATCTAGCAACCCATATCGTGATTACACACCAAATGTGCAAGTGAAAAAAGTAAATAAAAATTAAAATGATGATTATTAATTAAAATGATACAAAACCCATAAGAATCAGTCCATAAATAAACACAGTCTGTATGGGTAAGCATCAGAAAATCCTATAGTGAAGGTGAGTCCACAGTGATGAATGGTGAAGGTCCACACCGAAGTGACTAGTGCAATATGAGAATCTCCACCACTGAGAAATACTGCCACTTACCAGAAAGTGTTGGTCCCTTGTTACAGGGGACCACACAAGGCGAATGGCTGCAACCCCAGCCCGGGATCCCACTGGCAAGCCCTGGTCTCCAAAGTGTCAGCAAAGGTGGTCAGCAGACAGGATCGACAGGTACCGGTATTATGCCAAAAAGACAAGAAAACTCCACATAGTGTAAACCTATTACATTTATTCTAGTAAAAAAACAGGTGGCCACTTACATCAAAGAAGAGTAAAAGCGCATATAAAAGATGAGCCGTCCGGCTTACACAAAGCCCGTATGCTTCCGGGACTCAGCGGTGACGTCAGGGCGTAGCTCCTCCTCCCTACGTCGTTTCGTCACTAGCGGACGTGGTCACGACTGACAGTGCACAAAGGCTAAACCAGGACATAATGTATTGTAGTCGGGATTTAGACCTCATAAAGGAAAAAACCAAGGAGATTGAACAAAGAATGAAGAACGCATTTTGTGGGTGCAACCCCTTCCTCGCAACTCTAGTAGGTGAGAGGAAGGGCTTGCACCCCCAAAACATCCATTGATCCTCCATGATGGGAGATAGCACATGTTGACATTAGGTATGGGATCAGGAGGGAAATCCTCATTTTTTCTCCCAATTTGTGTGCATCTTCTAAATTTGGATTTTACAGGGGGACATCACCCCATCTGATGAAGGCAAGATCAAGACATTTTTGACACTATAATGTCTGATATTGCTTTCAGTTTTTCAATGTTGAACTTTGTAAGTTCCTGAGTTGTGTATGTTATGTTTTGAAACATGCATGTTTATGTACCAAAATAATATTTTCAAGGTAAAAATTTATAAAACAAAGATAGGTTTTTAACAAAAAAGGTTTCACAACGCACAAGTGAATGTGCACGGAGTAAAGGTTTTTATACTCAACAATGTGTGGCTTCTTCTTTCAATGCTCAATACCAGTTTTTGTATTAAGTTGGTGTTTACAGTGACAATGGGTGTTTTTTAATAATGGAAAAACCACTTGGCACTACAAGTGCACTAGGAGAACCTAGGAGACAAAGAAACCTAAACAGTAAATCAAATTCAAGATTTTATCATATAATTTTTTTTTTTTTATTTTGCAAATGTTTAAAAATTTGCTGGCATAGCAATGGCCCCCCAACACGTAAAATATTCCACATATTTTTGACGCACTTCACAGGCGCTTTGGGGGGGCAAGCCAGGATGGCCAGCTTCCAGGGCCGTCATTGTTGGTTCATGAAGTCCGGCCTCAGGCCCAACTGAGGCTACATAATTAGTAGCATTTCGCTTTAAAAAGTTGTGCAGGATGCAGCATACTAACACGATGTTGGTAAGTTTGTACTTAAGTTTATATAAATAGGCGAAACCGGCTGGCAATTATCCCGAAGGTGTTCTCCACAACTCTTCTGGCTCTGGCCATCCGGAAATTAAAAACCCTCTTCTTCGGGGTGAGGGTCCTCTGGGGGAATGGCCTCATCATATGATCACCCAGACAAAACGCTTCATCAGCAATAAAAACTAATGGGAGTCCTTCCACGTTCTCTTCCAAAGATGGCAATCCCAAGCCACCACTCTGGAGATGTGTATAGAACTTGGTCTGGGCAAAGACTCCACCATCTGACATCCGGCCATTCTTCCCCACATCCACATAGAGAAACTTGTATGTCGCTGACACCACCGCCATCAAGATACTATTGAAACCCTTATAATTAAAATAGTGTGGCCCCGAATGGAGTGGTGGGACGATGTGGACGTGCTTCCCATCAATTGCCCCTCCACAGTTGGGAAAGTCCCAACAGTCGGCAAAGTGGGATGCCATAGTCTGACATTCCTGTGGCGTTGAAGGAAACTGTGGAGTCAAAACATACAAAAAAATGAGTACTTTTGCACATAACATTGCAAGCAGATTAGACACAAACATTCTTGGCCAACATCAGTATAACATTTATTTTAAGGAGTATTTAAAGACAAAAATATAAGGTCCACTTATCAGATCCCCCCCCCCCCCTCTGATGGCCCATTGTAAACATTTTAGGGGGGGAGTGTTATAAATGAGTTTAAGTACAACAATAACATTTGTACACATTTTAGGGGGTG
Organism: Lithobates clamitans; assembly: GCA_037952925.1. NCBI lineage: Eukaryota > Metazoa > Chordata > Amphibia > Anura > Ranidae > Lithobates > Lithobates clamitans. Next base: position 7,477,897 of record JBBGZY010000187.1, read on the forward strand.
TTTAGGGTAAAGCAGTACTATGGAGCTGACAAAATACATTGTTAAGTGACTAGGCTAGGTGTATATGAGCCCAGGAAAGCATGCTGGGGAGCTTAGTGAAGGCAAATATGCATGAAGTACAAAAAAGGGGCATTAAAAACTTTAAGCATGTATGAGGATAAAGAGGAAATTCACAGCATATTACAATCATGGTAATTAGGGAATGATGAAAGAAATACAATACATTAGCATGTATTAAATACATAGAATGTGATGTTAAAGGAGAAAACTTACCCTAATATAGTACTTCTGCAGGACCTGAATGATGACAGAACATGTCTCTGGGATAATGATCCCCAGAGCCTGGGGGAGATGCCTGTAGAGAACTTGAGGTCCTGTAGACTTCTCCCTGTCGCCAAGTAGTGCAACGTGGTGACTAGCCTCTGCTCCTGAGTGATGGCTTGCAGCATGCAGGTGTCCTGCTTGATAATATAAGGGGACAGCAAAGCCAACAGACGGTGAAAAATGGGGTCTGTCATCCAGAGAAAATTCCTGAAATCATCAGAGATATTCTCCTGGATCTCACGCAGCAAAGGCATATGAGAGACTTGGTCACACTGGAGCAACCAATTCTTGGTCCATGAACTCCTCCCCACCCTGTTCATGGACTAGACTTGGGTCAAAGTAATAACCCCAACACCAAGCACCTGCATAGCACAAACTCTACGATGAGCACGTATCCGCAACATGGCTTCAAAACAGTCGGCTGGTCAGAACGAACTAACAGAACGCACTGAAAAACAGCAAGGCCTGTGAAGAGCGAGCTGAAAATCAGAAACGAGCGGACAAGAATGCAATGAAAAACGGATAGGAACTGACTACATGCACTGAAAACCAGATACAAACCCACAAGCACAAACTGAAGAGCAGTGATTGACTGAAAAGCACGAAAGCTGAAAAGCGCGAATCGTCTCTCACCAAACTTCTACTAACATGAGATAAACACGAGATTAGCAGAAGAAGCCCAAAGGTTGGCACAGTGGCTATTGAACTTCCTTTTTCTAGTGCCATCGTACGTGTTGTACATCACCGCGTTCTTGACGGTCGAAACTTGGTGTGACCGTGTGTATGCAAGACAAGCTTGAGCGGAATCCCATTGGAAAAGCCATCATACCTTTTTCCGACCAAAATCCAGATCGTGTGTACGTGGCATAAGGTGATCTATTTAGATCTGTGGCTATTCTAATTTTTTCCTGAGAATCCTGTTCTCATTTACACCAGAATGCAAACAGAAAAATATAGCGCCATGCTATTTGAATTATCCTATATAATTATTTTGTAATTAATTACATATATCTGTAGTGTTTACTTATCTCCAAAGCCCTAAGTCTTTCTGCTGCTCCGTTCCTCTGTTATCAGCAGAGTCACTTATGACAAGTTCTCCTGAGATAACAGCAGCTGAAAATTTGTGTGGGGGAGGAAACTTAGAGGTAGATCAGCAGAGAGCTTATCTATTCACAGTACAGCTCTGCGTGTTCCTTCATTCCTCTGCCTATGTGGAGTGGGAGTGTGTACCTTTTCTCCAATCAGCTCACACACAGTTTTAGTTATGGGGCAGATTTCAGAGTAAATTAGCACAGTTATTCTTTAATGACAGTCACATTTTAAACATTGCCTTTGTTGCATGATAATAAAGTATTTACCTGTACATCCCCATTCCATAATTCTCTCATATACTTTCCATGTGAGATGTTTGACATATGGTGAGGCTGCGAATATGAAGATTGGCTCATCTTAATTCTATGTTGTTCAATGAGGTAATTCAAATTAGATGAGACATTAGATTCAGTAATAACTTATTTCTCATTCCACTCTTGTGTCTTGTGCTGGATTAAATGTACATAGACCCCAGAGCAGGGGCAGTGAGACCTGGTATTGGCTCCTGGGCAGACAAACACTATGCTCTCATAATGTAATCTTTTTTCGTACAATCAGAATAAATATGCTCTTATATACCAGAAAGGGAGTCATAAACTTTCTAAAAGGTTTTAACTAACAAAACAACTTTTATATTGTTATTAAAATTAACCATATTTCATACAACTTAAGTCAGTGTGCTAACACAGACTATAAAGCTATATACATTTAAAGTTTAACTAAAGGCAACACTTTATATTTTGTTTTATATAGAGTGGAGAGGGATTAGAACAACTATCGGATTTTCATTGCTATTTGTACCATTATCACTCAAAGTAAAAGAAAATCCCAAATGTTGGATTGTCTCAAGAAGAGGAATAGAGGGAAAATCTTAAACTGACCATACTAGTTCTTGTAACCTTGGTGACAACTAAGTAATTCCTCGCTTTGGGGGGATTTCCTTTCACTTCCTGTTTTGACTATGGGAGAGGAAGTGAAGGTAATCTCCCCAATGGGACAGAGACAGCAAAAAAAAAATCATGGCAGTTATAATCCTCCTTTTATAATCATTTATCCAAAATTAAAAAAAAATTGTTTTGCCTTTAGTTCTACTTTAAAGGAGCCTGAGCTTGTTTGGCTGGGCTTCTCCTATGGGTCACAGGAGTGCAATGCAATTTGCACTCCTGTGACCCATTTTCAGCGGAGAGCGCTCTGAAGTCCGCTCTCTGCTGACGTCACTGGAATCAGTCAAGGCAGTGCGTCATCCTAACTTAGGAATTCTGGATCCGCCTGGTGCCTGGACTGATGGCAGTCTCAGACTCTCAGCGAGCCACTGAGATGGCCGCCCCTCCACAGGTCAGCGCTCCAGTGAGTGTGGAGGAGCAGAGCAGGAGAGCTGCTGATTGACAGGCAGCAGCTCTCCTCTCGGGGAGGTGAGAGAACCGAGCCATTGGCGGTGTTCGATGGCTTGGTTCTCAGTGAAGAGGCTGCAAGTGACAGATGCAGCATCAGCCTGATGCTGCATCCACATAGGTAGGTATGAATCTACAAAAAAAGACAACCCCTACTTTTCTTTTAAATAAATTAAATACTATGCATAGCTAAAACTGTATTTTTTCATTTTAAATACAAAAACTAAAACTCTGTTAGTTTATTTTTTGTTGTCTGTGTTCTGTAGATATTTCTTTACTTTTTCTTTACAACCTGAAGTGAGAGAAAATAAGGCTGATTTACTAAAGGAGTAGAGAATCTTCACACAATACTTTGAACACTCACTTCAGTTATACAATGAAATGAAAAGCAAACTCCTTACTTATTTTATCTGCACATGATTAGATGAATATTCAATTATCTTCAATTTATTGTGTGAAGATTCTCTCTTTTGGTAAATCAAGGTCAAGGGGGAGTTACCCTCTTAGACAGTTGCCTCCAGGACAAACGGCCCATTTAAAGATTGACTTCCTCCTGTTCTGGTGACTACTCTAAAATGTAGTTTTTTATATCACTTTTTCTATTACGCTCCTTTCACAGTGACAGCTATCTTACAACAGAGAAAACATACGGTATATATCTTACATTATTTATATATTGAATGTTAGAAAATATATAAATTTTCCAAAAATTCGAAAAACATTTTGAGTTGATAATATAGCTTCCTGCTCTAAATTGGATAAAATTAGTTTTTGGCTCTGCTGTACCCAGCTGAGCATCAACTTATTTTCTAGGTCTGGTCAATTCTCCTCAAGCCTTGTGGTTGATTACTCCTGCCTGTCTCTAGAAGAAGCTTCTAGAAATGGAGTAGGAAGGTTAGCCACTGGGTTATGAATATTTGTCTGACCTCAGCCAATCCCTGGGAAGTACGCCCAGAAAATGTGGTCAGGGAGAGAATAAACACCTGAAGCCTCTGCCACTGGGACGCAGTCTGTGTTACTGAGGAGCTGTTGCTCTTAGGTTTCAACATGTGCTTGACTGAGGGCCTAAAGGAGCCTGGATTAAAGAGAATTTGCTGGAGGACACTTCCTTAGAAAGCTGTAGTGGAGAATAACCCCTTTCTCTGAAGAGTGTCACAGGGAAGTTGCTTGGGGAGCTGTCTCTGGACATTGTGACTAGGACATTTAGCCTAGAGCTCCAGATGTGCCTGTGCTCTGAGGGTTAGAAGTCAGAGGTTGCTAGAAGGGCTAGGAAATCAATATAAAGTCCAACAAATGACAGGGACTTCAAGCAAAAACATATAAAAAAAGTCCTCCGTATAAGTAATACTCAAAAATGTCAATGACTTCATGCAAAGAACATGGCCAATATGTAACATCTGAAATGGACACAAAGGAGACACACCACCACCAACTGTAGAAAGGCTTACCAGATAACGTGGACCCAAAGGGGCATACGCCCGATTGGGTCAGGTCAGGCTTGAGTGGTGGGTGATGAAGGATGTTCCAGGCTGATGATGAGAATGGAGGTCCAAGAGCAGCCAGGCGCTTGTGGGTCCCTCAGGAAAATGTTGAAAAGCAGATGGCCATATAATAAGATAAGAAGGAAAAAAGGCACATAGTGTAACTCCGTAAACAAATTCCAAATTTATTAAAAAGAGATACACTCACATGAAACTCTTTAAAAACAGCGCTGTAAAAAGTATGGCGGCAGTGGGGTCCTAACTGACGCGTTTCATCCTCTTAGACATCGTCTGGGGGACCCCCCACTGCAGCCAACAGGATATATATAGATGATTTGATTCTAAAGAGAGGAGGTCACTTCAGACTGTACTTAATTACCACTTCCGGTTTTGCGGCAAAATGGCCACTAGGCCTGCGTTCCACGCCTCTCTATAAGGTTTAATACCAGTCCCGGAAGTTAAACCAATGGGGTTATTAAGACCTGGGTATGGCTGTCAGAAAATGTCAAAGGAAGTAAATTATTATGCCCATAAAAAACTGGTGAACAGAATTGCTTAAGTAATGGGTGTATATCTGCAGTAATATATTAGCTGTAAAGGAATGTGGATTGTGCGTCAGTCATCCGAGATGCGCACGCGCAGCATACGGCATCACATCCTGTGTGAAACATGAAGAAACCACCGGAGTGCGCGTGCACCATGCACATGCGCACTAGTGGATGGACGTGGTTGGCAAGACATGCCTTGCGGACAGCAGTCCGCCCACCATTCTAGGAAAGTACCACTATTGGAGAACACACGGCAGTCCGCCCCCCATTCGGGGAAAGTGCCGCTATTGGAGAACACACAGAAAGGGAGCGGCCACACGCCATGTAAGGCGTGATCATAAGTGTTAATGCGGTGGCCCCAAATAAACAAAGTTCGTGGGGTCAGTGTAGACACTAGGTGCTGAGTACAAAAAAATATATAAAAATATATAGAAAGGATATATATAAAAATAAGTAAACAAAATAAACGTGCCTGCATGGAAAATGTCTCAACCCAAGGGGGAAGAAACAAGAATAGTGAATAAACAAAATTAGTAAATATGTATAGGTGTAATCACTGTATGTGGATATCCAATAACTGTGCAAACAGTTATTTAACAACTTCATGAGTTTTCATGTGATTCGGCTTTACATTCTTTATTTTTCACCATTTTTTGTACATACATATTTTTTATGGTTTTAATCATTTGTAGGAAATATAATTGTTTCCTTCTTCTTTATTTCTTATATATGTCCTTTTTTCTGCTTATGTGTATAAGCAAGTATTCTTGCAACGAGAGGGGAGTTAACTTCATATCTCCATACTTATTGCCTTTCCCTTATTGGTATGTGTTTGCACAGTTATTGGATATCCACATACAGTGATTACACCTATACATATTTACTAATTTTGTTTATTCACTATTCTTGTTTCTTCCCCCTTGGGTTGAGACACTTTCCATGCAGGCACGTTTATTTTGTTTACTTATTGTTATCCTTTCTATATATTTTTATATATTTTTTTGTACTCAGCACCTAGTGTCTACACTGACCCCACGAACTTTGTTTATTTGGGGCCACCGCATTAACACTTATGATCACACCTTACATGGCGTGTGGCCGCTCCCTTTCTGTGTGTTCTCCAATAGCGGCACTTTCCCCGAATGGGGGGTGGACTGCCGTGTGTTCTCCAATAGTGGTACTTTCCTTGAATGGTGGGCGGACTGCTGTCCGCAAGGCATGTCTTGCCAACCACGTCCGTCCACTAGTGCGCATGCGCATGGTGCGCGCGCACTCCGGTAGTTTCTTCATGTTTCACACAGGACGTGATGCCGTATGCTGTGCGTGCGCATCTCGGATGACTGACGCACAATCCACATTCCTTTACAGCTAATATATTACTGCAGATATACACCCATTACTTAAGCAATTCTGTTCACCAGTTTTTTATGGGCATAATAATTTATTTCTTTTGACATTTTCTGACAGCCATACCCAGGTCTTAATAACCCCATTGGTTTAACTTCCGGGACTGGTAATAAACCTTATAGAGAGGCGTGGAATGCACGCCAAGCGGCCATTTTTGCCGCAAAACCGGAAATGGCAATTAAGTACAGTCTGAAGTGACCTCCTCTCTTTAGAATCAAATCATCTATATATATCTTGTTGGCTGCAGTGGGGGGTCCCCCCAGACGATGTCTAAGAGGACGAAACGCGTTGGCTAGGACCCCACTGCCGCCATACTTTTTACAGCGCTGTTTTTAAAGAGTTTCATGTGAGTGTATCTCTTTTTAATAAATTTGGAATTTGTTTACGGAGTTACACTATGTGTCTTTTTTCCTTCTTATCTTATTATACTGCCATCTGCTTTTCAACATTTTCCTCAGGGACCCACCAGCGCCTGGCTGCTCTTGGACCTCCATTCTCATCATCAGCCTGGAACATCCTTCATCACCCACCACTCAAGCCTGACCGGACCCAATCGGGCGTATGCCCCCTTGGGTCCAGGTTATCTGGTAAGCCTTTCTACAGTTGGTGGTGGTGTGTCTCCTTTGTGTCCATTTCAGATGTTACATATTGGCCATGTTCTTCGCATGAAGTCATTGACATTTTTGAGTCTTACTTATACGGAGGACTTTTTTTATATGTTTTTGCTTGACGTCCCTGTCATTTGTTGGACTTTACATTGATTTTCTAGCGCTACACATAATTGTCGTTCTGTTTACATTTGTATATCTAAATATTAATATTAAATATTTTTTTCATTGGCCGTGCAGAATTTCTGGTTATCCCTTCTGTTTGAGAGGTTGCTAGAAGAACTGTGACTATTCTTACAGAGTTTCAGCTTATCTGGCTGTCCCCTCTACCTCAAGAAATAATTAAAGTGTTACTAAATCCACAAATCCACAACAGTGAAATCATTCTGTAACATGCTTGTTATACTTACTGTGGAACCTAAGGAGTTGATCCTCTGCATTGTGTAAAAAGGCTGTTTGATCCTGTATGCACAGATCCTCCTCTTTCTCCACTGACTCCAAAACATGTCCAAATAAGACAGAGTTAGTGGAGTCAGGCTGCACATGCTCAGATTGGTGTGTATTGCTAGAGAGTTTTTTTTTTCTTGGGAGAGTGCATGTGATCAGCACAGGGCCAATCCTCTGAACCTCTGTCCTCTGTCTGGACAGAGGCTCAGGGGTCCTTCATCCTGAGAGGAATGAATGGATGAGTGAATGAATTGTATAGCGCTACCTATGCAAACTAAATTGCCTCAGGGCACTTTTTACCACCGGTGTTCATCTGCGGCATAGTGCAGTACATTACCCCAGGCTGTTTGATCCTGTATGAGCAGATCCTCCTCTTCCTCCACTGACTCCAAAACATGTCCAGATAAGACAGAGTCTTATCGCCTCAGGGCGCTTTTTGCTACCGGTGTCCATCTGCGGCATAGCACAGTACATTACCCCATAGGGTCCCGACGCACTTACAAACACATACACAGCGACATACATATGCCACGCAGGCACAGGGAGAACATGAAAACTCCAGACAGATGGTGTCCAGGTCGGGATTTGAACCACCGACCCCATTGCTGCTAGGTGAAAGTGCTAACCACTACACCACTGTGCTAACTAGGACAGCCAGTGCAGTATGAAAACTCCTCCTACAAGCTTTAACCAGGCACTGATAGAAGTTACAAGACTGCTAAATACTACTCATGAGAAAAGGCCTGCATGTGTTTAGGAGTATCCTGCACCCTCATCCCTCTACCCACCTGTGTTCAAGTACTACAATAAATCTTCACAAGGACATCCCTAGACTGAGCCTAAATGTAATAGTGTGCTCTGGAACTGGTGTGTAGGCCTGGCAGCATCTCAACAGTAAGAAGGACCTGTATATTTCCAGCAGCCCTTTTGTGAGTTAGCACTACATTTACTTTGTTAGGAATACTTTTACCTGTTTACATTTTTCCAAACCCTCTCTATTTGCTAAGTGTACATTTGAGGGTCTAGCTATAAAAAATTGAGGGGGCGTGGTCTGGTTCCGTGCTAAGATGGCCGCGTAGTCTTGGAGCTCCCGTGCCTCGAGGTCTAGCAACAGTCCTTGCCACAACAAGCAAACACCCAACTATATGGAGAACATCCCTGAGTGCCTCAGCAACCGGGTCCTGGTCGCCCTGGACCCAAAGTACGGAGCTTACCGGCAATATCCCATAGATATTTAGGACAAGGCCAAGAGACAACATGCTTGCGTCTTCAGTCCTCCTCTCACCAGTTTCACTCACCCAGCAGATGCCCTGCACATTACCAGCCCCACAGCTCTCTCCCCTCAGACGCCCAATCAGCCTGGATGACCTGCGGGCAGTGGCTGCCGACATTAAAAGTACACTCTCAGCAGCCATATCTGAGCTGAGAATGGATATCCATGCCATTGCATCCTGAGTGGAAGAAGTGAAATCAGTGACAGCATGCCATGACACAGCCCTATGCCACGTGCAGCAGGCCACAGAATCCCATGCAATCCATCTGGGGGAACTCAATAGACACATGGAAGATTTGGACAACCGAGGCAGGCGCTGCAACATCAGGGTAAGGGGTCTTCCAGAAACCATTGAACCCCACCAGCTCACACAAGCAACCCTGGTGGTATTCACATACTAGAATGTCCCCTAGAGGCTCCGAGATTTATAGAGAATCTATATCAAGAGCACTGAGACCAAGGGGCAGAGACGCAGACCTCCCCAAGAGACATAATCTGCTGCCTCACCAGCTTCCCACTAAAGGAAGACCTACTCAGAAGAGTCAGAGGCCGCAATCGCTTAACACACCAAGGTGCAGAGTTAAAGATTTACCAAGAGCTCTCAAACATAACCCTGCAATGCAGAAGGGAACTTTGACCCCTACTAGATGTGCTCCGAGCCAGAGCAATTAAATACTGATGGAAGTTCCCCTTTTGCCTCTCAGCAACAGCACAAGGGCGAATGGCAAACCTCAGAGTTCCAGAGAATCTGGAACATTTTAGACATCCCACTTATCAAATTACCTGACTGGTACAGTGATTTCTGCTTACCAACTCTGAGAAGAACCACATCCATGGAAGGAGTATGCAAAGCCAGCAATTTCAGTATAAGAAGCCGCTACGCTCACCGTCTACCTAATTCACCCTTGAGGGCCGCAGATACTCCAAGAAATGGTAGCCCCACAGCTTCACCAGCTCACCACAGAGCCCGCCGCTCTTCCTAAGGTACTGTACAGTTCTAATCATTACCTCACATCAGAGATAAACTTTGACCTTTTTCTCTGGATTACCTATTCAACATGCCATACAGAATCCTATCCCTCAATGAACCTGATGCAGATGGATCTCCTGGCTATGCAATCTATACCCCCACTCTACCTACATAATGCTTGATGTACTTTACACCTCTCAAGAAGCACCGCCCCATACAAACCCTGATTACACTCTGTCTCCAGTGACTCACACTACAACTGATTGTATTGGCATTCTGCCACACTGCCTGAAGTGACCATAACCTGAGAGGCACTTTACAATCACACCTGATGCCTAAAATGACAGCTACAGCTACCACACAGACACAGGCAATGAACGTTCACCCACCTTAACATAACAAAGGAAAATTATCCTCCCCTGGAGACTTGATGCTTAAATACAGTATCTCACAAAAGTGAGTACATCCCTCACATACAATGTAAAGTAGTGAGTGTGTATCTTGTATAACAGTGTCAATTTGCTGTCCCCTCAAAATAACTCAACACACAGCCATTAATGTCTAAACCGCAGGCAACAAAAGTGAGTCCACCCCTAAATGAAAATGTCCAAACTGGGCCCAAGTTGTTACTGTTTTTTGTGGCCACCATTATTTTCCAGCAATGCCTAATCTTCTTGGTCATGGAGTTCACCAGAGCTTCACAGGTTGCCACTGGAGTCCTCTTTCACTTCTCCATGATGAAATCACAGAGCTGGTGGATGTTGGAGACCTTGCGCTCCTCCACCTTCCGTTTGAGGATGCCCCACAGATGCTCAATAGGATTTAGGTCTGGAGACATGCTTGGCCAGTCCATCACCTTTACCCTCAGCTTCTTTAGCAAGGCAGTGATCCTCTTGGAGGTGTGTTTGGGGTCGTTATCATGTTGGAATACTGCCCCGCGGTCCAGTCTCCAAAGAGATGGGATCATGCTCTGCTTCAGTATGTCTCAGTACATGTTGGCAGTCATGGTTCCCTCAATGAACTGTAGCTCCCCAGTGCCAGCAGCACTCATGGAGCCCCAGACCATTACACTCCCACCACCATGCATGACTGTAGGCAAGATACACTTGTCTTTGTACTCCTCACCTGGTTGCCGCCACACACGCTTGACACCATCTGAACCAAATAAGTTTATCTTGGTCTCACCAGACCACAGGACATGGTTCCAGTAATCCATGACCTTAGTCTGCTTGTCTTCAGTAAACTGTTTGCTGGCTTTCTTGTGCATCATCTTTAGAAGAGGCTTCCTTCTGGGACGAAAGTCATGCAGACCGATTTGGTGCAGTGTGCAGTGCATGGTCTGAGCCCTGACAGCCTGACCCCCCACCCCTTCAACCTCTGCAGCAATCTTGGCAGCACTCATACGTCTATTTCCCAAAGACAAGCTCTGGATAGGACGCTGAGCACATGCACTCAACTTCTTTGGTCGAGCATAGCGAGGCCTGTTCTGAGTGGAACCTGTCCTGTTAAACCGCTGTATGGTCTTGGCCACCGTGCTGCAGCTCAGTTTCAGGGTCTTGGCAATCTTCTTATAGCCTAGGCCATCTTTATTTAGAGCAACAATTCTTTTTTTAAGAACTTCAGAGAGTTTTTTGCCATGTGGTGCCATGTTGAACTTCCAGTGACCAGTTTGAGAGAGTGAGAGCAATAACACCAAATTTAACACACTTGTTCCCCATTCACTCCCGAGACCTTGTAACACTAATGAGTCACATGACACCGGGGAGGGAAAATGGCTTATTGGGCCCAATTTGGACATCTTCACTTTAGGGGTGGACTCACTTTTGTTGCCAGCAGTTTAGACATTAATGGCTGTGTGTTGAGTAATTCTGAGGGGACAGCAAATTGACACTGTTATACAAGCTGTACACTCACTACTTTACATTGTAGCAAAGTGTCATTTATTCAGTGTTGTCACATGAAAAGATATAATAAAATATTTACAAAAATGTGAGGGGTCTACTCACTTTTGTGAGATACTATAGCTCCGCACAATGCCCCGACAGAAAACAGACTCCAGCGAAACCAGCTCTCCAAATACTCAAAGAATCGCTCACTAGAAGAACAAGAAGTCTCTACACAGAAGTCGAACACTCAAGATTTATCTACAGGACCACACTCCAAAGCTTAAAACATCTTCTATGGCAGAATCTCTGCATACCCCACGAGACACCAAATCTCCAAATGAGACAGGTACCCTCCTCTTGCTCAATCAGACCCACACCTGCAGCCTATTTTGCCTTAAGAACAGCAGCAGCAAGCCACATGAGGACTCAATATCTTTGAAAAGAGACAACAGACATCGCCCTAAGCCTCATGCAAAAGGGTGTCAGAACTATTGAGGTTAAAAAGGATTAATTTATAAGGCCTATACATACTATTTTATATATGGTTTCAAAGCTAAAACAAAGAAAGATAAAGATCTTCTGGTGTTTAAGTCTTGACCAGAATTTCTTTATGTAGTTTTTGTAGTAAGTATAGTATAGTAAGTGTAAGTGTATAGTAAGTATTTGTGAATTGGAAGAACAATTAACCAAAGCAAAAGATGAAACCAGACGAAAGGCTGATAATGTTAAAAAGTTACAGAAAACCCTTTGTGAGATTGAGATTCAATCTGTAAAGGTATCGGTTGATATGGAACAATTGTCTACCCAAATGTCAGATTATTGTGAAAAAGATAACAGAATACAGAAATGATCAATCTCTTAAGAAGAGTCTGGATCAAATCTCTAGAGAATTATCAGATTGTAAAAGGTCAAAAGTGGATCTAAATGGAGAATGTGAAAGGGTGTACACTGCTAATTTAAAACTTCAACAGGAGTGAGATGACAAAAATCTGGCATATCGGCAGTCTATGCAGGGAAAAAGTGGCAACAGTAAAAAAAGGTTAAACCTTCTATTTGAGAGAGAGCCAACATCACTAAAACTGTTAGCAGCATACCCCCCAGACTTTTGATCTGTTGAACCTAACATTGTGAAACGAGCCATCAAAGAAAAGGTTTCAGAGGTTGAAAGTGATTTCAGTGCCCCCTCAGAGGAAGAGGAACATTGGTTCACTAAGGAACATTCTCTTCCTAAATTTAAGCCAATCTCACCTCATAAGCACTCCAAAAGTATATCCTATAAGAGTGAGAGGAAAGCCTATCAGCCTGTGCCTGAGACCACTAAAGTGATAAGGTTTTTAAAAGAAACTGTGGGTCTATTTACTAAGAAAGGATCACCTTCTATAATAAATCAATAATCATATAGAAACTTATGAGGAGGCGATGATGACCCTAAACTTAAAACATGACAAACAGAAAAATTGATTTCATTTCATGGGTATTTGAGCCATGGCACAGGTACTTCTTTAATTCCCTACGAGACATGGGCATAAATATTTGGTCTGAACTCATCTCAGAAATAAAAACAGAATTTGGTCCCTATCGGTCAGCTACTGCTGCCAGAAGGGCCATTTTTACTAAAATGTGGGCTGAATTAAAGTCCCGGGGAATTTTTGTCAGTTCTCAGGAATGCCTATAGCTTGGCTGAGAAAGATCCCAATTTTGAGAACCATTAATTCATCCAACTGTTTTATGATGCTTTGCCAAATAAAATAAAAATTATTCTGGCCCGGGATTACCATCCCAGAAAAACTCTGCATTGGCTACTAACTGAGAGTACCACTATTTATGCTGTTCTACAGAATAGCGTGGAGTCTCAGGATAGATTTAAAAAGCCTGCTCAAGAAACAGCTGAGACACATAAAAAGGGATCAGGGACAGTTTGAGGCTCCAAAGATGAGTTATGCTGAAGTTGTTAAAAGTTCCAATCCTCCCTATAAGAGTAAAACTAAACCCAATCCAGATGATAATAAGGTACCAGTAGTTGCTGAAGACCCAATACAAAGCAACAGTCTGTAAAAATGTGGTTCACTCATTATAGGAAATATCTGAGAAATTATTATAGGGATAACCAGCCTGATATGAAAAAGGTTCAAAATGGTTCTGAATCAGAAGGTTCTGGAAAGTCTCAGGCTTCTAATTTCTAAAATCCACACCCAAGGGTTCATTGGAAAAATAGAAGTAATTTACATGATCGTATGGACCAGATGCAGAGTCAGTTTGGTGTGTTGGCAGAACAGATGGATAAGCTATCCAATTTCCTCACTGTTAAACCCAAGAATCCTTTTTTAGGGGAAGCTACCCCTGTAAAGAGCCCTACTCAATAATAAATAATAATGAGCAGGCTAAAATGTCAAATTATGCAAATGCCTGTAATTTACCAGTAAGCAAAAGTGAGCAAATTAACCCAAGTGTCTGTATGCCTGAAAAGAATTTGGCCCTTCCGATGCCAGATAGCAAAAAGGGGGGAGCCACTTGCTTGTGATTTTATCTTATAGCCGACAGAGCCCTCAGCAGTGCACAGCCTGACAGGCACTCTCAAGAGTGTTGCCTGTGAAGAAAAGGAAGGCGGGTCATTGATGGGTAAGGTACACAGAAAGCCAAAAGCCAGTTTCACGTGTCATACAAAGTATCAATGCTCCTTGCAAGAAATAGACCACAGGTATTTCATGGAAGTGGAATTGCATAATTTACCACAAATAATGGCTTTATTGAACACGGGAAGGACACGGGTAGCCAAGTAACTATTTTATCTCAGAAGTATTTTCCAGGATTTATCTTCTGAAAAGTGTAAGCTGAAAAGTTTTACAGCTAACCTTGTAGGTGTCTCGGGCACCGCCCTGAAGGTCATAGGAAAGGCCTGTCTGAACTTCAACTTGGGGAATAAAGTTATTTGCCATCCCACACTTATAGTTGACTTGCCCTTTGATCTCTTAAATATTGGCATCAATCTCCTTAAGAGATTAAATCTTATTGTTGATTTTATCAATAAGGTTATCTGGTCTCTAGTGAAAATGCCCATTAACTATGAGCTTCCCCAATTCTATCACAGTCGGCGTAACTGCCATGTAATTAAAGAAAGGCTAGACTCTATTGAGATCCATCTCAGGAATAGCCAAGTTACAGATGTTTCCTTCTTACAGGCAACACCGACCTCCACCGTAAGTGGACAGGAGGATAACATCATATGTGTGTCCCCTGAAAGAGTTAGAGATGTTTGCTTGGAAGGTGATGTTCTCACCATTCACCTCCATCCCCGAAAGAAGAAAGTGGAGGCTGTGATGAAGTCAAAAACCTACCCCCAAAAACCTACCAATATCAGTGAACTGAGATAATTTAAACCACTGTTGACATTACTAAAGAATAAGGATGAGCCGAACACCCCCTGGTTCGGTTCGCACCAGAACTTGCAAACAGACCAAAACTTCGCAAGAACTTTAGAATCCCATTGAAGTCTATGGGACTTGAACGTTTGAAATCAAAAGTGCTCATTTTAAAGGCTAATATGCATTGTATTGTTCTAAAAAGTGTTTGGGGACCCGGGTCCTGCCCCATGGGACATAGATCAATGCAAAAAAAAGTTTTAAAAACGGACGTTTTTTCAGGAGCAGTGGTTTTAATAATGCTTAAAGTCAAACAATAAAAGTGTAATATTCCTTTAAATTTCGTACCTGGGGGTGTCTATAGTATGCCTGTAAAGGGGCGCATGTTTCCTCTGCTTAGAACAGTCTGACAGCAAAATGACATTTCAAAGGAAAAAAAGTCATTTAAAACTACTCGTGGCTATTAATGAATTGCCGGTCCCGAGTCTCCCGACAATACACATAAAAGTTCATTGATAAAAACGGCACGGGAATTCCCCACAGGGGAACCCCGAACCAACATTTAAAAAAAAAATGACGTTGGGGGTCCCCCTAAATTCAATACCAGGCCCTTCAGGTCTGGTATGGATATTAAAGGGAACCCGTGCCAAAATTTAAAAAAAAATGACGTAGGGGTCCCCCTCAAAATTCATACCAGACCCTTCAGGTCTGGTATGGATTTTAAGAGGAACCCCGTGCCAAAATTTTAAAAAAAATTGGCGTGGGGTCCCCCCAAAAATCCATACCAGACCCTTATCCGAGCATGCAACCTGGCAGGCCGCAGGAAAAGAGGGGGGGATGAGAGAGTGCCCCCTCTCCTGAACCGTACCAGGCCACATGCCCTCAACATTGGGAGGGTGTCCCCCTTGTGCACCTTGTCCCCATGTTGATGAGGACAAGGGCCTCATCCCCACAACCCTGGCCGGTGGTTGTGGGGGTCTGCGGGCGGGGAGCTTATCGGAATCTGGAAGCCCCCTTTAACAAGGGGACCCCCAGATCCCGGCCCTCCCCCCTGTGTGAAATGGTAAGGGGGTACTACCCCTACCATTTCACAAAAAAACTGTCAAAAATGTTAAAAATGACAAGAGACAGTTTTTGACAATTCTTTTATTTCTTCTATCTTCTTTATTCTAACTTCTTTCTTCCTTCATGCTTTGGTTTCTTCTTCCATCTTCTTCCTCTTCTTGTTCTTCTGGTTGCTATGGTTCTTCTGGTGTTCTCATCCAGCATCTTCCTCCGCGGCGCCTCCTTGTCTTCATCTTCTTTTCTTCATCTTCTTCTTGGGCCGCTACGCATCCACGATTGGATGGAAGGCTCCCGCTATGTGACGCTTCTCCTCTTCTGACGGTTCTTATATAACGGAGGGCGGGGCCACCCGGTGACCTCACCCCCCTCTGACGCATGGGGACTTCCCTGTGGCATTCCCTGTGGTGTCAGAGGGGGGCGGGGTTACCTGTAACGTACCGGGTGACCCCCTCTGACGTCAAGGGATATTACACTTTTATTGTTTGACTTTAAGCATTATTAAAATCACTGCTCCCGAAAAAACGTCAGTTTTTAAAACTTTTTTTGCATTGATCCATGTCCCCTGGGGTGGACCCGGGTCCCCAAACACTTTTTAGGACAATACCATGCATATTAGCCTTTAAAATGAGCATTTTTGATTTCTCCCATAGACTTTTAAAGGGTTTGAATTTGAATTTAAAGGTTTTGAATTTGCTGCGAACACCCCAAATGGTTCGCTGTTCGGCGAACTGGCGAACAGCCGATGTTCGAGTTGAACATGAGTTTGACTCGAACTCGAAGCTCATCCCTACTAAAGAAGGATCTACCATGGACTTGGGGAAAGGATCAAGAACAAGCCATGACTGAGCTTAACCAGTTGCTGACCGGCTCACGACGATATACGTCGGCAGAATGGTACAGGCAGGCAAAATCACGTACCTGTACGTGATCTGCCTCCCACGGGCGGGGGGTCCAATTGGACTCCCCCCGGTGCCCGAGGCAGTCGGCTTCTGTCCGGGAGCAATGATAGGTGAGGGGAAGGCCATCCATTCGTGGCCCCCCCTCGCAATCACTCCCAGCCAATGAAATCCTTCCTCTGCTGCTGTATAGTAAACAGCAGCAGAGGAAGTGATGTCATCTCTCCTCGGCTCGGTATTTTCCGTTCCGGCGCCGAGGAGAGAAGACATCCGAGTGAGTGCACAACACACACACACAGTAGAAAATGCTAGTCATACTTTACACCCCCCATCACCCCCCAATCACCCCCTGATCATCCCCCAATCTCCCCCCCGTCACACTGACACCAAGCAGTTTTTTTTTTTTCTGATTACTGCATTGGTGTCAGTTTGTGACAGTTAGTGTGGTAGGGCAGTTAGTGTTAGCCCCATTTAGGTCTAGGGTACCCCCCCTAACCCCCCTAATAAAGTTTTAACCCCTTGATCACCCCCCATCGCCAGTGTCACTAAGTGATCATTTTTCTGATCGCTGTATTAGTGTCACTGGTGACGCTAGTTAGGGAGGTAAATATATAGGTTCGCCGTCAGCGTTTTATAGCGTCAGGGACCCCCATATACTACCTAATAAAGGTTTTAACCCCTTGATTGCCCCCTAGTTAACCCTTTCACCAGTGATCACCGTATAAATGTTACGGGTGACGCTGGTTAGCTCGTTTATTTTTTATAGTGTCAGGACACCCGCCGTTTATTACCGAATAAAGGTTTAGCCCCCTGATCGCCCGGCAGTGATATAAGTTAGGTTTTAGGGTCAGATAGGGTCTGCGTCGCCCCAGGCAGTGTCAGGTTAGTGTCAGTACCGCTAACACCCACGCACGCACCGTACACCTCCCTTAGTGGTATAGTATCTGAATGGATCAATATCTGATCCGATCAGATCTATACTAGTGTCCCCAGCAGTTTAGGGTTCCCAAAAACGCAGTATTAGTGGGATCAGCCCAGATACCTGCTAGCACCTGCGTTTTACCCCTCCGCCCGGCCCAGCCAAGCCCACCCAAGTGCAGTATCGATCGATCACTGTCACTTACAAAACACTAAACGCATAACTGCAGCATTCACAGAGTCAGGCCTGATCCCTGCAATCGCTAACAGTTTTTTTGGTAGCGTTGTGGTGAACTGGCAAGCACCAGCCCCAAGCAGTGTCAAGTTAGTGCCAGTACCGCTAACACCCACGCACACACTGTACACCTCCCTTAGTGGTATAGTATCTGAATGGATCAATATCTGATCCGATCAGATCTATACTGGCGTCCCCAGCAGTTTAGGGTTCCCAAAAACGCAGTATTAGTGGGATCAGCCCAGATACCTGCTAGCACCTGCGTTTTGCCCCTCCGCCCAGCCCAGCCCAGCCCACCCAAGTGCAGTATCGATTGATCACTGTCACTTACAACACACTAAACGCATAACTGCAGCGTTCACAGAGTCAGGCCTGATCCCTGCGTTCGCTAACAGTTTTTTTGGTAGTGTTTTGGTGAACTGGCAAGCACCAGCGGCCTAGTACACCCCGGTCATAGTCAAACCAGCACTGCAGTAACACTTGGTGACGTGGCGAGTCCCATAAGGAAGTTCAAGCTGGTAAGGTGGCAAGCACAAGTAGTGTCCCGCTGCCACCAAGAAGAAGACAAACACAGGCCCGTTGTGTCCATAATGCCCTTCCTGCTGCATTCGCCAATCCTAATTGGGAACCCACTACTTCTGCAGCACCCGTACTTCCCCCATTCACATCCCCAACCAAATGCAGTCGGCTGCATGAGAGGCATTTTCTTTATGTCCTCCCGAGTACCCCTACCCAATGAACCCCCCAAAAAAGATGTCGTGTCTGCAGCAAGCGTGGATATAGGCGTGACGCTATTATTGTCCTTCCTGTCCTGACAATCCTGGTCTTTGCATTGGTGAATGTTTTAAACGCTACCATACACTAGTTAAGTATTAGCGTACAGCATTGCACAGACTAGGCACACTAACACAGGGTCTCCCAAGATGCCATCACATTAGGCACACTATCACAGGGTCCCCGAACCTGGAACCGGTTACAGTTACAAAAGTTACAGTTACAAAAAAAGTGTGAAAAAAAAATAGTTGTCGTTTTATTGTTCTCTCTCTCTTTATTCTCTCTCTACTGTTCTGCTCTTTTTTACTATATTCTATTCTGCAATGTTTTATTGTTATTATGTTTTATCATGTTTGCTTTTCAGGTATGCAATTTTTTATACTTTACTGTTTACTGTGTTTTATTGTTGACCATTTTTTTGTCTTCAGGTACACCATTCAGCTGCAGCGCGGATTTATTTATCTTGACAGCAACAGCGTTTGCTCCCACGATATATAAAGCCGTGACTCCAGCGGAGGTGATATATGCTGAAGTATGGGGGCAGCAGGGGCGGAGGAGCGATTTGCTCCTATCTTTTGCGGGAGGATGCCCCCATGCTTCGGCATATATAAATGGTGCATGTATGCCCATCATTAGAAGTGGGTGGATGAAGGGAGGTATTCTAATAGTGGGCATACCCACCGATCAATCTCTTTTTTTCGTTCAGCCCACAGGCTGCATGAAAAAAAAAAGATTACAATATATGCCCAACAAGGACCAGCAACGTACTGGTATGTTGCTGGACTTTGAGTGGTTATACCAGAATGATGCCTGCAGGTTTAGGTATCATCTTGGTATCATTCTTTTTAGCGAGCGGTCGGCTTTCATGTAAAAGCAATCCTAGTTGCTAATTAACCTCTAGACTGCTTTTACAAGCAGTGGGAGGGAATGCCCCCCCCCCCCACCATCTTCCATGTTTTTCTCTGGCTCGCCTGTCCCAACAGGGAACCTGAGAATGCAGCCGGTGATTCAGCCAGCTGACCATAGAGCTGATCAGAGACCAGAGTGGCTCCAAACATCTCTATGGCCTAAGAAACCGGAAGCTACGAGCATTTCATGACTTATATTTCGCTGGATGTAAACAGCGTTAGTGGGAAATTGGGAAGGCATTTTATCACACCGATCTTGGTGTGGTCAGATGCTTTGAGGGCAGAGGAGAGATCTAGGGTCTAATAGACCCCAATTTTTTTTAAAAAGAGTACCTGTCACTACCTATTGCTATCATAGGGGATATTTACATTCCCTGAGTCAACAATAAAAATGATTAAAAAAAAAAAAGAAAAGAAAGGAACAGTTTAAAAATAAGATAAAAAAGCACAAAAATAATAAAGAAAAAAAAAAAAAAGAACCCCTGTCCCCCCTGCTCTCGCGCAAAGGCGAACGCAAGCGTCGGTCTGGCGTCAAATGTAAACAGCAATTGCACCATGCATGTGAGGTATCACCGCGAAGGTCAGACCTCCTCTGTAAATCTAAAGTGGTAACCTGTAAAGGCTTTTAAAGGCTTTTAAAAATGTATTTAGTTTGTCGCCACTGCACGTTTTTGCGCAATTTTAAAGCATGTCATGTTTGGTATCCATGTACTCGGCCTAAGATCATCTTTTTTATTTCATCAAACATTTGAGCATTATAGTGTGTTTTAGTGCATTAAAATTTAAAAAAGTGTGTTTTTTCCCCAAAAAATGCGTTTGAAAAATCGCTGCGCAAATACTGTGTGAAAAAAAAATGAAACACCCACCATTTTAATCTGTAGGGCATTTGCTTTAAAAAAATATATAATGTTTGGGGGTTCAAAGAAATTTTCTTGCAAAAAAAATAATTCTTTCATGTAAACAAAAAGTGTCAGAAAGGGCTGTGTGACATAAGCTTCTAAATGTTGTGCATAAAATGCCAGGACAGTTCAAACCCCCCCCCAAATGACCCCATTTTGGAAAGTAGACACCCCAAGCTATTTGCTGAGAGGCATGTCGAATCCATGGAATATTTTATATTGTGACACAAGTTGCTGGAAAAAGACAATTTTTTTTTTTTTGCACAAAATGATATATTGCTCAAACATGCCATGGGAATATGTGAAATTACACCCCAAAATACATTCTGTTGCTTCTCCTGAGTATGGGGATACCACATGTGTGAGACTTTTTGGGAGCCTAGCCGCGTACGGGACCCTGAAAACCAAGCACCGCCTTCAGGCTTTCTAAGGGCGTAAATTTTTGATTTCACTCTTCACTGCCTATCACAGTTTCGGAGGCCAAGGAATGCCCAGATGGCACAAACCCGCCCCAAATGACCCTATTTTGGAAAGTAGACACCCCAAGCTATTTGCTGAGTGGTATAGTGAGTATTTTGCAGACCTCACTTTTTGTCACAAAGTTTTGAAAATTGAAAAAAAAAAAAAGTTTTTTCTTGTCTTTCTTTATTTTCAAAAACAAGTGAGAGCTGAAATATACTCACCATGCCTCTCAGCAAATAGCTTGGGGTGTCTACTTTCCAAAATGGGGTCATTGGGGGGGGTTTGTACTACCTGGGCATTCCATGGCCTCCGAAACTGTGATAGGCAGTGAAGAGTGAAATCAAAAATTTACGCCCTTAGAAATCCCGAAGGCGGTGATTGGTTTTCGGGGCCCCGTACGCGGCTAGGCTCCCAAAAAGTCCCACACATGTGGTATCCTCGTACTCAGGAGAAGCAGCTAAATGTATTTTGGGGTGCAATTCCACATATGCCCATGGCCTGTGTGAGCAATATATCATTTAGTGACAACTTTTTCTAATTTTTTTTTTTTTGTCATTATTCAATCACTTGGGACAAAAAAATTAATATTTAATGGGCTCAACGTGCCTCTCAGCAATTTCCTTGGGGTGTCTATTTTCCAAAATGGGGTCATTTGGGGGGGGGGTTGTACTGCCCTGCCATTTTAGCACCTCAAGAAATGACATAGGCAGTCATAAACTAAAAGCTGTGTAAATTCCAGAAAATGTACCGTAGTTTGTAGACGCTATAACTTTTGCGCAAACCAATAAATATACGCTTATTGACATTTTTTTTACCAAAGACATGTGGACGAATACATTTTGGCCTAAATGTATGACTAAAATTGAGTTTATTGGATTTTTTAGTAGAATATCATTTTTATTTTTTTTCGGTCTTTTTCCGTTTATAGCGCAAAAAATAAAAACCGCAGAGGTGATCAAATACCATCAAAATTTGTGGGAAGAAAAGGACGCAAATTTCGTTTGGGTACAGCATTGCATGAATGCGCAATTAGCAGTTAAAGCGACGCAGTGCCAAATTGTAAAAAGTGCTCTGGTCAGGAAGGGGGTAAATCCTTCTGGGGCTGAAGTGGTTAAAAGAAAACTTACCCAAGCCCCATGTCTAACATATCCGGAGGAGGTAAACCCTTTTATCTGGAAACTGGTTTTATAAACCTCAGTATCAGTGCGGTACTCTGTCAAAAACAAGACAAATTGAACAAAGTCATTGCATATGCAAGTAAGTCTGTCACCTATAGAGGTAAAATTTAATGACTGTGAGAAAGCGTTGTAAGCCACAGTTTGGGCCCTTCAAAACTTTAGAAGTTACATTCAGGGTCAGAAAATAATCATTGAAATGGAACATCAACCACTACAATATTTACAAAGTGACAAAATAAAGGATGGTAATTTGTCAAACAGCAGAATAACTGCTTGGACATTATCTCTACAAGGATGACCATTGGAAGTCCAGTATAAGGACTTGCCAAACTTTATGATTGTGCAGCTTTTTCTCATGAAGAAGAGCTATTGGATGATTTCTTAGAGGAACAAATATGTTCCCCTTACAAAGCATATGATTAGGATTACTGTCCTTTACTCCTATGTGTATACATTGATGGATGTGCTTATCACACCACCATAGGGGATGAGAGAAAACTAGTGGCAGGTATTGGAATCACTTGGACAAGTGAATTCCCAAATGTATCAGTAGGATACAGCATTGGTGCTAAAAGTAGCCAAATGGCAGAATTAACAGCTGTATACAAAACTGTTCAAATTGCTCTAGAGCATAATATTACCAAATTTGTCATAGTCACAGATTCCAATTATGTATGTAACAGTTTTGTCGAGTATCTGCCTACTTGAAAAAGAAACAACATGCTAATCTAATAACAAACAAAACTAATGGGTTAACCATTTATTGGAAGAAGACTAAAGGTCATTCTAAAACCCAGAACATGGACAAGGAAGGTAATGATCTAGCTGATGAATTTGCTAAACAAGGTGCAAAAATTGAGAAAATGTAGACATTTACTAGGAATGATACACATTGAAGCTGTCACTAGACACCAAGCTAAGGTACAGACTGTAAATAATGGGGCACAATGGAGTCAAGAATCTACAAGTGAGGATCTAATTAAAAGCCAAAAGGAAGATCCTATACTTGGGATCTTATATAAACATATTGAAGATCCTAGTAACATCCCATTTCAGAGGATGATTATGCCCAAAAAGAAGACCTCCGATTATTAGTAAAAACCAAATCTCAATTTAGCATTCAAGATGGTTTACTAATGAGCACATCCAAGAATTGTATTCAACAGTGAGTAGTTCCTGATATATTTAGAGGCTTAATGTTATAACATGCTCATGATGCACCTACAGTAGGTCACCGAGGTGAGAAGATTACCTATGAATTGGTACGTGATTATGTCTATTGGCCTCATATGTTGAAAAATGTCCAAACCTATTATCAAGGTTGCCTAGTTTGTGCTCAGTTGACTTCATAGGTCCTGTCACAAAGGCATCCAGGGGAAACAAATACATGTTAACGGTCACTTGTGTATTTACCAAGTGGGTAGAGTGTTACCGGCTCATAATAACACCACTGAAACATGCGCTAATTTTGCTTATTAACCATGTATTTTCCAGATTTGGTCTGCCAATAAGGTTTGATTCGGATTAGGGCTGGCATTTTACAAGTGAGGTAATGTCTAAAATGTGGAAAATCTTGGGTGTCAAACGGAAATTACACATTGCCATCATCTAGTGGAGCAGTAGAGCGCTATAACCATCTATTGTCAACGTGCTTAAGAAATTTGTTAAAGAATCAGGTAAAGACTGGTCCATGAAGTTGCCTTTAGTGCTTATGGCTATAAGAGCTACACCAAGTGCTTCTACTAAGATGTCACCCTTTGAGTTGATGACCGGTAGGAAAATGGTACTTCCACAACATCTGTTGTATTGCACATCAGATCATAACCTGATCAATGCAGCCATGACACATCAGTACTTTGAAAACCTTTTTCAGCATCTTCAACATGCTTTTGCACAGCAGAATCTCGAGAAAGCAGCAGTAAGTAATAAAACTTATCTCAAAACCACCAAGGAGTGTGAACCAGGTGATAAAGTGTATCTGTACAATGTACAAGACCAAGTGAAAGAAAAGAAGTTTCTTCCCTAATGAAAGGTCCTTATGATAACATTGACAAGATCTCACTTGTGGTTTACAAAATAAGAATTGTCAAAAATAATGTTTTTTTTTGGAAAAATTGGTTCATGTGAATCAATTGCATTCCTGTCATCCTAGGTCTCAACTGAGAATGCTGGAAGGTAATGTAGAAGAAGAGACTTAATAAGTACCTCAAGAGAATGTGAATATAATGATTTGACATTGTGATATACTCTCTCAACTTACAGATCTTCATATCTTGAGCTCCTACACATTATTATCGGTCCTGCCAATCAAAGCAGAATGCCATAATCATGAAGATCATTGAATAATTTTATCTGAAGGATAATGAACCAGTCCCTATATCATATATATAGAATAGCTAGAAAATGTAAATATCAATTTATAAGAATATGTATTCATACCATCTGTGTTTTTTTTTTTATAGAAAAAGATTGACAGCCCAAACCATATTGGTAGTGGTAAAGACGATGATGACAACCAAAGACACAGCGATCATGTGGATGATGTTAATCCTTGGTGCCCATTTCCAGACTGAACCTGTCATCAAACTGGGTCCTTCATCAGGAGTCATGTTGCAAGGTACTCCAGGATTCTTATTAAAGGAAAGAAATATTTTTTCTCAGAAGATCTTTGTGGGTTTGGACCCAATGATATCCATTGAGAGGAATTATAATATATCCCATTTTCAGCTTGTGGAGATGCAAAAATGGTATACTGCACATGTAAACAAAGCTCAAATTAGAGTGCAAGATATTTTAGAACATGCAAGGAAACCAGTTATTATCCAACCCATATCTAAACATGAGCGACCAAAGAGATTCCTCAGTTTCTTGATTGCCAGCATTGTCTTCACTATGCTTGGGATGGTGGTTTCCACCACCACTTCACCAGTCAATTCTGTTTCCATAAAGACCTTACAAGCGGAAGTAGGAAATTCAAAAGACTAATATGGAGAAATTATCCAAGACCGACAATACCATTCCTTTATCTGTATGGATCGGAAGAGAGAAAAAAAAATATGTCCACATCTTTTAGCGAATATGATATTTTTCTCTTCTTTTTTCCCCAGATGTCTCTAAGGTTGCTCACCTGAATACCATGGAAAATGGGGGGGGGGGGGGGGATATGTCAGAACTATTGAGTTTAAAAAATTCATTTATATGGCCTATACATATTATTATATATATATGGTTTCATGGGCAGCTTGGAAGCCATTTTGTCTATCTGTTAGAGGTGAATGCAAGTTCATTGCTTTTGGATAGAGACTTTTACAGAAGATGTTAAGAGCCTTATTGCATATTCTCCCAGGTTGTAAATTGTGAGGGTCCTAGACAACAAAAACAAGATAAGGACTGGCCATTGTGACAGAATTTGAATAATGAGATTGATGACTCCTTAAAACAATGACTAGAGACTTAAAAAAAAATTCTCATTACTAAAGGAAAAAAATGAAAGGGGTTTATTTAAAAGTGCCTCCGACGACGTCCGTATAACGAAACGCGTAAGGCGGGACTATCTTGGCACGCACAACGTCACTTCCGTGTATTGTGGTTCCGGAAACCTGACCGGTGGAACGCAAGCGGTGGTTCATGTTAGTGCTGCGTCCCCGGACCGTGTGGAGAGTATACGAGCCTGTGAGCTCCCTCTCCTCTCTGGGAACACTATTTTTAAAGTGTTTTTTATCTGTTAGTGTGGATTCAGTCTTATATGACGGGATTGTTTAATACAAATAAATGAATCCATTTTAAACAGAGTCACGCTATGTGGAACCTTTTATTTTTTATTTAAAACATCAAAGTGGATATCTAGTTGGGACCTGCATTACAACAAGGGACAGTGAGTCCCCACCTCCCTCTATGCAAGAGGCTGTTTTGGATTGGGACACGTGGAAGGATACCGGCACCCATACAATCGGAGAGACCAACAGGATCAACATCATACGCTCATACCCCTGCAGGGGTGGAGTGCTCCGGTGAGTGCAACCACATTGGGGGGAGATTGCCAATAATTACAGCACGGCTCTTCACTACCAAAGAAGAACCTTCTGCATGATTTCTATGGGAATTTGGTGCATGGCACAGTCTATTACTGCTACGAACACTTTGCAATAAATAGTATATGGGGCTTTTTTGATATATTGTTGAGAAATAAGGATTTACAATTTTTAAATGTTTTTTTGCACATTATTGCACAATGGTTTGATAACCACAGTTTTTTATACATAGCACCATCTGGCACTTGTCACTTTATATTTACTAATTAGTAGATTTATATATGCCATTGTCAACACATGTTATATAATGGTGATAATTTAAAGTTTGAGTTTGCCCATTGGATGGGATTGTTACTGCTTGCATGCATAGCTGACAATTCCCTCTACCACTAAATAAGGATTTATCACTTTATAATAATATATATGGATATATTGATTTTTGGGAGTTTTATATTATAATATTTGTTCACTTTTAAGAAGCGATTATATCACGCACTAGAGCACTTGTTAATTCTACAGTTACACTTTTTGTTCTAACACAGCGCCATTCCCTATATTTTGATTTTAAGTTTTTTTGGGGTATCACTGAGGTGTTCCCCACTTACATAGGGGGGCTGCAGGTGTAAAATAGTCTGAAGCGCGGATCTATTGATAAATTTACACTGATTTTTAGTAAATAAATATATATATTTTTGCACACTTTTGTATTCCTTTTGTCTTCAGATTAGCGCAAATAAACAAATTTGAGTTATTTTGTTGATTTGTGGAAATAAGTGGAAATCTCCTTAATCATATATCCTTGCTTATTTTCATAAATATATAACTGTTTAAAACTGTTTAAAATTTCAGTATAAACATTCTGACAAGGGTATAACTCAGGGTAATATTCAATTCTTTCAGACGTTTCCATATATATTACACTGCGCTGCTAATTATGATGTATATTACAATCTTACTATCACCTTAATAGCAGAAGGCTAGGAGTAGCCTTAAGCCTCATGTACACTGCTGCTGGTAAACTGACATTTAGGAGCAGTTGGGCATTTTTTTTCAACTGCTCCTGAACTCTCCTCTATGTTATCTCATCAGTACATGTACACAGGGCCGTTTATAGTTGTTTCTAGGCAGTTGTGTTTTGGGGCTTTTTTTGGAACCCAACAAAATGCGTTCCTTGAAGCTATGTTTAGAGGCATTTCAAATGCCAAATGCGGCTAAACGCGGCTAAAAGTGGTAACTCGCGTTTAGCCGTGTTTTGTTTACAGGTGTTTTTCATTTTTGGCTATTTAAAAAAAAACGCGGCTAAAGGTGGCTAAACACGACTAAACGCGGCATGTAAATGTGGCTAAATGGCCGTTTTTAGATGCCGGTTTCTAGCTGTCAAGTTAAATCGTTCAGGAGAGGTCGAACAACGTCCCATGTACATGAAGCCTTACTGGGCCAACTATGTCCTATTTCCAAGGACATCCTACGCCCTTATCCCCCACCAATGCAAAAAAGGTTACTGATACTTCCCTCCATCACCCTTTAACTCTATTCGCTATTCTCCATCTGCTCATCTCCCACATTTCCTCCCTCTCCCCCACCCCTTCTCCAATTCCTAACTATCCAACTGGATGAACCTTGGCACAGGCATACCACCTTTCACTTGTGTCCCCTTTAAATTTTGTATTTTTTTTCGAGAATCTTACCATAGTCCCCCCAGAGACTGGATAGGATCCTCCGTTATAAATGTTTAGTTATGATGTTTACTGATTATTGTTCAAGATAGTACATCATATCGGACACCTAAATCTGAATATGCGAAGCAATATGACACCGGAGTTCAATAGCAATGCCTAACCTATCAATCAAATAGAAACCCCAAAATGACACCCTTAACTGCAAGCGGCTCACTTATGCACTTATGCCCTATACCCCACCCAATAATCAATAGACAATTTTAAACGAAGAGGGGAATTCCAGAAAGGATGCCAGAAACCCTGACATTCCCCACACATAGTAACAAACATTGGCTCCCCCCTCAAACTCATGATGCCTCAGTGGAACAGATCCCAGGGTCTCATTCCAATACTGAATGTTTGTTTGTATATTTTTCCAACTCTGTATTGTAGAACTGGTGGCTGCTGGTCAGAGGGGCTTCAAGAGGGACTTTCTCCCCTCTATCTTGTATCCCCCCAGACCTGTAATGGCACAATATTGCACATGGATACATTTTGCTCCCTTGAGTTAATGATTCATACATCATACAAGCCCAATATGGGGCAACAACCAATATATAATAGGACACACACCTCCACACCGCCCTAACCACCACCAGACATCTAGATCACATTTCCTTGAGAATCAACCAATCTCACCCATAAACCTCTGACCTCCTCCTTCCATGACCTTAAAAAATAGATACAAGGCCTGCCACGCCTAGTGACTAAAATCCCATGACTGAACCTTGACTCTTATATTCACAAAAGGGGAACTAGGTGGAGAGATATTCCTCTTTTACTCTCTCTGTTCCCCCTTAGCATTTACTTTAGCCACCTTGACCTCTGAGGGGCCTGAGACTAGCACCTTAAAAAAAACGAAGCCTACCCACCCCACACCCAGCTGTCTCTGGTAGATCTCGCTGACCAATTCCAGATTTTCACTCCAAATGGGGTAGGGTTGCAGGTACACACCCACCTCTGGAACTCATACTTCACTATCCCAGATATTTCATAGCACACATTGTCACCTCCTACCGAGGTATTCTTGCAACTCTCAGATAAATCTCCCCCTTCAGATCAGGCAAGCAAGAGACAACACTGTAAAGGCACGTAGCCTCCCTGGCGGTTTTCCCGAGTGTGGCTCGGGGTTAAAATTCAGCACCATTAGCGGTAACCCCGAGCCACACTCGGGATTACATTGCAGGATCCTGGAGCGGTACACTTACCTTGTCCCACACACTCTGTCGAAGGCCTTCCCCATTCACAATGGGACAAGACAAGGTTGTCTACTGTCTCCCATTCTCCTCATAATTACCCTAGAACCTTTCCTCAACAGTCTCAGACAAAATCCAGACAATCAGGGAATATGCGCTGCTAATAAGAAATACAAACTTGCAGCATTTGCTAATAACATTCTACTATTCCTTACTGAACCACTTACAACACTCCTAGTCCTACTAGCCGAATTCCAACACTTTTATACAATTTCCAATCTAAAAATCAATTTCTCAAAATCCTTAGCCTTTAAAGGGGGCTGTAAACACTATTTTTTTAAAATAATATATCATACTTACCTCCACTGTACAGTTCATTTTGCACAGTGTGGCCCAGATATTCGTCTTCTGGGGTCCCCCAATGGTGCTCGCGGCTCCTCCTCGCATTGGTAAACCCCCTAGGAGAAGCTCTCTCCCTGGGGATTACCTTGCGGGCATGTTCCCGAGTCCAGCATTTGTGTCCATAGACATAGAATGCCGGACTCAGCCCTGCACCCCGGTGCCCGCTTTATTAAATTTGATTGACAGCAGTGGGAGCCAATGGCTGCACTGCTATCAATCTATCCAATCAAGAGCCAAGAACCCCAGGCAGAGAGGTACAGCGCGTCTCCACGGAAGGAACAAAAGGGCTCAGGTGAGTACAACGGGGGGGGGCTAGGGGCCGATCAGTGTCAGAAGTTTTTTCACCTTAATGCACAGGATGCATTAAGGTGAAAAAGCAAGGGTTTACAACCCCTTTAACCTATCTCTACCACAGAGATTGGTGGACCTCTGCCAAGAAAACTTCCCCTTCTGTTAGAAATCTGACTCCATAACATACTTCGGCATACAGCTTCCCTCCAAACTGCAAGACTTATACATAAAAAACTACTTACCCATCTTAAACAAACTAACGACTGACCTCAATAACTGGAATAAGCCCATTCTTTCTTGGTTTGGTAGGGCGGGGATCCTAAAGATGAATGCCCTTCCACATTTGCTCTACCTACTACAGACCATCCCCATTCACCTACCCCCAGCCTTCTTGAAAGACATACAAAAGTGCCTGTTCTAGATTTATCTAGGGAGACAGTAAACCCAGGATTAGCTATGCCCATCTCACCTTACCCAAACACTTAGGAGGGATAGGACTACCAGACATCAGAAACTATTAGTGAGCCTGCCATCTTGCTAGAATATTGGACTGGAATGTCCACAGTTCTCTTAAAGACTGGGTCTCCTTAGAAGCTTCTTTCACTTCTTTACCCCTGAACTCCCTACCTTGGCTACTTGACCGCCATATCCCTCAAGAAATACATACAAACCCATTGATTGGACCCACATTAAAATGCTTTAAAACTACTTGCTAGACTACCTCCCTCTCAACTACACTGGGACCACTTACTCCGATCCGAATGAACCCGGATTTTCCCCCAGGGCTACATCCCCAATTCCTCACTGAGCACTGGCCCCATGACCAAATGTTAGCCACTCACTTTTTTGACAAAGGCAGATTGCTATAAAACTCACAATTAATGACTCCAATAGAAAGACCACCCATGCCAACATGGACGTACCTTCTGCTCACACATTACCTACATTCATTAAACAAAGGATCTTCTTGCTCAATACAATTAATGACCTTTGAAATGCTATGCACAGAAGGACACCCCAACACCACATCATATCAGTCATACACTCATTATTGTTTATGGACCACTCCCCAAACAATAGTAAGGCATGCCTGTTGTGGGAAAGAGATCTATCCCTATCTTTCTCACAAGATGAATGGGAACAAATATACCTAAATATCCAGGCTCTATGAATGTGTCCCCTTAAGAAAATGGATACAAAATTCAAACACAATGGTATTGTACACCAACCCTTCTACATAAATTTAATCCAGAAATATCAGAAACTTGCTGGAGATGCCAAGCAGATAGGGGTACACTCATACACATCTGGTGATCTTACCCCCATATACAACCTTCTGGAAAGAGTTACACCTCATTACCTCAAGGATGACTTCCAATGAATTAATTCTATCTTCTGCCCAATTCCTCCTACACCATTCCTCCTTACTGCACAACACCTACCACAAATCTCTAGCAATGCACATGATTAATGCAGCAAAGCAATGTATTCCTATAGACTGCAACTCCCACCACACCCCATCAATTAAGGAATGGTTTACCAGAATACGCAAAATAACAGAAATGGAGGAACTAATTCATATATCATGAGATACACCAACACAGTTTGAAATTAAATAGGCATGCTGGGCACACTTTAAATCAGTGATGGAATCCTCTAGACTAAATAGCTCTCCTCACTAATCCTAGAAACACCATAACTCAAGATATAAATCTGAAGATGTACCCCAAATACTGATATCTGACTGGTTATCCTTTCTCCCATAGAGGCCATCCCGCTCTGTAAGTTATTTATATTCCTCAGGAGATGCAAACCTTCACGATCTTACACAGGAGGGAAGAGAGGCTACCCCCCCCTCTCCACACTTCATTTTCCTCTTAAAACCCCCCTGCCCCCCTTTTTTTTCTTCTCTTCTCTGAGTTTATCCGCCTTCCCACTTTCCCCACAATATCTTCTACACATGAAGTGGTTAACTATTGTGGCAGAGCGAGGCTCTGTCCACATGGAAAGGGATTAAAAATGCACACAGAGTTTGCATGTCTGCTGACTGCAAAACTACAGAGAGTAGATTCTAATTTCTCCAGGTTTTGCTATTGCCGGATGGCACTCTGTAGTTTGGAGATCCCTAATGCCGCGTACACACGAGCGGACTTTACGGCAGACTTTGCCCGGCGGACTGGATTTTGTCAGACAATTCGATCGTGTGTGGGCTCCAGCAGACTTTGTTTTCTCAAAAGTTGGACGGACTTAGATTTGAAACATGTTTTAAGTCAATCCGTCGAAATCGAGTCCGGTCGAAAAGTCCGCTCGTCTGTATGCTAGTTCGATGGACAAAAAGCCACGTTAGGGCAGCTATTGGTTACTGGCTATGAACTTCCTTGTTTTAGTCCGGTCGTACGTCATCACGTACGAATTCGACGGACTTTGGTGGATTGTGTGTAGGCAAGTCCGTTCATTCAGAAAGTCCGTCGTAAAGTCCATCGAAAAGTCCGCCGGGCAAAGTCTGCCGTAAAGTCCGCTCGTGTGTACGCGGCATTAGAGTCTTGGGTGGGACGGGATCTCCAATCTTGTGTCCGGGTCTTGTGGAGAGCCAGCAGGGTGTGTGCCTAGGTGCACACAGCCCATATAATGAGGGGCTGGTGAGAGCAGAAGCTGAAGGAAGGTCGAGTTGGAGCGGTGGCTGCTTGTGAGAAAGTCTCTGTGTGAAGATAGATGCTGTGTGCATTGATGGCTTGAAGCTGTGTGCGTTCAAGGAGCCCAAAGCTGTGTGCATTGAGGGGCTTAAAGCTGTGTGCATCCAAGGAGCCCAAATCTGCGTGCGTTGAAGGGCTTGAAGCTGTGTGCGCCCAAAGAGCTGTGTGCATCCAAACTTTAGGCCTGGAAGCGCTGGTGGTCTGAGGGACCAGTATCTCTAGCAGCAATGCTGCTGAAGAGTAGCCAGGTGGTCTAGCATTTTCATTTGGATTTTGTGTATTTAATTGAAGCTTGAACCACTGTGTGGGAAATCCTGAATGGACTTGTGTTTTATTTGTCCATTTAATAAACGTGGGCTACCAGGCCCTTAACTATAGTGCATGTCTGACGTGGACTCACTGCACAAAAATGCATCTACCACTGAGCTAATGATCCCCCATATTACAAGTGGTGGATGATGCGAGAATGGGGTGAAATCCGTGTCTCTGCTCCAGTGGTGGATTGCATCAGGAACTGCTGCTAACTGTGTGTGGCAGCCAGGCAAACAGCATTGTGCAGGAGTTTGTTTGATGGACTGTGTAGAGACATTTTTTTTTCTGCTGTGAACTGTGTTACCAATTGCTGTATGCATGACTGCAAGGATGGGGTGGTCAAGACAGAAAAAGGCGGCAATCCTTGCTGGAGCAAGGGAAAGGCTTCTATGGCTAGAGGGTATTTCACCACATGCCCCAGCCATGCCAGAAAATTCATCTGAGTGGGAATTTGCTGTGAACTGGTGTAAATTAAACACATCACCTCCAGGTAAAGGGGAAGTGAAAGAGGTTGTCCCTGGCAACAGGAAGCCAGGAGGACAACAGCGTGTGGAAAGGAGGAGTGAGGTCATCTGTGGAAGCAATGTCAAGGCCAGCAAGGATGTGTGGGATTCAAGGATGTTGCCTGCTGATGATCATGGCCAGTGGAGTCCTCGAGAATGATATCCCGTGGCAATAAGAGAGAGCCAGTCATGAAGAAGATGCCAAGAAAGTAAAGTTCCACGTCCAGTACTGTGCTTGGAGTGTGGTCAAGTGGAGCATGGGATCTTTACTTGCCCAAGGTTCTGGAACACCACTGGGGAGTCTGGAAAGGCTGCATTGTCACCTGGTGGCCACAAAGAGGCAGCAGCTGGTATGGATGACACTTAGAGACAGCTCACACAAATGAAGGCTATGACGCCGGCTATTGAAACTGGTAAGACTGTTGCAGTTTGTGGGACTGATCCCAGTGAAATGGGAGTGTGTCCAGTGGGGAGATTCGCAGAAGGTGTGAAAATGGACTTGCTGCAGTGTGCCACCCGGAGCAGTGGGGAGGCACATGGTGAAGCCAAGCTGACAACAAGGTTAAAGACTTAAAACAGACATGGGGACTATGTGTGTGCCTGCTATAATCCAACAGAGTGATGGGAAAGTTAAACTACAGGTGACCAAAACTGTCCTTGTGCCATGTTCCCTAGTGACAGGTGCTGCAGAGTTGTCCGGGGAAACCTCCCAGGAGCCTGCAGTGGCAGAGCGGAGTGTTTCTCAGGTCAGCTATGGAGCTGCCCAGGTAGGAATGAGTGCCCCTTTAAAGAGGGAGGGTGCTGTGAGGAGCGGCTCACAGGCTGTGGTGGGTAATAGACAGAGACAACCCACAAAAGTAGCAGGTATGGTAACGATATGGTAACAGGCAATGAGAATGCTGATGGTCATGCTGACAAACGTGTTACTATTGGTAAATGTAATGTTATTGGTGATAATGACATTGAAAAATGTGTGTCTGAGAATGTTGGTAATGTGGTCACTACCAATGATGGGAGTAGGATATCTCCCATGACAGGCAGGGGCACAGGATTGTCCATGGAAGTCTCATGGGGTCAATATGTGTTGGAGCCAGAGGCTGTCCAGGATGGCTGTGATGCTACTCTGGTGGAACAAGGGGGAACTGAGTCACACTGGGTTACAACCCTAAGTGTAACCCAGTTGGCAAGGGGTTAATTCAGCCTGCAAAAGCTGAAAGTGCAGAGCTGTGTGTGTCAGTAGCGCCACCAGAGCAGGTAGGTCAAAATAGGGTATTGCAGCCTGCCTTGAGGAATGATGTGTCATCCCAATGTGAGATGTATAGAAGTGAATATTGTGAGGTTTTGGCTATTGAATCCCAGGTTCCTGTGGGGCCTTCTAGAGTAGGTCATGCAGCACTGTGGAGTGCCGTTGATGAAACCACAAGAGACTGGGATGATTGGTGCAAGGAAGCACTTGTGACACTAGACAAAGTGACAATGAAGTACAAAGTAATGATGTGTAACAAAGGTGTGGACAGAACACCTGCTATGCCCAACACAGGGATTGCAAAATGGGCGGAGCTCAAGGGTACCTTAGCCCTGGCAAAGTTGGATGCCCTCCAGTCAGAGGGAATGGGTCAGGGCGCTGGCATGGCAGATGGGTTGTCCACAGCTCAGCAGCTAAGTAATGTCACATGTCAAGGTGACAATGTGACTAGTGCTGACTTGCAGAGGCTCGTTGTTGATTTGGAGATGAAGAGAAGACATGTGTCTGACAACACGCCAAGGGAGCAACAGGCTGTGATGATGGGTACCTCCAAGGAGGTGGAGGTCTCTTCAAATGTCTCAACCTCTTAAACTGTGGTGGATGAGCCCCTCCATGTTTCGAACAGGGGAAAAGTCCATAGAAAGGTCTGGTATTTAAACATGTGATGTTTAGAGAGGACAGAAACCTTACTGGAAATGCTGGAGTTGGTAAAAACACGTTCACGGTACACTTGGGTGTCTCCACCACAGTCAGATCAGGTGGTACTGCGCAGTACCAATGGGTAGAGTCAAGTAGTACAAACTGTGCGTGGTGATATTCATTATGAGAGGAACTGGTTGGTACCATGTTTATTGGCAGTGTGGCAAATAGTCTTGAGGTTCTCTGAGAGGGTGCTTCCAGTTACTGATTGTGTCAGAAACCATGAAATCAGACCGAGACAGAAGTACAGGTAAATCATACTTGTTTAATAATAAAAGTAAATAGAACAAACGTAGCCAGAATTCAGGAACCGGAACGGATAGTCACACAAGCCAAACATCAGGGAGCTGGATATAAGCGTAGTAAAACAGCAAGAAGGTTCTGGAGCCAGAAGGGATGTCAGCCAAGCAAGTCTTTTAACAGGAATTCAGGAGAGCATCTCTGTGATGTTGACTAAGGCAAAGGCAAAGATCCTCTGCGCTGGATGGCTTAAGTAGGCAGGGCTGACTAGCAGGATATCATCAACAGCTGAGTAACTGTGGAGAGATAACAGCTGGCAATGAGCCGACAGCTGAGTGGCCAGCTCAGAGAAGGAAGGGCAGTGCCCCAGCCCTGACAGATTGGTATGGAAGGCGGTCAGGAGAACTGTTGGAGACATCAGAGGTCT
This sequence comes from Lithobates clamitans, assembly GCA_037952925.1. NCBI lineage: Eukaryota > Metazoa > Chordata > Amphibia > Anura > Ranidae > Lithobates > Lithobates clamitans. The sequence goes on from JBBGZY010000187.1 coordinate 7,513,776, forward strand.
CTCTGCCTGGTGTAGTGACTAGAAACATCTCTGCTGGTGTGATCCAAGGTGCAGCTGAGCAGTGGTCAGTAGAGGGCGCAGATACTGTCTCACCTGCTAGACCTCATGAAAAGGAAGGGCCCGGAATAGATGTAGCAGAGATGCTTTCTTTCACTGGCAAAGAGGTACAACTTAAAGTATCAGGAGACACTGTGGGGAAAAGTGTTATAGGTAGTGGGCGCTGCAACAATTTAATGGGTACACTAGAAAGAAATGGTTTATGCTTGGATCAGTGTAAATTGTTAGAATAGTTACCCATGGAGTGTTGGAAATAGGTGAGGTGGAGCTGTGCTATGATCCCATGAGGTGTTGTCACTTGCCTGTGTGTGGTCCCTCCTCGGGTCTAGTTCTAATAAATACTGAGATAGACAGCATTGATTGTGTTGGAAAGTGTGACACTGAAATTTATGATCTGCCAATGGTTCATACCGCAAACAAAGATTGGGTTGCTGTGGTTAACCAAAGAAACGTTGAACCTGAAAGACCTATGGTGAAGGGTAAAACTGATGTCCGTAAGTTGAAGGGTAGGATCAGGTAAGGCAGAGTTTCCCCAAGAAAAGAGAGTAAGCCCATGGACCTCAAGAGGAGAGGGGAAAGGCTGAGTATAGGGAAATATAGGACCCTGTTAAAATCCAGGGTGGGACGTACCTGGAAGCACACCCGAAAAAGATATGGGCCTACGTGGCTGACGGTCAGCACAGAGGTGTCCCAATTGCAATGGTGGGTGCAGGTGTTCGTCCCTCCAGATCAAAACAGGGGGAGGGGGTATGTGGCAGAGCGAGGCTCTGTCCCTATGGAAAGGGATTGAAAATGGACACAGAGTTTGCATGTCTGCTGACTGCAAAACTACAGAAAGTAGATTCTAAATGAAGAAAACTGCTCTGGCAATTTTCTCCAGATTTTGCTTTTTCTGGATGGGTAGTTTGGAGATCCCTAAGAGTCTTGGTGGGACAAGATCTCCAACCCTGTGTCCTGGTCTTGTGAAGAGCCAGCAGGGTGTGTGCCCAGGTGCACACAGCCTATATAACGATGGGCTGGTGAGAGCAGAAGGTGAAGGAAGGTGGATTTGGAGCAGTGCCTGCTATTGAGAGAGTCTCTGTGTGAAGATAGATGCTGTGTGCGTTGAGGGGCCTGAAGCTGTGTGCGTCCAAGGAGCCCAAAGCTGTGTGCATTGAAGGGCTTGAAATTGTGTGCATCCAAGGAGCCCAAGACTGTGTGCATCCAAACTGTAATGCCCCGTACACACGGTCGGACTTTGTTCGGACATCCCGACAGCAAAATCCTAGGATTTTTTCCGACGGATGTTGGCTCAAACTTGTTTTGCGTACACACGGTCGCACAAAGTTGTCGGAATTTCTGATCGCCAACAACGCGGTGATGTCAACCACGTACGACGAGACTAGAAAAGGCCAGTTCAGAACCAAGGGCGGCACCCTTTGGGCTCCTTTTGCTAATCTCGTTTTAGTAAAAGTTTGGTGAGAGACGATTCACGCTTTTTCAGACTCGTGGTTTTCAGAACGTTTTCTGCTGTTCAGTTTGTGCTTGTGGGTTTGTATCTGCTCTTTAGTGCGTGCAAGCAAGTTCCGCGTGACTTATAGTCATTGTGTTCTTGTTCGTTCGTTACTGTTTTTCAGGTCGCTCTTCACAGGCCTTGCTGTTCTTCAGTGCGTTCTGTTACCTCGTTCTGAGCAGCCGACCGTTTTCTAGCCATGTTGCGTATACGTACTCCTCATAGAGTTTGTGCTGTGCGGGGGCTTGGTGTTGGGGTCCTGACCTTGACACAAGTCCAGTCCATGAACAGGGTGGGGAGGAGTTCATGGACCAAGAATTGGTTGCTTTAGTGTGACCAGTTCTCTCATATGCCTTTGCTCTGTGAGATCCGTGAGAATAATCCTGATGATTTCAGGAACTTTCTCAGGATGATGGACCCCGTATTTCACCGTCTGCTGGCTTCGCTGACCCCCTATATCAGCAGGCAGGATACCTGCATGAGGCAAGCCATCACTCCAGAGCAGAGGCTGGTCGCTACCCTACGGTACTTGGCGACAGGGAGAAGCCTGCAGGACCTCAAGTTCTCGACAGGCATCTCCCCCCAGGCTCTGGGTATCATTATCCCAGAGAGCTGTTCTGCCATCATCCAGGTCCTGCAGAAGGAGTATATGAAGGTAAGATTTTTATCCTTTAATATCACATTTTATTGTATTGAATGTTTGATAATATATTGTATTTCTTTCCTCATTCCTTAATTACCATGATTGGAATATGCTGTGAATGTCCCCTTTGACCTCATGCATGCTGGAATTTTATGTAATTCTTTTTGTCCTTCATACATATTTGCCTTCAATAACCTCCCCAGCATGCTCTCCTGCCCTATATTCACCTCATGTAGTCACTTAACAATGTATTTTATCAACTCCATAGTAGTGCTTTACCCCAAACACCCCCTAAAATGTTTAGAAATGTGATTTGTGCTTTAAATTCTGGCAGAGTGGCAGAGGCTTTTTTTTGTGGTGTCCCCAAATCATTTTTAGTAACCCTCCCTCCCCCCAACTGCTAAGTCAGCTGATCCCAATTCTCTATCTATCCTCAATCATCTATCTGCTGACTTTGCCAAACCCATACACACTATACCCATCTCTTTAGTGCTCAGATGTATGGATGAATTCCCCAAAGCATGTAGTGCAAGAGCCTGCCTGTATACTTTCAAATGGTACTGTTTAAAGTTTTTGTATCCTATTAATATCTTGACAGGTAATAGCAGAATGTCCAAATGTGCTCAAATGTGTACAGTGTGTATTTATATCTTTGTATTATGACACTTCTTACCTGTCCAGTGGGCTGCCAATAGTGTAACTAAGGAGGGGCTGTTCCAAGTAATACCCTGTATTTAGGCATTCATCTCTCAATGAAGTTGAGAGGGTTACCTGTCCAAGATTCCCCCCCCTATAATGTTAGAAATGGCCCATGAGAGGGGGGGGGGGGGGGATATGATAGGTGTACCTTATACTTTGGCGTTGTTCAATTCCCCTTACTAAATGCTATCTGGAGGTTGGCCAAGAATGTTTGTGTCTAATCTGCTTGCCATGTTTATGTGCAAAAATACTAATTTATTTTTGTTTTCCTCAACAGTTTCCTTCCACGCCACAGGAATGGCAGACTGTGGCCTCCCACTTTGCCCAGCGGTGGGACTTTCCTAACTGCGCAGGGGCAATTGATGGGAAACACGTCCACATCGTCCCACCACCCAACTCGGGGTCGTACTATTTCAACTATAAGGGGTTCAATAGTATTGTGATGTTGGCGGTGGTGTCGGCTAATTAAGACTTCTTGTATGTGGACGTGGGGAAGAATGGCCGGATGTCCGATGGTGGAGTCATCGCCCAGACGGAGTTCTACAGGCGTCTCCAGAATGGCAGGTAGGGGGGCCATCAATATGCCAGACAATTTGTGAAGCATTTATCAAATAAAAAAAAAAAAACAAGCTAATCTTTGGTGACATTTACTGCTTGTGTTTGTTTTAGCTGACCCTGACAGCAATGTGGGGAGTCCTGAAAATGGCGTGATTGTGTAACCTTTTATACAAAGCACTGTTGGGTGTTATTTACTAAAGGCGAAACTGCAAAACTGAAACTGCACTTGTAGTGCAAAGAGGATTTGCCCTTAGGAAGTAACCCCCATTTTCACAGAAAACAGCAATTACATCACCACAAAAGTGTTGTAGCGTTGAGACAATAATCCACATATTCTTGATTAACAAACTTTTTAATACCTGCACAATCACATGTGCATTTAGAAAAGGTTTTTAAAACAAACCAACATGTTTGTTGTATAACAATTTTTGGGGTGGCATTATCAAAAATAGAAATGTCCATTTACGATAAAACAGGCATGTGTAAAACCAACAAGAAAGACAAAAAAATTTAACTTACAAAGTTCACATATGGTAAAACTTGAAGGCAATATCAGACATGAGTATTTAGGAACTGTGTTTGATATTGCGTTCAGATGGGGTGAAGTCACCCCTTGAAAAGCCAAATTTGGGAGATGCACACCAATTTACGAATGTCAACATGTGCTAGCTGCCATGACTGGAGGATCAAGGGACTTGTTTTGGGGGAGCAACCCCTTCCTCACCGCTACTTTATTATTGAGGAAGGGGTTGCACCCCCAAAACGCGTCCATTGATCTCCCGTGATGGCAAATAGCACATGTTGGCACAGTGTGTGCACCCTTCAAATTTGGCTTTTCGAAACATCGCTAAAAAAATTTTAAGATTGTAGCACACAAAAAAAGAAAGTGATTTTGTGGGGTTTTAAATTCGCCCCAAAACATCAATGATGTTATTGTTTTTTTGAATAACATCATTGATTTTTTTCTTGAGGTTTTCCAATTCTAAATTACACCCCATGATCTCCCCGATCAGGATCTGGGCACTTTCTGATGTGAAAGGATCTCGATCCACACCATCACGATCACCTAAAAAGAGAGAAACCAAACAAAAACAGGTATCAAAAATCTGCCGGCATCCATCTCTTACCTGAGCCTGTGGTCGCAGACACTCACCTGTTGTGGTGACTAGTTCAACCACGTCTTCTTCCTCCTCCTGCTCAGCTTGTGTTGGGGGTATTTCCCCTTCTTCCAGAGGTGGGGGGTCTCTGGTCTCCTCGGATAAGGGGTGTCGTCCGAGTCTTTTCTCCCCTATGTAAAACAAAAATGGTATAATTAGCACACAGATATTTGATGGCCAAAATATAAAGATGAAATATTGCTTGGAAGTGGGGTACAATTGTCTATTTGGGCAGAGTTCCAAGATGTAGCATTTTTATTGTCCTTTGTCAAGCTTCAATACTTTACCTGTCTTGCACAAGCTTCACAGATGGAGAAACTCCTATAGTATCCACTGGAGCACCTGTGTGGGCCCCCTAATAAAAAGGGTGTCCCACACTAGTGCTCCAGCATCCAGATGTGTAAACAGCTGCTGAATGTCCTCTCTTTACACAGAATTTAGTTTGCATTTCATTCTAGTAACAAACCCATCTACACAACCAAATATTTTTCATACAAGTAGACCCTAAAAAATCTATGAAAATGCATATGGCCTAAACAATGGTGTTTTAGAGGCCCAAAGAAAAATGTTTGATACGAACGAATAATGGGCCCATGAACATTAAAGTTGCCATTTTAAACTGTACAACAATTCAGAAAAGCATATGGAGCAGCACGAACGTAATAAAGACAAAAAGAATAGGAACACAGCACAACTACTTACTTTTTTGCAGCACTCTCTGGATCTTTCGGTACTGCTCAGGCTCTCTTAATTTCAGGTAGGACCACCGCTTCCTGAGCTGAGCTGATCTTTCGATCGTCGTACCCCGAAATTCCGGTGCAGACTTTTGACCACTTTCGCAATGATCTTGGCCTTTCTGATATTGGGGTTGGGGTAAGGCCCATACTTTCCATCATAGTCGGCCTTCTTCAGGATGTCGACCATCTCCAACATCTCCTCAAAGGACATATTTGTGGCCTTAAATCTCCTTCTGGATTGGGACGTGTCCGGATCCGGGCTTTCCTCCTCCTCCTCGTTCCTGTAATTAGCACGCACCTGCTGTGTATCCGCCATGTGCTCTTCCCCCACTGCGCAGAACGAAAAGGGGCGGGGAATAGACTAGAAAGAATGTCAGGGGCGGGCAGAGTTACACGCATGCACAGTGTGTATAAAGCGTACCACACGTGCGTATTACGTACGATCTGTGAGCGGAGGAAGGAAAATTGGAGGCGCCGATCGTAAGAACGAAGGTAAGAGACATACTTGTGCCTATACTGCTTCTACATTGAGGCCTATATTGTAACAAGATTAGGAGAGTTTGGCCTGACATTAGGGTTTGTCTTGTGTTGTGTCTTGCAGTGAAAATGGATATCTTTCAAGATAGTGACTTCATGGCAATATTCATTAACATGTTCAGGGAGCTGCCTTGTCTGTGGGAGATCAACCACCCCCATTATAGGAACCAAACAAAGAGGAAGGCAGCGCTCGATCAATTGTTGGAAATTGTGAAGCAGGTGATCCCCACGGCAGACATCACATATTTGAAGATCTTAATTGGTGGCCTGAGGAGCACATATGTAAGGGAGCGCCAGAAAGTCCAGGATTCGCAGAGATCCAGAGCAGCAGATGACATCTATGTCCCCAGGATGTGGTGCTATGACAGGCTGCATTTTCTGGCAGGTCAGACTGAACCCAGGTCATCACTCTCCAGTCTTCCTTCCAGGCTTCCTTCCCCTCCAGCTGAGGCTTCTGACGCCCAACCTGGGCCTTCCAGGCAGCAACATGTGGAGGAGCCCAGATTAAGCCAGGTATAGCATTCCTCTAAATATTTCTGCTTGTCCAATCAATGATGTTAACTAGATGTTAGTTTGGAGTACTAATTTAGGATTGTGATTGATGATGCAAAAACTAAAACCATGTCCCTTTTTCATACACAGGGAAGTCTTAGCCAGGAGGTGGCCGGGCCGAGCAGGCTGGCTGATCTGCAGGTCCCTCCCCTACACCTGGAAAGAGAAAGTGGCAGGAAGAGGAGTGCCCTAGAGGAGGCTGCCATAGGCCTATTTTGGAAGGCTACAGAGGCCCTGGGAGCACCACACACCATGGAGAAGGACTTCGCTGCCATCATTGCCTGTAAAATGCAGAGGATGGAGGAGGGACAACAACTCATGTGTGAGTCCTTAATGTTGGAGGCTCTTAATAAGGGGTTGAGGGCCCAAATAACATCTGATACACACCTTTGTGACTATGATCACAGTGGTCGGGGCTCCGAACAGGTACTCTTGCTTCTTAGTACGATTCAGCTGTTGGACCACCACTATGTCTCCTACCTGGAAAGGGTGTGTAGGTTCCTGTGAAGAGAAAGGAGAGGTGCAAGCAACATTTCTTTCAATTCTGTCCAGAATTTCAATGAGTTTCCTAATATACTCTCCCTGCCTTACTTCTAGGTCCCCTCTTTCTAACATAAGTTGTTGTCTGGCCCATGGGGTGGGAAATGGCCTACCCATAAGGACCTCAAATGGAGAGTATCCTGCTTTCTTAGAGGGGATTAGAGGGGGTCATTCTTATTTCGGCCAAAACTGCTGGTAGGACTTTCTGCCACTTATTACATGTGTCTCCTGTTGCTTTTCTTATTTTATCTTTAATGGTTCTGTTCATTCTCTCAACAATACCTGAACTCTGCAGGTGGTAAGGTATATGAAATTTCCAATCAATTTGAAATGCTTTCACTAAATCTTGGCACACTTTTGAAATAAAGGCAGGACCATTATCAGAATTAATTTGGAGCAGGCATCCCCATCTAGGGATAATTTCCTGCAAGAGGATTTTTACAACTGTTTGTGCATGTACATCTTCTTTTGTGGTTACAAATGCCCATCTTGAGAACATGTCTACTATCACAAGTAAATATTCCTGTCTTTTACATAACTTAGGCATATGGGTGAAGTCAATCTGAAAATGTGTAAAAGGTGTGGATGGATATGTAAGGTGTTCATGTTTTGCCTTGTGTGTATTTCTTGGGTTTATTTCGGATGCATGTGATGCATCTGGCAACATATGATTTGACCAAAGAGGGAAGACCGGTGATAAAGAAATCATTGTCCAATAATTCACATGTGACCTGCCAGCCTCTGTGCCCTACCCCATGATACTGAGAAATAAATAAAGGTGCACTAGTTACAGGTATAAATGGTCTTCCCCTCTTGACAGACAAGTCCAGTATCTGGGCTTTTCTGCACTCCTGCAATATTCCATTGTTTAATGTCTGTGTCTGTAGCATATGGCTGAAGATCTGATGTCTGAAGGTTTGGTCTAACAGGGGCATTTCAGGTGCAAGTGATGGCATTTGTATGGTTCTTGTTTAGAAGCTGCTTCCTTTGCTACCTTATCAGCTAAGGCATTTCCTTTTGAAACACTATCTTGGTTTGTGGTGTGTGCCTTGCAGAGGAGGATAACTATAGAGCCAGGCAATTTAATCGCTTCCTAAAGGCTGGACACTAATGTTGAATGTGAAATTGATTTGCCATCTGCTGCTATGTACCCGCTTCTTAACCAGATAATACCAAAATCGTGGCATACACCGAATGCGTATTTAGAATCAATATAAATGTTCACATCTTGTCCTTCAAAGAGCTGGCATGCTCTTGTAATGGCAATCAGTTCTGCAGCCTGTGTTGATTGAAATGGGACTGGGTTTTATTCAAGCACTACATCAGGCAACTGGACTACATCATATTTTGCATGATATGTGTTGTCATTTGGTCTAGAACAAGAACCATCAACAAAAACATTTTGTGCTCCAGGGATTGCAGTGGAAGATATATCTGCACATGGAGATGTGTCCTGGTGAATTATTTCAATGCACTCATGTTGAGGAACTACCTCATCCTCTTCTCCTTTTAGACCTATTAATGGTTTTTGGATCGGGGCTGGGCCTGAATTGGGTGAAGCATATTTTATTTCGAGATTTGCATTTAAGAGGAGAATAACCTCGTATCCACTCAATCTTTGGGCTGACGTATGTTGGGTATGAATATTTTTCAACAAAATGGATACATTATGAATAGTATGTAAGGTGGTTGGATGTCCTAGAGTAAAAGAAGTAGCCATTTCTACTACGAAAGCACAGGATGCCAAATCTCTGAGACCGACATGCCCTGTACCGGCATTGGCACTACTCTTAAAAAAAATGCAATAGGGCAGAGTTTTCCTCCATGTTCCTGTGCCAGGACTCCTGCCATTGTTTTACAATTGTCCCTTGCAAACAAGTGAAACATCTTGCCATAATCAGGCAATCCGAGGCCAGGGGCTGTTACCATTGCTGTTTTAAGGTACACAAATGCATCACACATTTCATCTCTCCCTTTTACACAATCTGGCATGTCTGAGCCTGTGGCTTGCCTCAGGAGGTTGCCATAGAAAGAGCAGTCAGGTATCAATTGGCGGCAGTAACCAATCATACCAAGAAAACATAGCATATCTTTCTTTGTCACAGGGTGGGGCAGACCCAAGAGAGCCGCAGCTCTCTTGTGACTGACTCTTCTGTCTCCTTTTGTGAGGGTAAAACCAAGGTATTCAACAGTCTCTTGACACCGTTGCAATTTCTTTTTGTGACCATTTTCTGCTAATCAGTACAATAAATCTTTACCATCCTCTCTGCTGGCAGCCTGGGTTGGACTGCATAACAACAAATCATCAACATACTACATAATAGGACTGAACCATGACGGGGAGTCCAGGACCGCAGGGTTGCCTGGAGTACAACTGAATAGACTACAGGGGAGTCTACATACCCTTGGGGCATTCTGCACTAGGTCATCTGGCGATTTCTAAAACAAAATGCAAGAATAGGCTGTGTCTCTCCGTCCACCGGGACGCTAAAAAATGCATTTGCTAAATCAATTACTGTGAAATAGTCTGCATCAGATGGTATGGAAGCCAGGAGTGATGGCACATAAGGTACTATAGGTGCTATGGGCACTACAAGATTATTTATGGCCCTAAGGTCTTGAACAAACCTATAACTGCCATCCGGCTTTTTAACTTGATTTATAGGAGTGTTGTAAGGTGAAACTGTTTCCTTTAAAATTCCTTGTTTAAGGAAATGTTCCACCATGGGAGCAATTCCGTCCTCCTTTTCTTTTGACAAAGGGTATTGTTTGTGGTATATGGGTTCTGCCCAAGGTTTGAGGTTGGCTTTGTATGGGGTACAAGAGATAAGATCCACATCCAAAGACTCATCTGACCATGCATTTTGTAAATCTTTTGGGAATTCTTCTGTTGGTACTTCATTACTTAGGGCCAAAATGGGCACAATGGGGACCTTGTTTGAATAGACAGTAAGAGCGCCACTTGGGGACATTATTATCTTCACACCCAATTTTCCCAGCAAGTCCCTACCCAAGAAATTCACTGAACAATTTGGTAAGGAGTTACAGTACTGTTTTATCTAATATTAATGAATCCTCTCTTTAGGACTCAGGTCTCCTAAATAACTTTAAGGCATGGTCCGTCTCCTTTCTATATAAATTTTAAAGGACAAAAGCTTTATCAGAGCCGAGGCAAAAAAAATTATTTGTCAAATAAGACAAAAGTTTACTTGCCATAGATGATTGCTTTATCCGGATGAGCCCCCATTTGAAAGGAATTATACACCTTGACAACCACACTGGTTTATGCAGGCAGACCCCCGGGACCCTCGGATCCGTGAGAGACCAAATGAGACATGGGAAACAGGCTTGAGTGTGTTCAAAAGATCTCTAACTTTGTTGAATGCAACAGTAGCTTATATACCAGTAAAAATACGCGTCTAAGGGTTTACAAACTTACACTCAGTACTTTCTTATCAAGAGTTAGGCTGCTGACTAAATAAGAAGAAATAGCTGATGACTTTCTGACACAGGATTCTACTCCAAGATTCGGCTTAACCATAGTATCTCATAGGGTGTGGTTCTATGCAAACTGCTAGTCAAGCTGACCATGGCAAAACACACACAAAATGTTCATTTCTACTTTATGTAAAATGAAAGAGAATCTAAAATGGAGTCATTTTTTTATACATTCTCTTACACTCCCCTCTCCCTGTTGAGACAGACTTATCCCCATCTAAGTCGGTCTATACATGGTTAACTGGTTGCAGACCAGCCGCCGCAGTTTTACTGTGGCAGAATGGCACGGCTGGGTGAACCTTACGTTGCTTTGCCTTTTGGCCACTAGGTACCTGCAGCATGTGCCCGGAGCCGATTGCAAGTGCCCAGCTGGTGTGATGACCACCGGGCACCCGCGATCTCTCGTGACAGAATGAGAATAGGGATCTGTGTGTTTACACACACAGATCCCAGTTCTCTCAGGGGAGAGGAGACAGATTGTGTGTTTATACTATGTATGAACACCGATCTCTCTCTCCACCTAGACAGTCCCATCCCCCCACAGTTAGAACACACCTAGGGAACACAGTTAACCCCTTGATCACCCCCTAGTGTTAACCCCTTCCCTGCCAGTGACATTTATACAGTAATCAGTGCACTTTTATAGCACTGATCACTGTATAATTGTCAATGGTCCAAAAAATGTGTCAAAAGTATCCAATTTGTCTGCCGCAATATCGAAGTCCCGATAAAAATCGCAGATCGCCGCCATTACTAGTAAAAAAAAATGCCATAAATCTATCCCCTATTTTGTAGATGCTATAACTTTTGCGCAAACCAATCAATATACGCTTATGTGATTTTTTTACCAAAAATATGTAGAAGAATACATATCGACCTAAACTGAGGAAAAAATGTTTTGTTTTTTTAAAAAAGTGAGATATTTATTATAGCAAAAAGTAAAAGATATTGGGGTTGATTTACTAAAGGCAACTCCACTTTGCACTACAAGTACACTGCAAGTGCACTTGGAAGTGCAGTCGCTGTAGATCTGAGGGGGACATGCAAGGAAAATAAAAAAACAGCATTTGTGCTTGTCTAAAACAACTGCACTTCCAAGTGCACTTGCAGTGCACTTGTAGTGCAAAGTGGATTTGCATTTGAGTAAATCAACCCCATTGTGTTTTTTTCAAAATTGTCGATCTTCTTTTGTTTATAGCACAAAAATAAAAAAACGCAGAGGTGATCAAATACCACCAAAAGAAAGCTCTATTTGTGGGAAAAAAAGGACGTCAAATTTGTTTGGGTACAGTGTCGCACGACCGCGCAATTGTCAGTTAAAGAGACGCAGTGCCATATCGCAAAAAATGGCCTGGTCATTGAGCAGCTAAATCTTCTGGGGCTGAAGTGGTTAACGTATTGTCATCAGCTGTCCTGTATTATTGTACGATTTTCAATGTACTGTACGCTTATTGTTCCTGCTGACTGTAAACTGTTATTTTTCCTAAATAAAATATATTGTGAAAAAAAAAAATTGCACACACATTCGCACAGCCCAACGAAAAAGTGATGCCCCATCTAAAAGGCCATAATGCAGTATTTCTCAATCAGCAAAACCGCTGCATTATGATCACTAAATGGTGATTATGCTCCTAGGAAATAATCATATTGCACAAAATATGTTAAATTTAATTGGAACTGTGCTAATATTTGTTGCTTTCGACTGTTTTTTTTTTTTTAAACATTTTATACATTACTTAATGTAATACTGCAATAGAAAAGGGGGGAGTCAGGTCTCACCTAACAATAATAGGGCGTACACATGGTCGGACTTTGTTCGGACATTCCGACAACAAAATCCTAGGATTTTTTCCGACGGATGTTGGCTCAAACTTGTTTTGTCTACACACGGTCGCACAAAGTTGTCGGAATTTCCGATCGCCAACCACGCGGTCACGTACACCATGTACGACAAGATTAGAAAAGGCCGGTGCAGAACCAAGCGCAGCACCCTTTGGGCTTCTTTTGCTAATCTCATGTTAGTAAAAGTTTGGTGAGAGACGATTCGCGCTTTTTCAGACTCGTGGCTTTCAGATCATTTTCTGCCGTTCAGTTTGTGCTTGTGAGTTTGTATCTGCTCTTCAGTGTGTGCAAGCAAGTTCCGCGTGACTTTAGGTAGTCATTGTATTCTTGTTCGTTCGTTACTGTTTTTCAGGTCGTTCTTCACAGGCCTTGCTGTTCTTCAGTGCGTTCTGTTACTTCGTTCTGAGCAGCCGACCGTTTTCTAGCCATGTTTCGTATGTGTACTCCTCGTAGAGTTCGTGCTGTGCGGGGGCTTAGTGTTGGGGTCCTGACCTTGACACAAGTCCAGTCCATGAACAGGGTGGGGAGGAGTTCATGGACCAAGAATTGCTTGCTTCAGCGTGACCAGTTCTCTCATATGTCTTTGCTCCGTGAGATCCGTGAGAATAATCCTGATGATTTCAGGAACTTTCTCAGGATGACGGACCCTGTATTTCACCATTTGTTGGCTTCGCTGACCCCCTATATTAGCAGGCAGGATACCTGCATGAGGCAAGCCATCACTCCGGAGCAGAGGTTGGTCGCTACCTTGCGGTATTTGGCCACAGGGAGAAGTTTGCAGGACTTGAAGTTCTCGACAGGCATCTCCCCCCAGGCTCTGGGGATCATTATCCCAGAGACCTGTTCTGCCATCATCCAGGTCCTGCAAAAGGAGTATATGAAGGTAAGATTTTTATCCTTTTATATCACATTTTATTGTATTGAATGTTTGCTAATATCTTGTATTTCTTTCCTCATTCCCTAATTACCATGATTGTAATATGTTGTGAATGTCCCCTTGTCCTCATGCATGCTGGATTTTTATGTAATTATTATTTTAGGTCCTTCATACATATTTGCCCTTCACTAACCTCCCCAGCATGGTGTCTCCTGGCCTATATTCACCTCATGTAGTCACTTAACAATGTATTTTATCTGCTCCATAGCAGTGCTTTAGCCCAAACACCCCCTAAAATGTTTGGAAATGTTATTTTTGATTTAAATTCAGGCAGAGTGCCAGAGGCTTTTTTTTGTGGTGTCCCCAAATAATTTTTAGTAATCATCCCTCCCCCAACTGCTAAGTCAGCTGATCCCAATTCTCTATCTATCCTCAATCAACTATCTGCTGACTTTGCCAAACCCATACACACTATACCCACCTCTTTACTGGTCAGATTTATGGATGAATTCCCCAAAGCATGTAGTGCAAGGGTCTGCCTGTATACTTTCAAATGGTACTGTTTAAAGTTTTTGTATCCTATTATTATCTTGACAGGTAATAGCAGAATGTCCAAATGTCCTCAAATGTGTACAGTGTGTATTTATATCTTTGTATTATGACACTTCTTACCTGTCCAGTGGGCTGCCAATAGTGTAACTAAGGAGGGTCTGTTCAAAGTAATACCCTGTATTTAGGCATTCATCTCTCAATGAAGTGAAGAGGGTTACCTGTCCAAGATTTCCACACACCCCCTATAATGTTACAAATGGCCCATGAGAGGGGGGGGGAGGGGGAATATGATAGGTGTACCTTATACTTTGGCGTTGTTCAATTCCCCTTAATAAATGCTATTTGGAGGTTGCCCCATAATGTTTGTGTATAATCTGCTTGCCATGTTTCAGAGTAAAAATAGTAATGTTTATTGTTTTTTCCTCAACAGTTTCCTTCCACGCCACAGGAATGGCAGACTGTGGCCTCCCACTTTGCCCAGCGGTGGGACTTTCCTAACTGCGGAGGGGCAATTGATGGGAAACACGTCCACATCGTCCCACCACCCAACTCGGGGTCGTACTATTATAATAACAAGGGGATTAATAGTATAGTGATGTTGGCGGTGGTGTCGGCTAATTATGACTTCTTGTATGTGGACGTGGGGAAGAATGGCCGGATGTCCGATGGTGGAGTCATCGCCCAGACGGAGTTCTACAGGCGTCTCCAGAATGGCAGCTTGGACTTGCCAGGTCCAGAGGACAATGTGGAAGGACTCCCATTCGTGTTCGTTGTTGATGAAGCGTTTGTGCTGGGGGACCACCTGATGCGGCCATTCCCAATGAGGACCCTCACCCCGGAACAGAGGGTTTTTAATTACCGGCTGGCCAGAGCCTGAAGAGTGGTGGAGAACATATTTGGAATCCTAGCCAGCCAGTTCCGACTATTTCTGACACCCATCCATATGGCGGAGTATAAACTGAACCATATTATACTGGCGTGCTGTGTTCTCCATAACTTTTTAAGGAAACATTCGGCCAACTATGCTGGCTCAGTTGGGCCTGAGGCCGGAATCCTACATCAAACCACACTGACGGCGCTTGAAAGTGGCCGTCCTGGCTTGCCCTCCCTGAGTTCCCGTGATGTCCGGTTACGCTACCTGGAGTTCTTTGCGGGTAGGGGGGCTATCAATATGCCAGACAATATGTGAAGCCTTTTTATAATAAAAAAAAGAAATTCTTTGTGGACATTTACTGCTTGTGTTTGTTTTAGCTGACCCTGACATAAATGTTTTGAGTGCAGAAAATGGCGTGATTGTGTAACCTTATACAAAGCACTGTTGGCTGTTATTTCCCAAATGCAAAAACACATTTCACTACAAGTGCACTTGCAACTGCACTGAAACTGCACTTGTAGTGCAAAGAGGATTTGCCCTTAGGAAATAACCCCCATTTTTTCTGAAAACAGCAATTACATCACCCCAAAAGTGTTGTAGTGTTGAGACAATAATCCATACATTCTTGAGTAAGCCACTTTTTTATACCTGCACAATCACATGTGCATTTATCAAAGGTTTTTAAAACAAACCAACATGTTTGTTGTATAACAATTTTTGCAGAAGCATTATCAAAAATCGAAATGTCCATTTCAGATAAAACAGGCCTGTGTAAAACCAACAAGAAAGACAAAAAACTTGAACTTACAAAGTTCACATTAGGTAAAACCTGAAGGCTATATCAGACATCAGTATTTAGGAACTGGGTTTGATATATCATTCAGATGGGGGGAAATCATCCCAGGAAAAGCCAAATTTGGAAGATGCACACCAATTTACGAATGTCAACATGTACTATCTGCCATCAGGGGGGATCAAGGGACATGTTTTGGGGGAGCAAGCCCTTCCTCAACGCTACTTAATAATTGAGAAAGGGGTTGCACCCCCAAAACGCGCCCATTGATCTCCTGTGATGGCAGATAGCACATGTTGGCACACGGTGTTCATGCTCCAAATTTGGCTTTTCAAAACATTGAAAAAAGATTTAAAAGATTGGACCACAATCCCAAAAATATATTTTGTGGGGTTTTAAATTCGCCCCAAAACATCAATGATGTTATTATTTTTTTTAATAACATCATTGATTTTTTGCTGTATGTTGTGCAATTCGAGATTACACCCCATGATCTCCCCGATCAGAATCTGGGCACTTTCTGATGTAAAACGTTCTGGATCCCTCACATCACAATCACCTAAAAAGAGATAAAGAAAACAAAAACAGGTATCAAAAATCTGCCACCATCCATCTCTTACCTGAGTCTGTGGTCGCAGACACTCACCTGTTGTGGTGCCAATCTCCACCACATCTTCTTCTTCCTCCTGCTCTTCTTCGTTTGGGGGTATTTCACCTTCTTCCATAGGTGGGGGGTCTGTGGTCTCCTCGGATGAGGGGTGTCCTCCGAGTCTTTTCTCCCCTGTGTAAAACAAAAATGGTATAATTAGCACACAGATATTTGATGGCAGAACTAGAAATAGGAAACATTGCTTGGAGGTGGGGTACAATTGTCTATTTTAGCCGAGTTCCAAGATGTATTTTTTTTATTGCCCTTTGTCAAGCTGCAATACTTTACCTGTTTTGTAGAAACTTCACAGATGGAGACCCCCCTATATTATACACTGGAGTACCTGTGTGGCCCCCCTAATAAAAATGGTGTTCTGGGGTCCCACACTAGTGCTCCAGTGTCCAGATGTGAAAACAGCTGCTCAGTGTCCTCTCCTTACACACAATCTAGTTTGCATTTCATTCTAGTAACAAACCCATCTACACAAACAAATATTTGGCATCCAAGTAGGCCCCAAATAAATGTGGGAAAATGCATATGGCCTAAACAATGGTGTTTTAGAGGCCGAAAGAAAAATGTTTGATACGAACTAATAATGGGCCCATGAACATTAAAGTTGCCCTTTTAAACGTTGCAATTAATAAAAGCATATGGAGCAGAACGAACGGAATAAAGACAGAAAGAATAGGAACATAGCACAACTACTTACTTTTTTGCAGCACTCTCCGGATCTTTCGGTACTGTTCTGGCTCTCTCAATTTCAGGTACAACCACCGCTTCCGGAGCTGATCTTTCGATCTTCGGACTCTGAAATTCCTCAGAAGACTCCTGACCACTTTCGCCATGATCTTGGCCTTTCGTATATTGGGGTTGGGGTAAGGCCCATACTTCCTGTCATAGTCGGACTTCCTCATGATGTCGACCATCTCCAACATCTCCCCAAAGGACATATTTGTGGCCTTAAAACGTCTCCTTCTGGATCGGGACGTGTCCGGATCCGGGCTTTCCTCCTCCTTCTCCTCGTTCCTGCAATTAGCACGCACCTGCTGTGACTCCGCCATGTGCTCTTCCCCCTCTGCGCCGAACGAAAAGGGGCGGGGAATAGAATAGAAAGAACGTCAGGGGCGGGCGGAGTTACACGCATGCGCAGTGTGTATAAAGCGTAACACGCGTGCGCATTATGTACGATCTGTGAGCGGAGGAAGGAGCATTGGACGCGCCGATCGTAAGAACGAAGGTAAGAGACAAACTTGTGCCTATACTGCTTCTAGATTGAGGCCTATATTGTAAAAGATTAGGAGAGTTTTGTCTGACATTAGGCTTTGTCTTGTGTTGTGTCTTGCAGTGAACATGGATATGCTACTCAAAGATAATGACTTCATGTCAGTATTCGTAGAGATGCTAAGGGAGCTGCCCTGTCTGTGGGAGATTAAACACCCCCATTTCAAGAACCAAGAAAAGAGGAAGGCAGCACTGGAGCAATTGTGTGAAATTGTGAAGCAGGTGATCCCCATGGCAGACATCACCTATTTAAAGATATTAATTGGTTGCCTGAGGAGCACATATCTAAGGGAGCGCAAGAAAGTCCTGGATTCACAGAGATCCGGAGCAGCAGATGACATCTATGTCCCCAGGATGTTGTACTACGACAGGCTACATTTTCTGGCAGGCCAGACTGAACCCAGGCCATCCCTCTCCAGTCTTCCTTTCACGCTTCCTTCCCCCCCGGCTGAGGCTTCTGACGCCCAACCTGGGCCTTCCAGGCCACATGTGGAGGAGCCCAGATTGAGCCAGGTATAGCATTCCTCTAAATATTTCTGCTTGTCCAATCAATGATGTTAACTAGATGTTAGTTGGGAGTACTAATTTATGATTGGGACTGATGATGCAACAACTAAAACCATGTCCCTTTTTCATACACAGGGAAGTCTCATCCAGGAGGTGGCCAGGCCGAGCCGGCTGGCTGATCTGCAGGTCCCTCCACCCCCCCTGAAAAGAGAAAGTGGCAGGAGGAGGAGTGCCCTAGAGGACTCTTTTGGAGGGCTACAGAGGTCCTGGGAGCACGACAGACCGTGGAGGAGGACATTGCTGCCGTCATTGCATATAAAATGCAGAGGATGGAGGAGGGCCAACAAGTCATGTGTGAGGCGCTCATATTGGAGGCTCTTGAGAAAGGTATGAGGGGCCAAATGACAGCTCAGACACACCTTTGCAATGGTCCTCCTCCTCCTCCTGCAGGTCCTCCTCCTCATCCTCCCTCTCCTCCAGGTCCTTCCAGTCCTCCTCCAGGTCCTACTCCTCCTCCTGCCACATCTCCAACTGCACAGCCACAGCCCGGAAGGAAGCGTGAAAGGAAGACCAGAAAGTGATTGGCCTGGGTTCAGTCTGGTCGGCCAAAAAATGCAGCCTCTTGTGGTACCACAGCCTGGGGACACAGATATCATCTGCTGCTATCCGGATCTCTGCAAATTCTGGACCAGACTGCCCTCCCTTACATATGGACTCCTCAGGCCACCAATTTTGATGTTGAAGAATTGATGTCTGCCCTGGGGGTGCCAGGCTTTGCTAATTTCTCCTGTTGATCCAGTGTTGCCTTCCTCTTTGTTTGGTTCTGAGCCCTTAATAAAGGATTTTTGTTTTGAATTATACTCTCCTATGTGTTCTACTTCAAAAAGGACAGTTTGTGAGGATTCAGGTACATTTCAAATATACAATGTGAAATGAACAAGGGTCACCAACAACAAACAATCTCCTTGAGATTAAATAATAAAAGATATCAATGGTGTTGGGGTAACTTGACACACAAAACACACACAAAAATATTCTGGAGTAAAAATAAAAATAACATTGAACAAAGATCAGCCTTTGAAAAAATCCAAACATTAAAGAAAAAAAAAGGCTTAAAATCCCCCCCAAAAAAAAAAAAAAAAGGTAAAACTGTCAGATGTGACAACTAATAACAATATATTCAGGGAATCCCAATAAAAAAACACAAATAAAACTTTGTGAGAAGTGTGTGTGAATATGAGCAGCAAAACTACTATAAAGAAGAAGAGAGTGCGCTGTATTAAACCATTTTTAACATTGCAGCATGACGAAAGTGCTATATCCATTGCGAACGCTAAGTTTACCAGAATGAGCTGTCCCGTCTCGGAATTTCTTCTGAGCATGCGTGGCACTTTGTGCGTCGGAACAGGCCACACACGGTCGGAATTGACGCGATCGGATTTTGTTGTCGGAAAATTTTATTGCCTGCTGTCCAACTTTGTGTGTCGGAAAATCCGATGGAAAATGTCCGATGGAGCCCACACACGGTCGTAATTTCCGACAACATGCTCCGATCGGACATTTTCCATCGGAAAATCCGACCGTGTGTACGGGGCATAAGAGTGTCACAGTATGTGTGTAACCACACCTAAAATAAACAGTCTGCTAAATGACACTCACTGACCAATTGTCTGTATGCTGACTGCAGATGGCTCAGCAGACAGACAGGTACCTCTGAATCATGAATGACAATGTAACAAAACTAGACTAAAGGTCTTAAAAGAGATTCTTCAAGGAGGTACACTCAGGTCTTGAAAAGATACAAAACAGTTTTCTTTATTCAATGTTTAAAAAATATCCAAGTAATTAGACAAATAAGATATACATTTCCTCCACCATAATGAAAAACAAAGTAAAACAAAAACAGACACACCACCGTCTCACTCCTCATTTACTCCTAATTTTCCCCCATCCTAGGCGATCAGCCTGTATCTAATATTTTCAGGGCTGTATAAAATTGTACCCTTCTCCTAAGTGTGTGAGCAAGATGGTATATGTAGGACAGTCTCTATATGGGAATAGACGGAAGGAAATATAACAGACTTTCCATGTTGCGGTCGTTAACGATGATCAAGTATTCATATATATTCCTGTGCAAAGTCAATAGATGAATCTACAGCATTTGCCCAAATGAAGACAGGGCTCCTGACATACATCAGATACACCCTTTCAGGATGTGCACTTCTGGTCATAACATTTCTTAGGAGAGCATTCTCAAAGGTGATAAAAAAGTTCCGCTTGTCTCACCTGTTTGTGGATTTCCACTATGGATGGACAATACCTTGTAGGTGGGAGCCCCTGATAGTGCCAAAACGATAAGTGTCTTCCCAAAGAGATGTAATAGCTGGTATTACAGTAGAAACTGTAGTGGGTTCGTAATGAGAACAGCTCATAATTCCTCGCTGTAGCACAGTCTGATACAGCTCTGTGAACACTGCCGCGGGACGGACTTAACACTGCAGCCGTACAGCACTGGAAGCGGAGCACACATGAACTGGCTCTGTAGCGGAAGTTAGGATAGACTGAGCCGGACAGGATACTTCGAATAAGGACACCTAGCAGCTCATGCTCTTAGCCCAGAGATAGTCCATAATAGCACACATAAAGGAGCACAGGGTCCCAGTGATGAATGGTGCCAGGGATCAGCCAAAGGACAGAGAATGGGGATAAAGCAAGGAGGTGAGAGATGATTGGGAAATCGTTCCCAGGTGGTTGCTGTGTATGTGTGGGCATCCAGCTGACGCGTTTCAATCGATAAACGATTTTCTTCAGAGCTCTGGCACCATACATCACTGGGACCCTGTGCTGCTTTATGTGTGCTATTATGGACTATCTCTGGGCTAAGAGCATGAGCTGCTAGGTGTCCTTATTCGAAGTATCCTGTCCGGTGTCTTGCCAAGAAAGTTCCCTTGGCGGATAAGGACCCCCCTGTACTGCGCAGGCGCAGCGCCTGTCTTCATTTGGGCCAATGCTGTAGATTCATCTATTGACTTTGCACAGGAATATATATGAATACTTGATCATCATTAACGGCCGCAACGTGGAAAGTCTGTTATATTTCCTACCTTCTATTCCCATATAGAGACTGTCCTACATATACCATCTTGCTCACAGACTCAGGAGAAGGGTACAATTTTATACAGCCCTGAAAATATTAGATACAGGCTGATCGCCTAGGATAGGGGAAAATTAGGAGTGAATGAGGAGTGAGACGGTGGTGTGTCTGTTTTTGTTTTACTTTGTTTTTCATTATGGTGGAGGAAATGTATTTCTTATATGTCTAATTACTTGGATATTTTTTAAACATTGAATAAAGAAAACCGTTTTGTATCCTTTCAAGACCTGAGTGTACCTCCTTGAAGAATCTCTTTTAAGACCTTTAGTCTAGTTTTGTTTTAATGTAATATTGCAGCAGGAGGTCAAAACAGATGCAGATTATACCAATATGGACAGAGGCTCTGACAAGATTGTATCAGACATCTTGTTGTGTGAAAACAAACTGGCCACAATACTTACTCATAGGTAGAAAATAATTCACAGGGACAGTAGTTATGGCATCATGCAACTACGACACAATCCATGGTACACAGAAAAATGCTCTATCATCTCTAGCCACTCATATGGGTCTTCTTTCTGACCATTAGACCACTCCTCCCAGCTGTTGAAAAAGGGACCTTACTGCACTTTCACCACCTCAGCCAACCATACCAGCATTCTCTCTAGCATACCTACAACCTCTCCTTCATTTCTCTTGTACCTTTACATCTCAGGCTCAGGTCTATTGACTCATGGTCAATAGCAGATTGGCATGGCTAGTGAAGACAACCTAGAGATGAACATGGTGCAGTCTCCAATATATGTCATATATTTACAAGTGTATCACAGCTGCATATGGTTTAAAGGACAAATATACAAAATGTATTAATACAATACATTGTAGTTTATGTGTCGTTTGCTTTTGGATGCACCCTTTGGGAAGAAAGGAACAATTCCCACAACTGTGAAAATGGAGCCTGTTTTCTACAATTATGAGTAACAACTGGCTACTAGTTATATACAATGCAGTTGGATCCAGCAATGCTGCTCCCCATTAAGCCATAATTGTACAGTACAGCTGTGTACCTGCTGTAAACTGATTCAGTATGGACTATCCTGCAGCTAGCAATAAAAGATTTTAAAAAATGCATTTATCCTGATCATAGGTAAGTATACTGGCAATTTGTATCCCGATTTTAGTTTTCCTTTAAAGGTTAAAGACCTATCGAAATTAGATATGAGGATGCTTAAACATTTATTTATTCTCAAATGTGGAAAGGTGACTCATTTCATAGATGGTTTTATGAAGGATCTTGAAACAAAATTGGCTTTAGCCTGAATAAACATAGCTTCAGGGAAAGGTCTTTGAGGGGGAACAAATAATAGCAATCATGTTGCAAGTGCATAGAGTAACTGTGAATGCAGTGTGAGCTCTGTGTCCTTCTGTAAGTTGATTTTTCAATGGTTTTGCTAACTACTGTAAAAAGGACAAAACCAAATCATTATCTAGAAAAGAAGATACTGTAAACAATGTTCTGTTACATGAAGTCTTCAGTACATCTCTATGAGCTATTAGTCATAAAGAACAATGAGGAACATTTTATCCCAGATGTACTGATAGATCTAGTGTTACTAAGGTGGAGGAAGGGCTTATTGTCATAATATAATCGCTAATGAGTTCAAAGATAAGAGGGAAAGGAAAGGATTAGGAAAGCAAAAAGAGCGAGAAAGGAAATATAAAAGAAAAGGTAAATAGCAAGAAAAGAGAAAGGGTAAGAAGAGATTATTTAAGAGTAAGGAAATTTAAAGACAATTTAAGAATAAGGAAAGGGAATAGAGTAAGGAAAAATTAAATAAAGGGTGAGGAAAGCAAAAAGAATACAAAAGGATAAAATAGGAAGAAGAAAAAGAAAAGGCTTTTCTTCTCCTTAGTCTTCACAAGGGAATTGGGGGGCTTCGGTAACCAAAATTGCAGTGTTTGTCCTTGTGGCTGTCAGGGCTTTCTTTCTCTGGCCGCTCAGCTGTCGGCTAATTGCCAGCGCCTACTTAAGCCATCCAGTACAGATGATCTCTGCCTTCTCCTTGGTCACATCTCTAGAGACGCTCTCCTGTGTTCCTGTTAAAGACTTGCTTGGCTGACATTCCTTCTGGCTCCATATCCTGCTTACTGTTCTACTAAGCTCTTCTCTGGCTCCCTGATATTTTGGCTTGTCTGTCCATTCTGGTTCCTGAACTCTGGCTATGTTTTGACTACGTTTACTCTGTTTACCTGTTTTTATTGTTATTACACAAGTGTGATTTAACTGTACTTCTGTCTCAGTCTGATTCATGGTTTCTGACAGTGGCATATCACAGGAAGCACCCTCATAGCTAACAGAGGACAGAATTAGAATTAGACTTGGGAAACTTAACATTCATAAATCACTGGATGGCTTGCACCTGAGGGTACCTAGGGAACTTAGTCAAGTAATTGCCAGGCCATTGTTCCTAATTTTTACTGACAGTCTACTGACTGAAATGGTACTAGTGGATTGGAGAAAAGCCAATGTAGCACCAATATTTAAAAAGGGTCCAAAATACATCCCTGGGAATTACAGACCAGTTAGCCTAACATCAATAGTATGTAAGCTCTTGGAGGGGATGATAAGGGACTATATACAAGGTTTTAGTATTGAAAATGGTATCATTAGCAGTAATCAGCATGGATTCATGAAGAATCGTTATTAAAAAATTAAAAAATTAATTCTAACAATAGTGTCTCTTGGGACATTTTCTGGCAGATAGGACGGTTTTGGCAACCGGTGTATGTGATCAATTATTAATTCACCCGGGGATGCATCAGGGAGAAAAGCAGACATCAATTGTGTGAAATAATCTTTTAATGCTGAGGGTTAGACTGTCTCTGGTATGCCTCTTATTTTAAAGTTGTTCCTTCTGGAACGGTCTTCTAAGTCAGAGATCTTAGCTTTTATCCACTTTATATCTTCAACCCCTTCACTCTGAGCATCCATTAAGGTATTGAAGGAGGAGGTCACTTCCCCCATTTTGTTTTCAATGACAGTGAATCAATTAATCCGGTTGTTGTGTATTTTTGAGCTGATCACCCGTTGCTTAGAGCCCCAGAAAGCCGCCGTCCCTCAAAGCTGTTTCAGCAAGCAGCCATCTCGGTCATCTTCCGGCCAGGCCACCGTGTTATTAAATCTTATGGAAGGCTCCGGGCACTGCTAAGATGGTAGCGGGCCACTGGATAAGGTCTGAAGAAGTGATTCACAATGGAGGGACAGGCCAGCCGGAAAATAAGCACTGGGAGAGATGCAGGGAAGGGATTAGGAGAAGCCGGGCTATGTAATTTGCGCTCCAGGCAGACAGGCACTTTGATGTTTGCGGATGAAAATCAGGATAGTCCAGACCCCCTCTCATTAAAATTGGAAGAAAAGAGGTTTAACCTTAAACTACGAAGAGGGTTCTTTACTGTAAGAGCGGCAAGGGTGTGTAATTCCCTTCCACAGGCGGTGGTTTAAAACAACTATTAGATAAGCACCTGAATGACCACAACATACAGGGATATACAAGGTAACACTGACATATAATCACACACATAGGTTTATGTCTTTTTTCAAACTCACCTACTATGTAACTATGTAAGAAGGAAATGGTAAGAAAATGGAAAAGAAAGGGAGAAGATAAGAAAATGGTAAGGGAATGAAAAAGGAAGGGAGAAGGTGTTAAAGGGGTAAGGAAATGGAAAAGAAAGGAAAAAGGGAAAAAAGGAAAATAGAGTTAGGTACCTGGTAACTCTTTTTCTAAGTCTTCCAGGGCAGCATCTGAGAGATAGGCTCCTCCTCCCTGAAACAGGAAACACATTAGTCCACCATTATAAATTTCACAGTCTTACCTGCGTGCCTCAGTTGTATTAAAGCACCAAAGGAAATCTCAGTAGATCTTAAAAGCTCCCCCGTTGTACCTGGTATTTGTCTTTTCAAGGGTGGGAACTAGTGCTGCCCTGGAAGACTTCCTAGAAAAAGAGTTACCAGATACCTAACTCTATTTTCTCGAATCATCTTCCAGGGCAGCATCTGAGAGGATGTATCAAGCAATACTTACTAGGGTGGGGATAGAGACCGGAGCGCCTTGCGACCAAGTGCCTGGTCTTGGTCAGACAGCTGGTCTATGCGGTAGTGCCTTGCAAAGGCACTGAAGCTCGACCATGTTGCTGCCCTGCAGATCTGCTCCGGAGTTGCCCCTGCTTCCTCTGCGACCGAGGTAGCACAGGCTCTGGTTGTGTGTGCTCTGATCCCGCTTGGCGGAGTGAGGTTTTGTGCCTCATAGGTCGTCTGTATGGCCATTCTTATCCATCTGCTGATGGTATTCTTGGAAGCCTGTTTCCCTTTGTTGACTCCTGCATAAAGGACAAAAAGGAGGTCGTTCTTCGCCAATCCTTCATTCTTTCGAAGTATGTTTTCCACGTCGAGTTTGTTGTAAGTGTCTCTTTTTTCGCTGTCCATAGTTTTTGGAAGCAAAAGTATGATGATATTTTGGGTTCTATGGAATGTTGAGGGGACCTTGGATAGAAGGGCCGGGTCTGGAGAGAGAATTATTTTATCTAAATGTATTAGGCAGTATGGTTACATTATAGACAGTGCTTGGATTTCCCTCACTCTTCTGGCTGATACTAGGGCCACAAGAAGTACAGTCTTTAAGGTAAGGTTTTTGTCTGAGCCATCTTCCATCGGTTCAAATGGAGGGGAAAGAAATCCTCTAAGTACTGTGAGCATGTCCCAAGTTGGAGTTCTATTCATTTTGGCTGGTCTAGCTCTTTTGGGTGACATCAGGAATCGCTTTATCTGCGGGTCCTCTGCTAGTCTTGTGTCCATGAACGAGGAGAGTGCTGCAACATGTACCTTCAGCGTACTTGGGAAAATATTTTTGTCTGCTCCATCTTGTAGAAAATCCAGGATTGTTGGGATTATTCCTCTTTTGAAATATGGTTTGTTTCTGTTCCAGGAGACAAACTTTTTCCTCACTTTCTCATAGATCGCCCTAGTTACAGGCTTCCTGCTGTTTAGGATGGTATTGATCCCATTGTCTGACAATCCTTTGTTCTGAAGTCTCACCCCTTCAGTACCCAGGCCGAAAGCTTCAGGATTCTGTGGCTTGGGTTGTTGACTGGGCCCTGTGATAGGAGATCTGGCTGGTCCGTCAGTGTCAGCTGAGGCTGGATGCTGAGGTTTTTCAAGTAGCTGAACCATGCCCTTTGTGGCCAGTGCGGTGCTATTAGTATCACCATTGCTTGCTCTGCCTTTATTTTTTGAATCACCCTTGGTATTGTGGCAGTTGGAGGGAATGCATAGCATAGTTGCCATCCCCAGCTCTGGTTGAAAGGCGTCTACTCCGCTGTTGCCATCTGTGGGGTCCAGAGAGAAGAATATTGTTGATTTTGCATTCGCTTTGGAGGCGAATAGATCTACCTCGGGTACTCCCCACTTTTGAGTGATTTGTGCGAAGGTCGCTTGGTTTAGAGACCACCCCGTCTGTTTTATGGTCTTCCGGCTCAGGAAGTTTGCCAGAACATTCTCTGTTCCTTTCAGATAGATACCTGATATTGACTTTGTTTGATTCTGCCCATAATAGGATTTTCTCTGTCAGCTTCATCAAGCTTCGGGACTTTGTCCCACCTTGCCTGTTTAGGTATACCACAGTCGTGACTTTGTCCGATTGTAACTTTACGTTTCTCCCCTGTATTGCTGATTTGAACGCTTTTAATGCTTCCCCCACAACTTTTAGCTCTCTCATGCTTGAGGAGGCTTGGGACCATTTGGAGGTCCATTTTCCCTGTGAGCTGAGGCCCTTCAAGTGTGCCCCCCAGCTTAGGGCATTGGCATCGGTGTTGATCCCGATTGGCTCGGATTGGGCCCATTTGCATCCTTCAATGTATCGAAGTAGACTGAGCCACCATTGTAGTGTTAGTTTGAATGTGGTTGGAACAGGAATGGACCTGTCTAGGGATGAGTGGCTGCCATCCCA
Organism: Lithobates clamitans; assembly: GCA_037952925.1. Taxonomy (NCBI): domain Eukaryota; kingdom Metazoa; phylum Chordata; class Amphibia; order Anura; family Ranidae; genus Lithobates; species Lithobates clamitans. Next base: position 7,540,720 of record JBBGZY010000187.1, read on the forward strand.
CTGGGACAGAATGTAGTTCTGTACAGATCTCATGTGAATCTGTGCCCAGGTGATAGCTGGAATAGAAGACATCATCAGTCCTAGTACGGCCATACCCTGTCTGATTGTTATGGCGTTGGTCCTTATTAGGAAGATTACTTCCTGTGTGATTTTTTCGTTCTTTTCTTCCATTAGGAAGGTTTTCGTTAGTCTGGAGTCCAGTATATAGCCCAAATATACCATTCACTGGCTTGGGGTCATCTGTGACTTTTCTGCATTTATTATCCATCCCCGGTTTGCAGATAGGACATACTTGTGCACAGGTTGTTCTCTAGGGCCTCTGCTGAGTCCACAAAGAACAGTAAATCGTCTAAATATGGTATTATGCCAATACGTTGTTGTCTTAGACCTTTTAACACTTCTGCCATTATCTTTGAAAAGATTTTTGGTGCAGAGGAGATGCCGAAAAGGAGAGCTGTGTATTGTGGGCGCAGCATAGTTGCTGGCCCTTGTACTGCGAACCTCAGGAATTTTTGATGACCCTCCTTTATGGGGACATGTAGGTAGGCATCCTGTAGGTCTATTGTCGCCATAAATGTCTCCCGTGAAAGGATGTTCCCTAGGTGTGTCACTCTCCAGAAGTTCTTGAAACTGGGTTAGCCAGGTTGATAAAGTCTGGGCTGTGCAGGTGGAGGCTATTGCCGGATTTCCATGGGGTCGTTTAAGGTACCCGCGTCGTTAAAGTCAGATTTATTTGTGACTTTTGCCAGAGAAGCATCCACTTTGGGGCATTTAGCCCAGGTTTTGGTGTCTATCTCTGCAAACGGGTCTGCGTTTGACTGTGGCTGGTATGAAGAGTTTTTTCTCTGGGTCTTCCCACTCTTTTTTTTTTTTAAAGATATCTTTAAGAGTTTGGTGTACAGGGAATGTTCTAGGCTTCCTGGGTTGCAGCTCTTTATACATCTTGTCATGTATTGTGAAAAGGATAAAGGAAGCTGTGCTAATAAATGGAAAGTCCATACAATTGCTTGTGGGTAAATATGTAGACAGTTCAATCTAATGAGTCAAACACCAGGGTGAACCAAATCAAATCAAACATGCCGCCATTTTAAGAAAAACCTGCTTACCAGCTGGCAAGCAAAGTCGGGCAGATGGCTTATACCCAGCCAGGGCCTTTGCTTGTACAGAAGATCAGCTGATGGGCTAAAAACTGGATGGTTAATGGATGCTCAGAACCCTCCTGACATCGTACGACCTTGGTCAGAGCCCAGGGACAGCCCGATCTCCCCCAACACCGCACCGGCAAATCACGAGATTGAGTTCTGCGGATTTATGTTCTTAAATACCTAGCATGTCCGCTATGCTTTTAGAAGGCTGTTCGTATCCTCTGATAGAAATAAAGTTGCCCTCTGAAACTGCATCTTCCTCGTCGGAGTCTGAGCAAAGTTCATTCTCCGCTTTGGATTCATCCGAATCCTCTTCTTGTTCTGTCTGTTCCCTGTTACCTGAAGGAACGCATATCCGGTGGTAGACGGGTATTGGTCTGACTGACGCTTGATGGTGCTTCTAACTTTTTAATAGCTGAGCGTAGAGGCGCCATAGTGCTCTGTATTTCTTTCTTGAAAGAGCTGAGCAGATCTTTCAGATACCCTTGCGATTCTTTGGCCACCATTTTGTCTATACATTTTTGATACAGGGGTTTTTTCCCCATTCTGGGGAAAACTGGTGGCTGCACGAAGCACATGTTTTGTTGCTTTCCACTTCCCTTTCCTCAGGGGTCTTCGCCTGAAATCAAGCACAAAAAAGGTCCCCGTGAGGTACACGGGTAAAGGCTGCCTGTAAGTAGGCAGTTTTACAGTAAGGTTAAGACAGAGGTGACTTTGGAGTATTCTGGCTTACCTTGGAGCTGTCCTGGCTTGCAGGATCTGCAGGGCAGGGTGGAGAAGCGTCAGACATGGTCAGCCACCAGGATCCTCTGCTTAGAGGGGCCTTTTTAACTGCTTCCTGCTTAAGCTCCGGCCCCGCCCCCAGATGACCCCATGCAGGTTGGTGGATATACCTGCACATGCCGCTGCAATTGGTATCCTCCCTTTTGGTTCCAATAGGGAGGGAGACTCTGCTGCAGTATGCATTTATATTAATATAGTTGCTATTGTTAAAAAATCCTTTTTTTTTTTAATTCCCGCCCCCAGAAGTGATGTAACCATAGCCCATTCTGAGTCCCTGGAAGCAGGCTCCAGGAAAATGGCCGCTAACCCGGAAGTGTCTCCGGCACCATCTTGGTACACCCTACCAGGCCTCCATGAGGAGAGGCTCGTTCTGCAGTGTGTACAGGATGCCAATCGTGGCGAAAACACCGGTGATCAAGCGGGCGGCAGATGCGGACATCACGGGAGTAGGAGAGAACCAAAAAAAGAGCCGTGAGGCACCTACCTGTTCGGCGCAGGAGCAGCAGTAATCAGGGTGTGAGGCATCCATGCACCCACACCGCTGTACGCTCTTCATGTCTGGGAGTATGTTTCCAGAATTTGCACATGGAGTTCCCTGGTGAAAAACTGCGGCAGGTCCCTTGAGCAGCGGCATTAGAGAAATGTCAGCGCATTATTGCAGCTTGGAGGGATGATTGCAGACCCCTCTGTAGGGGTGAAATCTCAGGCAGAGTAATACTGCTCAAATATGCTGCCCCTGCTCGCCCTCCCAAGGTCCGCAGGGCTGGATGAGATGCTGGCAGGGAGTCTCCTGCAACTAGCACAGAGACTGAAGTAAAATAACAAACGTTTCTTTTGCAGCTCCTGTGGGTCCGGAGGAAACACAAACAACTGAGGCACGCAGGTAAGACTGTGAAATTTATAATGATGGACTAATGTGTTTCCTGTTTCAGGGAGGAGGAGCCTATCTCTCAGATGCTGCCCTGGAAGACGATTCGAGAAAAATAAATAAAAAAGGAAGGGAAATACAAAAGAAAGCAAAAAGGTAACAAAAGGGAAAGAAAATTAAAAAAAAGAAAAAGGTAAGAAAAGGGGAAAGAAATGGAAACTTTAGTGAGAAGGTAAGAAAAGGGTAAGAGAATGGAAAAGAAAGGGAAAAGGTATTAAAGTAGTAAGGAAATGGAAAAGAAAGGGAAAAGGTAAGAAAGGGGAAACAAAATGGGGAAAAAGGGGAAAAGAAAAAAAAAAGGGAAAGGAAATGGAAAAGGAGGGAAAAAGTAAGAAAGGGATAATGCAATGGAAAAGTAAAAGAGAAGGTATGAAAAGGATAAAGAAATAGACAAGGGAAGGAAAAAGTAAGAAAATGGAAAAGAAGGTAAAAAGGTAAGAAAAGGGAAATGAAATTGAAAAGAAAAGAAAAGAAAAGAAAAGGAAAGGAAACTATTTTTTATCATTTGAATCAAAGCTTTGTTCCTCCCCACTGATAATAAAAAAATCTATATGCAGACATTTCTAAAATTAAAACAAGCAAACAAACAAAACAAATATAACTGAACATTTTACTTTTCTATGGAAAATGTAAGTGGTTTTAAATACTTTTTTACTTGTTACCATGACTGCAAACTTTAAAGCTTCCTTGACTAGAAAACAGTTTAAATATTCACCAAATGGAGAAATAAAAAAAAATAAAAAATGTAATAATTATAACAGAAGCTGGTAAGTTCAGCAGCAACAAGGTCACAAATAACTGTATGCAGTAACAACAACCACAAAATTCTATGTTGTTATGAAAAAAATTAGCTATAAGAGAACAAGGAAACTTTCAAGCTTCGGCTTGCTCTCTGCAGGATTTGCATTAGGGGCTGGTCTGTAATCAGCAGCCAGCTGTCATGCTTATGTAGCATGTCAGCTATGGACAGTATAATGTAATCTGTTCCACAATTAGGGATATACTATTTAAACGTGTGAATATATTTAAGGACATAATACATAATCCCAAAACTTTCAGAATTACCATATAACATATTGATGATGATAATACCAATACTACTACAAGTAATAATATATTAGTAATAATAATAAACTATAAGCGTACCAAACTCTTCATTATCCTTACTATTAGGTCCTGTACATATGGGTGTAGATGTGGGGCCTCTAGTTCACCTTTATCCTTGTAGCCTCTTTTGTATGGCTGCTGTACAACTTGCTGATGGCCCCAATTCCAGTTCGTCCAACACAAATGTAGCTTATCACGGCACAGATTCATTGGTGGAAACGTACACACACGCACACATAAACTTCATGCTGCAAATCTGTTCCTAAAATCTTCTCAATGTAGAATATCTTGATCTTTAGATCATGCAACCTCAATATTGTTACTTAACTGATGAATCATCAGTAGCTAAGTAGAAGTCTTTTTCAGGGTATATTTCCTCCAATCATAGAACAGGACCTCTGTTGCTCTACTGTGGTGAGAGGAATATGACAAAAGCACTCCTTATCATCCTTGCCACATGGGGCCATAAAAGCATATGCAAGAGATCTGTAAAATGCACTAAAGAATTTAGTGAAAGAGTTGCTTTGTGCTGAGCTATGTCAAAATGAATGCAAACTTTGACACAAACTTGACATAAAGATCACTGAAAAATTGACCTACATTGTCCACCCTTTAAATCAACAGGCTTACCTGTCCTGATTTAGCAACCCCTTCCCCTAAGGAAGGGGTGTTGCTAGGTGGGAACACGACCAGGAGCTTTAGCCTGGAGGCACATTTGATAACCCCTCACACATTATGAAATAAGTCCAGCCCAAGCTCCACCCAATACAGGCTGGGCTGTGGCCTTTTCCAGTGCTGTCCAGCGTGCCTCAGTGATAGCACACTGAGTCTGGGCTGAGGACCCACTTGAGCTGGCTGTGGAATGTGTGCTGCTGCGGCCTGTTGCTGTGCTGTACTGTGGGCAACGGAGCGCAGCACAGCACATGCATGGGGGAGGGGAGGGCTTTAAAACAGACCCAGAAGCTGGAACTGGACCTAGATGGAGGCCACACTAAAGCCGATGTAACCCCCCCCCCCCAATAAATGGATAATTTGGTTACTGCCATTGTCGTTCTGGGAACTGCCTGGTGAGTGAGCGGTGATGTGTGCAGGGCCGGACGGGGAATAAAAACCAGCCCTGGAAATAATTTCATACCAGCCCCATAGCATTATTATATAAGGCCAACAGCATAATGTCATTATTTTAATATATATATATATATATATATATATATATATATATATATATATATACACAATATCTCACATTTTTGTAAATATTTTATTATATCTTTTCATGTGAAAACACTTAAGAAATGATAATTTGCCACAATGTAAAGTAGTGAGTGTACAGCTTGTACAGTGTAAATTTGCCATCCCCTCAAAATAACTCAACACACAGCCATTAATGTCTAAACTGCTGGCAACAAAAGTGAGTACAACCCTAAAGTGAAAATGTCTGAATTGGGCCCAATTAGCAATTTTCTCATGTGACTCATTAGTGTTACAAGGTCTCAGGTGTGAATGGGGAGCAGGTGTGTTAAATTTGGTGTTATCGCTCTCACTCTCTCATGCTGGTCACTGGAAATTCAACATGGCACCTCATGGCAAAGAACTCTCTGAGGATCGGAAAAAAAGAAATGTTGCTCTACATAAAGATGGCCTAGGCTTTAAGAAGATTGCCAAGACCTTGAAACTGAGCTGCAGCATGGTGGACAAGACCATACAGCGGTTAAACAGGTCAGGTTCCACTCAGAACAGGCCTCGCCATGGTCGACCAAAGAGGTTGAGTGCACATGATCAGCGTCATATCCAGAGGTTGTCTTTTGGAAAATATGAAGGAATGAGGAAGGACATCTGGTTACAAAGGATGGGGAGATGGCGAAAGTATTGAATTTATTCTTCTCCTCAGTCTTCACGAGTGAATCGGGGGGCTTCAGTAACCAAAACTGCAGTGTTTATCCTCATGACACAACACAGGAAGCACCTCCATGGTTAACAGAGGACAGAATTAAAATTAGACTTGAGAAACTTAACATTAATAAATCACCGGGACCAGATGGATTGCATCCGAGGGTACTTATGGAACTCAGTCAAGTGATTGCCAGTCACTTGTTCCTAATTTTTACAGATAGTCTACTGACTGGAATGGTACCAGCTGATTGGAGAAAAGCCAATGTAGCACCAATATTTAAAAAGGGCCCAAAATACATCCCTGGGAATTACAGACCAGTTAGCCTAACATCATAAGTATGTAAACTCTTGGAGGGGATTTTAGGGACTATATACAAGATTTTAGTAATAAGAACAGTATTATTAGCAGTAATCAGCATGGATTCATAAAGAATCCTTCTTACCAAACCAATCTATTAACCTTCTATGGGGAGGTGAGTTGCCATCTAGATAAAGGAAGACCCATAGACGTGGTGTATCTGGATTTTGCAAAAGTATTTGACACAGTTCCCCATAAACGTTTACTGTACAAAATAAGGTCCATTGGCATGGACCATAGGGTGAGTACATGGATTGAAACCTGGCTACAAGGGCGAGTTCAGAGGGTGGTGATAAATGGGGAGTACTCAGAATCGTCAGGGGTGGGTGGTGGGTTTCCCCAGGGTTCTGTGCTGGGACCAATCCTATTTAATTTGTTCATAAACGATCTGGAGGATGGGATAAACAGTTCAATCTCTGTATTTGCAGACAATACTAAGCTAAGCAGGGCAATAACTTCTCCGCAGGATGTGGAAACCTTGCAAAAAGACCTGAACAAATTAATGGGGTGGGCGACTACATGGCAAATGAGGTTCAATGTAGAAAAATGTAAATTAATGCATTTGGGTGGCAAAAATATGAATGCCATCTATACACTGGGGGGAGAACCTCTGGGGGAATCTAGGATGGAAAAGGACCTGGGGGTCCTAGTAAATAATAGGCTCAGCAATGGCATGCAATGCCAAGCTGCTGCTAACAAAGCAAACAGAATATTGGCATGCATTAAAAGGGGGATCAGCTCCAGAGATAAAACGATAATTCTCCCACTCTACAAGGCTCTGGTCCGGCCGCACCTGGAGTATGCTGTCCAGTTCTGGGCACCAGTCCTCAGGAAGGATGTACTGGAAATGGAGCTTGTACAAAGAAGGGCAACAAAGCTAATAAAGGGTCTGGAGGATCTTAGTTATGAGGAAAGGTTGCGAGCACTGAACTTATTCTCTCTGGAGAAGAGACGCTTGAGAGGGGATATGATTTCAATTTACAAATACCGTACTGGTGACCCCACAATAGGGATAAAACTTTTTCGCAGAAGAGAGTTTAACAAGACTCGTGGCCACTCATTAAAATTAGAAGAAAAGAGGTTTAACCTTAAACTACATAGAGGGTTCTTTACTGTAAGAGCGGCAAGGATGTGGAATTCCCTTCCACAGGTGGTGGTCTCAGCGGGGAGCATTGATAGCTTCAAGAAACTATTAGATAAGCACCTGAATGACCGCAACATAAAGGGATATATAATGCAATACTGACACATAATCACACACATAGGTTGGACTTGATGGACTTGTGTCTTTTTTCAACCTCACCTACTATGTAACTATGAGTGCTGCCAGCATTGCTACAGAGGTTGAAAGGGTGGGGGGGTCAGCCTGTCAGTGCTCAGACTATACACCGCACACTGCATCAAATTGGTCTGCATGGCTGTCATCCCAGAAGGAAGCTTCCTCTAAAGATTATACACGAAAAAGCCCTAAAACAGTTTGATGAAGACAAGCAGACTAAGGACATGGATTACTGGAACCATGTCCTTTGGTCTGTTGAGACCAAGATAAACTTATTTGATACAGGTGGTGTTAAGTGTGTGTGGCGGCAACCAGGTGAGAAGTACAAAGACAAGTGTGCCTAGAGTCAAGCAAGGTGGTGGGACTGTCATGGTCTGGGGTTGCATGAGTGCTGCTGGCACTGGGGAGCTACAGTTCATTAAGGGAACCATAAATGCCAACATGTACTGTGACATACTGAAGCAGAGCATGATCCCCTCCCTTAGGAGACTGGGCCACAGGGTAGTATTCCAACATAATAACAACCCCAAACACACCTCCAAGATGACCACTTCCTTGCTAAAGAAACCAAGGGTGAAGGTGATGGACTGGCCAAGCATGTCTCCAGACCTAAACCCTATTGAGTATTTGTGGGGCATCCTCAAATGGAAGGTGGAGGTGCGCAAGGTCTTCAACATCCACCAGCTCTGTGATGTCATCATGGAGGAGTGGAAGAGGACTCCAGTAGCAGCCTGTGAATCTCTGGTGAACTCCATGCCCAAGAGGGTTAAGGCAGTGCTGGAAAATAATGGTGGCCACACAAAATACTGACACTTTGGGCCCAATTTTGACATTTTCACTTAGGGGTGCACTCACTTTTGTTGCCAGTGGATTAGACATTAATGGCTGTGTGTTGAGTTATTTTGAGGGGACAGCAAATTGTAGCAAAGTGTAATTTCTTCAGTGTTGTCACATGAAAAGATATAATAAATAGTTACAAAAATGTGTGGGGTGTACTGACTTTTGTGAGATACTGTATATATATATATATATATATATATATATATATATATATATATATATATATATATATAGTCAAAGCACTTCAACCGAGATGGATGACGCCACAAGACTCACAACATAACATAGACCTGAAGTGTGCCCTGGTCTGCTGCCCGGTATACCAAAAAAGGGGCATACCCAAGATAAGTAATAAATGCTTATGGAAAGAAATGTGCTGAGAATGCCTTGAAAAGGGGAATGGGAGGGTATCGCGCACAGGAACCGACAAAGACCTCAGATAATACCCCCAGAACTCCACAATACTGGCCTTCTTATTTATGGTCGAAGCCCTTCAACCAAATGGATAAGAACCACATAAACACCCCACAAAACTCACAATATAACATAGACCTGAAGTGTGCCCTGGTCTGCTGGCTTGTATACCAAAAAAGGGGGCAAAAACGTTCAGATAGGGTTGAAGGTCTTTATTGGTCTAATGTTATTTACTGAGCAAGTTTGGTAAATGCTTGCAACATTTCCACCTGAGGGTTCGGAATGTACCGGGCGAAGCAGATGGATTTCCACCTGCCTAATTTCTTGTTGACATTGTCTGGAACTCTGTGCTGTGATTCGGCTGAGGCTTCTCTGATTCAGAAGGAGTGTCCAGAGTATTGGCTGGGGTCGACGCCTAGGTTACGCAGGAGGATCCTGGCGTGCTTGATGAATTGGCTGCCACTCAAGGGGTTGTTTGGAAAAGGCAGCAGGAGACTAGAGTTTGAGTGGCTGGGTAGGAGCGACAGTACTTATGCACCACTTGAACATCGGGCTCATCCCTATATACCACCCCAAACTGCCCTATGCCCCACTAACCTGCCCTATACCACCTGAAAATGCCCTATACCACCCCAAACTGCCCTATACCTCACTAACCTGCCCTATACCACCCTAACCTGCCCAATAACACCCCAAACTGCCCTATACCTCACTAACCTGTCCTATACCACTCTAACATTCCCAATAACACCCCAAACTGCCCTATACCTCAATAACCTGCCTTATAACACCCCAAACTGCCCTATACCACCCAAAACTGCCCTAAACCTCACTATACTACCTTACACCACCCCAACCTGCCCAATACCACCCCAACCTGCCCTATACCACCCCAACCTACCCTATACCACCCTAGGCTGCCCTATACTACCCTAACCTGCCCTATACCACCCTATATTACCCTAACCTGCCACTATAGCACCCTATACTATCATTTACAAGGACTGGTTTTGGGTGCGCTCCATGAACTCCACTGCTTGCATGGTGCTGGGCAGGATACACAGGGGGGGTGACACCATGTTTTACCGCACCAGGTGACACCAACCCTAGTGACACCACTGGATATACGAATCCTACCTGCGACAGTTGAGCAAGACTTGATCTATGAAAAAGCACAAACAGAGAACTAAAAGCCTCTGGAAGTGCGGACATGCAACTCACGAACACCGAGTGAGTTGGGAAGAGTCGGCCTAGTGACCACAGATGAGTGGGCTGCTTAAATACCCCCCTGACTCCTCCCATAAATTCAGACCACTATACTGGCCTTCTTATATATTTATATATATATATATATATATATATATATATATATATATATATATATATATATTTATATGTATATATAAATTCTGGTCAAAAGTAGTAAAAGTGGAACAATTATCAAGGGGGACCCCAGGAACTCTGAGAATGGGGGGGGGGGCTCTGGTGACCAGAGACCACCTTCGGCAGAATGAATAGTAAGGTAAGGGCAGGGGGGTGTCCTGATATAAGGGGGCAACCTTTATATCAGTGCCCCCTTACATTATTGTATTCTCTCCCCCTTACATCAGTGACCCTCCCTCAAACTGGCCTGGCGGCGCTGTCACTGACCTCCTCTCATGTGTACCATGCAGGACTCCTCTCCACACTCCCCATACATCTGACTTCTCCCATGACACCCATCCCGACGGCACTCCCACTGTTGACTCCTCTCCAGACTCCCCCTCAGAGACTGCAGACATGATAAAAGACAAGAGATAATCAGAGGTTGTGGACATGATACAAGCGATGGTTCGATGCTGCAGATAATGTACAGGAGATGTCAGAGGCTGCAGACATGATGCAGGAGATGGTCAGAGACTGCAGACATGACACAAGAGATGGTCAGGGACTGCGGACATGATACAAAAGAGATTGTCAGAGATTGCAGACATGATACAAGAGATCAATGCATCAAGGCAGTCTCACGAGTGCCCATCAAATGAAGCTACCAGTGCCCATCAATGCAGCCTCATCAGTGCCCATCAATGCAGCCTCATCAGTGCCCATCAATGCAGCTTCATCAGTGCCCATCAAATGCAGCCTCATCAGTGCCCATTAATGCAGTCTAACAGTTCCCATCAATGCAGCCTCATCAGTGCCCATCAAATGCAGCCTACCAGTGCCCATCAACGCAGCCTCATCAGTGCCCACCAATGCAGCATGTGAGGGCTTGCTGCCAGGATCCATCCGGTGGTGGACGTCAGTACTGAGGCCCAATGATGACATAACACTAGCAGGGAAAGACTCTCCTGACAGTTCCAAACTGCCAGGAGACACCTGCTGGTGGACCTCAGTACTGCATACCAAATGATAGATCTTACTAGCAGATAGACCCTTTCCTGACAGTACCCCCCTAAAGGAGCGGCCTCTGGACACTCCAATTCGTTTTAATTGTCCATAGTCTATGGCATCGAGCAGAACGGTGGAAGAGAGTACTTCAGGCTGGTCATCAGGCACATCCGGGCAGACAGCGGGCACATCCGGGCAGACAGTGGGCACATCAGGGCAGACAGCGGGCACATCAGGGCAGACAGTGGGAACATCAGGGCAGACAACGGGCTCCGGGTCATTGAGCTGGGCAGCGGGCTCCCTACTGGCAAGCTGTGTAACAGGCAGTGACTCGGCAAGCAGAGTAATGGGCATCGGTTTGACAGACTGGGGCACCCATATCAAGACAACAGGTTGGAAGGCAGACACCAAGACATCAGGCTGGAAGGCAGGCAACGAGACATCAGGCTGGAAGGCAGGCACCAAGACATCAGCCTGGAAGGCAGGCACCAAGACATCAGGCTGGAAGGCAGGCACCAAGACATCAGTCTGGAAGGTGGGCAACAAGACATCAGGCTGGGAGTCAGGCACCGAGACATCAGAGTGGAAAGCAGGCACATCAGACTAAAAAGCGGGCACATCAGACTGGAAGGCGGGCACATCAGACTGGAAGGCAGGCACATCGGACTGGAAGGCAGGCACATCGGACTGGACAGCGGGCACCGAGACATCAGACTGGGCAGCAGGTACTGGAACTTCAGACTGGGCAGCAGACGCAGGCGCTGGCACATTAGACAGAACAGCAGGTGCTGGCACAACAGGCTGAACAGCAGGTGCATCGGACTGGACAGTAGTCACTGGAGCGTCAGACTGGAACATGGACACTGGGATGTCAGGCTGAGCAGCAGGCACTGGGACCTCAAACTGGACAGCGGGCACAGGCATTGGCACAACAGGCTGAGTAGCAGACACTGGCACATCAAGCTGGGCAGCAGACAGGAACACATCAGGCTGGGCAGCGGACAGGAACACATCAGACTGGGCAGCGGACAGGAACACATCAGGCTGGGCAGTGGATAGGAACACATCAGGCTGGGCAGTGGATAGGAACACATCAGACTGGGCAGCGGACAGGAACACATCAGGCTGGGCAGCGGACAGGAACACATCCGGCTGGGCAGCGGATAGGAACACATCAGGCTGGGCAGCAAACAGGAGCACATCAGGCTGGGCAGCAGACAGAGGCTCATCAGGCTGGGCAGCGGACAAGAACACATCAGCTGGGCAGGGGACACTTGAATGGTAGGCACATCAGACTGGTCGGCAGGTATTAAAACATCGGAGTGGAACATGGACACAGGTACATCAGATTGGGGCACAGGAACTTCAGGCAGAGACACTGGAGCAGGTTGGTTGGTGTGGAAGCAAGTTGGGTTACTGGCAGGATCGTGTGAGTGGGGAAGACCTTCCGTTTCTTCCTTGGCTTAACTGCTGGAGATCTGTAGGTGGCTGTAGGACTGTAGGTAGGAGGTGAGGCATACTAAAACGAAGAGCTGGGATATGGCAAGGAAGGGGGAACAACGGCCAGAGGAATTTTTTGTAGGGAAGTTGCAGGTAGTAGAGAAGAGGCAGGTGGGTTAAAGGCAGGATAGGTGCAGGAAGTAGAAATGGGGTATTGATAATTGGTGGGGAGCAGGGTATATTGGACTGTAGCAGAGGTTGCCAGGGGTGATGGGAGAAAGGACGTCTGAGCAGGCAGGTGTTTAGTAGCGGGTCCGGGTTGTGGAGAGCTGGCAGAAGCTGGGCATAACAGGTCTGACCATGCCTGAAGTACAGGTAGCAGAAAAGTGGGCTCACATACCCTCTGTCTGACCAGGGACTGCACTTCATCTATACAATCTTTCAACAACTGTTTGGGACAAACCAAATAGTTCTCCAAAAAGGATGCAGAGTCATCCTCCAACAGCCATACTAAGGACGCAACCTGGTTAATGCTAAAGGGGGAGAAAAGTTATTATGGCCCTTTGGGATACAGGGCAGAGCCAGCTCTGTACACATTCCAATCAAAGGCTAAACATCCTCAAACAGTACACTGCCCTGATCAACCACAGAGTGAGCTAAATGGATAATCTCCAGCAGCTGATCACTGGACCACCCTTTCAATGTCTGTCAAGATATTCAGAACTCTCTGTTGCCAGCAGAGCATAATAAACAATTTGAATTCATCCCAGCAACGTAAAACAAAACCGAGATGGTTCCCCTATGTAGCTACTTCTGGTCAGAGATGGCCTTGGTATAATGTCATGAACAGGTGTGACCAGACTGTGTGGGCTGCAAAGAGGAAACCAAAACGCATGTAAAGTGAATAAGAATAATGTTTATTTAAGATAAGTGATATAATAAGTAAACACCCCAAATACAAATAGTGCTCAAACAACCAACAGAAACCCACAGACAACAAATAATATATACAGCCAAAGGGAAGTACCGAAATCAAACACGTTAGCCAGGCCAGGGTCATACACAGGGGTTTAGCAAATGAACAAGGGCAGGACAGGAGAGGAAGGTAATGGATGGGATCAGACTTAAAAAGGAACAGGAACACAGGAGGGACAGGATCAGGATGGGATTGGGTAAAGGCTCAGGTGCAGGCTCAGGTTCAGATACAGGTTACAGGGTTCAGGGTTCAAGATACAGGTTGCAGGTACAGGTCAGGGCACAAGGAAGAAAGATACCAAGGCAAGCATGTGAGGGCTTGCCGGGTATTTATGGGACTGCCAGTGATTGTCCTCATGTAACACCTGAGCGCAGGGAGTGTTGTTTGCTCCATAATTCCAGGATCCATCTGCTGGTGACATAACACCAGCAGGGAAAGACTCTCCTGACAGTTCCAAACTACCAGGAGACACCTGCTGGTGGACCTCAGTACTGCATGCCAAATGATAGATCTTACCAGCGGACGGACCCTTTCCTGACACCACCAATGTAGCCCAGCAGTGCCCACCAATGTAGCCTACCAGTGCCCATCAATGCAGCCTACCAGTGCCTACCAATACAGTCTACTAGTGCCCACCAATACAGTCTACCAGTGCCCACCAATGCAGCCTACAATTGCCCACAAATGCAGCCTACCAGTGCCCATCAATATAGCCTACCAGTGCCCACCAATGCAGCCTACAAGTGTCTGGATGGATCACACACAGAGTGGCGATCCCCCACTGGGTTACGGTCAGAGCTTGGATTTGAATATCCTGGTGGCCACTATAACAAAGTCCCACCTCCTAGACTGGCTCCTATGATACATGTCACACTGATCAATTGGGTCAGTGTTCCATCTAACACAGGAGCTGGTCTAGGAGGCGGTACTTTGTTACAGGGGCCACCAAACATTTCAGACCTAAGCTCCGTGACACCAGTGGGAGATTCCCTCTGTGTGTGATGTAAAACAAGGAGAGGAGGAGGGAGGGAAGGACTCTGGCACTTGAACTTCTGCGCCCGGGTCACCCAGGACCGGCCCCGCTGCAGCCACAGCTCAAAGCTGCCCCAGGGCAGGCGGCCTACCGGGAGATTTCCCGCTATCCCAGTTGGCCAGTCCGGCCCTGGATATGTGCACGCTGCATACTATAGCCCCGAGTTCCCAGTCAACCCCAGGCCTTGGGACTCTGAGTTAATAATTCTCAACGAGCAATATGAGACCCGGGGGTTTTGGGGGGCCCACTCGGGGCTATAGCCCCCTGCCTTAAGAAAAAATGTGTAAAAATATACAGAAAACAGTATAAAAAGTATAATAATGAATAAATAAATTAATAAAAACCCACTGGTCCCATCAAATAGGGTCCTTGTTTAAAAATTGTTGTGCATATATCCTATGCATTCTAATAGGCACAATCAATGATCACTGTATTGTAATATGATTCCGTCCTATAATTGACAACTCTATCTAGTGGCCATAATACAATGTAAATTTCACATTGTGTCCACTAGATGACTATTATAATGAGATAATCGTATTATACACAATATGGTTATTAGACATGTGCACTAGGGATGAGCTTCGAGTTTGAGTCGAACTCATGTTCGACTCGAACATTGGCTGTTCGCAAGTTCGCCGAACAGCGAACAATTTGGGGTGTTCACGGCAAATTCGAATGCCGCGGAACACCCTTTAAAAGTCTATGGGAGAAATCAAAAGTGCTAATTTTAAAGGCTAATATGCAAGTTATTGTCATAAAAAGTGTTTGGGGACCTGGGTCCTGCCCCAGGGGACATGGATCAATGCAAAAAAAGTTTTAAAAACGGCCGTTTTTTCAGGAGCAGTGATTTTAATAATGCTTGGGGAACCCCACGTCATTTTTTTTTTAAAATTTTGGCCGGGGTTCCCCTTAATATCCATACCAGACCTGAAGGGCCTGGTATGGAATTTAGGAGGACTCCCACGTCATTTTTTATTTTTTTTTTTTGGTTCGGGGTTCCCCTTTGGGGAATTCCTATGCCGTTTTTATCAATGAACTTCTATGTGTATTGTCGGCAATGCAATAGCCGCGGGTAGTTTTAAATGAGTTTTTTCCTTCAAAATGTCATTTTGCTGTCAGACTGTTCTAAACACAGGAAACATGCACCCCTTTACAGGCATACTATAGACACCCCCCAGGTACGAAATTTAAAGGGATATTACACTTTTATTGTTTGACTTTAAGCATTATTAAAATCACTGCTCCTGAAAAAACGGCCGTTTTTAAAACTTTTTTTTGCATTGATCCATGTCCCCTGGGGCAGGACCCAGGTCCCCAAACACTTTTTATGACAATAACTTGCATATTAGCCTTTAAAATTAGCACTTTTGATTATTCATGTTCGTGTCCCATAGACTTTAACGGTGTTCGCGTGTTCGAGCAAACTTTTTTCCTGTTCGCATGTTCTGGTGCGAACCGAACAGGGGGGTGTTCGGCTCATCCCTAATGTGCACACTGAAATGTTTTGTTTTGGAATTTCAGTTTTGTCCGAAAAATACATTTATTTAGTTACTCCCGAAATTTGTTTTTATTTATTTAGTTTCATTAAAAAATGCATTCGTACAAAAATCTTAATTAATTAATTAATTAGGGTTGAATCTGTCAATTGAAGGCTTATGGTGTCTGTCGGATGTTTTAAGAAAATTCAATGAAACAGCTAAACTGTATGATGCCACGATCATACATTTCCAGTCGAATGCTCCGCCCACAAGCTATAGTAGAATTCTAATGTTGTTTGACTAGTAATAATTATAATTATTAATTATTATTACTAGTCAAACAACATTAGAATTTTTCTATAGCCTATGGGCTGAGCATTTCACCATAAATGTCCACTCGTGGTGATTGTATGTTTTTAGCTGCTTCGTCGAATCTTCATGTCTCTATAATGTCAAATCTTTTTCTCTCTATGTCGAATAATCTTGGACTAATAGAGTTAGGTTAGGCACATTCGACCGCATGTTCGATAGACACAGATTGCTATTGTCACCGTCATGTATAATCTTCTATCTATATCGAACTGTTGTTGCAACGACATGAAAATGTAATGGATATGAAAACAAAGCATTGTTTATTTTGGATCTTTCTGATTCTGTGCGTTCGCTATCGTTTTGTTAAAGCGAACACAAAAATCCATGAAATTCGGATAAAAATGCATTCAAACGATAAGGAGTGCACATGTCTAATGTTTATAATTTAATGTGTGTGTGGTGGAGATATCTGCATGGAGAATCTTTTTTACATAGCTCCCCAAATGTGAAATAAATTAGGCAATGTGGGCAGCATTATTCTGTCCGTCAATGCCTGTGGGATTTTCCTGCCATTGACTTGCAGTGAATGCAGCCAATGTACATAAGCATGTAGACCTGTAGTCCAATACAGTGGTAGCACAGATTGACAATGCTGCAATGATTTCACTGTAGGGGAATTAGTGTTGTCGCCCTGTTGTAAGAAGGACCTTTCACTGGCAGGATGAAATCAATATTTATTACATTATGTAAATATTAATATTTGATAAAATATAAGCAAACATGCTGTTTTTTTTCTCATTGTGACTATAGTTCCACTTAATAGAAAGACAATTAAAGTGGTTCTAAATGCAGAAAGATTTTTACTTTAACCACTTCCAGCCCAAGCCAATTCTGGCATTTCTCTCCTACATGTAAAAAAATCATAATTTTTTTGCTAGAAAATTACTCAGAACTCCCAAATATTATATATGTTTTTCTCAGCAGAGACCCTAGGAAATAAAATGGTGGTCATTGCATTTTTTTATGTCACACAGTATTTGTGCAGTGATTTTTCAAACACAAATTTTTTTGAAAAAGAAAAAACACTTTATTGAATAAAAAAAAAAAAAAACACTAAAGTTAGCTCAATTTTTTTTGTATAATGTGAAAGATGATGTTACACAGAGTAAATAGATACCTAATATGTCACGCTTTAAAATTGCGCACACTCCTGGAATGGTGCCAAACTTTGTTACTTAAAAATCTCCATAAGCTACGCTTTAAAAAATTTTTCAAGTTAACAGTTTAGAGTTGAATGCTATTTACATATGCGGGCGTGACCTACGTATGCGTTCGCTTCTGCATGTGAGCACGTGGAGAACAGGGGCGCTTTACTTTTTTTTCTTTCTGTTGTTAATTTTATTTACTTTTTTTATTTTTACACTTTTCCTAAAAAAAAAAAAAATTCTTGATCACTTTTGTTTCTAGGAATGTAAACATCATTTGTAATATGAATAGGGCATAAAAGGTCCTCTTTACAGAGAGATCTGGGGTATTTAAATCCCCAGATCTCTCCTCTAGGCTGGAAAGCCTGAGATTTAAAAAAAAAGTTATCTTGGGCTTTCCAGCTAAAAAAAATGGCAGTGTTTACATCTGCCAGCGGCAGAGATGACTTCATGATGTCGCTCCCTGCCTCCAGAGGTCACAGAGATGGCCAGGGACCATCTGGTCCTCGGTCAGCCCTAAGGTAAATGGCTGCGGCTGGTCAATTCCGATCGCACAGGCAAGTCGGGAGAAGCTCCGGAGGGTGACAGGAGGGGGGAATGTCCCCTCCCACCACCTGTAAAAGTAAGCAGTTAATCAGCCGCTATGATTGTTTTTACATTGCAGGGAATCGCCGGCATAAAAAAAAAAACAATAGCTAAATGCAGGCATCATTCAGATTTAACCACTTAAAGTCCAGGACGTTATATAACATTCACCTGGGGTTAAGTGTTAAAGCGTTTGTTACCGTAAAAAAAAAATGGATCCTGTTCCTCTGAAGCACTAATAACAGCACAGTGCTTGTGCTGTGTAATTTGGCCCTTTGCATCATCTAAAATACCTGGCTGATCCTGCCTGGTTCTGCCCTCCACCTGTAAACAGACCATGGTTTATCATGGCTGCTGAGCCCTGACACCGTGGTCAGTTTATGTGCCTCCATCATCCACAGCACTCCTTTGTCCTCCTCTCCCCTCCCTGCCTGTCAGCTCGTACCAGTACCTGCCCCTCACCTTCTGCTGCTGAAATAACTATCATTTTTAGGCTATCCCCAATGTTGGATAATGAAATGTTGTCACTGTATGTGCTTTATTAAAAAAAATGCTTTTGTATAGTATATTTCAGAGTGCCGCTCAGCGCTCACGGGACTGCCCGCCACTCTCCTCCTCTCCTCCCCTCCTCCCTAATGACATCAGTGGGGGATTCTCAGCCCCTCCCACTGTAGCCGTCAGATCGGGAATGGCTGGCGGTCATGTGAGCACCGAGCAGCGCTCTGAAATATAGTATACAGCAGTATATTTTTAATAAAGCACATACAGTGGAGACATTGCATTATCTAATACAGGGGATTGCCTGAAAATAATAACGTTATTTCAGCAGCAGGAGGGGAAGGGGCGGGCACTAGTACGAGCTGACAGGCAGGGAGAGGAGGACAGAGGAGAGCTGTGGATGATGGAGGCACGCAAACTGACCACGGTGTCAGGGCTCAGCAGCCATGATTAACAGTGGTCAGTTTACAGTGGGGGAGGGCAGAACCAGGCATTAAGGTAAAAAACCTTCTGCATGCAGCCCCCCCTTATAGTAACCTAAAACCAATCTTGAGCCAATGATGTGCGCAAGAGAGGAGTTTCTCTTGGCTCTCTCCCTCCTCATTGGCTCAATCACAGCCAGTGAGGAGGGAATGTGGGGTAGGGCCGAGACACACAGAGCCAGTTGGAAAGCGAGCCCGTACGAGTGGCTCCATTGTAAGCTGCTATGGGGGGCATTTGGCAGGGGGGAGGAGCCAGCAGTGTTGGTAGGAGTCCCAAGAGGAGGAGGATCAAGGTTGCTCTGTGCAAAACTAATCCACAGAACAGGTAATTAGGATTTTTTTTTTGTTTAGGCAATTGAAAGGGTCCCTTTAAAGGAAACCTATGACAGAGTCTTATGGAGGCTACAGAGCTGGAATGGAGCAAAGGTTGGTGATTTAGTCTACCAGTGAAGTGCTCATAATATCACTTCTGTTGCAGGAAACTTCTGAATACTTTTATAAGTGACTGATCGTTTTAAGGAAACACAAATAAGGAGATTATAAATATTTATATATTCAGCAAATTGCTGTGCAACCTCTGAGGGGCTTCTTCTGCTCAGTCTTGGATTAAGGAAGTAATTCTGACAGTTAGACTCAAAAGTAAAAAAAAATGTACAAAAACTAGATATATAATTGCTTTTGTTTCTTTTTGGCTTGTTGACAATAAAGAAGCCTTCTTGCCGTTTTCTTTGTTTTGACATTTTCAAAGATGTTTATGATTTCCCACAACATGATGTCTGACACAATCTGTGACATTTTAACATTTAATTTTACTTTCTCCCAGATTACATTATGAACTTGAAATTTCTTTTTCTCTACCCTGGTCTTGATTTTTAATGATGAAGCAAGTCAGGATGAAAATACATAAGCAATTAAAATGTTTTCTCAGTTTTAATGTCACTGTTATGCGATGCAAGGCAGATAATGAAAATTATTAACCAAGATGGTAAAGATAAATTTCCTATAGTGTTATAATGATGATGGCATAATTAAGTCAGGGGAAATGTTAATGAAATGTGAACATCTACCAAAAAGGAGCATATAACCATATGCTGGATGATCACAAAATGTACCACTTTATTTGCCAAATGAAAGTACAAAAGCAAACTACAACAACAACTCATTGAAATGGTTAGTTATCTTATTATTGTGTTATTTTGTGAAATGTAGTGTATAAGGTCAATAGAATGCTGGACGAAATCCCAGTAGCTGCAAAGCAATTACACCTATGCATATGATAGCTATTTTTTTCTTTTAATTTGTGAAAGCAGAACACCAGTTTTACTTTTTGATTAAAAATTATGTCAAACACCTGTTAAAGCCCGACTTCAGTAAAAATATAAAAATCCTCCCTTGCAGTGGTACTGCTTCCAACACTTCTAAGGTTAAACGATCATTCAGGTTCAGGAGACATGAAAAGCGGTCTTACTTACCCAGTCCTCCACTTCACCAGCAGACAGCGTTCCTCTATGCCCTAGCAGTGGACTGTTCCTGGGCTTCTATGGTCCCTGTCTCAGCCTTTATGACACCAGCAGCAACAGACTTCTATATCAATGAGGGAAAAAGTGGCTGTAGGGAATGTTTTCGTGTTCCCCTGGATGTAAACTGATATTTAACCCTTGCATAGCGAAGGGTTATACCAAAAGAGAGGATTTTTACTTTCCTTGGAGTTTAGCTTTAAAATAAAACAGTGTTTGCTGCAATACTAACCAACTCCAGCGATATCCTTTTCAGACCTTAACTCTAACTCTCCTGGCCCTAACCAGCATCTTCTCACCCACTTCCTGTGAGCCCAGATTGTCACCCAATGGGATGTCATCACGTAGTCTGGGCTCAGTACTTCTGAACTGAGTGATGTTCACACACCAATACATGAACCCTGATCAGTCCAGGAGGAAGGACCACCACCACTGGGGAAGAAGAGGAAAGATCCATGTTACTGGACTGGCATGAAGGTTACAAGAAAATATGGTATGTATAGTGTTTTTTTTTATATACATCTGAAGGGACCTTCAGGGAGGAGTAGAGGAAGAAGATACGCTGGAGTTTTTTAAACTACTCTTCTTTCCTCCTTCATATATTTTTTCTTTCCACTCTTTCAGCATTTTACAACTTTTTTGGTTGCAATAGGTGTTCTATACATTAATGTCATGGTCTGAGATCAGGCGTGGAGGCCAGTAGCTATACCAGAAGAGAGGCACCCACTGACCAGCTGGATAAGTACAGAAGCGGGTCAACCCAATGGATGACACAGGCTCATCTAAGATGCGGAGTCTAAGTACTAACTGGTGTTCACCAGAGCTCCTGATGATGGAGTCACCTGCGATGACTGTCAGTGACCTGTTTGTAACATTCCTGAACCTCCTTCAAAGTATCAGTCAATTTCTCCTGAAGCTCCTGTAATGTAGTTAATCCTTTGTTAACAACAGAAATTAAAGTTGAGATGGGGAGATCAGGGATAAAAGCTTGATAAAATCTGACACTAAATCATCGGGAATTCCATGTAGTTTAAAGACTTCCCGAACCATTATTTCCACAGCTTGTTCAGTGGTAGATACTCCTTTAATTGGTATAATATGAGCCATCTTAGTGAGATGGTCGACAACTACCAAGATAGTGGTCATTTCTTTTGAGGGATGTAAATTAACAACAAAGTCCAAAGAAATTGACTCCCATGGCCTTGATGGAATAGAGAGTGGCTGGAGCAACTGTAAAAGAAGGTCAGGGTGTCTTATTGTGTGCAATGGTAAGGTATGAGGCCACATAGCATTTGCCATCTTACTTGTAACCAGGCCACCAAAAGGAACGTGATAGAAATCTTCTGTCTTTGAAACCCCAAAATTACCAACAAGTTTGTAGTCATGAATTAACCTGAGGACTTCAACTTGAGCAGATTCATGTGCATAGAGACGATGCCCTTGAATCCAAAAGCCATTCAGGTTAAGGCTTGGTTCACACCTATGCATTTTTTAATGCGTTTTCAAATTTGCAGAAACATACTACAGTCCATTAAACATGGTTTCCTATGGGTCCTGTTCACATCTGTGCATTTTATGGAAAGGGCCAGGGACCAGTAGGTTGTGTTTTTGGTTATATAGACTTCAATGGATCAAAAATGTGTATTGAAAAATACAAAATGCACCATAGATAGGCCCAGACAACATCTGTGATAAGGTTTCAGCTCACCATTCCTTGACCCAGTGTTTCTCAACTCCAGTCCTCAAGGCGCACCAACAGGTCACGTTTTCAGGATTTCCCTCACATGAAACGGCTTTGGTAATTACTAAGGCAGTGAAACTGATCAAATCACCTGTGCAAAATAGTGGAAAGCCTGAAAACATGACCTGTTGGTGCGCCTTGAGGACTGGAGTTGAGAAACACTGCCTTGACCCATGTAGATATAAGATAATATAGTTGAACATGGAAAATAACAACAACCCACATGCTTGTCTGGAAGACAGTCTCTTGGCAGAAAGAATGACTTTCGGATTTATATCATCAGTGAGAACACTTAGAGGATGATTGGCCCCTTCCAGCAGATTCAAAAATTAATTTGGAAAAAAACTGCCTTAATTGCCAGCAACTCCGTATTCCCAATGTCATAATTCTTTTCAGCTGAAGACACTAATGATCAGAAATTCAGCTAGCAAAATTCCGAGGAGAGCTTTTGGTCGGAAATTGCGACCACGTGTATGCTCCATCGGACTTTTGCTGGCGGAATTCCCACCAGCAAAAGATTGAGAGCAGAATCTCTATTTTTCGGTCAAAAAAAGTTCCTATCCGAAAATGTGTTCACCTGTATGCAATTCAGACACGCAAAAAATCACGCATGCTTAGAATCAAGTACGAGATGGAAGCACTCGGTCTGGTAAAACTAGCATTCATAATGGAGATGGCACATTCGTCACGCTGTAAATTTTTGGATCTTTTAATGCAGCACATTCTTTTGTTCTTTATAATGCTAGAATAATGAATTTGTTTTGCTGCTAATATTCACACAGAGTTCTGACAAACTTATTTCTTTATTAATTCTCGTGATCTCCTGAATAATGTTTTTTGTTTTTAAAGCCAGATCTCCATATTTTTTTTTTTTTTAAATTGTAATTTTTATTGAATTTTTCAATAGAGAAAAGGTTACAAAATGAAAAAATAACTGTATTATAACAGATATTATAAAAGTACAAATAAAAATGTCCATGTATACAGGTCACAGGAGTGAACTGTATGTCATATCAGAAAGTATAATCAACTTGTAGGTAATAACGTTAAACAACAGAAGTCAATTATGAAGACAAAAGCAGTGTTATGGTATGAAGATGAGAGCAAAGAGATCTAAAGGGTACCGATCTGTACATAGAATAGAGACCTCAGGGGAGAATTTTATGAAGTACTGGTTGGCACAGGTGTTCCATAATCCGAACGATCCCATGGTTCCCAAATCGTATTAAGTTGGAGAATCATGCACTGAGGCCATCAGGTATTCCATCCTACTAATCTCTGCTACTAATTGTACTAATGGTAAAAATCTGGACCATGGGGGGGGTGTCAGATAGCCAAGACAATGGAATGATCCTTTTTTCAGCTAGGAGGATGTATGAAATCAGCCTATTTTAAAGCGTTATCGATTAATCTTGCGCTCCTTGAGCTAGAACATTTAAAATCTACATTTTCATTTCAATGGTTGACCTCTCTACCCTATCTGGGGATTAAACTCACCCCGAGTTACTCAGGCCTCTACCAGGCCAATTTTCGCTTGCTTTTTGCGAAATTGGCAGCTATGCTTAACTCTTGGTCTGCCCTCCCGTTGTCCTGGTTCGGAAGGATTGCAACTATCCGTATGACCTATCTCCCAAAATTGCTCTACTATTTTAGGGTACTACCGGTCCACGTTCCACCCCATATTATACATATTCACCAACGTAAAATTGTGCAATTTATATGGAGTTCTACGAGACCCAGAATCAATAAACCGGTGATGTATGCCCGCAGGATCAATGGTGGCCTTGCGGTCCCCAATCTGCAAGCTTATTACACGGCGGCAGCTGTCGCCCCGCTATCACATCTCCATGAGAAACAGCATATGCCGCTGTGGGCAGTCATTGACCTAGTGGACTCCCACCCAATACCACTGGCCTCTCTCCCTTGGCTCCCCAGGGCCCACCCCCCAACCAACATAGGCCCATGTTTGGCTCACTCACTTAAGTTGTGGGACTCGATTAAATACTCAGCTAGCCTGATCTCCCCGCATCTCCCTCTACTCCACCTTCTTCACTGCCCGCTATTTCCACCTGGTCGAGATAACCCGTTGCAATTCACGTAGTGGTCCGAGAACGGATTTGTAGATATCCACTCCATGTTTACCCCTACCAAGATAATCTCATTCGCGGCATTACGATCCTCCCATGACATCCCTCTTAGGGAACACTACAGCTACATGCAGATCTGACACTTCCTACAACAACTCATTAAATCACAACCAAGCCCCTATACATTAACCCCTTTCGAGAGTTTATGCAGAACATGACCTCAATCCTCGGGTTTGATCTTTTTAATATATGCAGCCATAATAAGCTCCAAAAAACCACCCCTGAGACCATATCATCTCCAGTGGGAGGCAAAGTTGGGGAAAAAATGGGACCCAGAGGACTGGCAAGTCATGACTGCTACTCTATCTAAATGCTCCAGGAATGTACTATTCCTAGAAAATGCTTACAAAATACTATATCGATGGTATTATACTCCAGCTAGACTTGCAAGCTTTATTCCATCCTACTCCCCCTTATGCTTCCGTGGGTGTGCCCAGGAAGGAACAATGGCACATATCTGGTGGAAATGCCCCAGAGTATGCAGATTGTGGATCAGAATTTATGCACTTCTTCGTAACCTTTTCAATACAAATATAAAGAGGGATCCCTATGATGCCCTCCTAGGGAAACAAATCACAGAGTTACTAAGACCAGAATGCCAGTTGGCGTCGCATATTTTTACTGCAACTAAATTGACCATAGAAAAAGCCTGGAAAACCTCGGCTCTCAGCTTCGAAGCAGTCAAAAACTGTGTAAATGATATCATGATTAATGAAAAACTGACAGCTGTGCTATCAGACACACATGATAAATTCCTTTGGACATGGCAACCCTGGGTGTCTCACGTCCACCCTTCTAGATTTGATCCTGCGCTGCTTTCACTCTGAGATGCCTCCACTCCCCCCACCCCGGGGACCCCTCCCCCACCTTCCACCCCCTTTTCCTCTTCTGTACCATTCCCTTTCCTCTTCTCTTGGCCCTCTCTCTCTTACATCTTTTCTTCTTATTTTCTTCTCCTTGACTCCTTTGACCTACAGCCCAACCTCTGTTGGGTCGGACACATGATGAGTGATCACTTTAAGGACATAAAAATGTGTTACCCAGCTTCCTATGGTCTCTTTCATATTATGTTGCTATACATTCAATGTTAACCCATTCTGTAATAGGCTTTATAAACTTAAATACGCTTTGCTGAAGTCTAGTAGGCTAGCATATCCATAAGGTCCGCAGACCAAATGCAACCCCTCCTGAATATCAGGAAGGTGTAGGATCTGTTATGTCTAGTACTGTTATATTCGCTATATACCTGCAATTATAAGTTGATGTGTTTACACGGTGTGTCCACCACTGTTTTTTGTATTCTTTTTATTGATCTTTATGTTCAATAAAAACCTTTGTACAACAAATCAGCCTATTGACTTTTTTAGGAATACCCGAGGAAGGAAGGCCTAAAAGGTAATTTAGGGGATCGAGTGGAAGGGTTACCCCCGCCACCCTTTGTATTAGTAGCATTACTTCATGCCAGAAGGGCTGGATCATAGAACATTGCCAGAAAATGTGAAATAAAAAGCCAATATTAGAATTATTTTTTATAGTCATCTTTTTTTTCTTTTTTTTTAATCAAGATCTCCCGTTTTTTTGACTATTTTTAAATTATTTTCTAGTGATCTCCATAATTTTTTTTGTGTGTCAAGTTTCCACAACAACATTATTATCTTGTATTTTTAAAGCTTAAGGAGGTTGGTTGGTGTCCCTTGTTAATTAGACATTGTATTTCTGAAATGTACCTGCCTACTCACCAACAAACTGTCCTATTTGAAGAAAAACACATAGGCAAGTATTTTCATATAAAAAAAAACTCCATTTATTCTGGCTCAATACAAAATAAAGAGGAAGGCAACGCTGGGGAAACTGCTTGGATTTGCAAAGCCTTTGTCCCCCAGAGCACACATCAACTCTTTGTAACTAAAAATTGGTAGCCTGAGAAGTCCATGTAACAGGGAGCCCAATCTGGTCCAGGACTCCCAGAGATCAGGAACAGCTGCAGATGACCCCAGGCTGTGGTACTGCAACAGCCTGCATCTTCTGTCAGACCAGACTGAACCCAGGTCATCACTTTCTTGTTTTCCCTGCAGCCTTCCCTTCGCGCTTCCCTGCAGCCTTCCCTGCAGCCTTCCCTGCAGCCTTCCCTGCAGCCTTCCTTGGAGGCTGTGGCTCTGGAGGTGGACTTGTGGCAGGAGGAGGAGGAGGATGGGCGAGCGCACATAAGTGCATGTTATCAGTCATTTGACCCCTCAACCCCTTATGAAGGGCCTGAAAAATAATCTTCTCACAGATGAGGCATGGCCCTCCTCCATTTGCTGCAATTTTGCAGCTACATAGCAGCCATAGGCCTCTTCAGCATTGGGGGTGTTTTCAAGGCCACATTAGCCTCCTTAATGAGGCCAAGTACTGCCTTCTCCATGTTACTCCCCTTCCTGGCCCTTTTTGTTATAAGGCGGAGGGGAGGCACCTGGGATTGGGTAAGGCTAGTGGGCCCGGCCACCTCCTGGCTGACACTTACCCTTGCCTCCTCCTGGCTGCCGCATTCCAGAGCCTCGTCCTGGCTGAGGTCTTCCTGTGTATGAAAAAGGGACATAGTTTTAGTTTTTGGTTCATCACGTACAACACACGCATGTTAGCTTTATATACACTGCGCATGCGTGAAACTCGCGACGCCCGCCCCTGACTTTCTTTCTAGAATATTCCCCACCCCTTCTCTTGGGAGAGGAACATGGCAGGGACACAGCAGGTGCGTAATAGCAGTAACAAGGAGGAAAGCCCGGAGCTAGAAACATCACAATCCCACAGGAGATTTAAGGCCTCAAATATGGCCTTTGTAGAGATGGTGGAGATGGTGGACATCTTGAAGAGGGCCGACTATGATGGGAAGTATGGACCTTACCTAAACCCAAATGTGAGAAAGGCCAAGATCATGTCTAAAGTTGTGAAGAGTCTGCACAGAAATTTTGGGGTACGAAGATCCAAGGAGCAATTGAGGAAACGCTGGTCAGACCTGAAATTGAAGGAGCAGGATCAGTAAAGAAGGATCAAGAAAGTGCTTCTAAAAAGTAAGTACTTGTCATGTGTTCCTATTATTATTACTTGCATGCTGCTCCATGTGCTTTTCTTTACAGTTGTACAGTTTTAAATAGCTACTTTCATGTTCGTGGGCACAGTAATCGGTCACAGTAAACATTGTTCATTTGCCAACTAAATACCATGTTTTTGGCAGAAACAGGGTTAACTATATTTGGTCATGCTAATTTGTATTAAAAGAAGTTTAGGACATTGCTGTCTAGATGTGTTTGAAACTAGAATGAGTTGAAAACTTGATTCAGTGTAATGCGAGAGAGTACACTCATCAGCTGTTTATACATCTGGACTCAGGAGCACTAGTGTGGGACACCAGAACAAACTTTTTAGGGTGTCCAACACAGGTACTCCAGTGGATACTTGGGGTGTCTCCATGTGTGAAACTTGTCCAAAAAGGTAAGTATTCCAGCTTTGGTAAGTGTCACGTATCTGGTGATGGAGCCTGATATGCAGAAGACATCCTCTCTTACAACTCTGACTTGGAGCCCCTGATAGAGCTGACAGGAAGCACCGAGATGCAGAGTCGCACGAGTGCCTGGCGGGATCGCTGAACCTGGAGCTGGATCGGAGCACTTGGCTGGGCTGTAGAG
Source organism: Lithobates clamitans (assembly GCA_037952925.1). Classification (NCBI taxonomy): domain Eukaryota; kingdom Metazoa; phylum Chordata; class Amphibia; order Anura; family Ranidae; genus Lithobates; species Lithobates clamitans. The sequence continues at coordinate 7,568,919 of JBBGZY010000187.1, forward strand.
GTGTCTGTAGGAATCCCAGAGCAGTGGTAGGCAGGTAGCTGGAGTGAGTAGACAACCGGTCCCCACAGCCTAAGTGCAGGTGCAGCAGAAGGGATGGTGGCACCCTCGAGGCTAAAGAGAAGGCAGGTACAGGCAGGCCGGGTCATACACAAACGGGCACGTCAGGAACAGAGGCTGAAGCGGAATCAGATTACAGGCCAGGTTGTCAGCAGACTGGCAGCGAAGTGGCAGAAGGAGCAGGCAGATGCAGAGTAGAGGACAAGCTGGGGTCGGATGCAGGCAGGAAACAGGAACCTCAGGAAGCAAGCCGGATCACAACAGGAACGGAAGTCAGGTAGGTAATTGCAGGATACACAGGGAACTCTGTAGAGCAGACAGCACTGAGTCTGGAAACTGACTGAGTTTAAGTAGCCTGTTTGGGTGTCAAAAGCTGTCACAGGGTGTGTGTGCACCAATGGCATTCTGACAGGCAGAGGTAACAGGTCATCTTCTTCGGCAGCCATCTTGGGTGCTGGCATGCCCTTCCTGACAGGCAGAGGTAACAGGTTGTCTTCTTCGGCAGCCATCTTGGGTGCTGGCATGCCCTTCCTGACAATAAGGGAAAAAATCATGTCTTCAGCTTGGAACGCTGCCAAAACAGACACTTCCAAGCACTGTTTCATATTCATATTTCTGGTCTCAAATATCTGTGTGCTAAGTATACCTTTTGTTTAATTCTCATAGGGGAGAAAAGACTCAGGACATCTGAGGACACCAGGAACCCCCCCCTTCTCCTGAAGAAGGGGAACAGAGGACACCACAACCTCAGAATGTGGAGGGAGGAGAGGTGGAAGAAGTGGTTGAAATTGTCACCACAACAGGTCAGTGTCTGACACCACAGATTCAGGTAATAGAGGTATGCCTTCATATTTATAATACATGGTGTGTATTTTTCTTTTAGGTGATGTGCATGTTGTGGAAGAACAAGCTCCTCATTTCACCAGTGACAGTGCACAAATGCTAATCCAGGACTTAATGTTTTGTAGTTGGGATTTAGACATCATAAAGCAAAAAACAAATGAGGTTGAACAAAAACTGAAGAACATGATTGATGTATTAGGGAGAATATAAATAACCACATAATTCCACCATTTTATATTTTTTTTGTACCAATTTTGAAACATTTTGGTCGCATTTTAAAAGCCAAATTTTGAAGATGCACACAGTGTGCCAACATGTGCTATCTGCCATCAGGGGATATCAATGTACGCTTTTGTGGGTGCAACCCCTTCCTCGCAACTCAAGTAGGTGAGAGGAAGTGGTTGCACCCCCAAAACACGTCCATTGATCCCCCATGATGGGAGATAGCACATGTTGACATTAGGCATGGGATCAGGAGGGAAATCCACAGTTTGACTCCCAATTTGTGCGCATCTTCCAAATTTGCCTTTTACAGGGGTGACATCACCTCATCTGATGAAGGCAAGATTAACACATTTTTGACACTATAATGTCTACTATTGCCTTCAGTTTTTCAATGTTGAACTTTGTAAGTTCTTGAGTTGTATATGTTACGTTTTGAAACATGCCTGTTTATGTACAAAAAAAAAATTCAGGGTAAAACTTTATAAAACTAAGATCTTGTTTTTTTACCCAAAAATGTTTTATAACGCACATGTGCATGTGCACGGAGTAAAAGGTTTTATACTCAACAATGTGTGGCTTCTTCTTTCAATGCTCAATACCAGTTTTTGTATTAAGTTGATGTTTACAGTGACAATGGGTGTTATTTAATAATGGAAAAACCACTTGGCACTACAAGTGCACTAGGAGAACCTAGGAGACAGGTAAAAGAAACACAAGAAGTAAATCAAAATCAAGATTTTATCAGATAAAATAGGAAATTATTTACAAATTTGCTAGCATAACAATGGCCCCCTTACCCGTAAAATAATCCACATATTTTTGCTGCACTTAACGGGCGCTTTGGGGGGGGTTAAGCAAGGACGGCCAGCTTCCAGGGCTGTCTGTGTAATTTCATGAAGTCTGGCCTCAGGCCCAACTGAGGCAACATAATTAGGAGCATTTCTCTTTAAAAAGTTGTGAAGTATGCAGCATGCCAGAACTACGTGGTTCAGTTCGTACTCCGCCATATTAATTGCTGTAAGAAATAGGCGGAACCAGCTGGCCATTATCCCAAAGGCATTCTCCACGACTCTTCTGGCTCTGGCCAGCCAGTATATAAAAACCCTCTTCTCCGGGGTGAGGGTCTTCTGGGGGAATGGCCTCATCAGGTGATCACCCAGACCAAATGCTTCATTAGCGATAAAAACAAATTGGAGTCCATCAACGTTCTCTTCTGCAGGTGGGGGATCCCAAGCCACCACTCTGGAGATGTCGGTAGAAGTCGGTCTGGGCAAAGACTCCACCATCCGACATCCGGACATTCTTCCATACGTCCACATATAAAAATTCATATGTCGCCGACACCACCGCCATCAACATGATACTATTGAAACCCTTATAATTAAAATAGTATGACCTCGAGTGGGGTGGTGGGACGATGTGGGCATGTTTCCCATCGATTGCCCCTCCCCGTTAGGAAAGTCCCAACGCTCGGCAAACTGGGAGGCCACAGTCTGCCATTCCTGTGGCGTTTGAAGGAAACTGTGGAGTCAAAAAAGAACAAAAAAAAAATAGTACTTTTTGCACATAACATTCTTGGCCAACATCAGGATAACATTTATTTTAAGGAGTAGTTAAAGACAAAAATATAAGGTCCACTTATCAGATTCCTCACCCCCTATGATGGCCTATTGGAAAATTTGAGGGGGGGAGTGTTATAAATGAGTTTGGGACCCCAAAAAAAGCCTCTGGCACTCTGCCTTAATTTAAGGACAATAATAACATTTGGACACATTTTAGGGGGTGTTTAGGGTAAAGCACTACAATGGAGCTGACAAAATACATTGTTACTACATACAATAATACAAGTGACTAGGCTAGGTGTGTATGGGCCCAGGATAGCATGCTGGGGAGGTTAGTGAAGGCAAATATGCATGTAGGCCGAAAAAGGAGCATTAAAAGCTTAAAGCATGCATGAGGATACAGAGGACATTCACAGCATATTACAATCATGGTAATTAGAGAATGATGAAAGAAATACAAAACATTAGCATACATTAAATACATAGAATGTATATAAATGTACGCGGCAAAAGTGAGAGAAATACACACTCACAAGGGTTAAGCTGCAACTTTTCTCCCAAGGATAGCTCCCACGGCAGAGTCTGAACCATCCACTTCCAAAATAAAAGGGCGTTCAGGACTGGAATGCACCAATATTGGTGCAGAAGTGAAAAAAGTCTTTAGTTTACTAAAGGCAGTCTGGTCTGTGCCTCAGGAGACCATATAAAGGGCATCCCCTTTTTGTCAGTTGCGTAATTGGTGCTTTCACCTTAGAGAAGCTCCTTATGAATTTGACAAATACAACAAATCATTGTATTTCCTTAACAGTTCTAGAGGCTGGCCAATCCACCACTGCTTTGATGTTCTCAGGATCCATGCTTACTCCTTATGGAGAAATATTATCACAAGAACTGGGTCTGGGTTTGTTCAAACTCACATTTCTCCAGTTACAGCATATGTAAATCAAGCACTAACTCTCGGTGGAGCTGCTGGTTTAAAGCGGGCTGTTACCTTCACTCTCGATACCTCTGTTTCACCGACACAGGGTCTAGGGTCCCGTTGAGTTTACCATTGGACGATATAAGCACCAAACACTTGAGTATAGTTTCCAATGCTTTATTGAACAAATAATAAAGGAAGTAGCAGGAAAGAGGCAGAAGGAAAGTTGCAGGGAAGCTCAAATACCTTTCCTTAGTATTCTTTAGAACATTCTTTGGAATTAAACACTTGTAGTTGAATAATATAAAAAGTAAAAGGAATTGCGCTAATGCATGTGCAAAATAACATAGAAAAGATATATATAATGTTAAGTGCAAAATTGGAAATAAAAATAAATGTGAATAACAGTTGATGATAATCCACCGTAATGTCCCAATAAAGTAAGAGCTCAATATAATATGTGAAGAACTCCAATTCGCCCAAAAGGTGAAAAACAAAAAGTCCAAGTAATAATACGATCAGTGACAGCAAAGGAGGGTCCACCACCAGGGATAGAAGGGGTTGCTCCTTACCAGATGGCCATGACCCCCCACTACAGAGGGTCACAGCAAGCAGATAAGATTATAACACAGAGATTGGGGACTTCTATCAGCATCCACCAGGGGTCGCCTCACCGTCAGTCACTCCAGCAAAGCTAATGGCAGGGATACACCATAGAATGAAAAGGAGCTCACATAGTGTAAAACCATCGAGAATTTATTTAAAATCAAATAACAAAGTGAACACTTACAAAGCGTATGTAGATAAAAAGCCTTAAGTCCGGTTCCTTGGCCACAGGAGCACGGACAAACCCGTCCTACTGGAATACAACACTGTTTGGGGGTGACGTCAGCGCGTCGTCTGGTCCACCAGCACCTCACGGGCCTATCAGGTTAAACCATTTATAACATGTACATCCGAGGGGGTTGTTTACCTTATACAATGCCCCTGCGGATTACAATATGTGGGCAGGACCAAGAGGGCTCTTAAGACCAGACTGACCGAACATATTAATAATATCCGCAGGGGATTTGATAAGCACCCTGTGTCGAGACATTTCGATGAAGTCCATGGTAGGGACCCCTCCAATACTTTGTATGTTGGGATCGACAAATACAAACCACATTGGAGAGGGAGTTCGCTTGTGAGGGAAATCTCCAAATGCGAAATGTCCTGGATTTACAGATTAAGAACTTATGCCCCTTTCGGGTTAAATGTAGATATAGATGTAAATGCATTTATTAACAACTCCTAGTGCATTTAGTTGTCTGTATCCGTAGCGCCAAAGTATATGTCATATTTATATGTTCTTATGCTTTGGACCACCTGTGGGGCACTGACAGCTCTTACTGGCCTTCCTTTCCAATTTTTGGCTGGTTCATATTAGTTTAACTCAGTTCTCAGTATTTCCTTTACATTTATCTATATTTTTATTTCCTAATTTCACATTTATCCTTTCACATTTTTGGGTTTCGTTAATTCTGTGATCCCCAAAATACATATTGGATGTTGCTTTAAGCATGATGGAGATCGTATGGTGATTTGACCCATTACATGAGAATTTTTGGTAATTTTAAATTTATCCACTATGTGGCGCTATTGAGTAGTGGTGGGGACAATCAGATGGAGACCACAATCGATGAAATATCTCACTTCTGGTTTCCGTAAAACTCACACCCAGCAGGGTGAAATTTTCTGTCATGTATTCATGGCATTACTAAAGGATAGAAGTCCCCCAGAACCCCTTTTTCCTCCACAGCACCAACCTACACATCAGACATCGCCACAGCTTTGAAGGCAACATTAGAGTTGCTGAATAAAGGTTTGATCCTCTGAGTATGTTTTTGGGATCCAACCAATAGATGGCGCTGTTGCACCTATGTGGAATGTGGGCTGGAGACTACCATCCACCATTTATTCCACTTCCGGTTTTTAAAATAAGTCTGTTTCTAGATAGGCGGCGGAATACAGTTATTTATATTCCTAATCCGCCTCTTATTGTTTTGTTTTTAGTTTGCCGAACAAATTCCGCCAGTTCTCGGGTTTGAATGGTTCAGATCACCTTTTATCTTTCTAGTCACACATTACCAATGCATCAATATTATTCTATGCAGAAAGAGTTTATTTGTTTCATGCGCTCTACACCTGGCTATGTACATGCATCGAGTGCGTTGTGTGCGCATACATTGCCTGCTTATGGACTTGCTATTTAGATGTGATTTCTGTTTAAATATGAGTATCGGTCTTTATAGACTGTTAGAACAGCACAGCCTTTGTTGATGGCTTGTGCTGTGAAGCGCATCCGGATGCCGGAAGTCTCTGAGGCGTCCCGGGTGACTCACAGCGCACAGCAATCCAAAGTGAGGCGTGGTTTCATTTTAGGATTATTTAAGGAGGTGACGCAGTGCGCCGCCTGTGCCCCTGGAAGACGTGATAATGTCACGAAACACGTAGGGCGGAGCCAGACGACGTGCTGACGTCACCCCCAAACAGTGTTGTATTCCAGTAGGACGGGTTTGTCCGTGCTCCTGTGGCCAAGGAACCGGACTTAAGGCTTTTTATCTACATACGCTTTGTAAGTGTTCACTTTGTTATTTGATTTTAAATAAATTCTCGATGGTTTTACACTATGTGAGCTCCTTTTCATTCTATGGTGTATCCCTGCCATTGGCTTTGCTGGAGTGACTGACGGTGAGGCGACCCCTGGTGGATGCTGATAGAAGTCCCCAATCTCTGTGTTACAATCTTATCTGCTTGCTGTGACCCTCTGTAGTGGGGGGTCATGGCCATCTGGTAAGGAGCAACCCCTTCTATCCCTGGTGGTGGACCCTCCTTTGCTGTCACTGATCGTATTATTACTTGGACTTTTTGTTTTTGCACCTTTTGGGCGAATTGGAGTTCTTCACATATTATATTGAGCTCTTACTTTATTGGGACATTACAGTGGATTATCATCAACTGTTATTCACATTTATTTTTATTTCCAATTTTGCACTTAACATTATATATATCTTTTCTATGTTATTTTGCACATGCATTAGCGCAATTCCTTTTACTTTTTATGTTTTTTCCACAATTGATGTTTATTGTCAGGATTGCAGCTTTTCAACGATTCATTGTTTATTTTGGTCTATAGCGCAGTTTTACCTTCTTTTTTCTATACTTGTAGTTGAATGCACTCCCCTTGTGGGATTCAATCTTTGCCCGCCTGGATAGGCCTCTCTCACTTGCCTAGCAGCCAGTACGCAGCACAAACAAAAGTCTCTGCCACAGACTTGTTTGGAATAAAACCCGTACGATCCTCTGCCACAGGATGTATTGGTTTGCGATGAATATCAGACACAGTACTTGAACCTTTAAGCCAACCCGGCAGTACTATGCAGTAAAATTACTTCAGGATATGTCCTCCAACTGAGTCACCAGGCCCCTCTCCAGACCAGCACTCTGCATGATCCTTCCATGACGGGTCCTCCCCTGGGATCTCCTCGGTTGTCAAGCTTCTTCACTCAGGATAGACAGCTCAGGACCATTCCTCTGCTGCTGTGGTAGGCCTCAGACAGGCTTCTGGGCCCACCCACATGCCACAGCGGCGTGGGCCTCTGGAACGGAGGACCATGAGGTGGTACTCCTAATGCATACCTGTTGGCCAGGAGGGCCAGCAGGTGGCTGAAAACGAACCCTAAACATGGCGTCTGTTCCATAAATACCCTCTCCCAGAATGCAACTCGGAGGACCACCTCCACCGAGTTGTCTCCGGGACAGAGGAGCACTCATACGCTTCAACGCGCTGCCTTTCCAACACACTGTGTGGAACTACACGCAACTCAGCCAAGCTGGAACAGAGGCAAATCTAACTTCACCTAACAAGTAACTCACAAGATTTACCAATCAGCGGTAGATTAAAAATCTACCAGCGCTACATAAAGTTGGCTTTTTCAAAGACAGTGTAAACATGGGTTGTGATGTTCCCCTAAGTTGTCATAAAAGATGAGAATATCATCTAGATATGCGATCACAAATTGGTGCAGCAGATCTCAGAAAATGTAATTAATAATGTTAAAAGTTGCAGGAGCATTGCAAAGGCCAAAAGGCATAACCAAGTATTCAAAATAGTCATATGTGGTTGTGAAGGCAGTCTTCCATTCATCTCCTAGACAAATGTTGACTAGATTATCATCCCCCGTAAGTGTAGTTTTCTGAAGAACAGTCTTTACAAAATTTCAGTAATTAAGGGTTTTTATTAGTGATTTTATTAAAATCCCTGTAATTGATGCACAAATGCAAGGTGGAGTCATTGTTTTCATCAGAGAACAGAGCTGCCATTGCATGAGAACAAATTGACTAGCAAAGAAACACATGCCACAATTACTTCTAAACATTCTCAGTTTCTACTTGTCAAGGCTGGGCTCCTACCTTCCTTCTCTGAGTTGGCCGCTCAGCTATCGGCTAATTGCCAGCTCCTATCTCTCCACAGTTACTCAGCTGTTGATGATATCCTGCTCGTCAGTCCTGCCTACTTAAAGCGGGGTTCCACTCAAATTTTTAACTTAATCTTACCCCCTTCAGTTAATTGCATAGATGTTCAAATGCCGCACAAATTTTTTTTTTATCACTGTAATTACCTTTATATTGTACTTTATTGTGGCACTTCCTGTCTCTCCTCCCATGGGAGTAGGCGTGTTTATTAAAAGATAAAAGAGATTTCGCGCATAAAATCTATCATAAAAATGTGTTTGGATCTACAATAATAATAATAAATAAATGAAATAAATATTAACTGTGGAACGAATACAGTGCATCAATAAAAACCTGGATAAAAATAAATAAATGCATGTGGCCCAATGACAAATCACAAAAATGTCATATATGTGCAAAGATGCAAAACCTGTGCTGAAACGTGTTTATTGCCTTTCCACGGCGCCGCACTGTCTCCTGGGAGCTTAGTGTCAGGCTTCCCAAGATTCAGTGCGGGAACAATGATCATGCTTGTGAACAAGCTGTGAATGAACAGCATTCACCACATCCAGGAAATCAATGCTTGTGGGCTTCACATGCCCACAAGCAAGATGGAAACAGCCAGCATCACATTTTTAAAGTTATTCTTCAGTATGAAAACAGACAGAGGCGGAAATATTACACCCAAACTGTGGGTATTATTTTGGGATTAGCAAAGTGTCTCAATGACCTAAAAAAAAAAAAAAAAAGATTGGTCGCCGGACTCCCACTTTAAGCTGCCCGGTCCAGAGGAGCTCTGCCTTCACCTTGGTCAACATCACAGAAATCATCTCCTGTGATCCTGTTCAAGACGTGCTTTGCTGACATTTCTTCTGTCTCCAGATCCTGCTTACTGTTCCATTACATTGATCCCTGACGTTTGGTTTGTCTGACTATCCATTCTGGTTACTGAACTTTGGTTATGTTTTGACTATGTTTGTTCTTTTTACTTTTATAATTAAACAAGTGTGATTTAACTGTACTTCTGTCTCAGACTGATATCATGGTTTCTGACAGTAGGTGAAGACCATGAATTCAGAAGATGCAGTCAATCCACTTGGTAATATTTTTTCCAGATTGGATGAACTGGATCACCGCTTGGATCAGTTTGCCATGGCGTTACAAACGCTCCTGAGTCGCACAGCTCACCTGGAATCTCCCACTGTGGCCGCCCCGGTACAACCTATGTTGCAGGCTGACCCTGCTGCTGCTCCACTCTCTGTGCAGGCACTCGCCTCGCGTATTACCTCTATAAGAGGTATGTCTGGTTCCGCTCCGCTTCCCCAGCTATTTGGGGGCGATCCAGTCCAATGCAGAGGGTTTCTCAACCAGGTTGAGATATACTTTGAGATGCTGCCCCAGGCGTTTCTCAAGGACAGAAGCAAAGTAGGTTTTGTGATATCTTTGCTTTCTGAGAGTCTTGGTCTAGGCAAACCCTCTATGGGAGACACAAAAACCTGTTGTCTTGAGATACCCTGAGATTGTGGCTTTGTTTAAAAGGGTATTTGACGTTCTCGCACACTCTGCTTCTGCTGTCAAGTGCCTCATGTCCATCAAACAGAGTACGAGAACTGTTGCCAGCTACGCCATTGAATTCCGTACTCCGGCAGCAATGAGGCCCTCATGGCTGCTTTTTCGCATGGTCTCTCGGATACAATCAAGGATGAGATAGAAGCCCGAGATATACCCACTGAGCTGGAGAAGTTGATCACGTTTGCCATCCTCATTGACTACAGACTCAGGGAAAGACTCTCTTCTAAGGAGCGCTTGCGGATGCCTTCTGTACATTTGTCTCCAAGCTTTGCAGTTCCACCCTTGCCTCCCTCACCTACCATGCCTACTGGTACCGAGTCGGTCAGTGAAGCTGAAACCATGCACTTGGGCTTCACCCGTCTCTCTGTGGATGAGAGAACCTTTAGGAGGAGGGAGAGATTGTGCCTTTATTGTGGCCAGGAAGGTGACTTTTTAAAGTCTTGTCCTACCCGTCCAGGGAACGCCCGAACCTTGAGGTCCTGTTACTGACAGACCTTAGGTGGCGTTGTTATGTCCCCTGTTATCCAGAAGGATAAGCCCCTGGTTCCGGTTACCCTTTCTTGGGCTGAGTCGTCCGTCAAGATACAGGCTCTAATTGACTCTGGGGCTGCAGGCCTGTTCATTGATGCTGCCTTTGTATCGAAGCACTTGATTCCGCTGCAGCTGCATGACACTCCACTTACCATTGAGGCTCTTGACGGGAGCCCTCTACAGCCTGCCCATGTGTATTAAGGAGATGGTTCCATTTTCCATGGCCACAGGGGCTCTTCACCAGGAGATAATCCAATTCCAAGTTATTTCCTCACCTAAGTTTCCACTGGTTATTGGTTATCCTTGGTTACAGAGGCACAACCCCTCTTTTGATTGGCTCCATGCTGAGGTTCTCGCCTTGTCACCACAATGCAGTGAGACATGCTTCCAGAAGGTAGCCAAGGTCCTGTGCGCCTCTAAACTCTCCTCCCTGCCGGAGGAGTACTACGATTTTAGTGATATCTTTGCCTCCACATCGACCGTATGATTGCGCAATTGACGTTCAACCTGGTGCCATACCCCCTCATGGCCGGATTTACCCTTTGTCGGTCTTGGAGGATAAGGCCATGGAGGAGTATGTTGCAGATGCACTTGCTCAAGGTTTCATCCAAAAATCCTCGTCTCCTGCTGGTGCTGGTTTCTTCTTTGTGAAGAAGAAGAGTGGTGAACTGAGACCTTGTATTGATTATAGGGGTCTCAATCGTTTCACGATTAAGAATGCCTATCCAATTCTGTTGATTAAGGAATTATTTGACCGCCTCAAGGGAGCAACGGTTTTCATGAAGCTTGATTTGAGAGGGGCATACAATCTTGTGAGGATTAAGGAGGGTGACGAGTGCAAAACTGTGTTTAATACCAGAACAGGCCATTATGAGTACCTCGTAATGCCTTTTGGCCTTTGTAATGCCCCAGAAGTTTTCCAGGAATTTATTAATGATGTCCTCCGAGATTTTTTGCAGTTATGTGTGGTGGCTTATCTTGATGATAGATATCCTCATATTTTCCAAGTCCCTGGAGAGCCCACCATACAGATGATTGTCATGTGCTTCAGAAACTAAGAGAGAACAATCTCTATTGTAAACTGGAGAAGTGCGAGTTCCATCGTGAACAGGTTAAATTTCTGTATTATGTCATTTCCACTGCTGTTTTTTTGATGGACCCAGAGAAACTTCCAGCAGTTCTACAGCGGCCCCGACCCGTGGGTTTATGTCCTCTGCAGCGTTTCTTGGGCTTTGCCAAATATTGCCAACTATCGGAAGTTTATTTGTAACTTCTCGTCTCTGGTCAAGCCCCTGACTGATATGACCAGAAAGGACGGTAACCCACAGAGTTGGTCTCCGCAGTCCATTAAGGCCTTTGAAAGTCTCAAGGCTGCCTTTGTTTCTGCTCCTGTGTTGGCACATCCTGATCCTATAATAGGATATAGGGAGGACAGAGATAGTCAACTGAAAGCACCACATCCCATAATTAATAATGAACTGGGAATAAAGGCTGATTTGCCTAAAAAGGGGGGGGGGGAGGGGAAAAGATTTTCCCCAGGGACTTTTAAGGTGCTGTTTAAATCAACAATGTAATCAAAAATTCTGTACAATCATATTAAATAAAATTACTGTTTTATTGAATCACGATTAAAATATCTATGCCTCACGTGAAGAATGAGACATGGTTATAAAAACAATTTAACATAGGCAATTTCACCCAAATTCATTCACATTGAACAGTGCAACATAAAGCAACTACTTAAAGGTGCCATGACAATCTGCAGCTCGACATGTTTCGCTCTAATACGAGCTTCTTCAGGAGTTTAAAGGCAATGATTGTGGTGGACTCTAAATGATGGGAGAATAGACAATAATCAATACATAAGTTTAAACATATATAGAATACATCTAATGAATATTAGATTCAATTAACAGAGTAGAGATTGATACAGAGCATTTAAATGCATACATATAAGTTTAGGTACCAAACACTTCAACCAAATATACATGAAAGATTTGAGTTTATACATCTTACCAGGCTGTAGCGCACCAATATGACATAAATACTTCAATAGAATGACAAACTGCTGCTGATTTCAAACCAGGAGGTTCTCATATATGAGGGACATCGCTGCCATAGTGTGACCACAGGGGAACATAAAGTTTTAAAACGGCCCTTTAAAAAGCAGGATAGATTAAAGATTAGAAAAGAGGGATTGCATCCAAAATCCTTCCTATTTAATTTAGGGAGTATATTACCTTTGATAGAACCAATCGTGGATCTTTGCCTAGAACATAAAAGTCTCACGGCATATACACATTATGTAGATAGGGGTGGCACCATGGTCTAGTAAACTAGTCACTGATGACTGCACAATAAAATAGTGCAGGGGGAGCGATCACCATCAAGGATGTTTTCTAGATAGAGAAAGGGGAATGCAATAAAAGGGACCATTAGAGTTCAAAAAGTGCAGCTTACTGTCAATTAATGGCAGTGCTGCAGAGAGAGAACTTACTTTAGAGACAGTAATCCGGCACGCAGGCTTGAGAGAGCTTCACGCTGCCTCTGTGGAACAGCGCCGGTGGCAGAACTGTGGGCGGTATATGACCGCCTTTATATACCCCCATCACGGCGGCGTCTGGTCTCGCCGCCGGGATGCGGGCGCTTGTTGAGACTGACTGCGTCATGACGTGGGGGGACGTAGCGGCGATGTTCTGACGTCAGCAACGTTCATGGGGCTTAGTGCGCATGTCGGTGTAGTTTTGGAGCCTGTGAAGCATCCGGGCGCCAAAGGCGCCATCTTAGCTAAGGGAAAAAGTAAGGTAAAGGCGAATAGATCTAACTTGAAGCATTGTGCCTGTCTTTAAATACTGTTGCTGTTCTAAAAACATTGAAAAAATATTCCCAAAGGTTCTTAATGAAGGCTCATGTGCATCATTATTAGGTGTCGAGACCCTATCCTGACATGACCAGACTCAATTTAATAGGGCCACCACCATGGGGGCGATTGGTTCTACACCCCCAATGGTGGGTGCCCCGGGCGTCCGTGTGGTCTAAATTGACAGAGATGGTCCCAGTATGAAAATATTTCCGGGGAGTTATTGCCAAACATAAGAGATAGAAGCAAAACTTTTAGGTATATGTTTGCAACCACAGCCTGCAAGATGCAATAAAAATAACTCAGTGGAGGTTCAATGATATTAAATGTAACATACAAAAACACATATGGTCATATTACAACTATTGCTAACTATTTTATATGGCTCATACATACATGTGATGCCAAATCAATACAGCATTGAAAATACTGAATATAGTTAATGACCTAAAAAGAAAAGAAAAGGAAAGGGCAGGGGAAAAGGGGAGAAAGAAAAAAGAAAAGCAAGAAAAACCGGGGAATGAGAAGAGAGGGACAAGGCCAAACCAAGGCTAAGGATGCTTCAGTTTTCAAAGAAATGGCTTAAAACTGAACGCATCGTTCATGCCTGGATGCTGGAGAGCCGACAACTCGTGTATCCAGCGTGCCTCCTTTTGAAGGAGGAGCTTATCGTAGTCTCCCCCTCTAGCACCAGGGGGAATGTGTTCCAAAGCAAAAAAATGTAAGCAATTAGCGTCAAAGTTGTGCATCAGGCCAAAAGAAAAAAAAAAGAGAAAAGAGAGCGCACCAGCCTAGTGCATTATCCTTGACAGGTTTATTAAATTAAAAACAAGATAAAAACTACTCACAAAAGTCGAAGGTAAAATTGCATAACAAACGCACAGAGGCAATTGTTCCAGTGGTAGGCAGTTGTCCAGGTCCCAGGAAGGAGGCATACGGACTGCTACTGGCTTACGCGTTTCGAAGGTTTACCCTTCTTCATCAGAGCCTTAGTAGTGGTAGTCTCATGCTGGCTTTTTATACACATGTCAAACTGAAACAGACTGATCAGGTTGGTGCCAGGGCTCCTCCCTTAATTGGTGGGCGGTCCTCTAGGGGGGTGAATCTTGGCTCGGTTAACATTATTAAAGGGCCATACCATATTGATTTATTAATTTAATTTAATAGTTGGTTGGTTCGCTTCTATTTCCATTATTGTTGTCGCTAGTGAAGTTTATCTAACCCATAGTAAGTGAGCTGAAAGGGTCATATCAATAGTTAACCATAGACAATCTGCTCATCTACCCTCACATCCATAAATCACATAGATGATAAAGAGCAATGTGCAGTGTTCAGGGGATTAGAAGTTTGAAATAGGGATGTACCTTATTGTCTGTGGATCTGATGGCATCTCCTCTGCTTGAGTGCGTTTGTCTCTGCAGGGGCTGTGTCTGTGTGGGCTACCATTGCTGACACGTTCGCTCCTATGCCCCGTGGGACCGGGTGGAACGCACGCCGCCGATTTACTTCAGGGTTGCGGTCCACAGGGCGGAAGTGCGGTCGTGATGTCACATCCCGTGCGCCTTTCGGCGCCTGGGATGTGACTCAATAAGGAAAACAGTGGCCTCCATCTTGCCGTAGGCGCAGATAGAGGTCAAAGTCAGACTGATAGCGTCTGACTTCAGGCTAGATGGAGAGGGGCTGATTAAAATGAATGCATAACTATAGTGAATAAAAAATAGTAAGCGATAGTATGTAATGGTAATAGGGAAATTCGAAGGGGACCAGGGGAGGGGAGTGGTGAGGTCCGGTCTGGAACAGTAGCTAGAGGTGGCAATGCTCAGAACATGTGTATTTAGAAGCCAGCAGGAGACACACTAACATTTGTATTTAAAAGGTAGTAAAATACATACAGTATACCTTCTATAGAAAATATATATATATATACACATATATAGAAAGTAAAAACCTTATACACATCAATCGCATATCCATATATGTGCATACGGTGATTATTTAAAAAACAATGTTGTTAAAATTAAATCCGTATATAAGTACAACGAACTGTGTACTTTGCCTATATAATATAAAAAGAGAGGGGGGGAGGGGAAAAGGAGGGTTTTTGTTGTTGTCACCTCATATAAACATTCATATAGTGGTTTTGTACATTATAGCAAATAGCCCAGAGGTTATTTAGTATACATCGGTGAACGAGATATTATATGAATTATAAAAAAAAACAAAAAATAAAAAAAAAAACAAAATAAAATAAGAACACACAAATAGAGCATATGTTGTTATATGGAAGCAAAAATTAGAACAAAAATAAGAACAAAAATACAAAAATTATTATTATTATAAAAAGTAAAAAATAACAATAATAATAAATGAGTAAAAAAATAATAATAAAATAATAATAATAAATAGTTAAGAAATAATAAAAAAATAATAAATGACAGTACTGATGAAAATTATATTGAATGTATTGGATTGGATATGATGTTGGATATTAATGAAAGAATGGAGATAACCCACACTCGGAAAGATAAAGGGTCGATCGATAAGAATGAATATTAATATAGTATATATTATATATTATATATCATATACTATATTATACTATATTGGATTAGGTAGAGTCACTGCCTATAGACCACATACACATACAGCCCATAGATATACGCGTGTGTACAAGGGTGCACACATATATAACACCCCATGAAGGACCTATATATGCTGTGATCTAGTCATAGGTTACATGTATATTTTTATATTTTTATTTATATTGTCATTCTTATTCTCATTTATTTTCATTGCCGTCTCGGTTGTCACTTATATTTAGAATACAGGATCTAAAAGAATATCTTGGACAATGAACGTGTAGTAATGGTACCTTAGAATCTCTACAAAAAAAGTGATATATAGGGCCAGATGATCTATTGGATACGCATACAGTAGGACAAAAATTAAATAATCAATTAGTAAATTGGTGAATATCAAAAAATTAAAAATTGATTATGTGATTAAAAAATATATATAAAAAAGCCATCCACAGTACTTGATGCCAGTATTATTATACTATTTTATGTACTTCTGGGTCCTCATTTAGGCCTCCTGGAGCGAGACTACCAAGGGTAAAGATCCAGAAGGCTTCTCTTTTGCAAAGCCTCTGGTACCTTCTTCCTGTATCCAGCTCCCTTCCAATCGACTCAATCCCAAATACTTTCATGCCTGCAGGGTCCCCTTGGTGGACTTCTATAAAGTGTCTAGGGACTGGGTATTTGTCTCTTAAGTTTATAATACCGTTCACCAATTCTCACTCGCATTGGGCGTTGTGTGAGGCCTACGTATAGACGCCCACAAGGACATACTATACCGTATACCACATACTCTGTTCCGCAGTTGATAAATTGCTTAATTGGGTGGATTCCTCCTGTCTCTCCCTACTACCGTTTTTTTCCTATGCCACATGTACATGCATGTGCCACAGTTCTTAATGCCGCATCTATAGCAACCTTTTTGGTCAAAAATTGTTGCCCAGCTATTGGTTGGTTTGCTGGTACATGTTTTTACCCTGCTTGGGGCTATCAGGCTCCTAAGATCTTGGGGTTTCCGGAAAACTATATTAGGGTGATCGGGGAGTGTCTTACCCAAAACAGGGTCATGCTTCAGAATATTCCAATTCTTTTTGATAATACTCTGGATTTCAAACGCTTTGCTTGTATATTGGGTAGAGAAGCAGGCCTGTTGAATATCAGGGGTAGTCTGGTGTCGGGATTTTGTGTTGTTCGAATCACTACTAGATGGATCGTCGTAGAGAGCCAGATATTTAGAAAAGGCTGATTCTATATGGTTGGCTTCATAGCCTTTCTCACTAAACTTCTGCATAAGAAGTTTGCTCTGTTCTAAATAATCCTCTTTCTTGGTACACGTCCTTCTGAGGCGGCAAAATTGGCCAAAGGGGACATTCTGTATCCACCTGGGGTGGTGGTTACTTTTAGCATGTAAGTATGAATTGCCCCCGCTGGGTTTAAAATGAGGGGGATTTGGGATCCCCCAAATAGGAAGATGTTATTAGAGAGGACGAACAGCAACAAATTCAAAATGAATCCATTATACTGAGAAGATATCTCATGATTTTGAAAGAGAAAGTCTTTGACAATCTCCACCCCCTGCTGGTGGGGAATAGAGTTGTATAAGGCCTCCACGTCGAGGGCTACCAACCACGCGCCCCCGGGAAGGGAAACCCCATCGAGGGCACGTAGCAGGTCATTGGTGTCCTGAAGATAGGACACCAGACCCTCGACGTGGGGCCTAAGGAAGTCATCAATTAGTTGACTGGCTGTCTCAGTGAGACTGCCATTACCAGAGACAATCGGGCGGCCCGGGGGTTTAGTCTGGCTTTTATGGATTTTAGGGAGAGCGTACAGTGTGGGTATTCGTGGAGATGTGACATTTAAGAATTCCCAAGTGGACTTGTTGATAAGACCACTGCGATAGGCCGAGCCAATTAGGTGTTGGTAACGGTTAATTGTTAAAGTAACATGAGTTGATGATACTTTGCGGTACCATTCATGGTTCTGGACAATGGCCAGCACCATAGATTCGTACTGGCCCTTGTCCATCACCACTAGGTTGCCGCCCTTATCAGCAGGCTTAATTATGATACTTTGATTTGATTGTAAAGATTTTAAAGCCTTGGTTTGAGAGGGAGTCAGATTGGTTTCGGAAGTGTTTCTCCATTTAGTTTCCATAATCTCCTTGGTAACTTGGTTAGTGAATGCCCATACATTGGGATTGCCTTGCAGGGCAGGGAATTTGGAGGATTTAAGTTTATAATTGCGGGGTGTAGCAGTAGTCGGGAGGTGAGGATGGGCCAATGGGGGTGGGGAAGGGGGCGGGGGGTCAACAGCCGTTTCAAGGGCAAGGGCCTCGAGCAGGTCTGTTTCATTGATCCCCCCCTCCTCCCACAGCTCCATTAAGTCCTCCATAGCCTTGATGTCATTAATGGACATATCCTTCCAAAGAGGGTTGTCCAGAGAAGAACTCTGGATAGATGGAGGTGGCCTGTCATAAAGGATTTTAAACATGAGTTTCCTCGAGAATAGATTAAGGTCTTTTATCAATTCAAAAGGGTCCACCTTTCGCGTGGGGCAAAAGGTAAGACCCAGTTTTAACACGGAAATTTGTTCTGCTGAAAGGGGGCAGGAGGAGATATTAATCACCTCGAATTGAGTTTCTGGGGTTTGGGATTCCCC
This sequence comes from Lithobates clamitans, assembly GCA_037952925.1. Lineage (NCBI taxonomy): Eukaryota > Metazoa > Chordata > Amphibia > Anura > Ranidae > Lithobates > Lithobates clamitans. Next base: position 7,587,219 of record JBBGZY010000187.1, read on the forward strand.
AAGTCTGAGCTCATGGTTCTTTTGGGATCCGACATCATCTGTGTGAAAATCGGGGCTGGACGAAAATCCTGCTGCGAAGGAAAAGTGTTAACGTTACTTACCGAAGTGCTCGGACCCGTGGTGGGTGCGCAAGTAGTTGTGCAAGTGTTAAGAAGAGGTTCAGGGTGTACAGGTGCGCTGGTGAGTGAACTTTTGTTCGCACCCGCTCGAGTAACCATAGGTGTCTTAGGGTTGGGAGTGCGTCTAACTGTACCCGTAGGTGCATTTTCTCTAGAGTGTTTGGAATTCAATGAATCCTGAGTTCTGGTGAGCCGCGTGAATTCTTGTGCCTGTAGTGAAGAAACAGAAGAGACGGATGAGTCAGAATCACTGGGTTCGCTATTCGCCTGTTTGGTTTGGCGTATTTGGTTATTGCGTTTTTTTCTTTTGTAATTATTTTGCGACCAATTATATGCTTGTTTGTTGTCATATCCTCGTCTCCTGCTGGTGCTGGTTTCTTCTTTGTGAAGAAGAAGAGTGGTGAACTGAGACCTTGTATTGATTATAGGGGTCTCAATCGTTTCACGATTAAGAATGCCTATCCAATTCTGTTGATTAAGGAATTATTTGACCGCCTCAAGGGAGCAACGGTTTTCATGAAGCTTGATTTGAGAGGGGCATACAATCTTGTGAGGATTAAGGAGGGTGACGAGTGCAAAACTGTGTTTAATACCAGAACAGGCCATTATGAGTACCTCGTAATGCCTTTTGGCCTTTGTAACGCCCCAGAAGTTTTCCAGGAATTTATTAATGATGTCCTCCGAGATTTTTTGCAGTTATGTGTGGTGGCTTATCTTGATGATAGATATCCTCCAATTTTCCAAGTCCCTGGAGAGCCCACCATACAGATGATTGTCATGTGCTTCAGAAACTAAGAGAGAACAATCTCTATTGTAAACTGGAGAAGTGCGAGTTCCATCGTGAACAGGTTAAATTTCTGTATTATGTCATTTCCACTGCTGTTTTTTTGATGGACCCAGAGAAACTTCCAGCAGTTCTACAGTGGCCCTGACCCATGGGTTTATGTCCTCTGCAACGTTTCTTGGGCTTTGCCAAATATTGCCAACTATCGGAAAATTATTTGTAACTTCTCGTCTCTGGTCAAGCCCCTGACTGATATGACCAGAAAGGACGGTAACCCACAGAGTTGGTCTCCGCAGTCCATTAAGGCCTTTGAAAGTCTCAAGGCTGCCTTTGTTTCTGCTCCTGTGTTGGCACATCCTGATCCTATGTTACCTTTTATCCTTGAGGTTGATGCTTCTGAGACTGGTGTTGGCGCCCTTCTGTCTCAACGTCTTACCTCTGAGAGCGCTATGCATCCCTGTGGCTACTTTTCCAAGAAATTGTCACCTGCCAAGTACAATTACGAGATTGGTGACAGAGAGCTGTTGGTGATCATTTTAGCCTTGAAAGAATGGAGATATCTTCTCGAAGGTACCACTGTGCCGGTTCTCATTCCTACTGACTATAAGAATCCCACATTCTTGTCTGAGGCTAAACGCCTCTCTCCCAGAAGGGCGCAATGGGCTCTTTTCTTGTCAAATTTCAATTACATTGTCTCATTCTTACCAGGTACTAAGAATGTAAGGGCTGACGCCTAGTCACAGCAATTTTCCTCCACTTTTAATTTGGAGTCTGTTACAGTTCCTGTGATTCCTCCTGATCATATTCTGGCTACAGTTCGCACCAGTCTCACTTCTCCTTTGGGTGACATAATTCTTGATGCTCAGGTCCATGCTCCTCCTGAGAAACCTTGTGACTGCTGCTTTGTCCCAGAGAGGCTCAGTTTTGCCGTGCTCCAGACTTACCATTTTCCCAAGGATGCTGGCCACCCTGGGAAGAATGAACTCTTTTGGGCCATTTCCCAAAAATTCTGGTGGCATAGTCTATGTGCTGATGTAACTGCCTTCGTAGCTGCCTGTTCCATGTGTGCTCAGAGTAAGACTCCACAACATCTTCCAGTGGGCATGCTACAACCCATACCCAATGGAGAGTTACCTAACTCCCAGGGCAACACAGTTATCCTTATGGTGGTTGACCGATTCTCAAAGATGTGTTATTGTATTCCACTTAAGAAGTTGTCCACTTCTAAGGAACTGGCTTCCATTTTTGCTCGGGAGATCTTTCGCTTACATGGGCTACCCAAGGTGATTGTCTCGGACAGGGGTAGTCAGTTTGTTTCCTGGTTCTGGCGAGCCTTTTGTGCACAGTTGGGAATTCAGCTTGCTTTCTCCTTTGCGTATCACCCGCAGTCTAAGGGGCCCTCAGAATGAGCCAATCAGTCCTTGGAGAAATTCCTATGTTACTATGTTTCTGACCATCATAACAACTGGTCAGACCTATTACCATGGGTAGAGTTTGCTCACAACAGTGCCTTGAATCCTGCTTCCCGATTGTCCCCGTTTATGGTGAATTATGGTCTCCAGCCTTCCATGTTGCCTGACTCCTTTGTTCCACAGAATATTCCTGTGTTAGAGGAGCATCTCTGTGGTCTTTGTTCCACTTGGGCACAAGTCCAGGAGGCTTTGAGACATGCTAATTATAGGTACAGACTCCATGCCAACCGCAGACACCTGCCTGCACCTTCCTACCAGGTTGGGGACAGGGTCTGGCTGTCATCTTGCAACCTCCGACTTCGTGTTCCCTCACTGAAGTTCGCACCTCGGTTTATTGGGCCTTTCTGTATTCTTCACAGGATTAACCCAGTGGCTTATGCATTAGACCTTCCTTCTAATATGCATATTTTAAATGTATTTCATGTTTCCTTATTAAAACTTTTGGTCTGCAACCGCTTTACCACCTCTGTGCCACGTCCTCACCCTGTACAGGATGAGAACCATGAGGAATATGAAGTACAGTCCATTGTTGACTCCCGTAGATTCAGTGGGAGCATACAGTACCTGGTGCATTGCAAAGGGTAGGGTCTGGAGGAACGCTCTTGGGTCTCATCCTCAGACGTACATGCCCCTGTCCTCCTCTGTGATTAACATAGATGTTTTCCCCTCAAGCCTGGTGGTCCTACGAGGGGGAGGGGTCGTTGAGGAAGGGGTACTGTCAGGGCTGGGCTCAGCCTTTCCTTCTCTGAGCTGGTCACTCAGCTATTGGCTAGTTGCCAGCTCCTATCTCTCCACAGTTACTCAGCTGTTGATGATATCCTGCTTGTCAGTCCTGCCTACTTAATCCGTCCAGTCCAGAGGAGCTCTGACTTCTCCTTGGTCAACATCAGAGAAATTATCTCCTGCGATCCTGTTCAAGACTTGCTTTGCTGACATCCCCTCTGGCTTCCGATCCTGCATGCTGTTCCACTACATTGATCCCTGACGTTTGGCTTGTCTGACTATCCATTCGGGTTACTGAACTTTGGCTATGTTTTGACTACGTTTGTTCTTTTTACTTTTATTATTAAACAAGTGTGATTTAACTGTACTTCTGTCTCAGTCTGATTTCATGGATTCTGACACTACTTTTTCCTTTCTGTAAGCCGCTGATCAATTCAAATATATAATTGGATAAATGCCTTAAGATCATTAGGAGTCTCTACCCTGGCAAGCTCATCTTTCACATGTTCAGAGAGCCCTTGGCAGAACTGAATCTTTAGTGCTGCTGGGTTGCAGGTGGTATCTAAGATTCAGCTGTGTACTCAGCAACAGACTGTCTACCCTGCCACAAACTATGTAACTTTGCTTCAGCAGTAGTGCAGCAGTTAGGATTATCAAAAACCTGATTCATAGTGGTCAAAAAAGTCCCATTGCTTTGTTCTACATAAGGGTAAGTAAATGCAGCAAGTTGCAAGTTTTGAAATATATGCAACACTGTTTAAGGAAACCTTAAACAGTGGTCAACATTGAATTTGAGTGGTAGTGGCATGTGTGAATTAGCATCATCTTGGGAACTCAAGTGTAGCAATTGTTTCTGCAGAGCATGGATTTCTTGCTGTTATCCTTTCACTACCCTTTACAGTTTCTCAAATTTGTCTTAGGTAACAGCAAACTCTTGCAGCTCTGCAATTTGCTGCCTACAAGAATTTGCTATAATGGCCTCCATATTTGGGTCAGAATTTTCTGTCATGGTCTAGAGTCTTGGTCTTTGTTGTGAGTGTGGTATGGAATCCTAATTAAGATCTCAGTGTTTTATTTCTCAGTGCCTCCAGCCTTATGGTAAATTAGTGCACACCACAAAAAATTCCTGAGTCTGTTCATTTATGGGGTTTTCTTACCAAGGTATAAATATCTCCCAAAAAAATTAATAAGTAAATAGTTTGACTTTATTAACAAGTATATTAATACAATTTCATACAGAACTAGATTTTCAGCTGATTGATATTTCACACATACATTATCAAAACATCAACACGGCAATGAAATGATGTATCTACATATTACAATTTACTGTTGGAAAAATATGTGCGGTAATCACGCTTTATATTCAAGAACACAATATCCCTTGTCGCTCAGGGAAACAGTCCTCTGAATTTCTCCAGCCGGAGGAATCCAAAGTATGTCTCAGAGAGTCAACAGAAAAATGTTATTGAAATAATATTTAAACCAACAGAGCTGCTAAAATTAAATGGGGCAATGGAACTCTCCCTGGGACCACAGAAATGTAAATTGATGTAAACAAGTTTGTCTGAATTCCCCTTAACACGGCTACAATAATACACAGCCTAGATAATCAATTAATGTCAATACATAAACCATAAAATATAATCCCTAAAATTCTGAGAGAAGAGATAATTAGAATTTGTATGATCTCTATCTTACCAACAGCTTAGAAGGGGAAGATGTCTGCCAATATCTAAGTTAATGGAGTGGTTCCAGTCACAAGGTCCAGCAAGATGGGGAGTGGTCAAAGATCAGCAGACTTCTTGATTGTCTAGGGGTGTATCTGGTGTGTGGGTCTGTGATCCCTTCTCTATGGCCCTCACAACCTTTATATCTTTTTGGGACAATAAGCTCATAAAATTATCATAAGCTCAGCCCAGAAGGTTTGGCTCATTCTCCATTGGTTGGGAAATTCTAATGATTTACCTGAAAAAATGTAGGTAATATCATCTTCAGCCACTGGGTGTGTCTGAGGACAGAAAATGTGTTCTAAACATTTTTATTAAAAGAAGGAATACGTTTTCTTTTATAATGAGTATTTATCTATATTTTGGAAATGTGAATATATGTCTATACTGTTTAGGGATCCCCAGTGATTGGTACAAAATATATTCATTTAGTATAAATATGATTAATTAATGTCACATACAATGGATATTTATATGAACAACTGCATGACTCCTGTATCTCCTAGGCAAACCTATTTGTCTGTAGACAATACATGTAATATGGGTATTTTCATATAGATGCGGTCATGGTTTCTATGTCTTTACCACAAGAAACACAATTTTTCATTTGTACTATATTAAATTATATATTTCTAATTTTAGGATCACATATATTTACAATGCCATAGGTATACAGGTTTTCAGTGTTTTCTCACAGCATCTAAAATGAACCTTGAACATTTCAGACACATACCCATTATTTACTATTCCGATATTGGTGTCTTATTTGTCCTTTTGGTGTAAACATTAACTTTGCATCTTAGTCATTGTCTTGTGAGACAGCTTGAGTCAACATTGGGGTTGACTAAGGATATAAATTCACCCTTTGACACAATGGGTTTATTTATCCACGTCTTTTCTTTAATTGAAAGCTTTGTAACTTGGATTTGGAAACATACATTTTTTTCTTTTGTCAGTTGGTTTAGCTGGCCAGTAGCTATATCCACTGACCAGCTGGATAAGTACAGAAGCAGGTCATCCTAGCAGATTACATTGGCTCACCTGATTGCAGAGTCTAAGTACTAGCTGATGTTCACCAAAGCTCCTGAAGGTGGAGATGGGTTTTGCTGCATGTTAGTACCAGGTCATGCTCCTCAGGATTGCCCCATCAGGAAGTGAGCAAGCCTAGGTCCGGTAGCAGATACAGTAGGTAGGAATAAGCGGAATTTTTAGTTGGTAAACAAGCCAAAGGTCAGTAATGAGTGGTTGCAGGTTGGGATCAAGCAGAAGTGTAGTCAGGGAACAAGCCAAAAGAGCAAGCAGTAGCAAAGACATGGATGGCAGCAGGAGTAACAAAAAGTGAGAAGTTGGCTGGAAAGGGCACAATAATCTGGCAAACAGGAAGTGCAAAAGCATTGCTTGAATAGGAAGTTTATGGGAGGAGCTAAGAGTTCGAGATTCAGAAGAAAACAAGGCACAAGGCAGGACTGTTCAAAGGATCAGACATGGTGCTGTCCAGCATCCCAGGTGACTCAGCAAGAAGAGATATCACCAGACACAGCAGAGGTTGCAGGTCCAAACTTCCACTGATGCTATTCCAGTCCATATGACTTCCATATAAGATGCCGCAGATCCACCCCACCAATCCAACAGATCAGACTCCCGGAATGCCGTGCTCAACAGCCCAACGGCCTCCCCGGCTCACAGCTGAGCCCGCCATGAAGGCTCAGACTGAACAATCTCACCCCTTTCCTCCCACGCATCCCAACGCCGACTGTGCCACACATGGACAGGAACCTTCCTACGACACCCACCTTCAACACTCAAGCCAACAAGCATATACCGATAACGTCTACGTTACGTTATCAAAGATAACTTCTTTTTTTTCCCAGTGACAGCTCACCCTAGATGTTCCTGACCGATGTAAACATCACTTCTTAGAAGTCTGATCCGTAACAAGTGGACACAACCCCATCTGAACTGTAAGTCTGTTGTTCCCCTTGAGAGACCCCCCCCCCCGTGTTCTGACTAACCCTCCTAGAAGAGTATGCAGTCTCAAAGGTAAAAGACATTCTCTTAGGGGTAACCACATGCCCTCCATTAAACCGCGTAAGACTGAACTGGGAGATCAAGTGACTATATAGATAAGTATACCTACTCAAGGGTAGTACTCTCACACCAAATAACTTCCAGCACCCTTCCCTGATCCCTTCCTCTTCCCTTCTCCATACCCCATCCCCTTCCCCCTCTATCCGTCCCCAATCCCCCAACCCCTTCCCCACCCCATCCTACCCCCCTCCAATCCTATTTGTCCCCGAAGGTATTCCACACATAGACCTCCTTAATTTACTGTTCACGGAACTACCCTGAATTGAGGTTCAATAAGTGTAACTTTTATTGTCTCAAGTGTTTCTTAAAAGTTTTCTTCTGGGGATGATGTTGCACAAAGGCCAACTCTCTTCCTACAAAGGGATATGGGCCTAAATTATTTACTTCACCACCCCCTCTTCTAAATTTAGGAAAATCTGTCACTTTAGATAAACGCTCTTTAAGCAACCAAGAGCTTCAGACTTTTTCCATGGCTCCCCTGACACGGCGTCCGTGCAATCTCACCCCTCTTCCAATTGCCTCATATAGAAAGGATGTTACAAGAGTGTTTAAAAGTTAGACTGCATTAGAAGGCTGCTTCTCACTTATCCTGTTGTACCTTCAAAATTTTGTTAATCAATTGGTTGGATTACCAATGGGTTGATTACATGTGCCTAACCAACTCCATTACAAGGAGCTACAGAACTGTGCCACTTTGCAACTTATGGGACGATACCCACATTAGGGTCTGTGGCAATCCCATTCCAACCCAAGTTGGATTGGAATGTGCTACATGACCATAAACAGGGTGCTGCCTGACTGTACCCACAGGAAGATTTGTTCTCTGATACAGACTCAACTAAAGTTGTACTATAGATCTTCACATATAATGTTATAAATAATGTTGAAATGTTTCACTGTTGGAGGTCTCTCCCATCTCCATTCAATTGGAGATACACCTTAAGATGCTTACTGTAAAGAGGACTCTGCGTTACTATTCTGGTTCCCATACTAATATAACATGTTATGTTTTATACTCTAGATCTGTTAATGTTTGTTCAATACACTTACTAAGTGACCTTAGGAAATTGCCTCATGTTCGATTCCCTTGAGTTTAGAACTACAGCTATTCTGTACAGTACTAAAAAATACTGGCTCCTTCCCACGATCAGCAGCACAAATCTCCTGTGGACGAGAGATATTGAATCTTGCCCGTTCCATACCGACACCCTTCACCTCCCTTCAAGATGGGAATGCACTCGTTCCTGTCAAACCTTACTGGATACATTTTTATTCTTGGGGAAGGTTACATATAACCTCCCTAACTCTGGACTACCGCCTATCCCATTTTCTCTTGCCTCCCAGTTCACCTACCCCATCCTCCTTCTCCCCTTCTCTCCCCCTGATCCCTCCCCCCTCTCTTTTTTTTATCTCCTCCCCTTTCGCCCTCTCTCTCTCCTTCCTTACCCTTCCCTTCCTCCTCTGCCTCACAGTCTCCGCTACCACCACATTACTACTAGAACAAAACTACCCCAGAACCTGCTTTTCTTCAGATCCCTCCCATTCACATGGGAAGAGATAACTGCCTAACACCTCGCAGTCTCCCAACAATCCTAGGACCGAACACTAACATACAATGTCACACTCATGCCCTACAAAAATACTCTCCATTCTTAAAGTAGTCTCACTGAACGCAAAGGGTCTCAACATCCCGGAAATACATAGCCAAGTCCTTGATATGATGTATAAATTAAAGGCAAATGTAGTATTCCTGCAAGAAACTCACTTTCGCACAAACAAAATACCCAAACTTATGAACCATCTGTTCCCAACAGTATACCATACCACCAACTCACTTGCTAAATCCAAAGGGGTCTCAATTCTAATTTACAAAAACCTTGAATAGCAACCCGTGGATTCACTTATAGACACAGAAGGCAGATACATATTTCTAAAGGGCTCACTCCAGGGGCGACCTGTGACCCTGTTCAACATATACAGCCCCAATATTGTGCAAGTAAGCTTCTTTAGATCACGACTCCTCTCAGACTTTCACTCCGGACTGACCATCCTAGGAGGAGATTTCAATGTAGCCCTATTTCCAATCTTGGATTACAAACAAAGCCATTCGACAAATAAAGTTACAGATCCAAGATCTTCTTTTACATGACATATGGCGTACCCTTCACCCTGATGAAAAAGAATTTTACTTTTTTTTCTGCCCCACATAATCAATATTCTAGGATTGACTATCTATTCCTATCCCAGAAAGATATCTCCATTCTATCCACCTCCACCATTGAACCAATGCTGCTGTCAGACCACCACCCAATTACAATGACCCTGACGGTCCCAGGCAAACACATTTCCACAAAAATGTGGTGCCTGGATTCGGCACTGCTTACTTCGGAAAAGGTCGTCAAAGACATCCGTAGATGCATACACACATTTTTTCTAGAGAACGATACACCTGACACAGCCCCACTTACCCAATGGGAGGCCCATAAATGTGTAGTTTGAGGGAAACTCATCGCCCTTAAATCATCCCTTCGAAAGGCCCAACAACAAACAATTACAGACCTACTCAACAAGATTAAAAACCTAGAATGTGCACACAAACAATCCCAAGCACAACAAATCTATCACAAGCTTACCCAAAACAGGAAACTTTTACGTGAAGAGTTAAACCATAAAACGCGACGCAAGTTTCTCCTACACCAAAAGCTCTTCTATGAATTTTGCAACAAATGTGGAAAATATCTAGCTAAAGCTCTCCAGACCAAGAAAGCACACACAAATATTTATACCATCAAGGATCCTCAAGGGAAGTCCCATTTCACCCCACATCACAGTGATCCAGAAGGAGGAGAAAGACCCTACATCAGTTAGTAATACTAATTACAGACCGATATCCTTATTGAATGTCGATATAAAGCTGTATGCTGAAATTTTAGCTTCCTATCTTTTACCTTTCCTGCCATCCCTGATAGGGAGAGATCAAGTTGGATTCATCCCTGGAAGAGAAGCCAGGGATAACACAATCAAAGCCCTGAAAATACACCATTGAATTACAACCCACAAACAAGAAGGATTCTTTCTATCATTGCATGCAGAGAAGGCGTTCGACAGGCTGGCATGGGACTACCCGGGAGTAGGGATGAGCTTCGAGTTTTAGTCGAACTCATGTATGGAATTTAGGGGGACCCCCACGTCATTTTTTTTAAAAATTTTGGCTCGGGGGTTCCCCCGTGGGGAATTCCCGTGCCGTTTTTATCAATGAACTTTTATGTGTATTGTCGGACCGGCAATTCATTAATAGCCGCGAGTAGTTTTAAATGACTTTTTTTCCTTTGAAATGTCATTTTAATGTCAGACTGTTCTAAACACGGGAAACATGTGCCCCTTTACAGGCATACTATAGACACCCCCAGGTACGAAATTTAAACTAATATTCCCCTTTATTGTTTCACTTTAAGCATTATTAAAATCACTGCTCCCGAAAAAACAGCCGTTTTTAAAACTTTTTTTTGCATTGATCCATGTCCCCTGGGGCAGGACCCAGGTCCCCAAACACTTTTTATGACAATAACTTGCATATAAGCCTTTAAAATTAGCACTTTTGATTATTCATGTTCGTGTCCCATAGACTTTAATGGTGTTCACGTGTTCGAACAAATTTTTTGCCTGTTCGCATGTTCTGGTGTGAACCGAACAGGGGGGTGTTCGGCTCATCCCTACCCGGGAGCAGTCCTGGGACACATTGGTCTCCAGGATCGGATGTTCAATGCCATAACGTCCCTTTATACAACTCCAACTACCAGAGTTCGTGTAAACGGTCACCTGTCAAACGCCTTCTCCATTAGTAATGGGACAAGACAGGGATGCCCACTTTCCCCGATTGTATTCATCCTAAACCCTGAACCCTTCTTCCAATGTCTCAGATCCAACGACAGTGTCAAAGGCTTTCTCATTGCCGATCGCACTTATAAGTTAGCTGCCTTCGCTGATGACATATTACTGTTGCTGAAGGAACCACGCGTATCGATCCCAAATCTTCTAAAAGAACTTAATCTCTTTCATAGTATCTCCAATTTCAAGATCAATTTTGCAAAATCCCATGCCCTTAATATCTCCCTTTCACAGGAAATGGTAACACAATGTAAAAATAACTTTCCCTTTCAATGGAAACATGATCAGATTAAATATCTTGGGATACACTTAACAGCAAACCTTTCAGACATATTCTCAAAAGATTACCCATCCTCAAAACCATTACAAATGACCTAAGTAAGTGGAACAAACCTAATTTTTCCTGGTTTGGAAGTGCAGCAATTCTAAAGATCAACATACAGTACTTCCCCGCATTTTATATATTTTGCAAACCATCCCCATTAAGCTCCCCCCGACCTTCCTTCAATCATACAAACGACTGTGTACTAAGTTCCTATGGAGACAGAAAAGACCTAGGATAGTATATGAACAACCGATGAAACCTAAAACAAAGGGGGGCATTGGTCTTCCAGACCTTCAGAAATATTATTGGGCTTGCCACCTCTCTAGAATTGTAGATTGGTCATTACATGGTCACTGCAAAGACTGGGTCATTCTTGAACACACATTTTCCCTCCTACCGCTACGATCTCTGCCTTGGACCTCAACCCAGCACACCACGAGGAATCTGAGTGATCACCCTCTCATTGACCTGATACTCCGTTGTTTCAAGGAAACCAGCCAAAAGCTACACATCTCCTCTAACCCTGGACCCCTTACATCTGTAAAACTCAATCCAGCATTCCCACCTGGTATGTCCACACACTTTTTGGCAGACATCTGGCAACACACAAAGGTTCTAGCCTACAACTTCTTCCAATTGGGTTTACTTCTGGAGCATTCCTCCCTACCAGCTAGCACGGACAACAATGCCTTTTCTCTCTGGACATATTTCCAGATCAGACATTTCCAAAAAGAAGCTGATTGTGTCTACTCCATCTTTTTTCTGCTCACCCCATTTGAACAACTATGCTCTCACTCTGCACCCCAGCAGCATGTAATCTCCAACATCTATAACATGCTCTCCTCAGATAGTTCGATGAAAACGAACAAAGCCTCTTTAAGCTGGGAAAGAGACCTACAAATAGAGATGACAGAGGCACAATGGGAACACATATCTACAATAACATATAAAGGCTCCCTCAATGTCTCGATCCAGGAAAACAACTATAAAATCCTAACGCGCTGGTACAGAACCCCAGTAATTCTCAACAAATATAATCCTGCCCTTTCTGATAAATGCTGGAGATGTTTTAGGGAAACAGGTACTTTAGCACACATATGGTGGTCCTGCCCCCTAATCCAGCCGTTCTGGACCCAAATACGAGAACTGACATCATAAATCTTTACATACACTCTAAAACACACCCCAACACAGTTCCTCCTTCATCACTTGGACCTACCGACACACCAATACCGCAAAACACTAATACCACTCCTAATAAATGCGGCCAAAATGTCTATCCCTCTTCATTGTGGAACAACCAGTCCCTGAATGGCTCAAACAAGTGGAAAAAAATGCGGAAATGGAGGAACTAATCTCCATAGCCAAGTCAAATTTTCACATACATGGGCCTGTTGGACCCACTTCCGCACCACATCTAGATACAAACTATTGACAAGCCAAACCCCTACGAACCACACACCCCAAGACAATTACAACTCTTAAGGACTCTACTCCTATATTTCAAAAGCCAACCCCATCAAAGCATGAGACAATTGGTCTCACTCCCCTTGAGGGAGGACCCTTCTCGATTTATCTAAACAAACACCCAAATCTCTTCAGACCAGGCTTTTTTACCTACCTTACACCAGTCCTTTCAGAATGGTGGCAGAGACTGCGAGGTAAGTTAACACTCTCCCCCTTTCAACCTCACCTACTATGTAACTATGTATCGGATATTAGCCAGAGGGCATTGCATATGGGAAAGGATTTGTGGATGGATACAATTAGTATGAGATGTGTGAAACCCCTCAGTGGCAGTTTTTTGAAAGCAAAGGGGAGTAAATAAAAGAGGAAGTGGAAACATCTGACCAGTTGCAGGTATAGCGTCTTCTCTGGGTTTTTTTTAAGATACTTACACTTTTAAATGCTTTTTGTTTTAACTAGGTATTGATGTTGTTATATTCCCAGTGTTGTTTGTTTGTCGTATCTTGCAATGATAGGTTCGCATGTTGTGGCTGCAGTTTGTAGTGTCATGGCTGTCCATGTATTCAGTCCCCTAGCTTGTCTCTATTTGCCTAAGAGACAGGGAACTTCTTGTTCAGGGTCATTCAGCATCCAATCAATGCCCTACCATTTCTCTGTGCTGCATTACAAGCAAATCTCTTTCCTTTATTGTTTTGCCTGCTTGTGTCTGTGTCAGATTTAATTATTGCACATGCACCAGTGCCAGACTGAGAGACCCAGCGATTGTGAGATATGTAGTTTCTTCACAGGAAGTGTCAGTTCTTAGACTATATGCAGAGGACATGCATTAAAGCAGTAGTATACCTTAGCTTAGGAAAATAAAATCTCCTGCAAGGCAATTACAAAATGTGCTAGTATGCCTCACATACTATTACATTATGAAATACTTAAAGTGTTACTAAACCCGAAACAGTAAAATCAGTCTGTATATGCAGTAAAGCCTGCTTATTATACTCACTGTGGAACCTAGGGGTTTATCCTCTGCATTGTGTAAAAAGGCTGTTTGAGCTGGTATGCACAGATCCTCCCCTTCTTACATTGTCTCCAAAATGTAGAGTAAGACAGAGTTACTGGAGTCAGGCTGCACATCCTCAGTTTGGTGTGTATTGCTAGATTTTTTTTCAGCACTGTCCAGACAGTGGGTCAGGGGTCCTAAATCCTGATAGGACAGCCAGCACAGTATGAAAACTCCTCCTACAAGCTTTAACCAGGCACTGATGGAAGTCATAAGACTGCTATATACTGCTGATGAAAAAAGATATTTATCATTTTATATTTACTAAAATAATTGTATTTCCATGTTCTGTGTACTGTGCAAGCCCAGATATTGTGAATGCAGGGTCCTGGATTTAGTAACACTTTAATTTAGAACAAAGTCCTCCAGTGGTGCGCTGTCCCAGCTGACAGGGCTTCCATCTTCACCCAGCCTTGCTTCTGGGTTCATGGGCTCTGACAGATTGAATGACATGCGTCGGAGTCACGGCGGTGACACTGGGTATGCTGTTCCTTTAGAGAGTATGCTCAGGTGACGTCACAAGAGCGAATATCTCCTAAGCTGTACAGGTTTAGGAGATATTCATTTTACCTATAGGTAAGCTTTATTATAAGCTTACCTGTAGGTTAAAATCACAAAGTGGACTTAACTACCACTTTAAGATCCCTTTCACACTGGGGCTGTGCGGGCGTTAGTGGTAAAGCACCGCTAGTTTTAGCGGTGCTTTACCAATGTTATATTGGCACTTTTAACCCCCGCTAGGGACCGAAGAAAGGGTTAATAGCACCCGTGTTACGGTGCTGCCAAAGTGCTTTGCATGCATTTTTGGGATCAGTGTACCTGCACCGCCCCAAAGCTACTGCTTGCTGGACTTTTTTCCTGTCCTGCAAGTGCATCGTCCCACTGTGAAAGCACTGAGCTTTCAAACTGGGGTGGCTTGAGAGGCGCTTTTCAGGTGCAATTTTTAGTGCTAAAACACCTGAAAAGCGCCTCAGTGTGAAAGTGATGTAACCTGTGCAGAGTCATGCCACAAGCCACATGTTTGAACACAAACAGAAAAGTATGACACCAGAATGTGAAGATTTATTCTACTAGAGGCTGTATGTACAGAGCAACACATTACACCATTAAACTACATGATTGTTGCATACCTTATGTAGGTCAAAAACACAAGGTGCAGGTGGGAAGCACTATAAAGCCTTTAACTTAAAATGCAAGGTTTGTACATGGAGGAGGTGGACACCAATAATAGGTGCACCTTGTATTTTGGCGAAGGTCTCCTTTAAACAGCTAAACCATACTAGCACACCCTTCTGAAGAGGGGGTATAAAGGCCTTACCTGATACCAAACCTACAAATAAAGCAAGCAGGTCATTCTGCCACAAAAGGTTGAAAAAATGAAGGGATTACACTTGATTCCCTTCAATAAAACATTATACATTAACATATGACAGCGTCGAGGCCTTCTGTGTGTGCAGCATACAAAACAGCACTGGCAATATCTCGAGGTCCCACAACTCACTCAAAAAAAACTCAATTTCTAAACTTAATTTATTTATTTCTGGCAATCATGTTCCCTCTGGGCATTTGTACTAGTAATATTAATAACATGCTAAACAGAGTAAACAAAAAACAAACGCTGGATCTCCTACCTGTTGTTAGATATTTATAAGAAACCAGACAGGATTCCATTCTGACTTATAATCACCCTATGTTTTGTATGTGACACACGGTAAACATAAATGTGTGTGCAGTAATTTTGTACACTGTTAACCATCTGTCAGAGATGTTCGAAAAACCTAACAAGCTGCCAAATGTAAAAATAAACCCAAAGGAGAGCTTTACAATCGGCATAGACTGAAGCATAAAGTTAATTAAAGAATCGCCATGCATCAAGGAGCACTTTTCTTTGCTTTGATAAACAGACAATAATAAGTGTACATGCCAGAGATCAGACTGCTGGGACCTTGCCGCAAACAGCTCCAGATTAGATAGATTTAAAACATTCCTGGCTGACCTCACCAGGTCTTCCTAATACCGCTGCACAGAGGTAAGAAATCATTAGAATTTTTTTTTAAATGGCTTACTGTGTTTTGCTCAGATGTCATTATATTTTTAAATTAGGCAATAGGAAAGAAGATTCATAAACTAAATCACCTTCTAAATATTAATCACTGCAACAAGTACATATGCTTCTTTCCATGAAAAAAAAAGCTTTTAATTTACGATTTTACAATGTGCATAGTCAATTGACCTTCAGATGTTGACTTGTTTATAGACAGGGTCATGGATAGATTGACAATCTGGTTCTAAAAGGTTTTGATAAATTTCAGCGCCCATGAATTTCCACAAATGCTAACCTTAAGGCTGCTTTCACACTGGGGCGGTGGGGTCGTCGGCGGTAAAACAGCACTATTTTTAGCACTGCTTTACCGTCGTTTTTGCGGCGGTATTCGGCCACTGGCGGTGCGGATTTGACCCCCGCCGAAAAAGGGTTAAAACCGCTTGTATAGCGGGGCATGGAGCGGTATAGCTGCGCTGCCCCATTGATTTCAATGGGCAGGAGCGGTTTTGGAGCGGTGAATACACCGCTCCTTCACCGCTCCAAAGATGCGGCTTGCAGGAGTTTATTTCTTCTCCTGCCAGCGCACCGCTTCAGTGTGAAAGCCCTCGGGCTTTCACACTGAACAAACAGTAGAGGCTGTTTTGGGTCAATTTGCAGGCGGTATTTTTAGCGCAATAACGCCTGCAAACCGCCCCAGTGTGAAAGGGCTCTTAGAGCCCATTCTTACCATTTTACTGTGCATTACAATTGTGTTAAAGTGGTTGTAAACCCATTTACAGACATGTATACATATTAAAGAGTCATCAAAAACCCAATGTATTTGTGGGTAAAACTGAACATAATATAACATAACCCAGTATGACAAGTAGGCATAATATCTATCAAATATTAAAAGAGAACCCTTCATTGAGTAAACAGTATTATAGATAATATTATAAAAAGGATACTAAAAAACTCTAAAAAAAAAACTAACACCAGCATGAAAAAAAAAAAAAAAGGAAAATTAGATATTATCAATTAAACAATTAATATCCCATTCTACATTCATTCCCAAGAGTCTATAAGTACGTAAATTAAAAATTCAATGGGTTTCACAACGGGATATAGATTTCTTCATATTGCTCTCCCTCCAATGGGGAGTACATTTCTCAATGCCTCTGACCTGCAATAAAGCTGGATCTCTCTTATGATAATCATGAAATTGCTTGGACACACTGTGCCCTTTAAAGCCTTTCCTGATATTCGCAAGATGTTCTACTATCCTCACTTTAAGTGCCCGCGTGGTCCTCCCAATATATTGGAACCCACATGGGCACCTCAGGAGGTATATGACACCTACAGTTCCACATGTAATGAACTCCTTAATGGGAAAGGTACATTTGGTAGTATGAGATCTAAAGAAAGCAGTCCTCATAGTTTTAGAATCCTTACAAACTTTACACCTTCTTCACGGATAGAAGTCTTTTAGATTCTTCAAACATTTTGATTTTGGGGAACACCCCGTGGAACTAGGAGCTACCAGATCTTTCAAGTTTGGGGTTCTTCTAAAAATGACATTCGGTCGATCTGGGAGAGCTGGACCCAATACATTATCTCCCTTCAGGAATTTCCAGTGTTTTGTCAAAATTTTATTAACCCATTTATACTGGGAAGACAAAGTGGTCAAAAAGGATCATTCAAATTCATTAGAAACATTTGATTTTTTGTCTCTATGGACTAAGAGTGTATTCCTATCCTGAGTCGATATTCTCTGGATTTCTGATTCTAGAAAGTGATTATCATAACCCTTCTCCACGAAGCGATCTCTCAGAGTGGATGACTGCAGACTAAAATGATCTAAATTAAAGCAATGTTGTCTAATTCATTGAAATTGACTTTTAGGAACTGATTGTAACCAGTTGGGATGAGGACAACTCCCAACTGATATAAAACCATTTCTATCAGTTTTTGTCAGAAGTGTATTGTGCTGCTTGAAGATAAGAACATTCAGAAATTTGATGGAAGTATCACTCCATTCATGAGTGACCCTAATACCCCAATTGTTAGTATTCAGATTATTCATGAAAATATGAAGGGAGTTCTCATCCCCCATCCGTATTAAAAAGGGGTCATCAATGTAACAAAGCCAAAACCTCAAATAAGGATGCCTATCTGTGAAAATCACCTAATTTTCCCATATAAACAGATTGGCTAGACTGGGGGCAAGTTTTGCCCCCATCGCTACGTCAGTCTGCTGTAAATAATAATTTTCTTGGTAAAAAAAAAGTAATTATGTTCCATAGCAAAATGTAAAAGTTCCAGAATGAAATCTTTATGGGGAATCGTCAGTAGTTTTTTCTTTATTAAGGAAATGTTTCCTTGCCTGATACCCTATCTGGTGGGGGGGGGGAATGACAGTGTACAGTGAAGACACATCAGCTGTTACTAATAGCTTAATATCCTCTATATAGAGTCCTGAGTCTTCCTTTAATATATGCATAGTGTCCTTCAGGAATGCCGGGGCCTTTTTGACCAAAGGTTGCAGGAATACATCAATGTATTTTCCAATTCTGGAGGTCACCGAATTGATCCCACTCACAATTGGTCTTCCGGGTGGGTGACTCAAACTTTTATGAACCTTCAGCAGGTAATAAATAATAGGAATTCTAGGTGTAAGTGGCACCAGGAATTATTTTTCTTTTTTATTTATTAATCTTGATTCAAAGCCTTCCTTTACTATTTTGTTCAAACTATAGCAAAAATATTAGTGGGATCTTTTTTTAGAATGCTGTAAGTAGCCCTATCCACTAAGAGGTTGTTCATCTCCCCTTCATATTCCTGTCTATTCAGCAACACATTACCCCCCCCTTATCGGCAGGGCGAATGATGTGGTCTTTCCTTTCGCAGAGAGATTCAATACCCTGATGTATGTCTTTCTGTTGGTTCTTTTTGATTTTAGCCTCATGTAAATCCTTCAGCACCAAATCCTTAAAAACCAATACAATAGATTTGGTGAAGGTTTACCCGTGGGGTTAAACAAGGATGCATTCCTAAGGTTTGAACCCCTATCAGAAGATCCCTCCGGTCCCCCACTGGTTACCTTATGGGAAATAAAATGTCTTTTGATACTTAATGTTCAAACAAATTTCTGAACGTCTATGAACGTGTCCAATTTATAAAGGGATTTACTGGGGGCAAACTTGTGACCTTTCCCTAAAGTTTTCATTTTTACATTAGTTAATTGGATCCTACTGAGATTAAAAATACCTTCATTCCTTATTGCTTCATTTTCTTGGAAATGTTTCCATTTCCCTCCTCTACATCTTCTTATTTTCCCTTTCATGGTCCCTGGCTTTTGCCTAAAAAATGATCAGACCTGGTTCTTAGGGGGGCATTCCAGAGCCCCCTTCTCCTGTAGGGTAATGTTCCATGTGTGGTAGGTCATACCAGGCATAACAAGACATTGCTGCCATCCTGGCTGTTTGGGGCCTTTTGTCTGGGTGTTACGTGGTGGGTTATGATTATAGGAGTAATAATCCCTATTCTGTCCATATGACTGTCTCTGTTGGGATCTTCCCGGTTAATTTCCCCCATAATAGGGTGAGGGGTAACCTTCCCTCTCTCTAAGGGTATTTTGTCTTGGTGTCCGGGGTGTATTATTACCAACTTTGGATTCTTGGGTGTATAAGCTGGAATTTCCACCCCCACCTTCTCCCTCCTTTCTTACTCTAATAGGTTCATTAGAAGGAGCTGTGCTAGTATTAGGTACTCTAAAGTTTTTGTGCCGTTTAAAAACATTCTGGGATTTGTAGTCCTACACATCCCTATTGTATTTTTTCAATGTTTTTATTTTCTGTTGGTCCTCTTCTTCTGCTATAATTTCCCTTAGTTCTCACATATAAACTTGGTACATTTCCTCGTTATTATTATTATTTTTTCTTGAATTTCAGTTATTTCTGCCTGTAATCTAATAGCCTTTTCTCCCATCTTAATTATCATTTTGGAATATTTTTGAATTTAATAAAAGTAGAAGGATTATTCCAGAAGAAATATTTGACAAACCTGAATCTGAATCAAGTGGCATGAGAGGTATCTTTGAGAGACTCAAAAATGTACTTGTCGCAGAATTACACACATTATGGGATGTGGTGTTTCTGGAAAGATACATTAAGAATAAAATGATCCCAAGGAGCTTACGATGGAATGTTTATCCTGATAAGAATGAAAAAGAGCTGAAAGAATGGTTTCAGTACTTTAACGATGCAGGTTTGGGTTTTCTTGAGTTTTTGGTAACCAAGAAAAGAGCAAAGGCTATTAGATTACAGGCAGAAATAACTGATATTTAAGAAAAACTAATACCTCATAATAAGGAGGAAATGTACCAACTTTATATGCGAGAACTAAGGCAAAATTTTAGCAGAAGAAGAGGACCAACAGAAAATAAAAAAAAGGAAAAAATACAATAGGGATGTGGAGGACTACAAATCCCAGAATGTTTTTAAATGGCAAGAAAATTTTAGAGAACCTAATACTAGCACAGCTCTTTCTAATTAACATATTAGAGTAAGGAAGGAGGGAGAAAGTGGGGTGGAAATTCCAGCTTATACACCCTAGGATCCAAAGTTGGTAATACTACCCCCCGGACACCAAGACAAAATACCCTTAGAGATATGGAAGGTTACCCCTCACCCTATTATGGGTGAAAAAACTGGGGTGACCCCAACAGGGAAAGTCATATAAACAGATTAGTGATCATTACTCCTATAATCATAACCCACCACGTAAAACCCAGACAAAAGGCCCCAAACATCCAGGATGGCAGCAAGGAGGTGGTTGGGGGAGTTACCCTGAAGCATATAGGAGATTACAACCCCAGAATTAGTACTCAGGAGGAAAGGGGGAACGTTCCATGTATCCCCAAGGGGGAGTTCAGACAGAGAATCGATATGAGCCCCTATATGAGCAGAATAATGAGAAGAATTATGATTACAATAATGCCTGGTATGACCCACCACACATGAAACATTACCCTACAGCAGGAGGGGGCTCTGGAATGCCCCCCCCTAAGAACCAGGTTTGATAATTTTTTAGGCAAAAGCCAGGGACCACGAAAAGGAAAACAAAGAGAGGATGTAGAGGAGGGAAATGGAAACATTCCCAAGAAAAGGAAGCAATAAGGAATGAGGAAATTTTCAATCCAGTGGGATCCACTTAACTGACCGAATGGTCTCAAATTTGCCCCCAATAAATCCCTTAAAAAATTAGTCACGTTCATAGATGTTCTGAAATTTGTTAGAAAATGAAGTATCAAAAGACATTTTCTTTCCAATAAGGTAACCAGTGGGGAACCGGAGGGGTCTTCTGATAGGGGTTCAAACCTTAGGAATGCATCCCTGTTTAACCCCCCAGGTAAACCTTCACCAAATCTATTGGTTTTTAAGGATTTGGTGCAAGGGCCAACAGAAAGATATACATCAGGGTATTGAATCTCTCTGTGAAAGGAAAGACCTCATCATTCGCCCCGCCGATAAGGAGGGGGGTATTGTGTTGCTGAATAGACAGGATTATGAAGGGGAGATGAACAACCTCTTAGCAGGTAGGGCTACTTATAGCATTCTAAAAAAAGATCCCACTAATATGTATGCTAAACGTTTGAACCAAATAGTAAAAGAAGGCTTTTAATCAAGATTAATAAATAAAAAAGAAATATAATTCCTGGTGCCACTTACACCTAGAATTCATTATTTATTACCTGCCGAAGGTTCATAAAAGTTTAAGTCATCCACCGGGAAGACCATTTGTGAGTGGGATCAATTCGGTGACCTCCAGAATTGGAAAATACATTAATGTATTCCTGCAACCTTTGGTCAATAAGACCCCGGCATTCCTGAATAGGGATGAGCTTCCGAGTTCAAGTCGAACTCATGTTCGACTCGAACATCGGCTGTTTGCCAGTTCGCCAAACAGCGAACAATTTGGGGTGTTCGCGGCAAATTCAAAAGCCACGGAACACCCTTTAAAAGTCTATGGGAGAAATAAAAAATGCTAATTTTAAAGGCTTATATGCAAGTTATTGACATAAAAAGTGTTTGGGGACCTGGGTCAATGCAAATTTTTTTTTTAAAAACGGACGTTTTTTCGGGAGCAGTGATTTTAATAATGCTTAAAGAAAAAAACAATAAAAGTGTAATATTCCTTTAAATTTCGTACCTGGGGGGTGTCTATAGTATGCCTGTAATGGCGCGCATGTTTCCTGTGTTTAGAACAGTCTGACAGCAAAATGACAGTTCAAAGGAAAAAAAGTAATTTAAAACTACTCGCGGCTATTAATGAATTGTCGGTCCGACAATACACATAAAAGTTCATTGATAAAAACGACATGGGATTTCCCCACAGGGGAACCCCGAACCAAAATTTAAAAAAAAAATGGCGTGGGGTCCCCCCAAAAATCCATACCAGATCCTTATCCGAGCACGCAACCTGGCAGGCCGCAGGAAAAGAGGTGGGCACGAGAGAGCGCCCCCCCTCCTGAACCGTACCAGGCCACATGCCCTCAACATTGGGAGGGTACTTTGAGGTAGCCCCCCAAAGCACCTTGTCCCCATGTTGATGAAGACAAGGGCCTCATCCCCACAACCCTTGCCCGGTGGTTGTGGGGGTCTGTGGTCAGGGGGCTTATCGGAATCTGGAAGCCCCCTACATCCCAAGAGACAGTTTTTGACAATTCCTTTATTTAAAGTCTTCTTTTTTCCATCTTCTTTCTTCTATCTTCTTTCTTCTATCTTCCTTCTGTTTCTTCCTCCATTTACTTCTGGTTCTTCCTCGGGTGTTCTCGTCCGGCATCTTCCTACACGTCGTCTTCTTCCCTTCTTCTTCTCAGCTCGATCCGCATCCATGATGGGAGGCTCCCACTGTGTGACGCTTCTCGTCTTCTGACTGTTCTTAAAGAACGGAGGGCGGGCCACCCCGTGACCCCGCCCCCCTCTGACGCATGGGGACTTGACGGGGACTTCCCTGTGGCATTCCCCTTGATGTCAGAGGAGGGTGGGGTCACCCGTTACATAACAATTGAGGTATTAGGTTCTTTAAAACTACTGATAGAAATGGTTCCACTCTGAGAGATAGCTTTGTGGAGAAGAATTATGATAATTACGTTCTAGAATCAAAAATCCAGAGAATATCGACTCAGGATAGGAACACACTCTTAGTCCCTAGAGACAAAAAAGCTAATGTTTCTAATAAATTTGAATGGCCCTTTTTGGCCACTTTTTCCTCCCAGTATAAATGGGTTAATAACATTTTGACAAAACACTGGAAAGTCCTGAAGGGAGATAATGTGTTAGGTCCAGCTCTCCCTGATCAACCGAATGTCATTTTTAGAAGAACCCAAAACTTGAAAGATCTGGTAGCTTCTAGTTCCACTAAGGGGTTTCCCAAAATCAAAATGTTTGGGAATCTAAAAGGCTTCTATCCGTGTAGAAGGTGGAAAGTTTGTAAGGATTCTAAAACTATGAGGACTGCTTCCTTTACATCTCATACTACCAAATGTACCTTTCCCATTAAGGCGTTCATTACATGTAGGACTGTAGGTGTCATATACCTCCTGAGGTGCCTATGTGGGTTCCAATATATTGGGAGGGCCACGCGGGCACTTAAAGACCCTTAAAGACCCTTTAAGACCCTTGGGAATGAACATAGAATGGGATATTAATTGTTTCATTGATAATAGCTAATTTTCCTTTTTTATTCGTGCTAGGTTTTTTAGGTTTTTTTTTATCCTTTTATAATATTATCTATACTACTGTTCACTCAATGAAGGGTTCTCTTTTAATATTTGATAGATATTATGCTTACTTGTCATACTGACTTATGTTATATTATGTTCAGTTTTACCTACCAATACATTGGGTTTATGATGTTAACTGATCTTTAATATGTATATGTATCTGCAAATGGTGATCATTGTAAAGAGAATCCATTGATCTCTACATCCTGAACATATTAAAAAGAATTAGAAAGATTTTTTTTGGAAAGAGGTTTTTTTAATTTGATTTATTTTTTGGTAATCTTTTTTAATTACATTTTGTTTGATCTTTATGCACGCTGTAATGAAAATTTCTGTATATAACTGTATTCTATTTTGTATGTATTGCACACTGCCCTTACTGTGCACACGGCACTAATAATGTTTTCAGTACATGTTTACATCCTATGTAATGCCCCTTGTTACCATAAATGTACAATTGTAATATTAATGTGATACCTATGTAATCATGTGTATAAAAACCGTCAATTGCGTCATAATAAAGCAGAACAGTTATTTGGAAAGATGCAGAGTGTATCGTTTGTGTCTGTTCCCTACTGCAGTAGTTATTATTAGTTTGGAACCACTAATCAATATGAGGATAGGAGTTGCCTATCAACAAATTGTCCAAGTCACGTGGTGAGCTTTGCTTAGGAGGAGCTTTACAGGTGACCCTGAGTATCCGAAATGAGGAGCTTGAGACGATCCGGGAATTTCTGATAATCAGCCGGCTGAGTTAAGCCTTTTGCTTACATTTGAGTTATCAGACTTCCTTGATCGGTAAGGCATTTTTGGGACAAAGGGTAACCATTTTACTCCCCTTAATCAAACTGTATTGATTGGTGGTTATATGTTATGTTGTCACTGTCTACTGTCCATCAGAGTGTTATAGATAAGAAAGGGAAGAATAGTGCTGTTCACAGGTATATGTAGTACATCTGCTAGATAAAGTAGTTTAGAGGCAAGAGGGTATAGGCACATGTAGAGTAGACTGGCTAGTCATTATGAGCATTAAATTAAGTAAGGGAATGAAGGGTAAGAGACCCTCAAAAATACCCAGCGCAAGAGGAGTGCTATATATGAAACGAAGATGTGGTTCCGCCTATACTGAGCCCCTAGATTAATGTTTAAAGTGGACAGGGATCCACAATGGGTAACTGGGTTACCACCAAAGTCCACAGGGACTAAGAATCATGCAGAGTAAACAGCTAGAGAAACAGTTATCTATGTGAGCAGGATGGATCAAGGGTGACAGCACTAGACAGAAAGGGACATTTTCATGTTAAGTTGTGGGATGAATTTGGGGTCAGGCACTACAACTTGTAAAGTCAAGACACAGAGTAATGAGAGTTAAAACAGAATACTTTATATGTTGTCAGAGAGGGAAGATGGGATGAGCACTGTGGCTGTCTGTCTGACCATAGAATTGAAGCTAGATATAAAGGATATCTGAACAAAATAAGAAAAGCAGAATTTAAACAGGGAAATATTAAAGAGTTAAAAGAAAGTGAGAGAATGATATGCATGTGTTGTGTACAAATTGGAAAAATGTAAGTGATTTAAGGGAGATATTCATGTATGTGTGTGTGAATGCTGGGACCTTTAGTTCTATCGCTTGTGTGTGTCATGTACGCAGATGTAACCCCTTCCTTTGTGCTCTCATGAAAGAATGTGGCTGGGATGAGAGGTCAGTGATAAGCTGGAAGGACGCCATGCCAATTCCAGTTTTTTAGACAAAACATTTATAACAAAATGTGCCGGGTTAACAAATCTAATGATAAACAATGTGATTACAATTCTTTTTTTAATTTGTTTTCCAAACATGGTAAAATGAAGGTTACATTTAACCATGTATTACACAAATGGAATATCTTTTGATAGTGGAAACAGAGCATTTAAAAAAGGGAAATTAAGTAAAATTAGGAAATAATCAGTATTAATTTCTAATATGAGTTTAACAATTTTCTTAATAATATAGATATATTGAAACTGGTTTAGCCAACCTTTTGGTTGGAAATGAAATCCAGGTTAATGGGGAATTTCGTAATGAATGGGATTAGTTTAGATTAAGTTAATAGTTTTGTAATTTTACATTTATACAATAAGCCCTTATTGAGAGAAAAAAAAGATTAAGATGAGGTTGTTATTTGGAATACAGCTGCCATAATATTTTACAAAGCCAAGATGGATGGGATACATAAGAAGTTTTTCTACAAAAATGAAATTTTAAGGTTTTTGATAATAACTCCATGATGTGAGAGTTATAATAAATAAAATTTAAATATAACAGACCCATCACATCAAGTCCACACACCCTGTTAGGATAGATGCCACCTGCAGCCAGTTGTTTTATAGTTTTTGATGCTTTCTGGTCCAACATACAGTTGGACCATTGCTTTTGTTTTTATTTATTTTTATTTTTTGAAATCCAAAGCAGAATGTATGGATTGTGAAATGATGTGCCCATTTTCCTTGTAAGTGCCATGGTATAAGCAGAAGAATATTTTGGATTTATGGACATCTCTCCATGACCGCAGGGTATTGTTATCATTATAATATTGCCAGGAAAAAGTTGTCTTTTTGAAACACGAAACTGGAGTTCTTACACAAACAGCACGATAGAAAACAAGCCATTGTAATATATTTATGCAAGCTGGACCCAGTAATGAAGGGTTCATCCCGATATATCAGAGCTGTAGCTTTATGCAAAGGTGCTAGACAAAGTTACAGATATTATTTTGGTCAAATATTTAATTTTTAATGGTCCCACATTCTGCTCAGCAAATATACAGCTAACTAAATGTTTGTCTAATGAAAGGTTTAAAATTTGAGTTTGTTTATGTACAAATCTAACAATGAAAAATGCGTACATTTGAATCCAGCCACCTTATTGCCTCTATTGGAGGAGGCTGGAGACAAAGGAAACCACATGTGTTAAATTGATGGTGTAGGAATCAGCTGCTGTGAGCCCAGTGCAGGAAACACTCCCTGAAGACGCAGATATTAAGTTTTTTGTAGATTTGATCCCGGTTTTATACTGAATATGCAGTTTATCACCCAGAAGGATACTCTGTATTCAAAGTCATTGGATCCTTTTTTTCCCCAGCTCAAGAAGCAGAGCTCCATGTTTTAGCAAAGCCTGTAAGCTATTAAAAGAGTGTATATTTATATAGATAGTCAAGATATTTTGGTTCCATTTGAAGGGCCAGAAGTTTGTTTTTACCTTAGCAGGTAAACCAACCAAGCATGCTAAGGTAATTTAATCGGCTGTTTTCAGCCTTCAGGTTCTTGCTGAGGTAGCCATATTAACTTTAAAACTCACACATGGAAGCAGACCAGGTGACTAAGGATGTTGCATTACAGCCCCGGACATTTGATGAGTCTGTGCAGATTCCACCCTAGTTTTGGCCCAGTATAGCTGGCATTAATAATTCAATGTTAAGGACCCCAGAACGAGAAGAACAAGTGGTCCACAGGGGGCAACTTCTTATGAAACAGGACTTTGGAAAAGGTGATAATTTATGTCTGCCAGCCACTTTTTTCCCTCCAGCTTTACACATGGACCGTGTCATCAGTCACAAGCAGTTATGGCTGCCTTATTAAATGAGCATGGGATAGAACCAGGGTTCTCCACAGTTGTTTTTTATAACATACCACTTCTTGTTTTACCTGTTACCAAAGGTGTTACCAAAAGCTGAACATCCCTCCCAGAGACTACAAAAGATATATCCAGATGCCCAAGTCAGGATCTAATGAGTATGCATTTTGTCTGTATGGACATGTTTTCTGGATGTCCAGTGGCAAATGCTACTGCAAAGGCCACAGTAAAAAGTGTTATCAGAAGTAGTTTGTAAGTACAGAGTGCCATAAAGTACAGAAAGTAACAAAGGAAATCATTTTTATAGGAGAGACCTTACTAGAAATTTGAGGTTTTTGTAAGGTTTTATTTTTACACCCCCTATTGTCTACAATATAGCGGACAAAGTAGAGTAATAAACTAGAAAACTTTTGCCTGAATGTTTTCTTATATGTGATTTGAAAAGTAGTTCAGCCATGTTGAAATCATATTTGTCTTTTGTATGTCTTCCATTTTATGTAGAATTGTCTGTGTTTACATATGCTGATAAGTCAGCATGCCAACAATTCAGCTAGAAGGCCATTCTGGCCACAGGAGTGTACAGCCAGTACTCTGTAAATATGTCTTATCAATCATTTGTTTTTCACAATGAAAAGTAATTTTGTAATGAAAAAGCTGCTCAGCTATTATTTTCTCCACAATGGAGTTTTTGCCTCTTTGCCCAGGACTACCTCCACCTAAGCATGTGGAGGTTCCAGGTTAAAGGTGATAGCAGGTATGGTTAGTGATCAAAATATTGATCAAAAGAGGGCAGACTGTAATGGGAATTTGTAAGTTCTGTATATAATTGCATTCTATTTTGTATGTATTGCACACTGCCCTCACTGTGCACATGGCACTAATAATGTTTTCAGGACATGTTTACATTCTTTTGAGTCCTAATTAGAATTAGCCTGCCTATGTAACGCCCCTTGTTAACATAAACGTACAATTGTAATATTAATGTGATACCTACGTAATCATGTGTGTAAAAACCTTCAATTGCATCATAATAAAGCAGAACAGTTATTTGGAAAGATGCAGAGTGTATCTTTTGTGTCTGTTCCCTACTGCTGTAGTTATTATTAATTTGGAACCACTAATCAATATGAGGATGGGAGTTGCCTATCAACAAATTGTCGAAGTCAACACCTAATGCCAAGTATTGATTACATTTTGGTGGCATAGCATATTTATTTCTTATTTAGAATTTTGTATATGTCCCATCTAGGTGACACCAAAAGGATGTATAGATCAATTCAACTTCCGGTGTCACCCACATCCATTTGTATATATATGCTATTAGCACACGTCTTTGGTGAGTCTCCTTTCCCAGCTGAAGCCTATTACAGAGAAAGTAGTCGGGTGGAGCCCATTGCGAGACGTCTAACCGTTTGAGCTGACTGGTGCAAACCACCGCTCTGTTTTTTATGTGCATTGATTTTTACTGATGTTTGGCTGCCTTGATGTAAGTTTTTAGTGTGTTGTTTTAATAAATCCTTTTGTTGAAACATATTGCACTACAAGGCTATCCTCTTCTTCCCTTATGCTCTAAGATTTGTCCTGCCAGATTGGATATCAGCTCTTCCAAATACAACGTGATTTCTGTGTCCATTGAAAAACTGGGTCCACTTTTACAGTTCAACGTGTTGGAGCCCGATGGGCTCATTGTCCAGTGTCTGATACCGCTGCTATCAGTAATTTGGTTTGTTTTTACAGCCCTGTTTGTTGGAGCATGGTGGGACTATCAGATTGGGTTCACACTGGTACGACACGACAGTCGTACCACTTTGGATCCGACATTGCCCTGCAAATGGAAGTCCAACATGCGCCCGACTTCAATGAACAGAGATCCGACTTTGATCCCTGACAATACCAGGCACTGTGTCTGGTATGATTCCTTAGGGGAAACTCCACGCCAAATAAAAAAAAAAAACACAGCATGTGTTTCCCCTTCAAGAGCATACGAGGCCCTTCGGTCTGGTATGGATCGTAAGGGGAACCCCCACACCAAAAAAACGGCATGGGGGTCCCTCCAAAATTCATACTAGACCCTTATCTGAGCACACAGCCCAGCAGGTCAGGAACCATACTAGGCCACATGCCCTTGTCCCCATATTAATGAGGACAAGGGCCTCTTCCAGACAACCCTGGCCATTGGTTGTCAGGGGTCTGCGGGCGGGGAGCTTATTGGAATTTGAAAGCCCCATTTAACAAGGGGTCCCCCAGATCCCAGCCCCCAACACTATGTGAATGGGTATGGGGTACATTGTACCCCTACCCATTCACCTAAAAAAGTGTCAAAAATAAAACACATTACACAGGTTTTTAAAGTAATATTTTAAGGCAGCTCCGTCGTCTCTTCCCTCTCTGGCTCTTCTGTGTCCTCCACTGACGTCTTCTGCCTCTGTTGGTTCTTCTCCCCTCTCCGGTTCTTCTCCCTCTGTCCACTGTTTTCTGCCAGGTCTCCTCTGCTGTCTTCTCCCTTTTATGTTCGCTCTTTTGCCCGCACTTTTGCCCGGACTTCTCCGTTGTCTTCTCCCTCTGTTCTTCTTCCGATGTTGACTCAATGCTCTCTCCTGCTCTAATGCCAGGTACGCGGTGTGCCACTATTTATATTGGCATTGGCGGGTAACCTGGCACAAAGAACAGAGAGAAGCACACCGCTCCAGGCAAACTCAGGTGCAGGATGAATCACAGGTGCAGACCTCGGCTCACCACCATGGAAGACGAACAAGACAAGGAATTGGTCGCACACTGGAACTCCAAATTATTTCGATGTCATCTTTATTGTCAAAAAAGGGTCAGACAGATACAGGCAATGGTAGACGTTTCATATGCGATAGCTTGCTTGTTCACAACCAAAACGTATCGATTATATACCCCTTCCCACTGTCACCTCTAAGAGCTTCAAAATGCCGGGAGGATGAAGCAGACGTTCGGGTCACCGTGACTGCTGTGATTGGCTGTCACAGTGGTGACATGATCAGAAAGCTTCCGATCGCAAGTATGCATTGGGTGCTTCCCAGGCCCCGCTGGTGACTTGCTGGGATGCGCCACGTCAGCAGGAAGAGGTTAATAGTCATGATAATCCTGTCAATACCACTCCTAATCTCTCCTTCACTCTCATCTTTATTACATAGGGAGGTGTTATTTCATAGTTTAAAGAAGGTAGCTAGGGATACTGATACGTATGTTTAAAATATTAGTTCAATGCACAGAACTAATACCATCAGTGGCGGCTGGTGCTCAACATTTTGGGGGGGGTGCAAATGAACTGAAAAATTCTGAAAAATACTGAAATAAAAACATCAATTGCAGCCTCACTGTGCCATCAATTGCAGCCTCACTGTGCCCATCATATGCAGCCAGTGTGCCCATCATATGCAGCCAGTGTGCCCATCATATGCAGCCACTGTGCCCATCATATGCAGCCACTGTGCCATCAAATGCAGCCACTGTGCCCATCATATGCAGCCAACTGTGCCCATCATATGCAGACTATGTGCCCAGTAAATGCAGCCACCTGTGCCCATCATATGCAGCCAACTGTGCCCATAATATGCAGCCTCTGTGCTCATCAAATGCAGCTAAATGTGCCACATCATATGCAGCCACTGCGCCTCATCATATGCAGCCACTGTGCCCATCATACGCAAACTCTGTGCCCATAATATGCAGACTCTGTGCTCATCAAATGCAGCCAACTGTGCCCCATCAACCATCAATTGTAGCCTCTGTGCCCATAATATGCAGCCGCTGCGCCCCACAAATGCAGCCAACTGTGCTCCATCAAATGCAGCCTTTGGGCCCATAATATGCAGCCACTGTGCCTGCCCGCCCACCTGCTGTCTGCCCGGCACTTACCCCATAGTGGCAGCATGTCAGGCAGCTGGTCAGGCGGCGAGCTGTGGAACAGTAGCGTGGTGATGGATGCAAGACTCCTCCGTGCATGTCTTCTTCCTGTATTCCCTGGCATCAATGGGATTGCCTCTGCCTTCAGCCAATCAGGTGCCCGTTATTACATCTGAGCCTCCTGAGGGGGTGACTGGAGAGAGGGGGCGGCACCCCAGCACCCCTAATGGACACCCCGCCACTGAATACCATAAATAGTAATTTTATCAGTTACCCTGAAATTCTAGTAAGTATAAGGTGCACAGGCTCAAATTGTATTGATGGCCATAAACCATTCATATTTACATAATTAGGTTGAAAAAAGGCACAAGTTCAGTTAGTTCAAACAATAAAATAAATAAAGACAGAAAACTTCCATATACAGTTGATCCAGAGGAAGGCAAAAAAAACACCTTAAAACATGGTTGTGTTTGCTCCACTGGAGGAAAACAAATTCCTTACTGAACCCTTAAGGCAAATGTATATTCCCTGGGTCAAAAATCTCTGGTGTTATTTCCTGTAAATGTTTCTAGCCAGTTACATTTTGTTCATTCAGAATTGCAGCCAGCATTTTCTTATACAATCAACTGAACTGGCTAGAATTAGTTCCCAAGGGAGTCTATTCCACATTTCACAGTATTTACTGTGAAGAAGTTTTTCTGTATACGGAAGTTAACCCTTTAACTAACACTGATATATGTCATATGTTAGTAGCAGTGGGAGGTTTTACACACATTACACATTTACAGTGTGTGTAAAATCTGCAAAGGGAACTGTACAGCTACCCAATTTTCTATGGACCCTCAGTAGCCCAGATAGCAAGCAATTTTGCAGTTAGTTTGAAAATGACTTGCTAAGCTACAGCTAGATTTGCCAGGCTTCACAACTTCATTGCACAATTGCAGCAAGTCTGCATTGCATGACTCCAGATCAGCTTTCTTGTTGTTCTTTCCAGATCAAACATTCTGAAAGTCTGCTGCAAGTTCTGGTTTCTGGTTCAGTTATGTTGTGCAATGATCATCCCACCACAGGGGTCACTGTGGCTGAATCTTTATGCTGCAGACTTGCAGAGCTCTTGCTGTAGACTCACCACTGAAACTTTGCTCTTGCTAGAGACTTGCAGTGAAAATTTGCTACAAATTGGAAAAGTGTCAACTAGAACCTGTGATTCAATTGCTCTGCAAGTGTACAACTTGCCAGTGAAAATGTGCAGCAAGTTTACAGACTTACAATTCAACACTGCAACAAATCTGTGCCAAGTTACGCTTGTTATCTGGGAGTATGCTCTCTAAATTACCCCCCACCATGCTTCCTGGCCTCTGCTGTCCAACCTGTGGACCCAGGGCTCCCATAGCAGGTGTTGCTGGGTAGAGGGAGGAAGACCAGCAACTTATGATGTTTCATCAAATAAAACCTTCCTTCCACTTTTGGTTCTCTATGTAATAAAAATAAAATTAAGTGAAGAAACAAAAAAAATTGAAGTTACGCCTATGCACTGAACAAATGTCATACCCATCCTGCCCCCAAATACACGCATGAATGAACACAAACACGGGGCACCTACTTATGAAAACCTTGATTACATTGCACATAGCTGAGCACACCACAGTAAGAGTAATAATTCTAAGGTCATTAATTCTGGTTGTACAAAAAAGTTGCAACCACCACAACCTATAACTAGCCTTTGCAGTAAGGTGCAGATAGAAGGGCGCCGCACATCACAAAGATTTCCCAGCACACTTACCAGCTAGCCTCTTTGTCACTAATTCCTTTAATCTACTTGCTCTCACCAAAACCTGGCTCCACAAATCTGACACCCCTTCTCCTGCTTCCCTCTCACAGGGTGGCCTTCACTGGACTCACTCCCCTAGGCCTAATGGACGCAAGGGAGGTGGAGTGGGATTCCTCCTATCCCCCAATACACCCTCCAGGTTAGTCACTCCCCTCCCTCTCTTTCCCTCTCATCATTTGAAGCTCACTGTATACGTCTATTTTCTCCAACTTCCCTAAGAACTTCCCTACTTTCTCTCTTCTGAAATTTCCACAATCCTTCTCGGTGATTTCAACATCCCTGCTAATACAAACACTCCTGCTACTTCTAAACTTCTTAGTCTAACCTCTTCATTTGACCTGAAGCAATGGGTACAGGCTTCTACTCACTCTGATGGCAACACCCGTGACCTTGTATTATCCTACCTATGCGCTCCATGCAACTTCTCAAACAATCCTTTTCCTCTCTCCGACCATCACCTTATTAGTTTCTCTCTCTCCCTGTCTTCCACTACCTTTCCCTCCAATCGCCTAACCATCACCCTTAGAAACTTTCGCAACTTTAACTCTTCTCTCCTCTATTCTGCTACTGACCACCTCTATGACAAAATCTCTCCCCTGTCCTGCCCCAACCAAGCCACTTCTATCTACAATAAATCCCTGTCCTCCACCCTGGACAAGCTCGCTCCCCTCACTACGCGCAGAATCAGAAAAAAAGAGAGAACAGGGCGGGACTTTAAATGAGACATGCAGTCAGCAGTGGTGGGTGTAAAAAACTGCATATTTAATGTAAATCATGATTCAAAATTCATACAGTAAGATACATGATAAAACAGCAAAATTCATATATATTTACATATAGGAACAGGAATTACATGACAGTATGTACTGTATGTCAGTATTAACTGAGAGACTTCCTATTTGCTTGAAATTGCTGATAACATTGCAAATATTCATACAAATGAAAATATATTTGAATAATTAATCAGTTTAAGCATTGCATATACTATGGCTCTATGCGTTTCATGGAGTATATTAATCCACTCATCAGGAGCAGCAATGTCTTTAATCTGAAAAAGAGACAATAAAAAAGTGTCTAAGTACTGTCTTAAGTGGGAAGGTACATCAAGGGAAAAGATGTAGTAGGGAAAAGTATACTCTGAACAGTACTCACAACTGCCATGTGGAGATGCAATCTTGAGAGCTGGAGGCTCCCCTAAGGGTATCTTGTCCGGAAGCTGTGGCAGAGTATGGCACAAGCAGGCCTGCCAAAGTGGCCCCACAACCTGAGTGAGGCTATCCAAACACCGGTGGCTCATATAAACCAATTGCAAGTGGTGGCTACAAAGATCTTGAGCAGTTTCACTACATGCAGAATCAGGCCTCGACCCCTACAACCATGGCAAACAGATGACACTAAAATTCTCAAAAAACTTAGTTGCGCTCTTGAGCGTCTGTGGCACAAGACTAAGTCTCTCAAAGACTTCAACCAATACAAATCTGCCCTCCAAAACTACTATTCTTTCCTCCACACTGCCAAGCAGAACTATTTTACAACTCTTATTAACACCTTCTCATCCAGTCCCCGTAAACTTTTCTCTACCTTCAACTCTCTACTTCGTCCTCCACAGCCTCCACCCACTGACTTACTCACTGCCCAGGAGATTGGTAATCACTTCATAAACATGATTGTGTCAGCACCAGGATCCCTTTAGGACCCAGCACAACTCACCTGACACAGCCTTTGCCTGGGAAACAACAGTGATTGGCCAGCTCACCTTTAAATCACTTGTATCAGCATTCAATCAGTGCTCGTGTTAGAGTTTGATCCAGTTGATATCTGCTCTGTGTATTTCGTGTATGACCCGGCTTCTTTGACCCTGTTTGCTTGCTTCTGATTCGGTACCGTTTGGACTCTGATCTTCCTGTGTATGACCCAGTTTGCCTAGACTACGCTTTGCCTGATTCTACTGTAGTACCTTCATCTGCAGTGGTGAACTACAAGCACCAGAAAACATCTATCCTCATCTGCAGCGGTGAACTACAAGGTCCAGCAAACATCTACCTTCATCTACAGCGGTAAACTACAAGTCCCAGCTGAGCTCTGCTCAGACCTGCTCATGATATGTGCTCTTGTTCTTTGAACTCTTTGCATAATTAGAACACCTGAACTGTTACCTGTTATATGCTCCTAGCCTAACATTAACACGAACCATACATAATAAAGGAAACCTATCATGGATCCTGAGCAGGCTCAGTTGTTTGCACAGGAACTTTGCCGCTTATCCCATCAAGTTCAGGAAATGGCCACAGAGCTCACCAAGGTGCAATCTCCTTCTATTATCACCGCTACAAAAACTCCATCTGAACCAAAAATTCCTTTGCCTGACCAGTTTTCTGGTGACCGTAAAGGGTTTGGCAACTTTAAAAACAGCTGCGAATTATATTTCAAGTTAAGGCCACCCTTGTCTAGCCCTGAAACTCAGAGGGTTCAAATCATTATCTCTCTACTACAGGGTGACCCCCAGGCTTGGGCCTTGAACCTGGAACCAAACCATCCAGCCTTGCTAACAGTAGATGCCTTCTTTGAAGCCCTAGGGTTGCTATATGATGATCCAGATTGTGGTGCTACTGCAGAATCAACCCTGCGTAACTTAAAGCAAGAAACTACCACAGCTGAAATGTATTGCTCAGAGTTTCGCAGGTGGGCCCCGGAATCTGGCTGGAATGATGCAGCTCTCTGCAGCCAGTTTAGAATGGGCCTTTCAGATGCAATTAAGGATGCTCTGGTCAACTTCTCCTACCCAGCCTCACTGGAGGAGGCTATGAGTCTAGCCATTAGAATTGACCGCCGCCAGCGAGAGAGGAGACGAGAACAAACTACAGCTGTGGCAAACTATATACCTCCCTTGCCGCCTGACTATTCCACCTCCAGTGCCAAATCTGAGGAAGAACCTATGCAGTTAGGCTCCACCTGGTTATCTGCCCAGGAACACATGCGCCGGCGTAACATGGGACTCTGCTTGTATTGTGGCCTCAAGGGTCATATGCTCCGTTCGTGCCCTACACGTCCGGGAAACTCCAGGACCTAGGTAATTGCGGGGAGGTTACCTTAGGTCTGCTCTCATCTCCCCAGGGGGACAATCGTATTCTTTTACCCACTGTCATTCACTTTGGGACAGGGGCTCATGAACTGCTGGCCTTGGTAGATTCTGGAGCCGCTGCAAATTTTATTGAAAAGACTCTGATTACCTCTTTGTCCCTGGAAACTCATGCTCTAGATTGCCCAGTCCGCTTAATTTCCATGGATAATCGGCATCTCTCACAAGATCTAGTGCTCCAATCCACCAACCCTTTCCAGTTACAATTGGGGACTTTGCATTGGGAGAAGATTTCATGTCTTCTCATTGACTCTCCATCCACTCCTTCCTTGGCTTCAGAAGCACAATCCTGTAATTGACTGGCGAACAGGCAATATTCTGGCTTGGTCCAATCAGTGTAAAAAGAACTGCATCCAGCACCCTGTTCGACTTGCTACCTGTCAAATGGGAATGGAACAGATTCCACTTTGTTATAATGACTTTTTGGATGTGTTTTCTAAAGGGATTGCTGACACTTTACCATCTCATCGCAGTTATGATTGCCCCATTGACCTCTTGCCTGACACTACACCTCCTCGAGGGCGAGTCTTTCCACTGTCTGAGCCAGAGAATCTTGCCTTGCAAGAATACATCCAGGAAAACCTAGCTAAGGGTTTCATCTGTCCCTCCACTTCTCCCACAGGAGCAGGATGTTTCTTTGTCCCAAAGAAGGATGGGGGACTGAGACTTTGTGTTGATTACAGAGGTCTAAATAAAATAACTGTTCCCAATCGGTATCCTCTTCCTCTCATCACAGATTTGTTCTCTCAAAACCAGGGAGCCAAAATCTTCTCTAAACTGGACTTAAGGGGAGCCTATAATCTGGTGCGCATCCGTGCAGGCGACGAGTGGAAGACAGCCTTTAACACCAAGGATGGTCATTACGAATGTCTTGTCATGCCTTTCCGTCTCAGAAATGCACCAGCTGTCTTTCAGAACTTTATGAATGACATTTTCCATGACATGTTGGGTCGCTTCATGCTTGTATATTTAGACAATATTTTGATATACTCTCCCAATCTTGAAACACATCAGAAGCATGTCTGCTCCGTATTGGCCCGATTAAAGACTCACTCCCTTTTTGTAAAGCCTGAAAAATGTTCATTCCATGTTAAACAAGTGCATTTCCTAGGCTGTCTAATTTCTGACACAGGCCTCACCATGGATCCAGCCAAGATTCAAGCCATTTTAGACTGAGCACCACCTTCAGACCTGAAGGCAGTTCAGCGCTTCCTGGGTTTTGCAAATTTCTATCGAAAATTCATTAAGAACTTTGTCACCATTGCACATTCCATCACCTCTCTCACCAGGAAGACTCCAACTACCTTTAAATGGACTACTGAAGCCCAGGCAGCCTTCACTCAGTTAAAGATAGCCTTTACCTCTGCACCAATCCTACGCCATCCTGTTCCTGAGCTACCTTTTAATGTGGAGGTAGATACATCTGAAGTAGGGGTGGGGGCGCTTTTGTCACAAAAGGATCCTGTAAATGCTGCCATCCACCCCTGTGCCTTCTTGTCTCGTAAAAATATTCCCCAGCAGAGCGCAATTATGATATAGGCAACAGAGAACTTCTAGCTATAAAGCTCGCTTTGGAGGAATGGAGAAATTGGCTGGAGGGAGCTCGCTATCCATTCATAGTTCTGACTGACCACAAAAACCTTGAATACATCCGTTCTGCTAAAAGACTGAACTCACGTCAAGCCAGGTGGTCATTGTTCTTCTCGATTTGACTTCACAATTTCATATTTACCAGGGCCAAAAAACATTAATGCCCCGTACACACGGTCGGATTTTCCGATAGAAAATGTGTGATAGGACCTTGTTGTCAGAAATTCCGACTGTGTGTAGGCTCCATCACACATTTTCCATCGGATTTTCCGACACACAAAGTTTGAGAGCAGGCTATAAAATTTTCCGACAACAAAATCCGATGTCGGAATTTCCGATCGTGTGTACACAAATCCGACGCACAAAGTGCCACGGATGCTCAGAATAAATAAAGAGGTGAAAGCTATTGGCTACTGCCCCGTTTATAGTCCCGACGTAGGTGTTTTACGTCACCGCGTTCAGAATAATCAAATTTTCCGACACCTTTATGTGACCGTGTGTATGCAAGACAAGTTTGAGCCAACATCCGCCGGAAAAAATCCTAGGATTTTGTTGTCGGAATGTCCGACCAATGTCCGACCGTGTGTACGGGGCATAAGGCTGACGCCTTGTCTCGCAGCTTTTTATCAGAGTCTCCTCCTCCGCTTCCTCCACAACCCATTATCTCTGAGGATAGGATTTTGGCTTTCACCTAGACTGACATCTCTGAGGCCTTGTTACCTGCACAGGCTGAAGACCCTCCCTCCACTCCCTCTGGTATGCTTTTTGTGCCCCTGGCTCCTCGTTTGCAGGTATTGCAGCAGGTACACGCATCAAAACCTGCAGCACATCCAGGGTTTAGACAAACTTTTGAGATTATCTCTCGCAACCTCTGGTGGCCATCGATTAGGCAGGATGTGTTATCCTTCGTCCAGGCCTGTGAAGTTTGTGCCAGAAGCAAGAGCAGTACCTTTAAGCCGCCCGGTCTCCTACGTCCTCTACCAATACCTACCTGTCCCTGCACCCATTTATCTGTGGACTTTATCACTGAATTGCCCCCGTCCCAGGGATGTTCCACGATCTGGGTGGTGGTAGACAGGTTCAGTAAAATGGCCCACTTTGTTCCGCTTCCGAAACTTCCATCTGCTAAAGAACTGGCATCTTTATTCATTAAACATGTTTTCAGGCTCCATGGGGCACCAATTAACATTGTCTCAGACTGTGACTCTCAGTTTATAGGAAGGCCCTTTGCTCTCAGCTGGGGATTAAGTTATCATATTCTTCAGCATATCATCCTGAGACAAACGGCCAAACAGAAAGGACTAATCAGACTCTAGAGAAGATGGTACGTTGTCTGATGGCCAATGATGAGGTGGAGTGGGTCAATGTCCTGCCATGGGCAGAGTTTGCCTTTAATAATTGTGTCAGCACATCTACAGGGTCCTCTCCTTTCTTCTGTGTTTATGGTTGCATCCTCGTGTGTGCTCCTTTGATCTTCCACCCTCTGATGTGCCAGATGCCAACACCACAATTGAAAATTTCTCCAAAATCTGGTCCGATGTTAATCGTGCTATTTCTCGCTCTGTGCAGGCTTTTAAGAAAATGGCTGACAAGAGGCGTTCAAAGGCACCAGGATATAAAGTTGGTGACAAAGTGTGGCTATCATCTAGGAATCTGTCCCTGCATGTTCCATCTAAAAAACTTGGCCCAAAATTCATCGGGCTCTATTAAATTTCGAAGATTGTTAATCCTGTATCCTATAGATTAAAACTCCCCCCATTAATGCACATTCCAAATGTCTTTCATGTTTCATTGTTGAAACCTGTTCATTCCAGCTTCCAAGTAAATGAACCAGAACCTGTGGATGTGTTGGACAGTCAGGAATATGAAGTGGCATTTATTCTTGATTCCAGACGAGTGCACAATTCCTTACAATATCTCGTTCATTGTAAAGGTTTCGGCCCAGAGGATCAATCTTGGGTCCCAGCTCATGATCGTCATGCTGACCGACTTAAGAGAAAGTTCCATCTTCGTTATCCAAGTAAGCCTGGGGGTGCAGGAGCAACCCCTCGAGAAAGGGGGGGGGGGACTGTCAGTACTAGGATTCCTTTAGGACTCAGCACAACTCACCTGACACAGCCTTTGCCTGGGAAACAACAGTGATTGGCCAGCTCACCTTTAAATCACTTGTATCAGCATTCAATCAGTGCTCGTGTTAGAGTTTACCTTGTGTTTGATCCAGTTGATATCTGCTCTGTGTATTTCGTGTATGACCCGGCTCGTTTGACCCTGTTTGCTTGCTTCTGATTCGGTACCGTTTGGACTCTGATCTTCCTGTGTATGACCCAGCTTGCCTAGACTATGCTTTGCCTGATTCTACTGTAGTACCTTCATCTGCAACGGTGAACTACAAGCACCAGACAACATTTATCCTCATCTGTAGTGGTGAACTACAAGGTCCAGCAAACATCTACCTTCATCTACAGCGGTGAACTACAAGTCCCAGCTGACCTGTACTGCTCAGACCTGCTCATGGTACAGTACCTGACAGCGAGATTTTGTTTCCAGCGCGATGCCATCGCGCTGGTTCTCGGCGACAGGGTACTGTGCATGTCGCGCTGGCTCACTCATCGAGAAAGGAAAACTTTGTTTTCCTTCCACGATGAGTGACAGGCAGTGCTGACAACTGTCAGGTATGAATCCTGAGGGGGAACGCCGTGCCAAATTTTAAATGAAAAAACCGGCGTGGGTTCCCCCCCCAGGAGCATACCAGGCCCTTAGGTCTGGTATGGATTGTAAGGGGAACCCCCTACGCCGAAAAATCGGCGTGGGGGTCCCCCCAAAATCCATACCAGACCCTTATCCAAGCACGCAGCCCGGCCGGCCAGGAAAGGGGGTGGGGACGAGCGAGCACCCCCCCTCCTGAGCTGTACCAGGCCGCATGCCCTCAACATGGGGGGGTGGGTGCCTTGGGGAGGGGGGTGGAGTGCGGGCCCCCCCACCCCAAAGCACCTTGTCCCCATGTTGATGAGGACAAGGGCCTTTTCCGTACAACCCTGGCCGTTGGTTGTCGGGGTCTGCGGGCGGGGGGCTTATCGGAATCCAGGAGCCCCCAGATCCCGGCCCCCCACCCTGTGTGAATGAGTATGGGGTACATGGTACCCCTACCCATTCACCTAGGGAAAAGTGTCAATAAAAAAAAAAAACACAGTACACAGGTTTTAAGAGTAATTTATTAGGCAGCTCCGGGGTCTTCTTCCGACTTCGGGGGTCTCCTTCCGACTTCTCCCAGTGTTCCGCCTCTTCTCCCGGGCCCCGCCGCTAACTTCTTCCAGCTCCATTGCCAGCGAGGGGCCCGGTCTGCTGCCGCTGTCTTGTCGCCGCTGTCTTGCCGCCGTTGTCTTGTCACCGCCGCTGTCTCGCCTCTTCTTCTCTTCTTCCGATATTGACACGACGCTCTCTCCCACCCCCTTTCCTGGCCGGCCGGGCTGCGTGCTCAGATAAGGGTCTGGTATGGATTTTGGGGGGACCCCTACGCCGATTTTTCGGTGTAGGGGGTTCCCCTTACAATCCATACCAGACCTAAAGGCCTGGTATGCTCCTGGGGGGGAACCCACGCCATTTTTTTCATTTAAAATTTGGCGCGGCGTTCCCCCTCAGAATTCATACCAGACAGCTTTCAGCACTGCCTGTCACTCATTGTGGAAGGAAAACAAAGTTTTCCTTTCCCAATGAGTGAGCCATCTCGGCGCTGGCTCCTGCAACGGAGCTCGCAGGTGTCAAATCTCGCCGAGAAATGCGGCGAGATTGACAGAATATTGCGGTCACCTACTGTATGTGCTCTTGTTCTTTGAACTCTTTGCATAATCAGAACACCTGAACTGTTACCTGTTATATGCTCCTAGCCTGACAGATTTATACAATCCGTGATGAAATCTCCACTCTACAGGTATCTCCCCCAATTAAGACAGGTACAATTGACACTCTCCTTATTCAAATCTGCTACTACAGACGAAGTTGCTAAACTCCTTTCTAACGCCCACCTAACCACCTGCCCCCAGGACCCTATTCCTTCTCAAACACAAGCCGTCCTTGGACCCTACCAATCTTAACAACCTACGCCCTATCTCCTTGCTCCCCTTTTCCTTAAACTCCTTGAACGCCTGGTTTACAACCGAGTGACCACCTCATTAAAAATAACCTTCTTGATCCCCTTCAATCTGTATTTCGCCCTCAACACTCCACAGAAACTGCTCTTTTAAAACTCACAAATGACCTACTAACTGCAAAAACCAACGGACACTATTCTGTACTCCTACTTCTGGACCTTTCAGCTGCCTTTGACACAGTTGACCACCCCCTCCTCCTCAAAAAACTTTACTCCCTTGGTCTCCGTGACTGTGCTGTTCAGTGGCTCTCATCTTACCTATGCCAACGCACCTTCAGTGTCACAATTCTTCTTCCTGCACTCCTCTTCCCTTCTCCGTCGGGGTCCCCCAAGGTTCTGTTCTTGGACCTCTTTTATTTTCAATCTACATCTCTTCCTTGGGACAGCTGATAGCCTCTCACGGCTTTCAATATCATTTCTACGCTGACAACACACAAATCTATCTCTCCACCCCTCAAATCACTCCATCAGTCTCCTTAGGCATCACTAACTTACTAACTGACATATCTGTATGGATGTCACACCACTTCCTCAAACTCAACTTGTTCAAAACCCAGCTTATAATATTTCCTCCCCCACGTGCCTCTTCCCCTGACTTCTCTGTCAAGAATAGGGATGAGCTTCGTGTTCGAGTCGAACCCATGTTCGACTCGAACATCGGCTGTTCGGTCGTTCGCCGAATTGCGAACGATATGGGCTGTTCGCGCCAAATTCGTGTGGCGCGTCAAGGCCCATAATTCACTGCGGCATCGCAGTGCATTGCTTGCTGATGATTGGCCAAGCATGCACTATGACCCGCATGCTTGGCCAATCACAGCGCCGCCTTAACAGAGAGCCATAATTGGCCAAAGCCAAGGAGGCTTTGGCCAATTATGGCTCAGGGGATTTAGTACACGGCCCACACTATATAAGGCCGCCTGCACGGCGGCCCTGTGCAGTGTGTTCCGGTGTGCTTAGAGAGAGAGAGAGAGAGAGAGAGAGACAGTGTCATTTCATTTGAGTTAGCTAGATTAGGCAGGACAGTCAGTCAGTTAGCTGCACTTAAAGTGTATTGTGTATATATATGCATCCCAGGTGT
This sequence comes from Lithobates clamitans, assembly GCA_037952925.1. Taxonomy (NCBI): domain Eukaryota; kingdom Metazoa; phylum Chordata; class Amphibia; order Anura; family Ranidae; genus Lithobates; species Lithobates clamitans. The sequence goes on from JBBGZY010000187.1 coordinate 7,629,952, forward strand.
TGCATATATATATATATACACTGTATTCAGTTTAGCTAGATCCGTTCCTGTTATCTTCTAGACTATTTACATTTAGTGCAGTGCGTCCTGCTCACAGTGTTCAGCTAGATCCGTTCCTGTTATCTTCCTACTGACAGGCAGGCTTGTCTTGTTACAGTATATAAAGCTACCTGAAGAAAATTACTGGTGTTCTTTTGATCCTATTAGTACCACAGTCAGGCAGCTAGACTATTTACATTTAGTGCAGTGCGTCCTGCTCACAGTGTTCAGCTAGATCCGTTCCTGTTATCTTCTTACTGACAGGCAGGCTTGTCTTGTTACAGTATTTTGAAGAAAATTACTGGTGTTCTTTTGATCCTATTAGTACCACAGTCAGGCATCTAGACTGTTTACATTTAGTGCAGTGCGTCCTGCTCACAGTGTTCAGCTAGATCCGTTCCTGTTATCTTCCTACTGACAGGCAGGCTTGTCTTGTTACAGTATATAAAGCTACCTGAATAAAATTACTGGTGTTCTTTTGATCCTATTAGTACCACAGTCAGGCAGCTAGACTATTTACATTTAGTGCAGTGCGTCCTGCTCACAGTGTTCTGCAAAACCTACAAGTTAGTGGGGTGCGTCCTGCTCACAGTGTTCAGCTAGATCCGTTTCTGTTATCTTCTTACTGACAGGCAGGCTTGTCTTGTTACAGTAAATACAGCTACCTGAAGAAAATTGCTGGTGTTCTTTTGATCCTATTAGTACCACAGTCAGGCAGCTAGACTATTTACAGTTAGTGCAGTGCGTCCTGCTCACAGTGTTCTGCTAAACCTACAAGTTAGTGGGGTGCGTCCTGCTCACAGTGTTCAGCTAAACCTACAAGTTAGTGGGGTGTGTCCACCTCACAGTATTCAGCTAAAAATACAAGCTAGTGGGGTGCGTCCTGCTCACAGTGTTCAGCTAGATCCGTTTCTGTTATCTTCTTACTGACAGGCAGGCTTGTCTTGTTACAGTAAATACAGCTACCTGAAGAAAATTGCTGGTGTTCTTTTGATCCTATTAGTACCACAGTCAGGCAGCTAGACTATTTACAGTTAGTGCAGTGCTCACAGTGTTCAGCTAAACCTACAAGTTAGTGGGGTGCGTCCTGCTCACAGTGTTCAGCTAAAGCTACCTGTAGAAGGTTGGTGGTGTTCTCATACTACAGGCAGGCAGTTGATTTTGCTAGCTGCAGTATCAGTACATATATATATATATATATATATATATATATATATATATATATATCCAAGCTTAGTGCAGATACAGGCCATTAGTATGTCTGGAAGGCCAAGAAGGAGAGGCAGACAGTCACAAGCCAATAAGAGAGGGCAAGCAGGCTCTGTGTCTAGTGCTGGTTGTGGAGACGGTGCATCCTCACCAGCACGTGGCCATGGGACACGCTTGGCCTTTTTTTCGGCAGCTGGCCATGTTGAGCCGCAACATGCGGAAGACTTGGTCGAGTGGATGACCAAGCCGTCCTCATCCTCCTCATCCTCTCTCACCCATGCCCAGGGTACTTTGTCTGGCAAAGCAGCGGCCTCTTCCCTTGGCTCAATGTCATCAGTGACTCCTTCCCTAGCCCCACCATGTCCTCCTGAGGAGTCCCTCGAACTGTTTGACCACAGTGTTGGGTACATGCTCCAGGAGGATGCCCAGCGTTTGGAAGGCTCTGATGATGATACTGAGCTTGATGAAGACAGTAACATGAGCATGGACAGAGGGGGTGCCCAAGAAGGACAGCAATCTGGCAGTCATGCTCCCCCTGCTGCAGCATACTGCCAGGTTTGCTCCAGTGATGAGGAGGGAGGGGATGATGAGGTCACTGACTCAACGTGGGTGCCTGATAGAAGAGAGGAGGAGGAGGAGGAGGAGGAGGCGGCACATCACCAACGAGGTAGGATGCCCTTCAGGGGCCAGCCTAAGGGCAGCACATTGACTGCATCACACCCCAAAGCTCCACATGTGCAGGGCGCTGCAGTCTCTGCGCGTTATTCAAAAAGTTCTTTGGTGTGGGCCTTTTTTGAGATGAGTGCATCAGATCGCACCGCTGCTATTTGCAACATATGTCTCAAGCGTATCTCACGTGGCCAAAACATCTCCCGCTTGGGTACCACATGCTTGACCAGACATATGTTGACCTGCCATGCAGTTCGTTGGCAAGCGTATCTAAAAGACCCACACCAAAGAACAAAGAGGACCTCTCCTTGCTCCTCATCAGCTGAGATTTCCAACCCCACTAGACCTTCAGTCCTCTCTGAGACCTGCACTGAGAGGAATGAAGGTGTAGAATTAGGTGTGTCACAGCCAAGTACTTGTGGGCAATCTGCTTTTGGTACACCGACGTTAGATTGTACCAGGCAAATTTCTCTGCCCCAGCTGCTGCACCGCCGAAAGAAGTTTGCTCCCAGCCATCCACATGCCCAGCGGTTGAATGCTAGCTTGGCAAAATTGCTAGCACTTCAACTGCTGCCTTTTCAGTTGGTAGACTCTGCCCACTTTTGTGAGTTTGTGGAATGTGCGGTTCCTCAGTGGCAGGTACCCAAACACCACTTTTTCTCACGGAAGGCGATTCCGGCTCTCTACCAGCATGTGGAAGGCAATGTCCATGCCTCGCTGGACAGGGCGGTCAGCGGTAAGGTGCATATTACCGCTGACTCATGGTCCAGCAGGCATGGACAGGGACATTACCTAAGTTTCACGGCGCATTGGGTGACTCTGCTGGCAGCTGGGAAGGATGCAGGACAAGGTGCAGTAGTGTTGGAGGTTGTTCCGCCACCACGCCTCCAAAATGCTAATGATTGTGACACACCTCTCTCCTCCACCCCCTCCTCTTCTTCTTCCTCCATGGCCTCTTCCTCGGAACCAGCGGTGCTCCGTAGTCGTTCAAGGGGCTACGCAAGTACGCAGGCCAAAAGAAGCCATGTGGTGCTTAAGCTGGTGTGCTTGGGGGACAGGAGCCACACTGGGGCAGAGGTTCTGTCAGCTCTGCAGGGGCAGGTTCAGAGGTGGTTGACGCCACGCCAACTTAAGGCAGGAATGGTGGTTTGCGACAATGGCACCAACCTCCTCTCTGCCCTCCGACAGGGACAAATGACCCATGTGCCCTGTTTGGCTCACGTCCTTAACTTGGTGGTGCAGCGCTTCTTGGGCAGGTACCCGGGCTTACAGGATGTCCTGAGGCAGGCCAGAAAAGTCTGTGTGCATTTCCGCCGGTCATATAATGCCAGTGCTCGGCTGACGGACCTCCAAAAGGAGTTTAACCTGCCCAAGAACCGCCTAATCTGTGACATGCCCACCAGGTGGAACTCAACGTTGGCCATGCTGCAGCGGCTGCACAGGCAGCAGAGGGCCATCAATGAGTACCTGTGCGACTATGGCACCAGGACAGGGTCAGGGGAGCTTGGTTTTTTTTCCCCACGCCAGTGGGCCATGATCAGGGATGCATGCACTGTCCTGTCACCATTTGAGGAGGACTTCCTTAGCTCTCAAGGCCCCCTTTATCCAGACAGTGTTCCTGCATGCCCGCTGATCACACAGGAAGAGGAGGAGGAGGAGGAGGAGGAGGAGGAGGAGGAGGAAGATTGTGTCAGTATGGAGGTGGAGCCTGGCACTCAGCATCAGCAGCAGTCTTTAAGGGATCAGTCCCAAGAAACACATGGACTTGTACGTGGCTGGGAGGAGGTGGCTGCGGACCATGTCATCCTTAGTGACCCAGAGGACTCCGGACCGAATGCCTCAGCAAACCTACGCTGCATGGCCTCCCTGATCCTGCAAAGCCTGCGTAAGGATCCTCGTATTCGTGGTATCAAGGAGAAGGACCAATATTGGCTGGCAACCCTCCTTGATCCACGTTACAAGGGTAAGGTTGCGGACCTTATCTTGCCATCGCAGAGGGAGCAGAGGATGAAACATCTTCGGGAGGCTTTGCAGAAAGGTCTGTGCAACGCGTTCCCAGAGACTGGGAGGTTACAAACTCCTGTTTCTGGACAACGTGTTGCTGAGGCTTCGGTCAGTCAAAGAAGGAGCGGTGGAGAAGGTGGCCGTCTGACCGATGCGTTCAGACAATTTTTTGGTCCACAGCCCCAAGGTATGATCGGTTCCAGAAACCATCGCCAGCGTCTGTTTTACATGGTGCAGGAATACCTAGGGGCAAGATCAGACTTGGACACCTTTCCCACCGAAAATCCTCTGGGTTACTGGGTCTTGAGGATGGATCACTGGCCAGAGCTTGCACAGTATGCAATTGAGCTACTGGCCTGTCCTGCATCCAGCGTTCTTTCGGAACGCACATTCAGTGCTGCTGGAGGCGTGGTAACCGATCACAGGGTGCGTCTGTCCACTGACTCGGTTGATCGACTGACCTTCATAAAAATGAATCAGTCTTGGATCACCACCAGCTACCAAGCACCTGATGCTGATGTAACCGAATAATTTTTAAAAAAATCTCAGATCCCTTCAAGGACTACCTATGCTGATGCTGAGTGACTATCCTGAGTAATTATCCTCCTCCTCCTCAATAATCACGCTGATAGCTTGTAAGAACATTTTTGGTTCTGGGCGCCACCACCAGTGCCTAAGGCACCTTTTTCAGCCCCTGTTTAACAGGGGCGTGTAATTACAATTTTTGATGTAATACTTTGCAGCAGGGCTCGTTCCTGCATTCCAACTAGAGTGTCTGTGAGGGGTTGCAGTGTTGTGGCACCAGCACCAGTGCCTAAGGCCCATTTTTTCTGCCCCTGTTTAACAGGGGCGTGTAATTACAATTTTTGATGCAATACTTTGCAGCAGGGCTCGTTCCTGCGTTCCAACTAGAGTGTCTGTGAGGGGTTGCAGTGTTGTGGCACCAGCACCAGTGCCTAAGGCCTAATTTTTCAGCTCCTGTTCAACAGGGGCATGTAATTACAATTCTTGATCTAATATTTCACAGCAGGGCCCTGTGAGGGCTTACAGTGTTGTGGCCACAGCAACACCTAAGGCCCAAATTTCTGCTGAGTATATAGGGCAGGACCCTACTTTCAAACAACTAACTTATAAATGACTCCTAATTGCAAACGGAAGGAGACAAAAGGAAGTGAGATGAAATCTACCCCTAGGAAGGGAAATTCTCTACTGTAAGAGTTAATATGGGAAAAACATTTCTCCTTTCCACTGATGCTTTCCAATCCTTGTTCCACAAAAAAACCCAAATTTTCAAAAAATATTTTTCATTGGGACAAAAAGTGAGGTGAAATCTTCTGAAGAGGAGGAAAGACAGCAAAACAAATGTCACAGGGGTGATAACCCTTCCCTATGTTTTCCAAAAAGCTTAAAAAAGATTTTTTGGCTGGAGCTAAACACTTTAAAAATGTACCCGTTCAAAATTACAAAGAGATTCTACTTAACAACAAACCTACAGTCCCTGTCTTGTTTGCACCGCCTGTATACTGCTGTTCAGAATATATAGGGCCTGGTGGCCCCACACCTTTCCTTATTTTAATTTGGGTGCGGGGTTCCCCTTAATATCCATACAAGACCCAAAGGGCCTGGTAATGGACTGGGGGGTACCCATGCCGTTTGTCTCGCTGATTTTCATCCATATTGCCAGGACCCGACATTACATTAAACCCGCAAGCAGTTTTAAATGAGATTTTTCCTTTAAAAATGACATTTGGTGCAGGGACTGTTCTAAACATGGGAAACACGCGTCACTTTACAGGCATACTATAGACACCCCTCAGGTACGATATTTAAAGGAATATTTCACTTTTTTTTTTTCACTTTAAGCATTATTAAAATCACTGCTCCCGAAAAAACGGCCGTTTTTAAAAGTTTTGTTTGCATTGATACATGTCCCCTGGGGTAGGACCCGGGTCCCCAAACCCTTTTTAGGACAATACCATGCAAATTAGCCTTTAAAATGAGCACTTTTGATTTCGAACGTTCGAGTCCCATAGACGTCAATGGGGTTCTAACGTTCTTGCGAACTTTCGGTCCGTTCGCAGGTTCTGGTGCGAACCGAACCGGGGGGTGTTCAGCTCATCCCTAGTCAAGAACAATGGCACAACCATCCACCCATCCCCACATGTCAGCATGCTAGGTGTTATCCTGGACTCTGAATTCTCCTTTCGGCCGGACATCCAATCACCTTCCAAAGCTTGCTGCCTAAACCTCCGCAACATCTCCAAACTATATCCCTTTCTAACCAATGAAACTGCAAAGCTCCTGATTCACTCCCTGGTTATCTCTCGCCTTGACTACTGCAACTCCCTCCTCATTGGCTTACCTTTAAAAAGACTATCCCCCCTTCAGTCCATCATGAATGCTGCTGCCAGACTCATCCACCTTACAAGCAGCACAGTGTCTGCTACCCCTCTCTGCCAATCCCTCCATTGGCTACCACTTACCCAACAAATTAAATTCAAAATACTAACAATAAGTTACAAAGCCATCCACAACTCTCCCCCAGCTACATTACTAGCCTAGTCTTAAAATGCCACCTAATCGCCCTATTCATTCCTCCCAAGACCTCCTGCTCTCTATCTCCATCAACACCTCCTCCCATATCCGCCTACAGGACTTCTCCCGAGCCTCGCCCATCCTCTGGTATTTGCTACCCCAATCTGTCAGACTGTCTCCAAATTTATCCACTTTTAGGCGATCCCTAAAAACTTTCCTCTTCAGAGAAGCCTATCCTGCCTCCATCTAACAACTGCACTATTTTCTCCATTAGCTCATCCCCCACAACATTACCCTTTTGTATAACTTGACCCTCCCTCCTAGATTGTAAGCTCTAACAAGCAGGGCCCTCTGATTCCCCCCTGTATTGAATTGTATTGTAATTGTACTATCTGCCCTAATGTTGTAAAGCTCTGCGTAAACTGTTGGCGCTATATAAATCCTGTATAATAATAATAATAATAATAATAATAATAGCCTGCAAAACAACCAAATTGACCCTGTCTTACAATTTACATTAAAAACACAGGGTTTTGTTTGCACACATTTGCAAATATATGTGTAAATGTTGAGTATAGCCTCACATAGCATTAAGTTAATAACAGTAAAGGAGTACCATCATCCAAATTGACATATGTGGTTGGGGAGGATGAAGATGTGGGGGTAGTTGCCAAGGCTATCCCATACACATAGACACCCAAAAGGAATTAAATTGACTTTCTCGGTACTGATATAACCACAAAATAGATCAATAAAATACAAAATTTTATTCTGTAACAATGTACAAACAGTATCTTAAAAACACGGAAATGTATACAGAGACAAATTATAAAAGAAACTATATTATTTTCTTTTAATACACTGTTTTCCCATAGACCCTTCATCCTCCTGAAGAAGCGGTTATACCACGAAACCAGTAGAGGAATATTTATACCCCACCTTAACAGAAACTGTACCGGGGAAACCTGCTATGAGTTAGTTCTGAATAAAAACGGAACAAATCAGCGCAAATATATAAACTAATAGATGAAAAAGCAGCTGGACACCAGGGTCAATAAATCAAATTCCTAAATGTAATAGTATAGCAGGAGGTGCAGTGCTGAGATATTAATAAAAAATCAAATCAACATAATAGTCCATAAACTTCAAGATCCCATAAGTGTTGTGACATCATGCTGAAAAACTTTGTGGATATAAAGTGATCCCTCCACCAGCATATGAAGTGGCCTCTCACCTCAACAACCGGACCCTTTCGTTATAGAGGGTCAGATAGGCTTTCCCTTGCGGGTCAAATAAAGCTGATATGCAGAGGATCCGACTTGATCAGCAGCGGTACAGGATACACAATATGCAGAATCAATTCCCAAACGTGTATATCATGAAGATATAAAGGGGACTGACCATAGTGCTCTCCGTATAAAAGATTTTTAATGAGATAAATGCAAAGATAAAAAACTTACAAACAAGGCACTCATCCAGTGCCAGATGTCTGAGCTTGGACAGATAAGCTGTGAGATGGTTGCGGGTGACGTCACGATGCTCCCTTCCTTTCGTTGCGGATCCGGAAAGGGCGTGATCACCCTCGCTTAATACACAACGATCACCAAAGCAACCCGACGCTGCGTGAAGCAACGTAACAAAGACGAAAGGAGGGTAACTATACAGGCACGTAATCCCGGAAGTGTCCTCAATAATTAAAAAGACCAACGAACGGAGAACAAACCCTGCAGTTGGATATATGCTAGCAGTCAGCATATACTAAAAAATATTAAATGGATAAGTAAACATGCTCAAAAACCTCAAAAATCAGAGTGTGGTAGATAAAATATATAGAAATAAATTTAAATAAAAAATTTGATAAAATATTAAAATATGTCATTCGCGACCATCTCATGCTCCAACCAATAACTATAAAAATTAACGATCAGTGATAAAGCAATTAATGTCGAATTCAACATTTAATCCCTCAGGACAGAGAACTCGGGTTTCGTGTATCCAATAGGATTCTCTTTTGTTTAGCTGTCGTATAAAATTGCCCCCTCTCCAGTGTTTTGTAACCCTCTCAATACCCCAAAACTTTAAACTTTTGGGGTTCTGCTGATGAAACAATTTAAAATGCTTGGACACATTGTGGGTCTTAAGACCCTTCTTAATGTTGTTAACATGTTCTGCTAACCTGACATGTAAGGGTCTGGAAGTGCGTCCAATATATTGGAGCCCACAATCGCACTCCAACATATAGACAACTCCCACTGTGTCACAGGTGATAAGTTGCTTGATGTCATATTCTCTGTTGGTAGCAGATGCCAAAAACTTTTTTCGTTTTTTGATGTTTACTTAAGAATGTCTGCATGGAATACATCGTCCGCAGGCATAAAACCCACCCAAAAACGAGAACAGTCTGTCAGTGGCCGGCTTGGGAGGATTGAGAACGCCAGGGGCAAGGCGATCTCTGAGGGAGGGTGCCTTTTTGTAAATGAACTGGGGGTGTTCAGGTAGAACTGGACCTAAAACTTTGTCTTGTTTTAAAATGCACCAATTTTTTTGGATCATTTTCTCAAATTTACTGTATTGCACGTTGTAATCTAGAATCATTTTAAAATTATGATTATCAGAAATGGGCTTCCTATTATGATCAGAGACCAATGATTATCTGTCCATGGATTTTACATTCATGATCTCTTCTTCAAGAGTTGATCTATCATATGGACTATTATGTTGATTTGATTTTTTATTATTATCTCAGCGCTGCACCTCCTGCTATACTATGAGTTAGTTCTGTATGGTGTATACTATACTACATTTTATAATTTGTCTCTGTATACATTTTCGTGTTTTTAAGATACTGTTTGTACATTGTTACAGAATAAAATTTTGTATTTTATTAATCTATTTTGTGATTATATCAGTACCGAGAAAGTCCATTTAATTCCTTTTGGGTGTCTATGTGTATGGGATAGCCTTGGCAACTATCCCCACATCTTCACCCTCCCCAACCACATATGCAAATATATGTGGAATATATGTGGAAGCCACAGTGCCCACATCAAGGCTCCTCTGTGTACTGGGATTCTAATGCTATAATTTTCAGTTTCCCAAGCTGAAGCACATATAGCAGTGGATAGTTTAAGAACAGATTTGCCAGGAGGGTGCCCACCGCTCCTTAAAGGCACAGGGGTGCATGGGAAGCCCAGCAAAATGGCAGAATGGCAACTGAAGGCGTCCAGAGCATCCCGCATCCAGTTCATCCAACTGTACAAAAAAATGGCAACCACCCCAACCTATAACTAGACTTTGCAGTAAGGTGCACATGGAAGGGCAACACACATCACAAGCAACTAACAATCTAACAATTCATGTTAAAAACAGAGGGTTTTGTTTACACACATTTGCAAATATATGTGTAAGCTTCACTGTGTACATCAAGGCTGCTCTATGTACTGTGGTCCTAACTCTATAATTTTCAGAGTCTCCCAAGTTGGAGCACATGTAGCAGTGGATAGATTAAAGGCACAGGGATGCCGGGGAAGCTAAGCAAAAGCAGAAGCACGATGCTAGCTGAAGGTATCCATCCATTATTCCTGGTTAAATGTAAACTGATGCAAACTGGGTGCCCTAAAATTAACATAAATATATTTTTCTTGAAAATGTGTGCTTGTTAAACTGTTAATATCACATAACATAAAAATTTGTAACCACCACTATTTTTTTCTCAGGGTTTCTGATTTAAAAAAAATATATAATGTTTTGGAGTTTGAGGGTATTAACTAAGTTTTAGATCTAAAATTATTAGTCAGCTAACATATAGTCAACACACATCTGAATGAATGAATGAATGATTTGTAAAGTGCTGCAAATGCAAACTGAATCGCCTCAAGGCGCTGGATGCATTCTCTGTTGACAGCTTCTCAGAAAAGGAAGGTCTTTAGTTTTTTCCTGAAGGCCTGGTGGTTTGCTTCCATGCGCATGTTGGTTGGAAGAGCATTCCATAGTCGAGGTCCTTGGACTGCGAATCTTCGTTCTCTCTTTGCTTTGTAGCGGTATTTGGGAATGATAAGGAGGTTTTGGTTAGCTGATCGAAGACTGAGATTCGGTGTGTAGTGTTTTATTTTCTCACGGAGATATAGTGGGGTGTTTCCTTGTATGCATTTGTGGGTGAGGCAGAGGGTCTTGAATGTGATTCGATTCTTCACGGTTAGCCAGTGTAGGCTCTTTAGGGAGGGGGAGATGGATTCCCAGGGTTTTTTTCCTGTTAACAGTCTTGCCGCCGTGTTTTGGATGAGTTGTAAGCGCGCAAGCTGATATTGGGGTAGTCCTACGTAGAGCGAATTTGCTTAGTCGAGTCGGGAATTGATGATTGTACCCACAACTGCCGCTTTGTCCTCTTCTGGGATGAATGGGATGAGTCTATGTAGCTGGCGGAGGAGATGGTGGGATCCGCTCACCACTGATCCTATTTGTGCATCCATTGTCATTCCTGAGTCAAAAATTACTCTGAGACTCTTGGCTTTGGTGCTTGGAGAGATAGTCTGTCCAAGGATGGTGGGAGGTGTCCATGGAGTCTTTATTTTGGAATTTTTGTTAGCTTGTAGGAGAAGAAGTTCTGTTTTTGATCCGTTGAGTTTGAGGGAACTAGTGGTCATCCAGTCATCTATTAAAGTGAGACATCTGAAACTAATAATGAGATCTGGTTATCAGTTATTATGTGGACTTAAGAAGAGAGGCTTTATCCCAAAGCTCTATAAATTCTTTGGACTCCAGGACCCAGGATAGGACTTATTAAGATTTTGAGAAAACATAAAGGTTTTTTTTTTCCCATATCAATTATCAATCCTGAATCCCCTGGCCATGTTTAGTCGAGAAACCTAGCTGACACATATTCACATTCACAATCCTAATAGCCATTGTCACCACAGTATTAAGGACTTATGAATACAAATGGTGAATTTGACTCTCAGACACAATTTTTAAATGATTTTTAATTTCCAACCCCCGATTTCATGCAATGAAAATAAAAAAAAACTACAATTTTGCTTGCACATGATTGGATTATGGACATCAGCAGAGCTTCCTCCTCATTCAATAAGCTCTGGGGATAATTCCCTTACACAGTGAACACTCTATTTGTTTTCATTAAATCAACCCCAGAATTTCTTAAAATAATAGAAATAAAGAGTTTATATTTTGTTGATTCTGTGGGTATTTTTTTGGACTTTATTATACATATATGCATATATATAGAGCGCTCTTCATGTGTCAGTACAATAATCAACTATTGTTATTGCAACTTGTCATGGTATTAACCTCAGGCAGTCCACACACTATAACAGCTGTTTTCCACAATTTTCAGGAATCATTTTTTAAAGTATAAATGCCACAAGCATAGAACCACTTGGCATAAGAAGAGCTACCGACAAACATCTAAACTGGGAAGTAGTCCATTATTTTGCATACAGCCGCTTTGAGCATCCAACAACATTTCCTTTGTGACAAGGCCTATGAGAAAAGTAGCTCTCATAAAAACAAGATCTGACTCTAGGAAAATTTCCTCCATTTTCTTTTATAGTTAAATTATCGTCAATACCCCTCAGCTGAGTTATCACGTGAATTTATGTATGAATATTTACTAACATTGCTTTCTGAGGAAACAGATAAAAAGTTATCTTATCACTTTTGACTCTGCATTAAAAGCCTTAACCTTAAAGTGGATGTAAACCCAATGTCATCCTTTCTAAACTACTGCCATAAGGGTTATCTATAAGGATATACATGCCTCCTGCATGTATCTTTACCTGTCAAATGTCTCCCCTCTGTCTGTTATGAGAGCCGAAAAACTGCAGATCCTGTGAGTGGGTCTGTTGTCTGGAGCTGGGTGGGTGGAGTCGTGATGTCAGTAGACTCCCCGCCCACCTCTACACTCCCCTTGTCAATATGCATTTTCTGCTGTGTATTTCTTACACTGAACTTCTGCTATGATCTCTAACATCCAGTGAAAAGACAGGAAAGTAACCACATGACTTCAGCATGCCAAATCATGCTGAGGTGTGGAACAGCCAATCCTTGTAGAGCTGCTGAAGAAAGGAGTGGGGGTGGGAATTAAAAAATAATGCATGTGTCTTAGGCTAGTGCACGAGATATGTAAATCACCTGTCACTCACAGCAAGGGGGAGGATTTGACAAAGTTTTTCTCTGTTTGTCAAGATTTATCTCACTGAACAATAAAAGAGGATTGCTCAGAGCTGGATTAACTCTTTGTGGCAAGACTGGGCTCAAATGATAGGAAATCTTATACTCTACATTATGACATTAAAAAAATAATAATTTGGGGGTTTACATCCACTTTAACTCTGGACCAGGCCATTTTGAGCGATACGGCACTGCGTTACGTTAACTGACAATTGAGTGGCCGTGCGACGCTGTACTCAAATAACATTTATGTCCTTTTTTCCCAGAAATAGAGCTTTCTTTTGGTGGTATTTGAACACCTCTGAGTTTTTTTAATTTCTTGCACTAGAAACAAAGAACAACCGACAATTTTGAAAAAAAATATATATATTTTTTACTTTCTGCTATAAAACACATTCATTTAAAAAATCTAATTTCTTCATCAATTTAGGCCAATATGTATTCTGCTACATACTTTTCGTAAAAAAAAAAAAAAAAAAATCCCAGTAAGTGTATATTGATTGGTTTGCGCAAAAGGTATAGCGTCTATAAACTATGGGATATTTTTATTTATTCATTTTACTTCTAATGGCGGCAATCAGTGACTTGTAGCGGGACTGGGATCTTGCAGCGGACAAATCAAACACCTAACTAACACTTTTGACACTTTTTTGGGACCAGTGACATTATTACAGTGATCAGTGCTAAAAATATGCACTGTCACTGTACTAATGACACTGGCTTGGAAGGGGTTAACATCAGGGACGATTAAAAGGGTTAACTGTGTGCCTAGCTAATGTTTCAGTGTAGTGGGGGAAGTGCTTTTACTATTGAAAGACATAGATCAGTGTTTCTGCTTTACAGGAACACAGGATTCATGCCTTCTGTACTGACAGAACGACAATCGGCCTTGTTTATATAGGCAGACTCGTATTTTGTCAGTGTATCGAACGATCAACGGGTGCCAGCGTACATCGGGTCCTCTGTGTAAAATATCAGCGGAAGTGAGCCGCCAGGCGCGCACACTCATGCCCAGAACCAGGTAGTGCAGAATCAGGTATATATACGTGATTCTGCACAGCGTGGCTGCCCTGTAGCAGTAAATCTGCTATGGGGCAGTCGGCAAGTAGTTAATTCCCAAAACTTTAACACAAAGAAATGCACCTTTATTTTCATCATGTGACTGTAATATTCAAATCTCATTGAGTTAATAACTGTCACTTCTTTTTAATTATTTTATGGTGTGCTAGCTTTGAAATTCGGGCCTAATTTGTATCATAACCTTTAAAAAACCTTGATAATGAATGAGAGAGAAAGGCATTCTAGTGCACATTTGGTGGGAATGCCCCTTAATACCTTTTTGGCAAAAAAAATTGTGACATGATAAAGCACATTACCGAAACTACAATTCAACTAACATTGGCTTGTTGCCTTTCTAAGTGCTCTATGAAGAAATATAAATGATCAGATTTCTACTCTGCAAAAATTCTGATTACAAGACATTGGAAACCCACTCATACCCCCATGATTAAAGAGTGGCTTCATACCATAGAAAATATCTATGCTATAGAAGAAACAAGGGCAATAAAAGAATAACTCCACTTTTGCTGGGAAAAAAAACATTCCCTTCTGGGTGATCTATGTACATGCAAAGGATTTTGACAAATTTTGTTGCAGATTCCTACCTCTTGTTATTCTGAAGAAATCCCTGTGCGGTTGTCTGTGCCCATGTTCAAAGTGAGTCTAATGGGAGTGGTTTCTTAATTATCAACCAGCTGCTGCACCTGCAGCGCTCTAATAAGTAAAATTTCTGGGCCTGCATCCCTTTAGATGTGATTTCCTTTTGGGAGTATATCACCAAAAATGACATTTTTTGTTGCAGGAGATGCCTGAAATCTGACTTGTATCTGCAGAATTCTGGGAAAATCAGTGAGCCAATCACACAAGCAGGAAATTAAATATCTGGGGTACAGAACAAATCCAGGTAGTCATATTGCATTACATTTCACAGAAAATTCCAGAGCTGTAGATTGAAAAGAAAGGTAATTTTTAATAACATTCAATTACAATATAAATTCTGTCACAATTGTTTACGCTATATTATTACTACAAAATCATTTATATGTGATATTGCTTGAATTTTTTTCCAATAAAAATGTATTGTTATAAAAAAAGATAGCGAATGAGCTCATGACAAGGATACTGTAGATTAGCTAAGTTTCCATATTAACCATTACCTTTTTTCCTTCCCTGTCCTTCATCCTCAATCATAATATCGGAAACACACCAGGGGCTGGATTTAAATGGCCACAGCATTTTAATAATTAAATAATGCCCAAAATACAATGTATTAAACACATGAGATTATGTCTGGAATGGCATTGAAGTCATTGGGTGCATAGTCTAAAAGACACTGGTATGTGAACATATTAAAAAAGGGCCCCTGGTTGGTAAATTAAAATTTTTTTTCTAGTATGCTAGCTTTGAAATTTGAGCCTAATTTATGTCATAACCTTTAAAAAAGAAAACTTAAGTTAGTGAATGACATGGGTTTTGTAGAACAGCTGGGTTCCCATAATAACCATCACCTATTTCCTTCCCTCCCCGTCACCCTTAATAATGAGAACACACCAGGGGCTGAATTTTAGTTGCCACAGCATTTTTAAAAAACTAAATAATGCCTAAAATATAAATGTATTAAACGCATATTATGAATATGGGAATGGCATTAGAGTCATTGAAGGTATTGACTAAAACACATACAGTATAATGCACATATTAAAAAGGGCCCCCTGGTTGCCAAAACACATGTAGGTTTACCCCGGAGAAGCCGCTGAATTCCCTTTGATTTTTCTGAACGCCTAAAGTTAACACACCTCGATTACCCATCGCTGACCGACGCACCTTGGTATATTTTATTAGGCCAAGAATACACTAAATCAGCTTTTCTCAACCTTATTACCCCAGTGGAACCCTTGTATAAATTCTAAGGTCTCAGGGAACCCCCGATAAATTTAGCCTATCCAGCGTTATTGGGAAAATGCCCCTTACATTGGTGGTAGATGGAAAGAATCCCCACCATTCAGGTGGCTAGAATGCCACCCTTGCAGTCATGTTGTTGGCTCCGCCAAGTGAGGTTTGACCTGAAACATTGCAGGCACCATCAGATGGGAGGTCAGTTAGCTATAGCTCAAGGAACCCTTAGCTATAACAGGAGGGACCCTAAGGTTCCATGGAACCCTGGTTGAGAATGGCTGTCCTAAATGAAGAGAGGATTTGCAAGTGTACTTATACAAATAACCAATAAAACAATAATGGTACCCTGAGACATAACAACTGAATAAAAAAAAACAGAAACATTTTGCGCTAGGGCCCAGAAATCGTTACCAATAAGCAGCTATCACTTTACACAGATAGAGAGCATAACAAAACTAAGAACCAAGAAGTGTGGTACTAAAATATAATTGAAAATGACTGCAATCGGATACGCGTGTGTCAGCTACAGAAATTCAAAATTCAAGTGCTAAAACAATGTGCAAATAGGCTCACAAAAATAAGTCGACTTAATTCAAAAACGTTTGGCGAGAGTCTAAAAAAAGAGGGGGCGATTCTCCCAAAATCAGCAGTCAGATGAGAATAGTAGAAAGCTCCTGTTCCCAGATTCCATGCATGACACACCACCCCTGTGAAGTATGCAGGGGCTTACCAGAGCCAAAGACCCAACATATAGAGTGTTCATATAGCACTTGTGATGTTATAAAGGCCTCTCACATTTGCATGGCCCACAGGTGTGTATGGCACCTCAAAACACTCTGTCTCCACATACGTGATCCTACACTTCATGGCCCCCCAAGGATGAGGATGTGGAGCCCCAGCAGCCATCTTGGAATCTGGCAGGTGGAAGTGCTTTCATATAACTGAAGCTCTGCATACGCTGCATGATTTGTGAGTGCATTTTCTTTAAAAATATTCACTTTTAAATGGGTCTTTACTATGGATAAGAGGGCCCATAGGGGAGCAGAGGAGGTGTGCAGAAAAAGTTGCCCAAAGGGTCCTTGGTGGACCTGTGAAAGATCAAATATCTGTATTCAATATCTGTACCTCTAAGACCCCTTCCACACTGGAACGCTTGTCCATTAGCACCAAAACAGCGCTTGTTTTAGTGGCGCTTTAGCGCTGTTTTGCTTTTGCAGCACTTTTCGGACGCTAGTGGGCCGCTTTTTACCAAAAAAATGTAAAAAGTCCCATTTTGTGGGGCTTTCAAGTCACTTTTAAGGTACTTTGGAAGCCCTAACCATTCATTGCAATAGCAAAGGCGTTTTGGGATCACTAAATACAGTGCTCCCAACCCGCCTCAAAGATGCAGCTTGCAGGACTTTTCGTAAAGTCCCACAAGCGCACCCTAGTGTAAAAAGACCCATTGCAATGAATGAGAGGCAGTTTCCAGGTGCTTTCAGAGGCTATTTCTAGCACTAAATCACCTGAAAACCTCCTCAGTGTGAAAGTACAACAAAAGAAAGAAAGAGGGCGCACCAGCCTAGTGCATTATCCTTTAGTATATTTATTTAAAAAACATAGTTAAAAACTACTCACAAGGGTAGAAAGAAAGTCCCACTTATAGCAACCTTAAGGCAGTTAGTCCACTGATAGCAGTTTCCAGGTCCTAGAGAGAGGAGGTACGAACCGTTGCTGGCTGATGCATTTCGAAGGAGACCCTTCTTCTTCAGAGCCTTACCAGTGTTGCTCTGTTGCAGCTATTTATACATATGTTCATCTGGGAACCACATCCCAGATCTACTCTAAAGTTCCTCCACCAAATAATGGTCTAATGGTCCGAATAGTCCCCGCAGATGGGTCCTTTGGATGGAGGTGAGAGTACCACTGTTGTTCCTTATATAGCACTTTGTAATTTCCCATCTGCAGTATGTGATGCCTATATATTGACCTATTTATGCAATTCATCTATGGATGTGGGTCAGTCTATTGCCGAATACACGCATTATTAGTGTATACACATGTGATAAGACTAATGAGATTAATCAATATTATATACATACATAGTTACAACTATTTAGTAAAGGTCCGCCTTCCATAAGATCACCCATTATTTGGGGGAGAGGCTTTAGAGTAGATCTGGGATGTGGTTCCCAGATGAACACATGTATATATGTATAAATAGCTGCAAGAGAGCAACACTGTTAAGGCTCTGAAGAAGAAGGGACACCTTTGAAATGCGTCAGCCAGCAGCGGTTCATATGTCCTCTCTCTAGGGCCTGGAAACTGCTATCAGTGGACTAACTGCCTTAAGATTGCTTTAAGCGTGACTTTCTTTCTACCCTTGTGAGGAGTTTTTAACTATGTTTTTTAAATAAATGTACTAAAGGATAATGCACTAGGCTGGTGCGCCCTCTTTCTTTCTTTTTGTTTGACTACTAGGATATCCCTATCCTGGAGGGCAGCAAGGCCGAAATTTATTGTCCATTCTGAACTTTTGGATCATCTAGCTAACACACCCATGCGCAAGAGTATATGTTTTTGTTGTACTGTACACTCAGTGTGAAAGTAGCCTAATGCCGCGTACACACAACCGTTTTTTCGGTCGGAATAAACTCTGAACGTTTTTACAACGGAGTTCCGACGGAGTGCCGCTGCAACTGTCTTGCCTACACACGATCACACCAAAGTCCGACTGTCTAGAACACGGTGACGTACAACATGTACGACAGGACTAGAAAAAGGAAGTTCAATAGTGAGTAGCCAATAGCTGCCGCCTCGTTCTTGCTTCAGAGCATGCGTTGTTTTTGGCCCGTCGGAACAGCATACAGACAAGCGGTTTTCCCGATAGGAATTGATTCAGTCGGAAAGATTTAAAACATGTTCTATTTCTAGGTCCATCAGAATTTTTGAAAAAAAAAGTCCGATGAGGCCCACACACGATCGGAATGTCCGATGAAAAGATTCCGTTGGACTTTTTCCTGCCGAAAAAGTCCGACCGTATGTACACGGCATCAGAGGTCCTACTTGGAAAGATCAGTTTTGTATTCCTGGTGACCCAGTGGAGGATGTAAGGAAGTGCACTCAATTAAAAATTTTCAGAGAGGAAAAAATTGATATCTAGAATGCAATTTATAATATGCCCCCCCCCCCTTTCTTTTATATAGATCACACTCAAGCAGTTTTAAACACCTTAAGGATCCACTTGTCCTGTCTCATATAATATCAGCATGATTCCAAGCAGCAGCCAAACTATTTGCTCAGAGGCACACAATATAAAAGGTGATGACTCCAGGTGTATCAAATACCATTAGTTAGTAAGTATTGGCCATCAACTGTTGGTGCTGCATGTGCCCTACTTCCACCCAGTCTCACCTTCATGTCCAGGTTCCCTTCTTCTAATGCCAGCATGCCCGCCTAGTGACATTCACTGCCATCTTCCCATCATCTTGCATATAATGGTGTCTAAAAAAATCCCTCCACACAATTCCTTTGGGTTGTTATAATGTTTTAAGACCCAGCCAGCAGTCCAGCCTCTCTATTCATAAGCCAAATCAGAGTTGTGTTTAAAGCCAAGGTCAGGAACTCATAGGCAGCAGTAAAGAGCAGGATCACAGATCAGGTCAGGGGAGAACCAAGTCACAAACAGGAATCAAATGCAAAACACAGGTCAGAATATGGAGTACAAGGTAAAGATCAGTCATTATTGAAACTGAGTTAAAGCAGCCCTAAATAGGACATCAATACTGGCGCCAATACTGACTGTAGACATGCACATGCACCCGTGTGTGTAGACATGTGCACTTCTGTGGGCAGACACACAACTAGCCACAATTTCATGCACAGAGCCATGAGAAAAACTATGCGCCTCTGCATGTTTCCAGTAAGCCAGCTAACAGAATTTCCCTGAAATGGTCTATGGTCGCTATGGTGGCTAGAGGTGCACTTTTGGGTTTTAAACCTTTTAAGTGTCCATTTTCTATTAGTCATGGAATTATATGCTGAATCACTCTCTTATGCATGTAAGTATAGTTTTTATGGTTTACTTTTAATAAATGGTAGAATGTGTTTTGCTTGCAGTACCAGATCACCCTATTTGTTTTAAAGCTGCTGGCCAAGGTGATATTTGGATACAGAAGAATATTGACTACACAACTGTGGGAGAGATATGGATTTACCTAATCTTGCCTGAAGTGCTTTGGGATTATAAAATGTTAGAGATAAGACACTAGTTCATGATATAATAGCAGGTTTTATTTTCTTTTGCAGATGTTGTCACAGAAACAGTCTGCATTAAACTGCCTTTTTATTATGGCAAAAGTAGCAGAATTTGTTACTGTTACATTTCAGCGTAACTAATGGCAGTTGTATCAGCTGACATATACTCATAAATATTTATTTAATTAATCATAGATAACTTCTCTTTTAGTGGGAATACTTCTAGTTCTTGTTCTTCTTTTCCACATGTTTGTATAAAAAACACAATCCATAGCTTCTAAGAAAATAGTAAACATCTCCAAGAGTTTAATTCCAACTTTGCTCTGTTGTCTGAACAGATACATTTTCCATAACTGTATAAATGTAAAAAATAATGTATACATTCTGTATATACACCCTGAATACTACTAATTATTAAAGAAACAAGTATATGATAAGAACATGTGATTAGAGCCAGAGGCTTTAATAGGCTTCAAAAAAGGGTTAGATCGGGGCACAGAGCACTGCGCTCGGAGCCCACCCAGTTGTGTGACAATAGCGAATGAATATTGGCTATTGCCTTCCTCATTCTCCTCCCCACCAATCAGGAAGCCCCTATTGGCCAGGGAGTCTTAGGTCCATGTGCCGGATAATCTCCGCCGTCCGTCTCCCGCGGTCTGTTTGCCGGGTGATCTCTGCCGCCTGTCTCCCATGGGTGGGTGGGGGGGGATGGTTTGGAGATTGCCGGTGTCCATCTCCTATGGGGGGTGGTGATGGCCACCGTCCATCCCCCGTAGTGAGTGGGGGGGTTTGATGTTAGTTTGTGCCCCCCCTCAAATTTTGAGCACCAGCCACCACTGGTAAAGTATGTGACTTTTAATAGCCTGTGTCTTTAATAGCCTGTCTTAACCTTAAAAAAGGTACATCACCATACCTAGCTATAATTTATTTCTAGTTCCTTGGTAATTATTCCTGTATGTAAATAAAAAAATGTAAAGTAACTAGTCCATGGAGTCCAGAATTGTCCTACTCCCAACCCAGTGTTCTTCTTTGCTGGTTTGCTTCTGTGCCGCCATCTTTGACCCATATGTCGTATATGGTGGGCAGACATGCTGTGGAGTTTCTGCGCATGCATGAAATCACACTAAATCGCTGTGCATACACAGACACGCTGTACATCTATGTCAGGTCCAATAGATTGGAAGAGACCTGCTGCTTGCTGCACATCCATATGGGGTCGCATGATCTCCAACATGGACAGACACAATGTTCTCTTTGCCAGGTCCTATAGACTAGCAGTGTATCAGCATATGCATAAGATATGCGCAGATATCACACACATGTCATCCTGCCTAGGCGAGGATGCAGGAAGTGAAAAGTGTAAAAATATAAATGTATATATATATTTATTGCTTATGGATGTAGCATCCCCCTGACCCCCCGGAGGCATGGTGGTGCCCCCAGAGGGGTGGGCTGATATTTCACCTCATGGTGTACATTACTTAGGCAATAGTGGGATGTGAACATATAGGCAACATCTGTTCACAGTTTATTGTTCATAGCCAAACTCCAGGGAGAGAATAAGGGCACAGGACACCCAAAACTAGCAGACTCCACAAAAAGGGAACAGAAGTACTCACAGTCTTCACAAGAAAACCTTAAAGCCGACCTTGCATTCTGTTATTGTTGCTCCTAACTGTATAGCACTTGGCAGATCAGCTGCTAGCACCCTGATGGAAGAAGACCACAAACTCCAGTGAGGTCCAAGCTCCACATCCAAGCTTAATGCCCCTCAAGACATCTGGAGCTCCTGCAATGGCTCCCTAACCCCCAGGCTCCAGAGGCTAGGCCCCAAATCCAGGCCTTTGTCAAGCCACGTGGTCACCCTTTCAGGCAGCAGGCCTACGAAGTTTCATCAAAGAACACACATCCCCCCTAAGCACGAGGCCCATGAAAGAACAGACTGCCTCCCAAGGTCATGCCCTGAATATTTATAGCCTCCCCCAGCAAGCACCAGTGGCAAGGCAACTCCTACTGGTTGGCCAGGGAGAGATAAATACTCATAACTCTGGTTGGTGTAGCTCTCTTACTATTGCTCGAGGCAGCAGTGCCACCTACTGGCAATTGGACATAGACAGTAAGCAGAACCTAGTAGAAACCCAGCAACTATCAATTCAGCTAAGCTGACTGCATTAGCACCACTAAATTTAGACAGACACTCCAGCTTAGGGCAGGGTGGCTAAACAGAATTTTTTTTCCAAATTGTGTAAGAGGGAGGGTTGAGGAGTCAGAGGAGAGGAAGATATATTTATGAGTGAAGGTGATCTTTAAATAAGCGTTTACCTAATATTGACCAAACAGTCAGAACGGTCTGTCATTTAGGGGGTATATGCAATCACCTCTTTCTTTCAGTGACAGGGGCTTTTTAAATGGTAGTATTGTAACCTATTACCCCTTTATTCCCATTCCTGAAAACTGCAGGTTAGGGGTGAGGGGAAATATATGGCACTACCAGCTCTGGAAGTGACTCTTGCCAACTGTACAAAGGCACTACAGCAGCGGAATATCATCCATGTGTGCAGGGTGTTCCCTGCACATGGGGCCCCGAGAGGGGGGCCACTGTGACCCACACTGCACACATGGATTATTGTCCCTTGATCAGGATGATGTGCTTACAGTGTATTGTTTATATATATGCATCCCAGGTGTTGCATATATATATATGCACTGTATTCAGTTTAGCTAGATCCGTTCCTGTTATCTTCTTACTGACAGGCAGGCTTGTCTTGTTACAGTATTTACAGCTACCTGAAGAAAATTGCTGGTGTACTTTTGATCCTATTAGTACCACAGTCAGGCAGCTAGACTATTTACAGTTAGTGCAGTGTGTCCTGCTCACAGTGTTCAGCTAAAATTACAAGTTAATGGGGTGCGTCCTGCTTACAGTGTTCAGCTAAACCTACAAGTTAGTGTGGTGCGTCCACCTCACAGTGTTCATCTAAACCTACAAGTTAATGTGGTGCGTCCTGCTCACAGTGTTCAGCTAAAACTACAAGTTAGTGCTGTGCGTCCTGCTCACAGTGTTCAGCTAAAACTACAAGTTAGTGTGGTGCGTCCTCCTCACAGTGTCCAGCTAAACCTACAAGTCATTTTTTGCGAGCTCTGCACAGTGTTCAGCTAAAGCTACCTGTAGAAGGTTGGTGGTGTTCTCATACTACAGGCAGGCAGTTGATTTTGCTAGCTGCAGTATCATTATATATATATATATATATATATATATATATATATATATATATATATATATATATATATATCCCAGCTTAGTGCAGCTACAGGCCATTAGTATGTCTGGAAGGCCAAGAAGGAGAGGCAGACAGTCACAAGCCAATAAGAGAGGGCAAGCAGGCTCTGTGTCTAGTGCTGGTCGTGGAGACGGTGCATCCTCATCGGCACGTGGCCGTGGGACATGATGAGGTCACTGACTCAACGTGGGTGCCTGATAGGAGAGAGGAGGAGGCGGCACATCACCAACGAGGCAGGATGCCCTCCAGGGGCCAGCCTAAGGGTAGCACATTGACTGCATCACACCCCAAAGCTCCACATGTGCGGGGCGCTGCAGTCTCTGCACGTTATTCAAAAAGTTCTTTGGTGTGGGCCTTTTTTGAGACGAATGCATCAGATCGCACCACTGCTATTTGCAACATATGTCTCAAGCGTATCTCCCGTGGCCAAAACATCTCCCGCTTGGGTACCACATGCTTGACCAGACATATGTTGACCTGCCATGCAGTTCGTTGGCAAGCGTATCTAAAAGACCCACACCAAAGAACAAAGAGGACCTCTCCTTGCTCCTCATCAGCTGAGATCTCCAACCCCACTATACCTTCAGTCCTCTCTGAGACCTGCACTGAGAGGAATGAAGGTGTAGAATTAGGTGTGTCACAGCCAAGTACTTGTGGGCAATCTGCTTTTGGTACACCGACGTCAGATTGTACCAGGCAAATTTCCCTGTCCCAGCTGCTGCACCGCCGAAAGAAGTTTGCTCCCGGCCATCCACATGCCCAGCGGTTGAATGCTAGCTTGGCAAAATTGCTAGCACTTCAACTGCTGCCTTTTCAGTTGGTAGACTCTGCCCCCTTCTGTGAGTTTGTGGAATGTGCGGTTCCTCGGTGGCAGGTACCCAAACGCCACTTTTTCTCACGGAAGGCAATTCCGGCTCTCTACCGGCATGTGGAAGGCAATGTCCATGCCTCGCTGGACAGGGCGGTCAGCGGTAAGGTGCAGGAAAATTTCCCTGCCCCAGCTGCTGCACCGCCGAAAGAAGTTTGCTCCCGGCCATCCACATGCCCAGCGGTTGAATGCTAGCTTGGCAAAATTGCTAGCACTTCAACTGCTGCCTTTTCAGTTGGTAGACTCTGCCCCCTTCTGTGAGTTTGTGGAATGTGCGGTTCCTCGGTGGCAGGTACCCAAATGCCACTTTTTCTCACGGAAGGCAATTCCGGCTCTGTACCGGCATGTGGAAGGCAATGTCCATGCCTCGCTGGACAGGGCGGTCAGCGGTAAGGTGCATATTACCGCTGACTCATGGTCCAGCAGGCATGGACAGGGACGTTACCTAAGTTTCACGGCGCATTGGGTGACTCTGCTGGCAGCTGGGAAGGATACAGGACAAGGTGCAGTAGTGTTGGAGGTTTTTCCGCCACCACGCCTCCAAAATGCTAATGATTGTGACACACCTCTCTCCTCCACCCCCTCCTCTTCTTCTTCCTCCATGGCCTCTTCCTGTGCTTTGTCCTCGGAACCAGCAATGCTCCATAGCCGTTCAAGGGGCTACGCAAGTACGCAGGCCAAAAGATGCCATGCGGTGCTTGAGCTGGTGTGCTTGGGGGACAGGAGCCACACTGGGGCAGAGGTTCTGTCAGCTCTGCAGGGGCAGGTTCAGAGGTGGTTGACGCCACGCCAACTTAAGGCAGGAATGGTGGTTTGCACCAACCTCCTCTCTGCCCTCCGACAGGGACAAATGACCCATGTGCCCTGTTTGGCTCACGTCCTTAACTTGGTGGTGCAGCGGTTCTTGGGCAGGTACCCGGGCTTACAGGATGTCCTGAGGCAGGCCAGGAAAGTCTGTGTGCATTTCCGCCGGTCATATAATGCCAGTGCTCGGCTGGCAGACCTCCAAAAGGAATTTAACCTGCCCAAGAACCGCCTAATCTGTGACATGCCCACCATGTGCAACTCAATGAGTACCTGTGCGACTATGGCACCAGGACAGGGTCAGGGGAGCTTGTTTTTTTTCCCCACGCCAGTGGGCCATGATCAGGGATGCATGCACTGTCCTGTCACCATTTGAGGAGGCCACGAGGATGGTGAGCAGTAACAGTGCATGCATCAGTGACACTGTCCCCCTTGTCCCCCTGTTAGAGCACACGCTGCGTGGAATAATGGACAGGGCACTTGAGGCAGAACAGAGGCAGGAAGAGGAGGACTTCCTTAGCTCTCAAGGCCCCCTTTATCCAGACAGTGTTCCTGCATGCCCGCCGATCACACAGGAAGAGGAGGAGGAGGAGGAGGAGGAGGAGGAAGATTGTGTCAGTATGGAGGTGGAGCCTGGCACTCAGCATCAGCAGCAGTCTTTAAGGGATCAGTCCCAAGAAACACATGGACTTGTATGTAGCTGGGAGGAGGTGGCTGCGGACCGTGTCACCATGTCATCCTTAGTGACCCAGAGGACCCCGGACCGAATGCCTCAGCAAACCTAAGCTGCATGGCCTCCCTGATCCTGCAAAGCCTGCGTAAGGATCCTCGTATTCGTGGTATCAAGGAGAAGGACCAATACTGGCTGGCAACCCTCCTTGATCCACGTTACAAGGGTAAGGTTGCGGATTTTATCTTGCCATCGCAGAGGGAGCAGAGGATGAAACATCTTCGGGAGGCCTTAGAGAAAGGTCTGTGCAATGCGTTCCCAGAGACTGGGAGGTTACAAACTCCTGTTTCTGGACAACGTGTTGCTGAGGCTTCGATCAGTCAAAGAAGGAGCGGTGGAGAAGGTGGCCGTCTGACCGATATGTTCAGACAATTTTTTGGTCCACAGCCCCAAGGTATGATCGGTTCCAGCAACCATCGCCAGCGTCTGTTTTACATGGTGCAGTAATACCTAGGGGCAAGATCTGACTTGGACACCTTTCCCACCGAAAATCCTCTGGGTTACTGGGTCTTGAGGATGGATCACTGGCCAGAGCTTGCACAGTATGCAATTGAGCTACTGGCCTGTCCTGCATCCAGCGTTCTTTCGGAACGCACATTCAGTGCTGCTGGAGGCTTTGTAACCGATCACAGGGTGCGTCTGTCCACCGACTCGGTCGATCGACTGACCTTCATAAAAATGAAACAGTCTTGGATCACCACCAGCTACCAAGCACCTGATGCTGGTGTAACCGAATAATTTTTTTTGAAATCTCAGATCCCTTCAAAGACTGCCTATGCTGATGCTGAGTGACTATCCCTGAGTAATTATCCTCTTCCTCCTCAATGATCACGCTGATAGCTTGTAAAAACATTTTTGGTTCTGGGCACCACCACCAGTGCCTAAGGCCCAATTTTTCAGCCCTTGTTTAACAGGGGCGTGTAATTACAATTTTTGATGCAATACTTTGCAGCAGGGCTCATTTCTGCGTTCCAACTAGAGTATCTGTGAGGGGTTGCAGTGTTGTGGCACCACCGCCAAAGGCCCAATTTTTCTGCCCTTGTTCAACAGGGGCATGTAATTACAATTCTTGATCTAATATTTCACAGCAGGACCCATTTCTGCACCCACCAAGAGCGAGTGAGGACTTACAG
This sequence comes from Lithobates clamitans, assembly GCA_037952925.1. Taxonomy (NCBI): domain Eukaryota; kingdom Metazoa; phylum Chordata; class Amphibia; order Anura; family Ranidae; genus Lithobates; species Lithobates clamitans. The sequence continues at coordinate 7,656,601 of JBBGZY010000187.1, forward strand.
TGTTGTGGCACCAGCACCACCACCACCAAAGGCCCAATTTTTCTGCCCTTGTTCAACAGGGGCATGTAATTACAATTCTTGATCTAACATTTCACAGCAGGGCCCTGTGAGGGCTTACAGTGTTGTGGCCACAACAACACCTAAGGCCCAAATTTCTGCTGAGTATATAGGGCAGGCCCCTACTTTCAAACATCTAACTTACAAACGACTCCTACTTGCAAACGTAAGGAGACAACAGGAAGTGAGATGAAATCTACCCCTAGGAAGGGAAATTCTCTACTGTAAGAGTTAATATGGGAAAAACATTTCTCCTTTCCACTGATGCTTTCCAATCCTTGTTCCACAAAAAACCCCAAATTTTCAAAAAACATTTGTCATTGGGACAAAAAGTGAGGTGAAATCTTCTGAAGAGGAGGACAGACAGCAAAACAAATGTCACAGGGGTGATAACCCTTCCCTATGTTTTCAAAAAAGCTTAAAAAAGATTTTTTGGCTGGAGCTAAACACGTTAAAAATGTACCCGTTCAAAATTACAAACAGATTCTACTTAACAACAAACCTACAGTCCCTGTCTTGTTTGCACCGCCTGTATACTACTGTTCAGAGTATAAAGGGCCTGGTTGCCCCACACCTTTCCTTATTTTAATTTGGGTGCTGGGTTCCCCTTAATATCCATACAAGACCCAAAGGGCCTGGTAATGGACTGGGGGGGTACCCATGCCATTTGTCTCACTGATTTTCATCCATATTGCCAGGACCCGACATTACATTAAACCCGCAAGCAGTTTTAAATTAGATTTTTTCCTTCAAAAATTACATTTTGTGCAGGGACTGTTCTAAACACGGGAAACACGCGCCACTTTACAGGCATACTATAGACACACCCCAGGTACGATATTTAAAGGAATATTTCACTTTTTTTTTTTTTTACTTTAAGCATCATTAAAATCACTGCTCACGAAAAAACGGACGTTTTTAAAAGTTTTTTTTTGCATTGATACATGTCCCCTGGGGTAGGACCTGGGTCCCCAAACCCTTTTTAGGACAATACAATGCAAATTAGCCTTTAAAATGAGCACTTTTGATTTCGAACGTTCGAGTCCTATAGACATCAATGGGGTTCTAACGTTCATGCAAATTTTCGGTCTGTTCGCAGGTTCTGGTGCGAACCGAACCGGGGGGTGTGTTCGGCTCATCCCTACTCTGCACTCCACTCTGCACTCATCTCCTGCACATACTACCCATAACCATACAGTCCACACTACTCTTCTGTACATACTACCCACCTCCATACACTCAGCACTCCCCTCCTGCACATACTACCCACCACCATACACTCCATACTCCTCTTCTGCACATACTACCCACTGCCTTACACTCTGCACTGTACATTCCCTATTTACCATTACCACATTCTGCATTATGTAAGTAATCTAAAACGCTATTAAACCACACCCCTTTCAGCCACACACAATATTTCACAAAATTTAAGCCATGCCCATATTGCTGCATAATGCGCATTTTATTTTATCGATACCTGGGGCCCACTTTTTATCTTGCACATGGGCCCACTCATTTCATGATACGCCTCTGCACTACAGTGTTCATCCTTATTTTGCTACACAAAATACACTTAAAGATTACATGGTCTCTGGAGGTGGTAGAAACATTACAGAAATGTATTTATGATAAAGAACTTTATTTGTGGCAAGACACAGATACATTTTTTATCAAAATATTAATGTAATTTAGTAATGCTGACTTTGCACTATGGATTCATGTGAGATGTCTATTTTACTGCTTGTACTGCTTATATAATTACTCTAATATAATATAAGCAATAAAAGTTGTATTTTATTTCAGATTTTGGTAAAAGTTTGGTAGAGTTTGGTAAAATACAAAGCGCACAAGATATTGCCCAAAGTATATAATTTTTACTTATAAATCAGTTTGATCATTACCCAACTGGATGGTATTAGATTTGCAGTGAAATGTACAGTTATTCCTGTGCTACCATGTAAACAAAGGGCAATGAACGTTGAACTGCTGCAAGCACCGAATATAGGTCAAGCTCAGCCAATACAGCAATAGAAATAAGGTATGTAAAAATTGGTGCTGCGCTGTTCTTTAAAAAAAAAAACATATGCTGCTAGAGGTACTAGTACAAAGGTAAAGGTAAATGAACACGTAAAATGATATAAACATATAAAAAACAGAAACAATATAAGAATAAGTACAATCAATATAGAGCACTTCTATACCCAATAGGTGCAGTGTGATATTCCACAATAATCGGTGGTAATAGCAAAGTGCAAGGTGCAAGAAAATCATTCAATAAAGACTTAAGGCTAGATGTGATAAGTATCTTACTGGAAACACTAGAATAAATATACAGTCACTAAAAAACTTAATGGATCGTGCAAGTAGGCAAAAAACATTGTGCAAAAAACAGCAATTAATAAATTAAACGTGTAATATGCATGCACGGCGCTCTGTGACATGGACGCCTGATCACAGAGCTCCGTCCCACTCTGAGCCTTCGGCGCCCCCCGCAACGGACACACTCTCCCCCTACACCCTAAATCGGGACCGGATCATTCCGCCTAAAAGGACTCCCACAGCCTATTTCACGGCCTTGCTGGAAGCCGCAGAGACATCTAAGATGGCGGCGGAATGGCACACTCATGATGCTGCACACACAGGCACAGCAGCTTCTTCTCCCTGGCGAGCTGCTCTTCATAAGGAGGTATGTGGAGGGGCCCCTCTGCTTCAACCGATAATGGAACCAGCGTCTCCTGCCTCCACATTATCCTTGCTTGATCAGACCCTGGATGAAATGAACGTTCCACTCACTGTTTCAGCCTCACAACGGCCTGGCATACAGCAACAGGATTTGGGCCAGATTACCTCATATCCCCATGATATCACTATGCTCTTCACTAAATTTGCAGAAATGCTTGATAAAGGACTTGCTCAAACTGCTGCTAAAATCACTTCAGATATCACCTCAGATATTAAATCAGACCTTCATCTCCTGGGCTCGCGCATTGAGCATATTGAAAATAAAATGGAAGCCACAATCAATCGGGTCAATCAAAATACAGATCGCTTTCAAGAACTACATCAACAGTTGGAGGGGGCCATCGCCAAAATTGATGACCTTGAAAATAGGTCCAGAAGGCTGAATTTCAGGATCAGAGGCCTTCCTGAGACTTTCACTGACATTCCGGAAGCAGTGCACTTTCTCATCAAAAACCTTATACCTGACATCAGAGCCCACAAATTGGAACTCGATCGGGCCCACAGAGCCCTTGGTCCCCCTCGCTCGGATGGTCTACCTCGGGACATTGTGGTGAAACCTCATTACTACAATGTTAAAGAGGAAGTCATGAGGAGAGCTTGCACCATGCCTCAAATTCAGCTTCTGGGTCATACAGTTCAAGTTTATGCTGATAATTCTCCCTATAGTATCCAGAGAAGGCGAGCACTCAAACCCCTTCTGAATGTCCTAACACAGAAAAATATTAAATACTGGTGGCTTTTCCCTCTGAGCCTGAAATTTGAATTTAACGGCAAGCCCTTCAGATTCTCTACACTCGTGGAAGGAGAACTTTTGCTGAAAAAACTGGGACTCCTGCCCACTGACCCAACGTCACCGATGCAATCATCTCCATCCAGTCTGCCCAAACGGCCACCTCCATCAAGTCCTCTCACATCTATGTGGCAAACACCCAAGTACAACAAAGCCAAGGAAGGCACTGCTACATGAACTACCAGACCCACTTGCTTTTTTCCCTTTCTCATCCCTTAATGGGATGTGGTCGAGCCTGGCCCCTTCACCATACAGGCCTCCTTCTTGGGAGGGCACCTCACTGGTCTTGAGGGGGTGCCGTGCACAGAGCGGCACCTTTGCATCTCCTCCTACACTCGGAGACGGATTTCTTTTCTTCCTGCTCCTGGTTGGGATCTCCCCCACTAGTTGGGGGTACCATATTTGTATTTCAGGATATGGTGAACGCATTTATCCCAAATCCCTGGATCCTTCTCTCTTTTCCTACTATTCTTCTGCTCTCTTTCCCTCTTACTAAATTGTTATTCTTTTCAATGACGTGTGCGGTCTCGCTCGCCCGCAGGACCCGGGATCGTGATCTAGTGGTCTTGAAGTTGGATCATGACCACGAACCACCCCTCCGATGGAAGGTAGGTGATTGGGGTTTACTGGCATCTCAACCTACACTGCTCCATGGCTGACCACACCATTTCCACACAGGCCCTGCGCTTTGCTTCGCACAAAGTACAGGGAATTAACTCCCCAATTAAGCGTCGGAAAGTCTTCCTATATTATCATGACCAAAAAATAGACATACTATTCCTCCAGGAAACACACTTACCAAAATCTTATGCTCCGTCTTTCATACATGCCAAATTCCCTACGTTCAACCTTGCCAATTCTGACAAAAAACCAAAGGGGTAGGTATTTTTGGCAGGTTCATTCTAGTGAAGGGACTCATTGATAACCAGCTTTACTCCCTAATCTCATATTATGCACCTAATCGAGGACAATCCACATTTTTTCAATCCCTCTTTCTCACCCTAGCTCCAATGCTGGAGGGCATGGTCCTATTTGGTGGAGATTCGAACATAGCATTTGACGCAGGAAAGGATAAGTCCCGGCCCCCAGGAAAGGATGGTGTGCGTCCCACCAGGCAGAGTCTCAATGTAGCCAGACAGATTTTCCAACAGGGTCTGGTGGACGCCTGGAGGGAACTAAATCCTGGAACTAGGGACTATACACACTATTCCAGTCCTCACAATACTTTTGCCAGAATTGATCACTTTTTCATTATGCAAAAACACACCCTGCTAGTGCGAAAAGCAATCATTAAGAACTCTGTCTGGTCGGACCACTCTTTCTTCCTCTTAATCATACACAAACCTTTGACTCATCACCACGGGTTTCATTGGAAATTAAATGCCTCACTACTTAGCAATCCCTTCTATGTCCGTGAAATTGAAAAAGATATCCAGGAATATTTCTTGCATAATGACCTTGATAATATCTCTCCCACCACATTGTGGGCAGCTCACAAAACCTATGTACGTGGTAAACTGATCCAAATGTCCACTAGAATAAGCAAAGCCCGCAAACTAGAAATTAGCAGACTGGAAAGGGAATTTGCATATTTAAGTTAGCAACATAAACGCAACCCCACTTTGGAATCGGCAGCTAGTCTTGAATCCGCACGCACGGCTCTTAATTTGTCCCTCACAGCCATTGCTGAGAAAAGTTTGAGATGGGATGGAGGGAGGTTTTATCACCAAAAGGACAAGCTAGGAGCCATGCTGGCACACAGACTGACTCCTAGGTTGAGGGTGCGCGCTTTACCTAAGATATGATTAAGCAATGGTTTCCTCTCCCAGAATCCCCAGAAAATTATGGAATCCTTTCATGATTTCTACCGATCCTTATACAGTACTCATGGGAATGAACCCTCGCCTAGCCTAATTGATTCCTACCTCGACTCACTGAAAATCCCTAAGCTCCGGGATCACCATAGGGACGGCTTGGAAAACCCTATTTCAGCGGAGGAATTTTCCCAGGTCATTCATAACCTTAAAAATTACTCTGCTCCCGGTCCGGATGGCTTTTTAATAAAGGAAAGTAAATGATCGAGCTTAGGGATCTGTCTAGGTATGCTGCCTCCCCTAATATAGCTCCCCAAAGGGGTCTATAAACACAAATAATACCAAAGAGGGGGGATGGTGGCGCTTCCTAGTTTGGGTAAGGGTGCCAGGTGATGGTATAACTAACCTTAATGGTGAGAAAAATAAAACTTTTTTATATAAAAATAATGCTCAGTGAGCTGTCAGTACGTGACTAATAAGTAGGCTGTTATTCTCTTAGCGAGACGATCCTGCCAGAAACATGACTCATCTTCACTCAGTGAGTGTTTCCCACTAGTAAATATACCTTGATGTGCAAATCTCTAAGTGCATGCTAGATTACTAGCTCCAAATTACCAATCCTATATATTAATCAAACCATAAGTGAATGTGTAAGATGATGCACACTTATATAGACCTTATTAGAGCACATAACCTCAATTATAAACCATATAGAAAAATATGCAATGAAAAATATGCAATAAAAAATATATATAAAAAATTATGAGTGCACAAAAACTTAGTGATAGTCCATAATTGTATGTAGAAACCCCCCTCGGGGTTAGCACCCCAAATTAGTGAATACGAGTGTTCCAACAGGTCTTGGTGCACCTGTGTGTAGCTAATAGTCCATCAGGTAGATTAAATCTCCATTCATAATAGTTGACATAAAAACGGTGACTTTGAGTGTTCAGAAATTCCACTTGTGAATTCGTGCTCCCCCTCAAGTATCCCCACTCACCAGATCCCCTCACCCCCACGGGGGGTAATGCGCTTATCTTTAAGCCCACCGCGGTTGCTCCACCGGTCTCATCCAAAGGTCTCGGATATTTCACCTTCCTGTAGATGTTATCTCTGTGGTTGGCTCCTCATAGAGGAAGAAAGATATAGGCTCCCATAGTGTAGTAAAAAACGCTGGGTTTTATTTGAGAAACAACAACATGATCCAAACGATAACAACTTTAAAAAATATATGTATAAAAATATATATTTATAAAATTCCTGGATAGCCTAAATGTATCCCACAGGCTGCACACAGTGCCGTTTGTAATAATGGGCAGCTGGTGTAGGATGTGTCGGCTAGCACAGCAGTGGACGCTGAGTGTGGAATCAGCAGCAGCGCTCTGCGTTCCACCTGCATTCCAGCTGTCTCTACTAGGAAGTGACGTAGCGTGCGTGGCGCCGTCGTACGCGTTTCGTCATTGACGTCCTCAGCGACGGTGCCAGCACGCCACGCACTACGTCATAAATAGGAGAGCCGCCATGTCCGTCCCACAATCGGGGATCGGCCAATCATAATACAGGAAGGGGCGGTGCATTCCGAGCGGTGTCTGTGCAGTGTCCGCAATGGAGTATAGTTAAAGGGCGGAAAGCATAATTAGGTGCATTCTGGCTAATTTAGGTGGATACCATGGCAGACCCTCCGCAACCATTATATACACATCTTTAAGCCACATATATCACGAGAAAACTAAAAATAATATAAAAATGTATAGATATCTTAAAAAATATATATATATTACATGTTCAATACCCTGTACGGGGGTCTTATTATCTGTGCAATATGTACACTCAGCGCATTGTGTTTATATGCATACTAAGCTATGAGCTGAGAAGGCTTAGCGCCATCAAGGTTCCTACTAAAAAGGAAAAAAGGACCTTAGGACATGGTAAACTGAAAAGTTGTTCATGTATGAGGGATATATAGTTACATAGTTACATAGTAGGTGAGGTTGAAAAAAGACGCAAGTCCATCATGTCCAACCTATGTGGAGGTTTACATTATAGGCAGTCTGTTCACTATCCGGTCATACATACGCCCCTCATAATGTACACCGGCCTATCTGCATGGCTAATTCCAGGGTGCTTCAGTGCTGGTACACATGTGTTCACATTCATTAATGGGCACATGGTTACCAAACACTACATATGTGTACAGAGATCCTCAGGGTGGCTTTATATAAAACCCCTGAGTCATGGTTTGTTACAGGGAGGTAGAGTTCACATCATTTGCAGTTACTACACTATTAGTCTTACATCTTTTCTAGTATGGGAGAATAAGGGCTTTCTTGTGGCATCTCCAAACTTAGAAAAAGTACATAAAGGAAGAGATCATCCTGTGCCAGTAGCATTTGGTAAACATATTTATACCAAACATACCACTAGTACAGAATGGTCCCCACATTACTCTACATGAAAGCAAGCGGCCAGTAACATCATTCTCCTCCTATATGCATAATTGTAGCTCTACTCTGCAATACGCTTAGGGGTTGGCTATAAAACAGTTTAGGTCAATATCTAGGTTGAGGCCCCTTGGGGCAAGGGACCCCAACCGGTATATCCAGGCAGTTTCGTTTTGTGATATTGATATAGTTTTATTGCCACCTCTCCAGTGTTTTCTGACGCAATCAATCCCATAAAAGATTAGGCCTGATGGGTCACGTCTATGTACTGCATCAAAGTGATGTGACAAATGATGCTTAGGGAACCCCTTTTTTATGTTTTTAATGTGCTCCCTTATACGTACATATAGGGGGCGGGTGGTTCTCCCCATCACCTGGCACCCTTACCCAAACTAGGAAGCGCCACCATCCCCCCTCTTTCGGATGGCTTTTTAGCCCCGTACTACAAACATTTTTCCCCGCTGCTTTCTCCCTATCTAGCACGCTTTTTTAATCAGCTTCGAGCCGGGGGACAACTAGACAAGACGCTCAATTCAGCCTTCATCACAGTACTACCAAAAGCAGGCAAGGACACTAGCTGCTCAGCTAATTACCGGCCCATATCATTGATCAACAATGATCTAAAAATCTTAACTAAAATCTTAGCAAATAGAATATCCTCCTTTATTAGCCTATATATTCATAGGGATCAGGTGGGCTTTATTCCTGGGAGACAGGGTCCAGATCAGATCAGGAGAGCTATAGACATTTTATTACTAAAATCTGGCTGGGACAAGGGACCCCCTCAGCAGGGATTCGTGCTTTCACTGAAAGCTTTTGACTCTGTCTCCTGGGCCTTCATGTTCCCGATACTACAAAAGTGGGGTTTTAGTCAATCCCTTATGAATATAATAGGAGCACTATACTCCACCCTGGTAACACAAATTAAAATGCAGGGTTACTATTCACATCCTTTCCCAATTTTAAATGGTACTAGACAAGGTTGCCCTTTGTCCCCATTGTTTTTTGCTGTGGTCATCGAGACACTGGCTATCGCCATCCGGGATAATCCAGACATACATGGAGTGCGTTGTGGCCCACAAACCCACAAGTGCGCTCTCTTTGCAGATGATGTGTTGCTTTTCATCACCTCACCGCTTACATCTGTACCTAATCTATGCAGGGTACTCCATGACTTTGGCAAGGTATCTGGCCTTAGGGTTAATTACTCTAAATCTATGGCACTAAACATTAACTTACCAACATCCATGATAGCCCTGCTCAAAAACAGCTTCCGATTCGGATGGGGCAAGATGATGATCCCCTATCTGGGTATCAATCTTACAGCATCAATTGACAATCTCTATAATGCAAATTTTCCCCCGCTCTATGGTAAACTGGGAGAGGACTTATCACGATGGGATAAAATGGGGCTATCCTGGTTAGGCAGAGTCAATTCGGTGAAAATGACTCTACTACCATGCATCCTTTATCTATTTAGATCCCTACCAATACATGTCCCCAAGGATCACCTCAGGAAATTTCAATCTAAAATTAATAAATTTATATGGGGTGCGAAGGGGCATAGAATATCCAAGGAGACCCTGTTTAGGAGCAGAGATCAGGGAGGAGTGGGTCTGCCTAATCTTCTCTGGTGCCATCAGGCAGCACAACTTTCCCAACTCTCCACTGTCTACTCTAAGGTTGCTCACCCAGATTGGGTACATATGGAACGACAAGCTATCCCTCAATTTACTTTAGATTATATGATTTTGTCCCCGTCTAGATCTAGACCTGCCATCATGGTCCCTGCACTTTCCCACTCCCTGACAGTATGGGACTCTCTCAAAACCAATCCTCAACTGGTATCACACTGGCATCCTTTGTCTCACATTTTCAGAAATCCCCTTTTTCCTCCTGGCATGGACATAAAAGCGTTCCAGTGGTGGCTAGATAAGGGGATGTATAGAATAGGACATTTTGCTAACCCTACGGGACCCCTTACTTTGGCCCATTGCATTAACAAAGTCGACCAGCACAGAAAGATTCTGATACAGACATATATTTCACTTTCTTTAGTCTCTTCGGTCCCCCAATCCCACCCCACTTTCGATCACGGAATATGAACTGTGGTGTGGTCAAGCTGTGGAGCAGAGGGGTGGGATTACGGTGATTTACCGATCACTTGCTATGGCTGAGACCAAATCACTCTTTATGAGAGAATGGGAAAGTGACGTACAACACACATGGAGTATTGAAGAATGGCATAGAGCTTCTACTACAGCATCTAAGGGCATTTTGAATATAGCTTTAATTGAAGCAAATATGAAAGTCCTCATGTGGTGGTATATGGTCCCCCTCAAACTCTCCAAAATCTACCCAAGCGCTTCCCCCATGTGTTTTCGTAATTGTGGGCATATTGGGTCCATGATACACACTCAGGGGCGTATTGAATAGGATCTTTACTATCATTAGGAAAATAACGGGATTACCAATCCAAAAGTCTCCTCAGCTAGCTCTCCTGAACTGTCCCTGCCCAAAAACCCCTAAATTAGTCCAACGACTTATTATGTTCATTTCCTTGGGACCAAGCTCATGATGTCATGGGCCTGGAAAAGACCAACTGTATCCTTTCTCTTGGTTAAGAGAAAGATTTCATGGATCATGGCCCAGGAGAAAATGGTTAGCATCCTCCTGGACACTACCTCTAAACATGATGCTGTCTGGGACCCCTGGACTAGATACATATCTCTACCGCCCATGGCATCTCCATCACCCGGACCTCTGTAGATGAGCGAGTACCACATCGTCTTAGGATGTATCATTCATTTCTTCTCTACCCTCTCTTTTCTCTTCTGTCCTCTTTCCTATCTTCTTCTATACTTTTGGTTATTGGCATACAGGTTCTACTACTTTGCTAACGCTTGGAGAAAATACTTCAGCCCATTCCTTACTTACAGGTGATAGGCTTCTTCAGATGGTTACCAAAGCTAATTTGATGCAGATTGGACCTATGGTTCGATTCTCTCCATTTATTGGACAGCCACATGCAACTATAGCCATAAGCTCTGTTAGTTCTCCTAACAGTCTGGGTTCAATACTCATGCTATACACTTCATATTTTGATTCACTCTTCTTTCTAACGGTTTTGCTTCACTTTTGTTACACCATATATCATAGTTCTAGATGTTTGGCTCCTCCTGAGAGGTGGACCTCCCCTCCCGGCACAGTGAGTTCCCATAAGGGGTGCTGGGTTGGAGGAGTGGCCCCTCTTATCGGAGTCAGTCTTATTGGACTTAACCTACTGCTGACAACATATGTGTCTCTGTCTTCAATGTATTTTATGACCTGTCTGCTACTATCTTGGTAACTGTTGCACATTGGTTATACCTGTAATCTTGCTCAACTCTTTTGTTGATTGCTCAATAAAAACTAAATAAAATAAGTAAAGTAAAACTTTAACTAAGTAAAATAAATAAATAAATAAATGTGCAACATGCGATCAATATGTGCAAAAACAAAAATCACAAAAATTGCAAATGCAGTGTATAATAAACATATAACCAAAATAGGCCAATGTAGAACTTGTGACATGACTTCATCAGGGGATCGTCAAGTGTAGGGATGGGATAGGCATCCAAGACTGATATATGCAAACGAGCTCGCCGCTTGTAGGAAATACGTTTTCTGTGTGTTTTTTCTTGTAAGTGAAGTGAGTACCCTCACCATTGTTTTAATAAAAACCAACCTCTGATTGAAATACTACACTTTCTGGCCCCTTTTTTCCTTTAATCCCCCTCCTGCTCCACTGAGAGACAAAGACCCACTAACAGCTCCATACAGCTCAGGAATCTAAGTGAGAGGCAGTTAGGAGTACAAGGGAGAAGCAGCCATTACCAGCAACTTTATGCGGTTACCTCTTTACCGCAAGGTAAGAGGCCACTTCACACCACTGTGTGTCCTGTGCATGAAGAGGAGATCACCCCCATGCTCTCAGCACCTTATTGCACTTTTTTGCACATTTTCTGATTAGCCACATTAAGAGGATTTAATCGCATTGGACTACATTCCCAGTCCCGTTATATATTTTGCACATGTTTGCCTTTGTTTGAATTTTCACAAGTTCTTCAATGTATTTTATGACCTGTCTGCTACTATCTTGGTAACTGTTGCACATTGGTTATACCTGTAATCTTGCTCAACTCTTTTGTTGATTGCTCAATAAAAACTAAATAAAATAAGTAAAGTAAAACTTTAACTAAGTAAAATAAATAAATAAATAAATGTGCAACATGCGATCAATATGTGCAAAAACAAAAATCACAAAAATTGCAAATGCAGTGTATAATAAACATATAACCAAAATAAGTCCACTGTAGAACTTGTGACATGACTTCATCAGGGGATCGTCAAGTGTAGGGATGGGATAGGCATCCAAGACTGATATATGCAAACGAGCTCGCCGCTTGTAGGAAATACGTTTTCTGTGTGTTTTTTCTTGTAAGTGAAGTGAGTACCCTCACCATTGTTTTAATAAAAACCAACCTCTGATTGAAATACTACACTTTCTGGCCCCTTTTTTCCTTTAATCCCCCTCCTGCTCCACTGAGAGACAAAGACCCACTAACAGCTCCATACAGCTCAGGAATCTAAGTGAGAGGCAGTTAGGAGTACAAGGGAGAAGCAGCCATTACCAGCAACTTTATGCGGTTACCTCTTTACCGCAAGGTAAGAGGCCACTTCACACCACTGTGTGTCCTGTGCATGAAGAGGAGATCACCCCCATGCTCTCAGCACCTTATTGCACTTTTTTGCACATTTTCTGATTAGCCACATTAAGAGGATTTAATCGCATTGGACTACATTCCCAGTCCCGTTATATATTTTGCACATGTTTGCCTTTGTTTGAATTTTCACAAGTTCTACAGTGGACTTATTTTGGTTATATGTTTATTATACACTGCATTTGTGATTTTTGCGATTTTTGCACATATTGATCGCATGTTGCACATTTAATTTAATAATTGCTGTTTTTGCACAATGTTTTTTGCCTACTTGCATGATCCATTGAGGTTTTTAGTGATTGTATATTGATTTTTTGGTTATATGTTTATCATACACTGCATTTGCGATTTCTGTGATTTTTGCACATATTGATTGCACGTTGCACATTTAATTTATTACCGTATATACTCGAGTATAAGTCGAATTTTTCAGCACATTTTTTTGTGCTGAAAGTGCCCCCCTCGACTTATACTCGAGTCAAGCACTTTTCTGCAGCAAAAAATTTCATTTTCCGAACCGAATTTGGGGCCCCGTATCTCAGGGCCACTTGGTGCTAGGAACCCCAACTTTGGTTTGCAAACCAAGTGGAACTGGTACTATAACATATCCAAAGCTGAAGTTCCTAGCACTAAGTCACCCCGAGATACGGGGCCCCAAAATCGGTTCAGAAAATGTCATTTTCTGCTGCAGAAAAGTGCTTGACATTTTCTGAACCGACTTTTGGGCCCCATATCTCAGGGCCACTTGGTGCTAGGAACCCCTTTTTTTTGGAGCTATTTCCACTGTGTTTGCACACCAAATTTGGAGTTCTTAGCACTAAGTGGCCCCAAGATACAGGGCCCCAAATTCAGGCAACTGTGTCCATTTGCAGCAATGTCATTTCGGACCCTTTGGGTTCAGAGACCCCAAATTTTGGCTGCAGCTAGGGGGCATCTAGAAACCCTTAACTACCGAGTTTGAAGTTCAGGGGACCTATGGCTGCAAAGGGGCACAGTGATGCTGCAAATGGGCATTGTTGACCCTCTTTTCCACTTACAGTAGCTGTGCATTTCTCACCCTCGTCTTATACTCGGGTCAATAAGTTTTTCCCATTTTTTTTGTGGTAAATTAGGGCCTCGACTTATACTCGGAACGACTTATACTCGAGTATATACGGTAATTGCTGTTTTTTGCACAATGTTTTTTGCCTACTTGCCTTTTGCCTACTTGCACGATCCATTGAGGTTTTTAGTGATTGTATATTGATTCTAGTGTTTCCAGTAAGCTACTTATCACATCAAGCCTTAAATCTTTATTGAATGATTTTCTTGCACTTTGCTATTACCACTGATTATTGATTATATAATATCACACTGCGCCTATTGGGTATAGAAGTGCTCTATATTGATTGTACCTATTCTTATATTGTTTCTGTTTTTTTATATGTGTATATCATTTTACGTGTTCATTGACCATTGTACTACTCCCTTTAGCAGCATATGTTTTTTTTTTTTTAAAGAACAGAGCAGCACCAATTTTTAAATAGATTGGCAGTGGTCTACACAAACAATAGATAACAGCAAACATTCCACAGCTTATTAAATGAAATAAGTTCTACTATTATTCATCTATTACGCTCCATGGGGAATAAGATTATTCATAGAAAAATGCTATTATATTAGGTATATTAGTTATCCTTCTACTGGATAATACTAGGTTAATCAAGATAAGTAAATCTATCAAACTCCATTGATAGCCATTTCTGAAACTTACAACCAAAAATCTTGGCATCTGCAGATTAGGGATGAGCTTCGAGTTCGAGTCGAACTCATGTTCGACTCGAACATTGGCTGTTCGCAAGTTCGCCGAACACCGAACAATTTGGGGTGTTCGCGGCAAATTCGAATGCCGCGGAACACCCTTTAAAAGTCTATGGGAGAAATCAAAAGTGCTAATTTTAAAGGCTTATATGCAAGTTATTGTCATAAAAAGTGTTTGGGGACCCGGGTCCTGCCCCAGGGGACATGGATCAATGCAAAAAAAAGTTTTAAAAACGGCCGTTTTTTCAGGAGCAGTGATTTTAATAATGCTTAAAGTCAAACAATAAAAGTGTAATATCCCTTTAAATTTCGTACCTGGGGGGTGTCTATAGTATGCCTGTAAAGGGGCGCATGTTTCCCGTGTTTAGAACAGTCTGACAGCAAAATGACATTTCGAAGGAAAAAACTCATTTAAAACTACCGCGGCTATTAATGAATTGCCGGTCAGACAATACACATAAAAGTTCATTGATAAAAACGGCATGGGAATTCCCCACAGGGAAACCCCGAACCAAAATTAAAAAAAAAAAAAATGACGTGGGGGGGTCCCCCTAAATTCCATACCAGGCCCTTCAGGTCTGGTATGGATATTAAGGGGAACCCCGGCCAAAATTTAAAAAAAAAATGACGTGGGGTTCCCCCTAAATTCCATACCAGACCCTTCAGGTCTGGTATGGATTTTAAGGGGAACCCCGCGCCAAAAAAAAAAAAAAAAAACGGCGTGGGGTTCCCCCAAAAATCCATACCAGACCCTTATCCGAGCACGCAACCTGGCAGGCCGCAGGAAAAGAGGGGGGGACGAGAGTGCTTCCTTCATCTTCTTCATCTTCTGGTTCTTCTGGCTCTTCTGGTTCTTCTGGTTCTTCCTCCGGCGTTCTCGTCCAGCATCTCCTCCGCGGCGTCTTCTATCTTCTTCTCCTCGGGCCGCTCCGCACCCATGGCATGAGGGGAGGCTCCCGCTCTTCTCTTCATCTTCTTCTTCTTCATCCTCTTCTCTTCTTCATCTTCTTCATCTTC
This sequence comes from Lithobates clamitans, assembly GCA_037952925.1. Taxonomy (NCBI): domain Eukaryota; kingdom Metazoa; phylum Chordata; class Amphibia; order Anura; family Ranidae; genus Lithobates; species Lithobates clamitans. Next base: position 7,672,028 of record JBBGZY010000187.1, read on the forward strand.
TTCTTCTTCATCTCTTCTTCCTTCTTCATTTCTTCTCCGGGCCGCTCCGCAGCCATGCTGGCATGGAGGGAGGCTCCCGCTGTGTGACGGCGTCTCCTCGTCTGACGGTTCTTAAATAACGGGGGGCGGGGCCACCCGGTGACCCCGCCCCCCTCTGACGCACGGTGACTTGACGGGACTTCCCTGTGACGTCACAGGGAATGCCACAGGGAAGTCCCGTCATGTCCCGTGCGTCAGGGGGGGGCGGGGTCACCGGGTGGCCCCGCCCCCCGTTATTTAAGAACCGTCAGACGAGGAGACGCCGTCACACAGCGGGAGCCTCCCTCCATGCATGGATGCGGAGCGGCCCGCAGAAGAAAATTAAGAAGAGAAGATGAAGATGAAGAAGATGAAGAAGATGAAGAAGAGAAGAGGATGAAGAAGAAGATGAAGAGAAGAGCGGGAGCCTCCCCTCATGCCATGGGTGCGGAGCGGCCCGAGGAGAAGAAGATAGAAGACGCCGCGGAGGAAATGTTGGACGAGAACGCCGGAGGAAGAACCAGAAGAGCCAGAAGAACCAGAAGATGAAGAAGATGAAGGAAGATAGAAGAAGCATTTAAATAAAGGAATTGTCAAAAACTGTCTCTTGTCATTTTTAACTATTTTGACACTTTTTTAGTGAAATGGTAGGGGTAAGTATCCCCTTACCATTTCACACAGGGGGGGGGCCGGGATCTGGGGGTCCCCTTGTTAAAGGGGGCTTCCAGATTCCGATAAGCCCCCCGCCCGCAGACCCCCACAACCACCAGCCACGGTTGTGGGGATGAGGCCCTTGTCCTCATCAACATGGGGACAAGGTGTTTTGGGGGGCTACCCCAAAGCACCCTCCCAATGTTGAGGGCATGTGGCCTGGTATGGTTCAGGAGGGGGGGCGCACTCTCGTCCCCCCCTCTGTTCCTGCGGCCTGCCAGGTTGCGTGCTCGGATAAGGGTCTGGTATGGATTTTTGGGGGAACCCCACGCCGTTTTTTTTTTTGTTGGCACGGGGTTCCCCTTAAAATCCATACCAGACCTGAAGGTTCTGGTATGGAATTTAGGGGGAACCCCACGTCAATATTTTTTTAAATTTTGGCCGGGGTTCCCCTTAATATCCATACCAGACCTGAAGGGCCTGGTATGGAATTTAGGGGGACCCCCCCACGTTTTTTTTTTTTTAATTTTGGTTTAGGGTTTCCATGTGGGGAATTCCCATGCCGTTTTTATCAATGAACTTTTATGTGTATTGTCGGACCGGCAATTCATTAATAGCCGCGGTAGTTTTAAATGAGTTTTTTCCTTCGAAATGTCATTTTGCTGTCAGACTGTTCTAAACACGGGAAACATGCGCCCCTTTACAGGCATACTATAGACACCCCCCAGGTACGAAATTTAAAGGGATATTACACTTTTATTGTTTGACTTTAAGCATTATTAAAATCACTGCTCCTGAAAAAACGGCCATTTTTAAAACTTTTTTTTGCATTGATCCATGTCCCCTGGGGCAGGACCCGGGTCCCCAAACACTTTTTATGACAATAACTTGCATATAAGCCTTTAAAATTAGCACTTTTGATTATTCATGTTCGTGTTCCATAGACTTTAACGGTGTTCGCGTGTTCGAGCGAACTTTTTTCCTGTTCGCATGTTCTGGTGCGAACCGAACAGGGGGGTGTTCGGCTCATCCCTACTGCAGATATTCAATCCACAAACTAACAAAATAAGATAGTGTGGAATTCAAAGTAGATCTAGCATCAGATATATTGTTTTCTTGTTAAGAGCATGTGCGCAAAGTAATGTGAAACACTAATGCTGCGTACACACGACTGGACTTTCCGGCAGAAAAGGTCAGACGGAATAATTTAATCGGATATTCCGATCATGTCTGGGCTCCGGCTGACTTTTTTTTTTCATAAATTCTGACGGACCTAGAAATAGAACATGTTTTAAATCTTTCCGACGAAATCAATTCCTATCGGGAAAACCGTTCGTCTGTATGCTATTCTGACGGACCAAAAAGGACGCGAGGGCAGCTATTGGCTACTGGCTATTGAACTTCCTTTTCTAGTCCTGTCGTACGTCATTGCGTTCTAAACGAACGGACTTTGGTGTGATCGTGTGTAGGCCAGTCCGTTTCAGGGGAACTCCGTCGGAACTCCGTCAGGACTCCGTCGGAACTCCGTCAGGACTCCGTCAGAGTTTATTCTTATTAGTCGTGTGTACGCGGCATTACAATTATTTATCTCCTCTCACCGAGTCACAGTACTCCCCCAATAATGTCTTCATTAGACTTTCTTTCTAGAAAGATAAAGCCAACTTTTTTCGGGAACTTTCTAGGGTTTAAATTTACTTCTTGAACTGAACCCAGAGATGAAACACTCATGTAATGCATGGCAACTATGCAGTTCTTGTCAGTGTTTACAAATGTGTGATACAGCTCAGCCCTTGCTGCAGCTTTTCTCCTTGTAGACTTCATTTTAGCCTTCGGTCACACCGAACGCGGCTTTGAAATCGTACAACTTTACTTGAAGCCACACGATTTCTAAACCATATGTCATGTAGTCTATGCAAATCGCACCTGAACTTGCAAAAAGTAATGCAAGAACTACTTTCAAACTTGGTGGGACTCCAATTGAGTCAGAGTTACACCAATTTGACTGCTTCCATTGCGGACAATAAGGTGTGACTTGTCATGCAATCTGAAACTATCAAATCGCATGACAGACAAGTCGCACTAGTCCAACTTTGGGCTAAATGAGAAAAACTACAGTATTTTTCAACAACTATTATGTTACTGTTACAGGTCAGAAATCTATTTATGTAGACTTGTAAAGTTCCTGGAAAGTCCATTTTATTCATTTTTGTTTTTTTGTGAGGAGCAGATACAACATACCAGAGAAGGATGAGCAGCAAAGCACCTGAAAACTGGGCTAGTTTGTGCTACTGCTCTAGACTAAAGAATAATTCATTTTTCTTGTGAATATTTAAGGAACAATAGACCGGTGTAGATAAGCTCACCCACTGTCAGCATCGCTGGTTGTTAGGAGCCAGTCTCTTGTATAGCCAACAGCTTCCTTAACAACCAGTGACAGGTGGGGAGTAGGTAGTGGTGGCAACAGACATGCTCATTAGTGTACCAGTCTCTCCCAATGTCCCTTCCTTAGCTCTTCCCAGCCAGGGACTCTCCTAGATGGCACACTCACTCAGAAGTAAATTAGTACTCACATCAGAGGAGAGGACTCTGGTCTGGCCTATAAAGATTTTTTCACCCTGTTCATGACCCACAGAAGACCCTAAAAAGAATCAGGGTGACTACAGCTGTTCTTACAGAGTTCAGAACTGGATAGTAACTGACTACATCTGGACAGCTCTGAGGTGTTTGGCTCCCATGTCCCTTAATTAGCAAAACAGTAGTAAAGTTCAAACATAACAAAACAATTTACAAAACTCAAGGTATAAATGTACATATACCTAGCACATAAACGTGAATGCTGCAGAAACAGAATCTAGGCAATAATATCCAAATGCCTGTCACCACATATAATTTGCTATAGTGCAACGAATCTGGTCAAAAGAGTCCAAGTGCTCATTTTTTATGCTTAGGCCCGTAACCAATACGATACACAATATAAATAACAGTTATCAAACTGAAGTAAGAACTCTGCATATATACAACATAATAATATCAAAACATTATCACACCAAAATGTAAGCATATGTTCAGCAAAACATAGAGATTGATTTACTAAAGGCAAATAGACTGTGCACTTTGCAAAGTGTGGTTGTACTGTGTACATGCAGTTGCTCCAGAGCTTGGTAAATGAGCAAAAACACTGCTGGCTACCATCATCCAATCATGTGCAAGCAAAAATGTTTTTCATTATTGTCCTTGCATGTAATTGGGTATTCTTTACAAAGTGAAGCTTCACCTTATTTACTAAGCTCTGGAGCAACTGCACTTGCAAAAGTGCACAGTCTATTTGTCATTAGTAAATCAACTCCAAAACCTTAAAGAGAGATTTTCTGAGATCAAGTGGAATACAATAAAAAAACAATGACAATCTTATTTACACAAAGTGGAAATAGCAGCAATGATAATACTATAAAACATGAACATATCAAAGCTAGAGCTATTTACATATAGAAATAGTTAGTACAATAGAGGTATAAGTATGTATCAGGGTATTCTTGCCATTCGTCAGTACCCAGATGCTACCACCTAAGTAGTAGGTCTCTTTCTTGTTAGGCTGGACCACCACCACCTTATCCATATAATCCAGGAAACAACAGAGGATTTCCTTCCCAACACGACTGTGACAAAGGAACCTCCAAATGTTCCCATATAGCAGTCTTGTTGATTTTTGGCCAGTCCATATCCAGTAGTTGAAACAGAGGCCCTGGAACATACCGTAAAGAAATTGGGCATGACACAACTCCTGAACGTGACATGCCCAGTAAAGATGCAGAAGACGAAACTGAACAAGTCATTGACCCCATCCTTGGTCAGGAGCTAAGTAAGTTATCAGCCAGGGCCCCAAGATTGACTAAGGGCCTAGATTCAACCTGGCATCCTTTATTTTACCATAGAAGGGAGATTCTTCACAACAAGGACTTGCTTCATTAGCCCTTGTATCTGTTGGAGCCTCCTTGAGCTCACTTATTTGCTTCTCCTGTGACCCAGCAGCTGCTGCTACACTTGTTGGCACTTGAGCTGCATCCTGTGCTGGGACCTCTGGTGTTTCCAGACCTGAAATGCCCAAGTCCAGTGGCAGCACCACTTCCATATACTTCCATATACTAGTTCTTCTCAAACACCATGGCAATCGACCTGTGAGGATCCCCTTCAGGTTCTCTTCGGAGCTCAATCCCCCTGGCTCTGGGGGAGCGCTTACCCCTGATACTGGTGGGGAAGCCTTCATGCAGCCCTTCCTCCCTCTGTCCAACAGGTACCGGAGATCCCAAGTGGCCTGCTTCTGATTGCTGCAGGGGACTTCCTTTGGGCCACCTCTGCTATGCAATCAATCTTCTGCTGGCTCTATTCTCCCTGGGAGTACCTTATAGAGAAAGGATCGACAGACCCAGCAGCATGCCTAAGAAGTCATTGTCTGGGTCAGCTCTCCACAAGTGGCACACTCCACTACTAAGCCCTCCAACGACTCCAACCATGACATAGCAAAGACATGAGTGTGGTTTATTAACAAGCATCTGTTACAAGCCTTTCAATGCAAGGTAATACGTGTATATAAAACAATGTACATCTTGACAAAACAATATAACGGTGGTTTAACACAATTAGGGTTTCAATAAGTGAGCACTCTGTCGGAGAATACAGGGTCCAGTACTAGCCGATAATGCAAACATTAAGGGGGAGCAAAGTCCCTAATTTAGCAATAGGGGGCTACTGGAATCTATTCTTATGGAGTCGGGCACAAAAGCAGCCGAGACCGTCTCCAGAAACAGAGTACAATACCAATGGTTATTGAAGGTGATATGGGGGGGATAGAGGGGGAGAAAGGAGAGCAGGGTAGAGAAAATCAGAAAGGAAGAAATGAGAGATAGATGAAAGGGGGGATAGGTCGGTCGGGCCACGCGGGCACAGGTACAACCGCAAAAACCGTTGTTGGTATTTATAATGGTCTCAAGATTCTAAGAGGCGTTTGTCTATGTCAGTGGGCAAAAAATGCTCTATCCAAGGTTGCCAGATTTTAAAGTTCTGGGGGACCTTATCTAGGATTGTCGCTTTGATCTTGCTGTGTATCATTGCCTGGGTGATCCTATTTTTCAGTTCAGCTATGCTGAGTGTGGGTGTCTTCCAGGCCTTGGCAATTGTTTGCTTGGCTGCGGTGAATAGATGAAGGAGGAGACGTAGTTGTGTTCTGGTGTAGTTTTGTGGAATAAAATTAAGTAGGGCTATAGTTGGATTTGGGTCCAAAGTAACTTGGTGGAGAGTAGAGGCCATTTGAAATATTGTCGCCCAGAAACGCTGCACAAGCCGGTATGTCCACCAGATGTGCATGTGCATGCCTCTGTCCTTGCAACCCCTAAAACAATTCGGAGGATACTCGGGCAGAAATTTAGAGATTCTGGTTGGGACCAGATACCATCGCATTAGCACTTTATAGTTTGCTTCTGAGGCTACAACATTTTGAGATGAGTTTTTTGTGTTGGTCCAAATGGTCGTCCAGTCTTCCGCCTCTAGATCAATGTTTAAGTCTTTAAGTCTTTGAACCCCTCACAGACACTCTAGTTGGAACGCAGGAATGAGCCCTGCTGCAAAGTATTGCATCAAAAATTGTAATTACACGCTCCTGTTAGACAGGGGCAGAAAAAATGGGCCTTCGGCACTGGTGCTGGTGCCACAACACTGCAACCCCTCACAGACACTCTAGTTGGAACGCAGGAATGAGCCTTGCTGCAAAGTATTGCATCAAAAATTGTAATTACACGCCCCTGTTAGACAGGGGCAGAAAAAATGGGCCTTAGGCACTGGTGCTGGTGCCACAACACTGCAACCCCTCACAGACACTCTAGTTGGAACGCAGGAACGAGCCTTGCTGCAAAGTATTGCATCAAAAATTGTAATTACACGACCCTGTTAGACAGGGGCAGAAAAAATGGGCGTTAGGCACTGGTGCTGGTGCCACAACACTGCAACCCCTCACAGACACTCTAGTTGGAACGCAGGAACGAGCCTTGCTGCAAAGTATTGCATCAAAAATTGTAATTACATGCCCCTGTTAGACAGGGGCAGAAAAAAATGGGCGTTAGGCACTGGTGCTGGTGCCACAACACTGCAACCCCTCACAGGCACTCTAGTTGGAATGCAGGAATGAGCCCTGCTGCAAAGTATTGCATCAAAAATTGTAATTACACGCCCCTGTTAAACAAGGGCAGAAAAAATGGGCCTTAGGCACTGGTGCTGGTGCCACAACACTGCAACCCCTCACAGACACTCTAGTTGGAATGCAGGAACGAGCCCTGCTGCAAAGTATTGCATCAAAAATTGTAATTACACGCCCCTGTTAAACAGGGGCAGAAAAAATGGGCCTTAGGCACTGGTGCTGGTGCCACAACACTGCAACCCCTCACAGACATTCTAGTTGGAATGCAGGAACGAGCCCTGCTGCAAAGTATTACATCAAAAATTGTAATTACATGCCCCTGTTAAACAGGGGCTGAAAAATTGTGCCTTAGGCACTGGTGGTGGCGCCCAGAACCAAAAATGTTCTTACAAGCTATCAGCGTGATGATTGAGGAGGAAGAGGATAATTACTCAGGGATAGTCACTCAGCATCAGCATAGACAGACTTTGAAGGGATCTGAGATTTCAAAAAAAATTATTTGGTTACATCAGCATCAGGTGCTTGGTAGCTGGTGGTGATCCAAGACTGATTCATTTTTATAAAGGTCAGTCGATCGACCGAGTCGGTGGACAGACGCACCCTGTGATCGGTTACCACGCCTCCAGCAGCACTGAATGTGCGTTCCGAAAGAACGCTGGATGCAGGACAGGCCAGTAGCTCAATTGCATACTGTGCAAGCTCTGGCCAGTGATCCATCCTCAAGACCCAGTAACCCAGAGGATTTTCGGTGGGAAAGGTGTCCATATCTAATCTTGCCCCTAGGTATTCCTGCACCATGTAAAACAGACGCTGGCGATGGTTGCTGGAACCGATCATACCTTGGGGCTGCGGACCAAAAAATTGTCTGAACGCATCGGTCAGACGGCCACCTTCTCCACCGCTCCTTCTTTGACTGACCGAAGCCTCAGCAACACGTTGTCCAGAAACAGAAGTTTGTAACCTCCCAGTCTCTGGGAACGCGTTGCGCAGACCTTTCTGCAAGGCCTCCCGAAGATGTTTCATCCTCTGCTCCCTCTGCGATGGCAAGATAAGGTCCGCAACCTTACCCTTGTAACGTGGATCAAGGAGGGTTGCCAGCCAGTATTGGTCCTTCTCCTTGATACCACGAATACGAGGATCCTTACGCAGGCTTTGCAGGATCAGGGAGGCCATGCAGCGTAGGTTTGCTGAGGCATTCGGTCCGGAGTCCTCTGGGTCACTAAGGACTACATGGTCCGCAGCCACCTCCTCCCAGCCACGTACAAGTCCATGTGTTTCTTGGGACTGATCCCTTAAAGACTGCTGCTGATGCTGAGTGCCAGGCTCCACCTCCATACTGACACAATCTTCCTCCTCCTCCTCGTCCTCATCCTGTGTGATCGGCGGGCACGCAGGAACACTGTCTGGATAAAGGGGGCCTTGAGAGCTAAGGAAGTCCTCCTCTTCCTGCCTCTGTTCTGCCTCAAGTGCCCTGTCCATTATTCCACGCAGCGTGTGCTCCAACAGGTGGACAAGGGGGACAGTGTCACTGATGCATGCACTGTCACTGCTCACCATCCTCGTGGCCTCCTCAAATGGTGACAGGACAGTGCATGCATCCCTGATCATGGCCCACTGGCGTGGGGAAAAAAAAACAAGCTCCCCTGACCCTGTCCTGGTGCCATAGTCGCACAGGTACTCATTGATGGCCCTCTGCTGCCTGTGCAGCCGCTGCAGCATGGCCAACGTTGAGTTCCACCTGGTGGGCATGTCACAGATTAGGTGGTTCTTGGGCAGGTTAAACTCCTTTTGGAGGTCCGTCAGCCGAGCACTGGCATTATATGACCGGCGGAAATGCACACAGACTTTCCTGGCCTGCCTCAGGACAACCTGTAAGCCCGGGTACCTGCCCAAGAACCGCTGCACCACCAAGTTAAGGACGTGAGCCAAACAGGGCACATGGGTCATTTGTCCCTGTCGGAGGGCAGAGAGGAGGTTGGTGCCATTGTCGCAAACCACCATTCCTGCCTTAAGTTGGCGTGGCGTCAACCACCTCTGAACCTGCCCCTGCAGAGCTGACAGAACCTCTGCCCCAGTGTGGCTCCTGTCCCCCAAGCACACCAGCTCAAGCACCGCATGGCATCTTTTGGCCTGCGTACTTGCGTAGCCCCTTGAACGACTACGGAGCACCGCTGGTTCCGAGAAAGAGGCCATGGAGGAAGAAGAAGAGGAGGGGGTGGAGGAGAGAGGTGTGTCACAATCATTAGCATTTTGGAGGCGTGGTGGCGGAACAACCTCCAACACTACTGCACCTTGTCCTGCATCCTTCCCAGCTGCCAGCAGAGTCACCCAATGCGCCGTGAAACTTAGGTAACGTCCCTGTCATGCCTGCTGGACCATGAGTCAGCAGTAATATGCACCTTACCGCTGACCGCCCTGTCCAGCGAGGCATGGACATTGCCTTCCACATGCCGCTAGAGAGCCGGAATCACCTTCCGTGAGAAAAAGTGGCGTTTGGGTACCTGCCACTGAGGAACCGCACATTCCACAAACTCACGGAAGGGGGCAGAGTCTACCAACTGAAAAGGCAGCAGTTGAAGTGCTAGCAATTTTGCCAAGCTAGCATTCAACAGCTGGGCATGTGGATGGCTGGGAGCAAACTTCTTTCGGCGGTGCAGCAGCTGGGGCAGGGAAATTTGCCTGGTACAATCTGACGTCGGTGTACCAAAAGCAGATTGCCCACAAGTACTTGGCTGTGACACACCTAATTCTACACCTTCATTCCTCTCAGTGCAGGTCTCAGAGAGGACTGAAGGTCTAGTGGGGTTGGAAATCTCAGCTGATGAGGAGCAAGGAGATGTCCTCTTTGTTCTTTGGTGTGGGTCTTTTAGATACGCTTGCCAACGAACTGCATGGCAGGTCAACATATGTCTGGTCAAGCATGTGGTACCCAAGCTGGAGATGTTTTGGCCATGTGAGATACGCTTGAGACATATGTTGCAAATAGCAGCGGTGCGATCTGATGCACTTGTCTCAAAAAAGGCCCACACCAAAGAACTTTTTGAATAACGTGCAGAGACTGCAGCGCCCAGCACATGTGGAGCTTTGGGGTGTGATGCAGTCAATGTGCTGCCCTTAGGCTGGCCCCTGGAGGGCATCCTGCTTCGTTGGTGATGTGCCGCCTCCTCCTCCTCCTCCTCCTCTCTTCTATCAGGCACCCACGTGAAGTCAGTGACCTCATCATCCCCTCCCTCCTCATCACTGGAGCAAACCTGGCAGTATGCTGCAGCAGGGGGAGCATGACTGCCAGATTGCTGTCCTTCTTGGGCACCCCCTCTGTCCGTGATCATGTTACTGCCTTCATCGAGCTCAGTATCATCATCAGAGCCTTACAAACGCTGGGCATCCTCCTGGAGCATGTACCCAACACTGTGGTCAAACAGTTCGAGGGACTCCTCAGGAGGACATGGTGGAGCTAGGGAAGGAGTCACTGATGACATTGAGCCGAGGGAAGAGGCCGCTGCTTTGCCAGACAAAGCACCCTGGGCATGGGTGAGAGAGGATGAGGAGGATGAGGACGGCTTGGTCATCCACTCGACCAAGTCTTCCACATGTTGCGGCTCAACACGGCCAGCTGCCGAAAAAAAGGCTAAGCGTGTCCCATGGCCACGTGCTGATGAGGATGCACCGTCTCCACGACCAGCACTAGACACAGAGCCTGCTTGCCCTCACTTATTGGCTTGTGACTGTCTGCCTCTCCTTCTTGGCCTTCCAGACATACTAATGGCCTGTAGCTGCACTAAGCTGGGATATATATATATATATATATATATGTACTGATACTGCAGCTAGCAAAATCAACTGCCTGCCTGTAGTATGAGAACACCACCAACCTTCTACAGGTAGCTTTAGCTGAACACTGTGAGAAGGGCGCACTGCACTAAATGTAAATAGTCTAGCTGCCTAACCTTGGTACTAATAGGATCAAAAGAACACCAGTAATTTTCTTCAGGTAGCTTTATATACTGTAACAAGACAAGCCTGCCTGTCAGTAGGAAGATAACAGGAACAGATCTAGCTGAACACTGTGAGCAGGACGCACTGCACTAAATGTAAATAGTCTAGCTGCCTGACCGTGGTACTAATAGGATCAAAAGAACACCAGTAATTTTCTTCAGGTAGCTTTATATACTGTAACAAGACAAGCCTGCCTGTCAGTAGGAAGATAACAGGAACGGATCTAGCTGAACACTGTGAGCAGGACGCACTATACTAAATGTAAATAGTCTAGCTGCCTGACTGTGGTACTAATAGGATCAAAAGAACACCAGTAATTTTCTTTAGGTAGCTGTAAATACTGTAACAAGACAAGCCTGCCTGTCAGTAGGAAGATAACAGGAACGGATCTAGCTGAACACTGTGAGCAGAACGCACTGCACTAAATGTAAATAGTCTAGCTGCCTGACCGTGGTACTATTAGGATCAAAAGAACACCAGTAATTTTCTTTAGGTAGCTGTAAATACTGTGACAAGACAAGCCTGCCTGTCAGTAGGAAGATAACAGGAACGGATCTAGCTGAACACTGTGAGCAGAACGCACTGCACTAAATGTAAATAGTCTAGCTGCCTGACCGTGGTACTAATAGGATCAAAAGAACACCAGTAATTTTCTTCAGGTAGCTTTATATACTGTAACAAGACAAGCCTGCCTGTCAGTAGGAAGATAACAGGAACAGATCAAGCTGAACACTGTGAGCAGGACGCACTGCACTAAATGTAAATAGTCTAGCTGCCTGACCGTGGTACTAATAGGATCAAAAGAACACCAGTAATTTTCTTCAGGTAGCTTTATATACTGTAACAAGACAAGCCTGCCTGTCAGTAGGAAGATAACAGGAACGGATCTAGCTGAACACTGTGAGCAGGACACACTGCACTAAATGTAAATAGTCTAGCTGCCTGACCGTGGTACTAATAGGATCAAAAGAACACCAGTAATTTTCTTCAGGTAGCTGTATATACTGTAACAAGACAAGCCTGCCTGTCAGTAGGAAGATAACAGGAACGGATCTATCTGAACACTGTGAGCAGAACGCACTGCACTAAGTGTAAATAGTCTAGCTGCCTGACCGTGGTACTAATAGGATCAAAAGAACACCAGTAATTTTCTTCAGGTAGCTTTATATACTGTAACAAGACAAGCCTGCCTGTCAGTAGGAAGATAACAGGAACGGATCTAGCTGAACACTGTGAGCAGGACGCACTGCACTAAATGTAAATAGTCTAGCTGCCTGACCGTGGTACTAATAGGATCAAAAGAACACCAGTCATTTTCTTCAGGTAGCTTTATATACTGTAACAAGACAAGCCTGCCTGTCAGTAGGAAGATAACAGGAACGTATCTAGCTGAACACTGTGAGCAGGACGCACTGCACTAAATGTAAATAGTCTAGCTGCCTGACCGTGGTACTAATAGGATCAAAAGAACACCAGTAATTTTCTTCAGGTAGCTTTATATACTGTAACAAGACAAGCCTGCCTGTCAGTAGGAAGATAACAGGAACGGATCTAGCTGAACACTGTGAGCAGGACACACTGTACTAAATGTAAATAGTCTAGCTGCCTGACTGTGGTACTAATAGGATCAAAAGAACACCAGTAATTTTCTTCAGGTAGCTTTATATACTGTAACAAGACAAGCCTGCCTGTCAGTAGGAAGATAACAGGAACGGATCTATCTGAACACTGTGAGCAGAACGCACTGCACTAAATGTAAATAGTCTAGCTGCCTGACCGTGGTACTAATAGGATCAAAAGAACACCAGTAATTTCCTTCAGGTAGCTTTATATACTGTAACAAGACAAGCCTGCCTGTCAGTAGGAAGATAACAGGAACGGATCTAGCTGAACACTGTGAGCAGGACGCACTGCACTAAATGTAAATAGTCTAGCTGCCTGACCGTGGTACTAATAGGATCAAAAGAACACCAGTAATTTTCTTCAGGTAGCTTTATATACTGTAACAAGACAAGCCTGCCTGTCAGTAGGAAGATAACAGGAACGGATCTAGCTGAACACTGTGAGCAGGACGCACTGCACTAAATGTAAATAGTCTAGAAGATAACAGGAACAGATCTAGCTAAACTGAATACAGTGTATATATATATATGCAACACCTGGGATGCATATATATACACAATACACTTTAAGTGCAGCTAACTGACTGACTGTCCTACCTAATCTAGCTAACTCAAATGAAATGACACTGTCTCTCTCTCTCTCTATCTCTCAGCACACCGGAACACACTGCACAGGGCCGCCGTGCAGACGGCCTTATATAGTGTGGGGCGTGTACTAAATCCCCTGAGCCGTAATTGGCCAAAGCCTCCCTGGCTTTGGCCAATTACGGCTCTCTGTTCAGGCGGCGCTGTGATTGGCCAAGCATGCGGGTCATAGTGCATGCCTGGCCAATCATCAGCAAGCAATGCACTGCGATGCCGCAGTGAATTATGGGCCGTGACGCGCCACACGAATTTGGCGCGAACGGCCCATATCGTAGCAATTCGGCGAACGACCGAACAGCCGATGTTCGAGTCGAACATGGGTTCGACTCGAACACGAAGCTCATCCCTAGAGGTAGGATATTGGATTACAAGAGTCTGCAGCAATGAAGTTAGGAGTGCTTCCAAAGTGAATCATTAAATGCAGGTGTCATAGTTTGGTCTGGTTTACTTCATTATTGTAAGTGGATAAAATAGCAGTCCCTTGTATGTAGTGTCATTCACTAATGCTATTCATTTGGTGCAATGAAATGTCACGTACCATGATTCAATCTGTTAGTAACAGTAGTGGGAGCGTTGTACCTCAATATGCAGATAGTAAAGGCATCATTTCAAGACTGCTTGGAGTGTTCATACATTACCATCCATAGATAGTAGGGAGCGCTGATCAAGGATCAATGGCCAGGTGATGGTGGTAAAGTCAGGATGACTTGGGTGTCAGTAGGATTCCTCCCACTGGGAGTAGCTGACACACGGCACTGGCAGTCCTCATCCAGTGTGGAAATGCTTTCCAAAGGTACCTTTCAAGCATAAAGTAGTCTGGGCAAGCTCACTCCAGTATGAGGGATGCCTTCCGTTTCTCCAGCTCTTGGACGGACTTGTAGCCGTATTGGTGTGGATCCCGGCAATTCAGTTATGCCGTGCAGCCATTCGTCCCTCTCTGCTCAGCCAGGTACGTGGACCGTGGCAATGGCGTTGATGACGTCAACGCGTTTCGCTTGAGCTTATTGGCGTAGCTTCTTCATGGACGTATGATTGGTGGAGCTAACACATGCCTTTATGTTGTGGTGTGTTACCATATAGCCTATCTAATCAAGGTGTTGTTTAGCAAAGATGTTATCGCTGTCTTCAAGGCAATTACGAGCATACATTCATTATGGACAGTGCTTCTCAGAAAAAACAGTCAAGATGTTGGTCACTTATTTACTGCTCAATTCTTGGTTTGTGGGGAACGCCAATCATTTTGCATGATGTATATGGAATATAGTGGAGTAAAGTGCTTAATAGTATTAACCATATAGGGGAGAAAGCAATGGGGGGGGGGGGCAGAAAAGAGAAGGAGACAAAGGGTAGCTAAAGATATACAGACCTAGTTAGAAGACAGTGGGAACAACTTTAGTGCAGGATGCCATTTTTTGGGGGATCAAACACATTTAAGCAATTCAAGCTTAGATACTAACAGAGATATTTACATGAATTGAGTGAGTGGATTTCTCACTCAGTAAGATATTATAGTATTGTGGGTGTAAAGTCATTTGGTCTATGTCCCTAAGAAGGCCTGTAAGTTCAATTCTGTGTTTAGGCCTAGCGGGACAATAGCCTTTAAGTGGTACACCCACCACTTCTCCTTTTGTAGAAGGACTCTGTCAAAATCACCTCGTCTGCTGGGTAACTTTAACGCATATATGCCTTTTACCAGCATTCCTTTGGTATTTCTGCCATGTTATAATCCAAAGTGTTTGTCTAATGGTTTCTCAGGAATTTTGTCTGTATCCTTAATTTCTCTCAGGTGCTCGCCTATGCGTACCTTAAGGGGTCTCTTTGTTTTCCCTACGTAGATTTTAGGGCAGGGACAGGTAATCATGTAGATTACTTTGGATGTGGAACAGTTAATTAGATCTCTAATTTCAAAATGTTCCTTTCCTAATGCGTCGGAGAAGGTAGCGGTTCTGTGTACAAATGGGCAAATTTGACATTTATTACAAGGAAACATTCCTGTACTTCGTGGGTAGTCAGTTAGCCACGTGGGGTCGGGGTTCTTACTGAATTCAGATTTAACAAGTATGTCGCCCAAATTTCTGGCCCGTCGGGCCACCAATTTAGGCGAAGTACCCACTATGTTAAGTAACCCTGGGGAGTTGGTAGGGACCCCCCAGTGTTTCTCCAAAATGGAGCGAACCTCCATCCACTGGGGACCAAAGGTGGTGATTATCCTGGTTTGACCACTTGGCTCCTGGTTGGGAACTGTGAAATCAGCTGAGTGTGACACAAGTAGGCTATCCCGATCTCTCATTGCGGCTCTTTGTCTTGCTTTGTTAATTTGTCTATGCGAGTATCCACGTTCACGGAGCCTCGCATAGAGTTCTAGGGATTCACGTCTATAGTCACTTGTCTTAGTGCAGTTCCTTTTAATCCGTAGAAAGTGCCCCACTGGTATACCATTCTTTAACCAGTGGGGGTGATGGCTACTGGCACTTAAGAGAGTGTTAGCAGACGTTTCCTTACGGAATGTACAGGTGGATAATTGGCCATTTTGAAGGGTGATCAGTAGGTCAAGGAAGGGGAGGCGGTTGCAGTCAGAGTTGTACGTCAGTCTTATGTTACGTTGGTCGATGTTTAATTGGGCCATAAAGAGGTGGAGTTCTTCCATATTGCCCACCCAAATCATGAATACATTGTCGATGTACCGTAGCCAGGTATGTACGTGGCTGCGGTACATGGACAAGGGGTAGACATCCTCCTCCTCCCAAAGTCCCAGGTGGAGACAGGCGTAGGCCGGAGCCCATGCAGCTCCCATGGAAGTTCTGCGGATTTGCTGGTAGAAGGAGGTCAGGAACTGGAAATAGTTGTTAAGTAGTGCAAAGTCTAATATTTCAGTCAAGAATTCATTTTGTGGTCCTGATTCAGGGTAACTTTGTTCCAGAAATGTTTTCACTGCGTCGATACCACATTCGTGTGGGATCGATGTGTACAGGGATTCGACATCAATCCCGACAAGTATTACTTCATTCAGATGTTCCAAATCATGTAGTTCGGAAATTTTGGCCAGGACGTGTCGAGTGTCCTGTACAAAGGATTTTAAGTTGGTGACCATGTCCTTCAGGAGGGAGTCCAAGTACCTACCGACTTTCTCCAAGGGGCCTTGGCAGGCCAAAACAATCGGCCTTCCTGGCGGATTCTGCAAGTTCTTGTGAATTTTTGGAATAATATAGAAGGTAGGCACATTGAACTCCCTGACGACAAGGTGTTCAAATTCGCGTTGAGTCAGCAAACCCTTGTCTTTAGCTCTAGTTAATTTATTGTTTAGCTCGATGACAAGTCGGGGAAAAGGGTTACTGTCAAGTTTCTTGTAAGTGGATTTATCACTTAATAATCGTTTTACTTCTTTCTCATAGTGTTGTTGGTTTAACAACACTACATTGCCACCTTTATCGCTCTTTTGATTGACGATAAATAATTAAATACAATAAAGGGACTGCGCTTAGGACATGTATAAAGGTGTGCAGCCCCCCTAAAGAAACTCCACAGGAGTTTCAGAAATAGCTGTATATATATATGAAAGTGCAGCATCACTGTGCCCATTTGCATGCCTCACTGTGCCCATTTGCAGCCATAGGTCCCCTGAACTTCAAACTCGGTAGTTAAGGGTTCCTAGATGCCCCCTAGCTGCAGCCAAAATTTGGGGTCTCTGAACCCAAAGGGTCCTGAAATGACATTGCTGCAGATGGACACAGTTGACCGAATTTGGGGACCCGTATCTCGGGGCCACTTGGTTCTAGGAACCCCAAATTTGGGGTACAAACCCTGTGGAACTGGTACCATAACATATCCAAAGCAGGGGTTTCTAGCACCAAGTGGCCCCGAGATACAGGGCCCCAAAAATCAGTTCAGAAAATGTCAAGCACTTTTCTGCAGCAGAGAATGACATTTTCGAAACCGGTTTTGGGGCCCTGTATCTCAGGGCCACTTGGTGCTAGGAACCCTAGCTTTGGATATGTTATTGTACCAGTTCCACAGGGTTTGCACACTAAATTTGGGGTTCCTAGCACCAAGTGGCCCTGAGATATGGGGCCCCAAACTCGGTTCAGAAAATGTCAAGCACTTTTCTTCAGCAGAGAATGACATTTTCCGAACCGATTTTGGGGCCCTGTATCTCGGGGCCACTTAGGGCTAGGAACTTCATCTTTGGATATGTTGTGGTACCAGTTAAACTGGGTTTGTCCACCTAGCACCTGAGATACGGGGCCCCAAAGTCGGTTCGGAAAATGAAATTTTTTGCTGCAGAAAAGTGCTTGACTCAAGTATTAGTCGAGGGGGGCACTTTCAGCACAAAAAAATGTGCTGAAAAATTCGACTTATACTCGAGTATATACGGTAACCTGTTTACTGGCACCTATGGTTATTTCAGAATATTACCTGGAATGTGCACACATATATGTTGAGTTTATTTAATTAAGTACTTACCACTAATAGGGCTTAACAGGATAGCCCTCTTATTACATTACTATATTATTATCATATTTTATATTTTTCATTTGCACACTCACGGATATGTAGGGTGTATGTGGAGTTCATATATATTTTTAATCAGTGGTGGTTTAGCACACCACATATCTGCCCAATTAAACTCGAGGGAGCGCCATTACCCCACTTTCATATATATATACAGCTTTTTAATGACGATGTTCTGTCTTTTTTGGAGGTCTTTAAGTGCCTGTCTCTCATTACTGGTCAGGTTATCGACCGTTTTCTGGGTCCAATTGACCTTTTCGAGGTCATTTTGGACAAGGTCTAGGAAGATTTGTAACCATTTGTTTTTGGAGAGGGGGGGCATTTTCTGGGATCGAATTCATAGATTTGCCTTCCTTCGAGTTGGGACCGTAGTTTGTACTCTCCCTTCATTCTCTTGCAGGAGCGAATTTAGGATGTCGAGTGCTCGTTGGTCATCTGTGTTAAGGGGTGTGGTCTTTTCGATGGGGGTGTCTCAACTTGTGTACAGTGATTTTAGAAAGACATTCCTCAAGAACAATGCTATGTCTTTGTATACCGTAAATTCATCCATATTGGAGACGGGAGAAAAGGACAAAGAGGACCAGTGAAATGGGAAGTTTTTTTGGAGTTGCTCGAGCTCAGTCTGTGGAAGAGACACATTGAGGGCCTTGGAATTAGTTTGGTTAACTTCCAACCCGGAGACCAAAGCAAACTTATCTAAGATATTCAGGAGGTTAGGTAGGGTAGTGTGAGGTGATGTAACAAACAATAGTGCGTCATCGGCAAAGAGACACAGCTTGTGTGTGGTTGAAGCTACCTCTAAACCTCGGATATCAGGGTTCGCTCTGATCAGGGCTGCTAAGGGTACGATCATGAGAGCAAAAAGTAGGGGGGATAGGGGGCAGCCTTGCCTTGTTCCTTGTGAAATGGGAAAGGGTTCTGAGCAAAACCCAGAACATTGTACATATGCTTGTGGGTGGGTATATAAGGCACTGATCCAACCTAGAAAATGCGGGCCGAACGCTGTTGGAGGATGTATAACAGGTAGGGCCAGGAGACTGTGTCAAATGCCTTCCTTATGTCTAGGGAAAGAAGATGCATCGGTATTTTGCAGGAACGGGCTAAGTGTTGTAGAAGGACGACACAGCGAACGTTATCACTGGCTTGCCGTTTAGGTATAAAACCTACTTGATCTTTATTAATCAACCCTCCAATAATCAGATTGAGACGTAAAGCTAAAATTTTGGCCAGGATCTTAATATCCACATTTAAAAGGGATAGTGGCCTGTAATTAGACCACAGTGTATTATCAGTATTTGGTTTTGGGATCATAGATATGAGTTCCATCAATGTGTCTCGACCAAAGGAGTGCTGCCGGAGCAAAGCATTAAAAGAATTAGTGAGAAGGGGGGCTAACTCGGTTGCAAATTCTTTATAATATAGACTGGGGAGGCCGTCCGGGCCCAGGCGTTTGTGGGGTTTAAGAGTCTTGATGGCTGAGATAACTTCCTCGACTGTGATCGTACTTTCCATAGACTCACGATTGTTGTCTGATAGTGTAGGGATTGGCAGGTTCTGAAAAAGCTTCTCTGACTGACGCAAAGGAAACGTGGCCTTTGCCTCATATAGATTGCCAACCATTTACGGAACTCTGAGAGTACCTTGAGCGGGTTGCTAGTATACGTGTCTTTGGCCAATCTGAGTCTAATGGGAACACGAACATGATCCGGCCTATGAAGGTGTAAAGCTAGGAAGGTATCTGGTTTATTAGCTTTAGTGTAAATCGTGTGATTGGATCTACGAATAGCTTTATCAGCCGAATCGTCCAGAAGCACATCCAATTCAAGTTTAGTTTTTTCTAAAATTATTTTATGTGCTTCGGTAGGAGAGGACTGAAATTGGAGAAAGTGATTATGGAAGTCTGATTGTAGCTGCTGCAGCCTAAGGATCCTCTCTCTCTTGAGGTGTGATGCGACTGAGATACATGTACCTCTTATCACTGGTTTGTGCGCTTCCCAAAGCAAGGTCGGGGAGCTCAAGCTTTGGTTGGGGGCAGATGACGTGAGACGTCAGACGGGAAGGGAGGAGCGAGAGGTGGGGCATCCTGCAGGCGCTCTGGCGGGCTCTCTTACTACACCGCCCGAAAGAACAAACGGACGAGACCGACTAAGGGATGCGAGAAAGCGGCCACGTTGTGACAACTGCGCGGCCGCCATTGAAATGAGTGCCTGAGAATCCCTTAAACGTTATATGGTGAGCTGAAGGGAACAAACGCAGCGACGGTCTCGGACACCCACTCGGAACCCCCGCCTACCTACACTCTCCCCTGCACTGAGCGTGATCAGCACAGAGACAGGACGAGCATCGGATGCCGCTGTGAACGCCGCAAGCTGAGAGATATAGAGCCCTGAAACACCACGGGAACCAAACTCTGGACTTTCATCTTTCAAAAAACAAAGAGGAAGATGGTTCAAAGAGGGGGGTAAGAAATACACTAAGTCAACCAACCAAAAGATAAGAGTGTATTAGAGATATGCCAGGAAATGCAAGCCTGTGAATGGTGAAGGGAGAAAACGTACAAGGCTACTGATCTATAGTAACATCGGTCATCTATGCAAAGCAGAGGAGACGATGGAGGGCTGATGAGGTCTATGGCTCTTTACTGCATATCTTACACCCCAGGCAATTGCTTTAAAGTCAATGGTAAATAGATACTTGAACATATAAACAGCGCAATTTCTTATTGTAATCGACCACATGGTATACGGCAGAGAGCCGTGGGACATTGCAACTTGTTTAAAAGTAAAGTGCTAAAAGACAAACGCTGCTATCAAAACCTATAGACTGAGATACCTACACCCCATAAGGGAGGGAGGGCTGGGGTATAGTTAAAACATACCAATATAGCCCCAAGCATAGGTGTGCCTACCTTCCCTAAATCTAGAGACAGACTCAAATATAGGGGAAGCAGGATCGATAGATCCCTATATAGGGGGTAGAGTCCGGTAGTCCCCCAGGAAAATTCAGAATAACACGCAACAGAGACCCTGGACCTGTTGATACACTTGGAAGTTGATTAAGGGACAGTTTTTAGACGCAGTGGTGACGAGAGGTCGGTCGCTATACACTCAGTCTACAGTGTCGTATCTACCCATTACATCACCTGTGTTACTACTATGCTTCTAAAACATTGGATAACAGACAGAGGACTCTCTTGCCTCCTCCTGTCAGATTGATCAATATTTAATCACACAGGGGGTACAGGAAGATAGTATGAGCCGGAACACATCCAAAACCGGTAAAGGGGGACCACCAAAAACCCCAAAAGATAACCAAACAGGGAGTGCAACTGGAAGCTCAATAAAGCAATACCTGGCCAAAGGGGGGAGCCCTGGGAGTGCCCACCAAGAGACACAAAAATTAAATATGGCAGATAAAAAGAAGAAAGGATCCAATGCGAGGGAAGAACAGACCCCTGAGCAGTCAAGGGAGGATCTATTAGCAGACAACACCCTGGAAGCATCTAGGATAGATGAACACAGGCAGGACATACACCTCCCCTCAAAATACGAACTGGCAGACATGCTTAAAACAATGGAGACCTCAAAAAAAGCCGAGATTAAAGCTGAGATCAATATGCTGAGGTTAGATCTAGGCAATCTTTTGACCAGAGTAGAAGGTACTGAAGATAAGTTAGATAAACAAGAGCGGGAGATCTCTGAATTAAAAGAACAACTTAAGACATCCCAACAAAACCAG
This sequence comes from Lithobates clamitans, assembly GCA_037952925.1. Classification (NCBI taxonomy): domain Eukaryota; kingdom Metazoa; phylum Chordata; class Amphibia; order Anura; family Ranidae; genus Lithobates; species Lithobates clamitans. Next base: position 7,693,394 of record JBBGZY010000187.1, read on the forward strand.
ATAAAAATATGCTACAGGATGGAAGATCAAGAAAATAGAGATCGTAGACAAAACCTGCGACTCCGAGGGGTCCCAGAAATCAGGGGGGAAGATCTGAGGAGGACTGTGGCGGCTATTTTCAACCCACTCCTAGAGTTAGAAGGAGAGGCCTTTCCAAAAATTGAGCGTGTACACAGGGTGGGTAGGTTAGACACTAGACGGGCAGAAAGCAGTCACGATATTATCGTGAGGTTTAGATTCTACGAAGAAAAGGAAAATATATGGGTCAAATTGAAGGGACATCCCCCACTGCAATATGAAGAAGCAAGAATTCAAGTGTTTGCAGATCTGGCTAAGAGCACATTGGTGAGAAGACGACATCTGAAACCCCTAGTGGATCAAATGATAAATCAGAATATAAAATATACATGGGGATTTCCTGCCTGCCTGGTAGGCAGTAAAGATGGGAGATCTGCAAGATTAAGATTCCCGGGCGAACTAGAAGAGTTTTGTGAGAAATTGGGCATGCAAGTGCCCCCGATGCTGGACTGGTCCGTGGAACGTTGGTTAGAAATGAGTGTGGGTTAAGGGAGAGGTGCGGGGGAGGGGGGGAGGGGGACCCGAGGGAGGAGGAAGCGGGTAAGGACGAAAAACGTAGCTCATAATTTCAGCAGGGAAGCCGTTAGAAGGCGCCTAGCGAACCCGGTCACTAAGATAATATGGACCGGAGGGATGGCCCACCTAGAGCTCCACCTTTAGAGAGGGAGACCAATGGTGGGACACAATACAAGTGACTCTCGCTGGTCTAAGGGTCCTGATGGGACCAATAGAGGGGGAGTGGTGGGGAGGGGAGGTGGGGGATTAGAGGGGGGTGTTGGGGGGGAAGGGGGGAGAGAGGGAGGGGGAGTGGGAGCAATGGGGGGGTGGGGAGCGGGGGAGGTGGGAGGGGAGGTGGGGAGCGGGGGAGGTGGGGGATTAGAGGGAGGTGGTAGGGAGAGAGGGAGGGGGAGTAGGGGAAAGGGGTCCTGTCCAATCTCAATACCAAGAAAGAAGGAAAACTCTCCAAGGTCTAAGGATAAGGGAGAATTTAGGAGAAGGAGAAAAGGACCATGGTCACAATAAAATTTACAACATATAATGTTAAAGGTCTAAATGCCCCCAAGAAAAGATGGGATATTTTCAATGAGTTAAAACTGTTGGGGCCAGACGTGGTGTTCCTGCAAGAGACACATATCTCAATTCAATCGAGACTTAGACTGTTCTCAAATGAATACCCAGTCTGGTACCAAGGAGATACCATCACTAATAGGGCACGGGGAGTAGCCATCGGCTTTGCAAAGAAAATAAGGTTTGTGCTGGAGGAGAGACTAGTAGACCCAGAAGGTAGATACCTATGCATTAGAGGGAGACTAAATGAAGTGGAATATACACTAGTCAACATCTATGCCCCAAATAAGAATCAGATAAAGTACTTGGTAAACATTCTGGGGAAAATTATGGAGTTTACAAGAGGATATTTGATAATGATGGGGGACTTCAATTTTTGCCTTAATCCAGATTTGGACAGCACGGCCCGAACACAGGGGAGAAACTGCACCTATTTGAAAGAGTTAAAGCAAAAACTCTCCACTACCAATTGGTGGATATTTGGAGAGTTCAACATCCAACCAAAAGAGATTATACGTATCTCTGAATTAAAAGAACAACTTAAGACATCCCAACAAAACCAGATAAAAATATGCTACAGGATGGAAGATCAAGAAAATAGAGATCGTAGACAAAACCTGCGACTCCGAGGGGTCCCAGAAATCAGGGGGGAAGATCTGAGGAGGACTGTGGCGGCTATTTTCAACCCACTCCTAGAGTTAGAAGGAGAGGCCTTTCCAAAAATTGAGCGTGTACACAGGGTGGGTAGGTTAGACACTAGACGGGCAGAAAGCAGTCACGATATTATCGTGAGGTTTAGATTCTACGAAGAAAAGGAAAATATATGGGTCAAATTGAAGGGACATCCCCCACTGCAATATGAAGAAGCAAGAATTCAAGTGTTTGCAGATCTGGCTAAGAGCACATTGGTGAGAAGACGACATCTGAAACCCCTAGTGGATCAAATGATAAATCAGAATATAAAATATACATGGGGATTTCCTGCCTGCCTGGTAGGCAGTAAAGATGGGAGATCTGCAAGATTAAGATTCCCGGGCGAACTAGAAGAGTTTTGTGAGAAATTGGGCATGCAAGTGCCCCCGATGCTGGACTGGTCCGTGGAACGTTGGTTAGAAATGAGTGTGGGTTAAGGGAGAGGTGCGGGGGAGGGGGGGAGGGGGACCCGAGGGAGGAGGAAGCGGGTAAGGACGAAAAACGTAGCTCATAATTTCAGCAGGGAAGCCGTTAGAAGGCGCCTAGCGAACCCGGTCACTAAGATAATATGGACCGGAGGGATGGCCCACCTAGAGCTCCACCTTTAGAGAGGGAGACCAATGGTGGGACACAATACAAGTGACTCTCGCTGGTCTAAGGGTCCTGATGGGACCAATAGAGGGGGAGTGGTGGGGAGGGGAGGTGGGGGATTAGAGGGGGGTGTTGGGGGGGAAGGGGGGAGAGAGGGAGGGGGAGTGGGAGCAATGGGGGGGTGGGGAGCGGGGGAGGTGGGAGGGGAGGTGGGGAGCGGGGGAGGTGGGGGATTAGAGGGAGGTGGTAGGGAGAGAGGGAGGGGGAGTAGGGGAAAGGGGTCCTGTCCAATCTCAATACCAAGAAAGAAGGAAAACTCTCCAAGGTCTAAGGATAAGGGAGAATTTAGGAGAAGGAGAAAAGGACCATGGTCACAATAAAATTTACAACATATAATGTTAAAGGTCTAAATGCCCCCAAGAAAAGATGGGATATTTTCAATGAGTTAAAACTGTTGGGGCCAGACGTGGTGTTCCTGCAAGAGACACATATCTCAATTCAATCGAGACTTAGACTGTTCTCAAATGAATACCCAGTCTGGTACCAAGGAGATACCATCACTAATAGGGCACGGGGAGTAGCCATCGGCTTTGCAAAGAAAATAAGGTTTGTGCTGGAGGAGAGACTAGTAGACCCAGAAGGTAGATACCTATGCATTAGAGGGAGACTAAATGAAGTGGAATATACACTAGTCAACATCTATGCCCCAAATAAGAATCAGATAAAGTACTTGGTAAACATTCTGGGGAAAATTATGGAGTTTACAAGAGGATATTTGATAATGATGGGGGACTTCAATTTTTGCCTTAATCCAGATTTGGACAGCACGGCCCGAACACAGGGGAGAAACTGCACCTATTTGAAAGAGTTAAAGCAAAAACTCTCCACTACCAATTGGTGGATATTTGGAGAGTTCAACATCCAACCAAAAGAGATTATACGTATTTCTCCCCTGTGCACGGGTCATACTCCCGGATTGACTGGGGGCTGGTCGAACATCGGGCGATTGATAAGGTAGTAGAATCCAAGATCGGAAACATAACCTACTCAGACCATGCACCCATGACCGTTGAAGTGACAAGTGGAAGAGACCAGTCTGACAGGGGGCAGTGGAGGCTCAATGAGGAGTTGATAAAGGAGGAGGAGGGTGCCAGTAGAGTCAGAAAGGAATAAGAGAACTACTTTGAGGCAAATGACACAGGGGAAGTATCGGAAGCTACACTTTGGGACGCCCACAAAGCCTACATTAGGGGGGTCCTGAAAATGGGGGCGAGGAAGAAAAAGGATAGACGGGACAAAATTCAAAAATTAAGGATCGATCTGGCGGAGTTAGAACTAAAACATAAAAAACAAAGGGACCAACTACCCCAAGAGATACATAAGCAGATGGTTACTAAAAGATCGGAGCTGAAAACCGCGATGGAGCAGGAGGCAAGAATGACATTTAATAAGATAGCCCGGGAGAGATTTAGATGGGGTAATAAACCCAGTAAACAGCTAGCTAAAATTGTACAAAAGAAGAAAACCAGGAATTTTATAGAAAAAACTCAGTCTAAAGAGGGCCATGTGGAACATTCAACCAGGAGTATGGCGGAGATCTTTAAGAACTATTACAAAGACTTATACTCAGTCCCCAAACAAGACACCTCTTTAAAAAATAGGAGATTAAGATACAATAACTTCCTAAATAAGGCAGCACTCCCCAAGATTTCGGAAGAAGGTAGAGAAATACTAGAAAGACCAATCTCAGAAGAAGAAATCAGGAAAGCCCTAGCAGCCACTGCATCCGGGAAAAGCCCGGGCCCGGACGGCCTCACAATACTTTACTACAAAACATTCAAAGAAGTATTAGTACCAAGGCTATGTGCCTACATGAATGGTTTGGGGGACAGTTATGAGATGAGTAGGGAGGCACTAAAAGCATCTATTACAATCATACTGAAAGAAGGTAAAGAGAAATCGTTATGTTCGAGTTATCGCCCAATCTCTCTGCTCAACAATGATACAAAGCTATATGCAAACGTGTTGGCAGAGAGATTAAAGGAATTTATGAATTCGCTAGTCAACCCGGATCAAGTTGGCTTCGTCCCTAATAGGGAGGGGAGGGATAATGGGATTAGGACTCTCCTTCTGTTGGGAAGAATAAAGGAGAGTGGGCCCCCAGGACTACTTCTGTCAATTGATGCCGAAAAGGCATTTGACAGAGTAGACTGGGGGTTCATGATTCAGACCTTGGAGACCATGGGACTGGGACCTAAAATGATCCGGAGGATCAAAACCCTATACCATCATCCAACTGCCGTAGTGAAAATTAATGGGATACTATCTCAACCATTCGAGATGGAAAATGGCACGAGACAGGGGTGTCCCCTGTCTCCGTTGCTTTTTGTCTTAGCCATGGAACCCCTGCTGGCAACAATACGAAGAGATCCCAAGATTAGAGGTGTGAAAGTGGGAGAGGAGGAACACAAGGTCGCAGCATTTGCTGACGACGTGCTGTTCTATGTAACGGACCCGATCTCCACCATGCCCAATTTAGTAAAAGCAGTGAGGAAATACGGTGAGGTATCTAACTTCCAAATAAATATGAATAAATCAGAAATATTAAATATAAACATAAGTAAGGCAGAGGAAGCGACCTTAAAAAAAGAATACAGTTTTAAATGGACTAAGGAACTAAAGTATCTAGATATTAAGCTAACTAACTCACTCCAAAAGATATTCACTGTTAATTATATACCCCTACTTGATGCTGCTAGACTAGACTGTAAGAGATTCTCCGGTAAAGCCCTCTCATGGATCGGACGCATTAACGTTGTTAAAATGATCTTGGTACCCAAAATTATATATTACTTTCAGATGCTGCCAGTCCCACTCCCCCATTATTATTTGAGGAAGTTAAGAAAAATAATTATGACATTTATCTGGGAAAACAAAAGACCTAGAGTCTCCCTTCAGACACTGAAACAAAAGAAAATAGATGGAGGCTTGGCTGTGCCCGATGTACAGACTTATTACAAAGCGGTTGTTCTATCAAGGGTGGTTGAATGGACAAGGAAGGAAAATGCAAAAAAATGGGTGAAAATAGAGGAAAATATAAGTAATGCACAATTAGGCACTATTATTTGGAATCCCCCACACTTTAGATTGTTAGATAATAGCACACATGACATAACACGAAATGTCCTTAGAATATGGGATGGGTTATATAAGAATGTTAACGGAAAATATAACTCACCATTGATTACACTTATAGATAATAATTTTTTCGCACCAGGTATGGAGAACATTAAAGGAAAAGAAGCACTTTGGGGGAAAACACAACTAAGAGAAATTATGAAAGAAGGGAAAATTATACCACTTCATCAACTTATACACGGGAGGGAAGCACGGGGATTAGAGAGATGGCGATATCTCCAACTAAGTCACTTTATTAATACGCTACCACACCCGATCAGGTCCGGGGAACAATTGACAGACTTTGAGAGGTTGTGTGACAGGAGAATTCCAAGAAACATAATATCTCAAATATATAAAATTTTGATGACCTCAGAAAAATCGGAGATACCGCCATTTATGGCCAAATGGGAAAGAGATTTTGGTACTAAGAAGGATTTAGCCACAATTAAAAGAATCTTGAAAATGAACGCTCATTCAGCAACAGACACCCAAATGGTAGAAATGAACTACAAATGTATTAGTAGAAGCTACCTCACTCCAGAAATAACTAGTAAATACCAGAAAGGGTCAGCCAATTGTTGGAGAGGATGCCAAGAAGTAGGTACAATGGGACACCTGTGGTGGAACTGCCCCAAAATTAAAAACTTCTGGAGTCAAATATTAGTTTAATTAAGAAGATCACGGGAATAGAAGTAGCAGAAGATCCATGGGAGGTCCTGTTCCATGGGGGGGCAGGGGACCCAAAAAACTATAAACAGTCACTGGTACCGCAGCTATTGAACGCTGCCAAAAGAACGATTCCAAGGAAGTGGCAGAAGAAAGAGACCCCAGAGATATGGGAGTGGTTTGATGCGGTAGAGGAGATCTGTAACATGGAAACCCTGGGGAGTACGCTCGAGGAAATAGGAAACAGGAATAGGGGCAGGTGGGAGCACTGGAAAGAATTCAAAAAAACATGGAGTTATGCCAAAGAAGTTAAAGCCCTAGACTAAAGGAGGAGAACAGAAGAAAATAGACCTTGGAGAGGAGGGAGGAAGAGGACCCGGAGAGGGGATGGGAGGAGATGGGGGGGGTTTAGAAGTAAATAAAACGGGAGAAAAAAATTTAGAAATAGAGGTATGGTTAAGTATATTAATGGGAGAATTGTAAAAAAGCACTTTTGATATTATGTTTATACTATTGTTGTCCTCACTGTCCTGTTATAGCAAAAGGCCACGATGATGAGACTTCTGTGGGCGTTCTTTTTTTTTTCTTTCTTTTTTTAAAAAGAAAGGAAAAAGGACAATGAACTGCAAAGTTAATCTAAGCCCCTTGAAAAGTTTATCTGAAGTAGCAAAAGAAAAAAAAAAAGAAAAAAAGAAAAAGAAAAAAAAAAACAAAAAAAAAAACAAAGCAAGGTCGGGGAGATGTCTGGTGTGGCATTATGTGTAAGGTAGTCTTTGAGGGCGAGTTGGATATCAAGCCAGTACGACTGGTTGGTTAAAAGTGTGTCATTCATGCACCATGATCTGTTAGTGTCCTGTGGTATCAAGGATGAGACCGTGGTGACAACTGCACAATGATCTGTCCATGTAATTGGTTGAATATTAGAATGGAGTAGGATTAGTGTAGATGCTATAGGGATAAAGATATGATCAATCCTGGAGCAGGAATTATGGGGGTGTGAGTAAAATGTATAATTTTTCTTTGTGGGGTTGCATTCTCTCCATGTATCAAGGAGGGAGGCCTTTTGTAATTGTCTGCGAAATTGTGTAGAGGGGGAAAAATGTTCTGGGGTATAGGGTGACTTATCCATGTGAGGCTGAAGTACCGAGTTGGAGTCACCACACAGGAACAAGGTTCCCTTACAATGTGTCTTTACTACCTGCAATAAGTGTGAAAAAAAGGGGTTTGGATTTGTATTGGGGGTGTAATAGGAGACAAAAGTTGTTGCAACATCCTGCAATAATCCCACCAGAATTAGATACTGACCTTCTGGGTCTTTTATTTCAGACAATAGGGTGAATGGCATGGTGTGATGGAAGGCCAGTAAAACCCCTCTATGTTTTGTTTCTGCAGAAGCAGGGGAATACCCGAGGGTATTTAGAGCTAAAAAAGCTCGGGTGCTACGTGTGGAGAAATGGGTTTCCTGGAGGGCTACTTCACTGGCCTTTAGAGTTGCAAAAGTTTGAAAAGCCTTCACTTGTTTATGTGGAGAGTTAAGCCCCTTAACATTTAAAGATAATACATTCAATGGGGCCATTTATGGGTGCAAGGGGAGATAATATTAGGGGACCTTAGGCCCGTGTGGGCCAACTGACCAGAGAGAAGAAAAGGAGAAATAGTATAGAGTAAGAGGAAGAAAGGTAAGAAGAAGGGGGGAGGAGAGAACAAGAGGTGTAGGGCAAAGTACTGAGACATCTTTATAGTGGGGAGTCGATGGGTCAGTAATGCCCGACCAAGTAGCGCACCAACCCTGCGACCAGCCAGCTAGTCAGAGAGTGGGTGTACCGTAGAGCGGGGGAGCAGTGACTGCTTCCCGCTGCAAATGGGGATAATAAAATCAGATTAACACGTTAAACTCTGTAAATATCAAAGGAGTATCGGATAACAGCACAAAAATGAGTAAAATTACTTTTATAAAACAAAAAACTGCATATATAGGTGTCCCCGTAGTGCCATTCCGATGAAAGGGGGAAATGTGGGTGGGTAAGAAGGGAGTGGGAAAGGGGGTAGGAGGGGGAAGGGGAGAGGGTGGGTAATTTGAGAGAGATGGGAGGGAGGAGGAGTGAAGGGAGAAAGAGGGGTGGGAAGGGGAGGGGGGATAGTGGGAAGGGATTTAGTGAGTTATGCTAGGTCTGCATGAGTACCAAGCTTAAAGATACAAATAGAAGTAATACAATACTGCTGAAGACTAAGGGTGGGAATGGCAAGGTGGTGGGGTTAGTCAAGCCTGCAAAATAAAGTCCTGCATAAATCTGAGTACAAGTATACAACTAAGAATAGTATATTTAAGTTTACAAAACAATAAAACAACTGAACCTGTGAAGATCCAAGGGGGTCTAGGAGCCCTGAAGATTAATATCCAGGGTGTGGAAAGTATATACCCGGCTGTAGCCGTCTAACAGGTCTTGGTCGAGGGAAAGTCCTCCTGGTACAATTAGAAGTCAGTTTGGGTACAACCGAGAAACTGTGTGCAAGAAAAGGAATAAGAAAAAGACAGCTTTTGTGAGCTCAATGAAGAGCTTGAGATTTCGGGCTAAGATGGCTGTTTCCAGGTGATCGAGCCGGAGTTCCTTTCGGGGTCGTGGTGTACGGGTGGGAGACCGACCGGGCCGGTGTACGAGGAAGTGATGTTTCCGACTGGTGAACCGGAGGGGTCAGATGAAGTGATTCCAGCAGCCGTTGTAGCGAATCTGGTGTGGTGCAAGTATGTTGTTGTCCTTGATAGGAGAACTGCAGGGCAAATGGGAAACGCCATGTGTATTTAAGCTGGCGTTGTAATAGAATTTGCAGTTGGGGTTTCATGGCACGGCGCTTTGCGATGGTGAGGGGTGCCAGATCAGTGAACAACTGATATGTGTGGCTCTGGAACTGAAGGGAGTTCTTGTTGCGGGCTGCTGTAAGTAGCTGTTCCTTTATGCGGAAAAAATGCAGCTTGACAATAATGTCCCATGGTGGTCCATCTGCTTGATGATGGGTGAGCGCCCTGTGGATCCTATCAAACTCAAGCCGTTTGATAGTTACGGGGGGCGATAGTTCCTGGAACAATACAGTGGTAAAGGATTACAGATCATCAATTATCTCCGGTATACCATGGAGGCGTAGATTGGATCTGCGAGATCGATTTTCTGCGTCTTCCAGGCGAGAAAGCAGCATGGAGTTCTCCTCATGGAGGGCTGTTTGCTCTTGAGCCTGTTCCTGCAAAGTTAGTTCCATATCATCAACCCTTATTTCTAGATCTGCTGTGCGCTGACCCAGCTCACGGATTTCACGCGACAGTCTGTTAGTGATCTGATCTGAGATTGTCTTTAGGGCCTTGTGGAGCATTGTCTTCATGAGTTTAAGAAAGTCAGATTGAGACATACCTGACTGTGGGAGCAGGGGTGGATCCAGAGTCTAGTCTCGGGAGGGGCACTGCCAGAAAATATATTTTTTTGGGGTACATCATTCGGGGAAATGGCTGGTGTTGGCGCTCCAATCATCACGGCACCATGGTTGTTTTGGTGTCAGGATGATTGAAGCACATTATTACTATTATTACATTGTTATAAAAAATTAAATAGTTTAACTCACCATAATGCAGAATCAGTGGGAGCCCCGAGTGTGTCACTTGCCACGTCACCTGTAACCAGATGCAGATTGTCACTTGCCACGTCGCCTGCCACATGTTGCGGATTGTCACTTGCCACGTCGCTTGTCACCAGATGCAGATTGTCACTTGCCACGTCGCCTGCCGCATGTTGCGGATTGTCACTTGCCACATCGCTTGTCACCAGATGCAGATTGTCACTTGCCACGTCGCCTGCCACATGTTGCGGATTGTCACTTGCCACGTCGCTTGTCACCAGATGCAGATTGTCACTTGCCACGTCGCCTGCCGCATGTTGCGGATTGTCACTTGCCACATCGCTTGTCACCAGATGCAGATTGTCACTTGCCACATCGCCTGCCACATGTTGCGGATTGTCACTTGCCACATCGCCTGTCACCAGATGCAGATTGTCACTTGCCACATCGCCTGCCACATGTTGCAGATTGTCACTTGCCAGGTCGCCTGTCACCAGATGAAGATTGCCACTTGCCACGTCGCCTGCCACATGTTGCGGATTGTCACTTGCCAGGTCGCCTGTCACCAGATGAAGATTGTCACTTGCCACCTGCTAAGGTGGTCTCTTGTGTCCCAGAGACAGGCAGCAGAGAGATGATGTAATCTCTCTGCTGCCGCAGCTGCCTGCATGTTGAGGGGGGCACTGCAGGGATGCAGGACGGGCGCCGGGCGGTGAGAGATGATGTCATCTCTCTGCTCCCCCGCCCGCCGGCTCCCTGATTGGCCAGCAGCCGGGACATCTCACCACCTGAGCCGCTGGGCCAGCCCACTGTCTCTCTCCTGCGGAGCCGCCTGGCGGCTCTCCCACCTATGGAGCCGCCCGGCGGCTCTTTCACTTATGGAGCTGCTCGCCGGCTCTGTCACCTACGGAGCTGCCCGGCGGCTCTCTCGCCGGCTCTCTGACTCTGACTCACCTGCATTTCTCGGAGGGGCAATTGCCCCTTTGCCCCCCCTGGATCCGCCCCTGTGTGGGAGGAGAGGGGAACCACCAGGGTTGGAATCCATGTCGTTTTCGTCACCGCTGTCAGCAATGTCAGACCTAATGGGAGAAGCTGCTGATTGTTCAGCCAGGGCCCGGGCCTTCCATTTTGGAGGAGGTGCGGGCTAGCGCTTCTTTGATAGGTTTTGGCTTTGTTATGCCTCGATGCCCCATTAGTACCATACTGAAGGGTGCACTGGTGATCGGGGAGGCGATCCTTGGAAGAATGAGGCCGAAGAGACGGTTCAGTTGTCTGTACAGGTCTCGAATATGCAGCGGGGAGTGCGGAGCTCTACAGAGAAGCGTCTGCCATGTCGAGCCTCGCGCATGCGCCCCCTTCTTTGTCTTTTTTAATGTCATGCTATTTAACATGTTGGGGCCTTATGTGAGTATGTTCATTACAGGCTGCAATCTGGAACTTTAGTTGCTATATCAGGAGTTTAACAAAATTCAATGTAGTAGACTTCATGAAAAATATTGCACAGAATAGTGAACTGAACCAGTCAGATGCTACCAATGCCTAATGCCCTGTACACATGAGTGGACTTTTCGACTGGACTGGTCCGACGGACCGAATCCAGCGGACAATACGACCGTGTGTGGGCTTCATCGGACCTTCAGTGGACTGTTTCTGTCGACAATCTGACGGACTTTAGATTTGGAACATGTTTCAAATCTTTACGTCCGAACTCCGCCGGACCCAGTTCCTATCGAAAAATCTGCTCGCCTGTATGCTAGTCCGACGGATGAAAACCAACGCTAGGACAACTATTGACTACTGGCTATGAACTTCCTTATTTTAGTCCGGTCGTACGTCATCACTTTGGACTTTGGTGTGATCGTGTGTAGGCAAGTCCGTTCGTTCAAAAGTCCGTCGGAAGTCTGTCAAAAGTTCGTCGAAAGTCCGTCGGAAAGACTGTCGGACCTTTGTTGCCGAAAAGTCCGCCCGTGTGTACAGGGCATTAGAGATATCTCATGACCTACTACCTTTGCTAAAATCTGTACATCTTCCAACTGCAACATATGCATAATTGATAGAAATATAATATGCATATTTAAAAAAACAAAAACTGTAGTTAGACTCTACACACATGCCAAAATTGAGAAGCTTGTTTTGTATTTGAACAAATGGAAGGGACACGTGTCCCCCCAAAACAGTGAATAGCAGGATAATGCTACATTTTGGAAGGGTAAACAAAAAACATCTGTATAGAGAGAGAAAGTGTAAACCGGAGAAGAGAAAATAGACACAGGGTCGGCATGACTAATGCCCCGTACACATGAGCGGAATTTCCGTCAGCAAAATCTTGGATGGTTTTTCCGACGGAATTCCGCTCCAGCTTGGCTTGCATACACACTCTGGATTAACCACGCTTTTGAAATCCCTCATCACCAAAACAGGAAGCGAAAGGCAAACCTTTGCAAATTATATAAATTGAAGAAGCACATCTGGATTATATGGAGGGGGGTATAAATTGCTGAAAAAATCAATTCTAAATCATATATTTGACATTGAAGAAATACAAATCTGCCTTTCTCATCAATCAAGGCATGAGTGCAGAAGAAAATCACCCCACAATAAATTAAAATGGGCACCCCTCAGGAATTGGAAGAAAAACCTGAATGATAAGCATCCTGCACAAACTGGCGTTGTAACCATCTGGTAGTGTTCTGAGTAGCATGAGTCTCCTGTAGACAGACCACAGATGGACGGAATGAAGCTAAATACAGTAGTTACATAGTTACATAGTTAGTCAGGTTGAAAAAATAAGTCCATCTAGGTCAACCAAAAAAATAAAAAGTAAAAACAATCCTATATACACAATCCTTCACCTACAGTTGATCCAGAGGAAGGCGAAAAACCCCAGCAAAGCATGCTGTAATTTGCTACAGCAGAGGAAAAAATTCCTTCCTGATCCCCCGAGAGGCAATCGGATTTTCTCTGGATCAACTTTACCTATAAAGGTAAGTACCCAGTTATATGTACATTTAGGAAAGAATCCAGGCCTTTTTTTAAAGCAATCTACTGAGATGACCTGAACCACCTCCAGAGGAAGTCTATTCCACATTTTCACAGCTCTTATGCCCCGTACACATGGTCAGATTTTCCAATGGAAAATGTCCGATCAGAGCGTGTTGTCGGAAATTACGACAGTGTGTGGGCTCCATCGGACATTTTTCATCGGATTTTCCGACACACAAAGTTGGAGAGCAGGAGATAAAATTTTCTGACAACAAAATCCGATCGCGTCAATTCCGACCGTGTGTGGCCTGTTCCGACTCACAAAGTGCCACGCATGCCGACACGGAACAGCTCGGTCTGGTAAACTTAGCGTTCGCAATGGATACGGCACTTTCGTCACGCTGCAATGTAAAAAATTGTTTAATACAGCGCACTCTTTTCTTCTTTATAATGTGACAAGAATTAAGTAGTTTTGCTGCTCATATTCACACGGACTTCTCACAAACTTATTTCGTTACTATTTATCGGGATTCCCTCAATATATTTTGATTTCTCACATCTGACATTATTTTGGTGTATTTTTTTTTTTTTGGCTTTAATGTAGTTTTTTTTTTGTGTTTGTATTTTTTGGAAGGATGTTTGTTTGTTTTTTGGATTTTTATTTGTACTCCCGAAAATGTTTGTGTGTGTTTTTTGTGTCAAGTTACCACAACACCATTGATATGTTGTTATATTTAATCTGTAGGAGATTGTTTGGTGTTGTTGTCCCTTGTTAATTTCACATTTTATGTTAGAAATGTATCTGAATCGTCACCAACAAACTGTCCTTTTTGGATTAAAACACACAGGAGAGTATACTTTCCCCAAAATTTTTTTTATTAAGGGCTCACAACTAAACAAAGAGGGAGGCAACGCTGGAGAAACTGCAGAAATTGGCGAAGCCTTGGACCCCCAGGGCAGACATCAATTATTTTTAAGCAAAATTGGTGGCCTGAGGAGTCCTTATCTAAGGGAGGGCAGTCTGGTCCAGGAGTTCCAGAGATCCGGAAAGCAGCAGATGACATCTATGTCCCCAGGCTGTGGTCATACGAGAGACTGCAGCTTCTGTCAGACCAGACTGAACCCAGGGTCATCACTCTCAGGTCTTCTTTCCACGCTTCCTTCCATGCTGTGGCTGTGGTGGTGGAGTTGTGGCAGCAGGAGGAGGAGGAGGAGGATGGTCCAACTCAATCACGTCAGTCTTGGGTGTTAGTTCCCCACTCACCCCCTTACTTAGGACTTTATAAAGCAGGTCCTCACATAGCTTGCGTTGACCCTCCTGCATGCCCTGCAGTTTGGTGGCAGCCATGCAGGCAAAGGCCTCTTCAGGAGTGGGGAAGGCTCGGAGGGACGCAGAAGCCTCCTGAATCAGCCTGAGTGAAGAATCCTGCACGGGAGTCGTCTTCCTCGCCCTTTTGTATGGAAGGCAGAGGGGAGGAACCTGCGATTTAGTCAGGCTTCGACTTGTCCCAGGCTTCTCTTGGCTGACACTTAGCCCCTCCTCCTGGCTGCCACTAATCTCCGCCTCCTCCTGACTGCCACATTCCACAACCTCCTCCTGGCTGAGGTCTTCCTGTGTATGAAAAAGGGACATAGTTTTAGTATTTTATTCATCAATCACACACAATTTTAACCTCCTGACTGTTGCAAATTGAATGTTCACAAATATAACAGACTATCCTTCTGAGCCCAGCATTTTTGTTTCTTTTACCAAATTTGGGAGCCCACTACTGTCTATTGATATGTAAAACACTTTTTTCAATCAGCAATTAGTGATCAATAATAACATCTAGTATACATCATTTATTTATTGACCAGAAATCTGTAGAACAATGCTATACCTGCCTCCAGCTGGGCTCCTCCACTTCTTGCTGGCTGGAAGGCCCAGGTTGGACATTGGAAGCCTCAGCTGGGGTGGAAGGAAGCGTGGAAGGAAGAGTAGAGAGGGATTCCCTGACTTCAGTGTGGTCTGACAGAAATCGCAGTCTCTCATAGTACCACAGCCTGGGGACATAAACTTCATCTGCTGCAGCTCCGGATCTCTGGGAATCTGTGACCTTCTTGCGCTCCCTTAGATAAGTGCTCCTCAGGCCACCAATTTTGGTTTTAAAATAAGGGATGGTTGCTGTGGGGACCACTGGCTTCACCAACTCCAGCAGTTTCTCCAGCGCTGCCTGCCTCTTTTGTTTATTGTTGTATTGGGGGTGTCTGACCTGCCACAGACAGGGCAGCTCCCTGTATTTGTCTATGAACAGGGGGAGGAAATTGTGGTCGTTGAACCCATCCATTTTCTCTGCAAGACACAACACAAGACAAACCCTAAGGTCAGGCCAAACTACCCTAATCTTATTAAAATATAGGCTTCCATTTCGAAGCAGTATAGGCGCAAGTTTAGATCTTACCTTCGTTAGCACGATCGGCGCCTCCGATGCTCCTTCCTCCGCTCACAGATTGTATGTAAGACACACGCGTGTTACGCTTTATACACACTGCGCATGCGTGTAACTCCGCCCGGACCTGACGTTCTTTCTAGTCTATTCCCCGCCCCTTTTCGTTCTGCGCAGTGGGGGAAGAGCACATGGCGGATACACAGCAGGATCGTGATAATTGTAGCAACGAGAAGGAGGAAAGCCCGGATCCGGAAACATCCTGATCCAGAAGGAGATTTAAGGCCTCAAATATGTCCTTTGGGGAGATGTTGGAGATGGTCGACATCCTGAAGAGGGCCGACTATGATGGAAAGTATGGACCTTACCCCAACCCCAATGTCAGAAAGGCCAAGATCATTGTGAAAGTAGTCAAGAGTCTGCAGCGGAAATTCGGGGTACGTCGATCGAAAGATCAGCTCAGGAAGAGGTGGTCGGACCTCAAATTAAGAGAACATGGGCAGTACAGAAAGATCCGGAGAGTGCTGCAAAAAAGTAAGTAGTTGTGCTGTGTTCCTATTCTTTTGATGTTTATTACGTTCGTGCTGCTCCATGTGCTTTTAGGAACTGTTGTACAGTTTAAAATGGCAACTTTCATGTTCATGGGCACATTATTCGTTCGTATCAAACATTTTTCTTTTGGACTCTAAAATACCATTGTTTAGGTCATATGCATTTGGCCACCATTTTTACGCCCTATACTTGTCTTAAACGAATTTGGTTGTGTAGATGGCTTTGTTACTAGAATAAAATGCAAACTAGATTCTGTGTAAGGAGAGGACACTGAGCAGCTGTTTTCACATCTGGACACTGGAGCACTAGTGTGGGACACAAGAACACCATTTTTATTAGGGGGCCACACAGGTGCTCCAGTGTATACTATAGGGGGGGCTACATCTGTGAAGCTTGTACCAAACAGGTAAAGTATTGAAGCTTGACAAATTACACTGAAAATGCTACATTTTGGAACTCTGCTAAAATTGCCAATTGTACCCCACTTCCAAGCAATGTTTACTATTTCTAGTTCTGCCATCAAATATCTGTGTGCTAATTATACTTTTTTGTTTTACATAGGGGAGAAAAGACTCGGAGGACACCCCTCATCCGAGGAGACCAGAGCCCACCCCCCTCTGGAAGAAGGGGAAATCCCCCCAACACAAGCAGAGCAGGAGGAAGAAGACGTGGTGGAACTAGTCACCACAACAGGTGAGTGTCTGCGACCACAGGCTCAGGTAAGAGATGGATGGCGGCATATTTTTGAGACCTAATTTTTTTGGGGGTTCCTCTCTTTTTAGGTGATCGTGATGTTGTGGATCCAGATCCTTTCACATCCGAAAGTGCCCAGATCCTGATCGGGGAGATCATGGGGTGTAATTTACAATTGGAAAACCTCAAGAAAAACATCAATGATGTTATTCAAAAAAATAAAAACATCATTGATGTTTTGGGGCGAGTTTAAAGCCCCTCCAAAAACCTTTGTTTTTTGGTGTGCTACAATGTGCAAAATGTTTTTGTGATTTTTCACAAAGCCAAATTTGGAGGATGCACACAGTGTGTCAACGTGTGCTATCTGCCATCACGGTAGATCAATGGACGCGTTTTGGGGGTGCAACCCCTTCCTCAATAATAAAGTAGCGGTAAGGAAGGGGTTTCTCATCCCAAACATGTCCCTTGATCCCCCGTGATGGCAGGTTGCACATGTTGAAATTCGTAAATTGGTGTGCATCTTCCAAATTTGGCT
The DNA here is from genome assembly GCA_037952925.1 of Lithobates clamitans. Taxonomy (NCBI): domain Eukaryota; kingdom Metazoa; phylum Chordata; class Amphibia; order Anura; family Ranidae; genus Lithobates; species Lithobates clamitans. Next base: position 7,710,461 of record JBBGZY010000187.1, read on the forward strand.
TTTCCTGGGGTGACTTCACCCCATTTGAACGCAATATCAAACACAGTTCCTAAATACTCATGTCTGATATTGCCTTCAAATTCTAGCAAATGTGAACATTGTAAGTTCAAGATTTGTGTCTTTCTTGTTGGTTTTACACATGCCTGTTTTATCTTAAATGGACATTTATATTTTTTATAATGCCCCCCCAAAAAATTGTTATACAACAAACATGTTGGTTTGTTTGAAAAACCTTTGGTAAATGCACATGTGATTGTGCAGGTATAAAAAAGTTTGTTAATCAAGAATGTGTGGATTATTGTCTCAACGCTACAACACTTTTGGGGTGATGTCATTGCTGTTTTCAGAGAAAATGGGGGTTATTTCCTAAGGGCAAATCCTCTTGGCACTACAAGTGCAGTTTCAGTTCAGTTGCATGTGCACTTGTAGTGAAAAGTGTCTTTGCATTTAGTCAATAACACCCAACAGTGCTCTGTATAAGGTTACACAATCACGCCATTTTCTGCACTCAACACATTTCTGTCAGGGTCAGCTAAAACAAACACAAGCAGTAAATGTCCACAAAGAATTTCTTTTTTTTGCTTTTTTATTATAAAAAGGCTTCACATATTTGCTGGCATATTGATGGCCCCCCTACCCGCAAAGAACTCCAGGTATCGTAACCGGACATTACGGGCACTCAGGGAGGGCAAGCCAGGACATCCGCTTTCAAGTGCCGTCAGTGTTGTTTCAGGTATCACTCCGGCCTCAGGCCCAACAGAGCCAGCATAGTTGGCCGAATGTCACAAATAGGCGGAACCGGTTGGCCAGGATTCCAAATGTGTTCTCCACCACTCTTCGGGCTCTGGCCAGCCGGTAATTAAAAACCCTCTGTTCCGGGGTGAGGGTCCTCATAGGGAATGGCCGCATAAGATGGTCCCCCAGCGTAAACGCTTCATCAGCAACGAACACAAATGGGAGTCCTTCCACATTGTCCTCTGGAGCTGGCAAGTCCATGCTGCCATTCTGGAGACGCCTGTAGAACTCCGTCTGGGCGATGACTCCACCATCGGACATCCAGCCATTCTTCCCCATGTCCACATACAAGAAGTCGTAATTAGCCGACACCACCGCCAACATCACTATACTATTGAACCCCTTATAGTTGAAATAGTACGACCCCGAGTTGGGTGGTGGGACGATGTGGACGTGTTTCCCATCAATTGCCCCTCCGCAGTTAGGAAAGTCCCAGCGCTGGGCCAAGTGGGAGGCCACAGTCTGCCATTCCTGTGGCGTGGAAGGAAACTGTAGAGGAAAAAAAAAAACAATTACTATTTTTGCACATAAACATGGCAAGCAGATTAGACACAAACATTCTTGGCCAACCTCCAGATAGCATCTAGTAAGGGGAATTTAACAACGCCAAAGTATAAGGTACACCTATCATATCCCCCCCCCCTCTCATGGGCCATTTCTAACATTATGGGGTGTGTGGAAATCTTGGACAGGTAACCCTCTTCACTTCATTGAGAGATGAATGCCTAAATACAGGGTATTACTTGGAAAAGCCCCTCCTTAGTTACACTATTGGCAGCCCACTGGACAGGTAAGAAGTGTCATAATACAAAGATAGAAATACACACTGTACACATTTGAGGACATTTGGACATTCTGCTATTACCTGTCAAGATAATAATAGGATACAAAAACTTTTAACAGTACCATTTGAAAGTATACAGGCAGGCCCTTGCACTACATGCTTTGGGGAATTCATCCATAAATAAGAGCACAAAGAGATGGGTATAGTATGGGTTTGGCAAAGTCAGCAGATAGATGATTGAGGATCGAGAATTGGGATCAGCTGACTTAGCAGTTGGGGGAGGGAGGGTTACAAAAAATTTGGGGACACCACAAAAAAAGCCTCTGGCACTCTGCCTGAATTTAAAGCTAAAATAACATTTCCAAACATTTTAGGGGGTGTTTGGGGTAAAGCACTACTATGGAGCTGACAAAATACATTGTTAAGTGACTACATGAGGTGAATATCGGGGCCCGTAGAGCATGCTGGGTAGGTAAGTGAAGGACAATCTGTATGAAGGACCTAAAAAATTATTTACATAAAAATCCAGCATGCATGAGGACAAAGGGGACATTCACAGCATATTCCAATCATGGTAATTAGGGAATGAGGAAATAAATACAATATATTAGCACACATTAAATACAATGAAATGTGATATTAAAGGATAAAAATCTTACCTTCATATACTCCTTCTGCAGGACCTGGATGATGGCAGAACTGTCGATGCCTGTCGAGAACTTCAAGTCCTGCAGACTTCTCCCTGTCGCCAAAATACCGCAGGGTAGCGACCAACCTCTGCTCCGGAGTGATGGCTTGCTTCATGCAGGCATCCTGTCTGCTAATATAAGGGGTCAGCGAAGCCAACAGACGGTGAAACACGGCGTCCGTCATCCCGAGAAAGTTCCTAAAATCATCAGGATTATTCTCACGGATCTCACGGAGCAAAGGCATATGAGAGAACTGGTCACGCTGAAGCAACCAATTCTTGGTCCATGAACTCCTCCCCACCCTGTTCATGGACTGGACTTTTGTCAAGGTCAGGACCCCAACACCAAGCCCCCGCACAGCACGAACTCTACGAGGAGTACGCATACGCAACATGGCTAGAAAATGGTCGGCTGCTCAGAACGAAGTAACAGAACACACTGAAGAACAGCAAGGCCTGTGAGGAGCGACCTGAAAAACAGTAACGAACGAACAAGAATACAATGACTAATTAAAGTCACGTGGAACTTGCTTGCACGCACTGAAGAGCAGATACAAACCCACAAACTGAATGGCAGAAAACGATCTGAAAGCCACGAGTCTGAAAAAGCGCCAATCGTCTCTCACCAAACTTTTACTAACACGAGATTAGCAAAAGGAGCCCAAAGGGTGCCGCGCTTGGTTCTGAACTGGCCTTTTCTAGTCTCGTCGTACGTGCTTGACGTTACCGCGTTGTTGGCGATCGGAAATTCCGACAACTTTGTGCGACCGTGTGTATGCAAAACAAGTTTGAGCCAACATCCGTCGGAAAAAATCCTAGGATTTTGTTGTCGGAATGTCCGAACAAAGTCCGACCGTGTGTACGGGGCATTACTGTGAAAAAACCTTTCCATATTTGGAGATTAAATATTTTTTGCTCTAGAGGCCCCCTTGTCCTCTGTGATAACCTTAAAGTGAATAACTCAACATCAAGTTCACTATATGGACTACTTATGTATGTGTACATGTCGATCATATCCCGCCTTAATCTCCTCTTCTTAAGAGAGAATAAATTCAGTTCCTCTAATCTTTCCTCATAACTGAGCTCCTCCATGCCTCTTATCAGTTTGGTTTCCCTTCTTTGTACTTTCTCCAGTTCCCCCATATCTTTTTTGAGAACTGGTGCCCAAAACTGAACTGCATATTCCAGATGAGGTCTTACTAATGATTTGTGCAGGGGAAAAATGTTATCACTCTCTCTCTGGAGTCCATACGTTTCTTAATACAAGAAAGGATATTATTTTTCCTCTCTTTGGAAACCGCAGCTTGGCATTGCATGCTATTATTGAGCTTGTGATCTACCAAAACCCCCAGATCCTTCTCCACCACTGATTTCCCCCCGTTGTGCTCCCCCTAATATGTATGATGCATGCATATTCTTAGCCCCCAAGTGCATAAATTTACATTTATGAACATTAAGCCTCAGTTGCTGCTTAGTTGCCCAATTAGACATGCATTGAGGTCGGCTTGTAAATTGGAAACATCCTGTAAGGACCTTATTCCACTGCATAGCTTAGTGTCATTTGCAAATACAGAAATGGTACTTTTAATCTCAGACCCTATATAATTTATAAAGTTATTAAAAAGTAAGGGTCCCAACACTGAACCTTGGGGTACACCGCTGATAACCTTAGACCATTCAGAGTAAGAATTTTTCTATCCATTTACATCCATTTATATATAATCAAAAACAGCATTCCTTCCACATGAATTCCAAGATAAAATAAGTATATTCTGCTTAGCCATATTCAAAAAGGAAATATTTTAAGCAGTCCAGCCAAACAAGCCCATAGAGTCAGAGTCTCATAAAAAAAAAATCTCAATATGAGTGAGCCCATAGATAATGCAGGCATTGACAGGTGGGCATGCTTCAAGACAAAAAAAAAAAAAAAAAACAGTCTTTCACAGGTATCTTGTTGCCAATTTCGAGAGCCTCAGCTGCGGGTATTGACATCCCCGCCTGGACTCCCTCCTCCTCCCTCCTCCTTCCCCGGCCACTGGGTCAGTAGGAGAGAGGAACGGAGCCTCATGCATGCGCAGTAGGGTTCCTGGCATGAAGCCGTAAGACTTCACTGCTGGGTTCCCTTACTCGCAATGGAGGCGGCATGCACCCGACAGCTGATGGAAACATCGGCTGCGGTGCCATGACCCTATAGCAGTGTTTCTCAAACTTTTTTGTCTTGCGGTACACCTGAAAAGATTTAACAATTTTTGTGGTGAAGAACTGATTTATTTTTACATTAATATTTAATTTTACATTTTTTATTTTTTATTTATTTATTTTTTTTTACTTTCAAAGATTTTTATTTTCACAAGTAGCATTTTTACAAAAGAGAATAGAATAGCAAAGACAAAATAGGGATGTATGGAATACAAATCATGAGCACACTTATCAAAAACAAGAGATGGTTGTATAAAATTTGACCAAAGACTGAAGGTTGCTAATTATCGTATTTATTGGAGTATAACATGCACAGGCGTATAATACACATCTTAATTTTAAGAGGGAATTTTCAGGAAAAAATATATAAAAATATAAATATATATATATAAAAATATATAAATATAAATACCGTATTTATCGGTGTATAACACGCGCCGGCATATAACACGCACCCCAAGTTTAAGAGGGAATTTTAAGGAAAACAATTTTTTAAGGAAAAAACAACTTACATTTAAATTGCCATCAATGCAGCCTTATCAGTGTCCATCTGCAGCCTTGTTGTGTCATTTGCAGCCTTGTTGTGTCATTTGCAGCCTTGTGTCATTTGCAGCCTTGTGTCATCTGCAGCCATGTGTCATCTGCAGCCTTGTGTCATCTGCAGCCTTGTGTCATTTGCAGCCTTGTGTCATCTGCAGCCTTGTGTCATCTGCCGCCTTGCCCAGTGACACTGCCCTTTTTAAATATGGCGTAGAGTCTTGAACACCATCTATTTGGTTGCGTTACTGCCAGTTTAACGCCATTTACTTCTGTGTGCGTTTACTGCAAGGTAACGCCATTTACTTCTGTGTGCGTTACTGCAAGTTTAATGCCATTAACTTCTGTGTGCTTTACTGACAGCTTAATGCAATATAGTTTTGTGCGTCACTGTATGTTTGGCGCATTATATTGCAGTATATTATAGTGTATCAGTGGAGTGTGTCTGTGTAGTGTGAGTACTCAAATTAAAGTGCACCAAACACCACTTTACATTGATTAAAGTGCATCTACGTACAGATTTCCACTTCTTCTTTACATTTGCTTATAAGCACCGCCCCCTCCCTCCCAATAATGTCTGTGAGGACAACAAGGAGAGGCAGACATTCCCTTGGCACTGTAAGGGGGCCAGCAACAAATGTGTCCACAGGAAAAGGTGGATGTGGTGGTCAGTCCTCAAGCAGGGCATCATTTCCTCTGTTTAATGAGTTTGCCTGTGCTATCCAGCCACAGCATGCAGAGGAGGTGGTGGACTGACTTAAACCTTCCTCATCCTCCTCATCCTCTGTCACGCAAGCAGAGACAAGTGTGCAGTGCCCTGCAGTTGCCAAAGTGGATAAATCTGCCTCCTTGTCCACATCTTTTCCTACCATGTCCCCAACATCAGCCATGGAGGAGTCAACTGAGTTATTTGACCACAGTATCAGCAATTTGCTTCTTGATGATGCCCAGCCATTACTGATTTCATATGTTGGTTCTGAGGTTGAGGATGGCAGGAACATGAGCCTAGAGAGAGGGGAGAACACTGGTAGACAAATTGTCATTCATGTTCCCCCAGCTGCAGCGTATTGCCAAGTTGTCTCCAGTGGTAATGATGAAGATGGAGGAGGAGGAGATGGAGATGATGATGATGAGGTCACTGATGCGACTTGGGTGCCAGATAGAGCAAAGGAGGAAACTGAAGGTGAGGCAGCACAACCCCAAGGAGGCCGACATCGAGAAAGAGTACAGAGCAGGCACCCTATTTCATCACATTCTGCAGCTGTTATCTCCCGGCCCACTCCCCAAAGCTCAGCTGTCTGGCCCTTTTTCAGCACATCTGCAGCAGATCGCACTGTTGCTATCTGCAAAGTGTGTCTCAGGCACATCAAATGTGGCAAAAACACCAGCCATTTGGGTACCACATGCTTAACAAGACATTTAATGTCCAACCACTCAGCTGGTTGGCAATAGCACCGAAAAGCCACACAAAAGGGACACAAATCTGTCCCTCCTCCGCTTTACCCACTTCAGTCTGCCTCTGCTATACCGAGTCATTACCTCTCAGCAGCCTCCACTGACAGGGATGGTGGTATAGCACAGGGTGTCCCAGGTTATAACAGCACATCTGCCAGCAGCACACCACCAACTGTAGACTGTATCCAGCAAATTTCTCTGCCCCATCTGCTGCAGTGGAAAAAAAATACTGTCCCTGCCACCCACATGCCCAGCGTCTAAATGCAAGCTTGTCAAAGCTGTTGGCTCTCCAATCTCCAACTTCTGCCTTTCAGCTTGGTAGATTCTGCCCCCTTCTGTGAATTCGCACAATGTGCTGTACCACAATGGCAGGTTCCCAGTCGCTACTACTTTTCACTTAAGGGGCGTTCCATCTCTCTACCATCACGTGGAAGGGAATGTTCTGGCATCGTTGGGCAAGGCAGGCAGCCATAAAATCCACCTTACTGCTGACACGTAGTCCAGCAAGCATGGGCATCAATGATATATTTCATTCACAGCAAACTGGGTAATGCTGCTTGCAACTCAAAAGGATGCAGGACAGGGCTGGGTACTGCAGCTTGTTGTGCCCCCATGTCTCCATACAGCTGGTGGTGATGATGCCAGACCTGTAAGCTCTACCCCCTCCTCCTCCTCCTCCGCCACCTCCATGCCCTCCTCTGCAGAATTGTCCTATGAACATCAGGTACCCCATAAGCATTTAAAGGACTATTGCATGAGTCAGGCTAAAAGGTGCCATGCAGTGCTTCAGCTGGTGTGTTTAGGGGACAGGAACCACACCTGAGCTGAGATTCTTGCAGCTCTGCAGGGACAGGCCCAGAGGTGGTTTACACCACACCAGCTGGAGCCAGGAATAGTGGTGTGCGATAATGGCTCAAACCTTCTGTCTGCCCTTAGACAGGGAAAGTTGACACATGTGCCATGCCTGGCACATGTCCTCAATTTGGTGGTGCAGCGTTTCCCAAATACGTACCCTGGGTTGCAAGATGTGCTAAAGCTGGCCAGAAGAATCTGTAGCCATTTCAGGTGGTCATACACAGCCATTGCTCGGTTGGCTGAAAGTCAGCGGGAATGCCACCTGCCCATAAACCGCCTGTTTGTGACATGCCCACCAGGTGGAACTCGACTTTGGCAATGGTGCAGCGGCTATACATGCAGCAGAGGGCCAAAAGCTAGTACCTGTGCGAGTACGGCATGATGACAGGCTCAGGCCGCCTCAGCTTTTTTCGCATGCCAATAGCTGATCATTAAGGATGCATGCACTGTATTGTCATCATTTGAGGAGGCCACAAGGATGGTGAGCTGTGACAGTGCATGCATCAGTGACACAATCCCTGTTGTGTTTCTGCTGGAGAAGACACTGCGGGACATTATGGACAGGGCACTGGAGGCAGAGCAGCAGGAGGAAGAGGAGGACTTCCTTTCCTCTCAAGGCCCACTTTATCCAGACACCATCATTCCTATGTCACAGAACACACAGGAGGAGAAAGCGGAGGGGGGTGAGGAGGAGGATTCTAGAACTTTCATAGGCTTCGAAGAAGTAGAAGACATGCATCAATCTGTAAGCAATGGCTTTCCAACCCCAGGATCCTTGTGAGTAGTACATGGCAGGGAGGAGGAAGTTCCAGATGCTGTCATCCTGAGTGACCCCGAGGAGTCTGCTTCTCAAGCCTCGGCAAATTTGAGGCGCATGGGCAACCTCATGCTTCAACGCCTGCAAAAGGACCCAAAAATATGTGGCATAAAGGAGAAGGATGATTACTTGTTGGCAACCCTCCTTGACTACAATTATAAGTGGAAGGTCTCAGAACTCATCTCGCACCCACAGAGAGTGCAGAAGATAAAATCTCTTGAGGACACGTTAAAGAGGATTTTATTGAATGTTTTTCCTGACTCCAGTAGGTTGCAGTGTCGTTGAAAACGTAGTTTTGAGTCTTCTGTTGGTCAAGAGAGGAGTGTGGGAGATGGCATCTGCCTAAGTGAGGCATTTCAGATTTTTTTTAGTCCTCACCGCCCAGGGCTGTCAGCTTCCACATCCCATCGGCAGTATCTGCATCACATGGTGGACAATTACCTCGGGGCCAAAACAGTGACTTACTGGGTCATGAGAATAGACCACTGGCCAGAACTTGCCCAGTATGCTATTGAGTTGTTGGGCTGCCCTGCATCCAGCGTGCTTTCAGAATGGGCATTCAGTGCTGCAGGAGGTTTTGTTACTGATCATAGACTGCATCTTTCCACAGACTCCGTGGACCATTTGACTTTTATAAAAATTAATCAGTACTGCATTACCAGCTATGAAGCCCCTGATGCCAATGTCACTGATTAAGTCTTTCTGGGATGTGGAATCTCTGCAGGACTTTGAGGCTGCCTAGCTTTGAGGGTGTTCAATCATTTCATCTGGAAGAATGTTTTTGGTATAGGTTTCATGGGCACAATTAACACCCACAGACCAATATTTCACAGTTTTGCACCTGTCCAATGTTTGACAGGTGCATATCATTGCAATTTTTTTTTCCTTCATCAAGAGCACCTCCATAGAGTTACAGTGGGAAGGCGCCCCCGACACCCAAAGAGTATTTTTTCTGCACCTGTTTGACAGGTTCATATTACATTTTTTAACAGCAAGGCCAATTCTTGCTTTCATCAAGAGTACCTCTATAGGGCTATGGTGGGAAGGCACCACCGACACCCAAAGACCAATTTTTATGCTCCCGTTACTTCTATCTAAAGTCAAAGTGACACCAGAATGTATCATTGTGGCCTCATCATACACACTGGCTCCCCAGCTGTTGCTGAGCAAAATAAAGGCAGCTTGCAGGGAAAATTTAGTTTTTTTGGCTTTATAAATGCAATTATTGCTCCAGCAGATTCTAGACATGGTACAGATCTGCCACTTTACAGGTAGACTAAGGAGACCCCCAGGCACTATATTGGAAGGATTTTTTAATTTTTATGCTTTTACTTTAAAAATAAAAAAATCACTGTTCATTTCAAAATGACGATTTTCACAAAAAAAATTATTGATACATGTCCCCCAGGGCAGGACCTGGACCCCTATAACCATTGTATGCCCAAGTATTTGCATATAAGCCTTCAAAATGAGCACTTTTGATTTTTGATGTTCAGGTCCCATTGACTTTAATGGGGTTCGTTATTCAGGTCCGAACTTTTGCTTTGTTCGAAAGTTCTGGTGCGAACAGAACAGGGGTCCAGTTGCCCCCATCCCTACTCATCATTGCAGCATGATCAGTGCTCATCTGCAGCCTTGCCCATCATTGCAGCATGATCAGTGCCCATCTGCAGCCTTGCCCATCATTGCAGCATGATCAGTGCCCATCTGCAGTCTTGCCCCTCTTTTCAGCCTGATCAGTGCCCATCTGCAGTCTTGCCCCTCTTTGTAGCCTGATCAGTGCTCATCTGCAGTCTTGCCCCTCTTTGCAGCATGATCAGTGTGCATCTGCAGCCATGTTATTGCCGAAATAGACAGAGCCGGATCTCCTGTGTACTCCCTTGGCTCGCAGTCTCACCCAGTCCCGCCCCTTGGCCTGAATATCTCCGAAGTCTTGTAGTAAATCCACCCCAGGCAGCAACAATTTGCCTCAGGTCAAGGGCTCTTAAGCTTGGAGGTGTAATCCCTGCCCTGGAGTGGGGAGGGAGGGATAGGGTATGGACCCCCCGGCACCCCCCGTGGGAGCAAACTGGGCCAAGGGAGGGAACACCCACCCCCCCATCTCCCTCCAAAAACAGTAATTTGCTAGGTAAGAGCCCTAGTATGTTTCCAGTCAATTCTGTCAAGGATCCCTGAGTGGGACAGAGGTTAGAAGGCTAGAAAAAGAGAAGAAAAAGAGTACAATGTGGGGGAGGGAGGGGAAGAAGGAACAGCCATTCACCAGTACTTTGGGCTAAACCCTGAGCGGGTTCAGCACCCAGGATGAAGGAGATTACCACAAATTGAGCCCAAGGTTCCCAGATGGTTTCTGTCTGGATGTTATACACAGCATCCAATGCAGGTGATCAGATCGCTGGGCTGCACCAAGGAATCAGGGACAAACAAGTAAATGAATAAAAAAGTATGTTTATTGTTAATGATAAAGACACACATGAAATCAAGATAGCAAACCAAAAACAAGTAAATGGTGAAAACACAGCAAACCCCCAAACCCACCTAACTATCTATCTAACTAATATAATACACGAGCAAGGAAACGAACATGAAATAAAAAATAAGGCATGGGCAAAAGCGACAAGGGAACAGAAACCAGGAATAATGAAGCAGACCAAGGAGCAGGGAACAGGAAACTGGACTCAAGGACAGGATACACAAATGGGGTCCAGGAACAAACAGGAACAGGCTGGAACAAGAGCAGGTACTGGCAGGGACAAGGGCTTAGCAGAGGAAATCTGAAGCACTGAGGCTTAGTTCGGGGCGGGTCTATATAGTCCAGCAGACCCATGACAGGTGTGCTGATGGCAGGTCTGAAGTCCAGACAGGGAGACACCCGCTGGTGGCCACTGGAATTACACCCTTTTGGTGCTGAATGTAATAGTGTCACCAGCAGGTGAAACCGGAGATGACACCGTACCTGACAGTTCCCCCTCCTAAAGGAGTGGCCTCCAGACGCTCCATTCAGCCCTGGGTACGACAGTCCAAGTGGGTGCAGAAACACCCTAAAATGTTTCCTTACTGAGTCTGCGGACTTCTTCACAATTCCAAGGCCAGAGTCTTTTAGCTCACTGGGGGACGTGCCAACAGAGTCTGAAAGTAGGACCCCACCACCCGGGTCAGGAAGTTTGGATCCAGAGATGAAAATTAGCAGGGTAATGGGCAAGAAACCATTGGAGGCAGACCACACAGGAGCATTACATTCAGGCCGGGCAACAGACAGTATTGACACAGCGACAAGATGGGCATCAGTCAGGAACACATCAGGCTGGGCAGCGGACAGGAACACATCAGGCTGGGCAGCGGACAGGAAAACATCAGGCTGGGCAGCAGACAGGAACACATCAGGCTGGGCAGGGGACAGGAACACATCAGGCTGGGCAGCGGACAGGAACACACCAGGCTGGGCAGCGGACAGGAACACACTAGGCTGGGCAGGAACACTTTAGGCTGGGCAGCAGGCAGGAACACTTTAGGCTGGGCAGCGGGCAGGAACACATCAGGCTGGGCAGTGGGCAGGAACACTTTAGGCTGGGCAGCGGACAGGAACACATCAGTCTGGGCAGCAGACAGGAACACATCAGGCTGGGCAGCGGACAGGAACACATCAGGCTGGGCAGCGGACAGGAACACATCAGGCTGGGCAGCGGGCACATCAGACTGGAGAGTGGGCACAGGGACATCAGACCAGACAGCAGGTGCTGGCACAACAAGCTGAACAGCAGGTGCATTGGGCTGGATAGCAGGTACTGGAACTTCAAACCGGGCAGCCGGTACTGGAACTTCACACTGGGCAGCAGGCACAGGCGCTGGCACATCAGGCAGAACAGCAGGTGCTGGCACAACAGGCTGAACAGCAGGTGCATTGGACTGGATAGCAGGTACTGGAACTTCAAACCGGGTAGCTGGTACTGGAACTTCAGACTAGGCAGTAGGCACAGGCACTGGCACATCAGGCAGAACAGCAGGTGCTGGCACAACGGGCTGAACAGCAGGTGCATTGGACTGGATAGCAGGTACTGGAACTTCAAACCAGGCAGCTGATACTGGAACTTCAGACTGGGCAGCAGGCACAGGTGCTTGCACATCAGGCAGAACAGCGGGTGCTGGCACAGCAGGCTGAACAGCAGGTGCATCGGACTGGATAGCAGGTAATGGAACTTAAAACCGGGCAGCCGGTACTGGAACTTCAGACTGGGCAGTGGGCACAGGTGCTGACACATCAGGCAGAACAGCAGGCACTGGCACAACAGGCTGAACAGCAGGTACATCGGACTGGATAGCAGGTACTGGAACTTCAAACCGGGCATTCGGTACTGGAACTTCAGACTGGGCAGCAGGCACATCAGACTGGAGGATAGGCACATCAGACTGGAACATTGACACTGGGATGTTAGACTGGACAACGGGCAGAGACACTGGCACAACAGGCTGAACAGCAGGTGCCTTGGACTGGATAGCAGGTACTGGAACTTCAAACCAGGCAGCCGGTACTGGCACTTCAGACTGGGCAGCAGGCACAGGCGCTGGCACATCAGGCAGAACAGCAGGTGCTGGCACAGCAGCAGGCATCGGAACATCAGGCTGGGCAGCATACAGGAACACATCAGGCTGGAACAGATCAGCTGGTGGGGAGGCAGGATTGGATACTGGCATGATGGTATGGGTTGGGAAAAACTTCCGCTTCTTTTTGGTTTTAGCCACTGGGGATTTATAAGTGGGTACAGGGCTGTAGATAGTGAATGCAGCTGGTAGAAGCGAAGAGTGAAAGGATGGCAAAACAGAGGGAGCAGGTTTTGAAGGGAGATTTAGTGGAGCTGATGTAGGCAGCTGAGAAGCAGCAGGGGGGTTAAAGGCAGGGTAGATGCAAGAGGAGGAAACAGGGTACTAATATTTCATTGGTAGAAAGGTAAATTCGGAGCTAACAGAAGCTGAATGCAACAGACTTGACCAGGCCTGTATTAATGATTGCACTGAATCAGGTTTGCACTTAGCTTGTCTGACCAGAGACTGCACTGATTCAATGCATTTTGCAAGCACCTGCTGAGGACAAGCTAAATATTGTTCAAAAAAATGCTGAGTCATCCTCCAACAGCCAAACTAAAGATTCTACCTGAGCTGCACTAAAAGGGGGTGTATAGTCATCACCTCCCCCAGCAACATCAGACAGGGCCAACTCAGTACAGATCTTAATTAATGGTTGCACATCTTCAAACAAAAAACTGCCTTGATCAATAAAAACATGAGCTAGGCCGATGCGTTCTAACAATTGTTCCCTAGTGTATTCAGCCAATGTCTGATAACAAAAGTCTCTGTCATCAGTTGCCAGGAGCGATAAATACAAAATACTTTCAAAATCCATCTTTCAACAATAGCTGGGACTCAGGCCCCAATTCCCTAGTGCAACCGATCTGATTGTATGGCTTCAGAATTCTGTCGGGATGTTATACACAGCATCCAATGCAGGTGATCAGATCGCTGGGCTGCACCAAGGAATCAGGGGCAAACGAGTAAATGAATAAAAAAGTATGTTTTTTGTTAATGATAAAGACACACATGAAATCAAGACAGCAAACCAAAAACAAGTAAATGGTGAAAACACAGCAAACCCCCAAACCCACCTAACTATCTATCTAACTAATATAATACACGAGCAAGGAAACAAACATTGAATAAAAAATAAGGCATGGGCAAAAGCGACAAGGGAACAGAAACCAGGAATAATGAAGCAGACCAAGGAGCAGGGAACAGGAAACAGGACTCAAGGACAGGATACACAAACGGGGTCCAGGAAGAAACAGGAACAGGCTGGAACAAGAGCAGGTACTGGCAGGGACAAGGGCTTAGCAGAGGAATTCTGAAGCACTGAGGCTAATGCCCCGTACACACGGTCGGATTTTCCGACGGAAAATGTGTGATAGGACCTTGTTGTCAGAAATTCCGACTGTGTATAGGCTCCATCACACATTTTCCATCGGATTTTCCGACACACAAAGTTTGAGAGCAGGCTATAAAATTTTCCGACAACAAAATCCGTTGTCGGAATTTCTGATCGTGTGTACACAAATCCGACGCACAAAGTGCCACGCATGCTCAGAATAAATTTAGAGATGAAAGCTATTGGCTACTGCCCCGTGTATAGTCCGTGTATAGTCCGCGTTCAGAATGATCGGATTTTCCGACAACTTTGTGTGACCGTGTGTATGCAAGACAAGTTGGAGCCAACATCCGTCGGAAAAAATCCTAGGATTTTGTCGGAATGTCCGATCAATGTCTGACCGTGTGTACGGGGCATTAGTTCAGGGAGGGTCTATATCAGGGGTCTCAAACTGGTGGCCCTGCAGCTGTTGCGGAACTACAAGTCCCATCATACCTCTGGCTGAGGGAGTCATGCTTGTAACTGTCAGCCTTGCAATGCCTCATGGGACTTGTAGTTTTGCAACAGCTGGAGGGCCGCCAGTTTGAGACCCCTGGTCTATATAGTCCAGCAGACCCATGACAGGTGTGCTGATGGCAGGTCTGAAGTCCAGGCAGGGAGACACTCGCTGGTGGTCACTGGAATTACACCCTTTTGGTGCTGTGCTGAATGTAATAGTGCCACCAGCAGGTGAAACCAGAGATGACACCGTACCTGACAGTTTCAAACTTATGAGCCGTGCCTGAGAGGATACTAGCTAGTTTTTATTGGGCCATGATCCATGAAATGTTCAGTTTGACTGCGTTTATTGAGACTGACGATTGTTTCCAGGCCTTAGCTATGGTTAGTTTGGTTCCTAAGAGTATGAAGTGTATCAATTTTTGGTTATATTTGAAGATCTTTGGGATACATAAGTTCACCATATGTGGGCTAACGTGCCCTTTAGTTGGCAACCCCGAAAGCATAGGGGATTTGCTGAGGGATAGATTGTTGCTAGTCTGGTGGGGGTCATATACAACCGAGTCATGACTTTTAGGCTCGCCTCAATTAGGGATATGTTGAGAATGCCCCTAAATGAAGTGGAAAGAGTGCCAGGTCCCCAGGTTCCATTGAAATTTAAAGTCTTCTTCCCAGGCTAAAATATACAAAGATTTCTGTGAGGGCTGGGAAAGTGACATGTAGATGATCAAAAATGCCACCCCTCTGCTCCATGGCTTGACCGCTCCAAAGCTCATAGGCTGTGAATTTGGCGGGGTTTGGGTTGCTGTGATGCTGTGGAGTAAATGTGAGATTTGTCTGAACCTGAATCGCTCTGATAGCGGGGGTTCAAGTTTGCTAACACAGTGGGCTAGTGAGAAGGGGCCCATTGATGTATAGAAGTGTCCGATTCGGTACAGCCCCTTATCCAGTCACCATTGAAAGGCCTTTTTGTCCATACCTGGTGGAAAGTTTGTGTTTTGAAAGAGGTGTACTAGGGGACTCATTTCTAAAATGAGAGATGAGTCATCCCTTAACTTGTCCCACAGTGCAAAGGAGTGAGAAAGTGTAGGGGCCAGGATAGGTGGTGGTTTCTAGGTGGGCTCCAGAGGAGAAAGTCTAATGTGTATTGTGGCACAGCTTGGAGTTCTATCTGGATCCAATCTGGTTTTTCGCATTTAGAGTAAACTGTGGAGAGCTACAAAGCTACAAAAGTACCCCTACCATTTCACAAAAAACTGTCAAAAATGGTAAAAATTACAAGAGACAGTTTTTGACAATCCCTTTATTTAAATGCTTCTTCTTTCTTCTATCTCCTATCTTCTATCTTCCTTCGGTTTCTTCCTCCATCTTCTTCTTCTTCTGGTTCTTCTGGTTCTTCCTCCGGTGTTCTCGTCTGGCATCTTCCTCCGTGGCGTCTTCTTTCCTTCTTCTCCTCGGGCTGCTCCGCATCCATGATGGCATGGAGGGAGGCTCCTGCTGTGTGACGCTTCTCCTCTTCTGATGGTTCTTAAATAATGGGGGGCGGAGCCACCTGGTGATCCCTCCCCACTCTGACGCACAGGGACTTAATGGGGACTTCCCTGTGGCATTCCCCGTGATGTCAGAGTGTGGCAGGGTCACCCATTACGTAACCCCGCCCCCTTCTGACACCACGGGGAATGCCACAGGGAAGTCCCTGTCAAGTCCTCGTGCGTCAGAGTGGGGAGGGATCACCAGGTGGCTCCGCCCCCTGTTATTTAAGAACCGTCAGAAGAGGAGAAGCGTCACACAGCGGGAGCCTCCCTCCATGCCATAATGGATGCGGAGCGGCCCGAGGAGAAGAAGGGAAGAAGACGCCGCGGAGGAAGATGCCAGACAAGAACACCAGAGGAAGAACCAGAAGAACCAGAAGAACCAGAAGAAGAAGAAGATGGAGGAAGAAACCGAAGGAAGATAGAAGATAGAAGAAAGAAGAAGCATTTAAATAAAAGAATTGTCAAAAACTGTCTCTTGTCATTTTTAACATTTTAGACAGTTTTTTTGTGAAATGGTACGGGTACTTTTGTACCCCTTACCATTTCACATAGGGGGAGGGCCGGGATCTGGGAGTCCCCTTGTTAAAGGGGGCTTCCAGATTCCAAAAAGCCCCCGCGCCCCCAGACCCCCACAACCACCGGGCAAGGGTTGTGGGGAGGAGGGGATGAGTAAATTTTATTTCTGACAAGATAATCAGCTATTTTCTGTTCTAGCTGAAAATATTCCTAGCCTAAAAAAATAAAAAATTATGCAGCCACCATATCTGGTTTGGTAAGCTGCAATATATTACACTTTTGTTTTTGGGTGAAATGCTAAAAATAGGAGGATACTTAAAATATATATATTAGAATTAGGATAAAACAACATTTAAAAATATATGTAAAAGGGCACATTTGGCTTAACCAGAAAATTGTCACTTTTGTTGTAGGCAAATCTATAATGTGCCAGTTAGCCACAGTTCAAATTTTCTGCAGACAGTGCCAATAATTGTTTAAATGCCTGTAAGAGTTTTTGGAGCTTTGCTTCTTGTTCCTTTTACGTCTCCAGTTATAGCATGTTGGCTCTCATTAAAAGGTCAGCTCCATACTAATCCATCAAGTAGAGATGGTTGAAGTAGGAAGACATGAGTATAGTATGGCAATTCTAGACTAATCCATAATGTGGAAATGAGTGGAATGGGATGAGATGTATGGAGAGAATAAATTGCTTACATTTCCACATCCCAGATCTTTTTGTCTACTATTTTAAAATTTCAGTCCAAAATGTAAAAGGCATGTACACAGATGCTAGATGTCTAAATAATTAAAATGGAAAAACTAGAACTTCTGCTCCATGATTGGAATATCAGAAACTTGGTTTGACAGCTTACATGACTGGCTCACAAATGCCCAGGGGTACTCCCTGTATAGGAGTGAGAAGGTAGTTGGAAGAGGGGGAGGGTTGTGCTTGTATGTCGAGAGTGATTTGATAGTAAATATGTGGGATGAGATTGCTAACGGGGCTAGTGACAATGTGGAGTACTTGTGGCTAAAACAAGGGGACATCATTCTAAATCTACAAAAAATGTAAGAAAAAAAATGCAAGAGCGCACTCAGGATTATGAGATACACATTGCGGAGGAGAAAAAAAGATACCCAAACGTTTTTCAAATATATTAATAGTAAAATGATGAGGTCAGCAAAACAAAGTCTTTTCTTGTTTTCAGAGAGGTATGAACTGTGGAATGAGATATAATTTTGCCCCTGTTCAAATCATTAGTAAGACCTCATCTGTAATATACAGTTCAGTTATGGGGACCAGTTCACAAAAAGGATATCGGGGAACTGGAGAAAGTGCAGAGAAGGGCAACCAAACTGATAAGAGGCATGGAGGAGCTCAGCTATATAGAAATATTAGAGGAACTGAGTTTATTCTCTCTTGAGAAGAGGAGATTAAGACCCCTTTCACACCAGGGCGCTTCAAAAAGCCCTAAAATGCCTTAGCGTTATTACCGCGTTTTTACCATGTTTTAGGGGCGCTAGCGGTAAAATTAAGGCAACGCTGCAGCCATTTTAACAGCGTTTTTCAAGCGTTATTGAAGCATGTGTTATTGATGCTATCTTTCTGCTTGCATGTTTATCCTTTGTGAGATCATGTAAAACAAGCAGTGTCTTGTAAAGTAACAAGCAGTGTCTTGTTTTACTTCAAATCTTCATTTTTACTGGGATTAATTATTTTTTTGGCACTTTAATTTTGTTTTTTTGGCACTTTTTGGTCTGTTTAATCATTCTGACCTTCCCACAATTTCAGTCCTGTTGTTGTAGATGCTCTCTTTTCTGCTTGCATGTTTACCTTTTTGTGAGATCATGTGACTTTTCTACAGCTCAGGGCAGATTATAGGCGCTATTCAGGCGTTTTTACAGAGTTTTCAATTCATTTCAATGGAGAGGGGCGTTTTTGAAGCGCTTTTTTCAACGCCCAAAGATGCTGCTTGCAGGACTTTTCTCAGAGCCCTTTCACACTGGGGCGGTTTGCAGGCATTATTGCGCTAAAAATAGCGCCTGCAAACCGACCTAAAACTGCCACTGCTGTTTCTTCAGTGTGAAAGCCCGAGGGCTTTCACACTGAGGCGGTGCACTGGCAGGAGAGAGAAAAAACTCCTGCAAACAGCATCTTTGGAGCAGTGAAGGAGCGGTGTATTCACCGCTCCTGCCCATTGAAATCAATGGGGCAGCGAGGCTATACCACGGCTATACCGCGGCTAGAGTGGAGCAGCGCTATGCGAGCGGTTTTAACCCTTTTTTGGCCACCAGCGGGGGTTAAAACCACACCGCTAGCAACCGAATACCGCCGCTAAAACGGCAGTAAATCGCTGTTTTACCGCCGTCGCCCCCCCCGCCCCAGTGTGAAAGGGGCCTCAACGCCCCACCAGCGCAACGCCTCAGTGTGAAAGGGTCCATTGAGATGCATGGGGAGCGTTTTATGAGCGTTTTAATAGCGTTATTTTTATCACTAAAACGCTGCAAAAATGCCTTGGTGTGAAAGGGGTCTAAGGGGGGATATGTTCAACATGTATAAATACATAAATGGTCCATATAATGAACTTAGTGTTGAGTTATTTACTTTAAGGTCATCACAGAGTACAAGGGGGCACTCTTTAAGATTTAATCTCCAAATACGGAAAGGTTTCTCCACAGTAAGAGCTGTGAAAATGTGGAATAGACTCCTTCAAGAGCTGGTTATGGCCAGCTCAGTAGAATGCTTTAAAAAAGGCCTGGATTATTTCCTAAATGTACATAATATAACTGGATACTAACATTTATAGGTAAAGCTGATCCAGGGAATATCCAATTGCCTTTCGGGGGATCAGAAAGTAATTTTTTCCACTGCTGGAGCAAATTGGTTCATGCTTTGCTGGATCAGCTGTGGTTATAAGATTGTGTATATAGGATTGTATGATTTTTTTATTTTATCTAGGATATCCCCCCCCCCCTTTTTATTGGTTGAACTAGATGGACTTGTGTCTTTTTTTCAACCAGACTTGTAACCATTTAACTATGTCAGAATATATTGGTCTCATAAAAGATGATTGGAGAAAGTGACAGAAAAAAGTAAACTGTACTAAATATATTTTTCTCTTCAGGCTATATGCATGCAAAGGGAGAGGGGGTATAACTATGGAAGAGCCCTGGGGCTATCATAAAAAAAAAACTGAATTCTGACTTTGAAACTCAGAATTCTGAGATTGAAATTCAGAATTGTAAGTTTAAAAAAAATACAGAATTCTGAGATTCAAAGTCAGAATTCTGAGTTTCAAAGTCAGAATTCTGAGATTAAAAGTCAGAATTCTGAGTTTCAAAGTCAGAATTCTGAGATTAAAAGTCCTCAACAGTACTCAATTTTCTCTGAGATTAAAAGTCAGAATTCTGAGTTTCAAAGTCAGAATTCTGAGTTTCAAAGTCAGAATTCTGAGATTAAAAGTCAGAATTCTGAGAATAAAAGTCATAAAGTCATAAACATAGTAGTCTCTAGGAAGATTTTAGGACCAATGAGCAATAATGTAGTAACACCCACAGATCATCATTCTGCAGACATACATGTCTTCTGCTCTGTATATGGATATGTAAATCTATCTTAGTTACAGCACACAGTATAGGGAAGCAGGCAGTGCTGGATTCTCTGGTTCCTCTGCTGTCTTATCCTTCTCTGTCATCTGCTCCAACATAAAGAGCCATGCTGAAAACGTGTGTATTGTGTGTGAGTGGGGGGGACACACCTTCTATAGATAGCAGAACACAATGGCCAGCACAGCACACCTCTGCACCCCAACTTGTAGGAAACATTGCACTTTTGCCCCTACATGAGGGAATTGTGAATGGCTAGAAAGCAGCAGGACAATGTGTGTCTATGTTCATAACGGATTGATCATAGCAATTACTTGTGTGGACTAATAGAGATGTTTCACATACAATTAACCTCATATTAAACATAAAAGCAAATACAGCCCATTACTGAGAGATAGTGTAGTGGTTAGAGCAGCAGGTTTATGTTGGTGAAGTTGTGGGTTCTAGTCCAGGCAAGGGCATTTCTTTATACATATTTATTTTAAAATATGAGATAGTGAGGGCTTAAATTGTATTTTATCAATATATCCAAAATTGATTTCAAGGTATATTAACAAAGACATACTGATATATTGAGCACACAAAGTTGTAGTATATGCTGCCTACTATAAATTAGAGAGTAGCGATTTCAAAGAAAAAACTGTGTATATATTATTAGGGTGATCAGATGGGATCATTAGGGTGTCATCTTCAGTTTCCCCTGGGGGGCAGTTCACAATTTCAGGATACTGGTCATAACAAATCGATCATAATTCACTTATCTGGATTAATACAGTTGTTTCACAGATAATGAACCACATATTAAAACATTAAGAAAGCAACCATTAAGAACCCTTAAGTGATAGTATAGTGGGTAGAGTACCAGGCTTATAGTGTTGAAAGTTCTGGTTCTTATCCAATTCAGAGCATGTTTTTTAATTATATATATTTTCAATATAATGATTTTATATTAAACTTATTTTAAACTATAAGTTACTGAGAACTTAAATTGTATTTTATTGATATATCCAAATTGATTTCAAGGCATATTAACAAAGACATATTGATAAAATTGTTGTATAAACTGACTACTATAAATTAGAGAGTAGGGATTTTTTTTACAAATCTGTGTATATATTGGGATGATTTTGGTGACATGGGGCCAGTTCTCAATTTCAGGAGATTGTCCCTGGAAGCTGCATGATAACCATCATGTCTCATAACTCAACCACCGATGCAGGGGCATTTTTCCATCCAGTGACACCACCGATGCAGGGTCATTTTGTTTCCATCTAATGACACCACCGATGCAGGGTCATTTTTTTCCATCCAGTGACACCACCGATACAGGGCGATTTTTTTCCATCCAATGACACCACCGATGCAGGGCCATTTTTTTCCATCCAATGACACCACCGATGCAGGGTCATTTTTCTTCTTCACTACTGTTAGCCCCTTATGTGTGCTCCAGTTTTAAACTCTAAGACCCCTTTCACACCGAGCTGCCCATAGCGTTCGCGGTAAAACGCAGCTATTTTTATCGGCGTTTTACCGTCGTATTAGCGTCTTCACATTACTCTACCCGAGGACTTTCACACCGGAGCGCTGCGCTGTCAGGACAGGAAAAAAAGTCCTTTCAGCAGCTTCTTTGGAGCGATGTGTTTACCGCTCCTCCACTGCTGCTCCCCATTAAAATCAATGGGGCAGCGCTGGGATACCGCTGGCAAAACGCCGCTATTGCGGTGCATTGCGGGCGGTTTTAACCCTTTCTCGGCCGCTAGTGGGGGGGTAAAAGCGCCCGGCTAGTGGCCGAAATGTCATTGGATGGGAAAAATGACCCTGCATCGGTGGTGTCATTAGATGGGAAAAATGACCCTGCATCGGTGGTGTCATTACATGGGAAAAATTACCCTGCATCGGTGGTGTCATTGGATAGGAAAAATGACCCTGCATCGGTGATATCATTAGATAGGAAAAATTACCCTGCATCGGTGGTGTCATTAGATGGGAAAAATGACCCTGCATCGGTGATATCATTACATGGGAAAAATTACCCTGCATCGGTGATATCATTACATGGGAAAAATGACCCTGCATCGGTGGTGTCATTGGATAGGAAAAATGACCCTGCATCGGTGATGTCATTGGATGGGAAAAATGACCCTGCATCGGTGATGTCATTGGATGGGAAAAACGACCCTGCATCGGTGATGTCATTAGATGGGAAAAATGACCCTGCATCGGTGATATCATTAGATGGGAAAAATGACCCTGCATCGGTGGTGTCATTGGATAGGAAAAATGACCCTGCATCGGTAATATCATTACATGGGAAAAATGACCCTGCATCTGTGGTGTCATTAGAAAGAAAAAATGACCCTGCATCGGTGGTCTCATTAGATGGGAAAAATGACCCTGCATCGGTGATATCATTACATGGGAAAAATGACCCTGCATCGGTGGTGTCATTACATGGGAAAAATGACCCTGCATCGGTGATATCATTACATGGGAAAAATTACCCTGCATCGGTGATATCATTAGATGGGAAAAATGACCCTGCATCAGTGATATCATTAGATGGGAAAAATGACCCTGCATCGGTGGTGTCACTGGATGGGAAAAATGACCCTGCATCGGTGGTGTCATTAGATGGGAAAAATGACCCTGCATCGGTGGTGTCACTGGATGGGAAAAATGACCCTGCATCGGTGGTGTCATTGGATGGAAAAAATTTCTGTGTCAATGGTGTAGCTAAGACGAAAATGGCGCTGCATCGGTGTCAGTGGGGATAAAGTGCAGCCAATCAGTGAAGGGGAGATATGGGTGTGTACATTGTAGTACACACAGATTATAGTGCAGAGCTCAGGGCTGAGTTGTGAGACATGATGGTTATCATGCAGCTTCCAGGGACAATCTCCTGAAATTGAGAACTGGCCCCATGTCACCAAAATCATCCCAATATATACACAGATTTGTAAAAAAAATCCCTACTCTCTAATTTATAGTAGTCAGTTTATACAACAATTTTATCAATATGTCTTTGTTAATATGCCTTGAAATCAGTTGGATATATCAATAAAATATATATATATAATATATTTTAAAATATGTTTAATATAAAATCAATATATTACTAAAGGTTATGCCCTGAACTGGATTACAACCTACAACTTTCAACACTATAGGCTTGTTACTCTAACCACTAGACTATCACTTAAGGACGCTTTATTGTTGCTTTTTATGTTGAATATGAGATCAATTGTGTGCCCATATAATTAATTGCTATGATTAATCTGTTATGACCATAGACACACATTGTCCTGCTGCCTTCTAGCCATTCACAATTCCCTCATGTAGGGGCAATAGTGCAATGTTTCCTACAAGTTGGGGTGCAGAGCTGTGCTGGCCATTGTGTTCTGTTATCTATGGAAGCTGTGCCCCCCCCCCCCCCCCCCCACTCACACACAATACACACGTTTTCAGCATGGCTCTTTATGTTGGAGCAGATGACAGAGAAGAAGGATAAGACAGCAAACCAAGGAACTAATTAATACAGTAGAGGAACCAGAGAACCCAGCACTGCCTGCTTCCCTATACTGTGTGCTGTAACTAAGATAGATTTACATATTCATATACAGAGCAGAAGACATGTATGTCTGCAGAATGATGATCTGTGGGTGTTACTACATTATTGCTCATTGGTCCTAAAATCTTCCTAGAGACTACTATGTTTATGACTTTTATTCTCAGAATTCTGACTTTTAATCTCAGAATTCTGACTTTGAAACTCAGAATTCTGACTTTGAAACTCAGAATTCTGACTTTTAATCTCAGAGAAAATTGAGTACTGTTGAGGACTTTGAAACTCAGAATTCTGAGTTTGAAACTCAGAATTCTGACTTTGAAACTCAGAATTCTGACTTTTAATCTCAGAATTCTGACTTTGAAACTCAGAATTCTGAGCTTGAAACTCAGAATTCTGACTTTGAAACTCAGAATTCTGACATTGAAACTCAGAATTCTGACTTTTAATCTCAGAATTCTGACTTTGAAACTCAGAATTCTGTAAAAAAAAAAATTTTTTTTGCAAACTCATAATTCTGTATTTTTTTTTTATGATGGCCCCAGGGCTCTTCCATATATAACAAACAAGATAGCAATGTTAATAACATTATATTGAATGTACCCTTGTGGCTAAAAGGGACCAGTGTTTAAAAAACACTAGAAATATGTAATGTGAACAAATCAGCAGGATTGGATGGCTTACACCCAACATAGAAAAAAAGGGACAGCAGAAAAGAGACCCATCTGGGTTCTTAAATAACTTAGCCATGTTATAACCAGACCATTGTTACTATTTTTTAAAATAAGCTTACTGACTGGAATGGTACTAGCTGATTGGCTTAAAGCAAACGCGGTACCAATATTCAAAAAGGGGCTGAGATATATACCTGGAAATGACAGACCTGTCAGCCTAACATCAGTATTATGTTAATTATTGGAAACAACAACAAGGGACCACATCCAAGAATTTCCTGCTGAAAATAATATTTTTAGTAGCAACCAACATGGTTTTATGAAGAACCGTTCTTGCTAGAGCAACCTTTTTAACCACTTGCCAACCGCCCACAGCCGAATGACGGCTGCAGGGCGGCTGGATAACTCTGGGATCACGTCATATAACGTGATCCCGGAGAACCGCTCCCACGCGCCCACCCGGGCGCGCACACAGGAACATCCGTGTTCGCCGGGTCCAGGGGACCCGGCGCAACACGGATCGCGGTAAAGGGCCAATGACAGCGGCCCTTTACCATGTGATCGCTTCGTCCAATGACGGAGCGATCACAAATGTAAACAAAAAGGCAAAGCAGTGTCATCAGGAGGTGACAGCTCTCCCCTCCTCACAACGATGCAGCGTGAGAGGAGAGGAGAGCTTTTACGGTGACAAACAGTGAGTTTGCTACCTTTATCAGTGCCCAACAGTGCCACAGCAGTGCCCAACAGTGCCACAGTAGTGCCCAACAGTGCCACAACAGTGCCCAACAGTGTCATCTGTGCCCAACAGTGTCATCTGTGCCACATCTGTGCCACCTGTACCACCTGTGCCACCTCTGTGCCACCTCTGTGCCACACCAGTGATAATACAGTGCACACCAGTGCCACACCTGTACCACACCAGTGCCACCTGTGCCCATCAGTGCCACCTGTGCCCATCAGTGCCAACTGTGCCCATCAGTGCCATTTGTGCTCATCTACGCCACTGCAGTGCCACATCAGTGCCGCCTGTGCCCACCAGTGCCGCCTGTGCCCACCAGTGCCACCTGTGCCCACCAGTGCCCACCAGTGCCGCCTGTGCCCATCAGTGCCGCCTGTGCCCACCAGTGCCGCCTGAGCCCACCAGTGCCACCTCTGTGCCACTAGAGCCACACCAGTGCAACCAGAGCCACACCAGTCCCACTACAGTGCAACCAGAGCCACACCAGTCCCACTACAGTGCCACATCAGTGCCACCTGTGCCCATCAGTGCTCATCTGCGCCACATCAACCTCACCAGCCTCCAGTGTGGCAAAAAAATTATTTACGGCCGAGGAGGCCTACCAGCGTCTCAGCATGACCGATGAGAGCAGCAGGGAGCTGTCTGAGTCTCTGTCCGATTCGGATTCAGCCTATGAACCCGTGACAAGCAGTGAGTCTGATACAGATTTGGAAGAGGAACTTGTGCCCGTGAAAAGAAGGTGTTCTGGCGTGGAGCAGCAGCCTACTACCACCTCGAGCACAGTGCCGACCACCTCAAGAGCTGTGCCGTCCACCTCAAGAGCAGTGCCATCCACCTCAAGAGCAGTGCCGTCCACCTCAAGAGCAGTGCCGTCCACCTCAAGAGCAGTGCCGTCCACCTCAAGCGCAGTGCCGTCCACCTCAAGCGCAATGCCACCGCAACAAAAGCCAGGTACCAGAAGGGTGTCCTCTCATCCACAAATGGATAGAGGCCATGCCACCCTTCCCTATGCCCTTCAAAACCCCCTGTGGCTTCCCCCTCATTCCGGAGCAGGAAATATCCCCCCTTTTACCACCCAGCCAGGTGTCCAGGTGAACACCGATAATTTTGTGATGCTTGATTTTTTTTATTTGATTTTCACCGCCGACTTACTATCATCCATTGTGGCCCAGTGCAACTTCTATGCACAGCAGTACATAGTAAGCAACCCTGGCTCTAGTTATGCCCGACCCTTTGAGTGGAGAGAGCTTACCATAGAGGAATTTAAAATTTTCTTAGGCCTAACTTTTACAATGGGACTCACAAAAAAAACGAAATGTACTCATATTGGTCAACTAACCCCGTCCACCACATGCCACTCTTCTCTTCGATAATGCCAAGATCAAGATACCTTATGATTTTACGCTTCCTCCACTACAACGACAGCACCCAGTGCCCTCCCCGAAATGACCCATCATTTGACAAATTATTCAAACTTCGGCCACTCCTAAATTATTTCTCTGAAAAATGTCCCCAATTATATACCTCCGAACAGAATATTTCCGTGGATGTAAAATTCTCCGGCAGGCTCGGCATCAAACAATTTCTCCCCAGCAAAAGGGCCCGATATGGGGTAAAAATGTACAAGCCACGGGGTACATTTACTCCTTCCGGGTGTACGAAGGGAAGGACACCCAACTGAATCCCCCTGAATGTCCAGAATATATTGGAGCCAGCGGCAAAGTTGTCTGGGAGCTTGTTTATCCACTGCTTGGAAAGGGGTGCCACCTTTATGTGGATAACTTTTATACAAGTTTGCCCCTCTTCCGTAATCTTCACCGGAGAGACACCCCAGCATGTGGTACCGTAAGAACGAATAGAAAAGGCTTCCCGCAAAAACTGGTCAATGAAAGGCTACGCCGAGGGGAGACGGCGTCTTTGCGGAACCAGGAGCTATTAGCTGTCAAGTGGAGGGACAGACGAAACGTCCACATGCTGACGACAATCCATAATGACACCTATGTGGAAGTCCCAAGAAGAAACGATCCAGTCCAGAAACCTGCTTGTATTTATGATTACAATTTGTTTATGGGGGGAGTGGACTTCAACGATCAGATGATTGAACCCTACCTTCACACAAGAAAATCCCGTCACTGGTATAAAAACGTGTCCATTTATTTTTTCAGTTTGGCCATGTATAACACTTATGTTATTTACCAAAAATCGACAGAGAACCCCGTATCCTATCTGCACTACCAGGAACAAGTAATCTCCGCCCTTTTGTACCCTGAAAGCCCACCAGAAATTATTCGCTCTGATTCTGTGAGCAGACTCCACGAACGCCACTTTCCTGACAAAATCCCCCCCCCAGTG
The DNA here is from genome assembly GCA_037952925.1 of Lithobates clamitans. Taxonomy (NCBI): domain Eukaryota; kingdom Metazoa; phylum Chordata; class Amphibia; order Anura; family Ranidae; genus Lithobates; species Lithobates clamitans. Next base: position 7,737,969 of record JBBGZY010000187.1, read on the forward strand.
AAACAGGCCAGAGACGTCAGAAGAGATGCCGGGTGTACTCCAGAGGAGGAATTAGAAGAGACACCTCATTTTATTGTCCCGATTGTCCTTCCCAACCAGGCCTCTGTATAAGTGAATGTTTTCGCCGTTACCATAATTCTCTACATTATTAGGGAAGTATGATAAACGTAATTCTCATTTCCTGTCATTTTCCTCCACACCCCTTATGCCAGTGCACTGAACTGTACATACCTCTGCCTTCTCCGGAATCGACCCTGGCTTGTTATACGACCAAGCTTCTGCCTAACGATAAACATACCTCTGCCTTCTCCGGAACTGACCCTGGCCTGTTATACGACCAAGCTTCTGCCTAACGATAAAAATACCTCTGCCTTCTCCGGAACTGACCCTGGCCTGTTATACGACCAAGCATATGCCTAACGCTAAATTGTACCTACCTCTGCCTGCTCTGGAACTGACCCTGGACTGTTTGAGCATGTTTTTTGCCTGCCTCTTGGACTGATCATTTACCCTGCTATGCTAGTGGGAACACAGGGGTCTCACATATGTGAGGGGCTCCAGAAATGTTTTTCTGGATGAAGAAAACTAATTTTTTAGTTTTCTCATTCCCAGATTTAGGGTCTGGAGACTCGGAGGCTTCAAAGAGATTTGGGTGGGAGAAGCCTCTACCCCTGTCCCCATTCTTTCCTGGCCTGCTACTTGGACCATGTTCCTGCTTACTACCAGGACCAATATTTTGGCACTGCTGGCAATGTCTCTACTTGCACTGACCCTGGACTGTACAAGGACATTATCCCTGCCTGTACTATGGACAATATTCCTGCCTGCTGCCTGGACAATTCCATTCACTGTCGCTGACCATGTCCCTGCCTGCTGCCTGGATCAGGGCTCTCCTCCTGTGGACAACTGCACTACTAAAACCACAGGTAATCTTTTGTTTACCCTTTGCTCAGCAGAATGTGTTTTAGGGTGTAATTCTTGGTATGTTCATGCTATGTGTTAGAAATATGAAGAGCCTTCAAAAATGTGATAGATTGTAAGGAAATTAGATGTGTAATTTATGCACCTAGAACGCCTGAATGTGCTACTTCAATGTTGGGCCTCTGTATGTGGTCAGGCTGTGTAAAAGTCTCACACATGTGGTATCACCATACTCAGGAGGAGTAGCAGAATATATTTTGGGGTGTCATTTTTGCTATGTACATGCTATGTGTTGGAAATATCTGATAAATGGACAACTTTGTGTAAAAAAAATGCGTTTTCATTTTTTTTGCACATTTTCCAAAAACTTCTGGAAAAAAATGAACCGTTCAAAAGACTCATTATGCCTCATAGATTATACGTTGGGGTGTTTGCTTTCCAAAATGGGGTCACTTTGTGGGCGTTTCCATTGTCCTGGTGCTCCAGGGCCTTCAAAAGTGTAATAGGTGGTTGAGAGATTAGATGTGTAATTTATGTTCCTAGAACGCCTGAATGTGCTACTTCAATGTTGTGCCTCTGTATGTAGCCAGGCTGTGTAAAAGTCTCACACATGTGGTATCACCATACTCAGGAGGAGTAGCAGAATATATTTTGGGGTGTCATTTTTGCTATGTACATGGTATGTGTTGGAAATATCTGATAAATGGACAACTTTGTGTAAAAAAAATGCGTTTTCATTTTTTTTGCACATTTTCCAAAAACTTCTGGAAAAAAATGAACCGTTCAAAAGACTCATTATGCCTCATAGATTATACGTTGGGGTGTTTGCTTTCCAAAATGGGGTCACTTTGTGGGCGTTTCCATTGTCCTGGTGCTCCAGGGCCTTCAAAAATGTAATAGGTAGTTGAGAGATTAGATGTGTAATTTATGCTCCTAGAACGCCTGAATGTGCTACTTCAATGTTGCGCCTCTGTATGTGGCCAGGCTGTGTAAAAGTCTCACACATGTGGTATCGCCATACTCAGGAGGAGTATTGGTGTGAAAAAAAATAAAAATAAAAAAAATCTTAATTTTGCAAAGAATTGTGGGAAAAAATAACAACTTCAAAAAACTCACCATTCCTCTTACTAAATACCTTAGAATGTATACTTTCCAAAAAGGGGTCATTTGGGGGGTATTTGTACTTGCCTGGCTTGTTAGGGTCTCAAGAAATGAGATAGGCCTCGGTACATCAGGTGTGATCAGATGTGATCAATTTTCAGTGATTGGCACCATAGCTTGTACACTCTATAACTTTCACACAGACTAAATAATATCCACTAATTTAGGTTATTTTTACCAAAGATATGTAGCAGTATAAATTTTGGCCCAAATCTTTGAAGAAAAATTACTTGTTTGCAAAATGTTATAATAAAAATGAAGAAAAATTCATTTTTTTACGAAATTTTCGGTATTTTTTCATTTATAGCACAAAAAATAAAAAACCCAGAGGTGATCAAATACCACCAAAAGAAAGCTCTATTTGTGTGAAAAAGGGACGAAAATTTCATATGGGTACAGTGTTGCATGACTGAGTAATTGTCATTCAAAATGTGAGAGCACCGAAAGCTGAAAATTGGTCTGGTTAGGAAGGGGGTTTAAGTGCCCAGTGGTCAAGTAGTTAATATTCTATGGGGAGCTAAACTGTAATTTGGGTGGAGGAAGGCCTGTATAAATAGTGAATCTGGATTTTGCTAAAGCATTTGATGCAGTACCCCATATAAGCTTAATTTACAAATAAAGGCATTTTGTCATTGGTGAGATCATATGTATCCGGATGGAAAACTGGTTACAGGAGTGGGTCCAGAGGGTGGTAAATGATGACATAATTCCTGAATGGTCTAGAGTTGTGAGTTGTCTCTGGGCTCTGTTCTGTTTAACTTGTTCATAAATGATACAGAGGTTGGAATAAATAGTTCTATCTCAGTGTGTGCTGATTATATATAGCTAGGCAGGGCACTAATTTCACAATAGGATATATATCAACTTTACAAAAGACCTAGTTAATTAAAGACCAGCCTCATTTTGGATTTTAGGTGTTTACATGTTTAAAACAGTTTTTTTTGCTAGAAAATTACTTAGAACCCCCAAACATTATATATTGTTTTTTTCTAACACCCTAGAGAATAAAATGGCGGTCATTGCAATACTTTTTTTTGCACCGTATTTGCGCAGCAGTCTTATAAGCGCACTTTTTTGGGAGAAAATTCACTTTTTTAAATAAAAAAATAAGACAACAGTAAAGTTAGCCAATTTTTTTTTAAATTGTGAAATATAATGTTACGCCAAGTAAATTGATACCCAAGATGTCACGCTTCAAAGTTGCGCCCGCTCGTGGAATGGCATCAAATTTTTACCCTTAAAAATCTCCATAGGCGACATTTAAAAAATTCTACAGATTGCATGTTTTGTGTTACAGAGAAGGTCTAGGGCTAGAATTATTGCTCTTGCTCTACCGGTCGCAGCAATACCTCACATGTGTGGTTTGACCACCGTTTTCATATGCGGGCGCTACTCACATATGTGTTCGCTTTTGCGCACAAGCTCGTCGGGACAGGGAGCTTTAAAAATATATTTTTTTCTTTTTTACTTTATTTATTTTTTCACTGTTTTAAAAAAAAAATTGGATCACTTTTATTCCTGTTACAAGGAATGTAAACTGGGGTCTTGGTCAAAAAGTCCTCAGATCTCATATTTAGCCTTTAATGCAAAAAAAAAAAAAAATTTGTTAAAAAAAAATGACACAAAAAAATTGTGCCTTTAAGACAAATGGGCGGAGCTGACATAATGACATCGCTTCAGCCGTCCTATGGTATGGAGACGGGTGGGGGCCATCTTAGCCTCACTCGTCTCCATACTGAGGAAGCCCCCAAAGCACCTTGTCCCCATGTTGATGATGACAAGGGCCTCATCCCCACTGAGGAAGTGAGAGGACCCGATCGCCTCCGCCGCTACCGACGGCTCCGGTAAGCGGCGAAGGGCGCGGGAGAGCGGCGGGTGGCACCTCTCCCACCGCCGATAACGGTGATCTCGCAGTGAACCCGCTGCAGAGACCACCATTATCGTGTACAGAACCGCCGGCCCTAAAGATTGATACCTCGGTTGTGGCAGCAGCTGCTGCCATTACCGAGATATCCATCTTCAAACTAATGACGTATATATACAGTGGCCGGTCGGTAAGTGGTCGGTAAGTGGTTAAAAAAGAGGGGTGGGCAGCTTTATGGCAGATGAGGTTCAATGTATTTAAATGTAAAGTAATGTAATTTGGAGATAAAAAAAATGATAATTGCCAGGATCTTCGCTCTACTAGAGCATCTTGGGCTGGACATATAGCATTAATGAAAATGTTCCTTTGCCCTTGTATCTTCTAAATCTTCCGGACTCTCCCACTTCATTATTTGCCTGTTCATATCCATAAACTACAATGCAGCAGCTTCAGTTTTTAATGTGAGTATCTGTATTATTGAGTCATCTTTTTTTAGTTTCAGTGTATATGTTTAATTGACTGCATTTTAGGTCAGCAGTCAGATTAGTAGGTCTAATATGAACATATGGGGGGTTATTTACTAAAGGCAAATCCACTTTGCACTACAAGTGCAAACTACAATTGCAAAGTGCACTTGGATGTGCAGTCGCTGTAGATCCGAGGGAGACATGCAAGGGAAGTAAAAAACAGCATTTTAGCTTGCACATAATAAAATCAGCAGAGCTTCCCCTCATTTCAGATCTACCCCTCAGATTTACAGCGACTGCAGTGCCAAGTGCACTTTGCCTTTCGTAAATACCCCCATGGTCTCATTACTATAAAGTTTAGTTTAGTGTATTAGATCTTGCCATGGCAAGGAGGAGAGAAAATGTGCAGCTTACAGTTTTCTTTTATGCCGCGTACACACGGTCAGACTTTTCGGACCAAATCCGGCGGACAATCCGATTGTGTGTGGGCTTCACCGGACCTTCAGCGGACTTTTCCAGTTGCAAATCTGACGGACTTTAGATTTGGAACTTTCTTCAAATCTTTACGTCGTAACTCCGCCGGACACAGAAATCCACTCGTCTGTATGCTAGTCCGACGGACAAAAACCCAAGCTAGGGCAGCTATTGGCTACTGGCTATCAACTTCCTTATTTTAGTCTGGTGTACATCATCACGTACGAATCTGTCGGACTTTGGTGTGATCGTGTGTAGGCAAGTCCGGTCGTTAGAAAGTCTGTTGAAAGTCCGCCAAAAGTCCGTCGAAAGTCTGTCGAAAGTCTGTCGGATGGGCTGTCGGACTTTTTTAGCTGAAAAGTCCGACCGCGTGTACGCGGCATTAGAGTACATGTGCTAAAATATATGTAATTTAGTGCCAAAGACTCTAGTATTAAAGATGATTGAACAACAGTACTATTTTCAGCTTTTCATGGTTTGTCTGCAGCAACAATAGCACAGTGACCTAAAGTGGATCTTCATCTGCCCCCCTGCCCCTTACCATGTGGTCTGTTGTGCACATTCCATATACTCACTCATTCAGAGTATCCAGTGTTGTTCCGCTGAGATTAACTTGTCTTTTGCCACCGCTCGGTTCCACACTGCCATGTTGCTTGTGACATCACCGAGAGGCTCGCTGACTCTTCCAGGTTCATCCGGTGTCCCTTCTGATGATGCGCTAGGCACACCCTCCTTTCTGAATGTAGGGCTACATCACACATGTGATTCCTTCGGATTCCTTCCGCATTCCTTAGACATGCTGGTAGGTTAACTGGTGTCTGTCTAACTTGGCCCTAGTGTGTGTGTTAGGGATGAGCTTCGAGTTCGAGTCGAACTCATGTTCGACTCGAACATCGGCTGTTCGCCAGTTCGCCGAACAGCGAACAATTTGGGGTGTTCGCGGCAAATTCGAAAGCCGCGGAACACCCTTTAAAAGTCTATGGGAGAAATCAAAAGTGCTAATTTTAAAGGCTTATATGCATGGTATTGTCATAAAAAGTGTTTGGGGACCTGGGTCCTGCCCCAGGGGACATGTATCAATGCAAAACAAAACAGTGGACCACATCACTCTACTCATCTGCCTCACAGAAGTAGCAGGAGTCTCAGATTCAGACCTACAATGGTTCGCATCCTTCTTAGGAAATCGCTCTCAGACAGTGAAACTGGCAGCTTTCACCTCTGAAACCCACGCAATCTCTTGTGGAGGCCCTCAAGGTTCACCCTTGTCACCAGTGCTCTTCAACATCTACATCCGCCCACTCCTCAAAATCATCAGAAAATCTGACCTCTGTTTCCACTCATACGCTGGTGATACCCAACTCTACTTTCGCATCACCGGAGAAAAAGACCATCATCAGCAACTAGAAAAATGCCTCACTTTGATAGACGACTGGATGACCACTAGCTCTCTCAAACTCAACGGATCAAAAACAGAGCTTCTTCTACTACACACAAACCAAAATTCCTGCTACGTAGACTCATCCCCTTCGTCCCAGAAGAGGACAAAGCAGCAGTAGTTGGAACAATCATCAATTCCAGACTCGACTACGAAAACTCCCTCTACATAGGACTACCCCAATATCAACTTGCGCGCTTGCAACTCATCCAAAACATGGCGGCAAGACTGTTAACAGGAAAAAAAAAAGTGGGAATCCATCTCCCCTTCCCTGAGGAGCCTACATTGGCTAACCATAAAGAATCGAATCACTTTCAAGACCCTCTGCCTCACCCACAAATGTATACAAGGAAACGCTCCTCAATACTTATGCAAAAAAATAAAACGCTACACACCCAATCACAGTCTTCGATCTTCTAACCAAAACCTCTTCCTTATTCCAAAAACTGCTACAAAACAAAGGGAGAACGAAGATTCGCAGTCCAAGGACCATGGCTATGGAACGCTCTACCTACTCACATTCGCATGGAAGAAAACAATCAGGCCTTCAGGAAGAAACTCAAGACCTATTCCCTTCTAAGAAGCTGGACAACACAGGATGGATCTAGTGCCTTGAGGCGATTTAGTTCGCATTTGCAGCACTATACAAATCATTCATTCAAAAAGAAGTTTTAAAAACGTCCGTTTTTTCAGGAGCAGTGATTTTAATAATGCTTAGTGAAACAATAAAAGTGTAATATTCTTTTAAATTTTGTACCTGGGGGTGTCTATAGTATGTCTGTAAAGGGGCACATGTTTCCCGTGTTTAGAACAGTCTGACAGCAAAATAACATTTCAAAGGAAAAAACTCATTTAAAACTACTCGCGGCTATTATTGAATTGTCAGTCCGACAATACACATAAAAGTTCATTGATAAAAATGGCATGGTATCCTCCCAAAAATCCATACCAGACTCTTATCCTAGCACGCAACCTGTCAGGCCGCAGGAAAAGAGGAGGGACGAGAGAGCTCCCCCCTCCTGAACCGTGCCATGCCACATGCCCTCAACATTGGGAGGGTGCTTTGAGGTAGCTCCCAAAGCACCTTGTCCCCATGTTGATGAGGACAAGGGCCTCATCCCCAATCCTTGGCCGGTGGTTGTGGGGGTCTGCAGGTGGGGGGCTTATCGGAATCTGTAAGCCCCCTTTAACAAGGGGACCCCCAGATCCCGCCCCACCCTGTGTGAAATGGTAATGGCGTACAAAAGTACCCCTACCATTTCACAAAAAAAGTGTCAAAAATGTTAAGAATGACAAGAGAAAGTTTTTGACAATTCCTTTATTTAAAGTCTTCTTCTTTCCATCTTCTTCTGGTCTTCTTCCTTCGGTTTCTTCCTCCATCTTCTTCTTCCTTTGGTTTTTCCTCCGATCCTCTGCTTCTTGCTCCAGTGTTCTCGTCCGGCATCTTCCTCCGCGGCGTCTTCTTCCCCGCTTCGTTCTTGGGCCGCTCCGCATCCATTGGAGGCTCCCACTATGTGATGCTTCTCTTCTTCTGATACTTCTTATATACAGGAGGGCGGTGCCACCCGGTGACCCCACCCTCCTCTGAGGCACGGGGACTTGACGGGGACTTCCCTATGGCTTTCCCCTTGCAGTGTACAAATCTGACCCCAAATGACACTTTTTGGGACCAGTGACATTATTACATTAATCAGTGCTATAAAAATGCACTGATCAATGTAAAAATTACACTGACAGGAAAGGAGTTAACACTAGGGGGCGATGAAGGGGTTCAGTGTGTTTCCTGGGTGTGTTCTAATTGTAGGGGGAAGGGGTTACTGGAACATGACAGAGATCACTGTTCTCAATCACTGGGAACAGTAAATCTCTGCCATGTCATCTGGCAGAATGGGTAACCGCCTTGTTTACATAGGCAGTTCCCCCGTTCTGCCTCTCCTCACTGCGACCGCGAGTCACCAGCGGACATCGAGTTTGCGGGCTCCATTGGCATGCGACCACAGCGCGCAGCGGGTGCTCGTGCTATCCTCCTTGCACAGACCGACATACAGGTACTTTGGTTCGCGCAGGAGAGCCGACCTGCCGTAGTATATCTGCGTGAGCTGGTCGGCCAGTGGTTACTTGAAAAAGCATGGGTTTATTACAAAGCAAATCTATTCTTAAAAAGTAGGCAAAATCTGAGAAGGCAGACAGGGAGGCTATGATGGGCTTTGTTAATTCACAGATTTCATTTGATTTAATTTAATTTATTGCTTAAGGCCCCTTTCACACTGGGGCGGTTTGCAGGCGTTATTGTGCTAAAAATAGTGCCTGCAAACCGACCTAAAACTGCCGCTACTGTTTCTCCAGTGTGAAAGCCCGAGGGCTTTCACACTGGAGCGGTGCGCTGGCAGGAGAGAAAAAAAACTCCTGCAAACAGCATCTTTGGATATATATATATATATATATATATATATATATATATATATATATATATATATATAGATCCCTGAAAAAGTATTCACACCCCTTGAAATTTTACACATTTTGTCATGTTACATCCAAAAATGTAAATGTATTTTATTGGGATTTTATGTGATAGGCAGAGGCGGCTCTAGGGGTGATGGGAGGCAGGATGGATGGATGGATGGATGGATGGATGGATGGATCTGACTCCACTTTTCCTTTTCTGTTTGCTGGGCTTCAGCTTGAATTCTACCGCCCACACATCCGCTTCTCTGAGGCAGAACAGAGAACACTGCCCAGGAGAGTGGGCAGGGCAGACAAAGGAGGAGAGGGTGGGAGGAGGAGCAGAAGCTCTCTCTCCTCTCCTGTCTGGCTGTGCGGGCAGCAGGGGGAGGGGGAGATCTGTCAGAGCTGACTCTGCTGAGCGGCTCTACCTGTCTGTGATCCAGAGCTGTACATGAGCTCCGATCACACAGTAACTTGGTCTCACTCGCAGCCTGTATCTATCCCTGTAGCAGAGTGAGGGGACTCAGGACTGTGTGATGGATGGAGATCTCTGCTGCTGGAAGGCGGCTCTCTAATTAGGTAAACTAGGCGTCGGTGAGGCCCCTGCGAGTATAAGAGGCCTGAGGCGACTGCTTAAATTGCCTAATTAGAGAGCCGCCTCCGGTGATAGGCCAACGCAAAGTGACAAATAATTGTGAAGTGGAAGGAAAATGATAAATGTTTTTTAAATGTTTTTACAAATAAATATCTGAAAAGTGTGGCGTGCATTTATATTCAGCCCCCATGAGTCAATACTTTGTAGAACCATCTTTCGCTTCAATTACAGCTGCAAGTCTTTTTGGGTATGTCTCTACCAGCTTTGCACATCTAGAGAGTGAAATTTTTGTCCATTCTTCTTTGCATAATAGATCAAGCTCAATCAGATTAAATGGAGAGCGTCTGTGAACAGCAATTTTCAAGTCTTGCCACAGATTCTCAATTGGATCAAGGTCTGGACTTTTACTGGGCTATTCAAACACATGAATATGCTTGATCTAAATCATTCCATTGTAGCTCTGGCTGTATGTTTAGGGTCATTGTCCTGTTGGAAGGCGAACCTCGACTTCAGTCTCAAGTCTTTTGCAGACTCTAACACGTTTTCTTCTAAGATTGCTCTGTATTTGCATCCATCCATCTTCCCATCAACTTTGACTAGCTTCCCTGTCCCTGCTGAAAAAAAGCACCACCACAAGATGATGCCACCACCACCATGTTTCACAGTGAGGATGGTGTGCAGGGTGATGTGCAGTGTTAGTTTTCTACAGACATAGCATTTTGCTTTTAGGCCAAAAATTTCAATTTTGGTATTATCTGATCAGAACACCTTCTTCCATGTGTTTGCTGTGTCCCCCACGCAGCTTCTCGCAAACTGCAAACCGGACTTCTTATGGCTTTCTTTCAACAATGGCTTTCTTCTTGCCACTCTTCCATAAAGGCCAGATTTGTAGCGTGCACGACTAATAGTTGTCCTGTGGACAGATACTTCCACCTGAGCTGTGGATCTCTGCAGCTCCTCCAGAGTTACCATGGGCCCCTTGACTGCTTCTCTGATTAATGCTATCCTTGCCCAGCCTGTCAGTTTAGGTGGACAACCATGTCTTGGTAGTTTTGCAGTTGTGGCATACCCTTTCCATTTTCAGATAATGGATTGAACAGTGCACCGTGAGATGTTCAAAGTTTGGAATATTTTTTTATAATCCAACCCTGCTTTAAACTTCTCCACAACTTTATTCCTGACCTATCTGGTGTGTTCCCTGGCATTCATGATGCTGTTTGTTCACTAAGGTTCTCTAACAAACCTCTGAGGGCTTCATAGAACAGCTGTATTTATACTGAGAGTAAATTACACACAGGTGAACTCTATTTACTAATTAGGTGACTTCTGAAGGCAATTGCTTCCACTAGATTTTAGTTAGGGATATTAGAGTTAAGGGGGCTAAATACAAACGCACGCCACACTTTTCAGATATTATTTGTAAAAAAGTTTGAAAACCATTTATCATTTTCCTTCCACTTCACAATTATTTTCCACTTTGTGTTGGTCTATCACATAAAATCCCAATAAAATATATCTACTTTTTTGGTTGTAACATGACAAAATGTGGAAAATTTCAAGGGGTATAAATACTTTTTCAAAGTACTGTATATACATATACACAATTGTTACACAAACCATTCAGTAATTTAATGTTACTAAAATGTATAATTCCTTTTTTTTTTTTATTCAGGTTTAAACAATACATCAACGTTCAGAAAAAAAAAATAACATAACAGACTACACATGTGCACCGTTAATAAATTTGTTTCGTTTCATTCCGTTTCGTTTCGTATTAGAATTAATTCATATTTCGTCATTCGTGTCCGAAATTTCGTACGAAATACGAATTTTTGTTAGGTTAATTAACTTTTCGTAACAATTACAAATGTTCTTTATGATGAATTTATCATTATGAGGGGCTCCCACCATCCCGGTGCTGTGCTGACTTCCTGGGTTTTTAACTTTTAGGTTCGTTAACTTTTCGTAACAATTATGAATGTTCGTTAGGAATTTGGATCCGAAATTCGTAAACAAAATTTCGTATTTCGTACAAAATTCGGAAGTATGGCAATTCGTATTTCGGATGCTCCCAAATGTACGAGTTTACGGAAATTTGGACAAATTTTCGATTCGTATGAAACTAATCGCACATGTCTATAACAGACTGACATACAGTATATGCAGACCAATTAGAATAAAGTACAAACTTAAGGGGGTAAGGGTGTCTTTATCTAGAATCGCTGCACCTTAGTGCTAAACATATGAGTATACTCTTATACGGACTCATAATTAGTAGAAACAGTTCCAGAGATTCATAAAGAAAGAGTAGGGGGTGGTAGGTAGCTCCTTAGACGGTGGATATAGGCATTTCTCTGCTAGAGTGAGGGGGTTCACTGCCCATGTTGGGGTTAGAGTCAGGTAGCTTTAGTTCGCCCAAGGAGTTAGTAAAGTTCGCCTTGGCAAACCAGGTGCTATATTGGAATGTGGCCATGAGTTGGTGTATTCCCGGCAATGTGAAAGAGTATTCTATGAAGACCTTCCATCGGGTGAAGAAACGTTTGGTGGTTCCAAGGTTTTGTAGCATAGTATCTAGTTTTTCCAGGTACAGGAGTGATTTCAGATCTTTCTTTACTGTGGATAGCGATAGACTGTGTGTAGAGGTCCATGCCCACAGGAGGGCCCTCCTGGCTGTTAAGAGGCATAGATGTATCCATTGGGTCAGGGGCATTGGTTTCCCGTTGTTCGTGGTGTTAGAAACTATAGGGGAGGAGTAACTGAATAGACAAATCAGCGAATCTTTAGGTAATTTTGTAGTAGTGATGCCGTGAATGTATTGAATTATTTGGTCCCAGAAAACCTGAATTGATGTGCATGACCAAAAGCGGTGTAAAAGTGTCGGTCTGCTGGCGTTGCACCAAGGACAGACCGCAAGGAGTGGGTTAGTACAATCCATAAAGGCTGGTATAAATGCCCTATACATAATTTTAAATTAAGTCTCCCTCCATTGCTCATTGATTATGATCTTGCGCACTGTCTTGTATCCTTCCAGGTTGTGTGTAGTGTCCTCCAAGTTCGGAAGATCTTTAGACCAAACTTTCCCAAAGGATTGCCCTGTGGAGGACGTAGTGTATTGCAGGATTTGTGAGTACAGTATCGAGATTAATTTTTTTGTTGTACCGCTTTGCCAACCACTGGATGAAATAGGTTAGTACTCATCCTGCCCAGTTGGGATTTAACAAAAGCCACCAGTTGGAAGTAGTAGAAGGAATGGTGTAAGGGTAGGCTATATTGTTTTGAAACCTCCTGGAAGGTTTGGATGTTGCAGGTGCCTGGGTGGAGCAATGAGGCTGCATGGGTTAGGCCCAGGGTAGACCATGTTAGGAATAGGGATGAGCCGAACACCCCCCAGTTCGGTTCGCACCAGAACCTGCGAACGGACCGAAAATTTTGCACGAACGTTAGAACCCCATTGACGTCTATGGTACTCGAACGTTCGAAATCAAAAGTGCTCATTTTAAAGGCTAATTTCATGGTATTGTCCTAAAAAGGGTTTGGGGACCCGAGTCCTGCCCCAGGGGACATGTATCAATGCAAAAAAAACTTTTAAAAATGGCCGTTTTTACAGGAGCAGTGATTTTAATGATGCTTAAAGTAAAAAATAAATAGTGAAATATTCCTTTAAATATCGTACCTGGGGGGAGTTTATAGTATGCCTGTAAAGTGGCGCGTACTTTCCGTGCTTAGAACAGTCCCTGCACAAAATGTCATTTTTAAAGGAAAAAAAGTCATTTAAAACTGCTTGCGGCTTTAATGTAATGTCGAGTCCTGGCAATATGGATGAAAATCAGTGAGACAAACAGCATGGGTACCCCCCAGTCCATTACCAGGCCCTTTGGGTCTTGTATAGATATTAAGGGGAACCCCGCACCTAAATTAAAAAAAGGAAAGGCGTGGGGCCACCAGGCCCTATATACTCTGAACAGCAGTATACAGGCGGTGCAAACAAGACAGGGACTGTAGGTTTGTTGTTAAGTAGAATCTGTTTGTAATTTTGAACTGGTACATTTTTAACGTGTTTAGCTCCAGCCAAAAAATCTATTTTAAGCTTTTTGGAAAACATAGGGAAGGGTTATCACCCCTGTGACATTTGTTTTGCCGTCTGTGCTCCTCTTCAGAAGATTTCACCTCATTTTTTGTCCCAATAACAAATGTTTTTTGAAAATTTGGGTTTTTTTGTGAAACAAGGATTGGTGATAAAGCATCAGTGGAAAGGAGAAACGTTTTTCCCATATTAATTCTTACAGGAGAGAATTTCCCTTCCTAGGGATAGATTTCATCTCACTTCCTGTTGTCTCCTTCCGTTTGCAAGTAGGAGTCGTTTGTAAGTTGGATGTTTGAAAGTAGGGGCGTGCCCTATATACTCAGCAGAAATTTGGGCCTTAGGTGTTGTTGTGGCCACAATACTGTAAGCCCTCACAGGGCCCTGCTGTGAAAAATTAGATCAGTAATTGTAATTACATGCCCCTGTTGAACAGGGGCAGAAAAATTGGGCCTTTGGTGGTGGTGGTGCTAGTGCCACAACACTGTAAGTCCTCACTCACTCTTGGTGGGCGCAGAAACGGGCCTTGCTGTGAAATATTAGATCAAGAATTGTAATTACATGCCCCTGTTGAACAGGGGCTGAAAAATTGGGCCTTAGGCACTGGTGCTGGTGCCACAACACTGCAACCCCTCCCAGATACTCTAGTTGGAACGCAGAAACGAGCCCTGCTGCAAAGTATTGCATCAAAAATTGTAATTACACGCCCCTGTTAAACACTGTGCAGAGGTCGCACTACACTAACTTGTAGTTTTAGCTGAACACTGTGCGCAGGACGCACTACACTAACTTGTAGCTTTAGCTGAACATTGTGCAGAGGTCTCACTACACTAACTTGTAGTTTTAGCTGAACACTGTGAGCAGAACACACTACACTAACTTGTAGCTTTAGTTGAACACTGTGCAGAGGTCTCACTACACTAACTTGTAGCTTTAGCTGAACACTGTGCAGAGGTCTCACTAGACTAACTTGTAGTTTTAGCTGAACACTGTGCAGAGGTTGCACTACACTAACTTGTAGTTTTAGCTGAACACTGTGCAGAGGTTGCACTACACTAACTTGTAGTTTTAGCTGAACACTGTGAGCAAGACGCACTACACTAACTTGTAGCTTTAGCTGAACACTGTGCAGAGGTCTCACTACACTAACTTGTAGTTTTAGCTGAACACTGTGAGCAGAACACACTTGTCAGGAACGGTGTCATCTCCGGTTTCTCCTGCTGGTGGCACTATTACATTCAGCACCAAAAGGGTGTAATTCCAGTGGCCACCAGCGGGGTCTCCCTGCCTGGACTGCAGACTTGCCATCAAACACACCTGTCATGGTTTTGCTGGACTATATAAACCCGCCCTGAACTAACCTCCAGTGTTTCAGTATTCCTCTGCTAAGCCCTTGTCCCTGCCAGTACCTGCTCTTGTTCCAGCCTGTTCCTGTTTGTTCCAGAACCCCGTTTGTGTATCCTGACCTTGTACCCTGTTTCCTGTTCCCTACTCCTTGGTCTGCTTCATTATTCCTGTTTTCTGTTCCCTTGTCGCTTTGGCCCATGCCTTATTTTTTATTTCTTGTTGGTTTCCTTGCTTGTGTATTATATTAGTTAGATAGATAGTTAGGTGGGTTTTGGGGTTTGCTGTGTTTTCACCATTTACTTGTTTTGGTTTGCTGTCTTGTTTTCACGTGTATCTTTATCATTGACAATAAACATACTTTCTTTATTTACTCGTTTGTCCCTGATTCCTTGGTGCAGCCCAGTGATCTGATCACCTGCATGGGATGTTGTGTATAACATCCCCTGACAGAATACTGAAGCCATACAATCAGATCGGTTGCACCTGGGAATTGGGGCCTAAGTCCCAGCTATTTTTGAAAGATGGATTTTGAAAGTATTTTGTATTTATCACTCCTGGCAACTGATGACAGAGACTTTTGTTATCAGACATTGGCTGAATACACTAGGGAACAATTGTTAGAATGCATAGGCCTAGCTCATGTTTTTATTGAGCAAGGCAGTTTTTTGTTTGGAGATGTACAACCTCTAATTAAGATCTGTACTGAGTTGGCCCTGTCTGATGTCGCTGAGGGAGGTGATGACTATACACCCCCTTTTAGTGCAGCTCAGGTTGAACCTTTAGTTTGGCTGTTGGAGGATGACTCAGCATTTTTTTTTGAACAATATTCAGCTTATTCTCGGCAGGTGCTTGCAAAATGCATTGAATCAGTGCAGTCTCTGGTCAGACAAGCCAAGTGCAAACCTGATGCAGTACAATCATTAATACAGGCCTGGTCAAGTCTGTCGCATTCAGCTTCTGTTAGCTCCCAATATACCTTTCTACCAATGAAATACCAGTACCCGGTTTCCTCCTGCTGCACCTACCCTGCCTTTAACTCCCCTTCTGCTTCTCAACTGCCTCCATCAGCTCCACTAAATCTCCCTTCAAAACCTACTCCCTCTGTTTTGCCATCCTTTCACTCTTCGCTTCTACCAGCTGTATTCACTACCTACAGCCCTGTACCCACTTATAGATCCCCAGTGGTTAAAACCAAAAAGAAGCGGAAGTTTTTTCCAACCCATACCATCATGCCAGTATCCAATCCTGCCTCCCCACCAGCTGATCTGTTCCAGCCTGATGTGTTCCTGTATGCTGCCCAGCCTGATGTTCCGATGCCTGCTGTTGTGCCAGTACCTGCTGTTCTGCCTGATGTGCCAGCGCCTGTGCCCACTGCCCAGTCTGAAGTTCCAGTACTGACTATCCAGTCCAAAGCACCTGCTGTTCTGCCTGATGTGCCAGCGCCTGTGCCCACTGCCCAGTCTGAAGTTCCAGTACCGACTATCCAGTCCAAAGCACCTGCTGTTCTGCCTGATGTGCCAGTGTTTGTGCTTGCTGTCCAGTCTGAAGTTCCAGTACCAGCTGCCCGGTTTGAAGTTCCAGTACCTGCTATCCAGTCCGATGTACCTACTGTTCAGCCTATTGTGCCAGTACCTGCTGTTCTGCCTGATGTGCCAGCACCTGTGCCCACTGTCCAGTCTGAAGTTCCAGTACCGGCTGCCCGGTTTGAAGTTCCAGTACCTGCTATTCAGTCCACTGCACCTGCTGTTCTGCCTAATGTGCCAGCACCTGTGCCCACTGTCCAGTCTGAAGTTCCAGTACCAGCTGCCCGGGTTGAAGTTCCAGTACCTGCTATCCAGTCCGATGCACCTGCTGTTCAGCTTGTTGTACCAGTACCTGCTGTTCTGCCTGATGTGCCAGCACCTGTGCCCACTGTCCAGTCTGAAGTTCCAGTACCAGCTGCCCGGTTTGAAGTTCCAGTACCTGCTATCCAGTCCGATGGACCTGCTGTTCTGCCTGTTGTGCCAGTACCTGCTGTTCAGCTAGATGTGCCAGCGTCTGTGCCCACTGTCCAGTCTGAAGTTCCAGTACCGACTTTCCAGTCCAAAGCACCTGTTGTTCTGCCTGATGTGCCAGTGTTTGTGCTTGCTGCCCAGTCTGAAGTTCCAGTACCGGCTGCCCCGTTTGAAGTTCCAGTACCTGCTATTCAGTCCACTGCACCTGCTGTTCTGCCTGATGTGCCAGCACCTGTGCCCACTGTCCAGTCTGAAGTTCCAGTACCAGCTGCCCGGGTTGAAGTTCCAGTACCTGCTATCCAGTCCGATGCACCTGCTGTTCTGCCTGTTGTGCCAGTACCTGCTGTTCTGCCTGATGTGCCAGCGCCTGTGCCCACTGCCCAGTCTGAAGTTCCAGTACCAGCTGCCCAGTTTGAAGTTCCAGTACCTGCTATCCAGTCCGATGGACCTGCTGTTCTGCCTGTTGTGCCAGTACCTGCTGTTATGCCTGATGTGCCAGCGCCTGTGCCCACTGCCCAGTCTGAAGTTCCAGTACCGACTATCCAGTCCAAAGCACCTGCTGTTCTGCCTGATGTGCCAGTGTTTGTGCTTGCTGCCCAGTCTGAAGTTCCAGTACCAGCTGCCCGGTTTGAAGTTCCAGTACCTGCTATCCAGTCCGATGTACCTACTGTTCAGCCTATTGTGCCAGTACCTGCTGTTCTTCCTGATATGCCAGCACCTGTGCCCACTGTCCAGTCTGAAGTTCCAGTACCGGCTGCCCGGTTTGAAGTTCCAGTACCTGCTATTCAGTCCACTGCACCTGCTGTTCTGCCTGATGTGCCAGCACCTGTGCCCACTGTCCAGTCTGAAGTTCCAGTACCAGCTGCCCGGGTTGAAGTTCCAGTACCTGCTATCCAGTCCGATGCACCTGCTGTTCTGCCTGTTGTGCCAGTACCTGCTGTTCTGCTTGATGTGCCAGCGCCTGTGCCCACTGTCCAGTCTGAAGTTCCAGTACCGACTATCCAGTCCAAAGCACCTGCTGTTCTGCCTGATGTGCCAGTGTTTGTGCTTGCTGCCCAGTCTGAAGTTCCAGTGCCGGCTGCCCGGTTTGAAGTTCCAGTACCTGCTATTCAGTCCACTGCACCTGCTGTTCTTCCTGATCTGCCAGCACCTGTGCCCACTGTCCAGTCTGAAGTTCCAGTACCAGCTGCCCGGGTTGAAGTTCCAGTACCTGCTATCCAGTCCGATGCACCTGCTGTTCAGCCTGTTGTGCCATTACCTGCTGTTCTGCCTGATGTGCCAGCACCTGTGCCCACTGTCCAGTCTGAAGTTCCAGTACCAGCTGCCCGGATTGAAGTTCCAGTACCTGCTATCCAGTCCAAGGCACCTGCTGTTCAGCCTGTTGTGCCCATGCCTGCTGCCCAGCTCGATGCGGATGTGCCACTACCCAGCGTGATGTACCTCTGCTTTCTGCTCAGCCTGATGACATGGGGCCTGCTAAAACTGTTCCTGACTGATGGCCATCTTGCCGCTGGGTCAATCCTGTCTGTCGCCTGGCTTAAATGTAATGCTCCTGTGTGGTCTGCCTCCGATGGTTTCTTTCCCATTACCCTGCTAATTTTCATTTCCAGATCCAAACTTCCTGACCCGGGTGGTGGGGTACGTGTCCTATTTTCGGACTCTGATGGCACGTCCCCCAGTGAACTAAAAGACTCTGGCCTTGGAAGTGCGAAGAGGTCCGCAGACTCAGTAGGGAAACATTTTAAGGTGTTTCTGCACCCACTCGGACTGTCGTACCCAGGGCTGAATGGAGTGTCCGGAGGCCACTCCTTTAGGAGGGGGAACTGTCAGGAACGGTGTCATCTCCGGTTTCTCCTGCTGGTGGCACTATTACATTCAGCACCAAAAGGGTGTAATTCCAGTGGCCACCAGCGGGGTCTCCCTGCCTGGACTGCAGACTTGCCATCAAGCACACCTGTCATGGTTTTGCTGGACTATATAAACCCGCCCTGAACTAACCTCCAGTGTTTCAGTATTCCTCTGCTAAGCCCTTGTCCCTGCCAGTACCTGCTCTTGTTCCTGTTTGTTCCAGAACCCCGTTTGTGTATCCTGACCTTGTACCCTGTTTCCTGTTCCCTACTCCTTGGTCTGCTTCATTATTCCTGTTTTCTGTTCCCTTGTCGCTTTGGCCCATGCCTTATTTTTTATTTCTTGTTGGTTTCCTTGCTTGTGTATTATATTAATTTAGATAGATAGTTAGGTGGGTTTTGGGGTTTGCTGTGTTTTCACCATTTACTTGTTTTGGTTTGCTGTCTTGTTTTCACGTGTATCTTTATCATTGACAATAAACATACTTTCTTTATTTACTCGTTTGTCCCTGATTCCGTGGTGCAGCCCAGCGATCTGATCACCTGCATGGGATGTTGTGTATAACATCCCCTGACAACACTACACTAACTTGTAGCTTTAGCTGAACACTGTGCAGAGGTCTCACTACACTAACTTGTAGTTTTAGCTGAACACTGAGCAGGACGCACTACACTAACTTGTAGATTTAGCTGAACACTGTACAGAGGTCTCACTACACTAACTTGTAGTTTTAGCTGAACACTGTGAGCAGGACTCACTACACTAACTTGTAGCTTTAGCTGAACACTAGGGATGAGCCGAACACCCCCCGGTTCGGTTCGCACCAGAACCTGCGAACGGACCGAAAAATTTGCACGAACGTTAGAACCCCATTGATGTCTATGGGACTCGAACGTTTGAAATCAAAAGTGCTCATTTTAAAGGCTAATTGGCATGGTATTGTCCTAAAAAGGGTTTGGGGACCCGAGTCCTGCCCCAGGGGACATGTATCAATGCAAAAAAAACTTTTAAAAACGGCCGTTTTTTCAGGAGCAGTGATTTTAATGATGCTTAAAATAAAAAGTGAAATATTCCTTTAAATATCGTACCTGGGGGGGTGTCTATAGTATGCCTGTAAAGTGCCGTGTGTTTCTCCGAGCTTAGAACAGTCCCTACACAAAATGTAATTTTTAAAGGAAAAAAAGTCATTTAAAACTGCTTGCGGCTTTAAAGTAATGTTGGGTCCTGGCAATATGGATGAAAATCAGTGAGACAAACTGCATGGGTACCCCCCAGTCCATTACCAGACCCTTTGAGTATTGTATGGATATTAAGGGGAACCCCGCACCCAAATTAAAATAAGGAAAGGTGTGGGGCCACCAGGCCCTATATACTCTGAACAGCAGTATACAGGCGGTGCAAACAAGACGTGGACTGTAGGTTTGTTGTTAAGTAGAATCTGTTTGTAATTTTGAATGGGTACATTTTTAACGTGTTTAGCTCCAGCCAAAAAATCTTTTTTAATCTTTTTGGAAAACATAGGGAAGGGTTATCACCCCTGTGACATTTGTTTTGCTGTCTGTCCTCCTCTTCAGACGATTTCACCTCACTTTTTGTCCCAATGACAAATGTTTTTTTGAAAATTTGGGTTTTTTTGTGGAACAAGGATTGGAAAGCATCAGTGGAAAGGAGAAATGTTTTTCCCATATTAACTCTTACAGTAGAGAATTTCCCTTCCTAGGGGTAGATTTCATCTCACTTCCTGTTGTCTCCTTCCGTTTGCAAGTAGGAGTCGTTTGTAAGTTAGATATTTGAAAGTAGGGGCCTGCCCTATATACTCAGCAGAAATTTGGGCCTTAGGTGTTGTGGCCACAACACTGTAAGCCCTCACAGGGCCCTGCTGTGAAATATTAGATCAAGAATTGTAATTACATGCCCCTGTTGAACAGGGGCAGAAAAATTGGGCCTTTGGTGGTGGTGCTGGTGCCACAACACTGTAAGTCCTCACTCGCTCTTGGTGGGCGCAGAAACGGGCCCTGCTGTGAAATATTAGATCAAGATTTGTAATTACATGCCCCTGTTGAGCAAGGGCAAAAAAATTGGGCCTTTGGTGGTGGTGGTGGTGCTGGTGCCACAACACTGTAAGTTCTCACTCGCTCTTTCTGGGCGCAGAAACGGGCCCTGCTGTGAAATATTAGATCAAGAATTGTAATTACATGCCCCTGTTGAACAAGGGCAGAAAAATTGGGCCTTTGGTGGTCGTGGTGGTGCTGGTGCCACAACACTGTAAGTCCTCACTCGCTCTTGGTGGGTGCAGAAATCGGCCCTGCTGTGAAATATTAGATCAAGAATTGTAATTACATGCCCCTGTTGAACAAGGGCAGAAAAATTGGGCTTTTGGTGGTGGTGGTGGTGCTGGTGCCACAACACTGTAAGTCCTCACTCGCTCTTGGTGGGCACAGAAATGGGCCCTGCTGTGAAATATTAGATCAAGAATTGTAATTACATGCCCCTGTTGAACAGGGGCTGAAAAATTAGGCCTTAGGCACTGGTGCTGGTGCCACAACACTGCAACCCCTCACAGATACTCTAGTTGGAACGCAGGAACGAGCCCTGCTGCAAAGTATTGCATCAAAAATTGTAATTACACGCCCTTGTTAAACAGGGGCTGAAAAATTGGGTCTTAGGCACTGGTGGTGGCGCCCAGAACCAAAAATGTTCTTACAAGCTATCAGCGTGATTATTGAGGAGGAAGAGGATAATTACTCAGGATAGTCACTCAGCATCAGCATAGGTAGTCTTTGAAGGGATCTGAGATTTTTTAAAAAATTATTCGGTTACATCAGCATCAGGTGCTTGGTAGCTGGTGGTGATCCAAGACTGATTCATTTTTATGAAGGTCAGTCGATTGACCGAGTCGGTGGACAGACGCACCCTGTGATCGGTTACAAAGCCTCCAGCAGAACTGAATGTGCGTTCCGAAAGAACGCTGGATGCAAGACAGGCCAGTAGCTCAATTGCATACTGTGCAAGCTCTGGCCAGTGATCCATCCTCAAGACTCAGTAACCCAGAGGAATTTCGGTGGGAAAGGTGTCCAAGTCAGATCTTGCCCCTAGGTATTCCTGCACCATGTAAAACAGACGCTGGCGATGGTTGCTGGAACTGATCATACCTTGGGGCTGCGGACCAAAAAATTGTCTGAACGCATTGGTCAGACGGCCACCTTCTCCATCGCTCCTTCTTTGACTGACCGAAGCCTCAGCAACACGTTGTCCAGAAACAGGAGTTTGTAACCTCCCAGTCTCTGGGAACGCGTTGCACAGACCTTTCTGCAAGGCCTCCCGAAGATGTTTCATCCTCTGCTCCCTCTGCGATGGCAAGATAAGGTCCGTAACCTTACCCTTGTAACATGGATGAAGGAGGGTTGCCAGCCAGTATTGGACCTTCTCCTTGATACTACGAATACGAGGATCCTTATGCAGGCTTTGCAGGATCAGGGAGGCCATGCAGCGTAGGTTTGCTGAGGCATTCGGTCCGGAGTCCTCTGGGTCACTAAGGACGACATGGTCCGCAGCCACCTCCTCCCAGCCACATACAAGTCCATGTGTTTCTTGGGACTGATCCCTTAAAGACTGCTGCTGATGCTGAGTGCCAGGCTCCACCTCCATACTGACACAATCCTCCTCCTCCTCTTCCTGTGTGATCGGCAGGCACGCAGGAACACTGTCTGGATAAAGGGGGCCTTGAGAACTAAGGAAGTCCTCCTCTTCCTGCCTCTGTTCTGCCTCAAGTGCCCTGTCCATTATTCCACGCAGCGTGTGCTCCAACAGGTGGACAAGGGGGACAGTGTCACTGATGCATGCACTGTCACTGCTCACCATCCTCGTGGCCTCCTCAAATGGTGACAGGACAGTGCATGCATCCCTGATCATGGCCCACTGGCGTGGGGAAAAAAAACAAGCTCCCCTGACCCTGTCCTGGTGCCATAGTTGCATAGGTACTCATTGATGGCCCTCTGCTGTGTGTGCAGCTGCTGCAGCATGGCCAACATTGAGTTCCGCCTGGTGGGCATGTCACAGATTAGGCGGTTCTTGGGCAGGTTAAACTCCTTTTGGAGGTCTGCC
Source organism: Lithobates clamitans (assembly GCA_037952925.1). Taxonomy (NCBI): domain Eukaryota; kingdom Metazoa; phylum Chordata; class Amphibia; order Anura; family Ranidae; genus Lithobates; species Lithobates clamitans. Next base: position 7,760,708 of record JBBGZY010000187.1, read on the forward strand.
AGCCGAGCACTGGCATTATATGACCTGCAGAAACGCACACAGACTTTCCTGGCCTGCCTCAGGACATCCTGTAAGCCCGGGTACCTGCCCAAGAACCGCTGCACCACCAAGTTAAGGACGTGAGCCAAATAGGGCACATGGGTCATTTGTCCCTGTCAGAGGGCAGAAAGGAGGTTGGTGCCATTGTCGCAAACCACCATTCCTGCCTTAAGTTGGCGTGGCGTCAACCACCTCTGAACCTGCCCCTGCAGAGCTGACAAAACCTCTGCCCCAGTGTGGCTCCTGTCCCCCAAGCACACCAGCTCAAGCACCACATGGCATCTTTTGGCCTGCATACTTGCGTAGCCCCTTGAACGCCTACGGAGCACCGCTGGTTCCGAGGACAAAGCACAGGAAGAGGCCATGGAGGAAGAAGAAGAGGAGGGGGTGGAGGAGAGAGGTGTGTCACAATCATTAGTAGTGGCATTTTGGAGGCGTGGTGGCAGAACAACCTCCAACACTACTGCACCTTGTCCTGCTTCCTTCCCAGCTGCCAGCAGAGTTACCCAATGTGCCGTGAAACTTAGGTAACGTCCCTGTCCATGCCTGCTGGACCATGAGTCAGCGGTAATATGCACCTTACCACTGACCGCCCTGTCCAGCGAGGCATGGACATTGCCTTCCACATGCCGGTAGAGAGCCGGAATCGCCTTCCGTGAGAAAAAGTGGCGTTCGGGTACCTGCCACCGAGGAACCGCACATTCCACAAACTCACGGAAGGGGGCAGAGTCTACCAACTGAAAAGGCAGCAGTTGAAGTGCTAGCAATTTTGCCAAGCTAGCATTCAACCGCTGGGCATGTGGATGGCTGGGAGCAAACTTCTTTTGGCGGTGCAGCAGCTGGGGCAGGGAAATTTGCCTGGTACAATCTGACGTCGGTGTACCGAAAGCAGATTGCCCACAAGTACTTGGTTGTGACACACCTAATTCTACACCTTCATTCCTCTCAGTGCAGGAATGAAGGTATAGTGGGGTTGGAGATCTCAGCTGATGAGGAGTAAGGAGAGGTCCTCTTTGTTCTTTGGTGTGGGTCTTTTAGATACGCTTGCCAACGAACTGCATGGCAGGTCAACATATGTCTGGTCAAGCATGTGGTACCCAAGCGGGAGATGTTTTGGCCACGCGAGATACGCTTGAGACATATGTTGCAAATAGCAGCGGTGCGATCTGATGCACTCGTCTCAAAAAAGGCCCACACCAAAGAACTTTTTGAATAACGCGCAGAGACTGCAGCGCCCTGCACATGTGGAGCTTTGGGGTGTGATGCAGTCAGTGTGCTGCCCTTAGGCTGGCCCCTGGAGGGCATCCTGCCTCGTCGGTGATGTGCCGCCTCCTCCTCCTCCTCCTCTCTCCTATCAGGCACCCACATTGAGTCAGTGACCTTATCATCCTCTCCCTCCTCATCACTGGAGCAAACCTGGCAGTATGCTGCTGCAGGGGGAGCATGATTGCCAGATTGCTGTCATTCTTGGGCACCCCCTCTGTCCGTGCTCACGTTACTGCCTTCATCGAGCTCAGTATCATCATCAGAGCCTTCCAAATGCTGGGCATCCTCCTGGAGCATGTACCCAACACTGTGGTCAAACATTTCGAGGGACTCCTCAGGAGGACATGGTGGGGCTAGGGAAGGAGTCACTGATGACATTGAGCCGAGGGAAGAGGCCGCTGCTTTGCCAGACAAAGTACCCTGAGCATGGGGAAGAGAGGATGAGGAGGATGAGGACAGCTTGGTCATCCACTCGATCAAGTCTTCCGCATGTTGCGGCTCAACACGGCCAGCTGCCGAAAAAAAGGCCAAGCGTGTCCCACGGCCACGTGCTGATGAGGATGCACCGTCTCCATGACCAGCACTAGACACAGAGCCTGCTTGCCCTCTTTTATTGGCTTGTGACTGTCTGCCTCTCCTTGTTGGCCTTCCAGACATACTAATGGCCTGTAGCTGCACTAAGCTGGGATATATATGTATATATATATATATATATATATATGTACTGATACTGCAGCTAGCAAAATCAACTGCCTGCCTGTAGTATGAGAACACCACCAACCTTCTACAGGTAGCTTTAGGTGAACACTGTGCAGAGCTTGCAAAAAAATAACTTGTAGGTTTAGCTGAACACTGTGAGGAGGACGCACCACACTAACTTGTAGTTTTAGCTGAACACTGTGAGCAGGACACACTACACTAACTTGTAGCTTTAGCTAAACAGTGTGAGCAGGACGCACTATACTAACTTGTAGCTTTAGCTGAACACTGTGCAGAGGTCTCACTACACTAACTTGTAGTTTTAGCTGAACACTGTGAGCCTGACGCACTACACTAACTTGTAGCTTTAGATGAACACTGTGCAGAGGTCTCACTACACTAACTTGTAGTTTTAGCTGAACACTGTGAGCAGGACGCACTACACTAACTTGTAGCTTTAGATGAACACTGTGCAGAGGTCTCACTACACTAACTTGTAGTTTTAGCTGAACACTGTGAGCAGGACGCACTACACTAACTTGTAGCTTTAGCTAAACAGTGTGAGCAGGACGCACTATACTAACTTGTAGCTTTAGCTGAACACTGTGCAGAGGTCTCACTACACTAACTTGTAGTTTTAGCTGAACACTGTGAGCAGGACGCACTACGCTAACTTGTAGCTTTAGATGAACACTGTGCAGAGGTCTCACTACACTAACTTGTAGTTTTATCTGAACACTGTGAGCAGGACGCACTACACTAACTTGTAGCTTTAGATGAACACTGTGCAGAGGTCTCACTACACTAACTTGTAGTTTTAGCTGAACACTGTGAGCAGGACGCACTACACTAACTTGTAGCTTTAGATGAACACTGTGCAGAGGTCTCACTACACTAACTTGTAGTTTTAGCTGAACACTGTGAGCAGGACGCACTACACTAACTGTAAATAGTCTAGCTGCCTGACTGTGGTACTAATAGGATCAAAAGAACACCAGCAATTTTCTTTAGGTAGCTGTAAATACTGTAACAAGACAAGCCTGCCTGTCAGTAGGAAGATAACAGGAATGGATCTAGCTAAACTGAATACAGTGTATATATATATATATATATATATATATATATATATATATATATATATATGCAACACCTGGGATGCATATATATACACAATACACTGTAAGTGCAGCTAACTCACTGACTGTCCTGCCTAATCTAGCTAACTCAAATGAAATGACACTGTCTCTCTCTCTCTCCAGCGCGCCATGCCACGCTGAACAGCCCTGTCCACTGCCTCTGCAATCATGGGGGTGAGGAGTTGGGCCACCGCCAGGTCTATCTTGGCATGTTTTGACTCAGTGTCCTCAGGGAGATGCAGAGCCCGAGAGGGGGGAGGTGGAGCGGTGGTATCCTCGGCAGGTATAGCGGCCACCATCTTAGCCGCTGTGGCTGCTTCTGGCTCAGGCGGGCTGCAGGGAGCCTGTGTGTAAGGTGGGAGCGGATTGCTCCACAAAACGATTCATCCACCCCTCTGGATCGTGGTGGTATCCGCCGCTTGTTGAGGCTGTTGCTGTGGCACAGGTTATGTGCGCTGATGAGTCGGGGGGGAGCAGAAGCTGAGGCAGGTCACTCCATGCTCGCACATCGCCGGAATCTGAAGTAATACATTTCCTTTTTAATCTGCAGTGCTGTAATTTTCTGTCAAATTCAATTCAATATGGCAACATGGAGTATACAACAGAACAGTCAGAAATGACTTCCTGCTTGTATGATTGGCTTATTGATTTTCCCAGAAGTATGCACTATGATACAAGTCAGATTGTAGGCATTCTCTGTAACAAAAAAATCTTTTGTTGAGATAGAAAAACAGCCTTTTTTTTCAGAGCAGAAACAGATAGGAATCTGCAACAATGTGTGTTAAAATCCTTGCAATGTATGATCACCAAGAGGGGGTTGTTTTTTTTCTCAGCAAAAGTAAAATTAGGCCCCTTTCAGATGTGCTGATCCATATTCAGTCATCCGCTTGCGCAACAGGGATCGCTCTATTGATCCCCGCTGAGCCAGCGGATGACAAGTCCATCTCTGCACACTGTGCAGGGACAGACCTGTCAGATCTCCGCTCTCCTCTATGGGGAACGCCTGTCCATTTTCATCCGATCCGCCAGACAGATGGAAAATAGGGTTTCCATCGTCTGGATTTTGTGGAGCAGACCGGACGGATCGGATGTCAGCGGACATGTCACCGCTGACATCCGTCGCTCCATAGAGATGTATGGAGCGACTGTTCAGATCCACTGAAAAAAATGACAGGCAGATCTGAACGGTCCGCACCTGTGAAAGAGCCCTTACTCTTTAAAGCCAAATGGCAGGCAAACAGCTGAACACAGAGATAAAGTAGAAATGGGAGCTTTTACCTGCCAGGGGGATTTGCATCTCTGTTCAACCAGTTCACACAAGTCTGCCACAAAAACACGGTGCTGTCTGGCTAGAGACCTAATTTGTCTCTGGTTCAATTAAAGTGGTAGTAAACCGCAGTGTGTGTTTTTTTTCTGGAACCTGCAAGGTAAAGCCATAATGTGCTAGTATGCATCACATACTGGCACATTATGTGAAATTTACCTTAGAACAAAGCCCTTCCAGCAGCAAGCTGTCACCACTGACAAGGCTTCCATCTTTACCCATCTGCCTATGCGGACTTCGGCTGTGTGAGTGGCCAGAGCAGAAATGACATCACTCCCAACCATGTGCTTGGGAGCCACCATTTACGACACAGAACTCTGAAGGAACAACCCATGTGGCCGTTCATCCAGAGTGCATGCACCGGTGAAGTAACAGGCAGCATGTACAGTAAATATCTCCTAAACGGTATATGTTAAGGGGATATTTACAGTACCTATAGGTAAGCCTTATTATAGGCACAAATTATGCATGGCAGTTTATTTCCCCTTTAAATAACACTTACAGGTCTTGTCCTTCCCTCAGTCTGTGATTGGACACTGAAAAGAGAAGCAGCGCATTGATTGTCGCTGTGGGGCTGATATACTAAAACTAGGGTTGTGACTTCCGGTTCCGGCGCCGCATGGAGTAGCTGCACCCTCTCACAGCTCCCGCTCTGAGGATGCCTAAATCTGCCTATAAAACCGGCCCAGAAGCCAGAAACCTCCCTCAACCACCTCGGGCACCTATACCCGCTCTATGGACCGTTTCGTGGAGGTCCTTGCTCCAACACGGCCCTGACAGCGCCGCCGGCCCAGCCGCAAATCGAGGCCCCGGCTTCGGCCTACACGGAAGTTCACACAGGCGCGCAGCAGCAGCACACGGCGGAGATGGAAGTAAGTGGAAGCACAGCTCCACACACATCCCTTCAGGCATCCCCTGCCCAGCCACATTCTCAGGCCTCCTCTCCTCAAGCACCCTTTCCCCAGGCCTTCTCCATGCCAGCTACATCCCCACAGCTCGCCAGGGACCACAAAACTGAACGCATTGCACAGGCAGTGGCGGCACTTCTGTCCCCCATGATATCTGCTTCGGTAGAAAAGGCTGTTAATGTGGGGATGAAACAGATAAAGGCCCAGCTAGGAGAACACAACACTAGGCTAAACGAGCTAGAACATCACCAATCAAGCATGGAGGAAGAGATGTACCAAGCTCAAGCCACGGAACAAGCACAAGACAAGACAAACCAATACATAATCCAAAAACTTGACGATTTGGAAAATAGATCCAGAAGGAGCAACCTGCGATTCGTGGGGATTCCCGAATCTCTCCAAGCATCTGCCCTAATGGACTTTTGCTCCCAACGCATACCCGAGGCGCTAGGCCTAACAGGCCCTTGCACGGTGGAACGCGCTCACAGGATGGGGTCATATAGTGAAGAACGCAAGAACCCTCGGCCCATCATAGCCAAATATCTGAACTACTCTGACAAGGCTCTAATTCTTCAAAAATTTCGACAATCCCGCTCGCTTCAAATTGACGGGGTGAGGGTCCTGATTTTTGCTGACTACTCCATCGAAGTCTCAAAGAAACGCAAGGCCTTTCAACAGATATGCTCTGAACTCTTTAAGCAACAGATCAAATTCACCCTAGCCTTCCCGGCCACCCTACGCCTCAAGACACCCAACGGGAACCAGCTATCCTTCCAGGAACCCTCAGAAGCAGAAGCCTACATGCGGTCTTTGTTCCCCAACGCTCAACAACACACCCCTTCGAAAGGCACTTCAATCAACCGCTCCCTGGATCAACGAAACCCGCGTAAAGACTCCCCCAAGCGATTCAGATCCTCGGTTCCGGACCAGCATCGCTACACTCACCGCTGAACAGAAACCTGAAACCTACCTCTATTTGGTTTCCAAAATTTTTGGACAGTAAATTTTCTGTCCCCCCTCAGGTTCCACATATCCTCTGTTCCTCACCAACACGTAATGTATAATGTTTCTTATACATATGTTTGATTTTCCATTTTAAATGTTTTTTCTTCTTTTAGGTTTCATCCTAGCAAGTTACAATTTTTAAATGTTTTCTCTACATCCTCCTGGCCTCACTGTGTGCAGACAACTGCTCCCCTCTCCCCCCCCCATATATATGACCCCTTGGTGCCCACATGAACATATGTCTCACAGCCAAGGGCTCTCTGGGGCTATACCATAACCGTCCCGAAATGGGAGTTGACCTACACAGTGACTCCATGCGGAAAAAAGCGAAGTTTCCATGTTCGTTTGTTTTATTGGTGATACTCTTCCCTATGTTGATTCTCCTACAGGTTAACTCCTCTCCCCCTCCCCCCTCTCTTCCACACGGCCCTAGCCAACTCAAATCCACTTTCTTCTTTTTCTTCCTCCCATACAACAACTTCATGCCCCCGGACACAACTGGCACTCTATCATACCTCCCACCCAATAGTAAACCATACTTAACAGCACACACCCCCTTTCAACCCCCCTAATATGAAAATAATTTCATGGAATGTAAAGGGTCTCAGATCCCCCCAAAAGAGAATGAAAATCCTAAGGCATCTCAAGCGGCTCAAAGCCGATATAGCACTATTACAGGAATCGCACTTACCAGCCTCAGATTTTCATCGCATGCAGAAACTCTGGGTAGGCACTGTGCTCGGCTCAGAGGCAGCAGGACGCAAAGCTGGCGTTCTCCTGCTCATACACAAGAACCTCCCGTGCACAGTCCTGTCTGTGAAAAACGACGCTCAGGGCCGTCTACTCACGGTTCACATCAAAATAGGCTCCAAAGAACTAGTTATAACTAATGTCTATGCCCCCAATAATCCAGGCAGACAATTTTACACTGAACTATCCAGTTAGATACTAGCCAACACACATCTCCCTCATCTAATCGGAGGAGACTTCAATGACATCATCCATCAGATAGACAACAGATCTTCACAAAAACGACCAAAACAGGGCACTAACCCACCACCCTCTTCCCTCATGGCCAGCACCATGGAATCCACACATTTCCAAGATCTTTGGCGCCTTTCCCACCCGGCAGACAGGGAATTCACTTTCTACTCCAACCCACACAAAACATTCACCAGGATAGACTACCTCTTTGGCTCTGACAACCTTCTCCCCTACCTCCAGAACTCCACTATCCACGACATAACTATTTCGGACCATGCCCCTATAGAGGTGACACTGGACAATCTAGACCTACCCCCACACCCATAATATATGGCGGTTCCCATCTTATCTGCACAACAACACTGACTTCCAAAATTACATCTCTGACGCATGGGCTGAATACTCCTCTAACAACGCCCCACACATACACAACCCCAACCTATTCTGGGACGCTGGTAAAGCTTTCTTAAGGGGCCGTATCATATCTTATGCAACCTCTTTTAAACGTAACACCCTAACTAAATACAAAGAGGCCAGCTCACGCTTACACCAGGCACAACGAGAAATGTACACTAAAGACTCCCCAGCAACACGCTCTGAATGGCAGATAGCAAAAAGGGAATTTGGCATTTGGGTAAACACCCTGGAAAAAACCAAGAAGGCCCAATTAGATGCCACATTCCATACATTTGGAAACAAAGCAGGAAAACTCCTATCCAGATTATGCAAAGGTCCATACCGCCCCACTCACATCACATCCCTACGTGACAAAACAGGCGCCCTGCACGCCACTCCACTTTCAATTAACAAAGTCATGCAAAAATTCTACTCCACTCTTTATGCCCCAGATCCCATAGATAAACAAACAGCGCGCGCTTTTCTAGAAAAAATAACCTTACCCAAAATCTCCCCAACACAATTAGAAACCTTAAACGCACCTATCACTCTCCCTGAAATATCGACAACCATCCGCAACTTAACCCTGTCCAAAGCCCCAGGCCCAGATGGATTCACCAGCGAATTCTTCAAAACCCTACAACCCCTACTAGAACCTACTCTCCTCCAAGTATATCAACATATATGGGCAGGGGGTGCATACCTACATTCGGGGAACCAAGCCATTATAAAACTACTGGCAAAAAAGGGCAAAGACCCCCAAGAACCGGGTTCATACAGACCCATATCACTTCTTAACCTAGATGTGAAAATCCTCTCAAAAATCGTTGCCACTAGACTAGCAGATATTATGCCCTCCTTTATCCACTCCGCCCAGTCAGGCTTTATTAAAGGACGTACGGCCACCCTTAACATCCACAAAGTCATGCTGGCCCTAGAACATGCAATGCATTACCCGAACACCGATCATGCCATTATCACGCTAGACGCGGAAAAAGCTTTCGATAACGTCAGTTTCGACTGGTTATCCATGACAATGACGGCAATAGGATTCACTGGTCCCTTCCAACATCTAATTACCGCCATGTACACAGCTCCGACAGCAAGGTTAGTGGCGGCAGGTCTGCTATCAGAAGAAATTCACCTCCATAAGGGCTCTTGCCAGGGCTGCCCCCTATTGCCACTCCTCTTCAATATAGCACTAGAACCACTTTCCAGATATCTAACGACAGTATCCCCACTACATGGCTTAAAGATAGGCCCACATGACCTACGTACCTCACTTTTTGCAGATGACGTCCTTATATTTTCAGCCAACCCTACATCAGATATGCTAACCATAAAAAATGTATTCAATGAATTTCGCTTGTGCTCGGGCCTCCGTATTAATTACAGCAAAAGCGAAATTCTTCCCATCGGCTCTCACTCCACACCAAAATGGACCCAGCAATCAATCTTCCCTGTTGCTAAATCCCACATCACCTACTTGGGAATAAAAATAGGAAAACTTCCTTCTTCACTATACCACCTCAATTACCCTCCTTTATTGTCAAAAATAACTCAGGAACTAAATACCTGGATGGATCTGCCCCTTTCGCTTTTGGGAAGATGTCATTTAGTGAAAATGGTCAGTTTTGCAAGACTACTCTACCCAATGCAAACCATCCCACTACTTCTCCACCATAAAGATGTGACCTCTCTCAACAACGCTATATCTAAATTCTTATGGCAGAACAAACGACCACGCATTGCTCTTAAAAAACTTTATCTTCCCAGACGCGAAGGGGGCATCAGTCTCCCTCACATCAGAATGTATAACCTTGCATGTTTGCTAAGAACAAGTCTAGACTGGATAACTCAGTCCTCTCGTTACTCAAACTTCTCTCTGGAATCTGACATGGCCCATCCCTACTCACTAGTAGCCCTCCTACACTGCAGATGGAAGTCAGTCCCCCCTCCCCACCAACATAATCTCCTATTAAGAGATACAGCAGTAGCTTGGAGAGAAGCACGGAAAATTCTTAAGTTATCCCCTTTTGTGTCAATACACCTCCCGATTCAAGGAAATCCAGCATTCCCGACGAGTTTAGAACATAAATCTTTCAAAACATGGGAACAGAAAGGTTTAACGAAATTCTCCCTCCTCTGCAACACCCAGACGGGTCAACCATTACCCTTTGCCAATATCGCGGAATCCTTCTCTCTACCCTCCACACATATCTTCCATTATGGGCAATGTACCAGTTTCTTAAAGGAGGCGTGCAATCAAAACGAAAAAAGGTTCCAAACAAACGTCACGGACCTAATGATAATGAGTAATGCTTACAAAATCTCGGACATATACAAACCACTCCTCAACAAGTCCTCTTCACCTCTCTCTTCATCCTCAATCAAAAACTGGAACAAAGACTTCCCTGATCCAAACCTAGTAGAAAAAATCATCCAAGGGCTCAACGCTGTACAAAAGCTAACACCCAACGAAATATGGAGAGAAACACAACTGAAAATAGCCCACAGAGCATATATGCCTTTCTTATCTTCAAAAACTGACAAAAACAAAGCTTTCTGCCCACATTGTAACCACCAGAAACCATCCCTAGCTCATTGTTTCTGGCACTGCTCCTACATATCCACTTTCTGGGACCAAGTTCTTGCCTACATATTTGAAGTGACCCTAATTAAACTACCCAAGGATCCTTTGCTTCTTATCTTCGGCCACTGGGACCCAATACTACTACCATGGTCCAAAACCGCCACCACCAGGGACAGCTCCCCAAAAAACCCGAAAGATATCACATCACAAAAAGGGTGGTCCTTGACTTGCCTATTAATCGCAAGAAGAACCATTTTGAAAAACTGGATTACACCGGTAAGCCCCAATATCACTCAAGTCAAACGGGACCTCATGCATCTTCTATACAAAGACCGCCTAAACACGGACTTCAAGCACAAAAACTCCTCAGAACACTTCTACTCCAAATGGCACGCCTTTATGCAATCATCTCTCTCACAAGAGGAAATAACAAACATCAGCTCGTCCTCCTTCTCCTACTACGATCCCTCCCACCCGATGCCATCTCAAGACCACAACCGGAGCCACACTCTTATCTCTGGCACCAGCCAACCCAATGCCAATGCCAATGTCAATGGGATTATTGGATAATTTTGTATGGCACTACAACATACCATAACAATTCTCCTAATCTTTTCAGGGCGCCCCCCCCATCCCCCCCTCCCCCCCCCACTCAACCACCCAACCCAACCCCCCCCCCAGTTTTCGTATTTTCTTTTTATTTTTCAGGTTCGAAAATACTATGTACTCAGGGTTTTTCAAACAGATCCATCCAGGTATCCAGGTATCCACTAATTGTTATCATTTATTGAAATGCTATGTACAGGTAAACATGTTTCAAGCAGCCACCCTACATGGGTACATACACTGGAAATCCTCCCATATTTTAAAACTCAGTTTACAATTAAGTAACCCTTTTATTTTGTTGCTTCTGTATATGTCACAAATACATACTGTACACTATACTGTATTGTTTTTGTATTCTCTGAAAATCAAATAAAAACTTTTTGAAAAAAAAAAAAAAAACTAGGGTTGTCACATCATCCCTTTAATCAAGGACACACATTAATTACACAGACTCTGTGGCTGATTAAGGTGGTAATTAAACTCATGTGGTGCCTTATCTGCATTAAATCAGCCTCAGAACTTGTGTAATTAATGTGTGTCCTGGATTAAAGGGATGATGTGGCAAACCTAACTAAAACTGGAGAGTGCAGCATCCAGTGCAGCTCTGCATACAAACCAATCCGCTTCCAGGTTTTTTTGTTAAAGCTTAATTGAACAAGCTTAAAGGCTAAGTTCCCATTGGTTTACCTTTTTTTCTTTCTAAATTCCAGCCCCCCTATGTACCAATATAGCATTAATGTACTTCTTTTGAAAAATTAGAAAAGCTTTCCATTTCTTTTACACGCGCTTACCTCACTGTCCTCATGGCAGTTTGAATACCCTGCTTGATTACTTCTCTCTTACTTCCTGGATAGACTTTAAGTCATGACACAGGAAGGAGTTGACCAACTGAGGGTATATGATGCAGAGTGTGTGCTAATGAGGTCAGCTGGTCAATTCCTTCCTGTGTCATGACCTATAGTTTGTCCAGGAAGTAGGGCAGAAGTAATGGAGCAGTGTTTTCAAACATCCAAGAGGACAGTGAGGTAAGTTTGAGTAGAATAAATGGAAAGCTTTTTTATTTTTGCAAAAGAAGTACATTAATGCTATATTGGTGCATACAAGAGCTGGAATTTAGAAAAAAGTAAACAAGGGTGAGCTTAGCCTTTAAGTTAGAAGCTGGTTGGCTATCATGCACAGTTGCACCAGATTTTGTACGCTCCAGTTTTAGTAAATCACCTCCTGTGTTTTCTTCTTCTCTACACGTGTTTTTTTTTTTTTAAGCATATACTCACTGGAGCACAGATGATTGGCTCATTGTGCTGCTGCTCCCTCTAAGCTCTGCTGTAAAGTGAATTGTAAGTGTCTGATACCAGGTCAAGTTCAGGTACTTACACTGCCTATATTTAATGATACACTATTCATTACATAGGAGCATTAATTTGTATCTATTATATTTGCCTGGAGCTTAACTTTAAATCAGAAAAGTAAATGTGCCTTTTGAAGATGATCTTGTTACATAACTTGATCTAATCATATGAGTTTCCGTACTGTTTCTCTGTAATTATTGCAAAATACCTAGATTAGGGTGTGGAAAAGCTAGGGGTAGTCTTTACTGTCATTCAGGACACCAATAAATCAGTTTAAGCAATATCTTCCTCTACCTAACCTCTTTGAAGTGACCATATTATTAACATGGAATGGTGAGTTGAATATAACCCTTCAAATTACAATATTCATAGTGGTAAAATACATTATCTAAATGCATTTTCTAGCCTCCTCCTTTGCAGCATATTATGTTCTCCAAAATCACAGGTGTAATTTATGTGATGGATCAGAGGATCAAAGTGCAGAGGTATATCATTTGCATGCAACACTGCATTTTCAATCCCTTCTTGATAGATTAGCATGGGGATGCCCTTTAACATGTTCCTACTTTTAATGACAGTTTATAAAAATGTATAGAAACATATCTGTTGGAGAGAAAGAATTTTGCTGTTATTTTTTGTTTTTCTTTCTTTTTTTTTTTACCTTAGGGCAGATGAATTACCTGCATATGCTGCAGTGTTTCATATTATTTATATATTTTCTTGCCAAGCTCCATGACCTTGTCAGTACCAGATGTTCACAACACATTTTTCCACTAAAAATACATTTCTTTTTATTATAGCAATAGTTCTAGGTAGACTTACATTTTTTATTTTGGGAACAAAAGCATTAAATTAAAACAAATACGCACTACAATAAAGAAGCTTGCTGAATACTTTCCTCATAGATTAGTAGAAAATCCATTAAAATCTCTTCACTAATTTTTACTAATGATTTTACCTAATTGCTTTCTTTTAAAGACTGTTAAAATGCAACTAAACCTAAAAATAAAAATGTATAACATAGTAGCTTATTCTCCACTCTCCATTCTAGCTGCATCTTTGTATCACTGTTTTGTTTTTTGTTTTTTATTTTGTTTAAATGGCGTGGGTCCCCCCCCCAATCCATTACCAGGCCCTTTGGGTTAAGGGGAACCCCATGCCAAAATTAAAAAACAATGGCGTGGGGGTCCCCCCCAAAATCCATAGCAGGCCCTTCAGGTCTAGGAATGGATATTAAGGGGAACCCTGCACCAAAATTTAAAAAAAAATGGCGTGGGGGTCCCCTCCAAAATCCATATTAGACCCTTATCTGAACCCGCAACCTTACAGGCCGTGGGAAAAGAGGGGGATGAGAGCGCCCCCCCCTCCTGGACCATACCAGGCCACATGCCCTCAACATGGGGAGGGAGCTTTGGGGTCCTGTGATATGAAAATCCATCTTCAATCACAGTGCAGACAAAAAAAAAAAAAAAAACGGAAAAACTCAGCTTTGATGGGAGGCACCCCTGCAACTGCAGCCTTTTCATGATAACAGCTGTTATATAACTGAGGGCGGGGCCACCCGGTGATGTAACGGGGTGACCCTGCCCCCTTCTGACGTGAGAGGGGGCGGGGTCCCCCGTTTATGCCCTGCCCTCAGCTATATTATCGCAAAAAGGCTGCAGTCAGCAGGGTGAGTTTCATGGGGTGAGGTTTTTCTATTTTATTTTTTTTTTCTCGGGTACGTCGTCGCTGTGATTGAAGATGGATGAACATCGCGGGACACTTTTTTTTAATAAAGGAATCGTCCAACACTGTCTCTTGTTATTTTTACTTTTTTAAAACTTTTTTGGGTGAATGAGTAGGGGTACAATGTACCCGATACCCATTCACATAAGGGGGTGTGGAATCTGGGGGCCCCCTTGTTAAAGGAGACTTCCAGATTCAGATAAGCCCCCTCGCCTGCAGACCCCCACAACATACGGGCAAGGGTTGTGGAAAAGAGGCCCTTTTCCCCATCAACATGGGGACAAGGTGTTTTGGGGGGACCCCAAAGCACCCTCCCAATGTTGAGGAGATGTGGCCTGGTATGGTTCAGGAGGGGGGTACTCTTACATCTTCCCTTTTCCTGTGACCTGCCAGGTTGCATGCTCGGATAAGGGTCTGGGATGGATTTTGGGGGGCCCCACAACATTTTTTTTATTTTGGCGCGGGGTTCCCCTTAATATCCATACCAGACCTGAAGGGCCTGGTAATGGACTGGGGGGGGGACTCACACCGTTCTTTTCAATGATTTTTATGTATAATGCCGGGATTCGGCAATACCTAACAGCCAGGAGCAGTTTTAAAAGACATTTTTTCCTTTAGAAATGTAATTTTGCTGCTCTCATTCATTACACTATGTACGGCCGTTATGTAAGCAGCCTTACATAGTGTGGGGCGTGGACCTCCTGAGCCATGATTGGCCAAAGACACCCTGCCTTTAGCCAATTATGGCTCTCGCAGCAGAGAGCGCTGTGATTGGCCAAAGCATGCAGGTCAGGTCTATGCTTTGGCCAATCAGCAGCCGTCAATGCACTGCGATCTCGCAGTGCATTGACGATCTTGCAGTGCAATATGGGACGTTCCGCGAGTGCTCGAATTCCCGCAAATGCCCCATAATGTCCTAAATTCGGCAAACGGGCTAACACCTGATGTTTGAGTCAAACTTACGTTTGACTCAAACATCAGGCTCATTCCTAGTGACAACTCTTCCTAAGCTGCTTTCCAGGGAGAAGCAGTGTTGTCACCCTAGAAAGCATGCACAGCGAAGACCTCAAGCTGCCGTGCATACATAGAGAACGCTGCCACATACAGCTTGGATTCCACAGGGAGTGTAAGGCATCATGAGTTGCCAATATCATAGGAGGCATGTGCAACTGGGAGTATAGTATAGGTAAACAAAGTGAAGGAGGGCAAGGGAGTTAAGTATTGAGAAATAAAAAATATATATGCATACTGTATATTTCATACATCAGCTAGAAACAGTATTTAAAGTGTTACTAAACCCACAACAATCAAATCAGTCTTTACAATATATGCAATAAAGCATGCTTGTTATAATCACGGTGGGGTTAATCCTCTGTATTGTGTACAAAAGTCTGTTTGATCCTGTCTTCTCTTACCCTCCCCTTTATTTATTGTCCCCAATTCATTTGCTGATAGAACAGAACCTTGGAGGCACTCTGCAAATGCTCAATTTGGTGTGTATTGCTAGAGGTTTTTTTTTTTGAGAGGGTGCATGTGATCAGCACCGTCCAGACAGAAAGTCAGGGGCCATGCAGCCTCATAGGACATTCAGAGCACAATGAAAACTCCTCTTACAAGCTTTAACCAGTGCTTGGCCAGACACTGATAGAAGTCGCAAGACTGCTATATACTGCTGATAAGAAAAGGTATTTAGCAGTTTATATTTGGTAAAATAATTACATTTCCACGTTCTGTGTACTATAGGAGACCAGCTATGGTGAATGCAGAGAAACCCAGGGGTTTAGTAACACTTTAACAGGTCAGGAAAAAATGTATTTTAGGGATTAGGTATACTTTGACCCTTGGTCTACCGGCAGGGTCCAATGGACCCTGTAGGTAGTTTGTGTTGTGTTTTTTTAATGGAATTAATTATGATTTGATTAGAACGTATGACTTTTTTTACTGCTAATTAGACAGTTATAAATCTGAAAGCATGATTTTTGATTTTTTTTGTATTTACACTTTGTCTGTAAATTCAAGTTATAGCATCGTACACTGGCAGGATCCATCGGACCTATGTTGCTCTTCAATGGTTTCTCTGTTATGACTCATCAAGTCGCATGACTACTGTACTGCACTTTGTGAGCCATTTTCAGTCCGCAAGTTAGGACATGTTTCTGCATGTTAGAACTTGCTTTCTTAGCTTTTAAAGATTTGTTATGCTTTCTTGATTTGGTGGTGTAGTTTCATCATGGCTCACAAACTCAAAGTCAGAAATGAAGAAATACTTAGTTTGTTAAACTCAAATTCTGAAGAAGATCAACATGAGTGAGTAGTAATAGATTTGGCTCAAGGAATATTACATTCTGGAAGAAACATCATGTGATAACTTCTTCACGAGCCTGCAGTTAGCTTAAAATTACTAGAGAAGAAAATCACAGTTGTTGGAACAATTCGTAAAAACAAAAAAACTGTCCCAAGAAATGGTGACCACAAAAAAGCTAATTGTCTACTCTACAATGTTTGGTTTCCAGAAAGATGTGATGATTGCATCATACTGTCCCAAGAAAAGTTGTTACCCTCTTGAGCTCTATGCATTCCCAACCTACTGTTCAAAACCGAGAAGACAAAAAAACAGAGATAATTCAGTCATACGATGAGACAAAAGGAGGCATTGGTACATTGGATCAAATGGTTACAGTACTAAACAAATGACCAGAAGGTGGCCAATGGTTATATTTTATAACATGTTGGATGTTAGTGCTATCAACGCCTACATTATTTGGATGTCGCTAAAACCAGACTGGAACGCTAGTAAATCGCACAAAAGGAAGGTTTTCCTTACACATCTTAGGAAAGCACTGTCTGGAGTATCTGAAGGGCCTGATGTTTCTCAAACTTTTACCTCAGAAGAACTATCAAGAAAGAAAGCAGGTTGTAGTATCTGCCCTAACAGCAAAGACAGAAAAACTCGAACAGTGTGTTGTGTGTGCAAAAAAATGTATGTCAAGAACATCTGAAGGTGGTGTGTTTGAACTGTGGACAGTGAAACTTTTTCATCATATTAGCATAACTTTTCTAATTACCTATGCCCTACACCTACATATTAAAATGTCACATTTCTCTCAATTGACAATTTCTTTATAATTCTTATCATTATCTGTGAATTTATGTGCAAAATAATATAAAACGAAATACTCTTCACAGTTAGTGCTCAAACTATGGAGAATACACTTGATTATCACCAAATGTAAGTAAGCATTTCATGGTTATTCAATATAAAATAATTGTACTAAAACTTTTATTCATTATGTGTACCAACATTTATTCATTATTATTCATTATAATTCATTATATGTACCAAACTATAGGACCCTGGCGGTGCAAGGTGGTACAAAAAAAAAGGTGGTAGACTGAGGGTTAATGACAACATTGGGGGCTGTGTTAAAGTAACTAGTGCCACCAGTCTGAACTTCACTTAAAAGGAGGAAAGTAAAGTATGTCAAACAGTTTGCAAAAGTTTTGTAAGTGGCAACAATACCATCAAGCTTTTGAAGGTAGCAGTGGCTGTACATAGAGTACAGAAGGGAAGGGTTGAGTTTTTTAATTGTAAACAGCACAAAGCACCTCCTGGGCACAAGTGTGATAGTCAGACACCAATACTTTTTTGCATATCCACTTTTCAAAAGAAGAAGTGTAAGTGCCATGCTTTGTAAAGTGGATGACAAATGTGCAAAAACCACACTAATAAATCAACTAGACAAGGAGCCGCCAACATAAAACAATGTACTCACATAACTAAAATAAAATGATATAAAAACTATGTGGCGCTACCTCGGTCTCAATGCAACAGCTCAACCAAAATAATAAATTAAAGTGATATTCTTTGTTCTCAGTAACTATTCGATATCTATGTGAATTAGTGCACAAATAATGATAATATAAATATTCCAAAAAAAGTGCAATGTGCATCTAATGCAAAGATAATAATAAATAATCAAAAAAAATAATTGCAATGTGCACACAATAAAAAGACGATAAGCAACGAACAAAGTTTTGTGAACAGTGCCACGTGATAACTAATGTCCAATCAGGTGAGGTGTCCCCACAATGACAAAAATAACATGAAGCAAAGTGGTGATAATAATAAAAGTGAATAATATACAGTGCAGTCCAAAATAACATGCAATGCTACTTCCAATGCGACTCCCAATGTCAGCCGGAGGAAATCTTCTAATAGGTGAAGAAAGTGCAAGTGCAGTGGCAGCAAATGTCTAAACCAATTCATCCAGTCTTGCTCCAGTGTGTGGCAATCATTTCCCCCAGCCTCTCACCTGTGGTAGTGGCCCCCAATAAGCCGAATCAAGCGTGAACCCACAGGTAAGCAGCACTGTGTGCAAAGGGTCGGCTTCCAATGATGGTTCCAGCTCCCGGAGGACATACGTTGGCAAGGTAAGGATGACACTCTCCCACACTTAGCCGGTATTCTCAGATAAAGGGTAGAAGGAAGAAAAGTGGCTCCATAGTGTAGTAGGTAAAATAAATTTATTACAAAACAATGTAGTGACTTACATTAAAATCAGAGCGATCAGCGATAAAAGCACAGGCTTCCGGGTTCAGCCATACCCAGAAGCGGTGGCACCTGGCTCCTCCCTTTCTGACGCGTTGCGTCACACCACACGTGACTTTATCAAAGGGATCCCTTTGATAAAGTCACGTGTGGTGGGACGCAAGGTGGCTGCAGGTGGCATCTATCCTAACAGGGTGTGTGGACTTGATGTGATGGGTCTCTTATATTTAAATTTTATTTATTATTACTCTCACATCATGGACCGCACATCAAGTTATTATCAAGAACCTTAAAATTTCATTTTTGTAGAAAAACTTCTTATGTATCCCATCCATCTTGGCTTTGTTAAATATTATGGCAGCTGTATTCCAAATAACAACCTCATCTTAATCTAAACTAATTCCATTAATTACAAATTTCCCCATTAACCTGGATTTCATTTCCAAACAAAGGTTGTCTAAACCAGTTTCAATATATCTTTATTATTAATAAAATTGTTAAACTCATATTAGAAATGAATACTCATTATTACTTAATTTTACTTAATTTCTCTTTTTTAAATGCACTGTTTCCACTATCAAAGGATATTCAATTTGTGTAATACATGGTTAAATGTAACCTTCATTTTACCATGTCTGGAAAACAGATTCAAAAAATAATTGTGATCACATTGTTTACCATTAGATTCGTTACCCGGCACATTTTGTTATAAATGTTTTGTCTAAAAAAATGTAATTGGCATGGTGTCCTTCCAGCTTATCACTGACCTCTCATCTCAGCCACATTTGTTCAAGAGAGCACAAAGGAGGTGGTCACAACTGTGTACATGACACACACAAGGGATAGAACTAAAGCTCCCAGCATTCACACACATACACCACTATCTCTCTAAAATTGCTTACATTGTTCCCATTTGTACACAACACATGCATATCATTCTCTCACTTTCTTTTAACTCTCATTAAAATTTCCCTCCCTATATTCTGCTTTCCTTATTTTGTTCAGATATCCTTTATATCTAGCTTCTATGATCAGACGGGCAACCACAGTGCTCATCCCATCTTCCCTCTCTGACAACATATAAAGTATTCTGTTTTAATTCTCATTTCTCTGTTTTGACTATACTAGTTGTAGTACCTGACCCCAAATTCATCCCACAACTTTACACGAAAATGTCCCTTTCTGTCTAGTGTTAATGTCACCCTTGATCCATCCTGCTCACATAGATAGCTGTTTCTCTAGCTGTTTACTCTGCATGATTCTTAGTCCCTGTGGACCTTGGTACCCCAGTTACCCATTGTGGATCCCTGTCCACTTTGACCATTAATCTAGGGCCTCAGAATAGACGGAACCGCATCTTCATTTCACATATAGCGCTCCACTTGCGCTGGGCATTTTTGAGGTTCTCTTACCCTTCATTCCCCTACTTAATATAATGCCCAAAATGACTGGCCAGTCTTCTCTACATGTGCCTATACCCTCTTGCCTCTAAACTACTTTATCTAGCAGATGTACTACATATACCTGCGAACAGCACTATTCTTCCCTTTCTTATCTATAACACTCCGATGGGCAATAGACAGTGACAACATAACATATAACCATCAATCAATACAGTTCGATTAAGGGGAGTAAAATAGGTACCCTTTGTCCCGAAAATGCCTTACCGATCAAGGAAGTCTGATAACTCAAATGTAAGCAAAAGGCTTACCTCAGCCGTCTGATTATCAGAAATTCCCGGATCGTCTCAAGCTCCTCGTTTTGGATACTCGGGGTCACCTGGAAACCCCTCCTAGGCAAAACTCGCCATGCTCACTCGGTTAAATTGATGATAGGCAACTCCTATCCTCATACTGATTAGTGGTTCCAAATTAATAATAACTACTGCAGTAGGGAACAGACACAAAAGATACGCTCAGCATCTTTCCAAATAACTGTTCTGCTTTATTATGACGCAATTGAAGGTTTTTATACACATGATTACGTAGGTATCACATTAATATTACAATTGTACGTTTATGGTAACAAGGGGCGTTACATAGGCAGGCTAATTCTAATCAGGACTTGAAAGAATGTAAACATGTACTGAAAACATTATTAGTGCTGTGTGCACAGTGAGGGCAGTGTGCAATACATACAAAATAGAATACAATTATATACAGAACTTACAAATTTCCATTACAGACAATAATTATCATGTGGCATTGTTCACAAAACTTTGTTCTTTGCTTATCATCTTTTTATTGTGTGTACATTGCAATTTTTTTTTTGATTATTTATTATTATCTTTGCATTAGATGCACATTGCACTTTTTTTGGAATATTTATATTATCATTATTTGTGCACTAATTCACATAGATATCAAATAGTTACTGAAATCATAGAATATCACTTTAATTTATTTTATATTTTGGTTGAGTTGTTGCATTGAGACCGAGGTAGCGCCACATAGTTTTTATATTATTTTATTTTAGTTAAGTGCCATGCTTTGCTACCCTCTCAGGACTGGGGACACCCCAATAGCATACTACAAAGACAAAGACATAGAGATGACACACCAGAGCTTTGGGCATTATCTCAATAAACCATTGAGATAAACCACCAATAAACCATAAACCCAAAGTACATATACTCACAAACAACTTAGATATACAAAACTCATCAAAGCAATCATCTCTGACTACATTGGTCGATCCACTGCACATGCTCCTTGGTTAGGGAAGATGCTACCTGGATCGTTACTTTCTAGGGGTGTCCCATCTTCCCCAGTGCCAAACCATTTAAGGGAACACCCCTCAAAACTTGTAAGCCAGTAAAGATCCAGTCAGCATCTTCCCAAGCCAAGAAACACGTTCAGTGGATCCAGCAATATTGAGATGATTACTTTGATGAGCAGTTGTTTGTGAGTATATCTACTTTGGTTTTATCAATACATGGTTTCTTATGATAATGTACAAGGCCAGTGTGCCCTTTCTCTTTTGGTTTTGAGTTTTTTAATGACAGGGTTACATTAAAGTGTTTCAATCAAAATACTAAAAAATATATGTAAATCTTTTTACCTGCCAAAGGATTTGTAATTCTGTACAGCCACTTTTGCCATTTACCCATATAGTCCCCCCTTGAGATAGGGGGCCTAGTTAACCAGGCACATGCACCCAATGGGACCTTCTTTCCACCACCACATAGATAAACCCTCTTTACTAGGCCGCCACTAGTTCCTCACCCAAACTGGTTGTATTATCTACACTTTCTGGGTATCGGCTGTTCTAACCAGTTCAACACTTGACATGACAGCAGACCAAACCATTAGCCTTCTGCTGCATATAGACTCCTGTAAAGCTGAGCAGGGTGCTCCATGCCCATCATTCTGCCTTCTTTGGTTCTCCTATCGACCACTATCTTTTGACTAGGGATGAGCCGAACACCCCCAGGTTAGCAGCAGAACATGTAAACAGGCAAAAAATTTGTTTGAACATGCAAACACCGTTAAAGCCTATGGGACACGAACGTGAAAAATCAAAACTGCTCATTTTAAAGGCTTCTATGCAAGATATTGCCATAAAAAGTGTTTGGGGATATGGGTCCTGCCCCAGGGGACATGAATCAATCCAAAAAAAACTGTTGTTTTTTTGGGAGCAGTGATTTTAATAATGCTTAAAGTGAAACAATAAAAATTAAATATTCCTTTAAATATTGTGCCTGGGGGGTCTCCTTAGTATGCCTGTAAATTAGTGCAACTTTCCCATGTTTATAACAATGCCACAGCAAAATGACATTTATAAAGGAAAAAATGTCATTTAAAACTGCTTGCGGCTGTAATGTAGTGTTGGATCCCAGCAATATAGATAAAAATACCAAAAATACCAAAAAAAAAAAAAAAAGTATGCATGTCACCCCCAAAATCCATAACAGGCCCTTTAGGTCTAGTGTGGATATTAAGGGGAACCCAGCACCCAAATTTTTAAAACAATGGTGTGGGGGTCCCCCAGGCCCTCAGGCACAATATACTCTGAACAGCAGTATATATACTATACTGCCTGCCCTATATACTCTGCAGAAAATTGGGCCTTAGGTGTTGGTGGTACCAGAACACTGTAAGCCCTCACAGTTACTCTTGTTGGGTGCAGGAACGGGTCCTGCTGTGAAATATTATATCAAGTATTGTAATTACATGCCCCTGTTATACAGGGGCAGACTAATTGGTCCTTGGGCGGTGGTGGAGGTGGTGCCACAACACTGTAATCCCTCACAGATACTCCTATTGGGCACAGGAACAAGCCCTGCTGTGAAATATTATATCAAAAATTGTAATTACATACCCCTGTTAAACAGGGGCAGAAAAATTGGGCCTTTGGTGGTGGTGGTGGCACAACACTGTTACCCCTCACAGATACTCTTGTTGAGTGCAGGAACAGGCCCTGCTGTGAAATATTATATCAAAAATTGTAGTTACATGTTAAACAGGGGCAGAAAAATTTGGCCTTGGGTGGCAGTGGTGTCCTAAATCAAAAATATTGTTGGAAGCTAGCATCATCAAGATTGAGGAGGAATAGGATAGTCAGCATAGGCAGTCTTCAAGGGATCCCATATCCATAGCAAATTCAATCAGTTACATCAGAATCAGGTGCTTGATCGATGCTGGATTTCATCTACCATGTGCAATGATGAAATTTAGATTTTTTATTGTTGTCAACTATATGCACATCAGCTCCTCATATCTGTAATGTATTATGTTTTATATGCAATTCATGAATAAACTTATGTAATATTATTTATTAATTTTCATTTGTGTAAACACACATCTTATTCAAAGTCCCAACCCTCCCCCTTTTCTATTAATTAACAAGGATGGAGGCGTATGCTCAGTTTGACCATATGCTTTACTCAAAGTCCCAAGCCAACCCCTTTCTACGTACTTAATATAGGGATGGAAATGTATGACTAGAGTGGAAAAAGTTGCCTATACATATTTATTATTGATAGTCAATCATAAATTGTTATTATTGATAGCTGACCCTATTGGATGTTGGTCCGTGCTTATCTAAATATGTAATAAATTTATATGGAAGGCATAAATATTTGTATAATTTGTAAATATGAATTTGCCATCTTTTCTTTGAAACATGTGATCTGATTGTTCTGTTTGGCTGTCTTGTTAATGGTCCGGGAGCTGTGATGCACGCTGGGGGCCTCCCCTTTCCTCCCTGTCCTTCATTGGGAGACTGGGTGGATGATCCTGTTGTGCATCAGCGTCACACCCCGCGCCAAGCGCATGACATCACCTGTTGTTGACGTGGTGCCGGCGCCATCCATGACGTTGGGGACGTCGTGTGTATCGGCCGGGGTGGACATGCATTGCAGTCCTGTGAGAGTAATGGTTTCTCATTCCATGCTGCACATGCTCCGGGACACACGTGTCAGCCATAACACCTACACTAGGATCACCAGGTATCCACTCCTTTTACTTCCCTCCGGTTTTCTTATTTGGTTGCTATAGTTAGTTCCTGATTTTTTTGACAGGATTGGTCTGTCACCATCTCAAGATGTTTGCACTGCATCACTCTTTACTTTTCTTGTCTTGAGGTTCTCTGGTAGTTTCTTACCTTTTTTCCGCCCTTTCTCACACTGATCCCCAGTATATAGGCCCAATGCCCCTTGTAAGTTACACCTTGCACTCATCATTGATCACATGCATTTTTTTTTCATTTATTTAGATATTGGAGCTGTTCTCAAGCCCTATCATGCATCCCACTATGGACACTTTTCATCCCCTTCCTCTCCTTGAGTGTGGTGTTTTCTGCCTTGGCTGCCTACGGATTTATGTCCCCTCAGCTCCCGGTCGGGACATTAGTCAGCTTTCCTTAACTTTCAGATCTCAGTTTTCCATGACTAATTTTGGAGCTGTTATGTAAGTAAATTTGGTGGTGTTTGGCTCCATTCCTCTTCCCTTATCCTTATTTTATTTATTTAAGTAATTTGGAATATTTTTTACATTTTTTTATATATGCATTCTGCATTTGCTTCTGAAAAAGTGGAATTATATCCACAAAACCCGTCAAGCTTTGAATGCAGTTTTTTATTACTTATGCCTTATATCATACCTCGCATATGGATTTCATCTACCATGTGCAATAATGAAATTTAGATTTTTTTATTGTTGTCAACTATATGCACATCAGCTCGTCATATCTGTAATGTATTATGTTTTATGTGCAATTCATGAATAAACTTATGTAATATTATCTATGTATTTTCATTTGTGTAAACACACATCTCATTAAAAGTCCCAACCCCCCCTTTTCTATTAATTAACAGGGATGGAGGCTTATGCTTCACTTGAAGTTCCTAACTAACCCCTTTCTATATACTTGATAGCTGCTGTTCCAAGACTGATTCATTTTTATGAATGTGAGCATATCAACGGAGTCTGTGGACAGGTGCACTCTTTGATCCGTTACAAACTCTCCAGCAGCACTGAATATGTGTTCAGAAAGCACGCTGGATGCAGGACAGGCCAGTAGCTCAATTGCATCTTGAGCAAGTTCTGGCCAGTGGTCCATCCTCAAGCCCCAGTAACCCAGTGGATGCTCTGTTGGAAAGGTCTCCAAGTCTGCTAGATATTCCTGCACCATGTAATGCAGACGCTGGCAATGCTTGCTTGAACCGTACAGACCTTGGCGCTGAGGACTGAAAAATTGTTTAAAGGCATCGGTCCGCCAGCCACCTTCTCCACTGCTCTTCCTCTGACTAAACAAAGCTTCAGCAACACGTTGTCCAGCACCAGAAAATTGTTACCTCCCAGGGTCTGGAAATGCATTGCACAAATCTTTCTTCAAGGCCTCCTGAAGATGTTTCATCCCCCGCTCCCTCTGTGAAGGCAGGATGAGTTCTGTAACCTTATCCTTGTAACGTGGATCAATAAGGGTTGCCAGCCAGTAATGATCCCTCTCCTTGATACCACAAATCCTAGGGTCCTTTTACAGGCTTTGCAGAATTAGGGAAGCCATGCAGCGTAAGTTTGCAGAGGCATTCTGTCAGATATGGGTATGGAGACCGAGATACTAAGAGGGCTCCCCTTGCGGCTAAGCGAAGCACACCCCTGGAGTTGGGAACAGGGAGCGCTGTGCTCAAAGAAGCACGGTTTGCCAGGTGGTTGCTTGTAGTCAGACGAGCTGATCACTGAGGGATGACTGTAGCAGGCTGGTAGTAATAGCTGTACTTGCGGTGCTTGGTAAGCGGAGAAACCAGGAGCCAGGCCAGAGGTCATACAGGGTAAATCAGTAAATAAGTCATACACAGGAGACAGGAACAGAAGCAAAGACTGCACACACGTTGTATTGCGCATGTACGTGTGCCGATCTGTGGTGTGTGCTCCCGCACGCACCTGGACTCTGTGGATGGCCATGTTGGATTTGGGCGACATTGCCAGGACTGCGACGACCATGTCCCTGACACATTCAATTCTGAGCCCTCTTGGTCACTAAGGATCACATGATCCGTAACTACCCCCTCCCCAGCCACGTATAACTCCTTGGGTTTCTAGGGACTGAAAACCATCCCTTGAAGTCTGCCGCTGAGTGTTATCCTCTACATCAATGCTGACACAATCCTCCTCCTCCTCCTCTTCCTCTTCTTCCTGTGTGTTTAGCGGGCCCGCAGGAATGCTATCTGGGTAAAGGGGGCCTTGAGAGGTAAGGATGTCTTCCTCTTCCTCCTGCTGTTCTACCTCAAGTGCCCTGTCCATGATTTCATGAAGTGTGTGCTCCTACAGGAAGACTAGAGGGACAGTGACACTGATGCATGCATTGTCGCTGCTCACCATCCTTGTGGCCTCCTCAAATGGTGACAGAACAGTGCATGCATCCTTGATCAGTAGCCATGTGGCGTGGCAAAGAAGCCAAGCTCCCCTGACCTTTTCCTGGTGCCATACTTGCACAGGTACTAATTGATGGCCCTCTGCTGTGTGTGCAGCTGCTGCAGCATTGCCAATGTTGAGTTCCACTTGGTGGGCATGTCACAAATGAGGCTGTTGGTGGGCAGGTTGCATTCCTTTTGAATGTCAGCTAGCCGAGCACTGGTATTGTATGACCAGCGGAAATTACTACAGACTTTTCTGGCACTAATAATTGAATATAAAATGAAAAAATGTTGCGCTACAATTAACCTTTTCTGGCCTGCCTCAGGAGATCCTGTAAGCCTTGGTACCTACTCAAGAACCGCTGCATCACCAATTTCAGGACGTGTGCCAAACATGGGTCAAGTGTCCCAGGTTCCCACGTATAATTGACCTAGAAGTTGGAAATGACAGTACTTGTATTTCCTTCATGACAGGTCCATTTTGACAGACCTAAAAACCTTCTAAGGTTATGTGTAAGCATCTTTGTGGCATAGGCAATAGAAAAAAAATGCAACCAGAACATTACCTAATAATTGTAATCCACACCTTTTAAATACCTGTGAGATATTATGTGCTTCAAACAGCTGATATCTAAAGTTTCTGCAGTCTGATCATCTTCAGTTGACAGTTCAAATTTAAAAGCTCCCATGCTGACTTAAAGGTTGTATTGACATCTTCTTGCACCTCGGAATCAATAACTCTGGCAGGCAATAAACCTACATGCTATTTGTTCGTGATCAAATTTTTTTCCCTTTGAATCTTTTCCGCTGAAGTTCCTGTCTAGAAATATATGTGTAATAAAGTTTATTTTGTTGGTGCATTTGTATGAATCATTTTTATATCCCCTGAATACAACATTTAAAAGCCAGACAGCAGGCAATGATCAGAGTGTAAATTGCCTTCTACCTGGTCTCACCTTAACACCGATATTTCATGGGTATTTCTTGCACAGACACCGGCAGTCAAATATATTTATTTACCAACACGATCATGATTGCTGTAAACCATCTACTGCAGAGGCACAGATTACTATGATTTTACATTTTATTGCTAGAATATGCCATGTAGATAGCACGCAGACCTAACAAGGAAGCCAATGGTTACAACTTTGGTATTTGAGGTTATCTTTCAAATAAATTGTAGCCCACATAAGATGACACTCCATTTACTCTCGCAGTTGTGTTGTTGGAGGAGCCAGAATGCATTGTGATATGTGTAGGCTAGTCTGGGTGTCCAACGCTTTCAGAAGTTTTCTCTGTTTTATTTCTCCAAGCAAAAAAATAAATAAACAGTTACGGCTTAGAGAGTCATCAATTATCAACAAAATTTGCAATACATTTTCAATAAAAACAAGTAAGGAGGTATTTTTAAAGTGGTAAAATGTACCTGTACAGAACAAATTTTGTTAGATTATTTTTAAGCATACTTTATATTCAA
Organism: Lithobates clamitans; assembly: GCA_037952925.1. Taxonomy (NCBI): domain Eukaryota; kingdom Metazoa; phylum Chordata; class Amphibia; order Anura; family Ranidae; genus Lithobates; species Lithobates clamitans. The sequence continues at coordinate 7,788,625 of JBBGZY010000187.1, forward strand.
ACGGCAAAGATGAAATCCAAATAAACAGTTGATTTACTAAAGGCAAATAGACTGTGCACTGTGGGGTTGATTTACTAAAGATAAATAGTCTGTGCACTGCAAGTGCAGTTATTCTAGATCTGGGGGGAACATGTAAGGAAAAAATGTATAGCTTCCCATCAGATCTAGAGCAACTGCACTTGCGGTGCACTTCTAGTGCACAGTATATTTGCCTTTAGCAAATCAACCTCCCTGTGTTGCAGTTGCCCTATGCAAGTGCAGTTGCTCCAGAGCTTAGTAAACGAGGTAAGGCTTCACTTTGCAAAGAATACCCACTCATGTGCAAGAACGGAGGACAGAGTTTCTGCTCATTTACTAAGCTCTGGAGCAACTTCACTTTGCAAAGTGCACAGTGTTTTTCCCTTTACCAAATCAACCCCACTGTTGAAATCTAATGTATATTGCAGCTTACCAGTCAGTAGTTGTGGTGGCTGCATTTGTTTTCAGTTTTTACGCTCAGAGTATTTTTTGGCAAGTACAGTAAATACCTGTTTATCTTGTCAGAAATGTAGTGCACTTGTCACTTCCTGTCAGATGAACTGGAAACAAAAACGATCGTATCTTTCTTGTGCAAACTACTGTAGTGGGGTACCCATTTATTCACCATTCTCAGATGTAGGCACAGGCCATTTCTACTTTTCTCCAGCTTTTAAAGTTCTTGGACAGACCCAGGGACAACAGATTCACCATCTTCGCTCCATTTGCAGCTCAGAGAAACCACACCTATTGAGGAAGGTGTAACTGGTTACATGGCTTGAGTTCTGTTTTAAAAAATAATAAAACTTTCAAACAGCATTTTCTTAACATTTCCTCACCCTTTCACCCCACTTTAATGGTGCTGATCTGAGCCACCCAGTCCCTCCTCTACTGTATACTCACATAGTTCTGGCATCGAGTCCACCTTCATTCTGTCACAATATTAACCTGTGGTCATTGTGTAGTAGAACCCCATAGACATAAATAAGTCAAGGAGACTGCTCTGCCCTTTAGAAGTCTAAGGGGTTTCTACAGAGCATGCATAGGAATCAGGACCTGAGCCCAACATCAGGTGACAGTGCTGGAGATCCCCTCTTACCGCCAGTATATCTTGAACATACCAGCAGTCACTGTTTGGCACAGGAAGTCGCCCATCACTAATAATTTCTTTGTGGTTGACATGTAGGAGCCACAAATAAGCTATTAGACCCCTTTCACACTGGGGCGGTTTGCAGGCGGTATTGCGCTAAAAATACCGCCTGCAAACCGCCCCTAAACAGCCTCCGCTGTTTGTTCAGTGTGAAAGCCCGAGGGCTTTCACACTGAAGCGGTGCGCTGGCAGGACGGTGAAAAAAGTCCTGCAAACCACTTCTTTGGAGCGGTGTATTCACCGCTCCTAAACCGCTCCTGCCCATTGAAATCAATGGGACAGCGCGGCTATACCGCGGCAATACCTTCAGCTATAGCCGCACTGTAAATGATTTTAACCCTTTTTCAGCCGCCAGCGGGGGTTAAAACCGCACCGCTAGCTGCCGATTACAGCTGCAAGAACGACGGTACAGCAGCGCTAAAAATAGCGCTGTTGTACCGCCGACGCCCCCACCTCCCCAGTGTGAAAGGGGCCTTAGTGATGGCAGATTTCATGTGTTTTGAGCTGATTGCAGGTATCTGCAAAAAGATCAGCAGCTCTGTCACTAAATGCAAGGTCTACTCTGGAGGTATTGTAAAGTCTGAGGTGCGAATACTTGGAGCATTAGCAGTGGTGATTGTAATGTGAAGCTTTGCCTCATTTACTAAGCTTTGAAGCATCTGCACTTGCAGAGTGCAACTGCACTTTGCAAAGCGCACAGTCTATTTGCCTTTAGTAAATCAACCCCTAAAGGTAAACATTCTAAACATAATTTACCTGTCTCTTCTGTCATTTTAGCTAGTCTATTTGTTTTTATTATCCCATTAACCCTTTTCACTTTGCCTTTACCCTAATGGTAGAGGGTGTGTAACACTTTATTTATCCCCAAACATTCCAATATATTAGTCATAATTTCACCTGTGAAGTATGAGACTCTATTTGACTCAATAACTTCAGAGATAACGTAGCGGCAGTAAACTTCTGAGAGAAGCTTTTAACGTTGGTCTTGGTTGTGACTGACATGGTTATTCAATAGAGTTTGTCGATCAGCATACCTGTCTCCATGTGTTCATCTCTAGAGACCAGCTGACCCTCACCTGACTGCTTTTGTAACCTCTCCTCTAAGCATAGCCCCACCCCAGGCCCTATCAGGCAACCCTATATTAACCTGTGCACTGCAAGCCAGCAGTGCTGATCAACCATTGTGTGTTAGCCTCTGTGTGTACTTGCTGTGTTTCCTACATCTTATTCCTGTTACCGACTTTGGCCTGTTCTTAACTATTCCTGTCTGCTCGTGACCCTGACCTTTGGTGTGTTCCCGACCATCCCTGTTTGCCTGTGACCCTGAATCTTGGCGTATACTCTGTTGTCCTTGTCTGCTTGTGGCCCCGACCTTGGCTTGTCCCTTACTTTCCTTGTTGTTCCAGCCTGCTGCCTCCTTCCTCTTCTCCTGTAGTCTACCGTGAGCTGTGAGACCCTGGGGGCCACGACCTGGAGCCAGACTGCAGCGCAGTCCATCCTTACCATTAAAGGCTCTGGTGAACACCTGCTGGCTCTTAGACTCCGCGCCTTGGGGAATCTATGCTCTAGCTACCAGTGGGATCTGTGTCTGTGATCAAGTAGACCTGCTTCCTGAAACCTCCCAGGGTTCAATCCGCAGCAGTCAGCCGTAGGGTCCACTACCTTGCGGCGCACTCCTGATTCCAACGGTGTGCATCTGTCACCCAGCCTCTAGGTGACCTGACAGTTTGATCAGCCATGGACCTGGCTGATGTGCCGCTACCCGCAGATGATCCGCTGCAGGGCTTAGTTCGCAGACTTAAGACCCAGGAATCGTATTAGGACTCCCGGTTCAACAACCTCAACCGCTATCTGCTGCTGCACCTATCGCACCAGTCGCAGCCACACATTCATTACAACTGGCAGCTCCGGCCCGTTTCTCTGGGGACTTAAAGGCTTGCAGGGGGTTCCTTAGCCAGTGCACGATTCATTTTGAACTTCAGCCCCAAAACTTCCTGTCCGATCGGGCGAAAGTAGCCTATATTTTATCCCTTCTGTCCGGCGAGGCGCTAGCTTGGGCTGCCCCTCTGTGGGAACTGAATGATCCAGTGGTTTCTAGCCTGTCTAATTTCTTGAAACTTTTTCGGAATATCTTCGAGGAACCGGGTCGTGTCTCCTCAGTGGCTAGCGCTCTTTTACGTCTCTGTCAAGAGTCCGCTTCTGTGGGACAGTATGCTCTTCAGTTCCGTATCCTCACAGCTGAATTGAGCTGGAATAATGAGGCCCTAGTTGCAACCTTTTTACATGGCCTCTCTGATAGAGTGAAGAATGAATTAGCAGTAAGATCCCTTCCTGCTGATCTGGACGGTGCCATCACCTTGTGTAACCAGATCGATATTCGCTTTCAGGAGAGGGCCCTGGAAAAAAGACGCCAGCACTCCCCGTTCCTTAGAAGGCTTGAGCTCCCAGTCCCTTCTCTTCGATCCGAGGAGCACCCCCTGCCTGCTAAGGAACCTATGCAGCTAGGCTGGACCAAGTTGTCTCCTGAAGAACGCGCTAGGCGCAGAACTCTGGGCCTGTGGCTCTACTGTGGGGCCAAAGGTCATTTTCGTGACACTTGTTCTTTTCGTCCAGAAAAGCGATCGGGGCTAATACATCTGGAAGGTGGAGTATTAGACCCTGAAGTATCACCTTCACCTTCTCATCTTCTTCTTTCTGTGTTCCTTCATGTCGGCGCTTCCTCTCGTTCGGTCTCGGCACATCTGGATTCCGGAGCCGCTGGCAATTTCATGGACTGGGGAACTGCGTCTTCCATTATGCCCCGTACACACGGTCGGACTTTGTTCGGACATTCTGACAACAAAATCCTAGGATTTTTTCCGACGGATGTTGGCTCAAACTTGTTTTGTCTACACACGGTCGCACAAAGTTGTCGGAAAATCCAATCGTTCTAAACGCGGTGACGTAAAACACGTACGTCGGAACTATAAACGGGGCAGTGGCCAATAGCTTTCATCTCTTTATTTATTCTGAGCATGCGTGGCACTTTGTCCGTCGGATTTGTGTACACACGATCGGAATTTCCGACAACGGATTTTGTTATCGGAAAATCTTATCTCCTGCTCTCCAACTTTGTGTGTCGGAAAATCCGATGGAAAATGTCCGATGGAGCCCACACACGGTCGGAATTTCCGACAATGCGCTCCGATCGGAAATTTTCCATCGGAAAATCGGACCGTGTGTACAGGGCATGAGACTTACCCTTTTGCCTCTTACTATGCCATTGGTGGTCTTGGCGATTGATGGCACTGTTCTCCCAGGGGGCCCTATCCGCTTCTAGACCCTCCCTGTTAAGATGTTGGTAGGGACACTCCACCAGGAGTGTATATTCTTCCTTGTCTTACCTAAGGCTTCGTCTCCTATCATATTAGGTCTTCCTTGGTTACGGCTCCATTCTCCACATGTTGACTGGACTGCTGGACAGATCTTGACTTGGGGTTCCTCCTGTTCCTCCTCCTGCCTACTCAAGGTTACCCCAAAAGAGAATACTCCTGTTGCCACCATCCCAGTATCTTCTGCTCTTCCCGCTGCGTATAGCGATTTTTGGAATGTCTCCTGCAATAGTCGGGCTGAGGCACTTTCTGGGTCGTGTGGTACTCTGGATGAGAAGCCTACCTGTGAACCTGAGCCGATCAGTCACTCCAGTTTGCATGGCCATTTCTCTTTGCCTGTCCCTGGACCCCCTTGGACACACACCCAGGCTGACTCGTCCACCAGTTCCACAGTTGCTACGCCCTGCGATGCAATTCTGGTGGTCACTGCACCTGGCAATGCTGTTCAGTCGGCCTCTGCATCAGTGCAGCCTATGCCCAGTGAGCTTCCTGCTTCTTGTTCAGGACCTTCTGTAACCTGGCCTCACCCTACTGATACTACGGGCGTTCAAACCTGTTTAAGAGGCTCAATCCATCCTTTGGATAGACTGCCTCATTCGGCCAGGTAGGGTTTTTAATCTTTTGTTCAGGGTTCTCTGCATTCTGTTTGTGTTTCAGCTATCCAGCTTAACTCTTGTGACACGTCACCTTTTAACCAATCTGACCTCAGGGATCCACTGACCTCTACCCAGTCTGATGGTCCTGTGTTGGATGTCCAGCACATCTTTAAGGGTCTGGGGGACCCTGCTCAGACTTCTGATGGTCTTTTCGTGCCCTTACCCATTTCTAAAAAGCCTTTAGTTCTCAATAAGTCCTTTCGTCCTCTCCTTACCTCGGTTCCGGCCTCTGAGTATAATCTAAAGTACGAGGTTAGTCAAGTTTTGGATTCCCGGCTCAGTAAAGGCATTCTTCAGTACCTCGTACATTGGAAAGGATTTGGTCCTGAGGAGAGGTCTTGGATCACTGCATCTGAGGTCTTTGCTCCTCGTCTATTGAGGAGGTTCCATCTGGAGTTTCCCTTTAAGCCTGGGCACAGGCGGGGGAGGGGGAGGTCTTAAGAGGGGGGGTACTGTCATGGTTATGCAATAGAGTTTGTCGATCAGCAAACCTGTCTCCATGTGTTCATCTCTAGAGACCAGCTGACCCTCACCTGACTGCTTTTGTAACCTCTCCTCTAAGCATGGCCCCACCCCAGGCCCTATCAGGGAACCCTATATTCACTGTGCACTGCAAGCCAGCAGTGCTGATCAACCATTGTGTGTTAGCCTCTGTGTGTACTTGCTGTGTTTCCTACATCTTATTCCTGTTACCGACTTTGGCCTGTCCTTAACTATTCCTGTCTGCTCGTGACCCTGACCTTTGTCGTGTTCCCAACCATCCCTATTTGCCTGTGACCCTGAATCTTGGCGTGTACTCTGTTGTCCTTGTCTGCTTGTCGCCCCTACCTTGGCTTGTCCCTTACTTTCCTTGTTGTTCCAGCCTGCTGCCTCCTTCCTCTTCTCCTGTAGTCTACCGTGAGCGTGAGCTGGGAGACCCTGGGGGCCACGACCTGCAACGCAGTCCATCCTTACCATTAAAGGCTCTGGTGAACACCTGCTGGCTCTTAGACTCCGCGCCCTGGGGAATCTATGCTCTAGTTCCCAGTGGGATCTGTGTCTGTGATCCAGTAGACCTGCTTCCTGAAACCTCCCAGGGTTCAATCCGCAGCAGTCAGCCGTAGGGTCCACTACCTTGCGGTGCACTCCTGATCCCAACGGTGTGCATCTGTCACCCAGCCTCTAGGTGACCTGACAGTGACTTATAGGATCCAAAGGGACAGTCACTGTCTTCTGTGCCGAGCACAGGTCAAGTTGTATGCGTAAAATCGGGCAGCAAATCTAGCAAACCTTGGGGCTATTCATAGCTTATCTATGCAGACAGCCATTACATCTTTGGATAGAAGTCCTGATCCATGTGTCAGTTGCGCCATGGAGAACAGAGCTCTGGGGAGACAGCATTGAGTCCCACAGGTTAATAGACTCTTTTCACTAAGAGAGATACCTTCCTTTTTCCACAGTTTCTTTTCCTTTTCAGGTTTCTGATTTTGCAGACAAATTAGGACATTCTCATCCCAAGCATCAGAGACTTGTAAATCTGAATGTTACCAGTGCCCTTCTGAACTTAATGCATAAGAGTACAGCTTGCTTAATGCCCATATCCACCACTCTGTTCTCTTTTGCTTCTCTCCTACCTACTGTGGTGTGAGCTTCAAAATAGCCACCTCAATGGGCTCATGGAAAGCTTTATCTGCGGTCTGTGTAAACATTTCCCTTCTTTCTATATTAACTATGTGCATTCTGATTCAAGTGCATACAACTCAGTCTCTTGTGCAGAAATCTATGCTAATAAAAATTCTTGTATGAGCACTTTGAATTGCAAGTCCTGTTTGTAGGCTCTCGTCAGAGGTATAATATTAGGAAACATTGAATATACCTTCTTGTTCAAAAGGATAATCTTTCAGTTTCATCTTATGGTGAAATGGGGTAGGCCAACAGAACTAGTTCATATTTATACAGTCAGTACATAGACAGACATTTAGTTTTAACACTTTGCAGTACTTGATGGACTGAATGTGGACCATTAAAAATAAATCATGGTCCAGAATATTGTCTGTAACTTTGTCTAGTAGCACCTTGCATACAGCTTCTGGTGTAATATAGTTGGGTGAACCATTGGTTACAGTTTGCATAGAATATATCACAATGGCTTATTATTATCCCACCATATTTTAATGTAAGAACTCCAGTTCTATGCTCTAAAACAACAACCTTTTCCTAACAATAATTTCCAAGTCTTTGCTCTGCTGTTCGTTTTAGTTTCTGTCTTACATATTTTTCTGATATCATAACATAATATAATATAACAATACTGTGTGGTCATGCAGAGACGTGTGTGAATCCAAAGTGAAAGGAAACGTCTTTCCAGAGTCCACGCATACTGCTTGGATTAAAAAGTAAAAACAAAATGTACCAACAATCAATATGTAAAAGAACAGAAAAAAAATCATCACCAGCCAGATTAAAAAAAAAAAAAAGCTGGCTGGCGGTGGCATCTATCCTAACAGGGTGTGTGGGCTTGATGCACGGGTGTGTCAACAGCCATAGTTATGTTTATTACTCTCAAATCATGGACTACTCATCAAGTTTTTTTCAGACCTTTGGAATTCATGTTTGTGGAAAATGTTCTCATTTATCCTGTCCATCTAGGCTTCATTGAGTATTGTGGCAGTTGTAGCATTACTGCACCCTATCTTAATTTAAATGAACCCCATACTGTATCACAGATTTTTTCAATAACCAGTATTCTATCTTTTATAGAATCAATGGCTGTCAAAACCAATTATAGTATATCTATATTCCTAATAAAATTGACACATCATATCACAGTGGTGTTGTGGGTAGCACTTTCACCGAGCAGAAAAAAGTGTCGCTGCTTCGAATCCCGACCACGACACCATCTGCCTGGAGTTTGCATGTTCTCCCTGTGCCTGCATGGGTACGCTCCAAAGACATGCTGGTAGGTTAATCGGATCCTGTCTAAATTGGCCCTAGTATGTATGAATGTGTGTTAGGAACCTTAGGTTGTAAGCTCCTTGAGGGCAGGGACTGAAGAGAATGTAGAATGTATATGTAAAGTGCTGTCTAAATTGGCGGCGCTATATAAGTACCTGAAAATAAATAAATATCATAAACTAATATTTGAGTGACAATCTCAATATCACACCCTAATTTTAATTACACCAGTAGAGCTCCTTAAATGAGGATAATGAACGATTAAATTAGTATAAGTTTTCATTATACACATGTTTTGGGTGTCACTTGGCACTTATAGGGGCAGCAGCCGGATCACACACAATATATATTATTATATATTTTTTGGATATTGGTTTCTGTTTGTTTGGTGCCCTTTTATATGCCTTAAATGTAAAATATTTTTTTTCTTTTTAAATGCACTGTTTTGACTATCAAAAATATTTAATGAGCTTCTGTTAATTTTGGACCACATGGAATTTTTCCCCTAAATTTAACTTGCAAATCCCATTTCCCATAAAACCACCCATGACAATACTTTTATTTTACCATAATTGGAAATAGATTCAAAATAACTGTGATCACATGTTTCTCATCATATTAATTAAGCTGGCACATCTACATATTTTTTTCTAAAAGAACAAAACAAAAATATTATAAAAACTCCTGGAGATATATATATATATATATATATATATATATATATATATATATATATATATATATATATATCAGGGCATTTATGCAATCACATCATATTCTCTAACCCTATTCTTGTTATTCTTATACCACTTTCTTTACATAACACATAACATTCTCTCACTTCTTCTAACCACCCCCTCTTGTGTCATTGGGCTTTATTTCTGCTGATTAGGGGGGATTAATATGAGTTGATTACAAGTCCCCCTTAATCCATCCCAGTCCATTTTGGCCTCAATAAAAGTGGTGAACCACAAAGAGAAAGTAATAAATTCTCTAATATGATGTTGCCAACATCCCTTTTGTTGTATGAGGTCCCTTAAAAAAGGGACACCAGTACCCCCTGGTACAATGGGACTTTATGGGCAAACAAGAAGAAAATCATATATAAAAAATGTCATTTATTTAGAAAAATATTAAAAAGGCATGTATCAGAAACATGGTCATGGTTGATACAGGCGTTTATTAAAGAGGATGTATCATCCTCTTTAATAAACGCCTCTGAAGAAGGGATATTTTCCCGAAACATGTCAGGCCAATAGAGGAAATCCATATTCATTCTTGAATTTATATTAATGTATTTGTATGTGAAATCTTGTTTTATATTACATGTGCTGTATCAACCATGACCATGTTTCTGATACATGCCTTTTTAATATTTTCTAAATAAATAACATTTTTTATATATGATTTTCTTCTTGTTCGCCCATAAAGTCCCATTGTACCAGAGGGTACTGGTGTCCCTTTTTTAAGGGACCTCATACAACAAATTTTGGCCTCAATGGGGCACTGCTCTTTTTAATAATCATTCTCCACCAGCAACAGTCTTAAATCAACTTCCATGGTCCCTGAATACATTTTTAAGCCTCTGTTCTGACATCTGTTCTTCAATTCTACTTTACTACAGTTTTCATACCTTTTACAAAAATCCATAATCACATCTTCCTTTGTTTTATGAGTAAAGTCAGATATTTATGGACGGTCTTCAAGTCTTTCCGTCTGGGGATTAAAGGTTGGTGGAGGAGCCTGTGTTGTTGTCGGGGCTTGTTGGACCTCTGGCACAATAAGAGCTGAATTTAGGTGTAGTGGTACCTCCACAGGAGCTGCTTGGTAATTTGGTAATTTGGGTTCTCTGTTCAGTGCCTCAACTCCAAGAACAACCTCAGCCCTGACACACCTGGTTGAATTAAAGTTACTGCAAGTCTAGGAGAATGGCTAGGGTATGATGCTGTGCTCTCTAAGAGGTTCCTCTTACAAAAAGCAATGGATGAAAGTATTGGTGTAGTAGCTGTAAAGGGACAGTCTTTAGTCACAACTCTTCAGCCGGCCTGTGTTGTGCCCAGTTGTACCATTTGTGCATGTGAGTCAAGCCTGCAGGAAGCAATAGGGCTATTAGATGGTTGTATGGTCAGTTCCTAAAGAGCTCAGTCTCTCTAGCAGCAAATTGTAAATCTTCACAGCAGTAGCCCACCAGTCCCAGTGATATTGCAGCTCATTATCCAGTCACACACAGTACTTAGTCCACTCTCTGCTCTGCACCTAGGTGACCAAGTGACAGGATGTCGGCACCCCAATACTCAGCACTCCCAATCTTGTTCAGTCTGCTGATATGCAGCAGTGATAATGCACAGTGGACAGTGAAGTGCACTCTTTGCTCTTCCTCATGGCAAGAGGAAGATGTCCTGTACAGCCTGGGGGATATGCAGCTCTGTCCCCTCTTCCTGGCAATTTTTCTTTCTCAAAACATGATTGCAGTACAGCTTCTCTCCTCTGAAACTACAGTTCTCACAGACTAGTGCAGCGTTGCCTTACTCAGTCTATTATATTCTTCCTGCTCAGCAGCCCCCCCTCCTCTTGCTGCCCTACAATGCTCAACTGTTAATCATAGAGCAGCTGCAGCCAGTGTTTCTCCCACTTTCTGTTTTTATCCAAGCACCTTGCTACACAGGGTTAATTAGCCAGCTCCTTCTAGTGTGGCATATGAGAAGGGGAACACTTTTTGAGGCTCTCCTGGTATATATTAAAACAATTCCCCTTTTCATCTGATATTTAACTACATTTTTCTTACTTTTAGTAACCACGGGAAATAACTTTTGCACACTTTAAAATTCATGGTGCCTTCTGTGTGTGTGGGGGGGGGGGGGTGTGTACAGGTTCAGCTATTGCTGCATCCACTGACATATTAAGGGTATCTGTTATCACATATTCAAAACCCTAAACTCTGGACATGTGTCACAAGCAGTAGCACAATCATCTGGAAGCTCCTCCTCTTTATTAGACCTACTGTCTGTATTACTTAACACATGGAAAATCTGTCACCTTGTTTTCTCTGCTGGCCAACGCTTTTCACAGTGCCCAGAAGGATGTCAGGACATAACCACCCAATCCCACAATGACATGCATGCTGATCTGTTCACCCAAACACCCAAAGCTTCAATTATACTGGGTCGACATACTGTACACGGCTTAGGGGATTCACAGATCAATCATGCGCTGCATGATTAGAAATGCTTACTGACAGTCGAGATGCCTCAACCAACTTGCCAAAATGTAAGAGTCATACTAAAGGCCACCCTTTGGCGGCTATGGTTCATGGGGATGATTCAAAACCCTACTCACTAGGGTGCACAAAACTCAGCATGTGAATCTAGGTTATCTCGCAGTTCAACGAGTCCAATGAGTCTAAGTGCCGGTTCACACTACCGCGACTTGGGATCCGACTTGTCAGACCTCAAGTCGCCCCAAGTCGCTTGACATCTGAAAGTCCATGTAAGTGAATGAGAGCCGTCTGTATGTACGCTACTGAAGTTGCTCCAACTTCATAAAAGGTCCCTGTACTACTTCAAGGCGACTTGTAGGCGACTTGTACCCATTGATTTCAATGGAAGTCGCCTACAAGTCGGATCGTGATCTATAATGAAGCGACTTCACAGGAAAGAAGAAAAGATTTTCCCAGCACTCCCCACTGCAGGCAGCCCCGTCCCTCCCACAGAGTACTTCCTGGATGCTGTGATCTCTGTGTATACCAGTGTGATCTGTGTGTACAATGTCCACCAGAGCAAACAGGGATGTCCATCATAGAGAGGCAGTTGACAATGAGTCCTTAATAAGACTCGTGAGGCAGCATCCCTGTATCTATGTCCGGACTGATCCTAACTACAAGGATCAAAGTAAGAGGGATAGTGCCTGGCTGGACATCTGTCAACGTACCATTGATGATTGGGACACATTGACGAGGATTGAACGAAGTGACAAATGTAAGTTTACCTTTTTTTAAATTCATGTCTGTTATCTATGTGTTATCTATGTTATCTTATGTTATGTTATCTATGTTATCTATGTGTTTATGCAAGGCACTGACATACTTGACTAGGCATGATTGGAAGTGTATTGGTAATTAATGTAGACAATGAATAATGAATATTAGCCAAAATAAGGATTGTTTTATTATCACAGTATATGTCAAATTTTCAACAAAAATAGTATTTAAAACATTAACGACAGTAACATAGCCTGACAAAATTTAAAACTCAAGAAACTGCAGGCTTTAAAAATTCAAATAAAAGGTAACAGCGGCAAAAAATATCATATGCAGTTATGAAATGGCATCCATTTGCCATTCTAATTCACCAGCCGGTGAAAGAAAGAAAGAAGCAAATTGCTCTCTAACAGTGGCACCATCGCTGGATCCCCTTGTAGCACTGAGGTGTGCACTTTCCATATCGTGCATTAGGGAATCCTCAAAGCGGTACCCATCACGTATCCGTACAAAATTGTGCAGCACGCAAGCTGCTTTAACAGCATTAATAGCATTTTCGATGTTTAATGCAATTGGCGTATGTAACAAACGCCATTTGTTTGCCAGAATACCAAAGCTGCATTCTACCACCCTTCTTGCCCTTGTTAGGCGATAGTTGAACACTTTCTTAGGGGTAGTCAGGTTCCTATTCGAATAAGGCCTCATTAAGTGTTCCCCCAATGCAAATGCCTCATCTGCGATGAACACATAGGGCATTAGGGGTTCAGTCGTGCCTGGAAGAGGACAGTTCTCTGGAATATCCAAACGATTATCCCGTAGCCTTTCACCAAAAGATGAATTAACAAAAATGCGCGAATCGCAGCTACTACCGTACGATCCTATGTCTATATAAGTGAAACAATAGTTAGCATCGGCTACGGCCAGCAGTACAAAAGAACAAAATTTTTTATAGTTGAAGTACATGCTTCCACTACCAACTGGCTTTATAACACGCACATGCTTGCCATCTATAGCACCAATGCAATTGGGGAAATTGCACCGACTCCAAAATAGGTTCGCAATGTCCCGCCAATTCTCTGGTGTAGGCTTCTTCATGACTAGAGTGTTAAGAACATCCCATAAGATTTGGCAAGTTTCTTTGATGATGCCGCTGATAGTTGACCTGCCCACCATGAACTCATAATGTAGGCTGATTATGGAATGACCGGTTGCCAGGTATCTAAAAGACAAAACACATAATCATTATGTTCCAATTTCTGTTTTGCAGTATCGATCTTACAAACAAGATGGAAAGGGCTGCGTGACTGCTATATGAGGTATCTCCGCAAAATCAAGGCTGGACAGAGTGGATCTGCAACTAGAAGGGTGGTACCCTATATACATGTGGAGGAACTCGAGTTTCTGAGGCCTTGGATGGATCTGAGAGAGTGAGATAACATCTTTCATATTTGTAAAGTGATACTATACAATTATATAAATAAGGGTGTGCCTTAACTGTATTCTATGTTTAATGCAGAACCCAATCCAGTTGGGAAGTACCTCGTGAAGGGCAGGCGGAATCAGAACCCGCTGCAAGTGGCGAAGCAGCATCCCAGGAAGCAGGAGGGTCGCAGGATCATTCAATTTTGAATGAAGCACAAGCTGCACAGCAGAGCAACCAGGAAGAGGCTTCAGCAAGCACGCAGCAGCAGGCTCAGCCTATCCGGCTCCCAAACCAACGTAGGAGCAGACCAACAACAAGGGGAAGGATCACCGAAAATATGGAGAGATTTTCCCAACTTGTGGAAAGTATGAACCAAAAATTAGACGAGCTAAACTCGGAAGACCATGGCTTTGGTTTGATGGTTGCAGGAATGATGCAGCGAATTCCCCTGGAGCGCAAGCATGCAGTGAAGAAGGCAGTGATGGACCTCCTTGAAGGAAGTATCCATAATGATCCCATTCCCACCTCACACATGTTTGTACCACCACCACCATCTGGCCCATATTATCCATACCCCAACCCTCCACCGCCCAGAACCCACCCCTACTATTCCCCTCGTTTCCGTCCATACTCCGATGAGTATGGTCATGCACTGAATCCTGCCCATCCACCAATCCCCTATCCATCTCCATCCCCAATTCCATCTGCTATTGGTGCACCAGGGTACCAACAATATAGGCGTAATGAAAATGATTTCCCACCAACACCATCCCCCATGCCTTCCACCAGCTCTGGAACCTCTGGCTACGACCCAGTTTATGAGGAATTATAAAAAATAAAGAGAGAAAAGTTTATTTTTTACAGATGTGTGTTATATATTATTCCTTTAGATATATATATATATATATATATATATATATGTACACTATTGTAATAAAAAGTTGTTTGTTATTCTAAAAATTAATGGGTGTTTGTGTTGTGCTAAATTTTACAAAATTTATTTAACAGATTTTTGTTTGATGGAATAATCATACTTACCTAGGTGAAGGTAGCTTCGCACCAATGCTGCAATTGTCCACTGCTGCTTCTTCACACAGAACTGAGTCAACAAACATCGTCGATGGCTTTGTTCTCTGCCCGAGCTGAGAGCTTCTGACTGTCAGTCAGCTCCTCTCCTGCTCTGCTCCTCCAAGCTCATTGGAGTAGTGAGATGAGGATGAGCGAAGAGCAGCTTGCTGAGTGGCTGACACTGCCAGCAGTTCAGGCAGCTGGTGGATAAAGAACTTTGTAAGTGAGGTTGATGCGCTGCCTCAAGTGATCTTGGTGAGGTCTGCACAAAGTGGACTTCTGATCACTCTACACTGAAAAGGGGGTGTACATATATATATGTACACTATTGTAATAAAAAGTTGTTTGTTATTCTAAAAATTAATGGGTGTTTGTGTTGTGCTAAATTTTACAAAATTTATTTAACAGATTTTTGTTTGATGGAATAATCATACTTACCTAGGTGAAGGTAGCTTCGCACCAATGCTGCAATTGTCCACTGCTGCTTCTTCACACAGAACTGAGTCAACAAACATCGTCGATGGCTTTGTTCTCTGCCCGAGCTGAGAGCTTCTGACTGTCAGTCAGCTCCTCTCCTGCTCTGCTCCTCCAAGCTCATTGGAGTAGTGAGATGAGGATGAGCGAAGAGCAGCTTGCTGAGTGGCTGACACTGCCAGCAGTTCAGGCAGCTGGTGGATAAAGAACTTTGTAAGTGAGGTTGATGCGCTGCCTCAAGTGATCTTGGTGAGGTCTGCACAAAGTGGACTTCTGATCACTCTACACTGAAAAGGGGGTGCAGGAGTGCAAAAGAATTGCACTCACGTGACCCGTTGAAGAAGCCCAGACAAATGAGCTCAGGATGGACCTTACTATAATGTTGCAAATAGAATAGTAATGTTCTTCAAATAATAGATAGTTTACCTTAGTGTAATAATTAGTCTTTCCGTTGGTGAGATACTCCTCCTATATGAAGTATTTTGTCGCTCCAGATGGATGTAAACCAGACTAAGCAATTCATCGAAACTGTAAAATAAAGAGAAAAGCTAATTTAATATATGGAAAATAAGACATATCAGCCATTTGGAGCTACACACGCACATTAACATCATACAAGTGATAGTCTCAAGTGGAAGAAGAATGGTGAGATGTAAACTAGCATCTCCCTGTTCTGCTTTGTGAAATTGTCACTGATCTCTGCTGTGATCGGAGCTGAGATCAGTGACGTGTCACACACAGCCACGTCATCCCCAACACAATTAGAAACACGGCCCCAGGACACACTTTTAACCCCTACACTGACACCTAGTGGTTAACCCCTTCGCTGTCAGTTCTATTTACATATGAATCAGTGCATTTGTATAGCACTGATTGTTGTATAAATGACAATGCAAAGAAAAAGTGTCAAAATTGGCCGATGGGTCCGCCATAATGTCGCAGTCACAATATAAACTGACGATCGCCGCCATTATTAGTTAAACAATTATTTAAAAAAATGCTATAAAACTATCTAGGTTTTAAACATTATAACTTTGTCACCCAAAAATCAATAAACGGTACTTGCCTTGTGATCGACATCCGGGTATAGTTGAAGAACTTGTCCTCAAACACACGCAAATTCTCATACATGGCCCAGAACTGGCCTCTGTTTTCTCGATTTGCAATAATAGGATGGATCCAATAGCGCCGCCTTCTTCTCATCCTCATCCTTCGCTTCCTCTCTTCCTCTTCTTCCTCCATCATTACTGCCACACCAGCTGTTGCGACAGCTCTCAGTAAATAGCGCACAGTGTACATTGTGGTCACAGAACAGACAGAACACTAGGTAAATATAAGGTAACAGACAGAACACAGGGAACCAGGAACAGGAACTAGAATGATGTCACAGGAGATGCTAGATCATGGTTGGCCACAGGCAAAGTCGCCTGTCATGGAGGCGACTTTAAGTCGCGTTGTAAGTCGCTCAAAGTCGCGCTGAAGTCGCGCTGAAGTCGCGCTGAAGTCGCCTTGCTAAGTCGCGCTGTAAGTCGTGTTGCCCCTGTGTGAACCAGCGCTAAGTAGAAAGTAGGTTAAAAGTAGGTTAAAGTCACTTACCTGATGCATGTCTTTTTGCATCTGAGCTGCGAGCTTCCAATCAAATGAATCCAATCATCTGTTCAGATTCCCCATGTCTATTCCTGTCTGAGCTCACCAAATTGTTAAGCCAGGATTATTTGTTGTAAAAGCAAAAGCACCCTTGGTGTGTGTGCACCGAGAGGAGTATCAAAGAGGAGATGTTCTCAATGTTCAAAATATTTCTAGAGTTTATTAGAAGGTGTGGATTATATAGACACAATGAACATTCTAGAAAATTGGGTAATTCTGAATGCTCCTGTATATTCTTATCTGATAAAAATGGGCATCAAACAGACTGGTAAAAATAAGTTAGACTAGTTCTACCTGGGGCACATAGTTACCTTATTTTTCAAGGCTGAGAAAGTACTATTCTTACTAGAATAGAGACAAAATGGGCATTAGTTTAGCAAGATGGAAGACAAAAGAAACGTAATACATATACTGCTATAACTTACCACAACCACCGACCCCCCTCCCCACCCAACCTCTGTTGCATCTAGAGTTACAAATGATAGCTCCCTGCAGAGGAACCACTTACTGTCACACTCTTACTATTGCAAGCACCCCCCCTCCACTACCACCGCCAATACTCCAACACCCCCTTTGTCATCACTTTGCCTGTACCCCCTTCTCATCACCATTCATGAAACATTGCCAAAACTGCTCCTTCATGTCACCTCACCCACTTTTTCAACACTATAGCTGACTCCCCCATCCTCCTCCTCTTGCATCACACCTGCACACCAACCTCACTCTCACTACTGCACCTGACTCCCACTCCGCACACTCTCACCACTTCTCCCAAAAGCCCTCATTCACTGTTCTACTAATGCTTGCTTCTGCACTCACTGTCATTGTACCAATGCACATTTTTGTGTTCTCCACCCCTGCAGTGACTCTACTTTCTGTATTCCCCAACTGTGTGTTTCTACTTTCTTTTGAATGACTTCTAATGCAAGTTGCACCAACACCATTTCTCCATGTATGATGATTGACAAGCCCCCATTAATAGATTATTTATATATATATACTGTATGTGTGTGTTTCCATCTGTCTTTAAATCCTCATTTTACCTTGACTTTTTTATCACTGTCGAGTAAATTTACAGAATTTTTCAATCCAAATTTTGAAAGTATTTTTACAATATATGCGGTGGAATGATAAAAACGCACAATTTCTTTTCTTTCCATAACGTTCTTTTTACAGGATACACTGGAAGTGTGTGCTTGTTATTTGGTTACTGCAGTTGTTATACTTTGAACTTGTTTGTTGCTGCAATATAAAAGAAGAAATATATTTTACAGGAGCCATTTCAGAGTTAGAGAATTAAATTCTGTGGGAACAAACTATTAAAGTTTACATTTTGCAGTAAGCTTTAATAAATTCGGCAGCAGAACTGCAGTTGAACTGGCTACTACCGTGAAGTCATTAGAGGAATAATGTGAATAGGCTGTAGACATTATTCCATAGTAATATGACGAATGGCACATATTGTGATTCCACTTAACTTAATTTTTTTTATTCACATGAGACAGGCCATAAATTGCTCCAGTTTTCATCTCCATTTTATTTGCAAACAGTAGGGTGAATATAACCAATTATAAATGTTTAGCACAAGCTGATTTAATATATTCTTTTTGCAGTGAAAGCAGTTACAAAATAGCTCAATAGCTCTAGTGCTTTCATGCCAGGAAGCTTGTTGAAAAATAACGACTTCTAAAAGCTTCTAAAAGTAACTCAGCGCCTGTCTTTTTGAACACTCATTACTTTTTAAAAAAAAAGCAGAGAGAGAGACAAAAAAAAGAGAAATGGAAAAAACTGAATGTGGAAATTGACAAGACCCTTCGGAGACAGTCATGAAAATCTTGCAGTTGCTTATCACATACAATTTCTTTAGAAAGCATTGGGGAGAACTTCTGTCCGGACATTGGGCATAAAGGAAAATGTTCTTGAAAAAATTGTGGCATTCCTGGGTTTTAGTGTCCAGAAAGGGTGGATTTACCTGAAAGAGGACCGAACCCAAAAGCTGGCAGGTTAAAAAAAGTAGGTGCAGAGTATGGGATGTGAGCTGTCAGCAGGCAGCTCACATCCCTCTCTCTGTTGTGATTACACTACAAAAGCAGAGTCTGCATGGTTAATAACCCTTCTCCCTTCTCTGCAGTCAGCTGAGCAGGGGGTGGGGATGTCAGAGACATTGGAGCATGCAGCTCCAGCTATCTGTTCTCTGTGCTGCCTGTCACATAAATGATAGACCAAAGAATTAATCCAGAACATAGCTTGTGCATCTTTTGTTAATTTAGAAAAGCATTTGCTCCATTTTTTATGCTTAGAGAAGTTGTGCCTCCACCATCACCAAGACAGAAAGTAAGTGGGAAAGTGGCAACCTAAAAATCTTTAAAAACTTTACAAGGAAGGAGTATTTAACAGTACATATCCTTAAGTGATTGCAAAGCTACAGTTTTTTTTAAATAAAATAATAAACATGTCATACTTACCTGCACTGTGCAATGGTAATGCACAGAGCAGTCCCAAACCTTCTCTTCTGGGGTCCCCCATCAGTGACCTCGGCTCCTCCTCCCTTCCGATTGCCCCCAATAGCAAGATGTTTTCTATGGGGGCACTTGTGTGGGCTCAATCCCAATCTATAAACACATACAGTATGGCTAGGCCCCACCCCCTGCTGCCTCCTCACAGGATTTGATTGACAGCAGCAGGAGCCAATGCATCCCACTGCTGCCTGTGAGTCCTCTGAGTCTTGTGAGGAAATAGAAAAAAAGCAACCCTACTGCTCTCAAGCACATCGCTGGATAGAGATAGAACTCGGGTAAGAATTTAAAGGGGAGCTGGGTGGGGGCTGATCATAGAAGGTTTTTAACCTTAATTCAGAGAATGCATTAAGGTAAAAAACTTTATGCCTTTAAAACCATTTTAGGAGCCATTCACGCTATTGTGCTGCATTAACACCAACATTTGAATGGGTTGCCTGACATACTAAAATGCACCTAAAAAGTTGTATGTAGAAATTTTGGTAGCGTGTAATTAGGGGTTAGTACCCCTTTTATTGAGTTCCCTTAACTGGGTGGATCTGATGCGTGGAGCTGCATATTTCTATATATTCTGGAGTGGGGGGGTCTAGGGCTGAGAAATTATGGTAAAAGAATACCCCTGGCATACAACTTGTAAGCCTGTAGCCTGAGGCATAGAGCAGTGGTCTCCATAATGTGGCCCAGGGCAAGATGCAGCCCATTGTTTTCATCTATCTGGCTCTTGGGGCACTATTACTTCCAATGACACTAATGATGGGGCACTATTCCTCCACTGATATGAGGCACTATTCCTTATACGGACAGCAATGATGGGGAACTATTCCTCCCACTGACACCAACAATGGGGAACTATTTCTCTCACTCAAACCATTAATGGGATGCTATTCCTCCCAATGACAACAAAGATGAAGCACTACTCCTACCAATGACAACAAAAATGGGGCACTATTCCTCCTCCCATTGACCACCATGTCTAGGACATTGTTTACACCCACTAACACTGGGACATGTACTTCCACTGGCCACAGTCTGGCCCTCCACAAGTCTGAAGCACAGAAAACTGTCCCATTGTTTGGAAAGTTTGGAGACCTATGGGATAGACCATAGAAACTCTGTAAGAGAATCCACCTCTGGGGGACCTATATTGAGGAGTTTAAAAGATATGGCTGGGCTGTCTTGTTTGTATGCAATTTACACTGTGGTGAATTGTTTCTGCTGGTCCTGAAGTTATGGAAGTGAAGTTTGGAATGCACAGAACGGTTATTGTGTTTCTGCAACAGTAAAATCTATTGAAAAGCTGTATGTGTGGGCATTCCTTTATTACTAGAGGTGGGCTTCCAGCCAGGAGAATGTGAGTAACTAGTATGGCAGAATTTCTCCCTATCACGGGGACCATCCCTAAGTATGAAGAAACAACCATGTTACCAGTATGCAAAGAAAGGAATAGATTGGGCTTTGGACTTTTTAGGCACAGTAATCAGTATAGTTGGTATAATATAAAATCTAATTTATTAAAGATTATTTGAAATATAGAGGTAAAAAAGGACAGATACAGAATTCAGCTCATGATCACACATTTACAAATTATACACTCCATACATAGCATAGTGATGTAGAAATTAATCAGGTACTAATTGGAACTACCAATCCTGTTTACATAAGGTTGTACTGTTTTTGACAAAAAGCTATGCAGTGGTGACAATCAATATCTAAGATTTGCTCGACATGTTGCACGCCACGGGCGCTTCTTCAAGAGCACAGAACTGATTACTGCAATAAACAAAACATTCAATAAATAGCTGACATAAATTTGTTACAAACAATTATAACTAAGTAATGGCATTAGTGATATCATAGATTCTAAAATACTGCCAGCGGTGCCCATCAGATGGTGCTAATCCCACAAGGTCCGGGCATTATTCATATACTATGGGGACGTATGTAACATAATATTAGTAAGAGTAGACATCAAATTGTATGATTGATAAGTCTGTTTGTCTCCAAAAGAGGTATGACTGCTCCTAATATAGTAAAGGGAGGGGGAGGAAAAGAGGGAGAGGGGAGGGGAGGGAGGGGGATGGGAGGGAGAGAGAGGGCATAGGATGGGGGGGAGATGAGACGGGGGGGAGAAGGGAAAAAAGGAGGGGAAAGGAGGGAGGGGGATGGGGGGAGAGAGAGGGAAAGATATGGGGAAGGGGGAGATGGGAGGGGGGAGGAAACAGGAGGGGGGAGAGAGAGAGGGGAGGGGGGAAAGGGGGGGGGAGGGAGGAAAAGGAAGGAAAAAGAAACGGATGGGGGGGGAGAGGGGGAGGAAGGGAAAAACAGATAATTATTGAGTGCCTATTGTAGATGTCATATAGGGATAGTCAATCTGGATGTGTTGGTGATCGGATAGACTATTTGCTATCGGTATATATCATAAAACCATTGACGGTATAATGCCGTTAATTCGAACAGTGTATGCACCGGTCTGTGGTGCATCAAAGGAGGGGATAAATACAATCAGTATTGGACTATCTTAGCAAACCGCTGAATGTTTTAGACACTGAATCAAGAGGCTGTTGTTTTTACCTCTGCTGCCAATACACACAATTACAAATAGTATGATGGTAAGTGAAGCACACTCTTAATTAAATAACTATTCTAGACATGCAATAATAGGGGGAATTTTAAGACAATACCCTTAGATATTTTATATTATTATTCACTCTGTCTCTAGGGGGTGGACTAATCGCCCATTAAGACCAACCATATATGTTACTTAAATTAATACGCTTATAATATCTTTGCAATTTATCCCCTCCGTTGATGCACCACAGGCATACACTGTTCAAATTAATGGCATTATACCGTCAATGGTTTTATGATATGTACTGATAGAAAATAGTCTATCCAATCACCAACACATCCAGATTGACTATCTTTATATGACATCTGCAATAGGCACTCATTAATTATCTGTTTTTCCCTTCCTCCCCCTCTTCCCTCCCCCCCTCCATTTCTTTTTCCTTCCTTTTCCTCCCTCCCCTCCTCCCCCCTTCCCCCTTCCCCCCTCTCCCCCCCCTCCCCTTTCCTCCCCCCTCCCATCTCCCCCTTCCCCATATTTTTTCCTCTCTCTCCCCCCCATCCTCCTCCCTCCCTTCCCCTTCTTTTTTCCCTTCTCCCCCCCTTTATCTCTCCCCCCCCCATCCTATGCCCTCTCTCTCCCTCCCTTCCCCCTCCCACCCCTCCCCTCTCCCTCTTTTCCTCCCCCTCCCTTTACTATATTAGGAGCAGTCATACCTCTTTTGGAGACAAACAGACTTATCAATCATACAATTTGATGTCTACTCTTACTAATATCATGTTGCATATGTCCCCATAGTATATGAATAATGCCCGGACCTTGTGGGATTAGCACCATCTGATGGGCACCGCTGGCAGTATTTTAGAATCTATGATATCACTAATGCCATTACTTAGTTATAATTGTTTGTAACAAATTTATGTCAGCTATTTATTGAATGTTTTGTTTATTGCAGTAATCAGTTCTGTGCTCTTGAAGAAGCGCCCGTGGCGTGCAACATGTCGAGCAAATCTTAGATATTAATTGTCACCACTGCATAGCTTTTTGTCAAATACAGTACAACCGTATGTAAACAGGATTGGTAGTTCCAATTAGTAGCTGATTAATTTCTACATCACTAAGCTATGTATGGAGTGTATAATTTGTAAATGTGTGATCATGAGCTGAATTCTGTATCTGTCCTTTTTTACCTCTATATTTCAAATAATCTTTAATAAATTAGATTTTTAATTATACCAACTATAGTGATTACTGTGCCTAAAAAGTCCAAAGTGCAATCTATTCCTTTCTTTGCATACAATCATGATAGGACGTGGCACACGTAACATAATATGTATCCACATGACCACTATGTGCTGATACTTTAAGAATCCAAAACCATGTTATCAGGGTCTGCAGTTTTGGAATTTTCAAAGGCTGCAGTTGAACTTTTTTGCTAAGTGCTAACCACTGAGAAACTGTGCTGCTCCTTCTACCCTAAAATCCCCTTTTAGGCATATGTACGGTATATATGTGACAATTACCACACTCCTTAATCTACAACAGGGTCAGCTCCCTTCACCCTGTCAATTTATGTGTTGATATTCTTTAACCACATTTTATTTTTTACCAACATACTAAGGAAGTACACATTGCATTTTGCTTGCTTTCTGATAAATTTGGATTAACCATGTGCATTTGTCATTTGTTGCTTTGAGAAATTTACATATTCTATAAATCATGACACAGGGTAATGGTAGATATTGGTTCTGCTAGTCTGGACTATACTCTACAGTATTTGCTGTTATTTCTTCCTTTAGTAAGAGTGTCCACCTGCTAAAGTGACAGTACCTCAACAGGTTGACAATGGAGATCATAAACATTGCAACGCTAGAGGGGGGCACTTTACAAAATAGGTGGGCCATATTATTCAAAAAAGCTGAGCATGCTTACACATTAAGGAAAAAAGCCTGACTTCTGCTTTCATTAAGCACAGTAAATGTATTTTTACACATAAGAAACATAAGTACCTAAATCTGTATTTAAACTGGCCAGATGAAATTCTCTGGGTAGAGGCACTCTGGGATAGGAAAGGTCAGTACTATGAGCCAATCACGGTCTAGAATTTTAACAATGCTGTCACCCTATAATAAGGAGATTCTTACTGGCAAAGGAAAGTGGGTCCTTGACTAAATTGTGTTGTTTAAAGCTTAACTCCAGATTCCCTCCCCCAAGTTTGGAACACCCCTGCACCCTTATTTTACAAAGAAAATATGTATACATACCTTATTCCGGTGTTTTCTTTAAGGCTGCATAAACTTCTAAGTCCTCTTCCTCCTCTGTTTGTGATTGAGTCCTTAGTGCTGTAGAGCAAGACACCTTTATTACAAGTTGGTTGAATGATGTTGGAAGCTAGAAGAGGTCCAACACTGGATTGCAGAGGGGTGAGTCCGGGAGGGATAACACTGGCGTTGAGGTAAGATTGCAGAAAGAGCCTAATTATTTTAACATGTTGTGGCATTTTATTTAATAAGCTGGATTTAGACATTTACAGACAGGAGAGAAGTCAAGGACCTGGCTGGAGTGCCTGGTTCACATAACAAGCTGAACAATGGCACAAAACCTTTGGTAACTAACACAGGTCTGATGTGTATTTGAATTATGTATTTGGCTTTTTGCCTGGATTCAAGACAGTAGGTTTTTTGGATTACAACAACAACACTATTTATAAAGAGGTAGACCATAGAGTTGATACAAACAGCTTTCTGTGATATGTCATATAAGAGACTGCTGGCATGTACCATTAGACCTGGTGTCCTTGGCTTCAGAAAATCGACAAACTCTGGGGAAAAAACAAGCTTGCTGGTTGTTGATGCTCTAATATTTTGAATCCTGCTTCATATATCTTGTAAGATGGGTGCCTGATTCTGTCAGTTACTTGTTTCATATATCCTCCTTTCAGTTTGATGCAGTAGCTGTTAAGTATTGTTTTAATTTACTGTTGTTTGTGAGTGACAGGTCAGCATTAATATTTAAAGAACCAAGCCTATTAGAAGCAGTCCACTTAGCATGTTAACTCATATCTAGTTAAACTTCAAGTTGTCTACAATATTTTCTTGATGCTGAAAATTAACGAGAAGCTCTGTGTGACATTTCAATACACTTGCCATGTAATTTACCGTCTTTCATTTTTGTCCACTGAAGTCTTGGGATTACATGATGTTTGTACTTTGCCTCAGGCTTTTAATACTTTACAGATGTACTCCCGGTAAGGAAAAAGTGAATTATTAAACATTTGGGAAGTAGTTGGTCTGCAGGCAGTTAGAGTTAAAGGTGATATCAAATATTAATAGGATGGAGATGTATCAGTTTTACTAGTTGCTGCCATTCAATGGCTTGAATGAACTTTTGGGAATGTACTTTTTAAACATGAAAATTATTGACCATTATAAAACTATGCCGAGCTCCCATGTCACTCCCCCTGGATTTATGATTCTTTCTGCCTGATAATCCAGGTTCCTTCTTACGTCTGTTCTCTTGAACAGAGCATGAATATTTAAATAATTATACATCTATGCTTTCTTTTCAAAATGTGTTTCAGAGAGTTCAAGTACTGCAAGTTCACGCTATTATTTCAAAGCAGCTACATAAATAAGCATTATGCTTTCCTTATATTTTGTTCTACTATGACTAGTTGTGCAACCATATCAGAACAGAAATTATTTCTGCTTTATAGAGAAACAAATAAAAGTACACGGTGAAGGTCTCACTGATAAGCAAAATAAAAATTGACACGTAGAATACCAGTATATCTGTAGACTCAGTATGGAACTGCAGTATGTTAACCATAAATTAATTCTAATATAAAGTAAAACAGATTTATATAGATAAATACAGATAAAAACACATTTTTATTGGTGTCTAAAACCTTTTTTTGCCCCAGAAGACACGCTTGGAAGATTGTCTCACCATTCTTTACCTTATTATTGTACACATGGTACAGGTAAAATATAAGGTATACCAATATCCTGGCTTTAATGTTATCATGTGCAGCATGAGACAGGAGGGTTAGTCCCAGGTGGACCTCATCATATTCTGCCTGTTAAAAAGGGGGCCATAAGGTCATCAAAAGTCCAGTCTAAACTGGCATCTAGTATGCTGACTTCTTCATTGCAGGTTTTTATTGCTGTCTGTCAGGGGTGTTTCTCGAATACTAATAGACTGTGTCTGAGCACCATAAGCTGAAAAAACGCTATAGCTAAAGCTATGTTAAAGCCAAAACCAATGATGTAATATATTGCAGCTCACCAATAATTAGATGTGCTGGCTGCATCAGTTTTATTCTTTTAGGATTTTTTCCCCTCTACTTTCACCTGGTGATCTGACCAGTAACACACCTCTTCTATTAGAGTGTCCCCACTCTGGGTGAAGGAGCACAGGGGTACCTTTGGACAGCAGCATTGTCAGTCTGGGGGAGGAGAGAATTTGATGTAATAACAGATTTAAATCCACCAACACATTGAACACAAACTCCTGCTAATACTTTATAAGCAGTTATAGCAAACATTTTTTCTTTTGGGATAAAGTGTTTACATGAATATATAAATGCTGATCATTGTAATCACCAAGAAAAAAAAAGGGGGACCCCAAAGACGTCCTTATCTCCACAGAGGATGAGGGAACAAACTGCAGTTATCTCCTTAGTCAAACTTTATTTAAACAAATTCAAAAAATATGAAAAGGCATAGACAATAGGTATAGAAAAATGGTCCTAAAAAAGAAACAATGTTGTCTGGTGAGCCTGTGCTCACAGCCATGCCAATACAGCCACACACCTTAAGTAAAGTGGGTCAACCAAGAACCAGCAGAGTATCAAATTAAGAAGTATATAGGGTCTGAGAGGGTACTGGGAAACCTCATGGGCACCTGCTGAGTATCAGCTGTGTACCTAACTGGGGACCTACAGGCTCTCTATTTACCCTTACATATGATCAGTAATAACTGCTAGTGAGATGGATCACTGAAATGAGTTGCTCCAAACAAGATACTAAGGCTGCGTACACATGACCGGACTTTTCGACCGGACTGGTCTGACAGACTCTCCAGTGGACTTTCAACGGACTTTTGACGGACTTCCGATGGACTTTTTAACGAACGGACTTGCCTACACACGATCACACGACAGTCCAACGGATTCGTAGGTGATGACGTACACCGGACTAAAATGAAGAAGTTGATAGCCAGTAGCCAATAGCTGCCCTAGCATTGTTTTTTGTCCATCGGACTAGCATACAGACGAGCGGATTTCTGGGTCCGGCGGAGTTACGACATAAAGATTTGAAGCATGTTCCAAATCTAAAGTCCGTCAGATTTGCGACTGGAAAAGTCCACTGTAGGTCCGGTGAAGCCCACACATGACCAGATTGTCTGCCAGATTTGGTCCGTCGGCATCCGTCAGACAAAGCCGGTCGAAAAGTCCAACCATGTAGATTTCTTCCCCGGGTGTTACCAGTAATGGAAATCACACAATCACCAATAGGGAGGTCACCTGAAACTGATAGCATACATGCGTTGCCAGCATCTGCTGAACCTCACGGTCCCAACTCTCCTTCTGAAGTTTTTTCCATTGCTCTTCTCATGGTCTTCTCTGAGGTGTTAGAAGTCTAGGGCCCACTCTGGACCCCTCTAGCAATCATATCTCTCATAGCAGGTCCCTCCTGGGGCATCAGGGAAGATGTATGGCAAGGGGTGTTTTATGATTGTAGAATTCTTCCTCTCCAGCCTTCAGCAGCAAGGTGGCTTTCACCATAATATTCTAATTTTTAATGCCCCTCAAAGCGAGCTCTCAGGAGACAGGCCTATTGGGGGAATTCACCTCTGTGTACCACCCAGGACTCCATGTGCGGCACCGCCTTCTTATACATCCGCAGCACCTTCTGCTGGTGGGTCTGGTACCCCGTTATCTTGCCCCCTTCTTCTCCAGGCTCCTGAGCCACATTCCAAATGTCCTCATTGTAATCACCCCTGCTAGTGTTAAATGGTTTGTCTCATTTCTACAACTGATACATTATGCTGGAGAGCTTGTTCTTTTGAAAAACAACAGACTTAGTCACTGGATAACCTGATCAAAATAGAAGAAAGAAAGCCTAAAAACAGGTACCGTGTTTCCCCGAAAATAAGACACCGTCTTATATTTATTTTTCCTCAAGAAAACACACTATGGCTTATTTTCAGGGGGTGTCTTATTTTTATTAAGTATGGTACAACAATCAGCATTTATTCAATTACAGTTAAGTCGTCTTCTTCTGGAACATCGTCATAACTCTCCAAACTTGGAATTCCAACCTGAATTTCTTGCGACTCCATTTCCTTTAGAACCATTGGCCCCAATCTTTCATGTTGAGCAATAGAGCTCTCATGAAATGAGCAGCTCTTATCCATGTAACCTGCTCGGAGTGCATTGGCAACAACACTGTCAGTGATTTTATCCCATGAATTCTTCACCCAAATCACGACCTCTTGCAGGATAGGTTTCACAAAGTTTCCACGCTGATTTCTTGTCATTCTATTTTCAATGTAATCGTTAATTTCCATGCGCAAATGGTCTTTGAATGGCTTGTTTATTGCAATATCAAGAGTCTGCAGATAGGCAGTCATTCCAGCAGGAATAATTATTTGATCTATTCTTCCCTCTGCAAGGAAGTTCTTCATGTCTTTAGCACGGTGAGTGCTGGCTGAATCCCAGACTAGCAGACCTCTTTGGCCACCTCGCAAAACAAGTGGCAGCATTAAATCAAGCCACTTCCTTATAACTGCTTGTGTGCACCAGGCTTTTTCACTTTCAAGAACATAAATGCCAGAAACACGTTCAATCTTATCTTTCTTTCCCTTACTGATGATAACAGGTGTGGCTTTCGTTCCATCCAGACGAATTGCCAAAATACAGGTAACACGTGAACTTTCGTGACCAGTGGAGGGAACATAGATTGAGGAGGCACCCCTCTGTTCAATTGTCGTTTGGGCTCCTTGACTAGGGATGAGCCGAACACCCCCCTGTTCGGTTCGCACCAGAACATGCGAACAGTAAAAAAGTTCGTTCGAACACGCGAACACCGTTAAAGTCTATGGGACACGAACATGAATAATCAAAAGTGCTAATTTTAAAGGCTAATATGCAAGTTATTGTCATAAAAAGTGTTTGGGGACCTGGGTCCTGCCCCAGGGGACATGGATCAATGCAAAAAAAAGTTTTAAAAACGGCCGTTTTTTCAGGAGCAGTGATTTTAATAATGCTTAAAGTCAAACAATAAAAGTGTAATATCCCTTTAAATTTCATACCTGGGGGGTGTCTATAGTATGCCTTTAAAAGGGCGCATGTTTCCTGTGTTTAGAACAGTCTGACAGCAAAATG
Source organism: Lithobates clamitans (assembly GCA_037952925.1). NCBI lineage: Eukaryota > Metazoa > Chordata > Amphibia > Anura > Ranidae > Lithobates > Lithobates clamitans. Next base: position 7,817,811 of record JBBGZY010000187.1, read on the forward strand.
ACATTTTGAAGGAAAAAACTCATTTAAAACTACCCGCGGCTATTGCATTGCCGACAATACACATAGAAGTTCATTGATAAAAACGGCATGGGAATTCCCCAAAGGGGAACCCCGAACCAAAATTTAAAAAAAAAATGACGTGGGAGTCCCCCTAAATTCCATACCAGGCCCTTCAGGTCTGGTATGGATATTAAGGGGAACCCCGGCCAAAATTTAAAAAAAAATGACGTGGGGTTCCCCCTAAATTCCATACCAGACCCTTCAGGTCTGGTATGGATTTTAAGGGGAACCCCGCGCCAAAAAGAAAAAAAAAACGGCGTGGGGTCCCCGCAAAAATCCATACCAGACCCTTATCCGAGCACGCAACCTGGCAAGCCGCAGGAAAAGAGGGGGGGACGAGAGTGCGCCCCCCCTCCTGAACCGTACCAGGCCACATGCCCTCAACATTGGGAGGGTGCTTTGGGGTAGCCCCCCAAAACACCTTGTCCCCATGTTGATGAGGACAAGGGCCTCATCCCCACAACCCTGGCCGGTGGTTGTGGGGGTCTGCGAGCGGGGGGCTTATCGGAATCTGGAAGCCCCCTTTAACAAGGGGACCCCCAGATCCCGGCCCCCCCTGTGTGAAATGGTAAGGGGGTACAAAAGTACCCCTACCATTTCACTAAAAAACTGTCAAAAATGTTAAAAATGACAAGAGACAGTTTTTGACAATTCCTTTATTTAAATACTTCTTCTTTCTTCTATCTTCCTTCATCTTCTGGTTCTTCTGGTTCTTCTGGCTCTTGTGGTTCTTCCTCCGGCATTCTCGTCCAGCATCTCCTCCGCGGCGTCTTCTATCTTCTTCTCCTCGGGCCGCTCCGCACCCATGGCATGGAGGGAGGCTCCCGCTCTTCTCTTCATCTTCTTCATCTTCTTCTCTTCTTCTTTTCTTCTCTTCTTCTCTTCTTCATTTTCTTCTCCGGGCCGCTCCGCACCCATGCTGGCATGGAGGGAGGCTCCCGCTGTGTGACGGCGCTCCTCGTCTGACAGTTCTTAAATAACGGGGGGCGGGGACACCCGGTGACCCCGCCCCCCTCTGACGCACGGGACATGACGGGACTTCCTTGTGGCATTCCCCGTGACATCACAGGGAAGTCCCGACAAGTCACCGTGCGTCAGAGGGGGGCGGGGTCACCGGGAGGCCCCGCCCCCCGTTATTTAAGAACTGTCAGACGAGGAGCGCCGCCACACAGCGGGAGCCTCCCTCCATGCCAGCATGGGTGCGGAGCGGCCCGGAGAAGAAAATGAAGAAGAGAATGAAAGAAGAAGATGAAGAAGAAGAGAAGAGCGGGAGCCTCCCCCCATGCCATGGGTGCGGAGCGGCCCGAGGAGAAGAAGATAGAAGACGCCGCGGAGGAGATGCTGGACGAGAACGCCGGAGGAAGAACCAGAAGAGCCAGAAGAACCAGAAGATGAAGGAAGATAGAAGAAAGAAGAAGTATTTAAATAAAGGAATTGTCAAAAACTGTCTCTTGTCATTTTTAACATTTTTGACAGTTTTTTAGTGAAATGGTAGGGGTAAGTACCCCCTTACAATTTCACACAGGGGGGGGCCGGGATCTGGGGGTCCCCTTGTTAAAGGGGGCTTCCAGATTCCAATAAGCCCCCCGCCCGCAGACCCCCACAACCACCGGCCAGGGTTGTGGGGATGAGGCCCTTGTCCTCATCAACATGGGGACAAGGTGTTTTGGGGGGCTATCCCCAAGGCACCCTCCCAATGTTGAGGGCATGTGGCCTGGTACGGTTCAGGAGGGGGGGGGGCGCACTCTCGTCCCCCTCTCTTTTCCTGCGGCCTGCCAGGTTGCGTGCTCGGTTAAGGGTCTGGTATGGATTTTTGGGGGGACCCCACGCCGTTTTTTTTTTTTTTGGCGCGGGGTTCCCCTTAAATTCCATACCAGACCTGAAGGGTCTGGTATGGAATTTAGGGGGAACCCCACGTCATTTTTTTTAAATTTTGCCCGGGGTTCCCCTTAATATCCATATCAGACCTGAAGGGTCTGGTATGGAATTTAGGGGGACTCCCACGTCATTTTTTTTAATTTAAATTTTGGTTTGGGGTTCCCCTTTGGGGAATTCCCATGCCGTTTTTATCAATGAACTTCTATGTGTATTGTCGGCAATGCAATAGCCGCGGGTAGTTTTAAATGAGTTTTTTCCTTCAAAATGTCATTTTGCTGTCAGACTGTTCTAAACACAGGAAACATGCGCCCCTTTACAGGCATACTATAGACACCCCCCAGGTATGAAATTTAAAGGGATATTACACTTTTATTGTTTGACTTTAAACATTATTAAAATCACTGCTCCTGAAAAAACGGCCCTTTTTAAAACTTTTTTTTGCATTGATCCATGTCCCCTGGGGCAGGACCTGGGTCCCCAAACACTTTTTATGACAATAACTTGCATATTAGCCTTTAAAATTAGCACTTTTGATTTCTCCCATAGACTTTTAAAGGGTGTTCCGCGGCATTCGAATTTGCCGCGAACACCCCAAATTGTTCACTGTTCGGCGAACTTGCGAACAGCAAATGTTCGAGTCGAACATGAGTTCGACTCGAACTCGAAGCTCATCCCTATCCTTGACCCATAAACACTGCAGTTTTATCCATAGCAATCATGTTGCAAAGTTGGTATTTAGAAAAGTCGATGCCATCAACAAAGGACTTGAATGCAAGTGCTCGCTTAATAACTTCAGCATCTTCCAACTTAAACAGTGTTGTTGATTTTCTGAGAGACAGTTCATATCGCTGAAGGAAGCCATCCAGCCAGTGTTGTGATGCTTTGAATTCTGGGGATATGTCGAATTGTGGTGCCATTGCAAGGGCAAATGCTTGAATATCAGCCCTGCGCACAACCAAAGCCTTTGCTCTCCTATCATTAACCCATTCACTGATCATGTCTTCCAGCTCAGGAAATAAAGGTTGCCGACCTGAACCACACTTGCGCTTCTTAGCATTTCCTCTGTCCACCTGTAGACTGAGGTTATCATATTCTGCTCGCCATTTTTGGACCATTCGGATATCCAACTTCTTCTCTTTGCAGAAAGCTGTAAGATTCTTGCCCTGGGAGTCCTCCACAATTCCTTTCTTGTACTCCACAGAATAACTCTTTCTTTTTGCACTCATCTTGTCTAATTGTACAGATACTCAGGAAAAGCAGAGATAGGCCAGCAAAGCTGATGTGTAAGGGCTGGCTTATTTATCAGGGATCCAGTGAGAACTGCAAAGTGGAGCTGGGATGATCTCTATGGGGTCTCTTGGCTCAGTAGCAGACTGCTTGCTAAAGTTTTTCCCCTATCCCCTGGTGTTTGTGTGGGGTGAGAGAGACCCACAGACTGTTGCTGCTCAGTGCTGGGGAGCAGCTTTACTTCTTCCCCTGAGGATACACAATACAGAGCGTCCTGCTCCTCACGTCAGTCTGAGGAGACTTTTACTTTCACTTTCACAGAACGACCTGACAGGCAGAACAGACCTTATTGATGAGGCTGGTCACAGGTCACATCCGAGATACAGTAGCAGCTGTCACGGTGGGGCAGATGAGAAGGGCTGCCCGACTTCTTTACCGCTCCGCAACACTACTGTATCACTGGGTATGTCATACGTCTTCTTTACCGCTCCGCGCCGGTACGCATAGCCACGCCTATCACTACGTCTTATTTTCGGGGTATGGCTTATATTGGGCTAATGCTTAGAAATCCTGCTACGGCTTATTTTATGGGTATGTCTTATTTTCGGGGAAACACGGTACATATGATAAACCTCCCAATCTATTTACCCACGCTAACAACATTGACTGAAAGAGTTTAGTTCTGCTTTAAAGTGTTGAGGGGCTAATAGGATACCATTGAGATTACTTTGGATCAAATGTAAGACTAAAATTTTAACTGATAAGAATGAGGTGGTCAAAAACCCGTAATGTCACACTTTGTTTAAAAAATTAATAAAAGATTGATTGAAAAGTAGATAAACAATATAATGTTCCAAAACTGTATAATGCATAGAATGTATAGTCTTAATATCACAAGGGGTATCTGGGGCACTCAGAAGAAGACGTGGGGGCACATGCCTTGGGTGCCAGGGTCTAGCAGCACTCCTCCTGTCTGTGTCCACAATAATGGAAAATTGTATCAAATATTTACCGTAATTTTCTTTTCCTGATGCCAATACATGGCAGCATACATATGATATAGCTCTACCCCTATATCCACCCACAGGAACCATTTAGCTCTATAAAAGTCTGACTGAGAGCTACCTCCCCCATTCTCCATATAAAGCACTCAAACAATCAGAGGGAGGGTTTGTATGCTGCCATGTATTTGCGTCAGGAAAGTAAAATTACGTAAGTATTTGATACAATTTTCAATTTTCCTGATGCCAACATGGCAACATACATATGATACATAATGAGCTTTTGAGAGGGAGGGTTTAATGCTGCAAACGTAGTCTTTATTTGACAAGAGACATAGAAGCTTGGATAGTTTTCCTCCAAAGCTCTACTGTAGTAAGAGCTGCTGGATCCATCCTGTAGTGTTTTAAGAACGTATGATGCAATGACCAGCTAGTCGCTTTTCAGACTGTCTCCAGTGACACTCCGGCCTGTGCCGCCCAAGAAGAAGACATCGCCCTGGTTGAGTGAGCTCTAACCACCTCCAGCCGCTCTATATGCCCGGTGAATAGTTTTTACTATCCAGGCCGAGATGGTTCTGGCCGAGGCCTCTTTCCATTTAAATTTTCCGGTAGGTATGATGAAAAGTCTGTCGGAACATCTAAATGTAGAAGTAGTCTGGAGATAGGCTTTGAGGACTTTTGGAATGTCCTACTCATGCAGATCAGCATCTGATTTTGCTGGTAAGGCTGGAAGCATCCATTCACTGGAGAGATAAAAATATCGATGCCACTTTTGGGACAAAATGATCCAGTGGTCTCAATATAACCCTGTCTGGGAATAACATGGAATAAGGTTCGATATGCAAATGAGAAGATCTGGACAGCCGCACTCCATCAAGTAATAATCTAAGTTTGTTTATTTTAAAATCAGGTACACATCAGATACAGGTCATCATAGACAGAGTGTACAGATCATAGGCTAACGCGTTTCACACTTGTCCAAGTGCTCACTCATAGCTATGAGTAAGCACTTGGATAAGTGTTAAACGCGTTAGCCTATGATCTGTACACTCTGTCTATGATGTCCTGTATCTGATGTGTTCCTGATTTTAAAATAAACAAACTTGGATTATTACTTCCTGGAGTGCAGCTGTCCAGATCTTCTCCTTTGCATATAGTCTCTACTAGTATGAGCCAGCACCTGGAACCTCTCATCTCTGGAGAGCAAGATCAGCTTTACACCTGGTGAGACCTAAACTAATGCGGGGATAACTTTTGTAATGGAATAAGGTTCGGCTGCCCCAATTCTTAGAGTTCCGACACCCTTCCCCCTGAAGTTATGGCTATTAGGAAAGCAGTTTTTAAGGTGATATCCCATAATGAATAGTCTTCTGTTAGAGCACAAGGAGGGTTTGTTAGAAAATTGAGGACTACTGCCAGGTCCCATTGAGGGAACCCATTTCTCTTGGGAGGGCGTAGTCTAAGTACCGCTCTCATGAAGTGCTCCACCAGCAGGTTTGTTGCCCATTAACTTTGGTTAAAACCTGAGATGGCTGAAATTTGCACCTTAAGCGAACTTAGGCTGAGCCCCAAATCCAATCCGGATTGCAGGAAAGACAGGATTTGAGATACATTTGGGTAACTAGGGTCAAACTGATGTCAAGCTGCAAAGCTCATAAACCTATTCCATATTCTGGAGTAGATGGCATTGGTTGACCCCTTTATGGAACTCTGTAAAGTTCTAATAACCTCTGGAAATCATCCTAACTCTTGTAATCCCTGCCTTTCAATCTCCAGGCCACTAAGGCCAGTCATGATGGTTGCGGATGTAGGATATCTCCTTGTGACAGGAGATGAGGAGTTACCAGCAGGGTGATCAGTGGGCACATGTTGAGATCCATTGCCAGAGAGAACCATGGTCTGCGAAGCTAGTAAAGTAATAGTGATGACTGTCAAATTCTCTGTCAACAGTCACCTCAGGAATTTCAGGATTAAAAAGATTGGAGGGAAGGCATAGGCCAGTTGTACAACCCAAGTATGGGTCAAGGCGTCCGTCCCCTCAGTTATTGGATGAGGGTGGCGCGAGAGGAACCGGCTCACCTTGCAGTTGGTTAATGAGGCAAAAAGATCCAGTTGCGGACACCCCCACTCATGGGTGATCTGTTTGAACACTTAAGGGTGAAGGGACCATTCGTTGGGATCCTTGAATTGTCTGGATAGGCGATCTGCTTCCAAGTTCTGACAGCCTGGAAGATATATGGCCCGCAAATCTGGGAGATATTGTTTTGCCAATGTCATGATTGGTTCCACCTCTCTCAAGAAGGATTGGCTGTGCTTCCCACCTTGTCGCTGTATGTAGGACACTGCTGCTGTGTTGTCCATATGGAGCAGGATTGGGCGACTGTGTAAGTGAGGCAGCAAGGTGGCCAACGCCATGAATGCTGCTTGAAGTTCCGGAATATTGGAAACTAGGCCCTGAGTGGAAAATTGCCCTCTGCCCTGGATCTTGAGTTGTTCACAGTTGTTCTCTGCACTGGCATCTGTGGTAACAATGATCCATGGCTGCGGCCCTAATGGATGATTCTGTTTAGCATTTCTTGTTTTGTCTACCACCAGAGACTCTGGCACATCCGGCTGGTGATCCTGATTGGCTGGGCTAGACGAACTCTCTTTCACTGCATCAGGAAGCCTTGTTGGAAAAAGTTTCCAGTTAGCCCAGGGGATCATCGTGATACATGAAGCCATTGTTACGAGAAGACTCATGCACTGGGATGCTGACATCACCGGTGCAGCCAATGCCTGTTGGAACTTCTTCCTGATTTTGGGGAGTTTCTGAAGTGGCAAAGAAACTGTGGCCACCTAAGTACTGAATTGGGCTTCTAGGTACACCATATTCTGTGTAGGCTCCAGCTGGCTCTGGTAATGCCTGTCCCCCAATGCAAATCTGAGGAACTGCTGGTATGACTGAAGGATCTACTGGTAGGCATCCTGCAAGTCCACTGAAATCCTCCAGCCTCCTGGTTGAATAACCTGGATTATGGTATGGAGAGATTCCATCTTGAGTCTAACTATCCGGATAAATTGATTCTGCCTCTTTTACATTCTGGAGGCGGTTGTTTAAACAGCCAATAATGGCCTTGCTCCACTGTGGACTGAATCTGCTGATTTTGGCAGTGGTCTTGCCAGAACTGGGCCCATTGAGCAGCCTGGCTCCAACTGCCTCCTGAGCAGGCCTGGCATTAAAAGGGCTTCTGGGTATCTAAGTGACCACAGGGGCCGTAGCTCTCTGTGATCTTATGAAGGTTGACTGTGTACCCCTCCACCCCTTCTGGAGTTCTTGGGTGTGCAAAAGCCTCCGAAATCCCAGTACCTGTTTGGCACTCCTCTGGATGGTTACCCCCTCTGGCGTCTTGGGACAGAAGATCAGATTTTCTCCTGTAACCCTGGAGTTGGCAGTCTCCAGTTTTTTGGCCAAACAGCGCCTACACATCAAAAGGAGGCTTACAGCAATTCTGCTTTGAGAATGGGTCGGCCGCCCAGGGTTTTAGCCACAATGTTTTTTTGGCTGTGACTGAGCTGAGCATGACTCTGGAGGACCATCGAATAATGTCTAAAGCTGCCTCACCTGTGAAGTCTGCTAAGAGTTTTATCTCATCAAGAGCCTTGAAGATTTTTTCTTTGGCAGCTTGTTTTTGATCGCATACTCTAAGTTCTGCACCCACACTGGCATAGTGCTTGCTATGGATGTTGACTCAGTTAAATTGATGATAGGCTCATGATAGATAGATAGAACTCCTATCCTCATATTGATTAGTGGATCCAAATTAATAATAACTACTGCAGTAGGGAACAGACACAAAAGATACGCTCAGCACCTTTCGAAATAACTGTTCTGCTTTATTATGACGCAATTGAAGGTTTTTATACACATGATTACGTAGGTATCACATTAATATTACAATTGTACGTTTATGGTAACAAGGGGCATTACATAGGCAGGCTAATTCTAATCAGGACTCGAAAGAATGTAAACATGTACTGAAAACATTATTAGTGCTGTGTGCACAGTGAGAGCAGTGTGCAATACATACAAAATAGAATACAATTATTGTCAGGGATCTACCAGCACCAGACCTGGGCGTTTGCATGCGCCTATGTGCTGGCGCGCCCCTGTTCAAACAGTGCAACAAACTTCTGCTTTTACCATGCATCAGCGCGGCGCGTGTGCGTTAGCACCGTTTTGGCGCCAAGGAGCGCATAATGCCCCGTACACACGGTCGGATTTTCCGATGGACAATGTCCGATCGGAGCGTGTTGTCGGAAATTCCGACCGTGTGTGGGTGCCATCGGACATTTTCCATCGGATTTTCCGACACACAAAGTTGGACAGCAGGAGATAAAATTTTTCGACAACAAAATCCGATTGCGTCTTTTCCAACCGTGTGTGGCCTGTTCCGACGCACAAAGTGCCACGCATGCTCAGAAGAAATTCAGACACGGGACAGCTCGTTCTGGTAAACGTAGCGTTCGGAATGGATACAGCACTTTCGTCACGCTGCAATGTTCAAAATGGTTTAATACAGCGCACTCTCTTCTTCTTTATAATGTGACAAGAATTAAGTCGTTTTGCTGCTCATATTCACACACACTTCTCACAAACTTATTTTGTTACTATTTATCGGGATTCCCTCCATATATTTTGATTTCTCACATCTGACAACAAAATTTTTTTTTTTTTTGGACTTTAATGTAGATTCTTTTTTTGTGTTTCTCTTTTTTATTTTTTTATTTTTTTTGGTGATTTTGATTTGTATTCCCGAAAATGTTTGTGTGTGTTTTTGGTGACAAGTTCCCACAACACCACTAATATGTTGTTCTATTTAATCTGTAGGAGATTGTTTGGTGTTGTTGTCCCTTGTTAATTTCACATTGTACTTTAGAAATGTACCTGAATCGTCACCAACAAACGGTCCTTTTTGGATGAAAACACACACAGGAGAGTAGAATTTACCTAAAAATCTTTTATTAAGGGGTCACAACTATAAACAAAGAGGGAGGCAAGGATGGAAAAACTGCAGAAGTGGGCGAAGCCTTGGACCCCCAGGGCAGACATCAATTATTTAAAAGCAAAATTGGTGGCCTCAGGAGTCCATATCTAAGGGAGGGCAGTCTGGTCCAGAAGTCCCAGAGATCCTGAAAGCAGCAGATGACATCTGTGTCCCCAGGCTGTGGTCATACGAGAGACTGCATCTTCTGTCAGACCAGACTGAACCCAGGGTCATCACTCTTTGGTCTTCTTTCCACGCTTCCTTCCAGCCTTTGGCTGTGGTGGTGGAGTTGTGGCAGCAGGAGGAGGAGGAGGATCGTCCCTCTCCATGACATCCGTCTTGTGTGTCAGTTCCCCACTCTTCCCCTTACGTAGGACTTTATAAATCAGGTCCTCAGAGATCTTGCGTTGACCCTCCTGCATGCCCTGCAATTTGGTGGCAGCCATGCAGGCAAAGGCCTCTTCAGGACTGGGGAAGGCTCTGAGGGACGCCAAAGCCTCCTGGATCAGCCTGTATGCTGAATCCTGCACGGGACTCGGAGTCGCCTTCCTGGCTCGTTTATATGGAAGGCGGAGGGGAGGAACCTGAGACTCAGTCAGGCTGCAACTTGTCCCAGGCTTCTCCTGGCTGCCACTTAGCCCCGCCTCCTCCTGGCTGCCACTAATCCCCGCCTCCTCCTGGCTGACACTAATCCCCACCTCCTCCTGACTGCCACATTCCACAACCTCCTCCTGACTGAGGTCTTCCTGTGTATGAAAAAGGGACATAGTTTTAGTATTGTTTTCATCAATCACACACAATTTTCACCTCCTGACTGCTGCAAATTGAATGTTAACAAATATAACAGACTATCCTTCTGAGCCCAGCAGTTTTCATTCTTTTCCCAATTTTGGGTGCCCACTACTGTCTATTGATATGTAAAGCACTTTTTTTTAATCAGCAATTAGTGATCAATAATAACATCTAGTAATTATCATGTATTTATTGCCCAGAAATCTGTAGAAGAATGCTATACCTGACTCCAGCTGGGCTCCTCCACTTCTTCCTGGCTGGAAGGCCCAGGTTGGACATCGGAAGCCTCAGCTGGTATGGAAGGAAGCGTGGAAGGAAGAGTGGAGAGGGATTCCCTGACTTCAGTGTGGTCTGACAGAAATCGCAGTCTCTCATAGTACTACAGCCTGGGGACATAAACGTCATCTGCTGCAGCTCCGGACCTCTGGGAATCTGTGACCTTCTTGCGCTCCCTAAGATAAGTGCTCCTCAGGCCACCGATTGTAGCTTTTAAATAAAGGATGGTTGCTGTGGGGACCACCGGCTTCACCAACTCCAGCAGTTTCTCCAGCGCTGCCTGCCTCTTCTGTTTGTGATTATAGTGGGGGTGTCTCACCTGCCACAGACAGGGAAGCTCCCTGTACTTGTCTATGAACAGGGGCAGGAAATTGTGGTCGTTGAACCCATCCATTTTCTCAGCAAGACACAACACAAGACAAACCCTAATGTCAGGCCAAACTCCCCTAATCTTGTTACAATATATAGGCTTCCATTTCGAAGCAGTATAGGCCCAAGTTTAGATCCTACCTTCGTTAGCACGATCGGCATCTCCGATGCTCCTTCCTCCGCTCACAGATCGTATGTAAGACGCGCGTTACGATTTATACACACTGCGCATGCGTATAACTCCGCCCGCCCCTGACGTTCTTTCTAGTCTATATCCCGCCCCTTTTTGTTTGGCGCTGTGGGGGAAGAGCACATGGCGGATAGACAGCAGGATCGTGCTAATTGTAGCAACGAGGAGGAGGAAAGGCTGGAGCCTGAAACGTCCCGATCCAGAAGGAGATTAAAGGACTCAAATATGTCCTTTGGGGAGATGTTGGAGATGGTGGACATCCTGAAGAAGGCCGACTATGATGGAAAGTATGGGCCTTACCCCAACCCCAATGTCCGAAAGGCCAAGATCATGGCGAAAGTGGTCAGGAGTCTGCACCGGAAATTCGGGGTACGACGATCGAAAGATCAGCTCAGGAAGCGGTGGTTGAACCTGAAATTACGAGAACATGAGCAGTACAGAAAGATCCGGAGAGTGCTGCAAAAAAGTAAGTAGTTGTGCTGTGTTCCTATTCTTTATGTTTATTACGTTCGTGCTGCTCCATGTGCTTTTAGGAACTGTTGTACAGTTTAAAATGTTAACTTTCATGTTCATGGGCACATTATTCGTTCGGATCACACATTGTTATTTCGGACGATAAAATACCATTGTTTAGGCCATATGCATTTGGCCACCATTTTGACGGAAAGTATGGGCCTTACCCCAACCCCAATGTCCGAAAGGCCAAGATCATGGCGAAAGTGGTCAGGAGTCTGCACCGGAAATTCAGGGTACAACGATCGAAAGATCAGCTCAGGAAGCGGTGGTTGGACCTGAAATTACGAGAACATGAGCAGTACAGAAAGATCCGGAGAGTGCTGCAAAAAAGTAAGTAGTTGTGCTGTGTTCCTATTCTTTATGTTTATTACGTTCGTGCTGCTCCATGTGCTTTTAGGAACTGTTGTACAGTTTAAAATGTTAACTTTCATGTTCATGGGCACATTATTCGTTCGGATCACACATTGTTATTTCGGACGATAAAATACCATTGTTTAGGCCATATGCATTTGGCCACCATTTTGACGCCCTATACTTGTCTTCAAAGAATTGGGTTGTGTAGATGGCTTTGTTACTAGAATAAAATGCAAACTAGATTCTGTGTAAGGAGAGAACACTCAGCAGCTGTTTTCACATCTGGACACTGGAGCACTAGTGTGGGACCCCAGAACACCATTTTTATTAGGGGGGCCACACAGGTGCTCCAGTGTATACTATAGGGGGTTCTCCATCTGTAAAGCTTGTACAAAACAGGTAAAGTATTGCAGCTTGACAAAGGGCACTAAAAAAGCTACATCTTGGAACTCGGCTAAAATAGATCATTGTACCCCACTTCCAAGCAATGTTTCATCTTTATAGTTCTGACATTAAATATCTGTGTGCTAATTATACCATTTTTTTTTTACATAGGGGAGAAAAGACTCGGAAGACACCCCTCATCCGAGGAGACCAGAGCTCCCCCCCTCTGGAAGAAGGGGAAATCCTGCCAACACAAGATGAGCAGGAGGAAGAAGATGTGGTGGAAGTAGTTACCACAACAGGTGAGTGTCTGCGACCACAGGCTCCGATAAGAGATGGATGGCGGCATTTTTTGGGAAACCTAATTTATTTGGGGTTTCCTCTCTTTTTAGGTGATCGTGAGGTTGTGGATGAAGATCCTTTCGCATCCGAAAGTGCCCAGATCCTGATCGGGGAGATCATGGGGTGTAATTTACAATTGGAAAACATCAAGCAAAACATCAATGATGTTATTCCAAAATATAAAAACATCATTGATGTTTTGGGGCAAGTTTAAAACCCCTCCAAATCACTTTCTTCTTTTGTGTGCTACAATGTGCGACATGTTTTTGTGATTTTTCCCAAAGCCAAATTTGGAGGATGCACACAGTGTGTCAACATGTGCTATCTGCCATCACGGGAGATCAATGGACGCGTTTTGGGGGTGCAACCCCTTCCTCAATAATAAAGTAGCGGTGAGGAAGGGCTTTCTCCCCCAAAACACATCCCTTGATCCCCCGTGATGGCAGCTAGCACATGTTGACATTGGGAAATTTGTGTGCATCTTCCAAATTTGGCTTTTCCAGGGGTGATTTCCCCCCATCTGAACGCAATATCAAACACAGTTCCTAAATACTCATGTCTGATGTTGCCTTCCAGTTCTACCAAATGTGAACTTTGTAAGATCAAGATTTGTGTCTTTCTTGGTGGTTTTACACAGGCCTGTTTTCTATAAAATGGACATTTTGATTTTGGATACTGACACCACAAAAATTGGTATACAACAAACATGTTGGTTTGTCAGAAAAAACTTTGGTAAATGCACATGTGATTGTGCTGGTATTAAAAAGATTGTTAATCAAGAATGTGTGGATTATTGTCTCAACGCTACAACACTTTTGGGGTGATGTAATTGTTGTTTTATGAGAAAATGGGGGTTATTTCCTAAGGGCAAATCCACTTTGCACTACAAATGCAGTTTCAGTGCAGTTGCAAGTGCACTTGTAGTGAAAAGTGTCTTTGCATTTAGTAAATTACAGCCAACAGTGCTTTGTATAAGGTTACACAATCACGACATTTTCTGCACTCCACACATTTCTGTCAGGGTCAGCTAAAACAAACACAAGCAGTAAATGGCCACCAAGAATTTCTTTTGGTTGTTTTTTATTTGAAAAAGGTGTCACAGATTGTCTGGCATATTGATAGCCCCCCTACCCACAAAGAACTCCAGGTATCGTAACCGGACATCACGGGCATTCAGGGAGGGCAAGCCAGGACGGCCGCTCTCAAGCGCCGTCATTGTTGATGTATTTGGGATTCCGGCCTCAGGCCCAACTGAGCCAGCATAGTTGGCTGAATGTTTTCGTAGAAAATTATGGAGAACACAGCAGGCAAGTATTATATGGTTCAGTTTATACTCCGCCATATGGATGGGTGTCAGAAATAATCGGAACCAGCTGGCCAGGATTCCAAATGTGTTCTCCACCACTCTTCGGGCTCTGGCCAGCCGATAATTAAAAACCCTCTGTTCCGGGGTGAGGGTCCTCATCGGGAATGGCCGCATCAGGTGGTTCCCCAGCGCAAACGCTTCATCAGCAACGAACACAAATGGGAGACCTTCAACATTGTCCTCTGGAGGTGGCAAATCCAAGCTGCCATTCTGGAGACGCCTGTAGAACTCCGTCTGGGCGATCACTCAACCATCGGACATCCGTCCATTCTTCCCCACGTCCACATACAAGAACTCGTAATTAGCCGACACCACCGCCAACATCACTATACTATTAAACCCCTTGTAATTATAATAGTACGACCCCAAGTTGGGTGGTGGGAAGATGTGGACGTGTTTCCCATCAATTGCCCCTCCGCAGTTAGGAAAGTCCCACCGCTGGGCAAAGTGGGAGGCCACAGTCTGCCATTCCTGTGGCGTGGAAGGAAACTGTTGAGGAAAAAACAATAAACATTACTATTTTTTCACAGAAACATGGCAAGCAGATTAGACACAAACATTATGGGTCAACCTCCAGATAGCATTTATTAAGGGGAATTTTACAACAACAAAGTATAAGGTACACCTATCATATTCCCCCTCCCCCCTCTCATGGGCCATTTCTAACATTATAGGGGGGGGGGGACTCTTGGACAGGTAACCCTCTTCACTTCATTGAGAGATGAATGCCTAAATACAGGGTATTACTTGGAACAGCCCCTCCTTAGTTACACTATTGGCAGCCCACTGGACAGGTAAGAAGTGTCATAATACAAAGATATAAATACACATTGTACACATTTTAGCACATTTGGACATTCTGCTATTACCTATCAAGATCATAATAGGATACAAGAACTTTAAACAGTACCATTGGGAAGTATACAGGCAGGCCCTTGCACTACATGCTTTGGGGAATTCATCCATAAATCTGAGCACTAAAGAGGTGGGTATAGTGTGTATGGGTTTGGCAAAGTCAGCAGATAGATGATTGAGGATAGATAGAGAATTGGGATCAGCTGACTTAGCAGTTGGGGGAGGGGGGGGTTACAAAAAATGTGGGGACACCACAAAAAAAAGCCTCTGGCCCTCTGCCTGAATTTAAATCAAAAATAACATTTCCAAACATTTTAGGGGGTGTTTGGGGTAAAGCACTACTATGGAGCTGATAAAATACATTGTTAAGTGACTACATGAGGTGAATATAGGGCAGGAGACACCATGCTGGGGAGGTTATTGAAGGGCAAATATGTATGAAGGACCTAAAATAATAATTACATAAAAATCCAGCATGCATGAGAACAAAGGGGACATTCACAGCATATTCCAATCATGGTAATTAGGGAATGAGGAAAGAAATACAATATATTAGCAAACATTCAATACCATAAAATGTGATATAAAAGGATAAAAATCTTACCTTCATATACTCCTTCTGCAGGACCTGTATGATGGCAGAACAGGTCTCTGGGATAATGATCCCCAGAGCCTGGGGGGAGATGCCTGTCGAGAACTTGAGGTCCTGCAGGCTTCTCCCTGTGGCCAAATACCGCAAGGTAGCGACCAACCTCTGCTCCGGAGTGATAGCTTGCCTCATGCAGGTATCCTGCCTGCTGATATAGGGGGTCAGCGAAGCCAACAGACGGTGAAACACGGGGTCCGTCATCCTGAGAAAGTTCCTGAAATCATCAGGATTATTCTCACGGATCTCACGGAGCAAAGGCATGTGACAGAACTGGTCACGCTGAAGCAACCAATTCTTGGTCCATGAACTCCTCCCCACCCTGTTCATGGACTGGACTTGTGTCAAGGTCAGGACCCCAACACCAAGCCCCCGCACAGCACGAACTCTACGAGGAGTACGCATACGCAACATGGCTAGAAAACGGTCGGCTGCTCAGAACGACGTAACAGAACGCACTGAAGAACAGCAAGGCCTGTGAAGAGCGACCTGAAAAACAGCAACGAGCAGACAAGATCGCACAGAAAACTCCAATACGAACTGACTGCACGCACTGAAGAGCAGATACAAACCCACAAGCACAAACTGAACGTCAGAAAACGATCTGAAAGCCACGAGTCTGAAAAAGCGCGAATCGTCTCTCACCAAACTTTTACTAACACGAGATTAGAAAAAGGAACCCAAAGGGTGCCGCGCTTGGTTCTGAACTGGCCTTTTCTAGTCTCGCCATACGTGGTGTACGTGACCGCGTGGTTGTCGATCGGAAATTCCGACAACTTTGTGCGACCGTGTGTATGCAAAACAAGTTTGAGCCAACATCCGTCGGAAAAAATCCGAGGATTTTGTTGTCGGAATGTCAGAACAAAGTCCGACCGTGTGTACGGGGCATAAGAGTTCCCCTGTTGCATGGGTGCATTGCTGCTTCATCTCAGCTCTGTGATTCCGTTAACCTGCACCTGATTGATCGTTACCTGATTTGACACGGCTTGTCTGACCATCCATCCTGCTCCAATCCGACCCTGCCTGCCTGACTATTCTGCTGCTTCTACCAAATACCATTGCCGACCTCTGCCTGCTTACCAACTCTGCCTCTGCCTGCCGTTATTGCTTGTCTCACTTACCCGCTGACCCGGACTGTCTGACCTTGCTAGTGCCTGCTGTTTGCTCCTTGCTGTTGCACCTTCAGCTCCAGCTCCAGTGATCACTGCATCTCCAGTGTTCCAGCCTGCTGCTCCTAGTTACCACCTTACCTGCAGTCCAGCCATCCCTGGAGGGATCTCCACCCTGCTCCAGCATCAGAGAGTCTACTTCAACAGGCACTCCTACCCCACTGTGCTCAGGAGACCACTGTCCCCACTCCAGTGGCTCCTGAACCAGCGTTGTATGAGAGGTCTTCTCCTACAAGTCAGGCTCTACTACCAGGTACCTAACAATTATTTACAGAACTTACAAATTTCCATTACAATGTTAAAGCAACGGTGGGCTTAGAAGCACCACCTGCGGTGAGGTAAAACTTTCTTAAGTCTATGTCAATGTGTCTTTCAAGGATATTGTGAAAGGAGGAAGAGTCTTCCATTGGAAGTGTCACATTCTTGGCCAGTCTGGTGACTGCCACATCCACCGTTGGTGGGTTAGATAAAGGAGCCGCATCTTCCTCCGTGAGTGGATACAACTTCTTAAACCTATTGGTTAAGGAGGATTTTCTCTCCCCTTCCCCAATTCCTACTTAAACAGACCTCTTATTTCTTTCATAAGAGGAAAGGTAGCTACCTGTTTCTTTAGGTTCCTCCTTTGGAACCCAAAGGCTTGTTCACACTTGCAGCAGGCTTTGCTATTGCACTGAAAAATGCTCTGTGCTTAGGTCCCTTTTCAGGGGTATTTGATATTATCATGTAGAGGGGACAAGTGTTTCCGTTATGCGATTTTCAAAGAGCAATTTGCACACAATGTTGCAACTCGCATGGGGGCTGCCCATTCACTTGGCTGTCCTATGCGTGCAAAAAGAAGCCCCTGCTTTCTTCCACGTGACAATCACAGCAAAATTGCATCATATTTAGTGTGCCCTGAAAGGATAAAGGCACCTAATGTGTGTTGTGCAGCAATTGCCACACAATTTAAAATCAGATTTTATGGTGTGTGATAATACGTTTTCTCCTTCTTTGGAGAAATTTAAAATCAAAGCCTAAACCTTCAGGAGGCAGTATCTTCTCCCTCTGCCTGAAGGTTGGCTGTAATACTGGGTCTGGGGAATCATCCGGCCTTATCCGCTGGGCTGGAGTCACCCCTGAAGTGCCTAGTACCCCTCTGGTAGAGAGGGTTGAATGGCTTGGTTTAGACCTGGTGCAAGGCCCACACTCTGTTCATCCACTTCTCTCCCTTGTTGTCCGAGACGACCGGAAAATTCTGTCAGGGAGTCGCGGACTACATTCGTAAGCAAGGTTGACACCTGCTGACTCTCGTACTCCTAGTTTAGGGCAAGTTGCCTGAAGCAGTTGCTGCAAAGTAGCTTTGCTGGCTTAGGGTCATCTCCACATGACCAACATTTGCTTTCGGGCACTGAGCCCTCCGAGGAGAAGCTGTGTGCATTCTCTTAAGTGTACATTTGTGCCCTTTGTACTGGGGTCTGCCAGGACTGGAGGAGTCACTTTCTGACATCACCGCACAAGGCATGATGGGGCGGTGACGTCATAAGGGGCAGGGTCACCAGGTGACACACCTGAAGACCACGCCCCATGACTATATAAGTCATTGCGCACCGCGCACACGACATTACAGCAGGAGAGAGCTTTGTGTCAACATCGGAAGAAGACTGGAGGGAAGAAGATGATGGAGAAAACTGGGCCACCTCTAGCAACATAGCGGGCAAAAGAGCAGAAGATAGCGGAGGAGCCCGGCAGAAGATACCGGAGAGCGGGAGAAGAACCGGAGAGTGCGGAGAAGAGGTCAGAGAGCACGGCGAGGTCGAAAGAGACCCCCGAAGTCGGAAGAAGACCCCCCCGGAGCTGCCTAATAAATTACTTTAAAAACCGGTGTAGTGTGTTCTTTTTTATTGACACTTTCAACCAGGTGAATGGGTAGGGGTACGATGTACCCCATACTCATTCACATAAGCCCCGATATTCTGATAATACAGACCCCGACAACCAACAGCCAGGGTTGTCGGGAAGAGGCCCTTGTCCTCATCAACATGGGAACAAGGTGCTTTGGGGTGGGGGGCCACAGGGTGCCCCCTGCCCCAAAGTATCCACCCCCCTATGTTGAGGGCATGCAGCCTGGTATGGTTCAGGAGGGGGGTGCTCACTCGTCCCCACTCCCTTTCCTGACCGGCCGGCTGTGTGCTCAGATAAGGGTCTGGTATGGATTTTGGGGGGACCCCCACGTCATTTTTTTGGAGTAGGGGGTTCCCATTAAAATCCATACCAGACCGAAGGGCCTGGTATGCTCTTGGAGGGGGAACCCATGCCGGTTTTTTATTTAAAATTTGGCGTGGAGTTCCCCCTCAAGATCATCAGAGCACAAGTCGCATGCCAAAGTCGAATCATGCAAGACGGCGATCAAACTTTGAACCAACTTCAATGATGGTCAATGGGCTGAAGTAGGATCAAAGTCAGACCAAAGTAGTACAGGGAGCATTTTCAAAGTCAGACTGCCTTGTGTCAGACCAGTTAAGACGGCTCCCATAGGGAAACATTGATTTTTGCATGTCATGCGACATGAGCTCCCAATGTCAGAGCAATTGTCTCACCAGTGTGAACCCGGCCTGAGTTTCTCTGGTCACAGGACACATCACTACATATAAAATAAAATCAGGCAGAAATAGAAGCAGATCACAGGTTAACGCCATTTATTAAGGTTAGTTACATAGCTATATATAGTTACTTAGTTGGTAAGGTTAAATAAAGACACCTGTCCATCCAGTTTAACCTGTGTGGGTGTATATCAATAATTCCCATATCCCTGTATATTAGCATCAAGTAAAATGCATAAAAATACTCAAAGCAGCAGTACTTTACCCAGTACTGAGGATATGATATCAAAGATTTGCATAGGGAACAGGACACCACCACTCAATACAAATCTGTCCAGAGTGCATGCACCTACACCTCCAGTATGTGATGAAATCACTGTGTGCAGCTCTGAATAGATACTTTAACAAGTCATCAGGATCATTTATATCACTATGGTGCATTAGCCACATGTGTTAATATGCGTTATGCCGCATGTTAACATGCACTGCTTTAATGCATCCCATTAATTTTATTAGTTTGTCTAATGCACCAAAATGCTCCCAAAAAGGTGTACATAGCACCACATTGCACAAGGTGTATATAGCACCACATTGCACCAACGCACATTACTATGCATTGTAGTAACACAGGCTTTACTGCAGAACAATAGTGTGAATGGGCTCTATGGGGGAATTCCTCTCGTCTTAAAGAACTTTCTTCTTACTCCTTTTTGTACCTCCAGGACAGGAAGTGAAATGAAATCTCCCCAACGGCACAGAGGCAGCAAAATTAAAATAATATAAGACTTTTTCTTTCTGAAGCCAGGACTTCCAATTTATCAATGGGCAGAAGTTGTATTAAGACACCCTATTCTATTGACTGGGTTGTCTAATGCACCAAAATGCCCCAAAAATGTGTTATACCGCATATTAACATGCGCTGCTTTAAAGCATTCCATTAATTTGATTGGGTTGTTCAATGTGGCAAAATGCCCCTAAAAAAGGTGTACATAGCACCACATCATACCAACGCACATTACTGTGCATTGCAGTAACACAAGCTTTACTCCAGCACAATAGTGCGAATGGGTTCCATGGGGGAATTCCCCTCGCTTTGAAGAACTTTCTTCTTACTTCTTGTTGCATCTCCAGGACAGAAAGTGAAGAGAAATCTCCCCAATGGGATATAAACAGCAAAATTAAAGTAACATAATATTTTTTTTCTGAAGCCAGGACTTCCAATCCACCAATGGGCCCATGAGCATCAAAACTGGACCATGGAGCAATGGAAAAAAGGTGGATTGTTCAGATGAATTTAAGAATGGTTTAAGAAACACAACAATATGTTTGATGTGTTGACTTGGCTTCCAAGTTCTCCAGATCTCATTCCCATTGAGCATCTGTGGAATGTGTAAGAAAAACAAGTCCAATCCATGGAGGCCCCACCTGCAATATACAGGACCTAAAGTTATCTATTTATGATGATTTGCTGCCAGATACCACAACATACCTTCAGAGCTACCTTTCATTACATAGTTTCTTACTTTATTTTTATGCTCCCTTATAATGTCCTCAGTGAATTCTCAAACCTCTTCACCCCCCTCCCCCCTCACTTCTGTTTGTTTGGAACCAGCAATGCACATTAGTTGCAGTCACATGCACTGCTTTATGTGCACTAAAAATCTCATAGTCCATAGTCCTTAATCCGTCTCAAGGGTGATCCAGAGAGAGTGTCTACATTCCTACACACAGTGGGACCATGGACAACATGTGTAGGCACCCTTTAACAGAACCATAACAGCATTAAAAAGACATTTGAAGATCTGGATCAGCCTGAGAGCAATAGAAGGTATTTTTTTGTATTAAGGAAACATACTTACATTTTTAAGTGAACTTGACAAAATTGACAAATGAAAAAGATATGTTTTATCTTAAAATCAGTCCCTTCAATAAGTGCTGCTACATAATGTGATATAATACAAATATAATATAATCAAATTTAATGGCATATATACAGTATGTTCCATTTTTATTATGCCACAGCTAGTTTAATAATGCTAGTATATTGCTTTCCTAATAGAAATGGTTATTTACATTTTCCATGTGAAACTTTGTAAGCAATGCTTTGTTTTAGTTTGATAAAAGGATTAAAGAATTAACTCTCCTGTTGTGCATAAGCTTAGTATAATTTCTATTCAGCAAACTAACTTGCTTTTTCCTATCAAACCGTGAAAATTGATCTTTTCCATTAACTTAGTCAACTTAATTTTATTTCAATTATTTTAAATGCTTTCACAATATTATAGTGCCTGCTTCATTTATTACATAATGACAATTCATAGCCATGTGTTATTGGAAGATTTAGAAAAAAAAAATACTAGGGATTTTCTTAAACATCTGAGTCATGTAGAATATGCTATACATTCAAGGTAAACTCCAAGAAAATAGCAAAATACACAGTAATTTTTTTTTTTTTTACTGCCAAAGGTTCTGCAATTATGGTCCACCAATTGTGTCTCCCATGCACCCCTTCCAACGAGTGCAGCCAGGATAGTGATTGCAGTTAAACTAGATGTAACTTTTCATTTTTGGTTTAATAATTGCACTGTGTATAATAGACAATTACTTTTTTTTTGCTTTCTGCATAAAGATGATGCAGATCTCCTGCAGTCTTATTTCCTCTCTGCATGCATGCGCTCCAATGATGACCACAAAGCATTTATAAGGCCTATGTAATGTGTGTAAAGGGCCGTACACACGATCGGACTTTTTGACAACAAACATGCAAATTAGCTATTTTGGAGCAACATCCGACCGTGTGTACGCTCCATCAGACAAACTTTTTCTGTTTCCATCGGACCTTTGTTGGCTGTGCGAACGGACAAACTTTCCGGCAACAAAAGTCCGATGGAGCAAAGTCTGATCATGTGTACACAAAGCCATCGGACTTTTGTACAAACTACAGTACGCGGCCGCGAGAATGTTTCCAGCGCGATCGGATCACGCTGGTTCTCGGCGGCAGGGTACTGTACATCTTGCGCTAGCTGCAATAGGAAAAACACATTTTCCTACTGCGGCGGGCATGAGGGGGAATTCCCCTCTGGGGGGCATGGCCATGTCATCCTATGACCACGCCCCTTAAGACCTCACTGTCCCAGCATGCCCCGGGTCTGTGATGTCAGGGTAAGGGTACCATGTACCCCATACTCATTCACATAGGGTGGGGGGCGGGATCTGGGGGCCCTCTTATTAAAGGGGGCTCCCGGATTCCGATAAGTTCCCCGCCCGCAGACCCCGACAACCAACGGCCAGGGTTGTCGGGAAGATGCCCTTGTCCTCATCCACATGGGGACAAGGTGCTTTGCTTGTCCCCCCTCCCCCAAAGCACCCACCCCCCATGTTGAGGGCAAGCGGCCTGGTACGGCTCAGGAGGGGGGGGGGGGGCGCTTGCTCATCCCCACCTCCTTTCCTGACCAGCCGGGCTGCGTGCTCAGATAAGGGTCTGGTATGGATTTTGGGAGGGACCCCCACGCCGTTTTTTTGGCGTAGGGGGTTCCCCTTAATATCCATACCAGACCTAAGGGCCTGGTATGCCCCATGGAGGGGAACCCATGCCTTTTTTTTATTTAAAATTTGGCGTGGAGTTCCCCCTCAAGATTCATACCAAACACAGTGCCTGGCATTGGCGGGGATCCAAGTTGGATCCCCGCACCAGTGTCAACCCGGCTCGCAAGGTGTCAATCTCACCAATAAAAGTGGCGGGATTGACACAATATCAGACAACAATACAGAAGTTGACCAAAGGGTGGTGGTAAAGAGCTGAAAACCCACTTGATATGGTGAAAGTTGGCTGGAAAAGTCCTGTCATCTGTATGCAACGCCCTTTGTACAAAAATCCAAGGGAAGGTTTATACAAAGTCCTATCGTGTGTATGGGGCTTTATACTACCTGTCCTAGAGAGAAATTCTCCTCATCCACAGATGTCACCGGAACAAATGTTTGCACTTGAGGATTCCCCCTCACCTCCTGTTCTAGTGATAACTGTAAAGTTTTAGATATGCCATCACCTTCTTGTCCCAGAGACAATGGTCACCAGGACAAATAAATTGTTTTCCTAGTGGAAGTTCAAAAATTAAGTGCTGTCATGCAGTCTAACAAATGAGTTTGAAAGATTCTGGTATCAGTGCTTGTTTTATGAAAAATACCTTTAATGGCTATTTTAACCACTTCAATACAGGGCATTTTCACCCCTGCCTGCCCAGGCCAATTTTCAGTTTTCAGCACTGTAATATTTTGAATGACAAATGTGTGGTCATGCAACACTGTACCCATATGCAATTTGTATAATTTTTCCCCCACAAATAGAGCTTTCTTTTGGTGGTATTTGATCACCTCTGTGTTTTTAATTTTTTGCGCTATAAACAAAAGAAGAGCAACAAGTTTGAAAAAAAACAGTATTTTTTACTTTTTGCTATAATAAATATCCCATTTTTTGAAAAAAAAAAAACATTTTTTTTTCTCAAAAAATATAGTAAAGGTCTTGCGAGCTACCAAATCAAAGTTCCCCTATCTTAACATAGTATAATGACATGTGAGAATCACAGATAAATAAATAAATCATGTGCTGTGCTATCCCCTTAATGATCAGCTGAACCTGCAGCAAAAACATAAAAAACAAAATTGTTAATTAACCGCTTCTGCCCCGGAAGATTTTAACCTCTTCCTGACCAAAGCACTTTTTGCAATTCGACACTGTGTCCCTTTAACTGACAATTGCGCGGTCATGCGGGGTTGCACCCAAACAAAATTGACGTCCTTTTTTTTCCACAAATAGACATTTCTTTTGGTGGTATTTTATCACCTCTGTGGTTTTTATTTTTTGCGCTATAAGCAAAAAAAGAGCGACAATTTTGAAAAAAAAATATTTTTTACTTTTTGCTTTAATAAATACCCTCCCCCCCAAAAAAAATATATATATATAAAAAAACTATTTTTTTCCTCAGTTTAAGCCGATATGTATTCTACATATTTTTGGTAAAAAAAAATTGCAATAAGTGTATATTGATTGGTTTGCGCAAAAGTTATAGTATCTACAAAATAGGGGATAGTTTTATGGCATTTTATTATTATTATTTTTTTTCTAGTAATGGTGGCGATCTGCAATTTTTATCCTGACTGCGACATTATGGCGGATACATTGGACACTTTTGACACTATTTTGGGACCATTGTCATTTATACAGCGATCAGTGCTATAAAAATGCACTGATTACTGTGTAAATGACACTGGCGGGGAAGAGGTTAAACACTAGGGGGCGATCAAGGGGTTAAGTGTGTCCTATGAAGTGATTCTAACTGTGGGGGGATGGGCTTCACCTCACATGACAGAGATCACTGCTTCCGATGACAGGGAGCAGTGATCTCTGTCATGTCACAAGGCAGAACGGGAGAATGCCTTGTTTACATAGGTACTTCCCCGTTCTGCGGCTCCATGACACGATCGCTGGGAGAAAAGCCCGCTAGCCCCACCATTTAAAGGGGACGTGCAGGTACGCCCGTTTGCCCACCGCTGTCATTGTGCCGACGTATATCGGCGTGCAGAGGTCAGCAAGTGGGTAAAGTGATGTGCCTGTAAATCAAATCCAAGAATATAATAATAATATATAAGCGACTAAAGTCGTCATTCAGCTTACAGCATCATATAATGTGAACACACATTTCATAAAATATAAATGTTGATACAAAAGTGATCCATAAAGTGCTCAAGTGCATATAAGTCTGACCACCTAGGATCAGCTTTCAGTGTCCTTAATACAGCAATAATGAATGTGACTTGATAGGTGACTGTGAATATAGCGATCTGCAGCAGTGATTACACTCAGGTGCTCCCCACCCCAAGATGATGGCCGCTCACCTCAGAGCGTGTGACCTCTCAATTAAGTTTGGTCAATACATGCTTTTGAATCATCAAAACGGATTCCAGGTCAGGTTGCAAACACTGCTCAAAGATGTAGCCTCCTCACATATAAATATCAAAAAGAAACTCCATAGTGTGAAACCGTTTCAAAAGATTTTATTTACTGCAAACAAAGCCCTATTATAGAGTACTTGCATGGGTCTGGTGCGTTAGTGCACCTCTATATAGCATGGCTTACTAGCGCCAAGCCGTGGATGAGATCGTGTGCTCCTACTCCATAAGATAGACCAGCTGTCTGCTGCGCCGTCCAGTCCTCTCCTCTACACTTGTCGATACAAGGGAAATATTGTATTTTCATTTCTGTTCGAACACAGAAAGTTATCAGTTCAGAGAGTTTGTGGCAGCTATGGTGGTTGGCCTTTTACAAGGAAAGTTCATTCAACTGGCAAGAATTAGATTCAGGCAAAGAAATGAATGTCTGAGCTCCACCATACGTTGTGCATCCCAGTTGACATCATTTCACCTGCATCCATTGAGAACATTTTTCCGACGACCAGGTCAACATCGGTGAACCACTTACCTGCCAATCGTGACCGCCTGGATATCGTTCCGCATGCCCAGGGTGGCACCATGCCTTCCTGACTCCATGTCTAAGACAGGGAAGTCCACTGGATCTTGTAAGAGTTTACGCCTACCATTATCTGCTTTGATGCCATTGATAGGAGAGGAGGTGTCCATTGAGTGATTTTCCAAATCCCCTTCAAGTCTCCTTTCAACATTCAGAACATCCACCATTGCTGAGAGACTCTCTTTATGCTCATTTTTCAGGGACTCTGGTCTTTTTTATTTATTTTTTAATTTTTATTTTCTATTCACGGATTGTTATGTTCTATTTACTTCACCTTGTGGATTAGTAGTGGTCCTTCGGACCAACACATATTTATTATCACATGCGCTACATTTGTTTACATTTTTCATTGTTTGCTTGTCACATTGTATGTAGCTGCTTTATCCTTTATGCTTTATGCTTTATTCCTCTCTTGATATTTTTGTTATAAACATGCATCACCAGGTGAGTTTTTTTACCTGTTTTTATTTTTCTAGCGGTGCACCACCTATGTATTTATTATGTTTTGGACATAAAATAATATATTTTTAATTAGGGTTATTTAAAAAAGCATGTAAATTAATATTTATTATTTCTAGGGATAAAGTAAGGCGCTAGACTATTTTCTACATGTTGACCAGGCCTTCAGGCTTCACAGCTGGTTTCCTACTGCGCTTGCGCGATCTCAGAAGGCAGCAGGGGTGGCTGATGCAAACACAGAAATTACGTACCTCGCCGCGGTGGGATAGGATGGAAATGAAGCAGGAAAACCTAATAGGTACAAAGCAACTAAAAGAAAAAAAAAAAACAATATCCAAAGGGGGGGGTGGGGTGGAACTCTGCTTTTAGGACTTTTTACATAAAAGGTACACCCAAAAAAGCCTAATCTAAGTAAATTGCGCATACAGTATAGCTAAATCATCACCACTGTAATACCCTAGTGTAAATTGCTTACTGGCTACAATAAATATTGCTGCTTTATTAAAGTGACCCTGTCCCCAGAAAATATTATTAATCCACCCTTACCTGTAAAATAAGGCAGGAAATACCTTTCCCAGTGCCTGAGGTGGTGAACAGCATTCTTGTCCCCTGAAGTCAAGTGAGTAATGAATACCCTCTGATTCCTTCTGTATTGAAATGTATTGTAACTGTCTGCCCTCATATTGTAAAGTGATGTGCAAACAGTTGTTGTTATATAAATCCTGTATAATAATAATATTAATACTTTTGGGAGTGTCCTGCCTCCCCCGCAGCTCTTGCTGGTTCCCCTTGCTAACTTCACATAAATCTTAAAGCCAGACCCTGTATAACCCTTTCACCAACTCTCATGCCTTAGTTTTTTAACTATATTTTTACTATTTTGTTCTCTTCTGTCAACATATTTGGAACTCCGTAGATATTTTTTTTATGTCCAACCAAGATCTTTGGTATGCTGCTTGAACTGGTCTCTGTACAGTAGCTATCTGAATCTGTGTATTGTCAGCAATAGCTTTAGATATCTTACCTGGACAATGCTGGACTGAGGATTGCAGAGGTACCATCAAGCACTGAACTGGCACGTTCCATATTTGTGTGTACTGTATTAGCTAGTTATAGACCTGTAGGGCCTAGTATAAATTATGGGGGGGACCCCCACACTGTTTATTTTTAACCACTTTTGGACCACCCACAGTATATATATATATATATATATATATATATATATATATATATATATACTTCATTTGTTTGGTGCCATAACCTCGGTATTTTTTTAAACAGCAGGCAATCTGGCATCAGATAAAAGTGGACCCAGCAGCAGATTCGCCACAGGATCACTTTTATAGGAAGCGGGAGAGGTGCCTATAAAGAAGTGCTTTCCGGTAGTTTCCCTGATTAACGGAGCCAGAGGGAAATGATCCGATCCCTGGGAGCGATGGGCAGGAAGTCAAATCAAATGTCACTTCCACCCTCCGGCCCTAAAGGGCCCATTTTTTTCGTCTTAAAGTAAAAAATTTTTTTTTTGCTTTTAAGTGTAAATGAGGGATCTCACATTAAAGAGGCCCTGTCCTGCTTATTTCTATTACAAGGGATGTTTACTTTCCTTGTAATAGGAATACAAGTGATCCAAAAACATTTTTTAAAGGGACAGTGTAAAAAGAAAAAGGAAAATAAATAAGAAAAAAATAATAATAATGTTAAAGCGACCCATCCCTCCGAGCAAATGCCCACATATGTAAATGCTGTTATGGTATGAGGTATGGCCCCAATCATTAGAGCAAGAGCAATAATTCTAGGACTAGACCTCCTCTGTAAATCTAAACAGGTAACCTGTAAAAAAATTTAAAACGTTGCCTATGGAGATTTTTAAGTAACATAGTTTGTCTCCATTCCACGAGCATTTGCAATTTTAAAATTGGGCTTTACTGTTTTCCTATTTTTTTATTCAAAAAAGTTTTTTTTCCCCCCCCCAAAATATTGTGTTTGTAAATACGGTGTGACACAGCGTATTACAATCTCCATTTATTCTCTAGGGTCTCTGATATATATATATATATATATATATATATATATATATATATATATATATACAGTATATATATATAATTTTGGGGGGTTCTAAGTAATTTTCTAGCAAAAAATAATGATTTTTAACGTATACCTTGTTTACATGGTCAGAGATTCCCTTTGTCTTTACCAGACCCTTATCCTAGATGGTGATCTGATACAGATGTTAATGAGGGATCCCCACACACAAAAAAAGAACACCCAGCCTTTGGGTCTGGTATAGATTTTCAGGGGGAACTTTATGCAAAAATAAAAAAAAAGCGTGTTGTACTACTGCATATTTTTTTTCTCTTTACCTTGGATCTTAATGTTTCTGAGATGAAGGGTTGTATTATCTACCGAGCCTTAGCAGCTCTCTACTTGCATTTCATATGTGCAAGTTGTTTGTCCAAGCATCCTTAAGTCAGGGATTCAAGATTGTAACTTTTCACTGTCCTTTAACCCTTTGCTGCCTGCAGTCTGTACATTATAGTTTCTCAGCACAATGTCCCTTACAGAGGATAATTTTAGGTTGCATTCACACTGGACTTTTTTACAGCTGCTCCTAGGGGGTCTGGCGTTTTCTTTTTCTCCTGCCTCTAAACTCCCCTGTATGTTAGCCTATGCGTTCATGCACACATAGGCTTTTAGCAGCGTTAAGTGGCAGGGGTTTGTAGAGGCAAGAAAGAAAAAAAACACTGCCAGTGTGTCCAGGAGCAGCAGTTTGGGCAGAAACAATGCTTGATGCTACTAAAAGCTGCTAAATGTACCTAAACAAGCATAAATGCTAGGCTGGTTTAGCGCTTAATCATTCATTCATTTCAATGGCCAGAAAAAATGACTTATTTTGACCAATGAAATGATTTAACAACCAAGAGCACCTGTAAAAGCTCCTAAAAACTTGTAAGAGTTTTAGACACTATTGTCAGGCATTTTTTCGGCAAAAGCTCTGCTGGTTTCTAGGAGAGTTAAATCAACGACCTGCGTGTATGAGGTCCTCCAGATACTGCATTCAGGATCCAATCATGTGATCACTAAGTGTGACATCACATGACAATGTTTACAAACTAGTCAACACTTGCTGGCTGCATTGTGATTGTGCCTTTTTAAAGATAGAGACATTTTGACGTAAGCATTCGGCAGGCCTTGGCTTTTAGAAAAAAGGCAAGTTGTAAAGGACATACTGTATATATGTCATTGAAAACAGTGTAAACTTTTTTAAGTAGGCAAATTAATCACAGTTTTAATATAATGTTTAGTTAAAGATACTGCTACATTTAGCCTAGGCATCCTAGCATGTATGACTCCTGGCCACAGAGGGGTTAAACATCATTGGTTATACTCTGTGCCACTTACTTGTCTACTATAGACTGCTTTTCCTTCCACATTCCCTAAAAAGTGTGCATGGCCATGCTGGAGCTTTGGTTCCACATTTCCTGTCTAGCCTATCAATACTAGTAGAATGAGACAATCTATTGTGGTTGCTTTTATGTTTTGCCCATGAATTCCCTGGCAGCGGCTAATTTTGGATTTCTTGATACTGTGTATACAGCATAAGATGTATTCATATTAAATTACTTTATTGAGCAATGAAAAGGCCATATACTTGCAGTACATTTACCGTAATATTATTGTATTCATCAGAACATTGAAATGCAGTTTTGTAATATGCTATGTATAACAAATATAAATAAAAAATATATACCTAATGTCAGTGGTAGCCTCAGCAACAACAATAACAGTGCAATAAAGCTCTCAGGTGCGAGGCATTAAATATGACAAATGTATGTGAGCAGAAAATGTTTGCTGCATAGCTCCTTTTTCATGTCATCCAGTAATGAACAAACATGGAGCTATGTCTGTATTAGATGTTTTCTGACTACATTCCTGACAATAGATCTTGACTTTGTTAGATCAACTCCTTGTATACATATGGGTTATTTATTTAACGTATTTATAAAGCACAAACACAGCACTTCTGATGCACTTAGAGTACGTACAACCCTTCTCATCAGTCCTTGAAGGCAATTATAATTCAATATCCCTACAATACTTGTTAAGACAATTGTATACTCAGCCAAAGGTCTGCTTAATCAAATGAAGTTAGCCAAATAATTTGTTTTTGCGGGGAAACCCAGACCACTAAGAAGAAATACACACAAATACATGAAAGACATATTTTTACTTTAAGGTGTGCTTACATTGATAACGTCAACGTCTTCTTCTGCTTTTCCTGCTATCCTTGGAACTTGCTGCAAAGTTACAATGTTTCAGTCTGATTACTGGAGGAGAGGAGACCAAGAAACACTTTATAAAAAAAAAAAGTATGGTGTTGCTGTATAAGTTATTAACCACTTGAAGACCAAGCCTTTTCTGGCACTTTGTTTACAAGCTTGAAAAAGTGTTTTTTGTTAGAAAATTACTTATAACCCCCAAACATTATGTATATTTTTTAACAGAGACCCTAGGGAATAAAATGGCCATCATTGCATTTTTTTATGTCACACGTTTTTTCGCAGCGGTTTTTCAAATGCATTTTTTTGGGGAAAAAATACATTTTAAAGTGGAGGTCCGCTGAAAAAAAATATTAAAAGCCAGCAGCTACAAATATTGCAGCTGCTGACTTTTAATATATGGACACTTACCTGTCCAGGGAGCCCGTGATGTTGACAGCCGAAGCCGATCCGTCCTTCGGCTTTCGGCTGCTGCCGTCCCATCCTCGGTAAGGGAATAAGGAAGGGAAGCCGTGCGGCTGCACTTCCTGGTTCCCTACTGCGCATGCGCGAGTCGCGCTGTGTGTCCTCTCTGGTCCCTGCTGTGTTCTGTGTCTCACAGAATACAGCAGTGGAGGAGAGTGTAGGCGCCGGAAGTGGTGTAGGTCACCGCAAGCGCTGTGGTGATCTATGCCAGGAAGTAGGAGCAAATACCTGTATTAGACAGGTATCTGCTCCCTCCTCCCCCTGAAAGGTGCCAAATGTGACTCCACTTTAATGAACTAAAAAAAAAAAATATATATCCCAAAAAATAAAAATATAATCCCAATTTTTTGTTTAATATGAAAAATTATGTTTTATGTCAAGTAAAATGATACCTAACATGTCACTCTTTAAAATTGTACACATTCGTGAAATGACAACAAGCTACGGTAATTAAAAATATCAATAGGCGACGCTTTAAACGCAAGGTTACCTGTTTAGAGTTACAGAGGAAGTCTAGCACTAGAATGATTGCTCTCACTGTAACGTTCACATGTGTGGTGCAAACACTGCTTACATATGCGTGCGCGACCTACATATGCAATCGCTTCTGCGCATGAGCACACAGGGATGGGGGCACTGTACTTCTTTTTTATTATTTATTTTATTTTTTATTATTTATTTTTACACTGTTCCTTTATTTTGTATTACTTTTATTCCTAATACAAGGGATGTAAACATACCTTCTAATAGAACCTACTATTTTTTTGTGTGTGTTTTCAAGCTTCTTTGAGCTTTTTCATGCTTTTTTGCCTGTTTTCGTGCATTTTGGGCACTTAGGCGTCTTTTCTGCTCAAAAGCTCCTTGGTGGGGTTTTTTTTTCTGCCTGTGAGAGCATATGCCTGTAAACTCCTGAAAAAGCGACAGTATACATGGACACGTTGACTAACATGGAGGGGAGTTTCCAGGCAGAATAAATAAGAGCTCAAAAAAGCTCAAAAGCCTGTAGGAGCAGCTTCTTTGAGCTGCAGTGTGCATGAGCCCATATACTGTACTGTAAAAATTAAAAAAAAATAACAGTTTGGAAAACATATTAGAAAATTTAATAAAATTGTCCATCCACCAACTCTTATAGTTTCCGTTCAATATTATGGAAGATGAAGAATGTTAAAGACTTAAGTTTTCAGGCCTTGTACAGCACCTACCAGAATTTGCACTCGCATTTTTCCATTATCTGCTTTGAACTTATCATCAGTGAATGCAGGCTCTTTTTTGTTAGAGGATAAAAACTTAAGGTGCGTTGCCATTCACTTTCTATGGCACCCCAATGCAGATATACAAAAGAAGAAAAATACATTGGCCTCTCAGTGCACTGAAACACATGTAATAAAGAATATATGCATTGCTTTACATTTACGGTGTGCTGAAAAAAAATGGAACATAGGATGTTTGGACATGGAAATGCATTGAGGGTGGATAGAAATGTAACCAGCAATGCACCACAAAGCATGTAAACATGCTGTGTAGAATGTATAGAATATTGTAGTTATAACAATTTGGATGATGATGATTAAGTTCAGAGAAGAGAAGAGGATGTGTACTTTTTCTTTGTTAATTATTTCATCTTGCAATAAATATTTGCATACATAAATATTATATGACCTCCATCAATCCTTTGTATACATACTGTATGTTATTTAAAATACTGCATATCTCTAGCAAAAATGTTTTAGTTAATTTAAAAAGCAAGGGATGCTTGGGGAAGTCTCCTCTTTTTGGTGCTGATTTTGATGATAAATGAGTGAGGGCAAGACAGGATGAATGGCAAAAATAAATAAATAAATAAATAATAAAAATAAAATAAAAGCAAACAAAAGCAAAACAAAAAACAGGGCTTCATCCCCAGGACTTTACCAAGAAAAAAAAATCCCGGTACAGATATTTATGAGACCAATCTCTAGCAAATAAGGTCTAAAAGGAAACTTAATATTAAGAATTAAGAGAAACTAAGAGAAACTTAAGAAAGCGTTAGGAAAGACTCTTAAGAGTTAATGGTCTGGCACATAATGCATATTTTTTCATGCATATATTAATATATGTGGTACGGTCATACTTTAACTACAGCTCACTGTAACTGATAACTGATAAAGCAACATCAGACTGAACAGTTCATATTTCTGCTTCAAGTGATGAAAGGCAAAGTAAGATTAATGGTGATTATAGGAACATTTTCAAGATTAAAGCAGAGAACTAGGAAATGTGTTTTAGGTATATCTAATAAAATGAAAACTTTTCAAAAGAGATGCCTACTTTCATGAAGTTGGGGAATTGCTAATGGTAATGCAATGAAACCAATATAGGCTTTTCTATCAAACTGCAGAAGGAGTTTGAGAGGAAGCAGAATGGAATCAGCTAACAGAATAATCAATTCAGAAATACCTTCAAAGGCAGTGTGATGGTATTATGATATGAAAGGGTAAAGCTGACAAAACAGCTGCATGCACAAGGTGTGTAAATATTTCTTGATGTGCATTTTATCAAAAAATAAAATACCGGTATTTAATAATAGAGCTGAAAGTAATAAATGGAGAATGTAAATCATACATTTTGGTGCTAGATGCCTATTATGTTTGAGTTATACGTCTTGATTCATATCTGTTGTAGGATTGGCAAATATAGGAGGGAAATTACATTAGAATATATATTTTAGATTTTATTTTATTTTTTCTATTTTTTATAAAAACATGTGAAGCAAAGCAAACCGTGGATCAGAAATATTGCCTCATTTGAAGAATACTTGTGTTCTGCGTCAGTGACTCTGTATTGGTCCCTCATCATCACTGAGCTTGTCTCCCCACTTTCTTTTAAGGTGCAGAGTCTTTGGCCATTTTAATAGGTTGGTAAGAGATGATGTAGCTCCTATGTAAATGCAGGAGTTAATTCATGCTAGCATCAAGGCACCATACTGAGAATTTACCTTGAGCTGTGTCTGTGCAGCTCAGTGCATCAGATGCGTGAAACCACATGCTTTTGCACCATGAGCTGCATTTTAGAAAAGGTGTAGGGACCTTTTCCCTGCATTTCCTGCAGGTGCAGGTGCAGGTGCCGCAGACCATTCAAAATGAATGTGGGAGGTGCAGTGATGTGAAGCATGTGAGAGTGTGAGCGTGGAGTATACCGGCTGGCGTATCCTGTCCTCCCTGTCTCCTCCTGTTACCTGTTACCTGGTGTTGGCAACAAGTTTTGCAAGCTCATGGTGCTGCACATTACAGTGAGCAGTAGCAGAGGTATTGAGTTGTCCGTGGCTGGAGGCTGTGAGCTGTGAGTGCGGGGATCCTGCTGATCTTCCGGATTCTGGGTCTCTCCTGTGCAGTGGCATGGTGACAGAGGAGAGCGTGCCTCTATCAGGAGCTGCTGACACCTAGCAACTTCAGGACTGGTAATGGTGGCTGGCCTTGCTCGCTGGGATTCCTGTTTGTTTTAGCTTGTTGGCAGACTTATCAGCAGTTTCCCCCCCTTGTGCCCTGCACGTATAGTATTGATCAAAGGTGTAGGAGGTATAGGAGCCTGATAACATCAGTTATAGCAACAGTGATTCCAGGGACGCTTGAGACTGTCAATGCCTACCACAAGCTGTGTGTCGTCTATTCATATGCAAACAGCTATGGGGTAAAATACAGTCCCACAGTCTGATGCTGCATTTTCCATGGATCATATATCTGCTTAGAGTGGAGCAGCACAGAATACACAGACAGTGGCTAAATTTTCTGCTCATGATGCTGGGAGGAGCCATATGGATGTCACCCCTGAGCCTACCATGCGGGATCTTTTTTCAATTATGCAGCAATGTTCTGCATCTTTGGTGGCACTCTCTGGTCAAGTGCAGGCAGTTCGTGGGAATTCGTGGGGATTTGTGATTCATCAGGATCTGCAAAAACTGCAGGATCGCACAACAGGTCTTGAAACCAGAATTAGTGATATGGAAGATTCTCTATCACCATTAAAGGCTGAAGTCAAAATACTTATCAAACAGACTAATGATAATATTGCAAAAGTGGAAGACCTTGCGAACCGCTTATGTAGAAATAATATACGTGTGGTGGGCATGGCTGAAGAAGTTAAAGGAAATGATCCATGCACGTTTGCTGAATTTTGGATTTTGGATGTATTTAGTAGAGCCAATTTCTCTGCACTTTTTGCTGTAGAGCGGACCCACCAGGTTCCCACTCATCCACTCCTAGTGGGCAGTGTCCCAGACCCTTTATTATCCGGTTTTTAAACTTTAGAGATAAAGGTAAATATGTTACGTAGGGCCAGAGCTATGAAGGAAATTAGTTACAATGGCTCTAAAATTATGTGTTTTCCAGATTTCTCCCCTGCTCTCCAAAAACAACAGCTCTCCTTTCAGGAAATAAAAAAAAAGATGCAGAAACTGAACCTTTACTATTCTACCCTGTTTCCCCAAAAATAAGACCTAGCGTGATTGTCGGTGATGGCTGCAATATAAGCCCTACCCCCCAAATAAGCCCTAGTTAAAGTCCTTGTAGGTCTTATTTTCAGGGTAAGGCTTATTTTCGGGGAAACAGGGTAGGGCTTATTTGGGGGGTAGGGCTTATATTGCAGCCATCACTGACAATCACGCTAGGTCTTATTTTCGGGGAAACAGGGTATGATGTATCCAGCTCGTCTTCGCGTGATTCATGATGATTAAGTAAAATTTTTGGATTCTCTTCGGGCTGCCCAGGAATGGCTTCACCAACATTTTCCTACTTTATGACAGGATTAGAGTGAGGGGAAGGAAATTATTTTTCTCTTATTTGGGGTCCTTTCTTTTTTTCTCCATCTCATGTAAAAGAGCCGGCCGTGTCCCCCTTTGCCTAATTCACTCACTGCTAGTTCAGGAACCTTCAATGGTGTGGGGGTTTTTTTTGTGTGTTGTGTGCTTCCCTGGGGTTTTTTTTTTTCCTCCCCCCCCTTCCATTATTTCAGGTTGCTTCACTCCTTTATCAATTGCCATGATTGTTTACCATGTTTATCATGTTCACTGAGAAATATAGTAAAGGGTTGGTTAAAAAAAGTTTTTTCTTTTTTCTTTTTGACTATGGCTAGGCAGTATATCCCTTTTTTTTCCTTGGAATGTTTGTGGATTGAATGCCTCTTTAAAGAGAAATGCTGTTTTTGATTATATAACCCTATGTCATCCATCGGTTGTCTGTCTGCAGGAGACTCATGCCACAAGTAATACCATTAGTTTGTTTCAGCGAATAGGGGTTAGGGAGGGATACCGATCTGTTCTTTCATCTTATTCTCGGGGGGTTTCTATACTAATTTATAATGATGTATCATTCTCCTGCACCAGGATGCTAGTGGATGTGAAAGGAAGGTTTATTTTTCTTCAATGTCAGATATGTGACTTTGAATTGATCATTGCTGCTATTTATATTCCTCCTCCATACAGCACTGAGGTTCTTCTTCAGCTTATAGGCCCTTTCACACGGACGTGTCCGTGTACGGGCTCCACTTTGCTCAGCGGGGGATCTCTCCGTCGATCCCCACTGAGCAGGCAGATGTCAGGTCTGTCTCTGCACACTGTGCAGGGACTGACCTGTAAGAGCGCCTCTCTCCTCTATGGGGGATCGGATGAAGGTGGACCGTAGAGTCAGTTTTTATCTGATCCGCAGATGGATGGAAAAGTAGGGTTTTCCTCCGTCACACTTTAGCGGATTGGAGCGGGTCGGATGTCAGCGGACATGTCACCGCTCACATCCATCGCTCCATAGACCTGTATGGAGCATCTGTTCAGGTCCGCCTAAAAAACTGACAGCTGGACCTAAACGGTCCGCCCGTGTGAAAGGGGCCTGAGTCATTTGTAAAGGCCTCTCCTTCACTTCCAATATTGGTGACTGGTGATTTTAATAATGTAATCAACCCAGAACAGGATAGATTTCCCTCTCCCCGTTCTTTATCTATAGATGGCCTCTCTTCTTTAGGGAGGCTATGTAGGGAATTAGGCCTATATTATATGTGGCGGATGACACACCCTCTTGAAAATGTATACACTTGTCCTTCTAAAATTTTTGGTTCGCTATCAAGGATCGATCTGGTGTTGTGCTCCGCAGACCTTGTCATGGTTTTTTAAGGATGTGGTAATAGAGCCAAGAGGTATTTCCGACCATTCCCCTGTAATATTTACTATGGCCTTTGGGCGTTCAAGATCTAATATCCCTTGGCATCTAAATCCATTCTGGTTGGATTTATTTCCTCAGAATGGAGCCCTGCTGGACTACCTGGGTATGTTTATCACTCAGAATACAGGATCAGAATCTACTAGAATAGTACAGGATTGTCAGGGCTGGGCCCAGCACTTCCTTCTCTGAGCTGGCCGCTCAGCTGTCTGCTAATTACCAGCTCTTATCTCTCCATAGTGACTCACCTGTTCATGATCCTGCTCATCAGTCCTGCCTACTTAAGCCATCCAGTCCAGATGATCTCGGCCTTCGACTTGGTCCCATCTCTAGAGACGCTTTCCTGTGTTACTGTTAAAACTTGCTTGGCTGACATTCTTTCTGGCTCCCTGACGTTTTGGCTTGTCTGACTATCCGTTCCGGTTCCTGAACTCTGGCTATGTTTTGACTATGTTTACTCTGTTTACCTTTTTTTATTATTATTAAACAAGTGTAACTGTACTTCTGTCTCAGTCTGATTCATGGCTTCTGACAGGGATGTTCTTAAGGCCTACTTGAGAGGGCTTTTGATTAAATAGGTGAGTAGCACTAAAACATCCTCGCATAGAGAGCTTGAACAGGTCAAGGGGGATGCACTAGCGGCTGAAGCCAGAAGTTGAGCTCGCTGCTGGTAGATAGGGCCAGAAATAAACAATTCTTTGATAAACAGCTGACCTGGGCTGAAGGGGAGGCAGCAGACAAAATACTGGCTCAGGTCGTACGTGTGCAATCAGACATAACATCAGTAATGGCGCTGAGGGATCCGGGTGGGCGGGTGTACGCTAGCATAGGAGATATCTTGGCTATTTTCTCTTCTTTTTATCAAGATCTATATACATCATGGGTTAATTACATCTTTGCTGAGTTGACTGCTTATCTTGACAGGATTACTCTTCCAAGAGTATCAAAGAAAGATCAGAAGATGCTTAATGCCCCCTTGACCCTATTGGAACTGGAAGTTGCAGTGGCTAGTTTTGCCAATAATAAAGCATCAGGGGTGGATGATATTCCAGTGGAAGTTTATAAAAAATACGGCGAAGTGTTGTTACCTACCCTACTTAAAACATTTAACTCAGCTTTAGTGGCAGGACATCTCCCGGACTCAATGTCCAAAGCCACGACTTTAGTCATCCCGAAAAAAGATAAAGATCCACTTTTTTCAGAATCATATTGGCCTATTTCCTTATTATCAACAGATGTGAAGATACTAGATGATACTAGATGTGAAGGTTTTAGTCAGTAGACTGAAAAAGATGATAACAAATATTATTCATCCTGATCAAGCCAGCTTTATCCCCAACATGTAAACAGCTGTTAATATTAGGCAAGCTTATCTTAATATGCAGATTCCATTGGTTAACCATACGGATCGGGCCTTCTTGGCACTGGATGCCATCCAGGCATTTGATAGTGTTGAATGGCCCTATCTATGGGTCGTTCTGGAAGAAATTGGTATGGTGTGTATATTCTGTCAATGGGTATAATTACTATACTCTAGCCCTAGGGCTTCGATTAGGGTTAATGGCATGCAATCCTCCCCTGTTATGTAATTTCATGGCACAAGGCAGGAGTGCCCTCTGTCACCTCTCCTTTTTGCCATTGCCATTGAACCATTGACATTCCCACTCCAAGCGGCTTTGGATGCAACGGGTTTGGTTAGAGGAAATATGGAAGAAAATGTATATGCTGACAATGTTATTCTTTTTTTATCAAACCTTCGGTCCTCTGTGACAGCGGTTATGAGCTATATGGATGAGTTTGCTAGATTTTCAGGACTTGCTATTAATTGGGAGAAGTCTGTGCTGCTGCCGTTGGAATCACTTCCGAAGGACTTGCCATCAATTTGCCCACAACTTATAATTGTTTCCTCTTTTAAATACTGTATCTGGGAGTTACTATGACTACATCCCCTTTGTCATATAAAGCGGTCTATATTGCTCCATTATTGACAGGATTTCAAATGTAAAGTAGGATGTGGTGTAAACTTCCCCTCACCGTATAAATTTAAGATGGTTTGGATGCCGCAACTTTTATATTTTTTACATAATTTCCCAGTTTGGATTCCTTTGAATAACTTTATTAAGACCAACAGGATATTTCGAAATTTGATTTGAGGAAATCGGACCCCCCATATCAAACTAGAGGAAAGGAGGCTCGGTGGTTAACGGGTCCAAACCCGAGGATTTACTTTCTAGCTGCTCAATTGCAGCATCTAGCACAGTGGGAATCAGAGGCCTCAGTTTCTCCCTCATTTCGCTTAGTTTCTTTTGGTTTTTAGGGACACCAACCGCAGCTAGCCCTGGGGGGTCATCAGGGTGCTCTGCTTATTCTAAGTTACCTACTCTAGTGCTTATATACAAGGTGTGGGAATCTGTTACGAGGATAATGGGGGATACTTCCCTAACTAAATATACCCCTATTTGGGGCAATGAAAGGTTACCTGAAATACTGACCGTCTAGGACTTTCAGTGATGGGAACACATGGGGATTCTTACCCTATTTCAACTATATGAGAGCGGGGTACTTACATCAATTGATCAGTTGGTAAGGGAATTCTCCTTGAACCCTAGATGTTTTTTTCAATTTTTGCAGCTGCGACATGGTTTATATGCCAAATTCTCTCCTTCACCTGTCTTGTTTCCCCCTTGAACAGTTGCAGACCTATGTGCACTCGCAGACCACGTGCACTTGCTGAACAGTTGCAGACCTACGTGCACTCGCAGACCTACGTGCATTCGCAGACCTCTGGCAGACCTACGTGCACTCGCAGGCCTATGTGCACTCGCAGGCCACTGGCAGACCTACGTGCACTCGCAGGGCACTCGCAGACCTACGTGCACTCGCAGACCTACGTGCACTCGCAGGCCACTCGCAGACCTACATGCACTCGCAGGCCTACGTGCACTCGCAGGCCTACGTGCACTCGCAGGCCACTGGCAGACCTACGTGCACTCGCAGACCTACGTACACTCGCAATACACAAGTATACAGTACACAATACACAAGTACTAACAATCCACACACTACTCAGACAACACTCAGGTACTCATAGTTAGGGATGAGCCGAACACCCCCCGGTTCG
Organism: Lithobates clamitans; assembly: GCA_037952925.1. Lineage (NCBI taxonomy): Eukaryota > Metazoa > Chordata > Amphibia > Anura > Ranidae > Lithobates > Lithobates clamitans. The sequence continues at coordinate 7,857,872 of JBBGZY010000187.1, forward strand.
GTTCGCACCAGAACCCGCGAACGGACCGCAAGTTCGCACGAACGTTAGAACCCCATTGACGTCTATGGGACTCGAACGTTCGAAATCAAAAGTGCTCATTTTAAAGGCTAATTTGCATGGTATTGTCCTAAAAAGGGTTTGGGGACCCGGGTCCTACCCCAGGGGACATGTATCAATGCAAAAAAAACTTTTAAAAACGGCCGTTTTTTCGGGAGCAGTGATTTTAATGATGCTTAAAGTAAAAAAAAAAAAGTGAAATATTCCTTTAAATATCGTACCTGGGGGGTGTCTATAGTATGCCTGTAAAGTGACGCGTGTTTCCCATGTTTAGAACAGTCCCTGCACCAAATGTCATTTTTAAAGGAAAAAATCTCATTTAAAACTGCTTGCGGGTTTAATGTCATGTCGGGTCATGGCAATATGGATGAAAATCAGTGAGACAAACGGCATGGGTACCCCCCAGTCCATTACCAGGCCCTTTGGGTCTTGTATGGATATTAAGGGGAACCCCGCACCCAAATTAAAATAAGGAAAGGTCCCTATATACTCTGAACAGCAGTATACAGGCGGTGCAAACAAGACAGGGACTGTAGGTTTGTTGTTAAGTAGAATCTGTTTGTAATTTTGAACATTTTTAATGTGTTTAGCTCCAGCCAAAAAATCTTTTCTAAGCTTTTTGGAAAACATAGGGAAGGGTTATCACCCCTGTGACATTTGTTTTGCGTCTTTCCTCCTCTTCAGAAGATTTCACCTCACTTTTTTGTCCCAATGAAAAATGTTTTTTGAAAATTTGTGTTTTTTTGTGGAACAAGGATTGGAAAGCATCAGTGGAAAGGAAAAATTGTTTTCCCATATTAACTCTTACAGGAGAGAATTTCCCTTCCTTAGGGGTAGATTTCATCTCACTTCCTGTTGTCTCCTTCCGTTTGCAAGTAGGAGTCGTTTGTAAGTTAGATGTTTGAAAGTAGGGTCCTGCCCTATATACTCAGCAGAAATTTGGGCCTTAGGTGTTGCTGTGGCCAAAACACTGTAAGCCCTCACAGGGCCCTGCTGTGAAATATTAGATCAAGAATTGTAATTACATGCCCCTGTTGAACAGGAGCTGAAAAATTAGGCCTTAGGCACTGGTGCTGGTGCCACAACACTGCAACCCCTCACAGACACTCTAGTTGGAACGCAGGAACGAGCCCTGCTGCAAAGTATTGCATCAAAAATTGTAATTACACGCCCCTGTTAGACAGGGGCAGAAAAATTGGGTCTTAGGCACTGGTGCTGGTGCCACAACACTGCAACCCCTCACAGACACTCTAGTTGAAACGCAGGAACAAGCCCTGCTGCAAAGTATTGCATCAAAAATTGTAATTACACGCCCCTGTTAGACAGGGGCTGAAAAATTGGGTCTTAGGCACTGGTGCTGGTGCCACAACACTGCAACCCCTCACAGACACTCTAGTTGGAATGCAGGAACAAGCCCTGCTGCAAAGTATTGCATCAAAAATTGTAATTACACGCCCCTGTTAGACAGGGGCTGAAAAATTGGGTCTTAGGCACTGGTGCTGGTGCCACAACACTGCAACCCCTCACAGACACTCTAGTTGGAATGCAGGAACAAGCCCTGCTGCAAAGTATTGCATCAAAAATTGTAATTACACGCCCCTGTTAGACAGGGGCTGAAAAATTGGGTCTTAGGCACTGGTGCTGGTGCCACAACACTGCAACCCCTCACAGACACTCTAGTTGGAATGCAGGAACGAGCCCTGCTGCAAAGTATTACATCAAAAATTGTAATTACACGCCCCTGTTAAACAGGGGCTGAAAAATTGTGCCTTAGGCACTGGTGGTGGCGCCCAGAACCAAAAATGTTCTTACAAGCTATCAGCGTGATGATTGAGGAGGAAGAGGATAATTACTCAGGGATAGTCACTCAGCATCAGCATAGGCAGTCTTTGAAGGGATCTGAGATTTCAAAAAAAATTATTCGGTTACATCTGCATCAGGTGCTTGGTAGCTGGTGGTGATCCAAGACTGATTCATTTTTATGAAGGTCAGCCGATCGACCGAGTCGGTGGACAGACGCACCCTGTGATCGGTTACCACGCCTCCAGCAGCACTGAATGTGCGTTCCGAAAGAACGCTGGATGCAGGACAGGCCAGTAGCTCAATTGCATACTGTGCAAGCTCTGGCCAGTGATCCATCCTCAAGACCCAGTAACCCAGAGGATTTTCGGTGGGAAAGGTGTCCAAGTCTGATCTTGCCCCTAGGTATTCCTGCACCATGTAAAACAGACGCTGGCGATGGTTGCTGGAACCGATCATACCTTGGGGCTGCGGACCAAAAAATTGTCTGAACGCATCGGTCAGACGGCCACCTTCTCCACCGCTCCTTCTTTGACTGACCGAAGCCTCAGCAACACGTTGTCCAGAAACAGGAGTTTGTAACCTCCCAGTCTCTGGGAACGCGTTGCACAGACCTTTCTGCAAGGCCTCCCGAAGATGTTTCATCCTCTGCTCCCTCTGCGATGGCAAGATAAGGTCCGCAACCTTACCCTTGTAACGTGGATCAAGGAGGGTTGCCAGCCAGTATTGGTCCTTCTCCTTGATACCACGAATACGAGGATCCTTACGCAGGCTTTGCAGGATCAGGGAGGCCATGCAGCGTAGGTTTGCTGAGGCATTCGGTCCGGAGTCCTCTGGGTCACTAAGGACAACAACGTCCGCAGCCACCTCCTCCCAGCCACGTACAAGTCCATGTGTTCCTTGGGACTGATCCCTTAAAGACTGCTGATGCTGAGTGCCAGGCTCCACCTCCATACTGACACAATCTTCCTCCTCCTCCTCCTCCTCCTCCTCGTCCTCTTCCTGTGTGATCGGCGGGCACGCAGGAACACTGTCTGGATAAAGGGGGCCTTGAGAGCTAAGGAAGTCCTCCTCTTCCTGCCTCTGTTCTGCCTCAAGTGCCCTGTCCATTATTCCACGCAGCGTGTGCTCCAACAGGTGGACAAGGGGGACAGTGTCACTGATGCATGCACTGTCAGTGCTCACCATCCTCGTGGCCTCCTCGAATGGTGACAGGACAGTGCATGCATCCCTGATCATGGCCCACTGGCGTGGGGAAAAAAAAACAAGGTCCCCTGACCCTGTCCTGGTGCCATAGTCGCACAGGTACTCATTGATGGCCCTCTGCTGCGTGTGCAGCCGCTGCAGCATGGCCAACGTCGAGTTCCACCTGGTGGGCATGTCACAGATTAGGCGGTTCTTGGGCAGGTTAAACTCCTTTTGGAGGTCCGTCAGCCGAGCACTGGCATTATATGACCGGCGGAAATGCACACAGACTTTCCTGGCCTGCCTCAGGACATCCTGTAAGCCCGGGTACCTGCCCAAGAACCGCTGCACCACCAAGTTAAGGACGTGAGCCAAACAGGGCACATGGGTCAGTTGTCCCTGTCGGAGGGCAGAGAGGAGGTTGGTGCCATTGTCGCAAACCACCATTCCTGCCTTAAGTTGGCGTGGCGTCAACCACCTCTGAACCTGCCCCTGCAGAGCTGACAGAACCTCTGCCCCAGTGTGGCTCCTGTCCCCCAAGCACACCAGCTCAAGCACCGCATGGCATCTTTTGGCCTGCGTACTTGCGTAGCCCCTTGAACGCCTACGGAGCACCGCTGGTTCCGAGGAAGAGGCCATGGAGGAAGAAGAAGAGGAGGGGGTGGAGGAGAGAGGTGTGTCACAATCAGCATTTTGGAGGCGTGGTGGCGGAACAACCTCCAACACTACTGCACCTTGTCCTGCATCCTTCCCAGCTGCCAGCAGAGTCACCCAATGCGCCGTGAAACTTAAGTAACGTCCCTGTCCATGCCTGCTGGACCATGAGTCAGCGGTAATATGCACCTTACCGCTGACCGCCCTGTCCAGCGAGGCATGGACATTGCCTTCCACATGCCGGTAGAGAGCCGGAATCGCCTTCCGTGAGAAAAAGTGGCGTTTGGGTACCTGCCACTGAGGAACCGCACATTCCACAAACTCACGGAAGGGGGCAGAGTCTACCAACTGAAAAGGCAGCAGTTGAAGTGCTAGCAATTTTGCCAAGCTAGCATTCAACCGCTGGGCATGTGGATGGCTGGGAGCAAACTTCTTTCGGCGGTGCAGCAGCTGGGGCAGGGAAATTTGCCTGGTACAATCTGACGTCGGTGTACCAAAAGCAGATTGCCCATAAGTACTTGGCTGTGACACACCTAATTCTACACCTTCATTCCTCTCACTGCAGGTCGCAGAGAGGACTGAAGGTCTAGTGGGGTTGGAAATCTCAGCTGATGAGGAGCAAGGAGAGATCGTCTTTGTTCTTTGGTGTGGGTCTTTTAGATACGCTTGCCAACGAACTGCATGGCAGGTCAACATATGTCTGGTCAAGCATGTGGTACCCAAGCGGGAGACGTTTTGGCCACGCGAGATACGCTTGAGACATATATTGCAAATAGCAGCGGTGCGATCTGATGCACTCGTCTCAAAAAAGGCCCACACCAAAGAACTTTTTGAATAACGCGCAGAGACTGCAGCGCCCTGCACATGTGGAGCTTTGGGGTGTGATGCAGTCAATGTGCTGCCCTTAGGCTGGCCCCTGGAGGGCATCCTGCCTAGTTGGTGATGTGCCACCTCCTCCTCCTCCTCCTCCTCCTCCTCCTCCTCTCTCCTATCAGGCACCCACGTTGAGTCAGTGACCTCATCATCCCCTCCCTCCTCATCACTGGAGCAAACCTGGCAGTATGCTGCAGCAGGGGGAGCATGACTGCCAGATTGCTGTCCTTCTTGGGCACCCCCTCTGTCCGTGCTCATGTTACTGCCTTCATTGAGCTCAGTATCATCATCAGAGCCTTCCAAACGCTGGGCATCCTCCTGGAGCATGTACCCAACACTGTGGTCAAACAGTTCGAGGGAATCCTCAGGAGGACATGGTGGGGCTAGGGAAGGAGTCACTGATGACATTGAGCTGAGGGAAGAGGCCGCTGCTTTGCCAGACAAAGCACCCTGGGCATGGGTGAGAGAGGATGAGGAGGATGAGGACGGCTTGGTCATCCACTCGACCAAGTCTTCCGCATGTTGCGGCTCAACACGGCCAGCTGCCGAAAAAAAGGCCAAGCGTGTCCCATGGCCACGTGCTGATGAGGATGCACCGTCTCCACGACCAGCACTAGACACAGAGCCTGCTTGCCCTCTCTTATTGGCTTGTGACTGTCTGCCTCTCCTTCTTGGCCTTCCAGACATACTAATGGCCTGTAGCTGCACTAAGCTGGGATAGAACACCTGTAATTTTCTTCAGGTAGCTTTATATACTGTAACCAGACAAGCCTGCCTGTCAGTAGGAAGATAACAGGAACGGATCTAGCTGAACACTGTGAGCAGGACGTACTGCACTAAATGTATATAGCAGGAACGGATCTAGCTGAACACTGTGAGCAGGACGCACTGCACTGAATGTAAACAGCAGGAACGGATGTAGCTAAACACTGTGAGCAGGACGCACTGCACTGAATGTAAATAGCAGGAACGGATCTAGCTGAACACTGTGAGCAGGACGCACTGCACTGAATGTAAATAGCAGGAACGGATCTAGCTGAACACTGTGAGCAGGACGCACTGCACTGAATGTAAACAGCAGGAACGGATGTAGCTAAACACTGTGAGCAGGACGCACTGCACTGAATGTAAATAGCAGGAACGGATCTAGCTGAACACTGTGAGCAGGACGCACTGCACTGAATGTAAATAACAGGAACGGATCTAGCTGAACACTGTGAGCAGGACACACTGTACTAAATGTAAATAGTCTAGCTGCCTGACCGTGGTACTAATAGGATCAAAAAGAACACCTGTAATTTTCTTCAGGTAGCTTTATATACTGTAACCAGACAAGCCTGCCTGTCAGTAGGAAGATAACAGGAACGGATCTAGCTGAACACTGTGAGCAGGACGTACTGCACTAAATGTATATAGCAGGAACGGATCTAGCTGAACACTGTGAGCAGGACGCACTGCACTGAATGTAAATAGCAGGAACGGATCTAGCTGAACACTGTGAGCAGGACGCACTGCACTGAATGTAAATAGCAGGAACGGATCTAGCTGAACACTGTGAGCAGGACGCACTGCACTGAATGTAAATAGCAGGAACGGATCTAGCTGAACACTGTGAGCAGGACGCACTGCACTGAATGTAAATAACAGGAACGGATCTAGCTGAACACTGTGAGCAGGACACACTGTACTAAATGTAAATAGTCTAGCTGCCTGACCGTGGTACTAATAGGATCAAAAAGAACACCTGTAATTTTCTTAAGGTAGCTTTATATACTATAACCAGACAAGCCTGCCTGTCAGTAGGAAGATAACAGGAACGGATCTAGCTGAACACTGTGAGCAGGACACACTGTACTAAATGTAAATAGTCTAGCTGCCTGACCGTGGTACTAATAGGATCAAAAAGAACACCTGTAATTTTCTTCAGGTAGCTTTATATACTGTAACCAGACAAGCCTGCCTGTCAGTAGGAAGATAACAGGAACGGATCTAGCTGAACACTGTGAGCAGGACGTACTGCACTAAATGTATATAGCAGGAACGGATCTAGCTGAACACTGTGAGCAGGACGCACTGCACTGAATGTAAATAGCAGGAACGGATCTAGCTGAACACTGTGAGCAGGACGCACTGCACTGAATGTAAATAGCAGGAACGGATCTAGCTGAACACTGTGAGCAGGACGCACTGCACTGAATGTAAACAGCAGGAACGGATGTAGCTAAACACTGTGAGCAGGACGCACTGCACTGAATGTAAATAGCAGGAACGGATCTAGCTGAACACTGTGAGCAGGACGCACTGCACTGAATGTAAATAACAGGAACGGATCTAGCTGAACACTGTGAGCAGGACACACTGTACTAAATGTAAATAGTCTAGCTGCCTGACCGTGGTACTAATAGGATCAAAAAGAACACCTGTAATTTTCTTCAGGTAGCTTTATATACTGTAACCAGACAAGCCTGCCTGTCAGTAGGAAGATAACAGGAACGGATCTAGCTGAACACTGTGAGCAGGACGTACTGCACTAAATGTATATAGCAGGAACGGATCTAGCTGAACACTGTGAGCAGGACGCACTGCACTGAATGTAAATAGCAGGAACGGATCTAGCTGAACACTGTGAGCAGGACGCACTGCACTGAATGTAAATAGCAGGAACGGATCTAGCTGAACACTGTGAGCAGGACGCACTGCACTGAATGTAAACAGCAGGAACGGATGTAGCTAAACACTGTGAGCAGGACGCACTGCACTGAATGTAAATAGCAGGAACGGATCTAGCTGAACACTGTGAGCAGGACGCACTGCACTGAATGTAAATAGCAGGAACGGATCTAGCTGAACACTGTGAGCAGCACGCACTGCACTGAATGTAAATAGCAGGAACGGATCTAGCTGAACACTGTGAGCAGGACGCACTGCACTGAATGTAAATAGCAGGAACGGATCTAGCTGAACACTGTGAGCAGGACGCACTGCACTAAATGTAAATACCAGGAACGGATCTAGCTGAACACTGTGAGCAGGACGCACTGCACTGAATGTAAATAGCAGGAACGGATCTAGCTGAACACTGTGAGCAGGACGCACTGCACTGAATGTAAATAGCAGGAACGGATCTAGCTGAACACTGTGAGCAGCACGCACTGCACTGAATGTAAATAGCAGGAACGGATCTAGCTGAACACTGTGAGCAGGAAGCACTGTACTGAATGTAAATAGCAGGAACGGATCTAGCTGAACACTGTGAGCAGGACACACTGCACTGAATGTAAATAGTCTAGATAGAAGATAACAGGAACGGATCTAGCTAAACTGAATACAGTGTATATATATATATGCAACACCTGGGATGCATATATATACACAATACACTGTAAGTGCAGCTAACTGACTGACTGTTCTGCCTAATCTATCTAACTCAAATCAAATGACACTGTCTCTCTCTCTCTCTATCGCTCAGCACACCGGAACACACACTACACAGGGCCGCCGTGCAGGCGGCCTTATATAGTGTGGGGTGTGTACTAAATCCCTGAGCCATAATTGGCCAAAGCCACCCTGGCTTTGGCCAATTACAGCTCTCTCTACTGACGGCGCTGTGATTGGCCAAGCATGCGGGTCATAGTGCATGCTTGGCCAATCATCAGCCAGCAATGCACTGCGATGCCGCAGTGAATTATGGGCCGTGACGCGCCACACGAATTTGGCGCGAACGGCCCATATCGTTCGCAATTCGACGGACGGTCGAACAGCCGATGTTCGAGTCGAACATGGGTTCGACTCGAACACGAAGCTCATCCCTACTCATAGTACACAGGTACTATGACCCCTGTTATAACCTCCTGTTTTAAGCTCTGGTTTTAACTCACCACTTAGACTGGTTCCACTTACACAGAGTTCCAACAGCCTCACGAATGAGCAGGCTCAGTGTGAGTCCTACACCAGGTTATATAGGCCTCAAGCACCTGTGAGCAATTAACCACTCCCCTTAATTGGTAAAGAAAAAAAAAAAGCTGTTTAAAAAGTGACAGAAAAAGGTGATGGAAAAGCTAAAAGGAAAAGCCCCAAAAATGCAACCCAGCAATCAAAAAGCAAGACTTTTTCCCTCTCCACTCAAGGTCCCCCCGTCTGGTTTTAACTCACCACTTAGACTGGTTCCACTTACACAGAGTTCCAACAGCCTCACGAATGAGCAGGCTCAGTATGAGTCCTACACCAGGTTATATAGGCCTCAAGCACCTGTGAGCAATTAACCACTCCTATTAATTGGTAAAGAAAAAAAAAAAAGCTGTTTAAAAAGTGACAGAAAAAGGTGATAGAAAAGCTAAAAGGAAAAGCCCCAAAAATGCAACCCAGCAATCAAAAAGCAAGACTTTTTCCCTCTCCACTCAAGGTCCCCCCCTCTGGTTTTAACTCACCACTTAGACTGGTTCCACTTACACAGAGTTCCAACAGCCTCACGAATATAAAAAATGGAAAATAAAATCTGAATTAAAAAAAAAAAATGAATGGGCTGCAGCGCCCACATGAATGCAGCACACTCAAAATGCAATAGTGTGAACCTAGCCTAAAGAAAAATGCAAACAAGCTAGTAAGTTTGCTTGCTTTATTGCAGAAGAGACATAGCATGTTTCTTCTGCAATAATAATCCTGCCTGCTCGCATAATTTTTTTAATTCATGTATTTATTTATTTTTTACATTTTAGCTCCACTTGAAGGGGAATGATAATGTACTTTATTTTTTAAATTGCACTGGTCCTGTATATTTTTTAAAATTATATTATTTTTTTCCCCATTTTAAAGCTTGAAATATTAATTCATATGTACATATAAGCAGAGGAAATACCATACCATACAGTATTTATTGTGTTTGTGACTGCTCCTTCATTTTATGTGACTCATCACCGCCATTAATAGACACACTCTGAGCTTGTATAGTTGTAACAATGGGATATTTTGTATGTATTTACATTCAGATATATACCTCAGACTGAACTTTGAAATCACAAATATAAAAAAAATATAATCTATGTCATTATTCTCAATATAGTCCATTATGGAGTACCTGTCGACAAGAGATTTTAGGGTATTCAGCCTGGCAGCTTAAATCATTCAAGCAATATGAGCTATTTTATGGAATTGAATTACATATGTAATTTTGAAACACGTCAGTTTTCTTTTTCCTGTTATTTATAATAAGTGGTACTTAATGTGGATCTAAAGGCTGAACATTTTTTATCTTATTACGTTTACTGTATTAAGGTAAAAATGTATTTGTATAGCCCCCTCACCCCCCTTTATACTTACTTGAGTCCTATCTCAATCCAGCGCTGTGCCCATCTGCAGCGTGTGGGCAGGGCTTAGGTGGGGATAAGTGGAACTGCACTCACTAATATCCACTAATCCTGTCAGCAGAGGGTAGGGGGCTAGGTGAGCCGCACTGTGTGTGTCAATAGATGCACACAGCCTTGGTTAAAGGGGTTGTAAACCTTTGTGTTTTTTTAAAAATGCATAGGATAGGATGCATTAAGGTGAAAAAACACCTGGCAGTGACCCGCCCCCACCCCCCCTCCCATTTTACTTACCTGAGCTCTGAAACTTGACGCGGCTAGGACGCGCTGTCTCTCTGCCTGGCGTTCTCGGGTCTTGATTGGATAGATTGATAGCAGCGCAGCCATTGGCTCCCACTGCTGTCAAGCAAATCCAATGATACGGGTGCCGGGGGGCGGGGCCGAGTCATACATTTGGCGGCTATGGACGCCGAATGCTGGACTCGGGAGAGTGCCCGCAAGGTAACCCCCCTCAGGAGAGCGCTTCTCCTAGGGGGTTATCTGATGTGGGGAGGAGCCGCGAGAGCCAGGAGGTTACTAGCTTCAATGAGCTTCCGGGCCACTCTGTGCAAAACGAGCTGCACAGTGGAGGTAAGTATGATATGTTTATTATTTAAAAAAAACAAAAAAACAAAACCCTTACAATCACTTTAAGAGTGAATCCACAAGTGCATTCCCATAGGAAGCAGCTTCCTATGGTGGCACACTGAGGAGAGGAAGAGTCCAGATCGCCGACAGGAGACCAGAAAGAGGAGGTTTTGGGCCACTTTGCGCAATACCATTGCACAGAGCAGGTTAGTATAAAATGTTTTTTTTTTTAATAAAAGAAAGTTACGCTTCACAATCACTTTCAGGGTACTAGAATAGTTTATATTATTTTCACCATGGTTTAACTAAGTTAAAGTGACCCTTAAAGCGACACTAAACTCTGATGTAAAAAAAAAATAAGTATGTATTCTTGACTCAAAAAAGTACCTAGTCACTAACTCCTTTATTCTACTTACTGCCACCGAAACCTGGCTTCATGAATCCCATGGTGGCCTTCCCTGGACTCACTCCCCCAAATCCAGTGGATGCAAGGGAGGTGGAATGGGAATCCTCCTATCCCCACAGAGCACCTTTCAGGTTCTTAATGGCATTGATGAGCACTGATAGGTGGCACTGATAGGCAGCCCTGATAGGCTGCACTGATGGGCACTGATGGGGCTGCCCTGATTATTATTGTAAACAATGTACTGACAGTCTTGCCTGTTAACAGCTCTCCTTTGCTCAGACAGAGGGGAGGAAAGGACTGCCAATAACAGGCAATTCTGTTTACTTGTGGTCAGCTGATCACATCATTCTCGACGACTTCCACATCCATGTTAACCCCCTCATTTGACCTGAAGATATGGGTACATGCTTCTACTCATTCTGATAGCAGCACCCTCAACCTTGTATTCTCCTTATTAGTTTTGCTCTCTCCCTCACCACCTCCAACTGCCTAACAAATACCTATAGAAACCTTCGCCACTTTAACCCTTCTCTTCTCTGTTCTGCTACTGACCACCTCTATGACAATATCTCACCCCTGTCCTGCCCTGATCTAGCCACTTCTGTCTACAATAGATCCCTGTCTTCTGCCCTGGACTAGCTTGCCCCCCTCACTACACACAGAATCAGGTCCAGACCCCTACAACCCTGGGAAACAGATGACACCAGAAGACTCAAAAAAATGTAGCCACTCTCTTGAGCATCTGTGGCGCAAGAATAAGTCTCACAGAAACTTCAACAATTATAAATTTGCCCTCCAAAAATACAATTTCTGCCTCCACACTGCAAAGCAGAACTATTTTATCACTCTCATTAACGCTTTCTCATCCAGTCCCTGTCAACTCTTCTCTACCTTTAATTCGGCCTCCACTGTCTCCACCCACTAACTCACTCAGTGCCCAAGAAATTGCCAATCACTTCAAAAATAAGATTGATACAATTTGTGATTAAATCTCCACTGTACTGATATCCCCCACTTAACACTCCACGTCCACAGGTACACTCAAGGCTTCCTTCATTCAACCTTGCAACTATATGTAGTGCTGACAACTTTTGTTTTTAGTCATCTGTGTGTTATAAAAGAATATAAGTTGATCTAGTGTCATCTAGTGGACAATTGAAAAGGTACAACACTTTTATGTTTCATGATTAAGAGAAGTGACATGAAAGTGATTGATTGTTTACTTCTCTACATTAACTATGACCTACCCACAATGCTCCTGGACAAGAGAAGAACTGAACTGCATTGTGGGAGGATATAAAAGGGCTGGGAGTGGCCATCTTAAGTCTCTTGTTCCTGGGACGCGTGGCCTGCCAGCAGGACTCTGTGGGTGTGTGTCCCACAGGGTTGCGACCTACCTTGTGAAGGAGCGGAGCAGCGGCAAGGATCCTGCCATCGTATCACAGTGTGCTGAAGCAGCAGAAGTGATTGTTCCAGAGACCCGAGGGGGAGGTAACCGAGGACTCCTGGTCGTTAGTGAATGGAACAGTGTGACGGCGTGGTGGTGGCTCCATACGGACTGAGAACTGCTGAAACGGAGACATCCATCTGCCCAGATCCCGTGTGGTGAGAGGGTTAACACCCGGAACTTTGTTTAATACTACACACACTTAGGACAGTTACAGAGTATTGCTGGGACTGATAGTCCCACGGAACAAGTTAAGTTGGAGAACATTACATTTGCATAGATTTCAGTATTCAAGAACTGATACTAGATGTTTATCTTCTTCGTATAAGAACACTTAATCAATCTTCTGGATTATAATTGTCTTAGTGTATTACCTTACACTGCGCAACACCCAAGAAGAACCCTCTGTGGATTACAATTACAAGTTTGTAGCTAGTGAAGATTGAAGACATCAAGACTATCTCTTTTATTGCAGGGCCCTGCATCTAGTTACAAAGGGTAGTGACTTTGCGGTTTAGAGCAGGGGGAGCTCCCTGGTACAGATATATATTTAGGTATATTTGTGTTTGTTACCAAGATTGTCATAACTGTCTACTATACTGTTGCACTACGTTAGTGTGATAGTGTAGTCACTGTAATTATTCTTTATATAAATATATCATTTATCCAAACAAAGAAGTTATTTTGTTTATTACAGAAGTTTGTGTGCAGTGTTGTTATTTCTCCTGCAGGTGGAGCTACACGCACCCAGGCAGAGGTAAATATAAATATAAGTGTATATTGTGGGTTAAAGTTGGTACTAATATCATTACAACACTGCACTACAGCTGTGTCAAGGGGATTGAACAACTTAAGAGGGGTGAAGAGAATAGAGGACAGGCCCAATAATAAACCAGCAGCTCCACCTTGAGTTATTGCTACATATAGATGAGGTTGCTAAGCTTTTTTTCTAGCGTCCACCTTACCACCTGTCCCCTGGACCCAATTCCCCTCAAATATTGCAGTCACCCTTTGGCTATATCCTACACTCTCTAACTCATCTTCAATCTCTCCCTCTCTTCTGGCATCTCCCCAGCTCTCTAAAACATGCACTAGTCACCCCCATACTTAAAAAACCTTCTTTGGACCCCACCAATCTTAACAAACTACGCCCCATCTCTTGCTCCTCTTTTCCTCCAAACTCATTGAATGCCTGGTCTACAACCGAGTGACCACCTCACCAAGAATAAACTTCTTGATCCCCTTCAGTCTGAATTTTGCTCTCAACGCTCCACAAAAACTGCTCTCCTAAAACTCACAAATGATTTACTAACTGCAAAAAACAATGGACACTATTCTGTTCTCCTACTTCTGAACCAGTCAGCTGCCTTTGATACAGTTGACTACTCCCTCCTCCTTAAAAAACTTTACTCCTTTGGTCTCCATGACTGCACTCTTCATTGGTTCTCATCCTACTTATCCCACTGCACCCTCAGTGTCACTTTTACTTCCTCCTCTTCTCTTACTTTCTCCGTCGGGGTCCTCCACAGTTCTGTTCTTGGAACTTTCTTATTCTCAATCTACACCTCCTCCCTGGATCAACTGATAGCCTCCCATGGCTTTCAACATAATTTCTACAATGACGACACCCAAATCTATCTCTACCCCAACAACAATATCAGTCTCCTCACACAACACTAATTTACTGACCAACATATCAGTGTGGATGTCACACTACTTCCTCAAACTCAATCTATCCAAAACTGAGTGTCATGGATTAACAGTAATGTTTGTCTGTCAGCTTACCTCTCCATGTGTTCAGCTTAAGAGACCAGCCGCTCTTCACCTGGCTGCTTAAGATCTCTCTCCTCAAAGCATGGATCCACCTGTAATGCTTTCCGTCTATCTATTAAGTTCTTGTGGTAAAACCAAGGAAGCTTAGACTTCTGAAGTGTATCAATGCTTTACTAAACAGGGAAAAATCTGCACATACAAACTGTAGGATGCACAATACAACACAACTTCTAGCTTACAAAATATGCCTACAAATATAAGCATGTACAATATGTACACATTAAGTAAACTAAACAGTTACTTAACTTAGGGGTCAAGGTGTCCTTCATAGTTCCTTGCTCAGAGTCCAACTCACAAAAGTGTCTCCAAAGTTATCGAGCTCCTCGCATCCATGTCTTCCTCTTTGTCCTCCCAAACACCTCTCTGTCCCAAACACATGTTTCTTCTTCCACCTCTCCCCAAGCCCCTCCCACCCATTTCCTGCATACACCAACTTCCTGCAAAGAACATCCTGTCTCAGTTATTTACATATCAATGGAGGGGGGAGGGCCTCTGTAAACATATATGCTGTTACTAAACCTAACTATATTATTGCAATGAAGTCACTATACAAATGGCCATAGCAACACATACCACCTCTTGATTTTATAGAATAATATATTAAACTTCTTAAAGCCTTTTGTCCAGGAAAGGGCAAAATAAACCCCCCGTATTGTAAATGGGAGGAAAAAATTCCCTTTCGACCCCCATCTGGGCGGTCAGACTTTTGTTTGGTCTCTGGAAGGCTGCAACATTACTTTTGAGCAGAGTTAACAATGTCTTTTAGCAGTTTGTAAAGAAAGTCCCAGATGAAAGTCTATTGTCTTCTTGGTCATAAGGAAATGCTCAGATGAAAGTCCACTCCAATTCAGCCACCATCAGGAAATCATCCGCATCTTCCTTAGGGCTCTCTTCTGGTCTGCCTCCTCCCATCCAGCATGGTCATCTGCTCTACCTGCTCCACCTCTCGATGCTCAATACCTGAAAATAGTAAGACAAAGCAGATTATATGTTCCTTCCAACTGTGTCAAAAACATAGCTCACTGCTCACATTTCTCTATCTGCCCATTTCTAACTGCAAAACTATTGTAGGGTGCCCACTGTTGCCTTGAAACACTTTCACGGAAAGGCATTGACTTCCAACGTAACAAATAAACTTGCATGTCTCTCCTTGCTGTCCTGGGAAGCACACAGGCCTGCTGTTGTCCAGTCTTCACAGCATGGCACATTTTTGCAAAATGCCCCATTTTATGGCAACAGAAACACTTAATGTGACTGAATCTACCATTCCCAACCATTTGCTTCCACTTCCTAAACAATGCTGGTGTAGGAATCCCATCTATTTCCTCTCTAGGGACCCCCACCTTAAGTAAATCAATCCACATGTGTCTCCTGGAGATCATAGACCTTGCCTTCCTTGTATCTGAATCAGCTCTGTCATTTGAGCTTATCAAATCCTCTGCTTCCCGGTTATGAGAAGTAACAGTGGCACATGTCCTACTTCTGCTTACAGGCTTTGGGCCTTTGTCCTTTGTTAGAGCATCATTAGACTTGTTCATGAGGGCTGCACACCGCTCATTCAAATCTTCAGTTCGGCCTACAGGGGTTTGAAGACACTTCAAAGCCACTGCAGGTTTAACTTTGATTACCCTCCTTTCTAAATCTTTTGCCTTGCTTGCAGTAACTTCCAAACACTTGGATGCCACTGCAAGCTTCTCCTTCAGTAATTCTCTTTCTAATTCTGCCTTTTCCCAATATGTAGAGCATGCAGGAAGTGCAAACCAAACACAGCAACTGCCCGCATCTCTCCCTTACTGAACCCAAAACTTTTGAGACTAAAATCTGAGGAAAGATCAGAGAGTCCATCCCCCCAAGCTCTGTTCAAAGGAGAAGCATATCCAGCCAGCTCCTTTGCAACAGACATCCACTGACTATTTCTGGCCCAGATAGGAAGGGTGCACGCCTTCAAGTCCTCCTGGACACCAGAAACCATTGCAGCCTTACTCTTCCTAAACAGTGTACGGAGCATCTTCCCCCAGCACAAGCACCAAAACACACCACAGAAAACAGATCTGCTTCTGTTGAAATTTTAGCACAAATCCAGGCCACGAGCTCTCAAATGTTTTGCTTGTGTCTATCTACCAAGGTTACTCTGTGGTATAAGCAAGGAAGCTGAGATTTCTGCAGTGTGTAAATTGTGCTTTTACTATACAAAGATGCTGTACATAGAAAACTATTACAATCTTAGGAATACAATACAAGACTGACAGATATCTATAACAAGCAAAATGCCTAGCAAACTGAACAGCCTATGGTCTATAATAGTACAAATAAACTTAAAGGTTACTTATCTTCTGTTACTGTATGTTCGTGATTTCCATTGGCAATGATTCTCCTGGAGCATCAGGCAAGTTTCTTCTATCATGAGTGGTGTCAGATGTTACAGCATGATGGTGTGTGTGTGTGTTTCCCTACTCACCCCTTTTATGTGTCAGGCTGTTTACCATAATTACCAAACAACAGAAAACATAGCTGTTTACTGTAGCTGTAGAAACAATGGACTGTTGAAAACTGTAATCTAACAGTCATTCTTTCAGTTTGAGAGCTGAAAAAGACCTCAAAAAACTAAATCTCTTTCTTGTGTACTGTACCAATAGAGACAATAGCCTGTTAATTGAACTGTCAATTGAATACAACAATGATATTTACCCCCATTGTATAAAACAGCATTTGTTTGAGAAATCTACTCAAGCCAAAAACTGACAATATCTCTATGACCAACCACTATTGTGTAATGTTATGTCCCATGTATCGTAAGTCTGATTAAATAAAAAAAAATCATATTGTAACAAACGCAATACACCACCCCAGGCCCTATCAGGGAACACTATATTAACCTGTGCACTGCAAGCCAGCCCTGCTGATCAATATTGCGTGTTTGGCTTCTGTGTGTTCCTTGCTGTGTGTTCTACATCTGATTCTAGTTATCGATCTTGGCTTGTTCTTGACTGTCCTTGTCTGCTTCATATCCCGACCTTGGCGTGTTCCTTGACTATGCTTACCTGCTTGTTGCCCAGACCTTTGACTTTCTCCTGACTATCCTTTGTTGTCACAGTCTGCTTCTTCTCTCTACCTTCCTGTAGTCTATCAGGAGCATGAGCTGGGAGACCCTGGGGGTTGTGACCTGGAGCCAGACTGCAGTTAAATCCATCCCCACCACTAGGGGCCTCTGGTGAACACCCGCTGGCTCTTAGATTCTGCGCCCTGGGAAATCTCATGCTCTAGCTCCCAGTGTGATCTATGTTGGTGCTCCAGAATACCTGCTCTCCTGAACCACCTAGAGCTCCATCCGCAGCAGTCAGCCACAGGGTCCACCACCCTGTGTTGTACTCCTGACCCCAATGGGGTGCATCTATCACCTGGACTCAGGTGACCTGACAGTTTAATCAGCCATGGATATGGCTGATGTGCCACTATCCACAGATGATCCATTGCAAGGCATAGTCCACAGACTTGAGGCCCAGGAATCGAATCAGACTCAGGTGATGCAATTCTTCCAGGATCTGGCTTCCCACTTCAAGCAGCTTCAGGTCCCCTTGGGAACCCCGAGTCAGCAACCTCAATTACCTATTCGGGTCACAGTCGCAGCCACACATTCACTACAACTGCCAGCTCCGTTCTGTTTCTCTGGGGACTCCAAGGCCTGCAGGGGTTTCCTCAGCCAATGCACCATTCATTTTGAACTGCAGCCTCATAACTTCCCGCCTGATCGGGCAAAGATAGCCTATATTATTTTCTTCCTTTCCAGTGAAGCTTTAGCCTGGGCTGCTCCCCTATTGGAGAAGAATGATCCTGTGGTTTCCAGCCTGTCCGACTTCTTGAAGCTCTTTCGAAACATGTTCGAGGAACCGGCTAGGGTTTCTTCAGTGACCAGTGCCCTTCTACGTCTTTGCCAAGAATTTTCTTCAGTGGGTCAATATGCTCTTCAGTTTCGTATCCTCACAGCTAAGTTGAGCTGTAACAATGAGGCCCTAGTTGCAACCTTTTTACATGGCCTTTCTGACCTAGTGAAAGACGAATTAGGGGGAGTGCCATCCCCGCTGGTCTGAACTATGTCATTTCCTTGTGTAACCAAATCGATATTTGTTTTCAGGTCCCTAGTAAAAAGACGCCAGCACTCCCTGGGCCCTAGCCAGTCTGAGCTCCCTGACCTTCGTCCCGTGGAGCATCTTCTGCCTGCTGAGGAACCTATGCAGCTGGGTTGGACCAAATTAACCCCTGAAGAACGTGCTAGGTGCATAACTCTGGGCTTTTGTGGGGGCAAGGGTCATTTTCGTGACTCCTGCTCGCTTCGTATAAAAAACGCTTGGGTCTAATACATCTGGAAGATGGAGTATTGAACCCAGAAACATCACTTTCTGGTCTTCTTGTTCTGGTGTTCCTTCATGGATTCCGGGGCTGATGGCAGTTTTATGGACTGGAGAACTGCTTCTTCCATGAAGCTTACTCTTTCGCCCCTCACTACTGGTAGTCTCAGCAATTGATGGCACTGTTCTCCCAGGGGGCCCTATCCACTTCCAGACTCTCCCTATTAAGGTGTCTGTAGGATATCCTTCCTTATTCTACCAAAGGCCTCCACCCCCATTGTATTGGGCCTTGCTTGGCTACAGCTCCACTCTCCTCATGTGGACTGGGCTTCTGGGCAGTTCCAGGCTTGGGGTCCCTCATGTTTCTCATCCTGCCTTCTCAAGGTGGCCCCAAGGAGAGATTTTCGGTTGCTATAACATCTGTATCTTCTGATCTTCCCACTGCATACAGTGATTTCTGGGATGTGTTCTGCAAGAAATCAGTTGAGGTGCTTCCTCCTCCTTTGACTGTGCTATTGAACTTTTCCCAGAGCAACTCTGCCCAGGGGTCGTACCTACCCTCTGTCCATCCCAGAGACCCAGGCCATGTCAGAGTATGTCACCAAGAATCTAGAGAGAGGTTTCATCCAGAAATCCTTATCGCCTGCAGGAGCAGGGTTCTTTTCATTGCCAAAAAAGGTGGTACCTTGAGACCCTGCATCGACTATCGAGGTTTAAATGTGGTGACTCAAAAATCAATACCCTTACCCTTAATATCTAAGCTATTTGACAGGTTGAAAGGTGCCTACATTTTTACCAGTTGGATCTCAGAGGTGCATACAATCTCATTCGGATACATAAAGGTGACAAATGGAAAACTGCGTTTAACACTAGGGACGGGCATTACAAATACTTGGTTATGCCTCTTTGTTTGTGTAATGCCCCAACTGTGTTCCAAAACTTTGTCAATTAAATCTTGAGGGATATGAAGATCAGGCTGTATCAGTTTGTAGTCATCTATCTGGATGACATTCTCATCTTTTCTCTGCTTGTCCACAGAAACCATGTCCGCACTGTACTTCAGTACCTTAGATAGAATAATCTGTATGCCAAGCTGGGGAAATGTTCTTTTGAATGTTCTGAGGTCCTGTTTCTGGGATGCTTTGTCTCCAGTTTGGGTTTTCTTATGGATCCTGAAAAGATCTTGGCCATTACCAACTGGCCACTTCCTGCTAGCCTCAAGGCCACACCTCGCTTTCTTGGGTTTATGAATTATTAAAGGCAGTTCATTAGGAATTACTGTTCCATTGCTGTGCCTATAATTGCCTTGACCAAGAAGGGTGCGAATGTCAAGGACTGGCCCCCTGAAGCTGTCTCTGCATTTCACAACCTGAAAAAGGACTTTGTCTCTGGACTTCTCTTGAGGAGACCTAATCCTTGGGATCCATTTTTTATTGAAGTGGACGCTTCTTCAATAGGGGTGTAAATATAAAGGCTAGTAACCCCCTGGCACAAAAGGGACTTTAAGGGTGAACTTTTTATATCAAAACACAAATATTAATCCAGAAGATAGAAAAGTAGAAAAATGTATTAGATAAAAAACACTGTTATGAAACAAAAATAACAGTGATGCATAGAGTAATATACAATATCCAATATAATGTACAAACAGTAAAGCACTTCTCCTATAACCCAACGCGTTTCGGGAAATTCAAGATAAATCCCTTCTTCGGGGGCATGAAGGAGCTAGTAATTGGAGATGCTCTGAATTATAAAGAACAGACAAATTATAGATTTACAGAAAAAGACAAATGTCGAACATAGAAAACATTATGGCCATAAAAACGTACATATCAATAGTGTTTAATGGAATAGAACATTAAAAGTTTTTTTAGATGATACCAGATAGGAGTTGAGACATATATTCACGCAGGTAAGATGGTTGCCCAAACATGGGACATTAATCCTTAAGACTCGAGAGATCCCTCACAAGGGTCCCAAAAAACAAAGTGAGTCCTCACAACAGGTGCATGCAAGCTAATATGGCTACACTTGTTGAAAAAGATCAGTCCTATAAAACAAAAATAACCAGGAGTAAATAACTCAAAAATATTTTACAAAGAGAAAAGGAAGACAAAACAGGAACATAAAATATGTAACATGTATCGAACATTGCTTCCATTATATCAATATTTTAAGTATCTTGGTATTAAAGAAATTAACTGATTCCTAGTTATTATAAAGAAACCAAACAGGGAAAACAAAAATTGTATAGTAGTTAACACTGCATAGGATAAAAGGCTGTTTTTAGATACCTTGGTGGAGAAATGGTGGTGTTTGTCTCACACAGGAACCCCAGAAGATAACATCTGCTCAGAGCAGGTGCACCGTCTGGGGTTATATAGAGATGCCGGCGCATACACACTACAGAGTGCGCTGACGTCATGTGTCATCGCGGCATATAGGAATGCCAGCGCGTGTGCAATACAAAGCACGGTGACATCACATGAATGTACGGCACACGTCATCACGGCGTGTCATGTGCTTGTCACGGTCATGTGATATAAACAAACGTCTAAACGGCAGTGGGAAAAAGAAAGTTACGGCACTACATACCGAAACAGTGGAGCAAGGCTACTGCAATCTGGACAAATGAAGCACCCATATCAACCCTAACTGCAAACAAATAAACCATGTTGTATTACAAAAATGGGGGAGAAAAAAGGGAGAATGTAGGAAAAATTAAAGATTATACAAAATAAAAAGATTTTACAGAGGAAAAACAAAGGGGGAACCTCAGAGCGGGGATTGCATGGCACAGCCTCAGAACATCCAGCTAAAAATGTGGAGGGCTGGGGGAGCGTCATGCAAACTGAGCTCACTGGCACAAAAAAAGGGGGAGGTCACCAAATGCGGAAGAGGGGGACGGCACCAATGAAAACTAGAACCAGACCCAAATCAACCGTGGTGCCCCACACATCGGAGGCCCAACCCAAAAAGGGGAGGGCCTCCATTCGCCAGGTGGGGAGCTGACGAGTCATGGAGGAGGGAGGGCTGGAAAAAATTCCGTCCTACCTTTAAAGAAAAAAACCTGGATTTGAAAATAATTTTAAAAAAATGAAATAAAGTCTTAGGTATGCACATAGATAATCCCAAGATGTATATATGTTCGATTTACATGTGATGATCAAATCCAGATAGACTATAGATACAAAACATAATGTGAAATGGTAGCTAATATACTGAACAAAAGAATCCAAGGTAGAAAGTTCACATTTGAAAAAAAAAAATTATAATCACAGATATAGCATACAAATAACACAGCATATCAAATAATAAAGCCAAAGGGAGGGAGGGAAGTTTTGGGCTCACAATTAAAAGAAAAAAATGTCACTGACTACATCTAATTTTCTTCACAACCCCCTGAGGCAAAGCCCTCTAGAAAAGGGTGATAACTTAGTTGTGTATTGAGGCCTGGTGGAGAGGTGGAGTTTAGCTCAACAATCCAACGCACTTCGCGTTGGAGTAGGAGCTTGTTCCAATCGCCGCCTCTGTTGTCAGGATGTACCCGATCTAGAATAGTGAAAAGGATGCGAGGAGATCTACTTTGATGATGATCATGGCGTCCTAGAGGGAGATCAGGATTGGCATTGGTCATATTGCTTATATGTCTAGCAGCCCTTCTTTAAAATTCAAGTTTAGTTTTTCCCACGTAAAAACTTTGACACTGACATGTTAACAGATAAATAACCCCTGCAGTTTTGTGATTGGCGTAATGTTTAGGTTTATGAGATTTACCGTTAGGTAAGATCACATTGGGTTGTGTATTCATGTGTCTACAGAAAGAACATCCCCCACAGGTGAAAGTGCCCAATCTTTTACATGAGTCCGATCTAAAAGTACCTACATATTCACTTTTGACAAAAGTTGGTCTTTCAAAGAATGTGTTCTTCTATATGTGATAGCTGGACTATTGGGTATATGTGGTTTCAAAAGGGGATCATTTTGTAACAAATGCCAATGTTTCTCAATTTTTTTTCTAAAAGTTTTTTGTTATATGTAGTAATTAGGCGAATAGTTGGTGTGCCTATATTATGTTTTTTTGGGGAAAACAGTAAATCCTGCCGTAGATGGCCACCAGCATGGCGAAAAGCCTTTTTCAAGCATGTTGGAGAATAACCTTGCTCTAATAATCTATTTCTAAGTAAATTGGCCTCCGGCAAAATCCCTCATCTGTGGAGCAATTTCTTCTTAGCCTCAAGTATTGGCTGTAAGGAATTGACATTATTAATGATTGTGGGTGTGAGTTGGACACATGCAGGATGGTATTTTGGCAGTCGGCTTGTGATATAAGCCGTTAGAAAGAGTTCCGTCCTCTAATTTAGAAATGGTAATGTCTAGAAAGGTGATGGATCGGTCACTGAAATGTATGGTAAAGTGTAGGTTGGAAACATTATCATTCATGATACGAACAAATGTATGCAAAAGCTTGGGTGCACCGTCCCATATCATTAAAATGTCATCGATGTATCTGAACCATGACACCACGTGAGTGGTAAACAGACTCAGATCATCAGAAAGTAAAGGAGAATGTTCCCACTCCCACAACATGTCCCCATTGCCACGCCTTGTACCTGGAGGTAGTGGGAACTGTCAAACAAGAAAACATTATGTGTCAAAATGTATTCGAGTGCATCTATCAGAAATGCATTGAATTTGCGGTCATCCTTATTGGATTGAGAAATTAAATGTTTCACGGCAGAGAGACCAAGATTATGGGGGATAGAGCTATATAAAGCTTCTACATCTATAGCCACTAAAAGGGAGCCAGGTGGGAGACATAGGCCATCCAGATTTTGCAAAAGGTGGATTGTATCTTTTATATAAGATGGAAGTTTAGTGACAAAGGGTCAAAAGGGGTCATCAATGAACTTACTTAGGTTTTCAGTGATCGCACCATTATCTGAAATAATTGGGCGGCCCGGAGGGTTTCTTAGATCTTTATGTACCTTGGGGAGGCAATAAAAAGTGGGACTACGAGGAAATCGTGTTCTCATATATTCCCAAATGTTTTTGTCAATGGCCCCCTGAGAGAAGGCCCCGTCTATGAGATCATAGAAGACATCATGGAATCTCTCAATAGTGTTTTTAGAGATAGGTTTGTACCGAATTTATTAGAAATAATCTTTTTGCACATACTTTTGTATTGTTCGTTAGTCATGATGACAATGTTCCCCTCCTTTATCAGAGGATTTAATTGTTAATGAATGCTCATTTTTTAAAGATTGTAAAGCACTGTGTTCACTTTTAGAAAGATTGTTAATAGATGTTAATAGAGTAATCTCTCTTAGTTAGTTTACGTATTTCAGCCATAGTGGATGCCAGTGAGGCAAGGGTACTGCAATCTGGACAAGTGAAGCACCCATATCAACCCTAACTACAAGCAAATAAACCATGTTATATTGCAAAAATGGGGGAGAAAAAAAAGGGGAAAAAGGAAGGATGTAGGAAAAATTAAGGATTATACAAACTAAAAAGATTTTACAGAGGACAAACAAAGGGGGGAACCTCAGAGCAGGGATTGCATGGCACAACCCCAGAACATCCAACTAAAAAAGTGGAGGGCTGGGGAAGCGTCATGCAAATCGAGCTTACCAGCACAAAAAAAGGAGGAGGTCACCAAATGCGGAAAAGCGGGGCAGCACCGATGAAAACTGGAACCAGACCCAAATCAACCACGGTGCCCCACACAGCGGAGGCCCAACCCAAAAAGGGGAGGGCCTCCGTGTGCCAGGTCGAGGAGGAGGGAGAGCTGAAAAAATTCAGTCCTACCATTAAAGAAAAAACCTGGATTTGAAAATAATTTAAAAAAAATGTAAATAAAGCCTTAGGTATGCGCATAGATAATCCCAAGATCGACTTACATGTGATGATCAAATCCAGCAGATAGACTATAGATACAAAACATAATGTGAAATGGTAGCTAATATACTGAACAAAAGAATCCAAGGTAGAAAGTTCACATTTGATTTTTTTTTTTTAAATCACAGGTATAGCATACAAATAATACAACATATCAAATAATAAAGCCAAAGGGAGGGAGGGAAGTTTTGAGCTCACAATTAAAAGAAAAAATGTCACTAACTACATCTACTCTTTTTCACAACATTTTTATGGCCATGATGTTTTCTATGTTCGACATTTGTCTTTTTCTGTAAATCAAGAATTTGTCTGTTCTTTATATACTAGAGCATCTCCAATTACTAGGTCCTTCATGTCCCTGAAGAAGGGATTTATCTTGAATTTCCCAAAACACGTTGGGTTATAGGAGAAGTGCTTTACTGTTTATACATTATATTGGATATTGTATATTACTCTATGCATCACTGTTATTTTTGTTTCCTGACAGTGTTTTTTATCTAATACATTTTTCTACTTTTCTATCTTTTGGATTAATATTTGTGTTTTGATATAAAAAGTTTACCCTGAAAGTCCCTTTTGTACCGTGCCAGAATTCTCTCACAACAATCATGTAAATACCAGTTTTCAGAAGACACCCTTTTTTTACAGTTTATAGAAAACACCCTCAACTCCCTCTTCCCATGACCTGTTCTCCAGACATTTCAGCTTTGGCTACAGGAGTCTTTTCATTCCATTTGGGCTGACGTTCAAGATTCCGTAGCTGCTGATAAATTCAAAGGCTTTGCCGACCGTCACAGGTATAAACCACCTTCTCTGTAGCCAGGGGACAAAGTCTAACTCTCCACCAGAAACATCAAGCTCCGAGTTCCTTCTCTGATGTTTGCCCCAAGATTCATTGATCTGTACACTATAACCTCTAACTTGAATCTGGTTTGTTTCAAACTTCAGGTTCCTAAAAGCCTCAAAATCTCTAACTCCTTCCATGTTGTCCTTCTGAAGCATTTAGTCCTTAATGAGTTCTCTCGTCCTCTCCCTACCGCTGCCCCGATTTCTGAGGATAATCAGGAATACAAGGTTAGTCAAATTCTGGATTCCTGGCTCTGTAGAGGCATTCTTCAGTACCTCGTGCATGGGAAAGACTTTGGTCCTGAGCAGAGGTCTTGGATCACTGCATCTGAGGTCTTTGTGCCTTGTCTGTTGAGGAGGTTTCATCTGAGCTTTCCCTCTAAGCCTGGGCGAGGGGAGGCCTCGTAAGATGAGGGTACTGTCATGGATCCACAGTAATGTTTGTCTGTCAGCTTACCTCTCCATGTGTTCAGCTTAAGAGTCTAGCCGCCCTTCACCTGGCTGCTTAAGTAATCTCTCCTCAAAGCATGGCTCCACCCCAGGCCCTATCAGGGAACACTATATTAACCTGTGCACTGCAAGCCAGCCCTGCTGATTAATATTGTGTGTTTGGCTTCCGTGTGCTCCTTGCTGTGTGTTCTACATCTGATTCTAGTTACTGATCTTGGCTTGTTCTTGACTGTCCTTGTCTGCTTCATATCCCGTTTTTGGTGTGTTCCTTGACTATCCTTACCTGCTTGTTGCCCTGACTTTTGGCTTTCTCCTGACTATCCTTTGATGTCGCAGTCTGCTGCTCCCTCTCTACCTTCCTGTAGTCTATCATGAGAGTGAGCTGGGAGGCCCTGGGGGTCGTGACCTGGAGTCAGACTGCAGCTAAATCTATCCCCACCACTAGGGGCCTCTGATGAACACCCGCAACATCTCCAAAATACGCCCCTTCCTAACCAATGACACCACAAAGCTCCTAATTCACTCCCTGGTTATCTCTCGCCTCGACTACTACACCTCCCTCCTCATTGGCTTACCTTTACATAGGCTATCCCCCTTCAATCCATCGTGAATGATGCTGTCAAACTCATCCATCTTACCATCCGTTCAGTGTTTACCATCCCTCTCTGCCAATCCCTCTATTGGCTGCCACTCACCCAACAAATTAGGTTAAAAATACTAACTATAACTTGCAAAGACATCTAAAACTTGGCCTCCAGCTACCTCACTAACCTAGTCTCAAGATACTAACCAAATTGTTCTCTTTGTCCCCCCCAAGACTTAGTGCTCTCTAGTTCCTTTGTTACCTCCTCCCATGCTCACCTCCAGGACTTATCCTGAGCCTCTCCCATCCTATGGAATTCCCTACCCCAATCTGTATGACTATCTCCTACTCTGTCTACTTTTAGGCGATCCCTGATAATTTTTCTCTTCAGAGAAGCCTATCCTGCCTCCACCTAGCAACTGTACTTTTATTTTCTCCATCAGCTCATCCCCCACAGTTATTACCTTTTGTATCACTTGACTCTCCCTTTTAGATTGTAAGCTCTAACGAGCAGGGCCCGCTGATTCCTCCTGTTTTGAATTGTATTGTAACTGTACTGTCTGCCCTCATGCTGTAAAGTGCTGTCAAACTGTTGGCGCTATATAAATCCTGTATAATAATAATTCATTTAGATCTGACCTCTGTTCTGTGTTCATATACTGTGTTATCTTAAGATAAGTGATTAGCTCTTCCAATCCTTATCTTGGGGCTATAAAATAATTAACCTTTGTGTTGTGAAGATGGGAGAAAAGGTGGATCTGAGTAGTTTGACAAGAGAAACTGGGTAGGGCTGACACCACTCAGTCCACAAAAATGCTCTGTGCTGTCAGGCCACAACAGAACCTTGGAGCTGAGTACATTTCTGGCAGATAAACTGTTTCTTTGTACTTGCAGGGTCTTTCATTGCATTGGTAAATCTGCATGGATTACACTGATATACTGCATGTTTTCTTTTTTTAATTTGACCTGACACACATTTTAAAGAACCCACCATCCTGTTATTTTTTATAAATAGTTGATTTTTGTCTTGAGATTTCATCACTACATTTCTAATAAGTGTTTATTAAACAGGCAAGATCTTGTGGACACTTTAACATTTGGCAAACAGTTATAGCAAATGTATATCCTAATCCATTCCTCTGTAAAAGGATGAGTGGTAAACTGTTAAATTTCAGGTTTGTCAAATTAAAATGAAACTTAGGGTCATAACGTTTGATAACTTTTCATGGGGTCACATAATATCTAATGAGAGAAGCAACCACCTAATTACACATGTGCAATTAGCTTAGTTACAAATCGAAACTCCGTTCAATCACAGCTGTATCACATTCTCCAAGTTCAGAGCTGTGGCACAACCTCTAGTATGATCCAGCCTTTGCAGGCTCACTTTGTTAGTAAACCTTGGGCTGAAGCATAGTCGCTAGAGATGAGTTGAACAACCCCCTGTTGGGTTCTCAGCAGAACTCCCGAACAGGGGAAAAGTTTGGTCCTGAACCGCAAATTCCATTGAAGTTTATGGGAGTCGAGCATGATAAATAAAAATTTTAAAGGCTTATATAAAAGTTATTGGCCATAAAAAAGGTATGGGGGGCCTGAGTACTGCACTGGGGGACATGTATCAATGCAAAATTGTTTTTCAAAAACAGTCGTAATGATGCTTAAAGTGAAACAAAAAATGCCTGGGGGTTCTTTTGGTCTGCCTGTAAAGTGACGCATCTGCAGCATGTATAGAATCTGCTGACGTCACCGGCCGGTGCATGCTGGGTCGGTAATGTCACGAGGGGATGGGGCCACCAGGTGACGTCACCAGGTGGCCCCGCCTCTTACCTATTTAATAACTTTCACACAGCTTATCGGAATCTGGAACCCCCCTTTAACAAGGGACCCCCAAAGCCTGGTCCCCCCTTATGTGAATGAATATGGGGTACATTGTACCCCTACTCAGTCACCAAACACTTTTTTTTTTTAATAAAGGACTTGTCAAAAACCCTTGTAGTTATTTTTTTCTTTTTTACAGTTTTTTGGTGATTGAGTAGGGGTACAATGCACCCCATATTCATTCACATAAAAGGGGCCAGGCTTTGGGGGACCCTTGTTAAAGAGGGCTTCCAGATTATAATAAGCCTTCTGCACGCAGGTCCCCACAACCACCGGCCAGGGTTGTGGGGAAGAGACCTTGTCCCCAAGATATTGACAAGGTGCTTTGGGGTGGAAGGGCAGGTCATACAAAGAATGACCAAGGACAGTCCCATTGCCATGGGTGACCTTAGCCCACATTCCATTATTGTTAATAGGGGTTAACGCTTTTTTTTCCTAGAAAAGACAGACACCTACAACATACTGTAGATACTGGGTGCCCTACTAATATAGGGTCATCCTCTCCGGAGTCTTAGGTAGCTCTGCAGCAATCTGCTCACAGGGGTTTAATGTGCACTCCAACCCACTCCACAACAGAACCTATTACTGTGCCTCCATTTCTAAGTATATGTAAGGCCTCATTACCATCTCTGATTCAGATTCAGAGATATTGCAACCTTCTCGTGAAGAGCTTGTTTTGCAAGTCCCCTATGACTTTACAAGAGGTGCTTGATTCTCTTATTGATGCAGTGCACTCTACTGTAAAACTTAAGGATCAACCTTCTGTTTCAAGCCATCAGGTTTCAGATTATCTGTGATGATCTGTGAACACTTTTCCCCATAGTTCTACTCTCATGCTATCTCTCTGGTGCTTGCGATTCTCATACTATGTTAGAAAATCTGCAAATTAGACTATATGCCTAACATATTTTCCTCACATTAGTCCCACTAACTTTGCTGGATTTTAGTCAGCATGGGAAATGTTCCATCATTCAGCCTGAGCATTCTTCCATTTCCACCTTTTCGCACATTCCTTGGGTCTAGTTTAACAATCAGACATTTTTCAGATCCATGCATCTGACCTGTATCTCCATGGAAGATTCACAGACAGATCTCTCATTTATCTGACTGTACACGTTCCCCTGTGACAGATATTGTAAGTGCCTTTTCTGGGATCTGACTCCTGGAGGATGGTTCTTCTTCCTTTATTTGTTGCGCTTTTTATTCAAGTGCTCATAGGCTCATTTCTAACTTTAGCCCCTTTATGGTGGACTCTGCCCTTTACAAAAAATAGTATACTCATTCTTTGAATGATATATATTTACTGTAATACTCAGGCAGGTTATAGTATGGCTCTCAAATCCCTTCTATATAGCTGTAATTCATCACCTCACCCTATCCTTCTGCAGAAGACAGGGTTCCTAACCATCTCTCCTTTTAAGCCTTGCTGATGTGATGGGTTTAATTGTCTATACATACCTCATTTAGAGACTATTTTTCTCTGGGGATGACATACTTAATATATGGACATCCCTCACCCAGCAGTCACGATTGAAGGGTGTTTTTCTCTTTCTGTCAACGTTTGCTTTCTTTGACATTGAGGTTTAGGTATGCTAAGCTTAAGTCTTTTTTTTTGCTAAGCACCTTAAGGTGTTTGACCAAGTCTTTCTGCTGTTCAGTTAGCTGTTGTTGCTTTTCCCTTAAATGGACTATTGGTTATCCTCCACTTGATATTTGTGGCACATTACTGTACTATTTCAGGTACTATGATTATCTGTCCTGGTTTGGAACATCAGGTTGATCCTCTGTGACAATCCCTGATGATTTCTATGTTTGGTTAACTCTTTTCCTTCAAGACCTTGTTCGGGAATTAATTCCTTCTCCTACATGTAAAGTAGATCCCTCTTCTGTAGGACCACTCTGTGGGCTTGCAGACCCCTTAATAAAACTCTTTTTTGATGTCTCAAATGTCCAAGAATTAGTACAATCCTATGTCCTTTTATGGATGATCTTTTTCTTGAGAGACACAGGTCCCATCCTCTGTGTAATTAGGCCCTTTGTATTGGTGGCTCACAAAACTTAGACATGGCAGTTAGAGGTGGGGTTATATTGGGGCTGGCTTAATGTTTTGTATTTGCCAATGGGCAAACCTCCTGAAGGCAGCCGTAAAACCACAAGAATTGCTACAATTCTGAGTCCCTTAAGATACTTTTTAAGGTAGAGACAAACTGTATTTCTTTACACAAAAAAATAATGTGATTCTGTTTTACTTACAAAAGTTTTCTTTAACTGGGAACTGCTCTGAAGGATAAAATAACACAATTACACCAGACAACAACTTAGAATATCTAATTATACATATAAATAATTTAAGTGAAAGAGATCCCATATTTGATTTTATAAATGAACCTTTCAAAACAGCAACAAGGGACATAATTAACAGCAATTGAGTTTTTTTAAAATCTAGTGGCAAATGTGCAGTCTAAAAAAGCCTTTGCAAGCTAAATTCACAGTCTTTGTTCTAATGAAAACATAAAATACTTTTATTGTGCTTGCTAAGACATAATTTAGTTCAGTTCACACACATTCCTTTCCTCTTTTCTATAAATTAATTTGATAACTTAATATGATCATCTTCTTCATTCTTTTGTGTTTCCCGCTCCTATATTTTAGTTCTCTTGCGCTTGTGTTAAATAAAAATGTTACATTTTGCAATTAAGTTCTAGAGAAATAGTGACAGTTATGAAAATGCTATAGGCATAAAATACAATCCAACTATTACATAAGGTAAAAAAGGGAGTCTGTACTGGAAGAAAAATGTGCGCTATTTTCCATTCCAATATGCTAATTTCCTGTCTGTCATGCTTATCCATTGGCTTCAATGCATTCTGAGTCACTAACCCAGAACAGATTGGCCGATCAGTTTTTCTAACTCTACTTTTACTGAATACTTGCTCTGAGTCAGTGTCTCAGAAAGTACTAAAGCCTGACACTTAGCAACTTTAGAAGGAGATCAACAATGTAAACCTAGAGATTGCCAGCCAATATGAAAAAAGTAAAGTTAAATAAAAAACTGATAATTAATATTTGCAGTTAAACTGTCCATATAATATAATCAAAATGTCATTTTTTTGACTGTACATGCTTCTGTCAGTGATATGAAAAAAAAATGAACATAATTATGACCTGTGTGTGAGTACTTTTCATTAGCCTTTATTGGCTACACAAGTTAATAGATCTGCCAGAGGGGGAGACATGCACCTCAGTCTACTGCAGCGAGAGGTCTAGTGGATACACACCTTGGACAACAGGGCTCCATCCGGTCTGAACCATAGATGGGACCTGGACTTATTTTTTAAATAATATTCTGTTGGAACAATGATGTTTAACTCTTTATATATTTGAAATGTTTCAATGTATATGTCCACCATCAATGGTTAAGTGTTTTCCTCTTCTAATTTGTCATTTTACTAATGATATTAATTATTGGGCTCCACCTCTTTAATTGATTGGGCAGTAGATGCTGGAACCTATATAAGTCGTGTTCATTCCCTGTTTTATTATGCTATGAGTAAGACCACAGGGGCCAAAACGCGATAGTTTGTTTTACTGGATGTACTTGTGAAGCCAATAAAGATTTTCAATGTTTGAGTCCACTGAGTGGCCGGCTTATAGCTATCAATGTTAAAAGATTTTACTACTAGCTCAATGGCACTTCTTTGGGAATTGGATCACCTTTCAATCCCGTTAAAAGATTATTTGCTGCGAGTGTTGCATTCCGGGTTTCCACAGTGGTACTGGCAATGTGGGGGAGAATGACTACAATAAAGAAGAAAAATACAATGTATTACTCTATCCAAAATGTAAGTAAACCACACTGCTTGTAAAATATATAATAAAATTCATTTGTAATATTAAAAAAAAAGTTTTTAGTACATTTTAATGACACCTATCATAATATTTGGAAAAAAAT
This sequence comes from Lithobates clamitans, assembly GCA_037952925.1. NCBI lineage: Eukaryota > Metazoa > Chordata > Amphibia > Anura > Ranidae > Lithobates > Lithobates clamitans. Next base: position 7,890,010 of record JBBGZY010000187.1, read on the forward strand.
AAATCAATAAATACTATGTAAAACTCTAAAGGTACAGCTTAACCACTTCAGCCCCGGAAAGATTTCCCCCCTTAATGACCAGGCCATTTTTGGCGGTACAGCATTGTGTTGCTTTAACTGACAATTGCACAGTTGTGCAACGCTGTACCCAAACAAAATTGAGGTCTTTTTTCCCACAAATAGAGCTTTCTTTTGGTTGTATTTGATCACCCCTGCGTTTTTTTTTTTTTTGCGCTATAAACAAAAAAGACCAACAATTTTGAATAAAACCTATATTTTTTACTTTTTGCTATAATAAATATCCCAATTTAAAAAAAATAATAATAATTTCTTCATCAGTTTAGGCCAATATGTATTCTTCTACATATTTTTGGTAAAAAAAATCGCAATAAGCATATATTGATTGGTTTGCCTAAAAGTTATAGCACCTACAAAATAGGGGATATATTTATGGAAATTTTATCATCAATTTTTTTTTACTAGTAATGGCGTGATCAGTGATTTTTAGTGGGACCGTGACATTGCGGCGGACAGATTGGACACTTTTGACAGTTTTTTGGGACCAGTGACATTTATACAGCAATCAGTGCTATAAAAATGCACTGATTACTGTATAAATAACACTAGGGGGAGATCAAGGGGTTAAATGTGTTCCCTGGGAGGTGTTTCTAACTGTGGGGGGGTGTACTGACTAGAGGCGGAGAGAGATCGCTGTTCCTGATCACTTGGAATAGATGATCTCTCTCTACTCCCCTGACAGAATGGGGATGTTTGTTTACATTGACAGATCCTCATTCTGGCTCACTGTGGAGTGATCGCGGGTGGCCGGTGGATAGCTATAGCCATTAAAGGGACCGCTACACTGGTGCGGCGATTCACGGAGCCGAGCCAACTGGCCGCAGTATAACTACGGCGGCTGGTCGGCAAGCAGTTAATGAGTAATTTACCTTTCCTTGAGAGAAAACAACCCCATCTGGGTGATCAATGTACATTGTAAGGATTTCAAAAAACTTTGTAGCAGATTTTTACCCATTTCACCTCTGAAGGAATAGCTGTTTGTTCTTCTATGTATTTTGGGTACTGTTCTCTACAGGAGTGATGTTTTTATTATTTATCACCAGATGCACTTGCAGGGCTCTAATAAGGAAAGTTGCAGGGTCTGCAACCCTTTAGAAGTGCTTAACCTTTTAGGAGCATCTCCGCAAAACTGAAATTTTTGTTGCAGCAAATTTTTTATCTGTTATATTTTTTTTTCTCAAGAAATTGAAGTTACCCTTTAAGAAAAAATAATTTGAATATACAACTGGCCCCACAGAGATTAGAATTGAAAATGTATTAGTTTGAAATATTTGATCTCACCTAAACTTACTTTGTTGGCATTGACCCAATTTTTCAGGCCTGCAATGGTATTTTTACAATAGAGTCAAGCTTATCTTAATGTTTGAAAAAGGACATTATCTAAATGTATGAAAATAGTCTTGTGTCAGGAAGTTTGGGATACCCAACAGTAATTAACATATTTGCCACTTTCCAGTAGAATTAATGGAAGAATCTTATTGACTCATATGAGGCAATACAGACACTGTGATTCATCTCTTGGACATGTTGATGACTAAGGAATGGGATTTTCTTCAGTCAAGGACAATTAGCCAAATTGGTTTTATCTGCATAGACTGGGAAAAGGTTAAGAGAAAAGACAATAAGTCCTCCAGACAACCACAAAAGAAAAATTGCTTGAGTTGGCATTAACACTCTGCTAATTCCTTTCAAACATTGACAAACTACTTGAATAAGTGGCATATACTGTATCCTTTGTCAGGCTGAACATGAGCCCTTTCTTTTGATAATGATAGATTTTGGTCTGCATTTTATAACTTTACACTAGGTATTTTCACAAACAACAATCTAAGCTGACACTTACATCTTAGTGAATGGGTCTCTTCCTAGTATATAAATTTGTTTAGTGAACTCTGGACTGGCAGATGTATCAAGTAATCCCAGAGCTCTTATGAAAATGGATAATGAGAATATGAGCGCATGTATTAGGTTTAATGTACTAAACTGATCTAATGCAATTATGATTCATTTTTATGGACTTTAAAATTGTACTGTTTTTTCAGAAGGGTTAACGTATCTTATTTTACCTGTGTAATGTATGTTCTTTTGGGCATCTCAGCCTCATCTAAACTTTTCTTAAATAAAAAAAAATGTTTGCATTAGTTGTATAAGTTTGTGTAAGTTGTTATTACATTACATAAATGATACTTTATTTTGTAAAGGTGTAAATGTGTAAAAATTATTGGAAAAAGGTGAGAAAGTTACCTTATGTGGACAAAAGTGGTCAGGTCTGCTTAACTTTCTTTTGACGTCCATACATCATTAGTGCGAGTTTTTGACAACGTTGTCATTTTATTGGTGTTGGGTGAGGGGTTTTTGATTTTTGATATTTATATTGTGAATATCATGATTATTAATAAACAAATATTTATTTTGATAGAGAATGAGTAGATGACATGGGGGTTGATTTACTAAAATTGGACAGTGCAAAATCTGGTGCAGCTCTGCATAGAAACCAAGTAGCTTTCAGGTTTTTTTTGTCAAAGCTTAATTGAACAAGCTGAAGTTAGAAGCTGATTGGCTACCATGCACAGCTGCACCAGATCTTGCACTCTCCAGTTTTAGTAAAACAATCCCATTGTGTCTATACTGTAAAAGTATTATACCTGTGGGGTAGCTTATATGCCATTTGGTAAGTCTATTTTTGTTACAGAGACCGCACTAAGGTGAGTGGGCATATTTTACTCTCTGCTCCCAACAGGGATTTTATTAATTATTTACAGGTCTGCTTTATACAACATATGTCTAAAAAAGAACAGCATTTGAACATGAAGTAGTTCACTAATTAGCAAACATAACATGTTTCAACAAGGCTGATATAAACAAAATGGGATGAGTCAACGAGGGTAGAGATTGCCATTCTTCTCTGTGACAGCTCTCATACTCACCGTAGCATATGGACAAGGCTGTAGCTTCAACATTTATTTCTTAGAGCTTTCAGAGTGAGTAGATTGTGCAGCAAAAAAGTGGTAAAGATTACTAAGTTACATGAAACTAGTCTGACTGAAAAAAGACACAAGCCCATCTAGTTCAACCAATAAAGGTTGTTGTGGAAACTGGGCATTTCCATGTCTAAATAACTGTTATCCTTTTAATGTCAGAACAAACTTCCAAAAAATTATTTTAATAATTATCTTGACGGCCTAAGCAGTGTTTCAAAAGTGCTGATATTGCATTGCTGACTTCGGGTTGTTGCAATAATTTAAAATGTAAAAGTAATTTTGACATTATTTCACTGTGCTCTTCCTTCAGATGTAGCAGATGTTTTTAAATATGAAATTGGTTACTTTTAACATCCAGTCCAGTATAGGCCAGGTAAGCCTGCAAAAGTAGAAAAAAAAGGGGGATAAAGATTGCAGTCTAGGTGAAGTTTAAACTGGTAATACTCAAAATTTAAACAGCATCAATAATTTTTCTAATATTGTGTTTTATCATCAAAATTCAATGAAATCTTGTAAAATGCAGTTGGACGCATGTAGATGAAGAAACAACTCTTCGGAATTAATTTACTAAGAGTATAAGCCATTTACTTTGCAAACTGAATTTTCATTTTACATAGTGAATGAGGTGAAACTGTGCTGAATTCACTTATCCCATCACGTACAAGTAAAAATCCTGTGTTTTTTTTATTTTCTTTGAATATAGTTGGGTATGTTTTGCAAAGTGAATTTTCACATTGCACAGCTTCATTGCATACACTAAGCTTATTGAAAATTCACTTTGCCAAGTGAATGTGTTCAACTCTGGCTATTAAACCAGACCCAGTAGAGTCATTATTTAAGGTGTAACTAAAGGCACAACTTTTTTATGTTTAATTTTGGATAGAGTGAAGAGGGGGAATCTTCCAATGGGGACTAGTTCTGGTGACCCGGTGACATCCTGGGATTCCTTCACTTTGGAGAAATTTCTTCTCACTTCCTACTTTGGCTTTAACACAAAAAGTGATGGGAAATCTCCCCAGCTGGGCACAGATGGCAAAAAGAAAATGACAGGGGTTATAATCTACCCTTACTCTATCCAAAATGAAAAAAAAAAGCTTTGCCTTTAGTCCTACTTTAAGTTAAAGTGGTTGTGAAATCAGGAGGTTTTTTATCCTAATTCATTCTATGCATTAGGAGGAAAAACCTTCTGTATGCAGCAGCCCCCCTCAGCCCCCTAATACTTTCCTGAGCTCCATCTCGATCCAGCGATGTTACACGAGTGCCTCGGCTGTCTGAGACTCTCTCTCCGAATTGGCTGAGATGGCAGTGCAGCGTCATTGTCAATCAAAGTCAGTAAACCAATGAGGAGAGAGAGAGAGGGCAGGGCCGATCCGCGTCTCCATGTCTGAATGGACACGCAGAGCAGCGAATCGGCTTGGGTGCCCCCATAGCAAGCTGCTTGCTGTGGGAGCACTAGGCAGGGGGAGGGGCCAGAAGCGGCCAGAAGCGGGACCTGAGAAGAGGAGGATCTGGGCTGCTTTGTGCAAAACCACTGCAGGTAAGTATGACATGTTTGTAATTTTTAAAGAAAAGAAACTGAGACTTTAGTATCATTTTAACTGTGGAGGTATATCTCATAAAATCTATTTTTGTCATTAGGATCAGTTTGATATCACGGAATTCTGCTATTACACTTGCCTTCCAATTGGTTCCTACACAACGTTAGCAGTCTTTAATACAGTGAACATCAACTAATTAAGTATGTATTTTTAACAAGTAGCTATTTCTAGAGCTACATGCCTACATAACAACATGATACAGTGGGGCAAAAAAGTATTTAGTCAGTCACCAATTCTGCAAGTTCTCCCACTTAAAAAGATGAGAGAGGCCTGTAATTGTCATCATAGATATACCTCAACTATGAGAGACAGAATGTGGAAACAAATCCAGACAATCACATTGTCTGATTTTTGAAAGAATTTATTTGCAAATTATGGCGGAAAATAAGTATTTGGTCAATATCAAAAGTTCATCTCAATACTTTGTTATGTATCCTTTGTTGGCAATGACAGAGGTCAAATGTTTTCTGTAAGTCTTCACAAGGTTGTCACACACTGTTGCTGGTATGTTGTCCCATTCCTCCATGCAGATCTCCTCTAGAGCAGTGATGTTTTGGGGCTGTCGCTGGGCAACATGGACTTTCAACTCCCTCCAAAGGTTTTCTAAGGGGTTGAGATCTGGAGACTGGCTAGGCCACTCCAGGACCTTGAAATGCTTCTTACGAAGCCACTCCTTCTTGCCCGGGTGGTGTGTTTGGGATCATTGTCATGCTGAAAGACCCAGCCATGTTTAATCTTCAATGCCCTTGCTGATGGGAGGAGGTTTGCACTCAAAATCTCACGATACATGGCCCTATTCATTCTATCATGTACATGGATCAGTCGTCCTGTTCCCGTTGCAGAGAAACAGCCCCAAAGCCTGATGTTGCCACCCCCATGCTTTACAGTAGGTATGGTATTCTTTGGTTGCAACTCAGCATTCTTTCTCCTCCAAACACGAGGAGTTGTCTTTCTACCAAACAGTTCTACTTTGGTTTCATCTGACCATATGACATTCTCCCAATCCTCTTCTGGATCATCCAAATGCTCTCTAGCAAACCTCAGACGGGCCCGGACATGTACTGGCTTAAGCAGGGGGACACGTCTGGCACTGCAGCATCTGAGTCCCTGGCGGCGTAGTGTGTTATTGATGGTAGCCTTTGCTACGTTTGTCCCAGCTCTCTGCAGGTCATTCACTAGGTCCCCCCGTGTGGTTCTGGGATTTTTGCTCACCGTTCTTGTGGTCATTTTGACCCCACAGGGTGAGATCTTGCGTGGAGCCCCAGATCGAGGGAGATTATCAGTGGTCTTGTATGTCTTCCATTTTCGAATTATTGCTCCCACAGTTGATTTCTTCACACCAAGCTGCTTGCCTATTGCAGATTCAGTCTTCCTAGCCTGGTGCAGGTCTACAATTTTGTTTCTCGTGTCCTTCGTCAGCTCTTTGGTCTTCACTATAGTGGAGTTTGGAGCATGACTGTTTGAGGTTGTGGACAGGTGTCTTTTATACTGATAACAAGTTCAAACAGGTGCCATTAATACAGGTAATGACTGGAGGACAGAGGAGCCTCTTAAAGAAGAAGATACAGGTCTGTGAGAGCCAGAAATCTTGTTTGTTTGTAGGTGACCAAATACTTATTTTCCACCTTAATTTGCAAATAAATTCTTTCAAAAATCAGACAATGTTATTGTCTGGATTTGTTTCCACATTTTGTCTCTCATAGTTGAGGTAGACCTATGATGACAATTACAAACCTCTCATCTTTTTAAGGGAGAACTTACACAATTGGTGGCTGACTAAATACTTTTTTGCCCCACTGTACATGACTCTTGCCTAAGAGCCTGTTCATCCTAGGATATCCCATACCTTATATTTTTCTGTTCCACATCCATTTCTTTTTTTTTTCAACTCCTTCTTAGTGCAAGCCTTTTCTGCTTCTCAACCATTCTGTTTACCAATACCTGAACCCAGGATTTTTTTATGCCTGGTGGTTGCTTTTTCTATTGAGTGACCTGAAGCTCTGGATAGCTCATTGCATGATCTCTTCATAGATGCCCAATTACCTGCTGAACTCTGAACTCCGTTCTCCTCCCCTGAACTTCCTATTTAAGCACTTCTTGATATGTCAGTATCTTCCTCTTTGTTGCTTCCGTTTCATTAAGTCCTAAGCCTCCATTATTTGTATAGACCCATGGCTAATTAACCACTCTCCACCTCAAATCTGATACCTCTGGCTTCTGCCTTTGGCTTGATCTCTGATTTCACTTCTATACTATTACCACTACTTGTGTACTGATCACAGTTTGTTTACAAACCTGGCTGCTGTTTCAATTACTGGATTCTGAATCTGATCCCAGATCATAACACTTATCCTTCTCTATCTGACATGATCTATTCACTTTACTGGCTAACAAGAAAGAAAAATATCATAAAGACAGATGACCAAATATTTAGACTGTAGGGGCAAATGCTATTGTAACAAAAAGATTCATAACTACCACTGAACTGAAGTTCACTAAAGTGAGAGGTCTTCTTTAAATAAAGCCCACTTAGTACTACGCATGCATCTTGTAGCCTGGTCAATTTTCACACTTTAGATGTACAAATATTCAATCTTTCAAAGTAAAGAGAAAACCTGGGAATCAGCATTTCTATCATGGTAATGAAAGTCATGCACTCCCGTTTCTAAATAAAATCAATAATTTGAAAGGTTAGCACAAGTCTTTCAATAGCAAATAGATCTCAAAACACTGGCCAGTGTTCACAATCAATAAAGAGATTGAGAGGCTGTGCTGATTTGTAAGTGCTGCTGTGTAATAAAGAAAAATAATATAAGAATACCGAAAACAATATCACAAAATATTTTTGGTTAAATCTAGTATACATTTAGATGAACAAATCTGTCTACTCCTGTATATCATAGCATTTTCAACATAATATACAATTTTTTATTATTATATTTTTTTTATAAAAACAGAGTTTCATTTCTTTCTGCCATTGTCCATTAAGATGGGCAATAGTATTTTTGAGGACAGATAGGACTTTACTTTTTTTGCAGATTTGGTTTCCTATTTTTTTCACCTTCATTTTAATTCCTCGAGAGCAAATAGTAAAAAAATAAAAACAAAAATGCATTTTCCCAAATATAGCCAATATATAATTTCTGCACCCTGCGTATGTTAACCACAAAGTATGTTCAACTAAGTCTGCTGATTAAAATATCACATTAGTGTGACTTTTATGCAACATAGCAGAATGGTGAAGCTTAAAGTGTGTGAAAGTGTTTTGATTTAGAAGAGCTTTAATTCCCTTTCAACGTTACACTGTGAGACATGTAGGGAAAACAAAATTGTTTGTGTAGCAAAATAGTATGATAAAACTAAGTCAGTTGATAAGGGAAACAAATAGGTACTTTTTTTTTTACAGGTTTACAGCAGCTAAAAAATGAAATGATGTTGTAATTATTTATGTGAATATTTGATGCTTGTGTAGTCAACAACATAATTTTTGCGACCTGGGAATTAATCCAGGCAGGAAATATTTTTATTTATTTATGCAATTGGCCAGCAATAGATCACTAAAGTAGTCAAAGTTTAAAGTGTAACTAAAGGCAAAACTTTGGAAGGATTTCCTCTCACTTTCTGTTTTGTCTATGGAATTTGAACCAATGTGAAATCTCCCTAATGGGACACAAATGGCAAAAAAACAAAACACTGACAGGGACTATAACCCTTCCTTACTCTATTTAAAATAAAAAAAAATATTTTGCCTTAAGCTACACTTTAAGTAGAATGTGGGGTGGATATACTTGTTCTTAGTGGGGTTGATTCTACAACTAGAAAAGTAAATCAGCATACCACTGGAGTTGTGCCTATAATGACCTAATTCTTCTCAGAATTATTTTTTAATTTGTTCCATAACAGCAAAGGTGCAAACTAAAAGGTGGCTGTTGACAATGTATAATTTCTGCTCACATTTCATTCTTCTCCAGTGCTATGGCATTAGCCAAAGGGGAATGCATAAGATTGTTATGCACAGATTTCCAATTTATAGAAAAATGGCCCACAAGCTTGTTAACTTCTGGAAGATTAGAATTGTGAGAATAAAAAGATCAGGGCTTGGGATGTTGGCTATACACAAAAAAGGGCACAAGAACAGAGAAGTGTGTCCAATCGTTATAGGCAAATTCTGCCCACAGAAGGAAAAAGGCTAATTTGGTTTTCTTTTTGAAGGTGAAGGAGTGGAGAAAGCCTTCTATTGACTTATTTGTGAAATCCATTTGCCTGTTAGATTGGCAGTGATATGCATAAGAGACCGATAGATCAATACCCAACTGAGTACAGAAGTCTTTCCAAAAGCAGGAAATTTACTGAGATTCTCAGTCTGAAAGAAGTTTGCTGGAATACCATGAAGTTTGTAGACGCTTTTATGAAAAGGGTGGACAGTTGCTTGGGTAAAGCCGCAAAATGGTCCTTCTTTCTGAAACAGCCCACTGTCAGAGGGTTAACACAGTCAGAGCCTGTCAGTATCGGCGCATCCCGGTGCGCCTGCGCGGTAGAGCCACACATCAGCACGTACGGGCACACGATCGGCGGGTACGAGCGCGTGACCCGAACGGGTTAGCACACGTGGGCACACGAACGCATGCACGTACAGCGGGACGTCCCCTTGGCGGGCCTATATAAAGGCAGCTATGCCTTGTGCTCATTGCTGGTTTGTCTTCTCAGCTTCCAGTGTTCCCGTTTATCCTCTGCATACCTGTTCCTGCCTATTGTGACCCGGACCGTTTGACTACTCTGCTTATCCTCTCTCCAGTGTTTGACCCTCGGCTTGATTAAGGACTTCTCTGCTTATCTTCTCTCCAGTGTTTGACCCCCGGCTTGATTACGACTCTTCTGCTGATCCTCTCTCCAGTGTTTGACCCTTGGCCTGCTAAACGGACTTGTCTTGCTTAAACCTGTACCACGATTACCTGGTGTTTGACCCTCTGCCTGCTCAACGGACTTGCCTTGCTTCAACCTGTGCTTGCTACCACGCTTACCCAGTGTTTGACCCTCGGCCTGCTAAAGGACTTGTTTTGCTTAACCCTGTGCTTCTCCTCAGCTCTGTTCCTGGTTCCAGGTCAAGTGTTGGAGTCCCTGCCAGTCTTCTCTCTAGCTTAGCAACCAGTCCATGCTACACGGGTTCTACATGTCTAGTGAAACCTTGGTGACCTGCACACCTGCTGGCAACCCGTGCCTCTCCCTCTGTACCACCTTCAGGGGTATCTCGCACCTAGTTGCTAGGGGAGCCGCTCTCAGCATTCTGGCCTTGGTGAGTACCTGACACCCACCATCATCTAGATGAGTTATGCTCTCAGTGAGAGGCAAGTCAGCAATAAACTCCAATGAGAGATAAGCCCAAGGATGCTCAGGAAGAGGTAGCTGTAAAGTCCTCTAGAGGGCTTAGCCCTAGAGGATTTTGACTGTGCACAGGTCTTTCAGGCCGTGGCATAAGCTGCGGGGCTGTTGATGCACTTTCAGTCAAAGTTGAGGGGGAGCTAACAACCGATTGGCAGGGCCACCAATGGGAGCTGAATTCCACGGCACCTGGAGCAGAGAAAAAAGATCATGAAAGAAAGTGGCAAGGATCTTGACAGAAGGCAGAATAGAATGCTTATCAAAGTGGGAAGTGGGGTTTGAAAAAAGCATTTGCCCTAATGTTCTTAGAACCTGAATAGTTCATGATGACATTGAACTTTAAAAGGAACAGGACCTGCAGAAATGTAGGCATTTGGATGACTTAATGGTGTTTATTCACTAACGGTAAATAGGCTGTTCACTTTGCACAGGAATTAGTTGCATTAGAACATAGCCAATGAGGTGAAGTTCTGCTAATTTCCATTGTCCAATCAATTGCTAGCAAAAAAGCTGTATTGTAAAAAATATATACACTATAAATATAAACTTACGCTGATGGCGAAAAAATAGGGTAATACAAAAGTGAATGAAGCTGCTATACACAAAGTGCTAAACAATTGACCACAATAAAAATACATAGATAAAGCACTCACAAACATAAATCCATCATAAGTGTAAAAAAGTGAAAAAACACAACGTAAACTCTATAAAAAAAAATGAAAAAAATGCTTCACATCTGGTGTGCAAACATGAGACATGAGAATTTTTCAGGTGTACCAAGGCACCTCACATGTGTCCCCACTCACCAGATCACAATGACACCCAGCTTTTCAGTCTGGGGGTCAATAAGGCATAACAATAATAACAGATATCCAAAGGACGTCAGGCAGAATGAATGGTGGAACTTGTTGGTAAATGTTTTCTTCAAGATGATATCTCAGCCATAAACAGGTACCCAAAAGGAAAGAGATGGACTAATAGTGAAGTAAGCTAAGAACAGGTTTTATTGCGCATAAAAAATGCATACTTACAGACGTAAGTTAAAAGCAGGCATAAAATGGGGACAAAAATACAGCAGATTGCACACAGTTGCTGGCATTCTTTCCACGAGACCGGAAGTGAAGTCAGTCGAAGTTGCGTCGCGTCAATGCATTTCGCCCTCCCACAGGGCGTCATCAAAGGTCCTCAAAAAAGCTGTATTGTTTTCTTTTATTTTCCTTGCGCTTGATAGAGTAATCTTTGCAAAGTGAAGCTTATCCACATTTATTAAAGGATACATTCACCTTTTGTAACATGTTACATGTTACACCCACATTCAGGATGTAACACGTAACATGTTACAAATGCACTGGCCCCCGCACCAACCCCACCCAATACCCCTTTCACAGTATTCTGTAAATGGGAAAACTACAAGTAGTGACAGCCTTTGCAGCTGCCTGCTTGTAATTCTCAATTAACCACCAGGGTGTGGTTGAGAGCTCTAGGTAGTCCATTGAGCTTCCTGTCATTGTGTAACTGCCTGCCCGCATCAGAGGTACAGGCAGACAGCTACACAGGCAGTCTGCAGAACTACACAGGCAGTCTGGCATTACACCCACGGGAAGGATATGACCTCGAAAACTTGTTACCCCACTTCACAAGACCTTTCCATTTCATGCTTTTTTTTTCTGCAAAGGTGAAGGGAAGGGCAAAGAATGACAAAGGAAGAAGTCAACAATCTTTCGGCTCAGTGCTCCCAAATTGCTTGAAAGGCAACCTGCCCTAATGTCGAGCATGGAGGTTTGGGCATGAGTGCGTATTTTTTCTGCAAGGGTGAGGTTTGGGCATGATCATAGTTTTTTCTGCAAGGGTGATGAGAAGGGCAAAGAATGACAAAGGAAAACATTGACAATCTCTTAGCTCAGTGCCTCCAAATTGCTAGTCAGGCAGCCTGCCTTAACGTTGAGCACAGAAGTTTGCACATGATCAGGGTAATTTTAAAGGACACCTTAAGCACTATAGACCAGTTAACCAGGGTAGAACTGAAAATAGAATAGAAAGGAATAGGATGCGCTGGTGATGTGGTACTCCAGTTACACATATCTTCAGTGCTCCATTGGTATACTTGTATGCTTGGGTGGAGTCATACGCTCTGTTTTATGTTTTATGTGTGTTTGTCTTTGTCCCCAGACAAGTTTGTCTATATCGTGTTAGGTGTAGGATTTTTGCCATCCATGTCATTTGGTCATTGATTTTTCAATAAATTAATTTGATAACAAAATACTTAATTTTTTGGTTATTATTTCCCTGGGCTCTTTCCATGTGGCACTTGGCACTGTGCCCTCTCTTTGGTACAGTGCATATTTTTTACCACAGAACTAGACCCTTGTATCCAGGCAAGGGTCAGTAACAAAGTATCCAAATCCATAGTTAATGCAAGCCAAGGCAAAGCACGGCACAAGGTAGGAGCCAAGTAGTTAACAAATAGGGTAGCACAGCCCCACTGGCCAATTAGGGCTGAGGACATGGAACAGACAATACAGGATGCGGACCACAACAGGGGTTCAGCAAAGGAGCTTATCAGACAATGCAGAGCCACAGCTTGGCATCCGCCAAAGCTCAGAGCAGGAGATCAGTTAAGTAGCAGCTATAGAGCTAAGAGGAGACTGAGAGAATAGGAGTGTGCCTCACACTCTTAACACATTTAAACAAATGCTCCTCTGATCCGCTGATCTGTGACTAGCAATCCTGAGGGCTCCTCCTGTGCCTCCGATGTCAGCTCATAGTACTTACCTGAGCCCGATCTCGATCTAGGGCTGTGCCTGTGAACAGTGGCTTTCTGCGCTCTCTCCTCACCGGCTATAGGGGCAGCATTGGGGCCATTTTTTCCTACTGCTGTCAATCACAGCATGCAAGGAGAGAACAGGGGACGTGTGTCAATGGATACACAGAGTGTTGCTCAGGATCAAGCCCACACGAGTGCCCCCCATAGCAAGCAGCTTGCTATGGGTGCGTTTAGAAGAGGGGAGGAGGAAGGAGCTCCTGCAGGGGACCTGAGAAGAGGATTGGGGCTACTCTGTGCAAAACCATTGCACATAGCAGGTAAATATAAAATGTTTGTAATTTAAAAAAAATACCTTTATAATACATTAATACATTACTTTAAGCAAACCAATACCTCCATAAAATGAATACATACTACACTATATTGTGAAAAGTATTAGGATGCCTGCCTTTACATGCAAGTGAACTTTAATGGCATCCCTGTCTTAGTTAGTAGGGTTCAATATTGACCCAACCTTTGCAGCTATAACAGCTTCAACTCTTTTGGGAAGGCTGTTCACAAGGTTTAGGAGTGTCTACAGTAATGTTTGACCATTCTTCCAGAAGCGCATTTGTGAGGTCAGACACTGATGTTGGATGAGAAGGCCTGGTTTGCAGTCTCCGTTCTAATTCATCCCAAAGGAGTTCTATTAGGTTGAGGTCAGGCCAGTCAAGTTCCTCCACCTAAAATTCACTCATCCATGTCTTCTGGAAAAATGGTCAAACATTCCCATAGACAAACTCCTAAATCTTGTGGACAGCCTTCCCAGAAGAGTTGAAGCTATTATAGCTTCTCATTATTGAACCCTATGGACTAAGACTGGGAGGCCATTAAAGTTCATGTGCGTGTACAGGCAGGTCCCAATACTTTTGACAATATAGTGTATGTCTATATGTAGATATTGGTACTTTGAGTTTGCTAAAGTGGATACAAACTCAAAAAGTAAATATCTGCTATGTTATAGGGAGCAACCAAGCAGTACTAAAATGTGCTCTTTATCCAGAATTCCACCTGAAAAAATAACACTTCACTTTCTGTGCTTTAAGCCTTTCAGCTGCATATCTGCAATGTGAGGTTTTCTAAAGCACTGTATACCTCGGACTTCTAGTATTACAAAATTTGAAGTGAGATTTGATGATGCCACTACTGTACTGTTCCTTGTTCCCCTTATTATCTCTCTGCTTTATCCATTCTATTGAACTGTGCTTTATAAATCTCTCCTGTTGATGCTTGATTCCTCCACCAGTTATCAGATCACCAGTCATCAGATGGACAGCTCTGACATGAGAAAGCAAAGCCCTGCCTTTACCAATATGGCTCCCTCCAGACACAGGTACAGTGTGGATAAAGGCATGACAAGTCAGTAATGGAAAATATCAGCTGCAATATACTTACTGGCAATACTGATGACAATCCCTTTGCCTTTGATTTTTGGGTACACTTTTCACAATTCAGGCCCTGTAATGAGACTTTTTTGTGTTACAATATAGTAGTCAGAAACCAAAAGGAAAAAATGAAACATGACAAGCAATGAATATTATGCAAAAAGAATGATCTCACATGAATACATTTATTTTTCAGTGAGCACCTGCCTCCTCTAGAGCATTAGCTGTTATTATGTACAGAACAATGATCTAGCGAGGAACTCGAGTGTGACTGCAATGTAACTAAATATGTCATTGCAAATAAGAAAGGTCAGAAAATGTAGTAATAGAAATAAAATAGGAAAAACGTTTTAAACAGTTTTCTATTACTTAAAGTGGAGCAAGTACTATTGTTAGAGGCATTGTTATATATTTATAGGTAATGTAAAGGAATACATTATAGAAAAGGACATGTTATTAGAATGTCGCCGTCACAGCACATTAAAGCTAAACGCAACTGCTGTTTCTTGAAAATGAAATATGTATTATTGCTATTACACTTGGTGTGTACAAATTGCTATCTTGTGACACCTACCCTTGGTGCATGCAAGCTTTCATTTCCATCAAACTGTCACTGTAGCTGGTTTTATTGATAGGGATTATATGTTTGTGAAGCAAAAAGCACTGGCTTTGTAATGTAGTTTGTTTAGTATTTGTCATCACTTGTAATGTTTAGGGTGCTGTAACAAGAGGCTGGGTTATAAAACTTGTAGAAAGGGAAAACTACCCCATATGACTAGAGCACTTTAACAGTGACAGCTATAATTTTTTCATGGCTGCTAATAGCTAAAAGCTAAAAACGCATTTAATATCATAGACGATACATATACAATTTTCCTCCAGATTTTTTTTAAAATCCACACAGCCGAGTCTCATTAAGCAAATGTATTTAAAGTGGACCTATCATTTATTTTCTAATACAATACATTGGTAATTAAAATTGAAAATAGTTACCAGAATAATACCAGAATTATTTTAGATATGTGTCCTATTATATATAAATGTATAAATTGCCTGAATTTTAAGAGGCAATGACTTAAGCCATGATTATGAGTTGAATCAAACATCATGTAGATGGAGAAAGACATTTCATTTTTATAATTTTTAAAATATTTTAAGTTAGATTTCTATTTTTATTCTTAGTTTTGTTTACACAAAAGTTTGTAAATATATTGGTTTCATGTTCTATCCATTTTTAGTTGAATTTAACATAACTATGGTTTTGTGCCAGTAACGTTTTTGTCTTCTGTATATATTGCCTCTATAACTTTGATTGAATTTTACTGTGATTTGACAATTGTGCATTAAAAGGTCATCAAGACACAGAAAGAAATGTTATCAATAGTAGTTGCCTTAGCTCAAAAGGGTTCTTACCGTTGACATGTCTGTGAGCAGATTAGAGTACTGAAAAAAAAAAACCCAAGTTGCGAAGACTGCATTAACTATTTTTCATATATTCATATAGATAATGGTCAACCAAAGGCATGCATGCAAGAAAATTGGATAGAGATTAAACCCATCAATTTCCCGTAACAGTTACATTCAAGGCATGTCATGAATGATACCTGGCACAGTTACTTGTGCTCTCAACTGAACTGTCAAGCCGTCAAATGGCTGGTGTGGTAACTGATCACAAGTGCAGTACCATGGTAACTGCAGATCAAACAAAGGCCAAGATGGCAACCTCATTGGCTGTAAAGAATAGGAGAGTTTAGTTCCATGAGTCCTAGTGGTATAACTGCTTTTGGTACTGTTTATTCAACATTGTCATGTTGCTATTGCCTAAAGAACCTCAAAAAACAACAAAGTACAACAAAACATTTAAAGAAAAAAGGACATACAATTTTTTTTTGGTTTGATTTTGTTTATCAGCAGACACTATTTGTTTATTTGACCTAATGGTGTGTAATTGTTATCATATCCTAATTATACTTTTTCTATTCAGTAAAGTGTTGCCAACTGTCAGTATTTTTACTGGCAGTCAGTAAAAAATGGGCCACTTTTCTCCTGCCAGTAATTGCCAGAAACAGTAAAAGATAACCAATAAAAATATTGCATGTGCCATTCTGGTCCGGATCCGGTCGAGACCATCCAAGCACCAGCGGAGGGCGGGTCTGGCGGAGGCGGTGCCTGAGTGTGTCGTGTGACTTCATGGTGTAAGGGAGTGGAGCAGAGTGGCTGGAGCTTGTGCAGGTCTACGGTATGGGAGCAAGGCGGGACAGGAACAAGGCAAGCCGGGAGCAGAACTTTCAGTGCTGTTTGGACTGGAGTGGACTGAAGGGGCCACCTGGCATGGAGGGGACTGTCACTGTTACTCAGGAGGGGATGTGCTGTATCGGTGAGGTGTCATCATCATCTGTGCTGCTGCACACTGTTGTCAGTGTCACTGTGAGAGTCAGGTTCATGTGTGTGCACCTGCCCACCCTCTTGCCAGTCCTGTTCCTGGGCTACTTACTATATCAAAAATAAAATAAGACTTTTTTTTGCCTTAATATCTACCTCTACCATTTACTTATTTGTAGCCTAAATACTAAAATTTGCATTTAAAACTGTAATTTTGTAACTTTTGGAAATGCCAGTAAATTTGGGGTATTGTGTCAGTAAACTTCAAATTGATAGGTTGGCAACACTGATTCAGTGTTGTACATAGTACATTGCAGATCATTGACAACACATTCCATTGGCCTGTAGTGTACAGAATGGGGCTGCTGACTAAACACAGAGAAGATAAAATGATGGCACCTTAAATTATTCATATTTTGCTTTCTAATTTCCCCTTACAGTTCTCAAATTCAACAAAATATTGCACTCATCCCTACTCAGATTCACTCCTTATGCAAGAACTGTCAGAAAGGCAAGTAGCATAGCAGCAAATTTGCATCTCTACATACTGACTCCTGAAGTATAATGGGGTATTGCTGATGAAATAATGACATCAACTGTATGTACATCATTTACCAAAGGGTAAATCTACCTGGTAATATTTAGTGTCACCAAGTTATTTATAATAAACAGCATAAGAATAAGCTTTAAAATCAAATGATTTAGAACGAAACACTATATATAACTTTATACAAGAAAATCAAAGGACCAGCCGTATGAAAGCAGGGGCTGTATTAATTAAAATATATTAGGCAAATATAATTATACTGAATGAATGAACCCTTATCAATGTCGTGCCATGGTAATTATTCTTGCAAGTTGAGGAGAAACATGATTGCAGGCTTCTAATTAACTCATTTAGTTTTTTCCTCCAGCATATTCAATTTCATTAACATATATCTTACTGTATATAGTGATAATTATCATCTATTTTATTCTTGCATCTTCTTGTCATAAAATTAAGATCATCCTTTTTATACATGTTTAAAACATGCCACACATTGAATGGTTGTAATGGTTGAGCTGTCACTGTCTTCCTATTTATGTTATGGCTTTTTATTGAGCCTTTTCTTAGCCAGGATTTTCCCCACGCCATACGGGAAGCCAGTTTTCACTTTTTTTCACATGTATCAATAAAACACAAATGACAATTTTAAAGGGAAATCTGTAATGGCATAAATATATATATGATGGCTTTGCTTCCTAAAAATGCATTCCTTATTAAAATGCTAATTGTAGATGTGTCACGCTGATCAAATAGCCTCATTATACAATTTACAGGTCAAACAGTTCAGCGATTATTAAAGCCAAAGACAGCCAGGCAACTAGTGTTTTCAGAAGGAGTTCAGCAATACCGTGTATTTTTTTCTGTGCAGGTTCTTTCTATAAAATGTAATTTCTAAAAGTGAAAATAATAAAATTCAACTATATTATATTTTATTCCACATGTGCCACAATATTCCAGCAAGGTTTTGTCAAACTAGATTCCTAACCCCTTTATGGTAAGGTGGCCAGATTTTCAAAATTAAAGTGAACTTCCAGTAAAACCTCAACTAAGCAACCCCCCCCACCCTCTAGCCCATTCTATATACCCTATAAAAGGAGAGATGTCTATACTTACCTATTCTGAAGTCGATCCAGTCCAATTACATAATCTCTCTAGTGGCAGCTTCAGTGTAGAGGAGAGAGTAGAGACAAACAGCTTCAGAGCCTGGGTGATGACGTCACCCATAGGCTTACTATGTGGCAGCCATTGTCAGCTCTCCCTCCTCTACACTGAAGCCAGCTCTAGGACGCCATCATGGACTGGACCGGAGTGCCCTCAGAATAGGTAAGTATAGACATATCTTCTTTTACAGGGTATATAGAATAGGCTTATAATGGAGGTGGGAGTAGATTTTAGCTTAGTAAGGTTTTGAATGGAATTACACTTTAAATCTGGGGACGCCCTACTGTACATGCCCCCTTTAATGGGAGTGAGGGGAGGTAAGAGGCACGTAGTACACTGTGTCAACTAGTGGGTGTGAACAAATTGTGGGAACAGTGGGAGGAACTTGAAGTGTTACTAAACCCAGGACCCTGCATTCACTATATCTGGTCTCCCACAGTACACAGAACATGGAAATGCAATTATTTTAATAAATATAAACTGTTAAATACCTTTTCTCATCAGCAGTATATGGCAGTCTTGTGTCTTATATCGGTGTCTGGTTAAAGCTTGAAGGAGGAGTTTTCATTCTACTCTGACTGTCCTATGAGACTGCAGGATCCTTTGCCATCTGTCTGGACAGTGCTGATTGGCCCTGTGCTGATCACATTCACCCTCCCAAGAAAAAAAAAACTCTCTAGCAATACACACCAAACTGAGCATGTGTAGAGTGACTCCAAAGGCTCTGTCTTTTCAGTAGATGGATTGGGGACTGTGGAAAAAAGGGGATCAAAGAAGACAGGACCAAATAGCCTTTTTACTCAATGCGCAGGATTAACCCCTTAGGTTCCACAGTAAGTATAACAAGCATGCTTTACTGCATATACAGACTGATTTTACTGTTGTGGGTTTAGTAACACTTTAAAGAAGTATGAGGGTTAAGAGTCCATAACACATAGAGTGCAGGGGTCAGGAATAAGCAATGCAGAGAGTACCTCCCAAGGAAAAGGCCTATAGGATAAGAAAAGTTAGATGGTTAACATCGTACTAAAGTGACATTATAGAGATACTAGACAAGAGTGACAGCTGCCAATGCTTCATTGCCTATTGCCCTTTTTTGCAGTGCTATCACAATATTCTGACACCTTTGGGTAACCATTATACGAAATTACAAGGATGCCACATGAACAGGCATAAGGTGATTGATGCAGCAGAGCAGTGTGAAGTGAACAGAGAGGCTCAAAAAACATCACACCTGCATTGATTTATGGCCCACCTGGATGTCCAGCGTGAACGGCTTGAGCTGTGGCCATGCCCCCTCTTCTGTCTCCTCCTTCATGTTTTTATGGCTGGTGTCAGCTCCTACTGCTTATTCTATTGGATTTTCTCTACTGCCTTCACTCAACATGTGGCACAACGCTTACCCTTTTATATACATGCACCCCTCCCCTAACTCCTCCCCCATGGCAGGCACACAAGATTTCATGAGATTTCAATCACAAGGAAAATAAAAAATAAACAGCATTTTTTCTTGCACATGATTGGATGATGGAAGTCAGCAGAGCTCCCCCATATTTACTAAGCTCTGGAGCAACTGCACCTGCAAAGTGCACAGTCTATTTGCCCTTATTTGCCCTTATTAAATCAATCCTTAATTCACTGGGTCATGGACTCCATTTATTAAATAGAGACACATTTGAAGGACAAGCTTCTGAAATTAAGAACTGAACAGGAAACTGAACAGGAAATCAAGTATGTCTACTTTATGTTCAATTGCCAAAATGGCCTACTGGCTATTTCTGGCTTACTTGTTTGGACCTGCTTTCTTTGGGCTTATATTGGTGTCTCCCTTGGATATTTCATCATATATAAAGATAACTATATATAGGTATTTATGTATTTATTTGGACAATATGGCCCCTTATTTCTCCCTCAATTGGGATTTGTGGTCTAATTATGTAAGACATGTCGCTTTGTGTTTTTTATTTTTATTTTATTTTAAGCTTTGTAGATCCTTGTGAATGAATTTGTTTATGCAAATGTACATGAGTTCACTGCCCAATGTTTTGAAAGTTCTACTGCTACTTTGCACATGTTTTATCAGTTTTAAAACATTTATTTGTTTTATTTTTTAGCATATGCATTTTCAGATATCTACTTTTTATAAATCCAGTCTCTTTCAGCAGCTGTTGGCATCCGTTTTGCTTATCTCTGTCCGCTGTGGTGATCAATGTTGGGTGGAGACAGCCTTAAGTGGCTTCATTTTAACTTACCAATATTTGTGAATTTAATATGGTATAATGTGTCTTATTATTATGTTTCTTTTTTTTTGTATATTTTTTGTCATCATTCGTTTTTGTTTTTTTTGTAGAAAGCATCTATTTCCTCAACCCCCTGAGAAAGACGAATACAGATTAAACGTAAAGGGCTGGCAGCTGAGTGTCAGTCTGGAGGACTGTGAGGAGAAATTAGCCTGGAGGGCTAGTGAAAGGGGTAGCTGCAGCCAGGCGGGTTGGCTGTGCCTGAAGAGGTGGTGCTGAGATCAGTAGCCACAGGAGTGATGGAAGCTGGATACTGAAATTCTGCTACACAACCAAGGGGCCTCCGCTTCCTGTCTGTAATGGGCCCTGGCTTCATCGGACTGAGTGTCTGTCATATACTCAGTGTTCCAGTTCTGCAATCAAGTGTGTGCTGGAGTGAAGAAGAGGAGCTGTATATAGAGACTGTATATAAGAAAAGTTGTCCCTGAAGCTTTTGTTGAAATGAAATGGGCATCTCATAACCTATCCAAGTTATTACCCTCAATAAATAACAAAAAAAAGAGTGAGGGATTCCAGCTTACTTGTGGCTCCTTAACCACTTCAGCCCCCCGGAAGATTTGGCTGCTCAATGACCAGGCCATTTTTTGCGATATGGCACTGTGTCACTTTAACTGATAATTGCGTGGCCATGCGACGTTGTACCCAAACAAAATTGGCGTCCTTTTTTCCCACAAATAGAGCTTTCTTTTGGTGGTATTTGATCATCTCTGTGATTTTTATTTTTTGCGCTATAAACAAAAAAAGACCACACAATATTTTGTACTTTTTGCTATAATAAATATTCACATTTTTTTTAAAAAAGCAAATTTTTTCCTCAGTTTAGGCCAATATGTATTCTTCTACATATTTTTGGTAATAAAAATCGCAATAAGTGTATATTGATTGGTTTGCGCAAAAGTTATAGCGTCTACAAAACAGGGGAAAGATTTATGGCATTTTTATTTTTTTTATTTATTTTTTTACTAGTAATGGCAGCGATCAGCGATTTTTATTGGGACTGCAACATTATGGTGGACAGATCGGACACTTTTGATCAGTGCTATAAAAAATGCAGTGATTACTGTGAAAAAGTCACTGGCAGGGAAGGGGTTAACACTAGGGGGCGATCAAGGGGTTAACTGTGTTACCTAGGGAGTGATTCTAACTATGGGGGGGATGGGTCTGCCTGGGCGAGGAGAGCGATCGTTGTTCATACTTAGTATAAACAACAGATCGCTCTCCCCACCCCTGAGAGCATGGAGATCTCCATTCTGTCACTGTGTAGAGCGATCAGGGGGTGCCCAGCGGTCAATGCGACCGCTGGGCACGCCCATCGGCTCCGGCGTAGCACCGCGTGCACCTCCTAGTGGCCAAAAAGCGAACCGATGTACTGCTATGTCAGTTCGCCCAGGGGAGTCAACCTGCAGCAGTATAACTGCGGCAGCTGGTCAGGAAGAGGTTAAGGGGTGTGCTACATGTGTTTGATGCATTGTGACCTATTGTGACCTTTTTAACCATTGTACAATAAAGTGTATGTATTTTACCCTATGACTTTTTGTGGTGCCTAAAAAAATCCCATCCATCATTTAGATTTTTTTGTTAAACACCAATGACTGATTTGTCTACCAAATCATTTTTATGTTGCTTTTTAAACAAATATGGGGCTTTTATTCATTACGCTTTATGGGTTTTAATAAACACCTTGCTTGTGTTTTTTATCGCAAGCTGACAAATGGACAAATATATTATTTTACACATGACTGATTTCATCATTTTTTTAAATGTATACACTAATTTCCTTTCTTTTTTACTTACTGATCTGTCATGGTGATCACTTGATCAGCAACCATGCTGATTGGTTTTGTAGGCCATTGACTGTCAGCAACAGCTCAGTTTTGGCTTTAATGTAAAGTATAGATACATTTATTCATGGCATGGGGAAGCAATAACTGTGAGCATTTATCTATAGAATCTGAGTGTTAAAAAAATTATACTACAATTTCTGTTTCATGAGTTATATATATCAATAGTATCAATCAGCAATTCTTAACAAATGTGACAGATAATGCTGTGCACAGATAATAAATAGCAAATAGGTCTAGGCTTTAAATGTCCTATTAACCATTCGAAGACTATATGTTAAATCCCTTTCCGGTATACTGTCCAGGCCATTTTTCAGTTTTTAGTACTATGGTACTTTGACTGGCAATTACTCAGTCATACAACACTGTACCAAAATACATTTTAGAAAATGTTTTGAGACAGATAGAACTTTCTAATGGTGGTAAAACTTTCTGATGGTGGTAAAATTGAAAAATAGATATTTCTAACAGACAGCATGGGTCTACTTAGAAATACACCCCAAACACATTTCAATACATCTCCTGAGTTCAAGGATACCACATATGTGAGGCTTTTTTTTAGAACATGGCAGCAGAAAGGGGCCCAAAATCGAAAGTGCACCCTCAGACTTGCAAGAAGCATAATTTACACATCTAATTTCCTGACAACCTATCATATTTTTGGAAATTTTCTAAAAAACATAGTAAGGCTTTTTAGAATGCATTAAGATAAAAAATTCTTCTGCCTTTACAACTCCTTTAAGGTTATTTTTTCTGAAGTGGTTGCATATCTCGTAACACTAGACAACAGGATACCAGCACTTGGTTTTCTGACAATAGATGGAAGCTTAGCAAGCTTGCAATATACTAGTCAGAATATGTCTATAGAAAATCTCTTCTAATCTCATCTAATAATGCAATAATGAGGCCATCTTACATCAGAAGTGTTCATTCACGTTTCCCTTAAACAACTTGAGCTTTATATTGGATTCTCAGACTTTGGTGCAAATAAGTTGCTAGGCGGCCAGCCTAAAATGCACCTGGAAAATATTTGTGTGGTGCTTAATTTGCAGTGCAATTTCCATGATAAACTTTTACTATCCTTATTCTACTCAACCAAACATAGTATGACATTACAAAAAAGAAGCAGTATGTGTATTTTTGACTACTGTCAGTGTCATTTCAGTTGGCAATTTTCAGTTATAAATCCCCTATTGATACAGGACTGTGACAGGTAAAAGTTGCCTTTAAGATAGTTAAACATGTGTGCCTGTTTTAACCCCTTGACCTCTGGAAGATTTACCCCCTTCATGACCAGGCCATTTTTTTGGTATACAGCACTGCATTACATTAACTGACCATTGCGCGGTCATGCAACACTGTACATAAACAACATTTTATTGTTATTCGATCACCACTTTTTTTTTTTTTTTGCACTATAAACAAAAAAAGGCAGACAATTCTGAAAAAAAACTTTTTTACTTTCTGCTATAAAACATATCCAATAAAAAAATGTAAAAAATCAAATATCTTCATAATTTTGGGCCAATATAAGCATATATTGATTGGTTTGCGCAAAAGTTATAGAGTCTACAAAGTATGGTATATATTCTGAATTTTTCAAATTAATTAATTTATTTTTACACTAGTAATGGCAGCAATCAAGCACTTATAGTGGGACTGTGATATTGCCGTGGACAGGCTGATGCTAACTGACACTTTTGACACTTTGTGACACTAATACAGTGATCAGTGTTTAAAATATGCACTGTCACTGTACTAATGACACTGGCTGGGAAGAGGTTAAACATTTAGGATGATCAAAGAGTTAAATGTGTGCCTAACCAGTGTTTGTGTGTACATAGTGTGGTGTTTTTACTAAGGGTTGTGCTGTATTGTATCCCCCTACTTTGCAGGGAAACAAAATCCCCCACATCCCTGCTGACAGGACAGAGCACTGCATTGTTTACATATGCAGAGCTCCGTCCTTTGTCTCTCTTCAATGATCAGCAGGTCATCCACTTGACTAATCACAGCAGAAGCAGCATTCTGGGGGCATGCGCATGCCCCTTATGCGGAAGTGCAGAATCCCGTATAGATACACGTGATTCTGCACAGAGTGGCCACCCTGTAGCAGTAAATCTGCTATAGGGCGGTAGGCAAGTGGTTAATAATAACAACACATGTAGATCAGTTTTCTTGTCAATACAGCATCTTCCAGTTGAACATCGCACAGTTCAGACACATGCGTTCAAATGCAGTGTTTGACAAGAAAAGGCAGCATTTGAAAGGCTTTGCCTGAAATCACTCACACCAATAACAGAACACACAACATAACAGAAAGCAGATCATGCACAGCTCCTAAACTGTCATCTATTCTACACTATTTAATTGTAGCCAAAAGAGATATGCTGACCCACATTTGGCATGTGGGAAGGTTCCTGTGTTTCCTCCTTACTCAGTAGTCTCTCCCCATGTGGGGGACCTCTGCAGTCTGCTTCCTTCAGACCAGGACCATGGGTAGTCAATCTTTCGAGGTTGCAATCTACTTGGACAACATGGAGGAAATTAAAGATCTAAAAGAAAGAAAAAGAAAAAAAAAACCCAATTAAAACACATAGTGTGTCTACTGCCCCACTTCAAATTACTTCCCCCCACAGTAGTATCCTATGCCTCCCACACAGTGGTGTCCTCTGCCCCTTTCACATCACCCCCCCAGTAATATACTATGCCCCCTGCCTCCCCCACACAGTAGTGTCCTCTGCCCCCCTCACACATGGTAGTGTCCTCTGGCCCCCCAACACACGTTTTTTCCTCTGCCCCTCTGCAGTAGTGTCCTCTGTCCCACAAAGCAGTGTCCTCTTCCCCCCCTCCCCTCACTGTAGTGCCCTCTGCCCCACCATAGCAGTGTCCTCTGCCACTCCCCCTACAGTAGTGTCCTCTGCCCCCCCCCCCAGTTTTCCTCTCACTCCGCTCTGCTAGTAAAAGGAGTGTGGCAGAGGCTGGTTTAAGCATCAGCACAGCCCAGATTGTGATCCACCTGTGTTGGCTTCCTGCAATCCACAGGTAGGACGTGATCACAGGTTGCCAACCCTGGCTCTATACCCTTGTAGCAGAGGGGGGGAGATCCCTTCAGCAACCCAATAGCTACATTATGAATCTCCCAGACCCATTTACTTGGCGATAAATGTCCTAGACACATTCCTCACAGGGTGAAGTTCTAGTCCTAGGTTGGTTAAAATGATAAGTATCAGTCGCTTTGCTTTGGAAATAGGGTAAAGGAAACATGGAAACATGCATGTTTCCTCTCAAAACACAGTCTCTGGTCTTCTTGCTTGTCTAACTGACTTTTTATGTCCCACTCTAACTGTGCCATATTGGCTGGACACTGAATCCAATATGACGACTCCTTGACATCTGTAGTTCATGTGGTAGCTCAGACTTTGAGGTTCAAGGAAGGACATCAGTAGGAAGGTCCCTGTGTTCCCCATCAGTCAGAAGTCTCTAACTACCCTCACGTGGGGGACCTCTGCATTCTACTTCCTTATGTAGCACAGGGAGGGAGATCCACCATGTAGCACTCTGCATTGTTAGGCCCTAAGGTGTAGGGACAAGACTAGTATTGCAGCAGCATCCCCTTAGGGTAGTGGTTCTCAACTCCAGTCCTCAGGACCCACCAACAGGTCAGATTTTAGGTATTACCTTGGAGAGATGCAGACAGGAATACTGCAATCACTGAGCAGCAAATGATATAACCTCTGATGGATTTTAGTTATCTTGAAAACCTGGCCTGTTAGTGGGTCCTGAGGACAGGCGTTGAGAACCACTGCCTTAGGGTGAAACCATGTATCAAGAAGGTTCTCAGAAATGTAATATCACTCCCAAAATGCTCAGCAGGCCCCCAAGCCCACCGATTGGCCAGGTATCAATTAACATTAATATTAACTCTAGCACAATCTGCTGGAGCATGCTAAACACAGCTTGTAACTGAATTAATCCACTCTATGCTTAAATAACACCAGTCAGAAAACACCTAAGCTGACTGAAGCTCATGAACTGATCACAAAATACAAATAAAGAATTTAGAAAAATACTATATCCCTACAAAGGTATATACCGTATATACTCGAGTATAAGTCGAATTTTTCAGCACAGTTTTTTGTGCTGAAAGTGCCCCCCTCGACTTATACTCGGGTCAAGCACTTTTCTGCAGCAAAAAATTTCATTTTCCGAACCGACTTTGGGGCCCCGTATCTCAGGGCACTAAGTGGCCCCGAGATACGGGGCCCCAAAATCGGTTCGGAAAATGTCATTCTCTGCTGCAGAAAAGTGCTTGACATTTTCTGAACCGATTTTTGGGGCCCTGTATCTCGTGGCCACTTGGTGCTAGAAACCCCAGCTTTGGAAATTTTATGGTGCTAGTTCCACTGGGTTTGCACACCAAATTTGGGATTCTTAGTACTAAGTGGCCCCGAGATATGGGGCCCCAAATTTGGTCAACTGTGTCTATCTGCAGCAATGTCATTTCGGGACCCTTTGGGTTCAGAGACCCCAAATTTTGGCTGCAGCTAGGGGACATCTAGGAACCCTTAACTACCGAGTTTGAAGTTCAGGGGACCTATGGCTGCAAATGGGCACAGTGAGGCATGCAAATGGGCACAGTGATGCTGCAAATGGGCATTGTTGACCCTCTTTTCCACTTACAGTAGCTGTGCATTTCTCACCCTCGTCTTATACTCGGGTCAATACGTTTTTCCCATTTTTTTTGTGGTAAATTAGGGCCTCGACTTATACTCGGAACTACTTATACTCGAGTATATACGGTACATGTAAATTTGGAAATACTAGATAGATCAGAAAGAATTTCTCTTAAAGGAACATGCTCAACATTCAGGGGCATAAAGTAAAGAAGCAGCAGGCACCATATTGCAACAGAGCTGGCACTATGTTCACACACTTCATCCACATGACCAAAGATCTTGGGATCCTAAATCCTGTTTATTGATGAACCCAACATGATCCTTTAAGGCTACACTAAAGAGAACAAATGCATGGACACCCAAAGATGTTTGTTACATTTGCCTTTTATTAACGTGACACAACACCCTTGCCTGGATCGACACCCCTGGAACCCATCTCTCGCTTCTGCCGTGTGTGCACATCTACACTGCCCAGTACAGACCCTTCTGCACACTACAAAGATTTCCTGAAAACTAATTGCCTATGCTTGTAGATGACCTAATGTCAGACCTTAGGCCACACCTGCATAGTTTCTGGTCTAATAATCACAATGAAGAGCAAGGTTCAGGGACCCTCTGAGCACTCCCTACTGTGTTCCCCTGAAAACTGCTATGTTGCAACAAACAATTAAGGAGAGCCCCACTAACACAAACAGGGTCTGCATTATGAAATGTTAAGCTGTATGCCACAGACATTAACAGAAAGAATCCAAAAAGAGAGGTAATGCGTTAGTAAATGTAGTGCATGGACACTAAAAAAAATTAGAATACATTTTTTCACTGAGATATCAGGTTCTCTTGTCTTTAACTATGTCTTAACTTATAACCCCAAAGACTATTAAGATAACTTTTCTATGAGTAATGCAGCAGCAAATTTAGAAAATCATGCATGATTTATTATACAGAGTATGAAATGCAGTCTGTTCACTTTCCAAACACCTGCCTATGTATCTGCTGTAGAAATACTTAATATAATCTGCTTCAACTGCTATTGCCATAAAACATCAAAGGTTTATACTCACTGGAATGATTACAGTAACACCATTTTTTTATGTATTCAGCATAATGGATAAATATCAGTTTTATTAGTATTACTAAAAGTTTCAGTTCAAATGACTTGAGGTAACCATGCAAGTTCCAATCCAATCATTTAGTTTGCAATATATTCAATATTACCTTTGGATCTAAGAAAATCTAAGGGCTCCATTTATAAAAGATTTTTGAATGTTACAAATAATAAGCACAATATTTGTAATGAGTGTGAAACGTCAGTTTCTATGTGTTACCTTTCACATGGGGGATGTAACATTCCCCAAGATTTAATTCTATATGAGAAAATAGCCAAAAGACCATTTGACTAATAGGGAAAAAAGCCCCATTTTAGCATAAGAACATTCAATCAGAAAGGGGAAACAATATTATGGAGACCACTGCACTGTGTACAAAGAATCCTGTGCTCTCTAAGGATGAGCTGCAAGTAAACATAGCAGCATGGCAGAGCAGAGGGCGGGAGTCAGAAGGGCAGAGGAGATTTTTATGGATTGACAGAGTCTGGGGTCTCTCTGGTCTGAACAGAGGCAGACTTCCGGGATGCAAATTTCGTCCCCTTCTGGAGCAAGTCTTGCACTGTGCAGAACAGCCTGATGTCATTGGTTGCTACAATGCTGCTGCTCCTGATCACCCTAGCAACCAACAAGGGGAGCTAAGGGTGGGGCCTTGGGACGTGAAGAACACAGACAGGTGGCAGCCCCTGTTGGGCTGCATCTTCAAGCACTAGTATACATAGAGATGGAACCTGGGCCAGAGGTGCCACTACAAAGAATCAGTGCATTCTGTGTGGAAAGTAGCCCTGGGCACTAAGATTCCTAGTTCTGAATGTGATAATATTGGTGTTCATGTTCACCACCAGGTGTTTCCCAGCTGCCAGAGGAATCTAGCAATTAACCACCATCTGAGGCTAGCTGCTGGATGGCTATTTAATCTCGCCTCACAATTCATTTTGTGTCTCAGTATTTTATCTATATTACTGTTTCAGCTTGGACCTGTGTGTCATGAGAGGGTTTACCCGTTGGTGGCGCTATCGGTCTCTTGGATCGCAGTACCAGTGTCCACCAGTGGATGTCTTCCAACACGGTGACTTGACGGGACTTCCCTGTGACGTCACGGGGAATGCCACAGGGAAGTCCCGTCATGTCCCGTGCGTCAGAGGGGGCGGGGTCACCGGGTGGCCCCGCCCCCCGTTATTTAAGAACCGTCAGACGAGGAGACGCCATCACACAGCGGGAGCCTCCCTCCATGCCAGCATGGATGCGGAGCGGGCCGGAGAAGAAAATGAAGAAGAGAAGAAGAGAAGAAGAGAAGAGGATGAAGAAGAAGTTGAAGAGAGGAGCGGGAGCCTCCCCCCATGCCATGGGTGCGGAGCGGCCCGAGAAGAAGAAGATAGAAGACGCCACGGAGGAGATGCTGGACGAGAACGCCGGAGGAAGAACTAGAAGAGCCAGAAGAACCAGAAGAAGAAGAAGATGAAGGAAGATAGAAGAAAGAAGAAGCATTTAAATAAAGGAATTGTCAAAAACTGTCTCTTGTCATTTTTAACATTTTTGACAGTTTTTTAGTGAAATGGTAGGGGTAAGTACCCCCTTACCATTTCACACAGGGGGGGCCGGGATCTGGGGGTCCCCTTGTTAAAGGGGGCTTCCAGATTCCGATAAGCCCCCCGCCCGCAGACCCCCACAACCACCGGCCAGGGTTGTGGGGATGAGGCCCTTGTCCTAATCAACATGGGGACAAGGTGTTTTGGGGGGCTACCCCAAAGCACCCTCCCAATGTTGAGGGCATGTGGCCTGGTACGGTTCAGGAGGGGGGGCACACTCTCGTCCCCCCTCTTTTCCTGCGGCCTGCCAGGTTGCAGGCTCGGATAAGGGTCTGGTATGGATTTTTGGGGGGACACCACGCCATTTTTTTTTTTTTTTTGGCGCGGCGTTCCCCTTAAAATCCATACCAGACCTGAAGGGTCTGGTATCGAAATAAGGGGGGACCCCACATCATTTTTTTTTAAAATTTTGGCCGGGGTTCCCCTTAATATCCATACCAGACCTGAAGGGCCTGGTATGGAATTTAGGGGGACTCCCGCGTCATTTTTTTTTTTTAATTTTGGTTCGGGGTTTCCCTGTGGGGAATTCCCATGTCGTTTTTATCAATGAACTTCTATGTGTATTGTCGGCAATGCAATAGCCGCGGGTAGTTTTAAATGGGTTTTTTCCTTCAAAATGTCATTTTGCTGTCAGACTGTTCTAAACACGGGAAACATGCGCCCCTTTACAGGCATACTATAGACACCCCCCAGGTACGAAATTTAAAGGGATATTACACTTTTATTGTTTGTCTTTAAGCATTATTAAAATCACTGCTCCTGAAAAAACGTCAGTTTTTAAAACTTTTTTTTGCATTGATCCATGTCCCCTGGGGCAGGACCCAGGTCCCCAAACACTTTTTATGACAATAACTTGCATATAAGCCTTTAAAATTAGCACTTTTGATTTCTCCCATAGACTTTTAAAGGGTGTTCTGCGGCATTCAAATTTGCCGCGAACACCCCAAATTGTTGAGTTCGACTCGAACTCGAAGCTCATCCCTACTCTGCATCCTTTTTTGAGCATTATTTGGTTTGTCCCAAACAGTTGTTGAAAGATTGTATAGATGAAGTGCAGTCGCTGGTCAGACAGAGGGAATGTGAGCTCACTTTTGTGCTACCTGTACTTCAGGCATGGTCAGACCTGTTATGCCCAGCTTCTGTCAGCTCTCCACAAACCAGACCTGCTACTAAACACCTGCCTGCTCAGATGTCATTTCTCCAAACACCCCTGGCAACCTCAGCTGCAGTCCAATATACCCTGCTCCCCACCAGGTATCAATGCCCTGTTTCTACTTCCTGCACCTATCCTGCCTTTAACCCACCTGCCTCTTCTCTAATACCTGCAACTTCCCCACAAGAACTTCCTCTGGCCGCTGTTCCCCCTTCCTTGCCATATCCCAGCCCTTCCTCTCAGTATGCCTCACCTCCTGTCTACAGTCCTACAGCCACCTACAGATCTCCAGCAGTTAAGCCAAAGAAGAAACGGAAGTTCTTCCTCACTCACACGATCCTGCCAGTAACCCAACTTGCTTCCACACCAACCAACCTGTTCCAGCCTGCGTTCATGCCAGTTGAACTTGATGACCCACCTAAACCTGCCAACCCAGTGCCTGCTATCCAGCCCGAGGTACCTACCTTCCAGTCTGATGTGCCCACTTTCCAGTCTGATGTCTTGATGCCTGCCTTCCAGCCCAAAGTCTTGGTGCCTGCCTTCCAGCCTGATGTGCCTGCCTTCCAGCCTGATGTGCCTGCTTTCCAGCCTGATGTGCCTGCCTTCTAGCCTGATGTGCCTGCCTTCCAGCCTGATGGTGCCTGCTTCCCAGTCTGATGTCTTGATGCCTGCCTTCCAGCCCAAAGTCTCGGTGCCTGCCTTCCAGTCTGATGTGCCTGCATTCCAGTCTGATGTGCCTACCTTCCAGTCTGATGTGTCCACTTTCCAGTCTGATGTTCCCACTTTCCAGTCTGATGTCCCGATGCCTGCCTTCCAGCCCAAAGTCTCGGTGCCTGCCTTCCAGCCTGATGTGCCTACCTTCCAGCCTGATGTGCCTACCTTCCAGTCTGATGTGCCCGCTTCCCAGTCTGATGTTTTGATGCCTGCCTTCCAGCCCAATGTCTTGGTACCTGCCTTCCAGTCTGATGTGCCTACCTTCCAGTCTGATGTGTCCACTTTCCAGTCTGATGTACCCGCTTCCCAGTCTGAAGTCGCGGTGCCTGCCTTCCAGCCTGAAGTGCCTACCTTACAGTCAAATGTGTCCGCTTTCCAGTCTGATGTCTTGATGCCTGCCTTTCAGCCTGAAGTCCCGGTACCTGCCTTCCAGCCTGATATATCTACCTTCCAGTCTGATGTGCCCACTTCCCAGCCTGATATGCCCATGCCTGCTGCCCAGCCTGATGTGCCCGTGGCTGCTGCCCAGCCTGAAGTGCCCATGCCTGCTGCCCAGCCTGATGTGCCTGCTGCCCAGCTCGAAGTGCCCGTACATGCTGCCCAGCCTGATGTGCCCGTGCCTGCTGCCCAGCCTGAAGTGCCCATGCCTGCTGCCCAGCCTGAAGTGCCCATGCCTGCTGCCCAGCCTGATGTGCCTGCTGCCCAGCTCGAAGTGCCTGTGCCTGCTGCCCAGCCTGATGTGCCTGCTGCCCAGCTCAAAGTGCCCGTGCCTGCTGCCCAGCTCGAAGTGCCCGTGCCTGCTGCCCAGCTCGAAGTGCCTGTGCCTGCTGCCTAGCTTGAAGTGCCCGTGCCTACTGCCCAGCTTAGTGTGTTCCTGCCCGCTGTCTTCTCGGATGTGCCTGCTGTCTTCTCGGATGTGCCCGTTGTCTTCTTGGATGTACCCACTGTCCAGTTTGATGTACCCGATGCCCAGCCTGATGTGCCCTCATCTGTTGTTCGGTTTGAGGCCATGAACTTTGGACAATTTCATCTTGTTGGAGTGTCCAGAGGCCGCTCCTTTGAGGGGGGGTACTGTTATGAGAGGGTTTACCCGTTGGTGGCGCTATCAGTCTCTTGGATCGCAGTACCAGTGTCCACCAGTGGGTGTCTTCCAACACCTAGGACCTGTAGTAAGAGGACTCTCCTGCTGGTGGCACTGTTGCATCCTCGGGCAGTAGTACCGATGTCCACCAGCGGGTGCACTCCGGCAGTGTGGAGCAAACAGCACCCTCTGCGCTCAGCTGTAACATGAAGCCAATTACTACAGCCTTATAAATACCCGGCAAGCCCTCACAAGCTGATTTCATGATGATTTCAATTTACAAATACTGTACTGGTGACCCCACAATAGGGATAAAACTTTTTCGCAGAAGAGAGTTTAATAAGACTCGTGGCCACTCATTACAATTAGAAGAAAAGAGGTTTAACCTTAAACTACGTAGAGGGTTCTTTACTGTAAGAGTGGCAAGGATGTGGAATTCCCTTCCACAGGCGGTGGTCTCAGCGGGGAGCATTGATGGCTTCAAGAAACTATTAGATAATCACCTGAATGACTGCAATATACAGGGATATGTAATGTAATACTGACACATAATCACACACATAGGTTGGACTTGATGGACTTGTGTCTTTTTTCAACCTCACCTACTATGTAACTATGTAACTATGTAAGCTTGCCTTGGTATCTTTCTTCCTTGCGCCCTGACCTGTATCTGTAAACCTGTATCTGAACCTGCTCCTGAGCCTGTATCCGATCCCATCCTGATCCTGTCCCTCCTGTGTTCCTATTCCCTTGTATCCATATCCCATCCATTATCTCCCTCTCCTATCCTGCCCTTGTTCAGTTGCTGATCCCCTGTGTATGACCCTGGCTTACGTGTTTAATTTTGGTACTTCCCTTTGGCTGTATATATTATCTGTTATCTGTGGGTTTCTGTTGGTTGGTTGGTTGAGCACTATTTGTATTTGGGGTGTTTGTTTATTTATATCACTTATCTTAAATAAACATTATTCTTATTTCACTTTACATGCGTTTTGGTTTCCTCTTTGCAGTTCACACAATCTGGTCACACCTGTTCATGACAGTATACCAAGGCCATCTCTGACCAGAAGTGACTGCACAGGGGAACCATCTTGGTTCTGTTTCACATTGCTGGGATGAATTCAGATATAATTGTTTATTATGCTCTGCTGGCAACAGAGAGTTCTGAATATCTCCGCCAGACATTGAAAGGGTGGTCCAGTGATCAGCTGCTGGAAATTATCCGTTTAGCTCACTCTGTGGTCGATCAGGGCAGTATACTGTTTGAGGATGTTCAGCCTTTGATTGGAATGTGTACAGAGCTGGCTCTGCCTTGTATCCCAAAGGGCCATGATGACTTTTCTCCCCCCTTCAGCATTAACCAGATTGCATCCTTAGTATGGCTGTTGAAGGATGACTCTGCATCCTTTTTTGAGCACTATTTGGTTTGTCCCAAACAGTTGTTGAAAGATTGTATAGATGAAGTGCAGTCGCTGGTCAGACAGAGGGAATGTGAGCCCACTTTTGTGCTACCTGTACTTCAGGCATGGTCAGACCTGTTATCTGTCAGCTTCTGTCAGCTCTCCACAAACCAGACCTGCTACTAAACACCTGCCTGCTCATATGTCCTTTCTCCCATCACCCCTGGCAACCTCAGCTGCAGTCCAATGTACCCTGCTCCCCACCAGGTATCAATGCCCTGTTTCTACTTCCTGCACCTATCCTGCCTTTAACCCACCTGCAACTTCCCCATAAGAACTTCCTCTGGCCGCTGTTCCCCCTTCCTTGCCATATCCCAGCCCTTCCTCTCAGTATGCCTCACCTCCTATCTACAGTCCTACAGCCACCTACAGATCTCCAGCAGTTAAGCCAAAGAAGAAACGGAAGTTCTTCCCCACTCACACGATCCTGCCAGTAACCCAACTTGCTTCCACACCAACCAACCTGTTCCAGCCTGCGTTCATGCCAGTTGAACTTGATGACCCACCTAAACCTGCCAACCCAGTGCCTGCTATCCAGCCCGAGATACCTACCTTCCAGTCTGATGTGCCCACTTTCCAATCTAATGTCTTGATGCCTGCCTTCCAGCCCAAAGTCTCGGTGCCTGCCTTCCAGCCTGATGTGCCTGCCTTCCAGCCTGATGTGCCTGCCTTCTAGCCTGATGTGCCTGCCTTCCAGCCTGATGTGCCTGCTTCCCAGTCTGATGTCTTGATGCCTGCCTTCCAGCCCAAAGTCTCGGTGCCTGCCTTCCAGTCTGATGTGCCTGCCTTCCAGTCTGATGTGCCTACCTTCCAGTCTGATGTGTCCACTTTCCAGTCTGATGTACCCACTTTCCAGTCTGATGTCCCGATGTCTGCCTTCCAGCCCAAAGTCTTGGTGCCTGCCTTCCAGCCTGATGTGCCTACCTTCCAGCCTGATGTGCCTACCTTCCAGTCTGATGTGCCCGCTTCCCAGTCTGAGGTTTTGATGGCTGCCTTCCAGCCCAAAGTCTTGGTGCCTGCCTTCCAGTCTGATGTGCCTACCTTCCAGTCTGATGTGTCCACTTTCCAGTCTGATGTACCCGCTTCCCAGTCTGAAGTCGCGGTGCCTGCCTTCCAGCCTGATGTGCCTACCTTCCAGTCAGATGTGTCCGCTTTCCAGTCTGATGTCTTGATGCCTGCCTTCCAGCCTGAAGTCTCGGTACTTGCCTTCCAGCCTGATATATCGACCTTCCAGTCTGATGTGCCCACTTTCCAATCTGATGTCTTGATGCCTGCCTTCCAGCCCAAAGTCTCGTTGCCTGCCTTCCAGCCTGATGTGCCTGCCTTCCAGCCTGATGTGCCTGCCTTCTAGCCTGATGCGCCTGCCTTCCAGCCTGATGTGCCTGCTTCCCAGTCTGATGTCTTGATGCCTGCCTTCCAGCCCAAAGTCTCGGTGCCTGCCTTCCAGTCTGATGTGCCTGCATTCCAGTCTGATGTGCCTACCTTCCAGTCTGATGTGTCCACTTTCCAGTCTGATGTACCCACTTTCCAGTCTGATGTCCCAATGCCTGCCTTCCAGCCCAAAGTCTTGGTGCCTGCCTTCCAGCCTGATGTGCCTACCTTCCAGTCTGATGTGCCCGCTTCCCAGTCTGATGTTTTGATGCCTGCCTTCCAGCCCAAAGTCTTGGTGCCTGCCTTCCAGTCTGATGTGCCTACCTTCCAGTCTGATGTGTCCATTTTCCAGTCTGATGTACCCGCTTCCCAGTCTGAAGTTGCGGTGCCTGCCTTCCAGCCTGATGTGCCTACCTTCCAGTCAGATGTGTCCGCTTTCCAGTCTGATGTCTTGATGCCTGCCTTCCAGCCTGAAGTCTCGGTACCTGCCTTCCAGCCTGATATATCTACCTTCCAGTCTGATGTGCCCGCTTTCCAGCCTGATGTCTCGATGCCTGCCTTTCAGTCTGATGTGCCCATTTGCCAGTCGGTGCCCGCTTTCCAGTCTGATGTGCCTGCCTTCCAGCCTGGTGTTTCCGTGCCTTCCTTCCAGCCTGATGTCTCGGTGCCTGCCCTCCAGCTGGATGTCTCGGTGCCTGGCTTCCAGCTTGATGTGCCCGCTTCCCAGTCTGATGTGCCCGCTTCCCAGTCTGATGTGCCCGCTTCCCAGTCTGATGTCTCAGTGCTTGCCTTCCAGTCTGATGTCTCAGTGCCTGCCTTCCAGTCTGATGTCTCAGTGCCTGCCTTCCAGTCTGATGTCTCAGTGCCTGCCTTCCAGCCTGATGTCTTGAAGCTTGCCTTCCAGCCTGATGTCTCGAAGCTTGCCTTCCAGTCTGATGTCTCAAAGCTTGCCTTCCAGCCTGATGTGCCTGCCTTCCAGCCTGGTGTGCCAGCTTCCCAGTTTGATGTGCCAGCTTCCCAGTTTGATGTGCCAGCTTCCCAGTTTGATGTGCCAGCTTCCCAGTCTGATGTGCCAGCTTCCCAGTCTGATGTGCCAGCTTCTCAGTCTGATGTGCCCGATTTTCAGCCTATTGTCCCAGTGCCTGCCTTCCAGCCTGATGTCTCAGTGCCAGCTTCCCAGACTGATGTGCCAGCTTCCCAGACTGATGTGGCAGCTTCCCAGACTGATGTGCCCGTGCCTGCTGCCCAGCTTGATGTGCCTGTGCCTGCTGCCCAGCCTGAAGTGCCCATGCCTGCTGCCCAGCCTGATGTGCCTGCTGCCCAGCTCGAAGTGCCCGTGCCTGCTTCCCAGCCTGATGTGCCTGCTGCCCAGATCAAAGTGCCTGTGCCTGCTGCCCAGCTCGAAGTGCCCGTGCCTGCTGTCCAGCTCGAAGTGCCCGTGCCCGTGCCTGCTGCCTAGCTTGGTGTGTTCCTGCCCGCTGTCTTCTTGGATGTGCCTGCTGTCTTCTCGGATGTGCCCGCTGTCTTCTCGGATGTGCCCGTTGTCTTCTTGGATGTACCCACTGTCCAGTTTGATGTACCCAATGCCCAGCCTGATGTGCCCTCATCTGTTGTTCAGTTTGAGGCCATGAACTTTGGACAATTTCATCTTGTTGGAGTGTCCGGAGGCTGCTCCTTTGAGGGGGGTACTGTCATGAGAGGGTTTACAAGTTGGTGGCGCTATCGGTCTCTTGGATCGCAGTACCAGTGTCCACCAGCGGGTGTCTTCCAACACCTAGGACCTGTAGTAAGAGGACTCTCCTGCTGGTGGCACTGTTGCATCCTTGTGCCGTAGTACCGGTGTCCACCAGCGGGTGCACTCCGGCAGTGTGGAGCAAACAGCACCCTCTGTGCTCAGCTGTAACATGAGGCCAATTACTACAGCCTTATAAATACCCGGCAAGCCCTCACAAGCTTGCCTTGGTATCTTTCTTCCTTGCGCCCTGACCTGTATCTGTAAACCTGTATCTGAACCTGCTCCTGAGCCTGTATCTGATCCCATCCTGATCCTGTCCCTCCTGTGTTCCTATTCCCTTGTATCCATATCCCATCCATTATCTCCCTCTCCTATCCTGCCTTTGTTCAGTTGCTGATCCCCTGTGTATGACCCTGGCCTGGCTTACATGTTTGATTTTGGTACTTCCCTTTGGCTGTATATATTATCTGTTGTCTGTGGGTTTCTGTTGGTTGGTTGAGCACTATTTGTATTTGGGGTGTTTGTTTATTTATATCACTTATCTTAAATAAACACTATTCTTATTTCACTTTACATGCGTTTTGGTTTCCTCTTTGCAGTCCACACAATCTGGTCACACCTGTTCATGACACTGTGTTACATATAGCTGCATTTAAAGAGGAAGTTTTTTTGTGTCATATATACTCCAGGTGAGCGGGGGGTGGTGGGATGGTGAGGTTTGTTGAAGGGTTTGGTGTGATTTTTATTTTTGTGGTTTTGTTTGTATCGTACCAATGTTGTTTTCATATAAATTAATAAAAAGGATTTGATTAAAAAAAAAAGAGGATGCCATGCATACTAGCTCATTATGCCTTTGTCTTGCAGGTTTGTTTTTTTTTTGGAGGTTTACAACCTCTTTAACTTGTACCTGTTATCACTGCTACCTGGTATTTTGTTCTGTCAACTCGTCACAATGTCTGATTTTTCTACTTTTCAGGCATACTATTTTGCATATAGTTTAGTTCCACTGCGCATGCATATTTTACAAGGTTGAATACAGGGTTGTTGTTATTTGTAGCCATGCTGTCTTTTATCAATAAACTGTCATGTTTTTACTTAAAAGCTGAGTTTGTTTTTTCTGGAGTTGTCACATTAGAAATTATGGTGGCCTGTGCAGCAAATATAATATTAAAACAATATCTTCACTAAAAATACACTAAAATCTTTATTTATTTGTACACAAACGCAAAATAACTTACAAAATGTTTGCTAAATCTAAAAGACAAAACTGTATTGACTTAATAAATAAAGTTCCAGGTGTAAATAGGGTCTTGGAGCTCATTCACATGGATGCTGTGGCCTGTACAGTGGGAATCATTGTTTGTTTATGTGTCTGGAGCTGTGTGTAGGCAGCCTATGCTACTCCATGGAGATGTAGTAACTATACGAACACAGCTGCAGGTAGGTGTATGGCCCCGAACACAGACTCGCTCACACATGCAAACCTGTCAAATTACTCACCTTCTCTCCCCTGATGTCTGCTCCTCTGTGAGCTGTCCATCCACTTCCTGGTTAAATGATGGCCAATATCATTAAAGCTGAACTCTGGAAAAATGAAAAGTCCTCCCTTGCAGTGGGGCTTTGCCATCATCAAAAGTGATGTAGGCCTCATAGCTCTGCATTGGACATGAGGAACAGTCCATTGCAAGAGCATGGGGGAGCGCCACCTCACGGGAATGTGAAGGATCATATAGGTAAAAGTGCTCTTCATGATCTTCTAGACAGATATGAACCATTAACCCTTGCTGTGTGGGCACGGCCCCACTGCAACGAGGGACTTTTGTGAGCCCAGGCTATTATGAACATACCCCCTGGGGGTCCACCATCATGTTGGCCTGGGCTCACAGGATAATGCTTTAGGAAATGGTGGTTGAATCACTAGAGGAACACAGATTGCTGTAGTATTCAGGACAAAATGACATCAACTCCTTCGTATAAGAGGAAGAATCCTGGGATGTCACATGATCTTGCAAAGGACTAATACATTTTTGGTATAAAAAGAAAGAATTTAAAGAATTAAAGTGTAATCCACTTTAATTTCAATTGTATTACTGGATGCAAAAACATTTTACTAATGCACTTGCATTAAATAATCTAATTTTGAATCATTATATAATTAATATCAAGGTTGCAAAATACTCATATTTATTGAGCTTGAGAACCCATTTACTTCTTAATAGTGTGTTAATCCATGTTATATCATGCTTTAAGGCAGCCCATTAAAAATAGTGGCCTGCCAATGCACCCAAAATTACTAAAAATCATACCTGACCCTTTTTGTTCTAACACAACACAATGCAACGCACTACAAAACAGGTGCAGATATGTAGGTGTTGTGGAAAGGCTGGTACCAAGGAAGGACGTGCAGTCTATGGCCTGGGGGGAAGTATACACAACCAACTACTCCACTCATGGTAGGGCAGATTTCTGTGGGCTAACAGAAATGTAGCATACAAAGTGTGCCATGGTGCCATATTAATTGGTGGTCACAGTGAGACGTGGATGTTCCTAAAGAACATGGTTTATTGGAACACACCTTTTCACATCTTCCTGAAACTGAAAGGGGATTAATTAGTTATATAATGCTCAGCATGTATCACTAATTGTTGCACCTGGTTTCACTGGAACTGTGCTCTAGCTCTTGAAATCCCCGCCCCTTGCCTGCTAGACCTGAGAAAAATTCTTTGATCTATGTGTTTTAGGAGGTAGTGCAGGAGAAATGGCTGCAGATAAACAGGTAAGAGGTAAATTATGGTACACAGCAGAAAAACAAACCAATACTCTGGCGCATGAGTATAGTGGCTAGCCCAATGATGAATACTGGTCCACTCCTCAAGGAATAATGTTTCATGGCTTTGCTGCCCTCTAGGACCAGGGATGTCCTTACTGCACTAGGAAGATAAAGGAAGAGAGGGCGCACCAGCCTTGTGCATTATCCCAAGTAAATTTATTTTGTATAAAAAAGATAAAAACTACTCACAAACATCGGAAAATAAATACGCATAAACGGGCTTCCATTCAGTGGTTATACAGTCCTGGGACCTCTACTCT
The DNA here is from genome assembly GCA_037952925.1 of Lithobates clamitans. Lineage (NCBI taxonomy): Eukaryota > Metazoa > Chordata > Amphibia > Anura > Ranidae > Lithobates > Lithobates clamitans. The sequence continues at coordinate 7,930,440 of JBBGZY010000187.1, forward strand.
CCAGATCGAAGGGGAGACCATGTAGGGGTCCCTGCTGGCTAACGCGTTTTGAAGGTAAACCTTCTTCCTCAGAGCGAGAGTACAGGTCCCGGGACTGAATAACCATGGGATGGAAAGCCTGTTTCTGCATATTTATTTTAACATGCTTGTGAGTAGTTTTTATCTTTTTTTTATACAAAATAAATTTACTTGGAATAATGCACAAGGCTGGTGCGCCGTCTCTTCCTAAATCATGTAGGAGAGCTCATCTTACTGAGTATATGTAAGGGTCTACAACCACTTTAAACATTTCCTGAAATAAACATTAAGACTGGGCTTATTACCATCCTCCATGTTGCCTTAGATTTTATTTGTGATCACGTTTTATTATTGTTGGTTTTTAGAAATAAAATACCCTCTTTTATCTGCACTATGTGGAAGCACAATTTTTTTCTCCACATATTATCCCGATGGGAGTGAATGTCTAGTTTTTTGTCACATCGGGTACATCTGACCCCCAAGACTCCAATCCAGAGTGACAACTGACCTTGGTGATCCCTGGGGTTCCTACTGAGTCCGTCCCTGAGGTTCCAACTGCCTGGATATCTGTCCATCTGCCCCATGTGGCACATTGCTTTCAAGACTCCATGTCGCTGACAGTGGAGTCCACCAGATCCGGTAAGAGCATGCACTTATCACTCATCCATTGATGTTGTTTTCGTTTGATGTTGTTTCCATGCACCAATCAACATACCCTTTGTCAGCACTTGGAAATCCATCACCTTGAGTTGTTGCATCTGTGTATATACACATATGGACACTACATTATCCACCTTCTTGCCATTGGCTATTTAGACTTTTGGTTGTCACCTATCAAGTCTATTTCACTTTGTCGAAAGACTTAGGCTCGGTTCACACAGGGGCAACGCGATTTCAGTGCGACTTTTGAAGGCGACTTCAACGCGACTTCAGCGCGACTTTAAGCAAATTGCAACACGACTTCAAGTCGCCTCCAGGACAGACGACTTTGGCTGTGGCCAATCACAGGATAATCAGCTCTCTGGGAGGGAGGGGTTTGCCTAGGCAAACTAAACTTTTTCCCTGTAAAGTCGCTTGACTGTAGATAGAGATCCGACTTGGAGGCGACTTCCATTGATTTCTATGGTACAGGTCGCCTACCAAGTCGGATCCAAGTAGTACAGGGAGTACGCTCTGAAGTCGGAGCAACTTCAGTAGTGTCTATTAAGACGCTATGATCCCCTGCTATGTGAATCTCTTCTTGGGGCGACTTGGGGCGACTTGTAAGGGCTTACAAGTCGGATCCCAAGTCGTCCTAGTGTGATTATGATATATCGTATTTATTGTTTTTTATTTATAAGTTTTTTGTGTTCACCATGCGCTACATTTTTCTAATTAAACATTGAGACTGCCATCGATGATTTCTCATTCTGCAAATGCTAGTTGTCTGGCTGTCAATTACATATTTAATGGTCCATTTAAAAAGCAGTGTTACGGCCATACAACTGCTTACATTTTTTTTTTATATAAAGCTCAACAGTGTCCGCCACAAATATACATTGTGCTCTGCTGGCTTCAGAAGTCTGGAACCTATGAATCTGTCAACATCACATGATTTGCTCTTCTCTAATCAAGGAGATATTCTGCTGCTTCTCAGGTATTGCTTTCTCTGCACCCTGGAGTGAAATATATGAATGTGCCATAAAATGCAGGCTAAAGTGTGAGGTATAAAGGAGCCCTTTAGTTATTTAAAATAGTACTTCTTAAAAAAAAATAGAACTTCTTTTAAAATAACATACTGTTCAACCACTTGACCTCGGCAAAGGATTTACCCTCTTCATGACCAGAGCATTGTTTGTTATTCAGCACTGTAACTACTTTAACTGGCAAATGCACAGTCATGCAACGCTGTATGCAAGTTACATTTTTATCATTTTTTCACACAAATAGAGCTTTCTTTTTGGTGGTATTTAATCACCACTGGGTTTTTTTATTTTGTGCTAAAAAAACATAAAATACTGCAAAAAAAAAAGAAAAACATGCTTTTCTTCATTTCTGTTTTAAAATTTTGCAAATATTCTTTGATAAAAATAACCCAAATCGGTAAATATTATTTAGTCTGTGTGAAAGTTATAGAGTCTACAAACTATGGCATATGTTTTAAAAATTGATCAAACCTGATGTACTGATGGCCTATCTCATTTCTGAAAGCCCTTAAAATGACAGAGCAGTAAAAAAATAAAAATAAAATTATGTAAAAAATAAATAAACAAATAAATATTTTTTTTATTCAATTTTTGAAACATCTTTTTTTTTTTACTATTTTTTTACATACTTTCATCAGAGTAGTTCAGTGTCTCCATAGTGACAATGTACTACTCTGGTGGGATGATAAAGGATTTTTACACTGTTATATTTGTAGCACTAACTCACGGTGGAGCTGCTGGTTTAAGCGGGTCTGTTAACTTCACTCTGCTTCCCTCTGTTTCACCGGCACTGGGTCTAGGGTTCCGTTGAGTTTACTCCTGGACAACACACGCACCAACACTGGAGTACGTTTTCAATGCTTTATTAAAACAAACGACTTAGGAAGTAGCAGGAAAGAGGTAGAAAGGAAACTTGGTAGGGTTCTCTTGACAAAATGTCCTGGTAGAATTCAAATACTATTTGAAATGCGCTCCCCTCGTGGGACACACTCCTTGCTCGTCTGGATAGGCCTCTCTCACCGCTCTAGCAGCCAGCACGCAGCACGAATCAAAGTCTCTGCCACAGACTTGTTTGGGAATAAAATCCGTACAATCCTCTGCCATAGGATGTATAGGTTTTTCTGTAGTGAAAGTCAGTCACAGTGCTTGAACATTTAAGCCGAGCCGGCAACACTATGCTGTATAGTTACTTTTGGATACGTCCTCCAACCGAGTCACCAGGCCCCTCTATAGACCAGCACTCTGCGTGATCTCTCCAAGACGGGTCCTCCCCTGGGATCTCCTCGGTTGTCCACCTTCATCACACAGGACCGGCAGCTCAGGACCATTCCTCTGCCGCGGTGGTAGGCTCCAGACAAGCCTCTGGACCAACCCCTGCGCCGCTGTATCGTGGGCCTCCCGAACGGAAGACCACAAGGTAGCTTCTTAACGCATACCTGTCGGCCAGGAGGGCCAGCAAGTGGCTGTAAAACGAGACCCAAAATATGGCATCTGTCCCATAAATACCCTCGCCCAGATTGCAACTCGGAGGACCACCTCCACCGAGCGTGCCTCCAGGACAGAGGAGCATCCATATGCTTCAACATGTTGCCTTTCCAACCCTGACCAGTGGCGACAGCGACACCCACCAGTCAGCACGGAAACACACACAGCGTCAGCCAAGCTGGAACAGAGGCAAACTTTAACCTTCCTAACGTACAATTTACTAAATTTACCTAACATACGGTAGATTGTAAATCTACCAGCGCTACATATTATTTCTTATATTATTGCTCGCTGTTATAAGCAGTAGTTATGGTTATGAATGGCTTTCCATTCATGACAGCTTGATTTCTGTTGACATGCTGTGATTGGCTACAGCTAATTACATGTACATGGTGTCAGGTGGGCCAATCACCTTCACAACACTAAGCAAGCAGTCACAGTCCTGAATGGAAACCATTTATGACTGTTTGTTTACATTGTAATCATGTGATTGCTAGGACTAATCATAGTGATCACATGTTGCCCTGGCCCCTTATAGTGGCCGAGTACTGAGTTCCGTGCAGTATATGTGCTGTTAGCAGGCGGCAAGTGATTAAATAAACTGGAATTCTTTAAAACATTTGTCTCAATGTACTGATTTTCTTACCTTATATTTCCTTATATTTTCAACCCTGAGCACAACACATACATTTTACATCACCAAAGCAGTCCTAATAATATAGCAATGCTTTTATTACTTCCCAATTATCTGTAAATCCCAAATCAATTCTAAATTCAATTATTTCTGTCGTCTGCTAATTATACACTACAATTAATCAAAATGAGAACAGGATCATTACTGAAAAGTTAATGGAAATAAGAACATAAAGTAGCAGACATTAATTGGTGATAATCATTAATAAATGCTAACTGATATATCAAGAAAAAAGTTCATTTTGTATTGTAAATGTCTTACAAAGATCCCTTTCTCTTCATGCATTGTATACATTTAAATGAGAAACATCTACACTATATTACGAAATGTACTGGGACGCCTGCCTTTACATGTACATGAACTTTAATGGCATCCCAGTCTTATGCCGCGTACACACGAGCGGACTTTTCGACCGGACTGGTCCGACGGTCTATCCGACGGACTTTCGGCGGACTTCCGATGGACTTTCCTAACGAACGGACTCGTGCACACACGACCGGACTTTCCGGCAGAATAGGTCCGATGGTCTTCCCGACGGACTTTTGATGGAGTTACGGCGGACTTCCGGACTTGCCCACACACATTCATTTTGAACGTGATGAAGTACGATGGGACTAGAAAAGGAAGTCAATCTTTATCGGTGAGATTAACACCTTGTGAGCTTCATCACAGAGCATACCAGGCCCTCAGGTCTGGTATGGATTTTAGGGGGAACCCCCTACGCCGAAAAAAACAGAGCGGAGGTCCCCCCAGAATCCATACCAAACCCTTATCCGAGCACGCAGCCTGGCCTGTCAGGTAAGGGGGTGGGGACGAGCGAGCACCCCCCCTCCTGAACCGTACCAGGCCGCATGCCCTCAACATGGGGGGTGGGTGCTTTGGGGAAGCGGGGGTCCTGCGGCCCCCAGACCCCAAAGCACCTTGTCCCCATGTTGATGAGGACAAGGGCCTCTTCCCGAAAACCCTGGCCATTGATTGTCGGGATTCTGCGGGCAGGGGGTTTATCGGAATCTGGGAGCCCCCTTTAATAAGGGGGCCCCCAGATCCCAGCCCCCGCCCTATGTGAATGAGTATGGGGTACATCGTACCCCTACCCATTCACCCGGGGAAAGAAGTGACAATAAAAAAACACACTACACAGGTTTTTAAAGTAATTTATTAGGCAGGTCCAGGGGTCTTCTTTCAACTTCAGGGGTCTCTTCCAACTTCTCCACTCTCTCCGGCCTCTTCTCCCAGTGTCCGGTTCTTCTCCCGCTCTCGGGCCTCTTCTCCGCTTCTTCTCCCGCTCTCCGGTTCTTCTGCCGGGCTCCTCCGCTAACTTCTGCTCTTTTGACGCTCTCTTGCTAGCGGTGGCCCGGTCTTATCCATCGTCTTCTTCCCTCTTCTCTTCTTTCGATGCTGTCACAACGCTCTCTCCCACTGTAATGCTGTGTTCACAGTGCGCAACGACTTATATAGGCATTGGGCGTGATCACTGGATGGTTATCCCGCCCCTTATGATTGCACAGTCCCAGCTTTCTCTGGGAATGTGACGTCATAAGGGGCAGGGTCACCAGTGACGTCACCCGGTGACCCCACCCCATGCCTATATAAGTCGTTGCGCACCGTGAACACAGCATTACAGTTGGAGAGAGTGTCGTGTCAACATCGGAAAAAGAGAAGAGGGAAGACGATGGAGAAGACTGGGCCAAAGCTAGAAAAGGAGCGGCAAAAGAGCAGAAGATATCGGAGGAGCCCGGCAGAAGAACCAGAGAGTGGGAGAAGAAGCGGAGAAGAGGCCGGAGAGCGGAAGAAGAACTGAACACCGGGAGAAGAGGTCAGAGAGCAGGAGAAGAACCAGACACCAGGAGAAGAGGCCGAAGAGAGCGGAGAAGTCAGAAGAGACCCCCAAAGTCGAAAGAAGACCCCCAGAGCTGCCTAATAAATTACTTTAAAAACCTGTGTAGTGTGTTTTTTATTGACACTTTTTTCCCAGGTGGGTAGGGGTACGATGTATCCGATACTCATTCACATAGGGCGGGGGGCAGGATCTGGGGGCCCCCTTATTAAAGGGGGCTGCCTGATTCCGATAAGCCCCCTGCCAGCAGACCACGAAAACCAACAGCCAGGGTTGTCAGGAAGAGGCCCTTGTCCTCATCAACCTGGGGACAAGGTGCTTTGGGGTGTGGGGCATGTTGAGGGCATGCGGCCTGGTATGGTTCAGGAGGGGGGGACCGCTCGCTTGTCACCACCCCCTTTCCTGACTGGCCGGGCTGCGTGCTTGGATAAGGGTCTGGTGTGGATTTTGGGGGGACCCCCACGCCATTTTTTTTTTCAGCGTAGGGGTTCCCCTTAGAATCCATACCAGACCTAAGGGACATTGTTGCCTCCCTCTCGCGCTCACTACAATAGGAAAACGTGTTCTTCCTATTGCAGAGAGCGCGAGAAACATAGTACCCTGTTGCCGAGAACCAGCACGATAGGATCACGCTGGAAACCTTCTAGTGGGCAGGTGCTGTAGCTGCCCTGTCATATTTGGTCTGTCGGACCAGCATACAGACGAACGTGCTTTCTGATAGGAAATGGGTCCGGCAGAGTTCCGGCTGAAAGATTTGAAACATGATTTTCAACTGAAAAGGTCTGTCAGAAGTCCAATGAAGCCCACACATGGTCAGATTGTCCGACGGATTTGAGTCCGTCGGACCAGTTCGGTCGCAAAGTCCACTTGTGTGTACAGGGCATTAAGCCTTGTACACATGATTGGATTTTCCCTAGACAAAACCTCTGACTTTTGTCTGAAGGCGTGTGCCTGGATTTTGTCTTGCATACAAACAGTACACAATTGTCAGCCAACAAATACGAACGTAGTGACATACTAGACGTACTATGAGCCGAAAAAGAGGAAGTTCAATTGTGAGGCGCCACCCTTTGTGCTCCTCCTGCTAATTTTGTGTTAGTAGAAGTTTGGTGAGTGTTGATTCGCGCTTTTCATTTAGCACTTTTCATTTCGCACTTTTCAGTTAGTTTCTAAACGGTCGTTCGTCAACCAGCCATGTTGCGGAATCATAGGAGATAACATGTTATTTATTATTGGCCTTGGAGTTATTGCTTTGACCCAAGTCCAGTCCAGGAACAGGAGGAGAAGGATTTCTTGGACCAAAAATTGGTTGCTTTATTAATTGTGACCAATTATGTCATGTGCCTTTGCTGCGGGAGCTCCAGGAAAATAATCCAGATCCAGAATTATCTCCGGATGACGGACCACTGCTTTCACCAACTCTTGGCATTGTTGACCCCCTATATTAAGAAGCAGGGGGGGCGTGGTTTGCCTTGAGAGGAAATGGCCGCCTGATCCTTCAGCTCCCTCTCACCACAGCCTAAAATCCGCCTTTACCGGGGGTTACCGACCGCATCCGCGCTCCAACTATGGGAACGTCTTCCCGCGGATCATCACAAACCAGATCCAGATCCCCGAGAGAAACGGCCGGCCGCACAAGCCAAACGATACCGGAGATATTCCGCACACAGCGGTCCAATATGGCGTCCTCCCCTCCCGCCTCAGCCTCCTCTCTAAACCAGGATGGGATCGTTCTCATGCCGACCGAACACAATCACCCTCCACAGGAATCCTCACTACCAGCTCACCGCCAACCGAGCTTGCAGGATCTACAAGCAGTTGCGACGGATATAAAAGATACCCTGTTTTCAGCTATCTCGGATCTGCGACACGAGCTACAAGCTATCACAGGCCGCATACAGAAAGTAGAAGACAAGACGGCCCAGCAGCAAACCGCAGTGAAGATCATCCACCACACTGTTGATCGCCACACATTGCAGTTAAGAGATCTTCAGCGTCACGTTGAAGATCTCGACAACAGAGGCAGAAGACATAACCTCCGGGTAAGAGGCATACCCGAAGGGGTGGAACAAGACAGGATCATACCAGTAGTAACAGGCCTATTCAATCACCTGCTGGAAAGACCGGCAACGAAAGAGATACCTATGGAACGTATTCACAGGGCTCTACGCCCGAAAGGGAGAGATAATGAACCACCCAGAGATATTATATGCCATATAGATGACTTCTCAATCAAAGAAGCTATTCTACAAAAAGCCCGCGAAACTCCAACTGTGGAATATAATGGCAACCCTGTACAGATTTATCAAGATCTATCGGCCATCACGCTACGCCATCGAAAAGACCTGCGCCCTCTGCTGGATGTATTGCGCACGAGAGGAATTCGCTATAGATGGAAGTTTCCGTTTAGCTTGTCCGCCTCTCATCAGGGACGATCAGCACTCCTAAGAGTCCCGGAGGACCTTGACTCCTTCTGCCGTGCACTGGACATTCCGTTTACCCCTGTACCTGACTGGTATGCGGAGTTCAACATACAACCTCCCAACCGACAACCTCCCTGGGAAGAACCGATGGACGCCCACAACACAAGCTTTCGCAGGAGACGCTCACCGTCCACGAACGGAAATGGCTCCCCACCAGGCTCACACCATCCGCCTTCTAGCCCCATGACAGCACCTCTGCCTCGCCGAGCCAGACGTGATCGCTGATCACCTATCCCTCTAATGGGGAAAACTGAGCAAGATCTGTCTGTCCTGCTTCCTCAAGATCTCCCGGACAAACCAACTCTTACCTGAAGACAGCCAGATACCCCAACTGGATCTCTCACACTCTCCATACATTTACACGGAGACCGTTAACGTTAGCAACCTGTAAACCCGATCATTGGCTCCTGACACACAAGCTGCACCCAGCCGCGACCAAACCTCCCTACTCACCCTCGGTCGCACCTTGCCACCATGGACGCACGCGTAGGATCTCACGACGGACCATCGAATACCAACGACGCTCTCACCTGACTACCGAACGACGCCGAAGGAGAAGATTCGACCATCTCCGTTCACGGACTGCTCCACTGCAATGCGACAACCGCCTGGACTCTAATCCCTATGGACAACACACCATCGACACTGGACGCAACCCCACACCATTGCCTCACTTATCCAGACAGAACATTGTCTCCCCATTAGGGATGAGCTTCGTGTTCGAGTCGAACCCATGTTCGACTCGAACATCGGCTGTTCGACCGTCCGTCGAATTGCGAACGATATGGGCCGTTCGCGCCAAATTCGTGTGGCGCGTCACGGCCCATAATTCACTGCGGCATCGCAGTGCATTGCTGGCTGATGATTGGCCAAGCATGCACTATGACCCGCATGCTTGGCCAATCACAGCGCCGTCAGTAGAGAGAGCTGTAATTGGCCAAAGCCAGGGTGGCTTTGGCCAATTATGGCTCAGGGATTTAGTACACACCCCACACTATATAAGGCCGCCTGCACGGCGGCCCTGTGTAGTGTGTGTTCCGGTGTGCTGAGCGATAGAGAGAGAGAGAGACAGTGTCATTTGATTTGAGTTAGATAGATTAGGCAGAACAGTCAGTCAGTTAGCTGCACTTACAGTGTATTGTGTATATATATGCATCCCAGGTGTTGCATATATATATATACACTGTATTCAGTTTAGCTAGATCCGTTCCTGTTATCTTCTATCTAGACTATTTACATTCAGTGCAGTGTGTCCTGCTCACAGTGTTCAGCTAGATCCGTTCCTGCTATTTACATTCAGTACAGTGCTTCCTGCTCACAGTGTTCAGCTAGATCCGTTCCTGCTATTTACATTCAGTGCAGTGCGTGCTGCTCACAGTGTTCAGCTAGATCCGTTCCTGCTATTTACATTCAGTGCAGTGCGTCCTGCTCACAGTGTTCAGCTAGATCCGTTCCTGCTATTTACATTCAGTGCAGTGCGTCCTGCTCACAGTGTTCAGCTAGATCCGTTCCTGGTATTTACATTTAGTGCAGTGCGTCCTGCTCACAGTGTTCAGCTAGATCCGTTCCTGCTATTTACATTCAGTGCAGTGCGTCCTGCTCACAGTGTTCAGCTAGATCCGTTCCTGCTATTTACATTCAGTGCAGTGCGTGCTGCTCACAGTGTTCAGCTAGATCGGTTCCTGCTATTTACATTCAGTGCAGTGCGTCCTGCTCACAGTGTTCAGCTAGATCCGTTCCTGCTATTTACATTCAGTGCAGTGCGTCCTGCTCACAGTGTTTAGCTACATCCGTTCCTGCTGTTTACATTCAGTGCAGTGCGTCCTGCTCACAGTGTTCAGCTAGATCCGTTCCTGCTATTTACATTCAGTGCAGTGCGTCCTGCTCACAGTGTTCAGCTAGATCCGTTCCTGCTATTTACATTCAGTGCAGTGCGTCCTGCTCACAGTGTTCAGCTAGATCCGTTCCTGCTATATACATTTAGTGCAGTACGTCCTGCTCACAGTGTTCAGCTAGATCCGTTCCTGTTATCTTCCTACTGACAGGCAGGCTTGTCTGGTTACAGTATATAAAGCTACCTGAAGAAAATTACAGGTGTTCTTTTTGATCCTATTAGTACCACGGTCAGGCAGCTAGACTATTTACATTTAGTACAGTGTGTCCTGCTCACAGTGTTCAGCTAGATCCGTTCCTGTTATTTACATTCAGTGCAGTGCGTCCTGCTCACAGTGTTCAGCTAGATCCGTTCCTGCTATTTACATTCAGTGCAGTGCGTCCTGCTCACAGTGTTTAGCTACATCCGTTCCTGCTGTTTACATTCAGTGCAGTGCGTCCTGCTCACAGTGTTCAGCTAGATCCGTTCCTGCTATTTACATTCAGTGCAGTGCGTCCTGCTCACAGTGTTCAGCTAGATCCGTTCCTGCTATTTACATTCAGTGCAGTGCGTCCTGCTCACAGTGTTCAGCTAGATCCGTTCCTGCTATATACATTTAGTGCAGTACGTCCTGCTCACAGTGTTCAGCTAGATCCGTTCCTGTTATCTTCCTACTGACAGGCAGGCTTGTCTGGTTACAGTATATAAAGCTACCTGAAGAAAATTACAGGTGTTCTTTTTGATCCTATTAGTACCACGGTCAGGCAGCTAGACTATTTACATTTAGTACAGTGTGTCCTGCTCACAGTGTTCAGCTAGATCCGTTCCTGTTATCTTCCTACTGACAGGCAGGCTTGTCTGGTTATAGTATATAAAGCTACCTTAAGAAAATTACAGGTGTTCTTTTTGATCCTATTAGTACCACGGTCAGGCAGCTAGACTATTTACATTTAGTACAGTGTGTCCTGCTCACAGTGTTCAGCTAGATCCGTTCCTGTTATTTACATTCAGTGCAGTGCGTCCTGCTCACAGTGTTCAGCTAGATCCGTTCCTGCTATTTACATTCAGTGCAGTGCGTCCTGCTCACAGTGTTCAGCTAGATCCGTTCCTGCTATTTACATTCAGTGCAGTGCGTCCTGCTCACAGTGTTCAGCTAGATCCGTTCCTGCTATTTACATTCAGTGCAGTGCGTCCTGCTCACAGTGTTCAGCTAGATCCGTTCCTGCTATATACATTTAGTGCAGTACGTCCTGCTCACAGTGTTCAGCTAGATCCGTTCCTGTTATCTTCCTACTGACAGGCAGGCTTGTCTGGTTACAGTATATAAAGCTACCTGAAGAAAATTACAGGTGTTCTTTTTGATCCTATTAGTACCACGGTCAGGCAGCTAGACTATTTACATTTAGTACAGTGTGTCCTGCTCACAGTGTTCAGCTAGATCCGTTCCTGTTATTTACATTCAGTGCAGTGCGTCCTGCTCACAGTGTTCAGCTAGATCCGTTCCTGCTATTTACATTCAGTGCAGTGCGTCCTGCTCACAGTGTTTAGCTACATCCGTTCCTGCTGTTTACATTCAGTGCAGTGCGTCCTGCTCACAGTGTTCAGCTAGATCCGTTCCTGCTATTTACATTCAGTGCAGTGCGTCCTGCTCACAGTGTTCAGCTAGATCCGTTCCTGCTATTTACATTCAGTGCAGTGCGTCCTGCTCACAGTGTTTAGCTACATCCGTTCCTGCTGTTTACATTCAGTGCAGTGCGTCCTGCTCACAGTGTTCAGCTAGATCCGTTCCTGCTATATACATTTAGTGCAGTACGTCCTGCTCACAGTGTTCAGCTAGATCCGTTCCTGTTATCTTCCTACTGACAGGCAGGCTTGTCTGGTTACAGTATATAAAGCTACCTGAAGAAAATTACAGGTGTTCTATCCCAGCTTAGTGCAGCTACAGGCCATTAGTATGTCTGGAAGGCCAAGAAGGAGAGGCAGACAGTCACAAGCCAATAAGAGAGGGCAAGCAGGCTCTGTGTCTAGTGCTGGTCGTGGAGACGGTGCATCCTCATCAGCACGTGGCCATGGGACACGCTTGGCCTTTTTTTCGGCAGCTGGCCGTGTTGAGCCGCAACATGCGGAAGACTTGGTCGAGTGGATGACCAAGCCGTCCTCATCCTCCTCATCCTCTCTCACCCATGCCCAGGGTGCTTTGTCTGGCAAAGCAGCGGCCTCTTCCCTCAGCTCAATGTCATCAGTGACTCCTTCCCTAGCCCCACCATGTCCTCCTGAGGATTCCCTCGAACTGTTTGACCACAGTGTTGGGTACATGCTCCAGGAGGATGCCCAGCGTTTGGAAGGCTCTGATGATGATACTGAGCTCAATGAAGGCAGTAACATGAGCACGGACAGAGGGGGTGCCCAAGAAGGACAGCAATCTGGCAGTCATGCTCCCCCTGCTGCAGCATACTGCCAGGTTTGCTCCAGTGATGAGGAGGGAGGGGATGATGAGGTCACTGACTCAACGTGGGTGCCTGATAGGAGAGAGGAGGAGGAGGAGGAGGAGGAGGAGGAGGAGGTGGCACATCACCAACTAGGCAGGATGCCCTCCAGGGGCCAGCCTAAGGGCAGCACATTGACTGCATCACACCCCAAAGCTCCACATGTGCAGGGCGCTGCAGTCTCTGCGCGTTATTCAAAAAGTTCTTTGGTGTGGGCCTTTTTTGAGACGAGTGCATCAGATCGCACCGCTGCTATTTGCAATATATGTCTCAAGCGTATCTCGCGTGGCCAAAACATCTCCCGCTTGGGTACCACATGCTTGACCAGACATATGTTGACCTGCCATGCAGTTCGTTGGCAAGCGTATCTAAAAGACCCACACCAAAGAACAAAGACGATCTCTCCTTGCTCCTCATCAGCTGAGATTTCCAACCCCACTAGACCTTCAGTCCTCTCTGCGACCTGCAGTGAGAGGAATGAAGGTGTAGAATTAGGTGTGTCACAGCCAAGTACTTATGGGCAATCTGCTTTTGGTACACCGACGTCAGATTGTACCAGGCAAATTTCCCTGCCCCAGCTGCTGCACCGCCGAAAGAAGTTTGCTCCCAGCCATCCACATGCCCAGCGGTTGAATGCTAGCTTGGCAAAATTGCTAGCACTTCAACTGCTGCCTTTTCAGTTGGTAGACTCTGCCCCCTTCCGTGAGTTTGTGGAATGTGCGGTTCCTCAGTGGCAGGTACCCAAACGCCACTTTTTCTCACGGAAGGCGATTCCGGCTCTCTACCGGCATGTGGAAGGCAATGTCCATGCCTCGCTGGACAGGGCGGTCAGCGGTAAGGTGCATATTACCGCTGACTCATGGTCCAGCAGGCATGGACAGGGACGTTACTTAAGTTTCACGGCGCATTGGGTGACTCTGCTGGCAGCTGGGAAGGATGCAGGACAAGGTGCAGTAGTGTTGGAGGTTGTTCCGCCACCACGCCTCCAAAATGCTGATTGTGACACACCTCTCTCCTCCACCCCCTCCTCTTCTTCTTCCTCCATGGCCTCTTCCTCGGAACCAGCGGTGCTCCGTAGGCGTTCAAGGGGCTACGCAAGTACGCAGGCCAAAAGATGCCATGCGGTGCTTGAGCTGGTGTGCTTGGGGGACAGGAGCCACACTGGGGCAGAGGTTCTGTCAGCTCTGCAGGGGCAGGTTCAGAGGTGGTTGACGCCACGCCAACTTAAGGCAGGAATGGTGGTTTGCGACAATGGCACCAACCTCCTCTCTGCCCTCCGACAGGGACAACTGACCCATGTGCCCTGTTTGGCTCACGTCCTTAACTTGGTGGTGCAGCGGTTCTTGGGCAGGTACCCGGGCTTACAGGATGTCCTGAGGCAGGCCAGGAAAGTCTGTGTGCATTTCCGCCGGTCATATAATGCCAGTGCTCGGCTGACGGACCTCCAAAAGGAGTTTAACCTGCCCAAGAACCGCCTAATCTGTGACATGCCCACCAGGTGGAACTCGACGTTGGCCATGCTGCAGCGGCTGCACACGCAGCAGAGGGCCATCAATGAGTACCTGTGCGACTATGGCACCAGGACAGGGTCAGGGGACCTTGGTTTTTTTTCCCCACGCCAGTGGGCCATGATCAGGGATGCATGCACTGTCCTGTCACCATTCGAGGAGGCCACGAGGATGGTGAGCACTGACAGTGCATGCATCAGTGACACTGTCCCCCTTGTCCACCTGTTGGAGCACACGCTGTGTGGAATAATGGACAGGGCACTTGAGGCAGAACAGAGGCAGGAAGAGGAGGACTTCCTTAGCTCTCAAGGCCCCCTTTATCCAGACAGTGTTCCTGCGTGCCCGCCGATCACACAGGAAGAGGACGAGGAGGAGGAGGAGGAGGAGGAGGAAGATTGTGTCAGTATGGAGGTGGAGCCTGGCACTCAGCATCAGCAGTCTTTAAGGGATCAGTCCCAAGGAACACATGGACTTGTACGTGGCTGGGAGGAGGTGGCTGCGGACGTTGTTGTCCTTAGTGACCCAGAGGACTCCGGACCGAATGCCTCAGCAAACCTACGCTGCATGGCCTCCCTGATCCTGCAAAGCCTGCGTAAGGATCCTCGTATTCGTGGTATCAAGGAGAAGGACCAATACTGGCTGGCAACCCTCCTTGATCCACGTTACAAGGGTAAGGTTGCGGACCTTATCTTGCCATCGCAGAGGGAGCAGAGGATGAAACATCTTCGGGAGGCCTTGCAGAAAGGTCTGTGCAACGCGTTCCCAGAGACTGGGAGGTTACAAACTCCTGTTTCTGGACAACGTGTTGCTGAGGCTTCGGTCAGTCAAAGAAGGAGCGGTGGAGAAGGTGGCCGTCTGACCGATGCGTTCAGACAATTTTTTGGTCCGCAGCCCCAAGGTATGATCGGTTCCAGCAACCATCGCCAGCGTCTGTTTTACATGGTGCAGGAATACCTAGGGGCAAGATCAGACTTGGACACCTTTCCCACCGAAAATCCTCTGGGTTACTGGGTCTTGAGGATGGATCACTGGCCAGAGCTTGCACAGTATGCAATTGAGCTACTGGCCTGTCCTGCATCCAGCGTTCTTTCGGAACGCACATTCAGTGCTGCTGGAGGCGTGGTAACCGATCACAGGGTGCGTCTGTCCACCGACTCGGTCGATCGGCTGACCTTCATAAAAATGAATCAGTCTTGGATCACCACCAGCTACCAAGCACCTGATGCAGATGTAACCGAATAATTTTTTTTGAAATCTCAGATCCCTTCAAAGACTGCCTATGCTGATGCTGAGTGACTATCCCTGAGTAATTATCCTCTTCCTCCTCAATCATCACGCTGATAGCTTGTAAGAACATTTTTGGTTCTGGGCGCCACCACCAGTGCCTAAGGCACAATTTTTCAGCCCCTGTTTAACAGGGGCGTGTAATTACAATTTTTGATGTAATACTTTGCAGCAGGGCTCGTTCCTGCATTCCAACTAGAGTGTCTGTGAGGGGTTGCAGTGTTGTGGCACCAGCACCAGTGCCTAAGACCCAATTTTTCAGCCCCTGTCTAACAGGGGCGTGTAATTACAATTTTTGATGCAATACTTTGCAGCAGGGCTTGTTCCTGCATTCCAACTAGAGTGTCTGTGAGGGGTTGCAGTGTTGTGGCACCAGCACCAGTGCCTAAGACCCAATTTTTCAGCCCCTGTCTAACAGGGGCGTGTAATTACAATTTTTGATGCAATACTTTGCAGCAGGGCTTGTTCCTGCATTCCAACTAGAGTGTCTGTGAGGGGTTGCAGTGTTGTGGCACCAGCACCAGTGCCTAAGACCCAATTTTTCAGCCCCTGTCTAACAGGGGCGTGTAATTACAATTTTTGATGCAATACTTTGCAGCAGGGCTTGTTCCTGCGTTTCAACTAGAGTGTCTGTGAGGGGTTGCAGTGTTGTGGCACCAGCACCAGTGCCTAAGACCCAATTTTTCTGCCCCTGTCTAACAGGGGCGTGTAATTACAATTTTTGATGCAATACTTTGCAGCAGGGCTCGTTCCTGCGTTCCAACTAGAGTGTCTGTGAGGGGTTGCAGTGTTGTGGCACCAGCACCAGTGCCTAAGGCCTAATTTTTCAGCTCCTGTTCAACAGGGGCATGTAATTACAATTCTTGATCTAATATTTCACAGCAGGGCCCTGTGAGGGCTTACAGTGTTTTGGCCACAGCAACACCTAAGGCCCAAATTTCTGCTGAGTATATAGGGCAGGACCCTACTTTCAAACATCTAACTTACAAACGACTCCTACTTGCAAACGGAAGGAGACAACAGGAAGTGAGATGAAATCTACCCCTAAGGAAGGGAAATTCTCTCCTGTAAGAGTTAATATGGGAAAACAATTTTTCCTTTCCACTGATGCTTTCCAATCCTTGTTCCACAAAAAAACACAAATTTTCAAAAAACATTTTTCATTGGGACAAAAAAGTGAGGTGAAATCTTCTGAAGAGGAGGAAAGACGCAAAACAAATGTCACAGGGGTGATAACCCTTCCCTATGTTTTCCAAAAAGCTTAGAAAAGATTTTTTGGCTGGAGCTAAACACATTAAAAATGTTCAAAATTACAAACAGATTCTACTTAACAACAAACCTACAGTCCCTGTCTTGTTTGCACCGCCTGTATACTGCTGTTCAGAGTATATAGGGACCTTTCCTTATTTTAATTTGGGTGCGGGGTTCCCCTTAATATCCATACAAGACCCAAAGGGCCTGGTAATGGACTGGGGGGTACCCATGCCGTTTGTCTCACTGATTTTCATCCATATTGCCATGACCCGACATGACATTAAACCCGCAAGCAGTTTTAAATGAGATTTTTTCCTTTAAAAATGACATTTGGTGCAGGGACTGTTCTAAACATGGGAAACACGCGTCACTTTACAGGCATACTATAGACACCCCCCAGGTACGATATTTAAAGGAATATTTCACTTTTTTTTTTTTACTTTAAGCATCATTAAAATCACTGCTCCCGAAAAAACGGCCGTTTTTAAAAGTTTTTTTTGCATTGATACATGTCCCCTGGGGTAGGACCCGGGTCCCCAAACCCTTTTTAGGACAATACCATGCAAATTAGCCTTTAAAATGAGCACTTTTGATTTCGAACGTTCGAGTCCCATAGACGTCAATGGGGTTCTAACGTTCGTGCGAACTTGCGGTCCGTTCGCGGGTTCTGGTGCGAACCGAACCGGGGGGTGTTCGGCTCATCCCTACTCCCCATCACTCGCACACAGCCCATGAAGACAACAGCAATGAAGAAGACACCTCCATACCCCGGCTGAACCGTCTATCTGCCGACACACAGGTAACGGGGGAAGAGCATCACAATTGGAGACTTTAACAAATGGTTCCCCTCCCCTTATGTCGAGACAACGAGCGATAACTACCACCCTCCGTTCATCACATTATTGATATGAGACTTTTCTCACCATAACTTCCCCTCCATAACACACCTAAACCACCTTTTGACACACTCAAGACCAGAGATAACGACTTAGTGGCCCCGCAGAGCTTCAACCCTCCCTCTTATCATTCACCCTCTAGCGTACTTATGAGCAGCGATACAGAGACCCCCACACACGCCATCATTGCCCATAGACTTCTGCTCCTCCTGGACAAGCAGGGACATAGACGGGGTAGTCATTTTACATACGGACACCGGGGCTTACACGATACACTAATTTGGACACACTGACAGTTGAAATACCCCGACAGACCCCTTACACAGACAACCAAGCCGCATAAGCGACAGACAGTTACACGCTCAGACTCACAGAACCTCATACACATGAAAGACACTCACGTCAAGACAACCTCCGAGGGTTGCTGAAACAACAGACAGGGATCCCAAACATCCCTCCCACATACTTCATGCCACGACAACATAATACAACAGGTAAGAACGGACCAAAATTACACAAACGACCTCACTCTTCGCTCCTAGAACAACACACACCAAAGACAACTGCAATGAGGGAACGGGACAACGCACCAGTCATTATGCTCTTGGGGGAAACTCTTTTCTCCTGCAATGGTTTGTTTATATCGTTTATATTGTTTCTAAGTTGACAAATGTTATATTGTATGAGAATTGCTCAAACGTTAAGGGCAACCGGTTAAAAAAGTTTATTTGCTTCAACCCTTACAGCCTCCAGCAACCTCAGCCACACACTACCATAGCAGATAGTGGCTTGCCGCACCCCTTGCACTTACTCCTACATTTACCTTGCCAATTAGCTAATCACATCACGACGGCCTACCACAAGGCTCCATCTTACATGGCCCACTCATCCGATAACCACCAAAACACCCACGTATCAACGTACACTTCCTATCCACATAGCACTCTAGCATTTCTGCCCTCCAACATCCATTTCTATCAATACCGCATTGGACACCACCCCGAACTATAATATACCCCCCATCTTCAAAATAGAAGGCTGATGAGGAGAGAGACTGTTTCGGTCACTCATTTCTAATTCTTCCTTTTATTTCAATCTTTCTGCATTTCTGTATCATTTCATAGACTATTCCTCTCAATCGTCAAACCAACCCCCACACAGTGGTCGCGCAAATTGCTTCCAACCCCCATTTGTAAATCCCAGCATAAACCCACTGATTTGTACCGGCGGATATTCCCCTGTGGCTCGGGACACCGATTTAGGTGACCTGAACACCACATTGTGCCGGCTCTCCCTTCCCCGACCTCTTTAAAGACTTCACCTACCCACTTTACCCAAACCACAATCCCCACCGCATCAAACTTCCTGCCACAGCCCACATCTTGCCGTAAAATGAAATCGAATAAATCCCCCAGGACACAGACAACAACGAAAATGAATGAAAATACGCTCAAAATAGTTTCTCTTAATGTAAAGGGACTCAACACCCCAGAAAAACGATCCAAACTCCTACTCACCATGCACAGACTCAAAGCCAACATTATCTTTTTACAAGAAACGCACTTCCGTTCTAATAACATCCCAAAACTAAATAATGCCCAATTCCCATACGTGACACACGCCCCCAATCCCTTACATAAAACGAAAGGGGTTTCGATTCTTATTGCTAAAAACTGCCCCTTTAAAATCAAGGACTCATTGATAGACACAGACGGCAGATATCTTTTCCTAAAAGGCTCGATACATAACAGATTGATAACGCTGGCGAACATATACGCCCCAAACAAACACCAGGTAACATTCTTTAGAGCAGTCGCTGATACCCTTACAACCTTCCAGGAAGGTACCCTTGTACTAGGAGGAGACTTCAACATCCCTTTAAATCCAATCCAAGACACATCCTCAGGAACCACAACACTTCCATACAAAGCCCTTGGGGCAATCAACAATATCTTCAAAAGACTCCTTCTCCACGATACATGGCGCACCCTAAACCCAGATGCTAAAGACTACACATTCTACTCCATTCCACACAACCGATATTCCAGACTAGACTATTTACTACTGTCACAAAATGATCTACCGCTCATTCACCACACCTCCATCGAACCCATGACTATATCGGACCACCACCCCATAACTCTTTCACTGAAACTTCCTGAACTTACACCGCGCTCACGCACATGGAGATTGGACCCCTCTTTACTCACTGACCCTTCCATCACAAAGGAAGTAGAAACCACACTACTACATTTTTTTCAGGAAAACAACCCAGAAGACACTTCCCCTATAAACAATTGGGAAACGCACAAAAGTGTAATCAGGGGCACTTTCATTGCGGCGGCGGCCAAAAGAAACAAAGAAAGGAGAAAACAACACACAGATTTAATAGAAAAGATACGCAGATTAGAAGGGATACACAAACAATCTCAAGCACAGGCCGCTTTAAATGACCTGATACAGGCCAGGAAAGATTTATTAAACCTAATGGACAAACAGTTACAACGAAAATACGTTCTATTGAAAAAGAAATTCTATGAATTTGGCAATAAAGCAAGCAAAATGCTAGCCAGAGCGCTGCAAACGGCAAGATCTAATCAGACGATCCACCAAATTACTGATCCCACCGGACGCAAACTAAACAAAACCCCTGATATTGCCCAGCAATTTGTCAAGTACTATAGTGAACTATACAACCTCCCCAATCCTACATCCTCATCGGATAACATCTCTCGCACCCAAATGATATCGAACTTCTTAAAAAAATATAGCCCCACTCCCATATCAGAATCCACGGCCCAGGAACTGAATACCCCGCTTACCCGCACTGAGGTAGACACCGCCCTCAAACAACTGAAAGCAGGCAAAAGTCCAGGTCCAGACGGCCTCACCGCAGGCTATTACAAAACATACGCAGAACTTCTCACACCTTCATTTTTAAAAGCTTTCAACACATTCGCACAACCCACTAACCCCCCGCGAGATCTACTCACGGCACATATCGTAGTAATTCCAAAACCAGACAAAGACCATTCTCTAGTCACAAACTATAGACCTATCTCACTGCTAAACGTGGACCTTAAATGGTACGCAAAAACATTAGCAAATCGCCTCCTACCTTTAATACCCCAGCTTATAGGCCTTGACCAAGTGGGATTTGTACCTGGAAGGGAAGCGAGGGATAATACCCTAAAGACCCTCAATATACACCATTGGCTCACGACCAGCAGGAACAAGGGATTCATGCTATCTCTGGACGCGGAGAAGGCATTCGACAGAGTGGCTTGGGACTACTTGAAAGAAACCCTCAAAACTATCGGCCTTCCCCAAATAATGCTGAACTATATATTAGCGCTGTACTCTAATCCTACAGCAAAGGTCCACCTTAATGGCCATCTGTCGAATGCCTTCTCCGTATCTAACGGAACTCGTCAAGGGTGCCCCCTCTCCCCATTGATATTCATTCTCTCACTAGAACCCCTTCTTAGACGCCTCAACTCCAACACAGACATCAAAGGTATACAAATCAAACACCGCACATACAAATTGGCAGCATTCGCGGACGATATCCTACTATTCCTTACAGAACCCCTCACCACAATCCCAAACCTACTCAAAGACTTCCAAAACTTTCACACCCTATCGAACCTCCAAATCAACTTCTCGAAATCAAAAGCCCTTAACATTTCCCTTCCCCCGGAAATCTACCAACAATGCCAACTTAATTTCCCATTCACATGGAGCAAACATGCAATCCCCTACCTAGGCATCCAAGTACCGGCCTCTTTAACAGACCTATATACCCTTAACCATTCTAAGCTTCTTCACAAAATCCAATCGGATCTAACACAATGGTCCTCAGGTCACTTCTCCTGGTTCGGCAAGGCCGCAATTATAAAAATGAACATCCTTCCCAGAATTTTATACCTCCTGCAAACCATCCCAATCAAACTACCACCTACATTCTTTTCCACATACCGCAAAGCTTGCACGACCTTTCTGTGGGGTAAAACCCGTCCAAGACTAAGCTTCGACAGACTGACTACACCCAAAGGCATAGGAGGCATAGGTCTCCCAGACATTCGTAAGTACCAACAAGCATGCCACTTGGCTAGGATTATTGATTGGAATGTACACTCCGAAAACAAAGACTGGGTACACCTAGAACAGTCATTCTCCCATATTCCCATCCAAAACCTTCCATGGATAAACACACCCTCTATACCCATGGAATATACCCGACACCCAATTATCAACCCCACACTAACTTCATTCCACACAGCATGTAGAAAACACAAAATCTCAACAATCAATGGCCCAATGACACCCCTAAGATTGAATCCAGACTTCTCCCCGGGCATGCATGCTTCCTTCTTACTAGACATATGGCCCCACAAAACATTAAGAGCCGAACACTTCTTTGAAAATAACCACCTATTATCACAACCCGCCCTGACCTACAAATTGAACATAGATACCTTTCCCTTCTGGACATTCGTCCAACTCCGAAATTTCTTTACCAAAACGTCAACCACCACAGAATGGTCCAGAACCACGACCCCATTTGAAAAGCTATGTCTGAGTACCAGCACAATATCACATATGATCTCACAAACATACAACCTATTGTTCGACGAGCACACTCCGACATCACACTGGACCAACAAACAATGGGAAAAAGACCTTTCCATACATATAACTGACCAAGACTGGGACAATATATGCACCTTAATTCACAAGGGCTCGATGAACGTACAAGTCCAAGAAAACGCGTACAAAATATTCTCCAGATGGTATAGGACCCCGCTTTTATTACATCACTTCAACCCATCTATACCCCAACTATGCTGGAGATGTAACAGGGACGCGGGATCACTTATACATATCTGGTGGGCTTGCCCCAAAATCGAATCCTTCTGGAAGGAAGTCCACAATCTAATCGCAAAAATCACTACATATACCTTAGATTTTGAACCCGCCATGTTTCTACTACATCACTCTTCTACCTTCTTACCAGCGTACCACCGCTCCCTAGCCATGCATCTAGTGAATGCAGCGAGAATGTGCATACCCCCCAAATGGCGTTCCTCTGAACCCCCCACCGTACAGGAATGGTTCAAACGCATACACCAAACAATGGTCATGGAAGACCTTATTCATCAATCCAATGACACACAAGCTAAATTCACTAAAACATGGTCAACTTGGATACACTTCACAACTACAGATGAATACAAAAGATACACAACATGAAAGACTCTAGTGGGCTGTGGCAGGAAACAGACTCCTCCCTGTCTCCCCCATGTTCCATCCCATAACATCACCCTCCACTCTCTCCACTTCCCCTCCCCACTTCCACATTCTCTCCCACACTCTACACATAAAGCGCAGGACAACATGATACAGAACACCAGACCCCTAAACAAAACAGCCTCTATATAACCTACCGTTTTAACATACTCCACTTATGTACGACATATACCTTCCCTACAAAACTTCACACTCATAACCATACACATACCACTTGACATCATATGCCCATTTACTACGAAAAGGCCGGAAAATTCACTCCCCTTAACGTCTACCCCCCAAACAAGTACCATATATAGCACTTGAACTATCACACATGTTAGACGGCTAAACTTCTAAGCAATTGGGAGTAAACGCTGAATCCCGCATATTAAACGTAAACACCAATGCTACATACCCAGTTACTCATAGCAAAAGATTCATATGTACCCTAACTGCTTAATTTCAATGTCAATACCTGAGCGGCTGCGTCCGCATTGATACCTGCAATAATGACCTGTTTTATTTTTCTGTATCCTGTACTCTTTACTTGAACACTTCAATAAAAACTTGTTTAAAAAAAAAAAAAAAAAAAAAAAGAAGCAGGACACATGCATGAGGCTTTTATTTTATTTTTTGGTTGAATAATGATTGGATTTTGTATATTTTCTATATTTTTGGATGCATAGAATGCAATTTTTGGTTAAGTTCTATTGGAGGATAGCATGTCTAATTTTATTTCTTTTCTTTTTTTTTTTGTAATTGTATTTTTATTAGTTAAAAAAAGAAAACAATACAGATATAACAGTATATCCAACAGTCAAAAAAAAGAAAATACAAAAGAACTCAGGACATGAAAACACATAGCTATATAGCAGTAACATAGCATTCTCATTGTAATAAAAACACAGTAAAGACAGGACACACAGTATAGGGCATATATACGTGGGTGTCGTGTCATAATGGAGGGACCTACAGGAGAGCGATATAAAAGAAAACATATAGAAAGAAGACATATACAATCTTCAACAAACAGCAGATTATTCAACTTAAATGGTCTCCCAGGGCTCCCAAATTTTGTTAAACTGAAGGACTGTGTCATGAACTGTGCCAGTGAGAAACTCCATTCTTCTGACCTATGCTGTAAGTTGCAGGAATTGTAGGTGGGAGGGAGGGGTAGTGGACAGCCAACACAATGGTATAGCCCTCTGGGTTGCTTAAAGAATATAGTAGATCAGACGTTTAATTGATTTAGAAATACCTGTATGTAAGGGGAGCCCTAACAAGTAGTGGATAGGGTCTAAGGGGAGTGGCAGACCTGTTACATTCTAAAGCGTTTGAATCCTGTATATGGGTATATACAGGATGTCTGTAGAAGTGAACAGGTCCAAAAAATATGATAGTGTGAGCCTGTCTCCCCACCACACCACTAGAGCTTCAGTTTTGGCAGTATTAATTTTATAGCCTGATATGGACCCAAATGTATGTAGGAGTGCATGTAGGGAAGGAAGTGAAATAATAGGGTTCGTCAATGTTAAAAGAATGTCATCAGCAAAGAGGGATAACTTGTACTCTCGCTATCTCATCAATAGCTCTCTAATGTCAGGATGACATCTTATTGCTTCCGCCAGAGGCTCCAGACAGAGGATGAAAAGGAGAGGGGACAAAGGGCACCCCTGTCTGGGGCCATTTGACATGGGAAAACAGGGGGATAAAAATTAGGCCATCTGCACCTGAGCAGATGTGTGAGCATACAAGGCCTGTATAGCTTTAAAAAATGGACCCTCAAACCCAAATTGCAAGAGCGTAGAAAACATATAAGGCCAGCTTAGGCGATTGAATGCCTTTTGGACATCTAAACTCAATATAAGTGTGAGGGAATTTGTTCAATAAGTCTATAAGATATATAGTGCGCCTCGTGTTTTTCCCCGCGTGTCTGGATGGCACAAAACCTACCTGGTCCCTATTGACCAGTTTGGGTATAAGTTGGGATAGCCTAGACGACAGAATTTTGGTAAATATCTTATAGTTAGAATTTAATAGGGCTATAGCCCTGTAGTTGTCAGGTATAGAGGGATCCTTTCCCGGTTTAGGTATCGCTGATATGTAAGAGTGAGGAACTGAGAGTGTGGGGTATCCCCTTGTAATAGAGAACTAAATAAATTCAACATATGTGGCATTAAAATAGGCAAAAAAGTCTTATAGTAAAGGTATGTGAGGCCACCTGGGCCTGGGGACCTATGTAAAGGGAGGTCTTTAACTATTTTCGTTAGCTCCTTGGAGGAGACAGGGACATTGAGTTTCTCAAGGTCTGAAGATGTCAGTTTAGGTAAAGAGAGGTCTTTGACAAATTGGTCAAATTTATCCTGTGTAAAATCAAATGTTTTTCAGGGGTAAGACAGGTATAAAGCTCTTTATAGAAGTCCCCAAAAGTTTTAGTCATAGTTTGAGGGCAGTGGGTAGGCCTGCCATCTTTTTGAATTAGTAATTCAGGGAAGGAATGGAAAGGGCGCGGGAAAAGCTTATTAACTAACATTCTGTGTGGCTTATTAGAGAATTCGTAAAATTTTTGTTTAGCCCACATAAGGGATTTTGCTGCCTTGCTGTATGCTAAGGATTTTAGCTGATTACGTAGCGCTACTACCTTATGGAGGCCGTCGACCATTGGAGAGCCCACAAGACCACACTCCGTGTGCCTCAGGTCAGCCATTAAATATATACGACGACTCTCGCTATCTTTCTTCAGGCGAGAGCCCTCGGAAATGCAGAAGCCGCGGAAGCAGGCCTTGTGAGCTTCCCAAAGAGTCGACACCTTTTGTACCAAATCCACATTGAGCTGAAAAAACTCATCCTATTCTCCAGCCAATCTCTCCCTGACAGGTGTGGAGTTAAGGTGTTCATTAAGCTGCCAGTGACAAGTCTTAGAGGTAGAGTGTTGCAGTGAAAGATCTAATGAGATAGGGGCGTGGTGCAACCATGTAATGGGTGAGATATTAGGATCTACTGTATGAGGGAGTAGCGGTGCCGTTATAAAGAAATTATCTATTCTAGTGTACATTTTGTGGGCCATGGAGTAAAAGGTGTATTGCCTATGTGTTGGATGCTTAATTCTCCAGGCATTGAACAGTCGATGAGACCTGATTAATTTTCAAACGGTGGCCTGAGAGATCACCCGCTGTGATGGGGTGTCTCCAAAGAGTGTGTGTCTGTCTCTTCTATAGGACATAATCAAATTAAAATCAACCCTATTACCATAAAGGGTTGAGAGTAACTTTGTATCCGACAAAATAGCTCATCTAGAAAAACAGTTTGTCCAGAATTAGGTGCATATACATTTACCAACATGAGCGTAGATGACATGTATTCACATACCAGGATAACAAACCTCCTGTGGGGGTCGATGTACTTATCCTTTACCCTAATAGGGCAAGATTTTTTAATAAGTATAGCTACTCCGGCCTTGCCAGAAGGGTCAGAGGCCACATAAGAATTAGGAAAATGTTTTGATGCAAATTTCATCGAACCCCCAGCTCGGAAGTGAGTCTCCTGTATCATCACAATATCAGCACCAGACCTCCTAAAGTCTTTAAGGGCAAGCCATCGTTTCTGGATGGAATTCAAGCCCTTAACATTATGGGAGACTATTCTTAACGCCATAGTATATCAACAGTGAATCTGCTTTTTGAGACAGCGAATCAAGAAACCTGTAGTTCATTTAACTAGTAAAATGCCCAACATTGGTGTACGAGTATATCTATCAAAAATAGACATAGGAACAGAAATAAAAAGAACAATAAAAAAGAAAAAACATCAATGGGGGGACCCAGTAGGGATCCGAAGAGAAAAAAAAAAGAAAAACCAAAGTCATTATGCCTGAGAAGCAGGTGCTACTCAGAATTCCTAGGCTGGGATCTTGGACAATTCTGGGCCACTTGGCGACTCCCTTCAGATGGAGATGTGGGGAGGAAGGATCCATCTGCTCCCCAGTAGGTGCGTAGCGTCTGGAAGAAACTACATAAAACAGAACAAAGGATATATGAATGTTCATTTCTTACTTGTATCTTGTTGCTGGAGAAAAAATTGAACACTGAGCGTGAAAAAAAAACAAAAGCAGAAAGAAGAAGTAAATAAAGTAAGTAAGAAGAAGTAAATAAACTGTACCCCATGGGTATGCATGGTAGTATCTCCAGTGTTTGGAGAACTATTCAAGCTAGTGTCCAGATCAAAAACAGAACCAAAGACAATCTGTCACAAAGGTAAAGGCAAGCCTGCCTGTAGAGTTGAGCCAGCTGTGGCTATCATTATTTCAAGGAGGAAGTCTGGAAGAGCGTTGAGGAGTAGAAAAGGATCTCTGCTGCTTATTTTGGACCGGGGTCCAGATCTGGGTAGATGTAGTAGGAGCCATATGGCCAGACAAGGCAACAGGTGGGAGCAGAAAATCTTCCGGCAGAGGAGGCAGTCCCAGGCTTTTTATGAATGCTTCTCCTTCATGTAAGTTGCAAAGATAATGTTGTGAACCCTCTCGGGGAACAATCAAGTGGAACGGAAAGCCCCAGAAATATGGGATGCGATGGTTTTGTAAATGAGAGGTGATTGGACGGAGGTTTCTGCGTTGAGCCAGGGTTCTTGGAGACAAATCATTGTAGATCTGAATTTTTGCCCCTTTGTATTCAGTTGATGATTTATTGCATGTGGCGAGTGTCAGGGTCACCTTGCTGTCATAAAAATGGAAGCGTACTATGACATCTCTAGGTCTGGCTCCAGAGGGTGGTTTGGGACCCAGGGACCTGTGAGCCCTGTCCAATCTCCAGTCTATGTCCGCAATATATGGGGCCAGGGTGTTGAAAAGACCCAGCAAGTATGGTCGCAGAGCGCTATCTCCAGCATTCTCTAGTATACCATGGAATCGTAAGTTCTGACATCTTTCCCTTTTTCCCAGATCCTCCTGTTGTAACTGGAGCTGGGATACAGAGTGTTTCAGTGAGGAGGATTCTTCCTCCAAGTCCTGGACATAATGGACAAGATTATCAAACTTAGTCTCTAATGCATCGGCTCTTTCCCCTATATGAGCAATTTCCCCTCTCAGCTCCTGGGAAAGCTTACTCACCTCCGCAGCAAAGTTGCGTGTCATTTGGTGGAGGAGAGCCTGAAGCTTCACGTCCAGCAACTCAGGGGTTAAAACAGCGTGCAGGGCTTGAGGGGAGATTGCAGGAGTGTCTTGAGTGAGGGATGTGCCGCTATCTGTGTCATCGGTCCCCAACAAAGGATCCATAGCAGTGAGCGGGTCCACGGGTGTAGGCAAGGCTGGGGATTGCGGGGCCTAGTAAGGTATTTATCCATCGTGGTCTGGTAGCGTGGGTCTAGTAGCGGCCTGTAGCAGTGTTTTTGCTGGCCAATTTTACCCATGGAGTGCTGTATGCATGTAGGGAGTGTTAAGCTTACCACCGTGGCGAATGTAGTAGGATTGAAGCTGTATGGGGGTCTGGAGAGCTCAGCCTGTACACATCAGCCATGTCCGAGAGCCATGCATGCGCCCCCCTGATTTCTTTTTTTAATGCACAATAAAAAAAATTGTGGAGAATAATACTTGGCTATGTGTTTTACTTCAAATGACAGTTTGGGAGTAGGCAATTACATTTTAAAAAATACAAAGTAAAATTAACAAGGGACACCAACAGTTGTATCTTTGATCTCAAAAAATACAGGATAATGGTGTTGTGGTAACTTACACCTCAAAAAAAATAACAAGCATAATAATATTAAAAATTAGTTTGCAATAATGCCATCAGTATCACCAGCAAAGCAGCTTCATTATTATCCCATTAAAGAAGAGAATTGTGCGCTGCATTTCGAGATTTCATAATTTGCCACGTCACGAATGTTAATTCTGCATTATGACCGCTAGTTTACAAGACCGACTGCTCCTGGCTCATCCTTGCTTCCGAGCATGCGTGCTTGTACTTTGGACTTTTGTCTGACGGACTTGTGTACACACACTTGGAAAATCCAACAACAGACATTTGTCTGTGGAAAATTTTAAAGCCTGCCATCCAACATTTGTCTGCGGAAAATCCGGCAACAATTGTCTGATGGAGCATACACACGGTTGGATTTTTCGCCAACAGCCTGTCATCACACATTTACCATTGGAAAATCCGATTGTGTGTACGCCGCTTTAGTCTATAGGGGTAAATATTGAGTTGGCCCAGCTATAACAGCTTCAATTCTTCTGGGAAGGCTGTCCAAAAGTAGGGATGGGCCGAACACCCCCCCCCCCCGGTTCGGTTCACACCAAAACTTGCGAACAGACAACATGCGAAGACCATTAAAGTCTATGGGACACAAACGTACATAATCAAAAGTGCTCATTTTAAAGGCTTATATGCATGTTATTGCCATTAAAATTGTTTGGGGACTGCCCCAGGGGGCATGTATCAATGCAAAAAAAAGGTTTTAAAATGGCTATTTTTTCAGGAGCAGTGATTTTAAAAATGCTTATAGTGAAACAATAAATATGAAATATTCCTTTAAATATTGTGCCTGGGGATCACCTTAGTCTGCCTGTAAAGTAGCACATTTTTCCTATGTTTAAAACAGTACCACAGCAAAATCACATTTCTAAAGGAAAAAATGTCATCTAAAATTGCTCACGGCTGTAATGCATTGGTAGATCCTGGCAATATACATAAAAAATCATTTAAAAAAACAGGGTGCCCCCCCCTCGGGTCTAGTATGGAAATTAAAGTGAACTCCACAGCAATTTTTTTTTTGAATGGCTTGGGGGTCCCCCCCAATCCATAGCAGTCCCAAAGGGCCTGGTATGGACGGGGGGAACCCATGCTGTTTTTTTTTTTTAAATTGCCATGGAGTTCACTTTAATATCCATACCAGTCCCGACCTGTTTCAGTCACTATTGTTGGGCGCAGGAACGGTCCCTGCTGTTAAATATTATTTCAAAAATTGTAATTACATGCCCCTGTTAAACGGGCCAGAAACATTGGACCTTAGGTGTTGGTGGTGTCAGAACACTGTAACCCCTCACAGTTACTCTTGTTGGGTGCAAGAATGGTCCCTGCTGGTATTTTTTTTTAACACCGCAGTACACTGTATTATATACTGTGCACAACGCCTGAAGTGTATTTGAAACTGTACACACTGTATTATCTACTGTACACTGCCGAATGCACTGTATATATAGGCTACGCTGAATGCAGAGTATATATATATATCTATATATATCTATATATATAGATATATATCTATATATATAGATATATATACTAGTAGACTGTATATATACAGTATCTCACAAAAGTGAGTCCACCCCTAATATTTTTGTAAATATTTTATTGTATCTTTTCATGTGACAACACTGAAGAAATGACACTTTGCTACAATGTAAAGTAGTGAGTGTACAGCTTGTATAACAGTGTAAATTTGCTGTCCCCTCAAAATAACTTAACACACTTAACACACAGCTGAAACCGCTGGTAACAAAAGTGAATACACCCCTAAGTGAAAATATCCAAATTGGGCCGAAAGTGTCAATATTTTGTGTGGCCATTATTATTTTCTAGCACTGCTTAATCCTCTTGGACATGGAGTTCACCAGAGCTTCACAGGTTGCCACTGGAATCCTCTTCCACTCCTCCATGATGACATCACGGAGCTGGTGGATGGTATAGACCTTGCGCTCCTCCACCTTCCGTTTGAGGATGCCCCACAGATGCTCAATAGGGTTTAGATCTGGAGACATGCTTGGCCAGTCCATCACCTTTATCCTCAGCTTCTTTAGCAAGGCAGTGGTCATCTTTGAGGTGTGTTTGGGGTCATTATGTTGAAATACTGCCCTGTGGCCCAGTCTCTGAAGGGAGGGGATCATGCTCTGCTTCAGTGTGTCACAGTACATATTGCCATTCATGGTTCCTTCAATGAACTGTAGCTCCCCAGTGCAGGCTGCATTCATGCAGCCCCAGACCATGACACTCCCACCACAATGCTTGACTGTAGGTAAGACACACTTGTCTTTGTACTCCTCATCTGATTGCCACCACACACACTTGACAATATTTGAACCAAATAAGTTTATCTTGGTCTCATCAGACCACAGGACATTGTTCCACTAATACATGTCCTTAGTCTGCTTGTCTTCAGCAAACTGTTTGCAGGCTTTCTTGTGCATCATCTTTAGAAGAGGCTTCCTTCTGGGACGACAGCCATGAAGACAAATTTGATGCAATGTGCGGCGAATGGTCTGAGCACTGACAGGCTGACCCCCCACCCCTTCAACCTCTGCAGCATTGCTGGCAGCACTCATACGCCTATTTCCCAAAGACAACCTCTGGATATGATGCTGAACACATGCACTCAACCTCTTTGGTCGACCATGGCGAGGCCTGTTCTGAGTGAAACCTCTCCTGTTAAACCTCTGTATGGTCTTGGCCATTGTGCTGCAGCTTACTTTCAGGGTCTTGGCAATCTTCTTATAGCATAGGCCATCTTTCTGTAGAGCAACAGTTTTTTTTTCAGATCCTCAGAGAGATGTTCCTGGGAGCTGCGACTCGCACCGGGGCCCCCCCTCCACCCCCCATTAGGGGGCAGGGTGGTGCGCTCGCTGCGAGTCGACGCCACGCCCACATGTCCAGCGGGTGACGTCATTCGTGACGCCGCGCCGCTGACATGCGTCTCCATCTGCGTGTTCCACGAGGGGATTTTTTGGCGCCAAACGCCGGGCCGGTCCATAGGCTCGGGTGTTGGCGTTGCCCCTCCCTCTTCATGCCGCGTGACGTTGCCGGTTCTCATTGGTCTGCGGCTGATATATAGTACCATATATGCCCCCTGTTACACTTTAGTTTGCACCATCAGGTAACACACTTTTGCACCCCTGGATTATCTATGTTGGTTTCCCAAAATCCTCAAAGGTAAATAGTTATTCTCTTTTTCACCACCTATTCTATTTTATACACAACCCCATCCTCACGACATACTTTTGGTCACTTTAAACTATTTATTTTGTTCATTTATTCTTTCTCTTTCTCACACCCATGGACAATTCCCCTACATACACACACTAGGTTGCACTCTATCCAATACACTAGCTGTGGTCTCAGTTCACGTTACCCTAATAATTTTTTACAGATAAGCTCTGGCAAGCACTCATATTGTGAACCGGTCACACTATCAATCATCTATACCCCAATTGGAATCTGGTATCTTTTCTATCTTGGTGGTTAGTTTCAAAGACGCGCTTCCAGTGGTACCGTCTCAGCTCCCGGGGACAGCGTTTCTTGCAGTGCCTTCTACCATTAATATCATCACCAGTCATACCCACATGTTATAGATAGGTGAGAGTGTTTGGGACATTTATGTTCCCCCTCTTTCTTTTTTTTTTTTTTGCACTATTTTTTATTATTATCTCTTATATTTTTTACTTTGGCATTTTTTCATTATAGATACCTCTAAAATCATGCATCTGCTCCTGACGAGTGGTAATGTAGCCACGAAACGCGTAGAGCTTTTTTACGATGCTACGTCACAGTTTCTAGGCCCAATTTCTACCCTATTGAAGTCTATAAGAATTAACCAATTCTTCATTGTTACTATACCTACATGCTACCATTACAATTGTAGTTTACATACCATAAGTCTACTATCATGTATCAAGATGTCGAGACAAGTGCTTTATATTATGTATTGTTCAGGTTTTTTATACTGAGACCTAATACTATATTACCATGCACATTATGTTGAGACATTTGTTTTATCATGAACTATCTAGGAATGCTATTTATCCAATGAGATTCAATATTATATTATATGATTGTATTACTTTTATTATCCTTTATGTGTATGTATACCCCTTGTAACAAATTATTATGTTTTACATGGATTGGCTCGTCTGACTTAGTTATGTGCTTCATATAAAGTCCCACCAATTATTTTTCCTTTTTTTTCCTTTTTTTTTTGCTCAAACATATTGGGGATGGAGGTAAATGTTAGTATTGCCTCATTTAAAGTCCCACTCAGGCCTTAGGTCTTGTTTTTTCTCAAAGTTTACCATGAGGTGCCATGTTGAACTTCCAGTGATCAGTATGAGAGAGTGAGAGCAAAAACACCAAATTTAACACACCTGCTCCCCAATCACACCTGAGACCTTGTAACACTAATGAGTCACATGAGGGAAAGTGGCTAATTGGGCCCAATTTGGACATTTTTTACTCAGGGGTGTACTCACTTTTGTTACCAGCGGTTTAGATATTAATGGCTGTGTGTTGAGTTATTTTGAGGGGAGAGAAAATTGACACTGTTATACAAGCTGTACACTCACTACTTTACATTATAGCAAAGTGTAATTTCTTCAGTGTTGTCACATGAAAAGATAGAATAAAATATTTACAAAAATGTGAGGGGTGTACTCACTTTTGTGAGATACTGTATAGCCTATGCTGAATGCAGAATATATATGGGGCATTCGCAGCTCGAATTCGCCGCGAATGCCCCATAAAATATGCTGTTCGGCGAAGCACATTTGTGAGGTCAGGCACTGATGTGGACGAGAAGGCCTTGCTCACAGTCTCCATTCTAATTCATCCCAAATATGTTCTATCGGGTTGAGGTCAGGACTCTGTGCAGGCCAGTCAAGTTCCTCCACCCTAAACTCACTCATTCATGTCTTTATGGACCTTGTTTGTGCACTGGTGTGCAGTCATGTTGGAACAGGAAGGAGTCATCCCCAAACCCTCTACAAGTTGTGGGACATCATCTCAAAGAGTCAGGGCCAGACTAAAAAGAGTTATGCCATGTCAACTGACTAATAACAAAAGCCTAATTTACAAACTATACAGTATAATAAACTTACAGAACCTGGCAATTTGCCAGCATATAAATCTGTAATGCTAATAAATAGAATGTAAAATTAAATGCACAGAGAAAATGTAATGGACAGGTTGCCCAATACCAATGTATTATATGACCACTTTAATAAATGGTTCTATTATTTCGCAAAGTCATGATAGCAGATGTGAATGTGTTCCCGTTTGAAGGCTATATAAAGCTATGTCTCAGTAACAGCTTTTTTCTGCCTCCCAAAATTGTATTTACTGAATGTACCAACTATTTAAAAAGGAATAACATGGCATCATTAGACCAGAGGATCATTGTCAGCTAATATGATTAGGAACCAAGGTATTTGCTGAAAATATGTTATTTTTCTTCTATCATCTGAAGATACATTTATAAAATTATTCCCTATAAAAGAACCAGCATAGCCAATTTTACTTTAACAATGCAGTTTTATTACGTTATGTATTAATTATAAAGAATTATATTTCTGAAAAATAACTTCAGGGTTTGTGGGTCACCGTATTTTATTAGATAGATTATTTTAAACAAATGAAGTAATACTAGCCACATTAACAAAATCTGCTAGGAACAAAGATAAAACATCCATTCAAGTATTATGGGTAGTAAATATAAAACCATCAATTATCCAGCCATGAAAAGGAATAATGACATCATCAGTACGCTCCTGTTTCATTATTGTTCAATTACTAGATGGGGCAGGTCCTCACCAGCAGCGTTATCTGCAGTGTATTTTCAAGAAGTACATGACCTGGATGTACTATTTGGCATGGGTGTTTGCATCACAAAATAGATTGCACAGAATATAGGATTTCAGATTTAAAGACACCCACAATAAATGCTTAAGGTTTCCCACTCAAGCTGTCAAGGTCCAATGACTTAGATGCCGCTGACTAATGAGAAAGCAGGCTGAGGAAAGGTCCATTCAGACTCAAAGCATGCTGTAGAAATAGAAAGAGATAGCCCGGCTGCAGCACACCTCACTCTACCAGAGTGGTTAGCAGGTAACAGCAACCTCAGCTTGATTCTTTAAGATCGCAACTGCAACATCTTTCGCCCTGCCCCCCCCGGGGCTTAATCATGGAGAACCAGGGGTGGGGTGAAGCATGCTGGAGTTGTGGTCTGGATGAATCGAGCTGAGGCAGCTTTTACCTGGTAACCACTTTGGCCAGGTAAGGTTTGCGGCGGACGGCTATCTCTTCCTATTTCTTCAGATTTAAAGTGTTTGCAAAGTCAAAAAAAAAAAAAAGCATCTCTTTAAATGAAATAAATGTGATTTTTCATGCTTGCATTGAATTTCACGCTGTGCAAGTATGGGATATACCTGGTTGATCCTCCCTATGGTGCAGCCAAAGCTACCATGGTCAGTTTATGTCTTGTGTCATCATGCCAAAGATACAGGAGCAGTGCTAGAACACAGAGCACCTGTATCTTCTGTGGTCAGTGCACAATCTTGCCAATCCCTGCTCTTGGATGGAGAAGGGGGGTAAATGACATTTGCTGCTGAGTCTGATTGTGTTACATCGCCACGGAAACACAGAAGCTCAGCAGCAACATCATATCAATAACATCAACATTCTTAAGTACTGCCGTGACACTGGACGCACCCACCGGCAGGTCCGTGATCACTGTGGAGCTGACAGCAATCACTTGACCTGCAGTTCCAAGCTGGACAACACAGCAGAGGCAAGTTTTTTTTTAATAAAATATACTCACAGTCCAGTTTACTTTCAGGTAAGCAGTAGTCACACAAAGGTGTTTTTATCAAGGGTAACAATCATTTTAACAAACAGTTAATTGAGGACTCAAGCAATCGTGTCCAGACGTTCTTGATGTACTTGAAAGTGAGGCCTAACCACTGTAATGGAGAATTGAGTAAACACACATGAATACTTAACTTTGTTTATATTGTAGAAATTTAGTGTTCACAAAAAAAGGCAATTGACAGTATTTGCACGACATATGTTACAGGTCATACATTTCAGACAGCAGAGAGCAAGCTCCACAAAGCGCTCTCCAATAGTTACATATAAGGTACTTAGAGAACATAATTCCAAAGGAGCACTTCTCTTGGGGGACTATGATATTGCTTGGTCACACTGAGATCAGCAAATGTCCCTGCATATATCCGGCTGGCAGAGGGAGACAACCTGAGAGGTAACACCTACTCTTTCTCTCCTTGACAGGTACCTCTCCCCTAATACTGATTGACACAGCATTCCACTATTTATGTAGATCCTCAGTTAGGTTGGATTTCAGTGTCCATTAGGATTTCAGTGTCCATTAGGATTGTTGTCCTCCCCAAGATGGCTGACTGTAGCCTATAGCAGGAGACAATTAGCTCTGCAAAAAAAATGTGCATTTATTATTTTTTTTTAAAAAGTGAACATATCCTTTAAGCAGGTCTGCCTCATAATGTTCATCTTTTAAGTACACATGTGGTCACAAAAGACTTATAATATCTTATTGTTGAATACTACTTTTTACGGTATTAATATTGATATTTCAATAATTCATATTGATGAGGAAAGTTCCAAGAAAGTCCATTCAGTTCTTGTGTAAAAACTCAAAAATTGATTTAATAATAAAATAGCAAAATATTACAAGAACATCATCAAAATGTAGAATGTAAAAATATCATTAATAATGTATTATATTCTTAAGATGAAGATTGAATCAGATTTGTGTGTGTGTGTGTGTAGATGTGACAGCAATGTCTCGTGGTGTCTGCAGCAAATTTGCCTTTCTGTCCTCTGTTACTAGCTTTTTACTCCTAAATTCAGCCCCGACCTTCTCCTAAAAAAGCTGGTTTAAAGGTTCCTCTGAGCTATATTGTTCTACAGAAAACCGCAGGCTTTTAATGAAATATTGCTTTCATCCCACCTCTTACACATGGGTGGGGGTTGACATTCCTGAGGAGTAGGCAAGAAGAACTATATGTAAAACCATTTAGCTTATACAATATAAGTTTCCTTTAACTTCTATATCAAATACTACATATATCAGTATGTTTATTATATTCATTTAAAACCCAATGTTCTTATTAATATCCTAATCAAGAAGTATTGTAAAAGAAACTTATATTCTTAACTAACATTTGAAACTTTTCCATCTTAAGTAATGTAAAACCATCCTTCTCATCTATGATGGGGGGAAGTGAGGACCCAGCTCAAGATTCCTGAATTACTAACACATTTGCTCTCAATAGAACTGCTTATGAAGTTATTTTATACTTTTACAAATATAAGAATCTATTTAAGTTCACCTTATTTATACATAGAAGAGATATATATATATATATATATATATATATATATATATATATATATATATATATATATATATATATATATATATATATATATATAGATATCTATATATATCTATATATATAGATATCTAGATATATATAGATATATCTATATCTATCTATCTATCTATCTATCTATCTATCTATCTATCTATCTATCTATCTATCTATCTATCTATCTATCTATCTATCTATCTATCTATCTATCTATATATATATATATATATATATACAGTATATATATATATATAGATATATATAGATATATATAGATATAGAGATAGATAGATAGATAGATAGATAGATAGATAGATAGATAGATAGATAGATAGATAGATAGATAGATAGATAGATAGATAGATAGATAGATAGATAGATAGATAGATAGATAGATCTAAATTATTCTGAAAAGATCTCATCCATTCATTAATATTTGTTAATTGATGAATATTAGATAATTAGATTAAAGAAAACTTTATAACACTTATCTACAGAGATGCTGTGATCTAATACGGGGTACCCACAAAGGAGGATTGGCTGTTCTATTACGATGTGGAAGATCACGGGAAAACTACAGTACACAAGTGGTTCACCTTAGACTGACATTGAATGTTATACCAGTACTATAAGGTCTTTTAAGGCTGCTTCAGGTGACCCTGTTAAGTTGGAAATAGGTTACTAGCGTGTATATGACCACTGGAATAAGCTGCTTCACTTAGATATACATGGGATGGGCTCCTGGCTTCCCTGTGCCTCTGTCATGAGGATACTGACTGTGCTTTGGATTTGGGGCTTTTTGAGCAGAGAGCCATTGCACATATCATGAAAATGTGACAATACCTCCAATGATACTTCTAATTAGGGATGAGCTTAAGGTTTGGTCTGAACATAGTAAGGACTAAACGTTGGAAGTTAGGGCATGGGGATGCCAAACATTAGGTATAATATCAGTATTAGCAGCATGACAGGCACCACCAAGTCCTTAACAACCAGTGATGTCACCACCCTCATTCACTTACATGGTTGGAAATCCTCTGCTATATAAGCAAAGGGGTGAGGTGGTCTTGAAATCACTGATCAAATATGGACATGGCCTAAGATCACTGGGGCATTTTTTTCCCTTATAATGACATTGCCAACACTAGGACATTTTTTTCCTCCTACTGACACCACCAGCACTGCTGTAATAATCAGTGCAACAAAAAGAGAAAATAAAAATAGCAACCAAACATTACTTCAAAGTATCCAATTTATCATTTAGATAACCCAAATTTGTGTTATTCTCCGTACACACGGTCGGATTTTCAGACGGAAAATGTGTGATAGGACCTTGTTGTCGGAAATTCCAACCATGTGTAGGCTCCATCACACATTTTCCATCGGATTTTCCGACACACAAAGTTTGAGAGCAGGCTATAAAATTTTCCGACAACAAAATCTGTTGTCGGAATTTCCGATCGTGTGTACACAAATCCGACACACAAAGTGCCACACATGCTCAGAATAAATAAAGAGATGAAAGCTATTGGCTACTGCCCCATTTATAGTCCCGACGTATGTGTTTTACGTCACCGCATTCAGAACGATCGAATTTTCCGACAACTTTGTGTGACTGTGTGTATGCAAGACAAGTTTGAGCCAACATCCGTCAGAAAAAATCCTAGGATTTTGTTGTCGGAATGTCCGATCAATGTCCGACCGTGTGTACGGGGCATTACACTCACTGTTTGACTATTCTACCTTAAAGCAAGGCTGTTTAATTGTTGTGGGTATTGTATGTGTTGTTTCTACTGTTTAAATATACATTGTTTTAGTTTTTAAACATTTCTGTTAAATTTTGAGGTGTATATAAAAAACATGTGTAAATTACCCATGTTGTGTCAGAAAAAAAGTAATAATAGTAATAAAGTTATTAACAAATGAAGAGACAAGTGGTAGTGTGTAAACCACCCTAAAAGTATGCCTTTCTACAGATCCAGGATTGTTCATAGACCTAGTGGTTGTAAACCTCTAAAATTAAAAATGAACCAAACATATCCTTCTATAGTGTGTACTTGCCTCAATTCAAAGAACCAAGTGACATTTCTCTCTGTTATCTCTTCCCTCTGCTATCTGCATGAGTCACAGATAATTGTCTATGCTGGCTTTACAGAATTCTAGGTGATGCTCCCCCAACCCACCCCCACATTCACACATCAGGTTATTGTCAGCCTCAGCTGTGTATGTTTCCCCTATGTTTCTGTGTGAAAGAACGTGTGACCATTCCTTCCACTCATCTCTCAGATTACACTCAGGCTGTGTGCGGACTCAGCAGGGGTCTGGTGCGTCCCTGTTTTCTGTTACAGGGACAAATCAGGCCCAAATTTTATCCTAAATTCGGACCTGAAACTGAGCCAAAGAC
The DNA here is from genome assembly GCA_037952925.1 of Lithobates clamitans. NCBI lineage: Eukaryota > Metazoa > Chordata > Amphibia > Anura > Ranidae > Lithobates > Lithobates clamitans. Next base: position 7,969,803 of record JBBGZY010000187.1, read on the forward strand.
ACACAGGATCCTTGTGCAATGTGCTCCATGGCTGCCCTGGAGATGTGTGAACCGGCTCCAGTGTGAACCCAGCCTGAAGCTCTGAGCTCTAGTTGTGTGTGGTATCAAATCCCTGCTCTCTGCTTTCCACATCTGAGAAATAGCCTTTATCCTGAGTACTTTGAATAGATCTGGATATGAGGAGACTGCAAATAAACAGGTCCAGTGTATGTAGGCAGATTTGTTTAATTCCTTTGTATCACCTGAGGCTAGTGACTTCAGTGTGTATATGTAAGGGTGTACAACCATTTTGATAGAACTGCTGCATTATTTGGTTGCAAAGAATTCTAAGATGTTATCAGCAGGGGGTGCTGCAGAATTACAACTTCATTTATTTTTATTAAAAAAAGAAAGGAAAAAATGCAGCCACCTCTAGTGCTTGGTAAGCTAATATATTACATTTTTGAATAAGGTTTAATATCACTTTAAAGTTCTCCATTAACTTGGTAGTAGGACCCTACATCTACAGTATATCTTCTGAAAACGATTTACTTACTAGTATGCACAATATACATATGGAATACATTATAATATATACACAAAGCTGTATGTGATGTATTCATTTGATTGTCACACATCAGATATTTGTATAGTCAGAAGGCAATGATTTAGTGTGGCAGATCTGCCTGTGGTAGCACACAGCAAATCTGCATATTGTGTTGCTGGCTCTAACACATTCCTGTGCATAATAAATCAATAAATAAAAGATGCTGGGGTACCACCTGTCTGCCAATATCACCCGGACAATTTTTGGTTTGGTATACTGATACAAATTGGGTAGACTGTCTTTCGGCTTCTCCACCTCCAACTTTGTAGTACCTATGATATCGTACTTTTGCAGACTAATTTATGGTTACCCAGTTGTTTGAGGTATAAAGGGGCAATACTGGACAGAAGAAGTGTAAATTTGACCCTCTAAACACCAACACAGTCCTGTTTATTGTAGAGTAACCCTAAAGAACAACCTAACTAACCATATTTAATAAGGGTCTACAAGAACCCATCATGTACACACTGCCATAAACCAAAGCAAACAATACAACTTTAGTTTACTGAAGTAAGCTCAGTGAAATACAAAGACTGAATTTACATTTTGTTCTTTGCTTACTAAATAAACATGCATACTGTATGTTACTTTCTTTTTCATTTCTGTTTTGCTCTTCTTTCCACCCCTGTTCATGCTCATGGATTGCTTCTGACGGTGTGGTTGTTGTCTGCCTTGTAAATAATGTTCCAGCTACTTTGTAATTGCTTCAGCATCCCCTCATTCTCCAAGGACCTCTTAGAAATGATGCCGAGCTCTTGGTTTCCTTCTGTTTGTAATTAAATTGCTGAACTGTGGGTAACATTTGTTTAGTTCAGCTGGCTGTATCAGCTGCTTCTTAAGGTTATTTAAAGAATTAGAAATGAAATAGAAAGGATTTTAAAGCCTCTGACGGTTATTATTCATTAAAGAGGAACATTATATTTTGGTACTGATCCTTGAGCTCTGCGTAGAAGAAGAAATATAGTGGCAGTGAGCTCACATCTACCTTTCTATGACCCTCATTTGAGGTTACTATTACTTCTGATTTTCACTTATCTTAGGACCATGTATGAGTCTGCTGTCTCTCCAGGGTTGACATGCTGGAAACTGTTGAAAAGATGCACCCCATGACCGGGGGCGTGGCCGACCGGAGAAGAAGATGGACGCTTAAGCCTGCAGCTCGTCAGCCAGGGGACACAATCCGCCACAACAGGCCGCCATCACGACCCACATCCGCATCAACCTTGCTCCATCCACCCTCCAGAGCAAGATGCAAGCCTCCAGAAAGAGAATTACGGAGCATATACCCCAAAAACTCACAGAGTTTGCCTACAAGCCGGCGCACACCGGATCGCAAGATGGCGCCGACCAGGCCGCGCCGCGAGTCTCCTATACCGACCTCCCGGATGCCATCGCAGACGAACAACCACCTCCAGGTACCGCCGCTGAGCCCCACTATCCCCCTGAGGGTGACCCTCTTCCTTCCAGCCCAGCCAAAGCTAAAATGCGGTTAGACGCGCCGCAGCACTGGACGCAGCGTCCACAAATTGAGGCCCAGGCTCTTACTCCTCTCTCCATGGATCAGGCCTTGCACTCATCCATGGCTGCATTCCCCACCTCAGGGCAGCCAGTTATGGACACAACATTAAAAGATATGCTCCTCTCTCTGCAATCATCCCTAATGACAGACCTCTCATCCATGTTTCACAAAATCACCTCTGACATCCGCACACTGGACGACAGGGTGACTAACACTGAACAGGGCCTACATGCCTGTACCTCTACAGTGAATGTCATCATTGATAACTATGATGAACTCAAAGAAGAGCAAACATGGATGCGCGCCAAGCTGGCCGATTTAGAAGACAGGTCTCGCAGGAACAATGTTAAACTGAGAGGAATTCCTGAGAGTGTACCACCCGCAGACCTCCCGCATTATGCAAAAGAATTGATGCACATTGTCATCCCCGAAGCATCTCCATGAGATGTGATTATCGATAGAATACACAGAATCGCTAAACCGTCTCACCTTGCAGCCTCAGTCCCCAGAGACGTGCTAATGAGGGTCCACTTTTACCACATAAAGGAAAAACTCCTCATGGGAGTAAAAGCTAAAACACCTTTACCAGCTCCCTATACTGAAATTCAATTCTTCCCAGATCTGTCTAAGTACACTCTCCAGATGAGAAGACAGATGAACCCGATCACTAAATGTCTACAAAATCACAAAATACCATACAAATGGCGATACCCAGCCACCATACTCTTAGTGCGCAATGGTCAAAACCATACCATCGGAAATCTTGACAAAGGCCTAAAACTCCTCCACTCCTGGGGAATAATTCCAGAACTGCCAAAAGAAACCCCTCCAGACAAAGGCCCTACTGCACCCCGTAGGCACCTGGAGCACACTTTCCACTGAAGGATGATCCTTTCAATGCTACCCACGGCCACCGATCGTCATTACAGCTCCCCTGAGCGCTGACAGCTTGTTACTCCTGATCTCTTCTTCCCGTGTCATTAACTTTGTGCACCCTATTTAGAGGAAATCACGGTGTTCAACACCCCCTCTTAGTCACCATTTGCTATACCCATAGCGAAAAGATACACCGAATCACTCACCAGCAGAGTATCCCACTGATACTGTTTCCAGTTGTTATTTTATCTCTGGTTATTTTTTTTCTTCTTTTTCTCTCTATTTTTGAACCTGATGTTCTCCTATTGAATTCTACTACTGTGCTCCTTAACATATTGCTCTATTCGCAGTCTTACAGTCCACCCTCCATACAGCTAACCAGGCAACCACAAGCCTGCAACTAAATCTCGCCTTCAAGCCACTGCAGGGACACGCCGCATCCCCCCTCTACTGGCCTAAACGACTTCCGAATCTAGGACCCCAGCTCACCTTCACCTGACTTCTGCCTCCAGATCTCCTCTGAACCTCAAGATCATCTAACCGTAAGTGCCATCTGCACCGCTCAACACCCATACCACCACAAGATGCCGCTCACTATTCTATCGTTAAACACCAATGGGTTAAACCACCCCGCCAAACGCCACTCACTTTGGAAAACTGCCGCAGAACTCCATTGTGACATTCTGTGTGTCCAGGAAACACACCTGATACCACACCATTCTTCCCTCTGTAAAAACTATCAATTTCCCCATATTTTTCACGCATCACACTCCCTGAAAACCAGAGGAGTCATGATCGCAATTAAGGACACTGTTGACTTCCACCTATTAGATGTACTCACTGATCCTGAGGGTCGCTATATCATCCTAATATGCATCATTAAAAAAGTGACTTACTCTATCATAAATGTCTATGCCCCAAACTTTCGCCAAATGAAATTTCTTCATAAAGTTCTTAAAGCAGCCAGACCTATCCAAAAGGGTCACATGATTCTATGTGGAGACTTCAATCAAGTCCCAGATGCAACCATGGACTCCACGTCAGCAACAAAAAGAAGGGAATCACCTCTGAAAGCATTTTTACCCTCCCACGACCTATATGATGTTTGGCGATGCCATCATGGCTCAGAACGGGACTTCACTTTTTTTTCTCCCAGACACAATTCATATTCGAGAATTGACCTTTTTCTCACTGATAAATGTATTCTACAAAAAATATCTAGCTCTGTGATCCACACCATGACATGGTCGGACCATGCCCCTATCTCAATTACAATCCAAGACTCCAACCTACAACACAACACTTTTTTATGGCGAGTAAACAACTTTATCATTCAACATGACAAATATGCCCCAGAAATATCTGAACAAATCACTGACTTTTTCACACTAAACAGGGGCTCGGTGCCCGACCCTGCCGTGGTGTGGAGCACGCATAAGGCGTATATGAGGGGGATGCTAATTAAACTGAGCTCCCATCATAAACGGAAGAGGACACAGCGCATAGACGAACTGACAGCTCAAATAACAGCCCTAGAATTAAGACATAAAAAAACCCCTCATGACTCTCAGACGAATCAACTTCTATCCCTACGACAGGAATTCAGGTCTTTACTCCTGCACTCATATGAATTCCTTTTAAGGAAAGTTAAAGCATCTACCTATTCCACCTCAAATAAAGCAGGAAAGAAATTAGCACAACGCATCAAAGGTAGACGCACAAAATCTAAAATTGATCAATTGATCCACCCACACACGAAAATCTCTCTAAGTAATCCCCAAGATATAGCTGATGCCTTTAGCACATATTATGGAGATTTATATAACCTAAAAAGAGACCCTCATACCCCACAACCCACACTAACTGACATAGACGCATTCCTCGACAAAATAAATCTACCCAGACTGACTATGGACCAACTATCCGCCCTTAACGCACCCTTCACCGAACATGAAATGAAAAATGCCATAACCTCGCTACCCAATGGAAAAGCACCAGGACCAGACGGCTTGACCGGGGAATACTATAAACAATTCGCCCCACAGTTAACACCTCACCTCACCGACCTTTTCAACAACGCTGCCTCCTCTTCCAATTTCTCCAATGAATATTTAAAAGCTTTGATTATAACGCTACCGAAACCAGGGAAGCAGCCGGACACCCCACAAAATTTCCGCCCAATCTCATTATTAAACCTAGACCTAAAAATTTACGCAAAAACAATTGCAACAAGACTAATTGCAATCATGCCCACCCTTATCCACCAAGACCAAACCGGGTTCACGAAAGGCAGACAGACTTCTGACGCCACTAGACGGATGATTAACCTCATCCACCATATTGAATGCACTGGAACGCCTTCTCTGCTTCTATCTCTGGATGCAGAGAAGGCGTTCGATAGAGTCCATTGGTCTTACTTGAGGGCGGTTCTACAGAAGTTTGGGTTCCAGGGCACTATTCTGAGCGCCATCATGGCACTCTACTCCACACCTGAGGCCCAGGTATATGTAGAGGGCATGCTTTCACGCCCATTCTCCATTACTAATGGCACCCGACAGGGGTGCCCCCTGTCCCCCCTCATATTCAATATGCTAATGGAACCACTTGCAGAACATGTCCGCTCCCACCCACAAATCTCAGGCCTAAAAATTGGTAACTCCCACCATAAAATCAGTCTTTTCGCCGACGATGTGATTCTCATCCTTACCAACCCGACTGCTTCCCTGGGTGAAGTGCAAAAACTGCTAGACTGGTTCAGCTCGGTATCGTACTATAAAGTGAATACGACTAAGTCCTTTATACTAGACATTAATATTGACGCTACCACGAAAAACCTTTTACAGCTACAATACCCATTTGCGTGGGCCGACACTGACATTACCTACTTAGGCATTCAACTACCACGGAAAACCAAACACATATACCAATACAACTTCTTACCCCTTCTCCAACACATTCAAGCGACATCACAACAAATATCAAAACACGAAATTTCATGGACAGGTAGACTTGCAGTATTCAAGATGATATGCCTCCCCCAAATCTTGTACCACTTCAGAGCTCTACCCATCCCTCTACCTGTCTCCTTCTTTAGAACTCTTCATACAATCTTTAACAAATTTCTATGGAAAGACAAAAAGCCAAGGTGTGCCCACTCCACTCTGACTAAACACAAACTAGCGGGAGGTACGGGTTCCATAGATTTTGAGGATTATCACTTGGCAACCATCCTAGCCCAACTTCCCTCCTGGTTTCAAACCCATCCGTCAACACAATGGGGACAAATAGAGAAGGCTTCACTCACCCACTCTAACCTTACAACATGGATACTTAGCATACCGCTAGGCACCATAATCCCAACTGCTATGTCACCAACTATGAAAGCCATGGCTCAAGCGTGGAAGAAACTGTCAACTCTTTCGGCATCTACCCCCACAATGATGCAATCCCATATCCCCTTAAGCGCCTTGCTACACCTAATGCCTGAACTATCATTATCAACATGGAACCTCAATGGCATCCATTATCTACACGAGCTATTACATGACAACCACATCAAACCATTCCCCCAACTACAATCAGAATACGCTCTGCCTTCGATTGAATACTATACCTACCTCCGCATACGCCACTGTCTGAAAACTATCCCCATCCCTCTATACTGTATCCAATCTAAAACCTGGGACTACCTCACCAACCCTACCACGAAAACGAAAGGAATCTCTTACTTTTACAACATCATACACCAAAAATGCATCTTCTCAAAACTGAAACCACATCACAGGTGGGACATTGATCTTGCGTACACCTACTCAAGTGATCAATGGCAACATGCCCTCAAGTCCATATATACAGCCACCAAATGCGCAGCCCTCTGGGAAATGACCCAGAAGATATCCCTGCGCTGGTACATGACACCAGCTAAAATAACATCCTTTAACCCACAAATTCCCAACACTTGCTGGAGATGCAAATCCTCCTCAGGTGACCTGTTTCATGTATTCTGGGCATGTTCTGCCCTTAAGAAATACTGGGAAAATATTTTCCATCTAATATCACAAGTAACCCACACCAGGATCCATCCACAACCGGCGCTTGCAATCTTAAACTTAAATATAGAAGAAATACACCCCACATCCAGACTTATAATCACACATATTCTACTGGCGGCCAGACTCAATATTGCTAGACAATGGAAGTCCGACAATCCCCCGACATTAACCCAAGTTGTAGACACCGTAGCCCTGCACTACAGCTATGAGATAACAACTGCAGAATACACAGGCCATGCAGCACGAGCACACAAAAACTGGCAACCATGGACTGATTGGACTAAAACTGCACACCCCACATAGTAGCACAACACCTTAGATCTCACTTTCTTGACCGAGCAATATGTGCAACTCTACTGGGAGACATTTCTACTCAAATCACAAAGTTCTTAATAGACAAATATGGTGAACATGTTTGGATATGCGGAAAGGCCTCTCCGCTTCAGGGGCACTAAAGATCCCACATGGGGTGCCCCTCCAGCGGAATGGCCTAAATGTACTCAATAACACTCTCACCAATACATGTTTACTACTGGTTACATTTAAACACTGTTTGTAGACTTATGTTTATATGTTTATATCACATATGTTTAATCAAACGTCGTTGCACGACGTACAATCTCGAAATTGTACTCTGTATTTCCTTTGTAAAATCAATAAAAAATGATAAATGGAAAAAAAAAAGATGCACCCCATGTACGAAAAATAGCTTAAATATCAACCTGTACTTTAAGACTCTTACAGAAAAAATAGATGTCTACGGTATAAAGTTGAACTAGAAAAAGAAACACAGTTTTGAAAGGCACCCACACTTCAATATATTTACAAAATTATCATCAACAGGGGTACAGTCTTACAGATAGTCATATGAGAATGCACATACAAGTGCACACGCAAAATAAAATGCATTCTAATCCCCTGTAAATAGATTGTAATCTAAGATGCTGATGTTTTGATTATGTTTCACACACAGAGCTCTGAAATTTTTATTTACAGATTGAAGCAAGTCAATAATTCAATATCTGTTTTGCTAACCTGATCCACACTCGTAATCCGGTCTTTGCTAATAAATTCATCATTCTTTTGAATTTATTTGTTGTTCCATAAAAGTTTAATTCAATATTAAAGTGTGATATCAGGTTGTAAAATACCTTTACATTACATAAAGCATATTAAGCAGATATTATCATAGCTAGAGGGCCTTATGCATGAGGCCCACCCTGGAGTAAACCTGGAGAATAATTTATATGAAAACTTGCAAAGATCTTCTACAGAATCTCAAGGAACCCCTAAACCAACTTCTGGAGCGTATTTTTGTCAGTTTGCATATCAATTATTTTCCAGGGGTTACTTCATAGTTATCAGTATTCTTTATATGTTGTTGTCTTTAGCATATGCTAAGCCCTAATTAGGGATGAGCTCCTGGATGAGGTTGGGTTTGTGGTAAACCAAGCCTGATCATAGTTCACAGACACAACAAACTAATGTGGATGTTTGCCGCTATAGCAGTCAATTAACAATAATGCAATTCCTAGCCTCTGAACTTAGGTCAAGCGACTTAAAATGGCCAGTAATGGGGGATTTGTTATGCACCAGCTCCTCACTATAAAAAGGTAGGGTTCCCAGTAGCCATATTGACAATATGCTTATCTGTGATAGGGAAAGCATAGGGACTGCTGATAAAAGGCATAGGGACAGATAAGTACAGGGTTTGTAGGCACTTGCCACACAGGTTTGACAAGTCGCATAGATGTCAGCCAAGTCACACCTGAAGTCGCACTGACCTGTGGCTTTCACTTCAAGTGAATTTGCATGATTTCAAAGTTGGATTCAGTGTGAACAGGGACTAAAGCTGATGTAAACCCTTGACTGAATATCCGTTAAGTAGCAAAGTGCTGTGTATGTTGGGGAATTTGGGGGGAGAAACTGCAGATGTGTATACAGCCTTTCTACTTTCTACAGTCATAACAGTCTGAATGTACTGTATGTTTTTAAAAGAGCATATTTTCTAATATTTGCTGGATTAAATTTATTTTTTCAAAGCCTATCCACATGCACTTCACTTATAAATGGCTACATGTGTTATTTCACTGGAAATAACTAATAATAATATAAAAATAATAATAATAATAATTGTTGCTGGGTGCAATTTTTTTTTTAAAGATATAATATTCCTGGGCAGTGTGCACCAACACAGATGCTTAAGGAATGTAACTTTCAGGCATGACAATTTTGGAAACAGGGGTTTAGCATTTCACCCCATAAAACAAAGACTTTTATATCAGTATCACCAGTTGTTAAAGCTTATACGGGATTTTAGTGGTTGGGTTTATATCTAACACCCCAATTATACTATAGCATGGCATGGGACTTTTGAGACACAGCATTCATTTTACTGTTAAAAACATTTTATTGATTCATATCCTTTTAAAAGGGTTTGCACATCAATATAAGCACATATTGCACTACAATTCCAAGTACATCATGATAAATTACAATATGTGAAACCTCCAATATTGGTAGTTTGTTTGCATATATTAGTCTATACGGCTCAACGCATTTCCTGGACATCGTTCTCTTCATCAGGAGCCATCAATCCAGACTTGGATGCAATATAATGCAATCTAAATGAGATAACAATTGTCAAACATCACATCAACACTACACCCCTTACATAAAGGGTCTTATCCCAACATGCTGAAAGAGACCAAAGAACAAGGGTGGAAGAGAGGGAGATAGCAAGGACTAACCCCCCCCCAGTAGGGCAATGGGGGAACCCCACACACACAGATTCTATTGCACCCAACTCCCACCCTCCCTCTCACCATTCTTGGGTATATTATTATATACAGGTTAAATGTCTTAAGAGGAATAATAACCTTCCAAGTATAATAATTACTACATTTACCTTATTTTTATGGTAAAATGTTTAAGGCCGTTGATATGTCAGAATGTGATGGGATACAAATAATCTGAAATACAGATAATTGTAAGATTTCTATAAAAAGTAGGCATGTATTAATATACCAAAGGCAGATCTAATGGATAGATAAGTACAAATTAAAAAATTATTATTTTTTTATTATTATACAGTATTTATATAGCGCCGACAGTTTACGTAGCGCTTTACAACTTGAGGGTAGACAGTACAAATACAATACAATTTGATACAGTAGGAATCAGAGGGCCCTGCTCCTTAGAGCTTACAATCTAAGAGGGGAGGTCAAGAGATACAAGAGGTAATAACTGTGGGTGATGTGCTGATTGAGAAGATAAATGTACAGTTGTTAGGTGGGGGCCAGATAGGCTTCTCTGAAGAGATGAGTTTTCAGGGATCGTCTGAAAGTGGATAAAGTAGGAGAAAAACGGACGGATTGGGGTAGAGCATTCCAGAGGATGGGGGAGGCTCTGGAGAAGTCCTGAAGGCGAGCATGGGATGAGGTGACAAGGGAGTTTGAGAGCAGGAGGTCTTGGGAGGAGCGAAGAGAACGATTAGGTTGGTATTTTGTGACTAGGTTAGAGATGTAGCTAGGGGCCAAGTTGTGGATGGCTTTGTAAGTTATAGTTAGTATCTTGAATTTAATTCGGTGACTGAGTGGCAGCCAATGGAGGGATTGGCAGAGGGGTGTAGCAGACGCTGAGCGGTTTGTGTGGTGGATGAGCCTGGCCGCAGCGTTCATGATGGACTGAAGTGGGGATAGCCTATTTAGAGGTAAACCAATGAGGAGGGAGTTGCAGTAGTCAAGGCGGGAGATGACCAGGGAGTGGATTAGAAGCTTTGTGGTGTCAATGGTTAGGAAGGGGCGTATCTTGGAGATGTTGCGAAGACAGAGGCGGCAAGCTTTGGATAGTGATAGAATGTGGGGTCGAAAGGTTAGTTCAGAGTCCAGGATTACACCTAGGACCTTGGCGTGGGGAGATGGGTTGATAGTTGAGCCGTTGATCTTGACAGGGAGATCAGGGGAAGTGGCACCTGAGGGAGGAAATATCATGAGCTCGGTTTTGGATAGGTTGAGTTTGAGAAAGTGATGTGACATCCAGGCTGATATGTCTGCTAATAAGTTGGTAATGCGTGAGGAGACAGATGGAGAGAGCTGGGGGGTGGAGAGATAGATTTGGGTGTCATCAGCGTAGAGATGATATTTAAAGCCGTGGGAGGCAATCAACTGACCCAAGGAGGTGGTGTAGATTGAAAAAAGGAGAGGTCCGAGAACAGAACCTTGGGGGACCCCAACGGAAAAAGGAAGAGGAGAGGAGGAAGTAGAGTTGTAAGTGACACTGAAGGAGCGGTGGGATAGGTAGGATGAGAACCAGCGAAGAGTGCAGTCACGGAGACCAAAGGAGTGGAGTTTTTCGAGGAGGAGTGGGTGGTCCACTGTGTCAAAGGCAGCAGAGAGATCCAGGAGAAGTAGTACAGAATAGTGTCCATTGGCTTTAGCCATTAGTAGGTCATTTGAGAGTTTAAGGAGAGCAGTTTCCGTGGAGTGTTGAGGGCGAAAACCGGACTGAAGGGGATCAAGAAGTTTATTCATGGTCAGATGGTCACTTAATCGGTTGTAGACCAGTCTTTCAAGAAGTTTGGAGGAGAAGGAGAGTAAGGAGATGGGACGTAAGTTGTTGAGATTGGTGGGATCCAGTGAGGGCTTTTTTAGTATGGGGGTGACTAGCGCATGTTTTAGAGAGTTTGGGAAGATGCCACAAGAGAGGGAGAGGTTGAAAATGTGAGTTAGAGAGCGTAGAATCGAGTCAGAGGGTGAGCGTAGCATTTGCGAGGGAACAGGATCCAGGGGGCAAGTGGTTAGATGAGTGCTAGATAAAAGTTTAGCAACCTCAGTAGTAGTAGCAGGGTTGAATGAGGGAAGTAATGACTGTATCTGTGGACATGGGGTGTTGCATGGGGGAGGTTTTTGCGCATTGGCGATCTCCTCATGAATTGTATCAATCTTAGTTTTGAAGTGATTGGCAATCTCCTGGGCGGTGATTGAGTTGGTGGGTGGAGGCAGTGGAGGACAGAGTAGAGTATTGAAGGTAGAGAAGAGTTGACGTGGACTGGATGAGAAGGTGTTGATGAGTGTGATAAAGTAGGTCTGTTTGGCAGTGTGAAGGCAGGAGTAGTATTTTAGGAGGGCAGATTTATATTGTGTGAAGTCTTCCTGGGTCTTAGTCTTATGCCACAGGCGCTCAAGAGCGCGGCTACGTTTTCTGAGACTTCTGGTGTCATCTGTTTGCCAGGGTTGTAGCAGTCGGGGCCTAATTCTGCGTGTAGTGAGGGGGGCCAGCTTGTCTAGGGAGGAGGACAGTGAGCTGTTGTAAATGAAAGTAGCTAGGTTGGGGCAGGACAGGGGGGAGATTTTGTCATAGAGGTGATCAGTAGCAGAGTAGAGAAGAGAAGGGTTGAGGTGGCGAAAGTTTCTGCGTGTAACTGTTGGGCGGTTGGAGGGAGAAGAGGTGGAAGACAAGGAGAGAGCAAAACTAATAAGGTGGTGATCAGAGAGTGGGAATGGATTGTTGGAAAGGTTGCACGGAGTGCACAGATAGGAGAAGGCAAGGTCAAGGGTGTTGCCGTTGGAGTGGGTAGGAGCCTGTATCCATTGCTTCAGGTCAAGCGATGAGGTTAGACTGAGAAGTTTAGAAGTAATAGTAGTGTTAGTGTTGACAGGGATGTTGAAGTCCCCAAGAATAATTGTGGGGATTTCAGAAGAGAGAAAGTAGGGTAGCCAGGCAGAGAAGTCATCAAGAAAGGCTGATACCGGTCCAGGGGGCCGGTAGATGACAGCAATTCTTAGAGAAATGGGAGAGAAAAGACGAATGCAATGTGCCTCAAAAGAGGAGAGTGTCAGAGAGGGAGGTGGGTGAAGAACCTGATAGGTGCTGCATGGGGCTAGAAGGATTCCCACTCCACCTCCCTTCCGTCCACTTGGTCTGGGGGAGTGAGTCCAGAGAAGGCCCCCATGGGAGATGGAAGCAGGAGAAGTAGTATCCGATTCATGAAGCCAGGTTTCAGTAATGCCAAGAAGGTTAAAGGAATTTGTGATGAAGAGGTCGTGGAGGGCGGCGAGTTTGTTGCAGACAGAACGTGCATTCCACAGGGCACAGGAAAAGGGGGGGCTGGTTTTGGAAAGAGGAATAAGGACCAAGTTCTGTGGGTTGCGGCTCCTGCCAGAGGGTGTAGGGGGATGGGAGCGTTGGGCAAAGACAGATGATGGTGGCCCAGGGTTTGGGGATATGTCACCAGAGATTAGGAGAAGCAGGAGGGTGAGGGAGGTAATGTGGGACTGTGATTTATGTGAAGGGGCATGTCTCAGAGTACTGGAGGTTTTATCAGTGTATGGATGTAGAATGAGCGAGAGTTGGTAAGAGCAGTAGTAGGGGGAAGACAGAAGGCAGGGTGATATGTGTAAGCAGGCGGGTGGAGAGGGGGGGTGAAGGTAAGAGAGTTTGAGGAGAGAGGACAGGAGTGTCAGGAGCAGTGGTAGAGAGTGCATGTTACAGAGTGGAAGGAGAGCTTAATAGAGAGACGGGTCACCTGCAGTCTGTTAGCTGCTTTCCAGTGCAGATTGCTGTATTTGTTTGCTTCGTGCAATCGCTGAAGTGCAGAGAATGAAGTGCATATCACTTGTAGAACGAATCACTTAGAGGAAGAAGCCATTGCAATGTGCTAGCCCCTTAAGGATGCTCAAATATATACTGTTATAAGGGTGGGGTTGAAGTTCGTTAATTAATCATGAGTGACTATAATGCCGCGTACACACGGTCGGACTTTGCAGCTACAAAAGTCGGACAGCCTGTCCGACATACTTCCGGCGTACCTTCGGCGGACTTGGGGCAGACTTTCTTACGAACGGACTTGCCCACACACGACCACACAAAAGTACGCCAGCTTAGTACGCTGTGACGTACACCAAGTCCGACGAGACTATAAAACAGAAGTTCAATAGCCCGTACGACACCCTTTGGGCTCCTTCTGCTAATCTCGTGTTTATCTCGTGTTAGTAGAAGTTTGGTGAGAGACGATTCGCGCTTGTGAGACTCGTATTTTTCAGTTCGTTTTAACTGTTGTTCAGTCTGTGCTTGTGAGGTTTGTATCTGCTTTTCAGTGCGTTTGGTCAGTTGGCATTGAGAAATCTTTGTTTTATTGGCCGCTCGTTCCTGATTTTCAGGTCGTTCTTCACAGGCCTTGCTGTTCTTCAGTGCGTTCTGTTTAGTGCGTTCTGACCAGCCGACCGTTTTGAAGCCTTGTTACCTGTACGTACTCGTCGTAGAGCTCGTGCATTGTATGTGCTTGGTGCTGTAGTTTATTCTTCAGCCCAAGACCAGTCCATGAACAGGGCGAGGAGGAGTTCATGGACCAAGAATTGGTTGCTTCAGCGTGACCAGTTCTGTCACATGCCTTTGCTCTGTGAGATCCGTGAGAATAATCCTGAGGATTTCAGGAACTTTCTCCGGATGACGGACCCCGTTTTTGATCGTTTGGTGGCTTTGCTGACCCCCTATATCAGCAGGCAGGATACCTGCATGAGGCAAGCCATCACTCCGGAGCAGAGGCTGGTCGCTACCTTGCGGTATTTGGCCACAGGGAGAAGCCTGCAGGACCTTAAGTTCTCGACAGGCATCTCCCCCCAGGCTCTGGGGATCATTATCCCAGAGACCTGTTCTGCCATCATACAGGTCCTGCAGAAGGACTATATTAAGGTAAGCTATTTTTATTTTATTAGCATCACATGTTCTTTTATGTAATCTTTGATAATGTAATGTATTTCTTGCTTCAAACACTACTTCCCATCATTGCAATATAGTGTGAATGTCCCCTTTTTATCCTCACACATGCTGGGATTTTTTCCTGTTATTTTTTGTCATGCATGTATAGTTTCCTTCAATAACCTTCCCAGCATGAAGTGATGGGAACATATCCACCTAGTCTACTCATTTTGAATGTATTTTGTTGGAGTGTATTTAGTGTGCTTATAATTAGCAATTAGCTAGATTTCACAACCCCCCCCCCCCACCTGAACTCACTCCAAATAGTGTGCTGCTAATTAGCAATTAGCTAGATTTCACAACCCCCCCCCCACCTGAACTCACTCCAAATAGTGTGCTGCTAATTAGCAATTAGCTAGATTTCACCCCCCCCCCCCCACCTGAACTCACTCCGAATAGTGTGCTGCTAATTAGCAATTAGCTAGATTTCACAACCCCCCCCCCCACCTGAACTCACTCCAAATAGTGTGCTGCTAATTAGCAATTAGCTAGATTTCACAACCCCCCCACCCCCACCCTCGTTAAAATTTGCTTGAATGTTCTGTGGTGTTGATTTGTCTAAAGCAAATCTATGTTGCACTTTGCAAAATGCATGTGCACTCTACAAGTGCATTTGTTCCAGTGCTTTAGTAAATGAGCAGAAGCTCTGCTGATTTCCATCATCAAATCATATGCAAGCCTCAAAGTGTTTTCATTAATTGCCCTTGCATGTGATTGTGTACTCTTTGCAACATGAATGCCTTTTGACATTACCTCATTTACTGTAAGCTGGTTAGCAACTGCACCTGCAGAGTGCGACAACTGCAGTCTTGTAGCCTTTGTTATCCCTAAATTCCTGCGTGTTGTTAAAGTAATTTTTTTTTGGGATTTCACAACCCCCTAAAATGTAATCAATGTTCTATCAGAGGGGGTGAGCAATCTGATAAGTGTGCCTTTTTCCATATTAGTTATTCCAGAAGAATTAAATTATTGAATGTTATACTGATGCTGGGGAATAATGTTTTTAATTGTCTAATTTTCTTGCAATGTTAGCTTCCAAATTAATTGATTTTGGTTTTCTTGTTTGATTCCCCAGTTTCCTTCAACGCCACAGGAATGGCAGACTGTGGCATCCCATTTTGCCAGCCGTTGGGACTTTCCCAATTGTGGAGGGGCTATAGATGGGAAACATGTCCACATTGTGCCACCACCCCATTCGGGGTCATATTATTTTAATTATAAGGGGTTCCACAGTATTGTTTTAATGGCGGTGGTGTCGGCACACTATGATTTTTTATATGTGGACGTGGGGAAGAATGGCCGGATGTCGGATGGAGGAGTATTTGCCCAGACGGAGTTCTGCCAGCGTCTCCAGAGTGGTGGCCTGGGATTGCCACCTGATGAGGATAACGTGGAAGGACTCCCCTTTGTCTTCATTGCCGATGAAGCCTTCGCTCTGAGCAAGCACCTCATGAGGCCATTCCCCCAAAGAACCCTCACCCCGGAGAGGAGGGTTTTTAATTACCGGCTGGCCAGAGCTAGAAGAGTGGTTGAGAATGCGTTTGGAATTCTGGCCAGCCGGTTCCGCCTGTTTCAAACAGCCATTAATTTGGCGGAATACAAACTTAATTTTATAATTTTATCATGCTGCATTCTGCACAACTTTTTAAATAAGCATTCTGCCAATTATATAGGCACAGTTGGGCCTGAGGCCGGACAAATAGAAGCCAACCTTACAGGCCTGGATACTGTCCGTACTGGCTTGGCCCCCCAAAGTTCCCGTCAGGTTAGACAGCAATATGTTGATTATTTTATGGGTAGGGGGGCCATTGCAATGGGCCAGGATATATAATTTTTTGACAATAAAAAAAATATTGCTGAAATCTGGCATTATATTTATTGCTTGCCTTTCTTTTGGGCTGTCTCCTAGGTTATGGTCGAGCAGTTGTAGTGCCAACTGTATTAGAATTTTAAAAATGTCTAAATAAGCTCCATTGCCACTGTAAACAACTTTTTGACAATTATAACCAAACTGATACTGAGCCTTGAAATAACAAACCACACATTTGTTAAAATCCTATAAAAGGAGATGTTTTTATTAATGGTTGTTATGCATTCAGTTCTGCATTTAGTATAAAATGTTCATAGACAAAAATATAATGGTATCTTAATGATGTAGCAAAATATAATTATATTTAAATATTTCTACCTAATCCACAAAAAAATATTTTTGGCTTTTGGATTTTCGAAAACAGGCTTTTTTTTTGGAAAATCAAGTTTTGTTTTTTTTTAAAAGCAAGTTTTTTTTTTTTTTTTTTGTTTTTTAAAATCAATTTTTTAAATTTTTTTGGTTTTTTAACATTAATTATTTTTTATTTTTTTGGTTTTTTAAAATCAATTTTTTTACTTTTTTTGGTTTTTTAACATTAATTATTTTTTTGATTTTTTGGTGTTTTAAAATCAATTTTTTAAATTTTTTTGGTTTTTTAACATTAATTATTTTTTATTTTTTTGGTTTTTTAAAATCAATTTTTTTACTTTTTTTGGTTTTTTAACATTAATTATTTTTTTGATTTTTTGGTGTTTTAAAATCAATTTTTTAAATTTTTTTGGTTTTTTAACATTAATTATTTTTTATTTTTTTGGTGTTTTAAAATCAATTTTTTTACTTTTTTTGGTTTTTTAACATTAATTATTTTTTTGATTTTTTGGTGTTTTAAAATCAATTTTTTATTTTTTTTTGGGGTTTTTTAAAATCAATTTTTTTTTTTTTTTTGGGTTTTTTAAAATCAAATTTTTTTTTTTTTTTTGTGTTTTTTAAAATCAATTTTTTTTTTTTTTTTGGTGTTTTTTAGAAAATCAATTTTTATTTTTTTGTGGATTTTTGACAGCCCTCCTTTTTGACATTAGGTTAAACAGCCATTTATG